>CM019067.1:297951153-299213653 GCA_009667805.1 Leptobrachium leishanense
TATTTTTTACCAGGACTTTTTGTATTTTTTAGACGATATTATCTTTTTTAACAGATGTTTTATTTTGTAACAGACATTTTTATTATTTTTTTAAAGACTTTTTTATTATTTAAACACATTTTTACTACATTTTCATAGAGTTGAGCTCCTATTAGTAAAATAGGAGACTTAATTTTTTTTTCAGTTAGGCAGAATTTGCCGATGCTAATTTGGCGCAATTTGGGGGTTATCGGTGCAATTCAGCAGTTTTCTCTGATGTCCAATAGGGATGAGCCGAACACCCCCATGTTCGGTTCGCATTCGAACTCAACAGTTTCAAAAGTTCGAGTTCGAACTCGAACTCAAACCGAACTCAATGCAAGTCAATGGGACTCAAAAGTTTGATTTTTAGAGTGCTCTCCAAGAGGGCATATATGCAAGATATTTGCCATAAAAGGTGTATGGGGGTCCTGGTAGTGCCCTGAGGGACAGGAAACAAGGACAAAAAGTTTAAAAAAAAAAAGGTTTTAAAGGAACCGTGAGTTTTCTATGAAATAAAGGTTAGGAATAAAAATGAAAAATTCCTTCAAATATCGTGCCCAGGAGGTCCCCATAACATGCCCATGAAGTGGCGGATTTGTAGGATGTATAGAAACATTGCCATCAGAGACCCACACACGACACCTAGCCACCCTTAACCCCTTAGTGACCGGGCGGTTATACACAAATCCGTCCGTTCGTGACCGCTGCTGTTTTTACGTTTCTGCGCTCTTAGTGTTTACGTCAAATTTTCCTCTTACTCGTTTATGTAACCCACACATATTTTACACTGTTTTTCTCGTCACTAAATGGACTTTATAAAAATACCATTTTTTTCATCATTTCATATAATTTACTATAAAAAATATTGTGAAATATGACACAAAAATTGAAAAAACACCACTTTTTCGAACTTTGACCCCAAAATTTCTTATGTATCAACAACCGTCAAAAAAATTAATTCCTTGGTAGTTTCTAAATTTAGTCCTGAGTTTAGCAATACCCAATGTTTACATATTCCTCGCTTTTTTCCTTATTTTTATGCAACAATAAGTGCAAGTAGCACTTTGCCATTTCCAAAGAGTTTATTTTCAAAACTAGTGCTAGTGACATTGTAACACTGATATCTGTCACTAATTCCTGAATAACCCTCCACATATACATATTTTTTAAAGTACACAAATCAAGGTATTAAACTTGGGGTATTTTGACTCTTTCCATGCAAACCATTTTACCACAAATCTATGCCAAAGTTTGAGGAAAAAAAAAAATTTGGTGATTTTTTTTTTTGAACGCAATTTAAGAATACATGTACTGTGAACTTTAAGGTTTACTGCCAAAAAGCACCCCAAAATATGTTCAGCAACATCTTCTGAGTAAATTGATACCACCCAAGTATAGGTATGTCGGTCATTTGGGGCTAAAAGGCCTTATTGGGGGGTGCACATTTCAGTTTTCCAACTTGGAATTTTCACATTTCGTCATCATGCACCCATGTCCTATTTGGGACATTTTTGAAGCCGGACAAAGTAATTTACCCCCATCAAACCATATATTTTTAGAAAGGGACACCCTAGGGTGCTTCAAAGAGTTGTATTTTAACACTTTCCATGCACTAGCTCTATGTCAAACTTTCAGGTAGTCACTTTTTGTGTTATTTTTTCACACATTGTACTTTAGGCATGAATTGTCAAATCCAGTTATGGTTACTGCCAAAAAACACCCCAAAATATGTTCAGCAACATCTTCTGAGTAAATTGATACCACCCATGTATAGGTATGTCGGTCATTTGGGGGCTAATAGGCCTTATTTGGGGGGTGCGCATTTCAGTTTTCCAACTTGGAATTTTCACATTTCGTCATCATGCACCCATGTCCTATTTGGGACATTTTTGAAGCCGGCCAAAGTAATTTACCCCCATCAAACCATATATTTTTAGAAAGGGCACACCCTGGGGTGCTTCAAAGAGTTGTATTTTAACACTTTCCATGCACTAGCTCTATGTCAAACTTTCAGGTAGTCACTTTTTGTGTTATTTTTTCACACACATTGTACTTTAGGCATGAATTGTCAAATCCAGTTATGGGTTACTGCCAAAAAACACCCCAAAATATGTTCAGCAACATCTTCTGAGTAAATTGATACCCCCATGTATAGGTATGTCGGGTCATTTGGGGGCTAATAGGCCTTATTTGGGGGGTGCGCATTTCAGTTTTCCAACTTGGAATTTTCACATTTCGTCATCATGCACCCATGTCCTATTTGGGACATTTTTGAAGCCGGCCAAAGTAATTTACCCCCATCAAACCATATATTTTTAGAAAGGGCACACCCTGGGGTGCTTCAAAGAGTTGTATTTTAACACTTTCCATGCACTAGCTCTATGTCAAACTTTCAGGTAGTCACTTTTTGTGTTATTTTTTCACACACATTGTACTTTAGGCATGAATTGTCAAATCCAGTTATGGGTTACTGCCAAAAAACACCCCAAAATATGTTCAGCAACATCTTCTGAGTAAATTGATACCACCCATGTATAGGTATGTTCGGTGCATTTGGGGGCTAATAGGCCTTATTTGGGGGGTGCGCATTTCAGTTTTCCAACTTGGAATTTTCACATTTCGTCATCATGCACCCATGTCCTATTTGGGACATTTTTGAAGCCGGCCAAAGTAATTTACCCCCATCAAACCATATATTTTTAGAAAGGGCACACCCTGGGGTGCTTCAAAGAGTTGTATTTTAACACTTTCCATGCACTAGCTCTATGTCAAACTTTCAGGTAGTCACTTTTTGTGTTATTTTTTCACACACATTGTACTTTAGGCATGAATTGTCAAATCCAGTTATGGGTTACTGCCAAAAAACACCCCAAAATATGTTCAGCAACATCTTCTGAGTAAATTGATACCACCATGTATAGGTATGTCGGGTCATTTGGGGGCTAATAGGCCTTATTTGGGGGGTGCGCATTTCAGTTTTCCTTGGAATTTTCACATTTCGTCATCATGCACCCATGTCCTATTTGGGACATTTTTGAAGCCGGCCAAAGTAATTTACCCCATCAAACCAATATATTTTTAGAAAGGGCACACCCTGGGGTGCTTCAAAGAGTTGTATTTTAACACTTTCCATGCACTAGCTCTATGTCAAACTTTCAGGTAGTCACTTTTTGTGTTATTTTTTCACACACATTGTACTTTAGGCATGAATTGTCAAATCCAGTTATGGGTTACTGCCAAAAAACACCCCAAAATATGTTCAGCAACATCTTCTGAGTAAATTGATACCACCCATGTATAGGTATGTCGGGTCATTTGGGGGCTAATAGGCCTTATTTGGGGGTGCGCATTTCAGTTTTCCAACTTGGAATTTTCACATTTCGTCATCATGCACCATGTCCTATTTGGGACATTTTTGAAGCCGGCCAAAGTAATTTACCCCCATCAAACCATATATTTTTAGAAAGGGCACACCCTGGGGTGCTTCAAAGAGTTGTATTTTAACACTTTCCATGCACTAGCTCTATGTCAACTTTCAGGTAGTCACTTTTTGTGTTATTTTTTCACACACATTGTACTTTAGGCATGAATTGTCAAATCCAGTTATGGGTTACTGCCAAAAAACACCCCAAAATATGTTCAGCAACATTTTCTGAGTAAATTGATACCACCCATGTATAGGTATGTCGGGTCATTTGGGGGCTAATAGGCCTTATTTGGGGGGTGCGCATTTCAGTTTTCCAACTTGGAATTTTCACATTTCGTCATCATGCACCCATGTCCTATTTGGGACATTTTTGAAGCCGGCCAAAGTAATTTACCCCCATCAAACCATATATTTTTAGAAAGGGCACACCCTGGGGTGCTTCAAAGAGTTGTATTTTAACACTTTCCATGCACTAGCTCTATGTCAAACTTTCAGGTAGTCACTTTTTGTGTTATTTTTTCACACACATTGTACTTTAGGCATGAATTGTCAAATCCAGTTATGGTTACTGCCAAAAAACACCCCAAAATATGTTCAGCAACATCTTCTGAGTAAATTGATACCACCCATATATAGATTTGTTCTGTTGTTTTTGGGGTGCTACGCCAATCTTTGACATGTGCTTGTCAATTTTCTAATTTGACAAACAGTATCTTCTTTGCTTATCTTCTTTTTAGGGGCCTTTTTACATACCCCAGTTTTATGAACGTGCATATATTTGGTAAGCTAACACCCCAAGTATTGTAAATGGAGTGTTTTTATGCTATGGATGCATCCGTTTGCTCCAAACAAATTGGATACAGTTTGGTGGTCATTTTTCATTTTCACACCCACATCAGTTTTGGACTGTGATTTAGGAGACACTGTTGTTTGTTACTGCATGAAAACTCTCCAGGTTGTTTTCTGCACGATCTCCTGAGTACACCCATGCCCCCATGCATAGGTTTGCCAGGATTTTGGGAAGGTTCAAATACAAATTTTATGACTTTGTCATTGGAGTTGAAATTGAGATTATTTCTTCAGCTAGGCCTATCTTTGGTTTTGGGTCTACCGCATACCCCAGTTTGAATTATTGCCAGAAAATTGTTTATGTTTGTTATGTTGACACCCAAGGTATTGCATATGGAGTGCTTTGATGCCATGGATGCAACGGTTTTAGCCCAAAACATTTGAGAAGGTGTGTGGTGTAATTTTTCAATTTTCAGATTTTTACGCCCACAGTAGTTTTGGACTGTGATTTAGGAGACACTGTTGTTTGTTACTGCATGAAAACTCTCCAGGTTGTTTTCTGCAAGGTCTCCTGAGTACACCCATGCCCCCATGCATAGGTTTGCCAGGATTTTGGGAAGGTTCAAATACAATTTTTATGACTTTGTCATTAGAGTTGAAATTGAGATTATTTCTTCAGCTAGGCCTATCTTTGGTTTTGGGTCTACCGCATACCCCAGTTTGAATTATTGCCAGAAAATTGTTTATGTTTGCTATGTTGACACCCCAGGTATTGCATATGGAGTGCTTTGATGCCATGGATGCAACGGTTTTAGCCCAAAACATTTGAGAAGGTGTGTGGTGTAATTTTTCAATTTTCAGATTTTTACGCCCACAGTAGTTTTGGACTGTGATTTAGGAGACACTGTTGTTTGTTACTGCATGAAAACTCTCCAGGTTGTTTTCTGCAAGATCTCCTAAGTACACCCATGCCCCCATGCATAGGTGTGCAAAGATTTTGGCAAAATACAGCACCAATTGTAGAACATAAAAATGTACGAATAAAATGTAAAAGTCTGGTGCCTGTCAAACTGGGGATGCTCTCTAGGGGGCACAGGCTGTTGTCACTGAAGTGCATGAAACGCAAAAGGTTTTCATACCTTCTACTTGACATTGATTGGGGGTAAATGGGGGTAGAGCAGATGGGGCTACTGCTCCAGTAGGAGCGAATTGAGGGCTTCTTTATGATGCCCTCAGCATAGTAAGTGCCCAGAATTTCAGAAATTCTGGCACATCTAGCGGGGTCCATTGCTGCCTTGCCAAGTAGGAGTCTGGCTTCGCAGCACAATGCTGATGGGCATACAGATTTGATTGGGCCACGATGTGGCCCACAAATCATCCCCCATAAACACCTGCAAAAACTGTGTGGCGGTAAATCCTGCAACATCAATATTGATGCCAGGATTTGCCGTGAAAGGAGGGATATCTGGCCTCTGGCGATGAGGCACTACCCACTCCTCAGCTGGAGCTGTGCGTCTCCTGCTGGCAGGTGGTGACCCAGAATCTGCATCAGAAACATCACTAGATACATCAGCCAGCGTAGATAATGTATCTAGCGACGTCTCTGAGCAATTAGCGGGGTCGAAATGAGGGTCTGAGTCTGACGCAGATGCCTCAGATTCTGACGCCAGGATGGCATATGCCTCCTCGGCGCTGTACACCCTCTCAGACATTATATATAATAGATTATAAAATTTTATAATTATTATATATTAATAAGCGGATTGTTGGTTCTTAGAAGAACCGTTGGGTTTCACAAGAAAATACAAATAAACACCTAAATCTCTCTAAATCCCTCTAAACCTGCCTCAATTCTTCTAAATCTCCTAAAATCTCTCTAAATCTGCCTCAATTTTTCTAATCTCACTAAATCTCACTAAAATCTCTAACCTGTCAAATCTGATCTCTCTCTCTCGCTCACCAAAACACAAGTGAGGAGAGGGAGGGAGAATCAAAGAGGTCAGAGCCAATATTTACAAAATATTGACCTGACCTGACAAATTAGAAATTTTATTTTGATTTTTTCTAACTTCTGATTGGATGTTGCTAGCCTGCCTCTCTGATGAGGCAGGCTAGGAACATCCCACTCAGCCCCAGATGACCCTGCCTTAGAACCTCTACCCCTAACCCTACCTACCCCTAACCCTACCCCTAACCCTAACCCTACCCCTAACCCTAACCCTAACCCTAACCCTACCCTAACCCTACCCCTAACCCTACCCCTAACCTACCCCTAACCTAACCCTACCCCTAACCCTAACCCTACCCCTAACCCTACCCCTAACCCTACCCCTAACCCTAACCCTACCCCTACCCCTAACCCTACCCCTACCCCTAACCTAACCCTAACCCTAACCCTAACCCTAACCCTAACCCTAACCCTACCCCTAACCCTAACCCTACCTAACCCTACCCCTAACCCTAACCCTACCCTCCCCTAACCCTACCCCTAACCCTACCCCTAACCCTAACCCTAACCCTAACCCTAACCCTAACCTACCCCTACCCCTAACCCTAACCCTACCCCTAACCGTCATTTTATTATTTTTATTTTACTTTTTTTTTACTTTTTTTTCCACTTTTTTTTTACTTTTTTTTTACTTTTTTTTTACTCTGCTGGGTGCCTTGATCCCTCGAGGCACCCAGCAGAGCACCTGATCACTGATGTGATCGTTTTTGTACTGAGTGCCACGATACCTCGTGGCACTCAGTACTTCCTGCCGCTACCGGAAGTGATCGCTCGGGGGGAGCGATCACGGACGGACGGGCGGCAGGTAAGCATATTGCAAGGATGCCTCGATGTCGAGGCATCCTTGTAATATACTCAGAGCAGCTGGAAGCGATACCGATCGCTTCCAGCGCTCTGTAGAAGTGCCGGGCACCTCTCCGGTAAAACCGGATGTGATCGCTCCCGGGGAGCGATCACATGGTCCCCGGCACTTCTAACCGCCATTGCAACGGCTGCCTGGACTCCCAGGCAGCCTGCAATGGCGTTTGAGCTGCTGGAAGCGATCCGATCGCTTCCAGCGCTCAAAAAACGGCAGGACGTACCATGTACGTCAGCGGGTCTAAGAGAGACCCGCTGCAATGACGTACATGGTACGTCCTAGGTCCTTAAGGGGTTAAGGGGTTAAAATGCACAGGGACTGGCTACTATCCTGTTAGATGAGGGAATGTATTAGGCCCCGTTCACACTGTGCGATTTATCACGCGGATTTTGCCATGACGTCGTGCCAAATCCGCGCGACGTCTTTTCATTTTCAGCAAAACGTCTGTTATGTACCGTATTTTTCGCTCCATAAGACGCACCTGACCATAAGACGCACCTAGTTGTTAGAGGAGGAAAAAGGAAAAATAATATTCTGATCAAATAGTGTAATAATGGATATTGCCCCAGCTCCTCTCATGGATTTTTGCCCCAGCTCATGGATAATGCCCCAGCTCATGGATATGCCCCAGCTCACACATGGATATGCCCCAGCTCACACATGGATTTGCCCCAGCTCATGGATATGTCCCAGCTCATGGATATGCCCCAGCTCACACATGGATAATGCCCCAGCTCACACATGGATAATGCCCCAGCTCATACATGGATAATGCCCCAGCTCACACATGGATTTGCCCCAGCTCACACATGGATTTGCCCCAGCTCACACATGGATATGCCCCAGCTCACACATGGATATGCCCCAGCTCACACATGGATAATGCCCCAGCTCACACATGGATATGCCCCAGCTCACACATGGATAATGCCCCAGCTCACACATAGGATTATTGCCCCAGCTCACACATGGATTTGCCCCAGCTCACACATGGATATGCCCCAGCTCACACATGGATATGCCCCAGCTCACACATGGATATGCCCCAGCTCACACATGGATTTGCCCCAGCTCATGGATATGCCCCAGCTCACACATGGATATGCCCCAGCTCATGGATATAGCCCAGCTCACACATGGATTTGCCCCAGCTCACACATGGATATGCCCCAGCTCACACATGGATATGCCCCAGCTCGTGGGATTTGTACCAGCACATGGATATACTGCCCCAGCTCATGGATATGCCCCAGCTCATGGATATACTGCCCCAGCTCACACATGGATATGCCCCAGCAGCTCATGGATATGCCTCAGCTCACCTGCCGCCGCCGCGTTCGTCTCCCTCTGAGCGTGCGTCCGGCGGCAGGAAGCTTGGGCACTCGCCTGGGGGAGCCACGTGACCGCGATCTCGTGAGATCGCGGTCCCGTGGCTCCCCCAGGCGAGTGCCCAAGCTCCTTGCCGCTGGATGCACGCTCAGAGGTAGACGAACGCGGCGGCGGCGGCGGCAGGTGAGCTGAGGCATATCATGGGGCATTCGCTCCATAAGACGCACCCACTTTTCCCCCCACTTTTTGGGGCGAGAAAAGTGCGTCTTATGGAGCGAAAAATACGGTATTTATTGTTTTGAACACCAATATGTATTTTTTATATTTAAATATATAAGATTTTTGATCCCCAATTTTTTAAAAGGCGTGTTTTTTTAAAAAACAATTCTGTTACAGATCTTTTTATTATTTTTATAGGGCCTATTTTTGTTATTATTTAGACACATTTTAATGCATTTTAATTTCTTTCAACACTTATCAGAAGAATAGCAGGGTTCTGGTTTTTTTTTTCTGCAGTTTGGTAACACTTTGTTTGGCACACTTAGGGGACCCTGCAGTGAATAGTGAATTCAGCGCATGGTAGGTGAAATGGAATCGCCGAAGTGCGCCGAACTAGAAAGAAACTAAATTATGCTGAAATTTTTGTACTTTCTGAGTAACCCCCTATAGTCGTACTGTAGGCGGACAAAAACAGGTTCACTTTCATTAACGGCGCCGGACCAGACACAAGCAAGGATTGTCCAAACACGAGTCTCTTCAGGAAAGGCAAGAGTTTATTGTGTCGTCACACAAGTGCTCACACAGGATTGAATCGCAAAGAGTGAGCCTCGATTACACAGTGACATGAGGTTTTATGCCCCAAATACATAATTAGGTACATCCCCATCAGCCCACCTCCCTATGACACTTTATTCCACCCCACGTGGGTTAATACCTCCCATCATTAACTCGAACACAAAGAACATTCCACATATAACTACAAATTGATACACTTCTCGTTAGTTTGACAGTCTGTGATTTGTGGTGCTGTCTTTCTCAGAGCAGTGCCTCCCTCCCTATCGGCTATGTTTATTCAGATGGCCTGGGGCCGGTCTGTCTTCTAGGTTTTCTTTGTTCCTCCGCACATCTCAATAACCTTGCCTCATTCATAAATCTCCCTGTCTCTCTGTGCCAAGAGCCGGCCGGATTCTGCCTGGTTTTATTGCTAGCTTTCTAATCTGCCACGCATTCTTGGAATTCTATGTAAACTCTACTTTGCACATCTAGTAAAAATCTATTCTATTTACTGGTGAACCAATATTCTGCACAAGATGGCTGCCTGGCTCATAGTAACAACCATCCTTCTGCCTGATTCTCCTTCATTCCCCCTTGGCTCAAGTGTCAGGATCTCTTTCCTGGCACTTGTAGCCATTACACTCCACTATCCTGAATCTCTGCATACTGGGGGGGCTCTCCGTTCACTGGGAACATTCCCTGTGGAATTATCAGTGGTATCTTCTGTGTTTGTGTGGGTGTCAGTGCTGTCTTGCACAGTGGCCATATGCATAGCCCTATGCGGTATATCAGTATCCCTATGATCAAGATCACCACTATCATGAGTATCATGGATCCAATCCGTGAGATAATCTCAAGATGGAACCAAACCATTCTCCCATTGCTCCAAACCCACGGAGCGGATTCCAGCCTTCGGCAGCAATCCTCCTGGCTATACCCTGCAACTGTGCTACCTTCTCTTGGTGATCTTGAATTACCTGGTAATAATCTGGGACTTCATGTGTAGTGTTTCTGATGAAGGTGCAACATTCATAGTGCATTGTCATTTCACACAATCCATTCAAGGCCGCACTGATCTGCTCGAGCGCCATATCATGTATCATCTGCACCTTTCGTAACTCACGCATTTCCAGATTCAGCAGCTGGATATCCATACTGGTCCTATTCAGAATCTCATCCATCAGATTGACATAGCTATTCAATCTCCTCATCATCTCTCCTCCCCATCCAGTCCATGCTGGCAACCATGCCCATATTCGATCCATCTTCGCAAACAATTCTCTCTTCGGTCTTTCAAACACCAGTGGGTACCTAGGGTGTAGTTCTGTGTCTTTGTTTGTGTCTTCTCCCCTTAGTCTCTGGATTGGGACCAGCTTAGCCAAATAACACATTCCCGTTATTGTTGGTGGTACCCATGTGTAACACACCCTTTCACAGCACACCTGGTACCCTCCTTTCACTATAAATGGTGATGAATGTAGTGTTCCCTTTGATATCTCTATCGCAAAGTGTCTCAGCCGTCTCATCATATCCACTGCACCCTGCCTCCCATTGGTCACATTCCCAATCACCGCCTCTTGGCCTCTAGTGAATTGCCTGCATCGTATATATAAATAATTCGCCTTTTGTCCTGTCTTGAATATGTAAATGTATGATGTCCAGTTGAACTGACTTGAGTTACATAACCCACCCTCGTTATCTATTTCTTTGTCTGGTCCTAGTTGAAAACACCATTCTGGTGGATACACTGGTCCTATTATGGGGTACCCGGGACTGACTGATTCTGTCTTTACCCTTGGTGCGTCGACAGCATGTATTGTGACATTCCCTGATACAAACATACTCAAATTCATTGGAACAGAGGCAAATGGTATATGAATTGTCTCTGGGTGCAGTCTACTACACACCCAGCATGCGGTTTGCCCAGACTTTTTAGCATAGTCATATTTGAATTGCACAAGTAAATGTCCTCTTGGCAATATCTCGGATGATACTTCTCGTTTTTGTCTCCACATGGTACGGTTCTCCATCACCGGGTGCGTACCATTCCAGATATGGGAAATATCCACTTTCCCAGCGGTGCTTGTACAATTGGGGCGTGCTCCACGTGAGAGTCCATAAATCAGATTAGCAAGATATAAAATCAGCACCACACAAATGCCCCTAGTGTCAGAATTCCTTGGGCAATTCTTTTCACAGTCACATAAACCCAATCCCTCTCCACCGGAATTTCAAAAGTGAAGAACATTTCTGGACGATCAAGGGTGGGGGCTGAGCCCCTAAAAAGCACCCTGTGGTTATCCCCCGTTGGCAGGTGGTCAGGGCCTGTGCCCATCAAAACACCCATCTCCGCTGGCGGGTGGTCAGGGCCTGTGCCCATCAAAACACCCACTTGTTGATCCTCTGAATCATCGGGGTTAGGATCATTTAGGTGCTCATGGCTGTGGTTTTTGTCAGCTTCAGCCTCAACGGATTGGTCTTGTCGGTAACGACCTTCCATGCTGGCTCAGGACTAGCTGCAGCTGCTTTCACTCTGGAGTGATGTATCCACGGGACCACCTCGGCAACCTTTACTGCTGTAGGGGTTGATAACAGGACAAGGTAAGGACCTCTCCATTTTGGACCCAGTGGATCATTTTTCCACTCTTTTACCCATACTGAGTCACCCAGACAATACTTATGCAATGAAGGATACAGAAAATGCGGTATATTATCCCCCACCCAAGTATTTAACTTCTGCATTGATTTACCCAGCATTACTACCTGATCATTTAGTTTAGTTTCTCCCAATGCCCGAAGGTCCCCCCTTAGTCCATTAATCAAAGGGGTTGGCCGTCCAAACATAAGTTCGTACGGACTTAGTTTCAATTGGGGGGTTGGTCTGCACCTAATGTGCAAGAGGACTATCGGCAGCAAGTCCAACCAGCCTAGTGACGTCTCTTGGCACAGTTTGGACATCAAAGTCTTTAGGGTACGGTTCATCTTCTTTCAACTTTTCCCGAACTTTGGGGCCTGTAGGCAGTGTGTAGCTTCCAGGTGATGCCCAGTAGCCGGGCAAGTTGTTGTAAACAGTTCTGGATAAATGCAGGGCCATTGTCCGACCCTATCTCGAGTGGAAGTCCGTAACGTGGTATTATTTCTTTCATCAGGCTCTTTACCACTTCCGTCGTCTTTTCAGTTCTCGTTGGGAAGGCTTCCACCCATCCTGTTAAAGTGCACACCATCACTAGTAAATATTTGTATCCTTTGCAGGGTGGCAGCACTGTAAAGTCTATTTGTAATGATGCCATTGGGGATAGCCCGATTGGCTGTTTCCCTGGGGGTTGAGATGGACCTGTTCTCGGTTGTTTTTGGCACATGTTACACATTGCTGAGCTGTGGCTTTGCAAATTGCTGACATTCCTGGTACGTAGAAATGTGGCTCCAACTGTTGCTCCATCATTTCTCTCCCTCCATGGGTACTTGCGTGAAGTGCTCTTACGATTTCAGGAGCCAGTGTTGCTGGTAGGACTATTCGTCCATTCTCCATCTGGAACCATCCATCTTCTCCATACCCTCCGGGTTCTTCTGTCAGCCACTTCTTTTCTTTCTCTGAGTACACAGGTGTCCATTCACTCAGTGGTGCCGGTAGGAGTGCAGCCACCACTGGTTTTGGTTTGTATCGTGCCAATTCTCCATGATTTCCCCAGATAAATTCTTCTTTTGGGAAATAGTATCGCCATGCGAAAAATAGCAAATCTTGTCTGTCTTGTGAATCTCTTACTGCTGGTATGAAAAAGTTCATTGCACTTTTCTTCATTCTTGGCAGTCTGTTCTTGATAAGGATCTCCTTGAGGAAGAACCTCACCAGTGGGACTTGATATTCTTCTGCTCCCAATTCTCCCAGACTGTGCAGTATTCGTGTGATTCGTAGATTGTTGTGAGGATTCATTGTCAAATTTTCAAAACGTGACGCGAAATTTTCTGCTCGTTCAACTTCAGTTGTTTCTTTGTCTTCCTCCTCCCCCACTATTTTTACGCCGAAGAATTTCAGCATCATTTTGTAGGCTCTGCGTAGTCTTTGCTGAACTTCTGAGGTGTTAACCATTAGGCGTGTCTCTTGCGGATTTAGGGGAGTAGAGTAGAAATTTCGGCCTTGTGTCCGGGTTGGGAAAAGCCATTGGATATAATCATGATTGAGTTCTAACAGTTCATAATCATCTTGCCATTTGTGCAATATTATTTCAATGAACTCACCGTGGGGTTCAAACTTTTTCAAATTCATGTAGAACTCGTAATTTGGCATAGAAGGTTGAGGCTCTTGCTTGCAGATCAGTACTTTAGCTTGATCTTCTGTTGGCGGTGTCGGTTTCGCAGCTGCTTTTGCGGCCTGGTCCGCGCGTCTGTTACCTTTTGGAATTTCATCACGGCCCTTTTGATGGCCACGACAGTGCATGATGCTGACAGCACTTGGTTTCCACACTGCTTCCAGGAGGGCCGTGATTTCTGCAGCATATTTAATTTGTTGTCCTGAAGACGTGAGTAGACCTCTTTCTTTGTAGAGTGCACCATGTGCATGGACTGTCATGAAGGCGTACTTGGAATCTGTATAGATATTTACTCTTTTGCCTTCAGAAATTTCAAGGGCTCTGGTTAAAGCTGTTATTTCAGCCAGTTGTGCAGATGTATGGCCTGGCAGTGGCTTTGCTTCGATGATTTCTTCTGTTGAGACTACTGCATAGCCGGAGACTTTCTTCCCATCATCCATGTAGCTGCTACCATCAGTGAATAGCTGTAGATCGTATTTGTCTAGGGGTACGTCTTTCAAATCTGGCCTGCTACTGAACACTTCTTCCATGACTTGGAGGCATTCATGATTTGGATCCTCTTCACAGTCAGGCAGTAAAGTAGCAGGGTTCAGGGTAGCGATGAGGTCCAAATGAACCCGTGGATTTTCACACATCATGGCTTGGTACTTCGTCATCCGGCTGTTGCTGAACCAGTAACCTCCTTTCACATCCAGCAGAGCCTTGACAGCGTGGGGCACCTTGACATGAAGAACTTGTCCAAGGGTCAGCTTGTCTGCTTCTGCTATCAGCATTGCGGTGGCAGCCACTGCTTTCAGGCATG
The DNA here is from genome assembly GCA_009667805.1 of Leptobrachium leishanense. Lineage (NCBI taxonomy): Eukaryota > Metazoa > Chordata > Amphibia > Anura > Megophryidae > Leptobrachium > Leptobrachium leishanense. The sequence continues at coordinate 297,965,470 of CM019067.1, forward strand.
GGGGTAGGCCGCAGGCCACAGGGTCGAGTTGCTTGGAGAGGTAGGCCACAGGCCTCAGCCATGAGCCAAAGGTCTGGACCAATACTCCTGTTGCTGTTTGATTATGTTCATGCACGAACAGCTGGAAAGGCTTGCTATGATCTGGCAGGCCCAGTGCAGGAGCTTCCATCAGCAGAGTCTTTAATTTCAGGAACGCTGCTGTTTGCTCTTCTTCCCAATGAAAGGGGTCTAGTTCTCCCCCCTTGGTGGCTTGATGAAGCGGCTTGGCAATGTCTGCGAAGTTGGGGATCCACAGGCGGCAGAAGCCTGCAGCTCCTAGGAACTCACGGACTTGTCTTCTGGTCTTTGGTTGGGGTATGCGGCACACCGCTTCTTTTCTTTCTGCCCCCAGTGCACGTTTGGTGCCTGTTAACTGGAAGCCCAGATATTTTACACTCTGTTTGCATATTTGTGCTTTCTTTTTAGATACTCTGTAACCTGCTTGGCTTAGCAGATGTAGCAAAGCTTTTGTGGCGGATAAACAGTCTTTTTCTGTGGGGAAGCCAGTAATAAATCATCAACATATTGTAGTAACACTACTTTGTCTGGCTGAGCGTTGAAGGCGAGGAGATCTTGGCTAAGCGCGCACCCGAAAATCGTGGGCGAATTTTTGAAACCTTGAGGGAGGCGCGTCCACGTCATTTGATGGCGCGCCCCCGTGGTAGATTCTTCCCACTGAAATGCAAAAAGGGGCTGGCTTGCTGGAGCCAGACGGATGCAAAAGAAAGCGTCTTTTAAATCAAGCACTGTGTAATATTGTGTATCTCCGGGAATTAACGCCAATAAATTGTATGGATTAGGAACCACAGGGTGTAGTGTTACTGTGGCCTCGTTGACAGCTCGTAAATCTTGGACAGGGCGATACTCTTGTGTGCCTTCTTTCAGGACTGGAAGTAGGGGTGTGTTCCATGGTGACACGCAGAATTTTAATATGCCGTTATCTTTAAGTCTTTGTAAATGTATTTGTATATTCTGCTTGGCTTTCTGTGGGATATGATATTGTCTTAGGGCCACAGGCGTTGCGCCGGGCTTTAATTCCACATATACCGGGGGTATGTTTATGGCAAGTCCTGGCGGGTTTTCCTCCGCCCATACCCCAGGAATTTCAAGGAGTAGTGCGTGCGGGTCAGGCGCGGCAGGCAGAGTAGGTGCTGTGCGCCATTCTTCCTCCCTTGGCATAACTACTGCAATTTTCACAGATTGTGGATTGTGCGGACTGGCTGGATTATGCTGCCGAACAGAGCAGCCACTCTCGGCAGGTCTAATTGAGCGTGACCCCCGGGAAGGAACGTAATTTGGGCTTGCAATTTGCAGAGGATATCCCGCCCCAGGAGTTGGATGGGACATTCGGGCATATACAAAAATTCATGTTCAACATTATGCCCACCCATACTACATTTTCTAGAAGCAAGAAAAGGATATTTAGCAGACACCCCCATTGCTCCCATAATATCAACCTCATTTCCCATTGGAGGTGCAATTTGTTTAGTTACAACAGAATATTCGGCACCTGTATCAACCATAAAAACTTCATCTTTATTTCCCACTCTCATTGTGACCGTGGGCTCGTGGCTACCGAGCGGGATGGGCCCAGGTCCCCGTCAATATACATCCTGCCCTTCAAATGATGTCCCCGCCAGTCCCACCCCGCTCCATTCCCTTCACTTCTTCCATACCTTCCGTCTGCAACCTGGCCATTAGGGGCTTGACCTCCCGTTTCCCCAACTTCACCCTGTCCCCCAAATTTAGCCAAAAATGCAGTACAGTCGTTTTTCCAGTGACCTTCACCCCGGCACCACGCGCACTGATTGGGTCCTAGGGGTTCCCTAGGGGCTCCCCTTCCTCTTCCTCTAGCCCCCCTACCCCTTGCCCTCCCTCTGTCTGGGCCACCTCGTCCTCTACCATTCCCCATGTATCCAACCACCCCGGTATGTCCCTTCTGTTTCTTTATTTTCCTCTAAATCCCGGTTATGATACACCTTATTAGCAATCTCAACTAATTCACTAATACCTTTCCCCAAAAAACCATCTATTCTCTGTATTTTGTTCGTATATCCCTCTGTGACTGACCCACAAACGAAGAGTTAATTAACCTCTGATTCTCCGTCGCTTCAGGATCAATAGGACTATACATCCTGTACGCATCCAGCAATCTCTCTAGAAACGCACTTGGGGATTCTTTAACCTCTTGCACCACATCTGCTATTTTTCCCATGTTTGTGGGCTTCTTCCCTCCCGCTTTAACACCCATAATTACAGCGGTTCTGTATGTCTGCAGATGGGCAACTCCTTCAACTGTATTGTACGGCCATTTAGGATCTGTTTTGGGGTAATGTTCCTCTGCCCATGCTTCTGGATGAGGCTTAGCATCTGCTACAGCCTGGGCGAGTAAAATCTTTTGCGCGCTACTATTTATTCGGGCTCTCTCCTCTGTGGTAAACATTGTCAACATTAATTGCTGACAATCCGCCCATGTGGGGTTATGTGTGAGCATAACTGACTCTATCATACTGGCCACTGCTGCGGGATTTGTGGAATACAGTGGTGTGTGTGTTTTCCAATTAAAAAGATCCGTTGTCGTGAATGGGACGTATGTGTATTGTATTGGCCCTGGATTCCCATCCGCCAATGGGGGGCCTGGCACCTCTCGCAAAGGCAACTGCATAGCATTCTTGTAGGGATTGTGTTGGTACGGATCCGGGGTTTATGTATACTATTCGCTGCGCGTGTGGTAACTCCCTGGTCCTTATCCTCCTTTTCATCATCACCATCCCCGTGGGGCACTAATATATATATATACTCCCATCGGGCATCTCAATCTTCTCTGGTGGAGCCTCTCTGTCCCCTCCACCCGTTGCGCCCTGCTCTTCTTCCTCAGTCACACGGGACGGAGCGGAGGGAGCTGACCGAGACACAGCAGCTGCCTGCTCCCCTCTCTCCGCCCGCGCAACCGCGGCATTCAGAGCTTCCCTAGCTGCCCCATAACATGATGGATAGGACGGGGGCAGACCATCACTCTCTTCCGGTTGATCTAACACCGGTCTCCCTCTCTCTTCATTATTTTGGGGGTCCTGCTTCTTATTTTTCCCCGCTATCATTATAAAATGACTCTTGTTTTTAATACAATATCTCCATATATCTATATACGGGTACTGTTCAGGATGTCCGTACTGCTCTGTGACCTGGGAATGTACCTTCTGTACCAACTCCGGGTCCATTGACCCCTGCTCTGGCCATCCTGGGACTAATAACGGCCACACAACTGTACACATTACTTTTAACTTCTCTTTTGTCAATTCTACACCATAATCATGCGTTTTATATAATGCTTCGAAATTCCGCACCATATATTCTAGGGGCGTCTCACCCTCCTTCACCTTCTTGGGCTTAGATGACCCGTTACCCATTATTACTCTTGAAAACAGTACTCTTTGCAATACAGATATATTATTTCAACAACAGTTAAAATCTACAGTCTGATACTTCAGTCAACAATTCCTTCGTATCTACAGGCGCTTCCCCCTTCAGTAGCCGTCTGCAGTCGCCTGAGCCGGAACGTACGTCCGGGGTCAAATCTCGTATTTGCTTCCTCGCGGAGCGAGTAGGCGCACGTTCACTCACAGCACTCGAGTCAGTTCATTCACAGCCCATACCGTATCAGATACTTTCAACACAGAACAAAACACTTCAACTCTTTCTACTAGCCAAGGGTGTTTATTCCCTTCTTTGTGGCTCCTTATACCCCGTAATTTGAACTCTAACTCTTGACTGCGTGTGATTATGTGCACCCCGTTCCTTATCTATACTTCCATCTGCAATTCCAATCTGCCTTATGGATAATCTACCCACTCAGCACCCCTATCTCTGCAGCTACCGCTGGCTCCACTATGAGCCCTTTTCACTACACGGCGTACACACCAGCACTGACTCAGGCTCCTAGCCCAGTCACAGAAAATCCCTCCTCCTTTCCCTTTTACCCACGTGGCGAAGCTTTGTTTACAAAACACTGACTACTGACTTATGCAACTCCACGTAGCTACCTTCTCCCTCTCTTACAGAACTACACTTTGATTGGCATTCAATTCCCCCGAATCCAGACACCCGCTAGCCACTCTGGCTCCTTAGCAATGTCAGCGCTATCAGCGGCGGGCTAGATATGCCATAGGATGGTGGCCATCGCATCCTCTTATCCGTCTATCTCAGTCGGACGTTTCCCTTAGATACCGGTATTTCCTTTAGACATACAAAACATAGAAGACACGTTACCTATCGCCGGCGCTGCTCGCTGTTTCCTCGACTCGGGTGTCCCAGCTTCCCGGGCCGGGGGGGTCCGTTTGGGACGAGATGAGGTCCACTGTACAGGAAATCCTGCTTGGCGCCTGCAGATGTCAGCTCACCTTCAACGGACGCCCCCAACCATCGGGATTCTCGTGCACCTGCAGTCAATATCGCCGCACTGTGTTCAGCAGCCGTTGCCTGTGTCTTGGCAAAAGGCCCGTTATCCCGGCTATCGAGACCCCAGAAATGTAGGCGGACAAAAACAGGTTCACTTTCATTAACGGCGCCGGACCAGACACAAGCAAGGATTGTCCAAACACGAGTCTCTTCAGGAAAGGCAAGAGTTTATTGTGTCGTCACACAAGTGCTCACACAGGATTGAATCGCAAAGAGTGAGCCTCGATTACACAGTGACATGAGGTTTTATGCCCCAAATACATAATTAGGTACATCCCCATCAGCCCACCTCCCTATGACACTTTATTCCACCCCACGTGGGTTAATACCTCCCATCATTAACTCGAACACAAAGAACATTCCACATATAACTACAAATTGATACACTTCTCGTTAGTTTGACAGTCTGTGATTTGTGGTGCTGTCTTTCTCAGAGCAGTGCCTCCCTCCCTATCGGCTATGTTTATTCAGATGGCCTGGGGCCCGGTCTGTCTTCTAGGTTTTCTTTGTTCCTCCGCACATCTCAATAACCTTGCCTCATTCATAAATCTCCCTGTCTCTCTGTGCCAAGAGCCGGCCGGATTCTGCCTGGTTTTATTGCTAGCTTTCTAATCTGCCACGCATTCTTGGAATTCTATGTAAACTCTACTTTGCACATCTAGTAAAAATCTATTCTATTTACTGGTGAACCAATATTCTGCACAAGATGGCTGCCTGGCTCATAGTAACAACCATCCTTCTGCCTGATTCTCCTTCAGTACTATTCATAAAATCTACTGCCTGTCCCGGAAACACCTTTACCCCCACCATGGTGCTTTTCGGACAGTAGATCTGCAGGGACGGTAGCTTGGTCAGGGGTGAGTTTGAAAGGGAAGCGCTAAAGGGATCAGCCCTAAATCAGCTGCCAAACCCAAGTCGGGCTTGTAGGCTGCATAAGGGACGCTGAGCCGGAGCCTCCGCTGAGCATCACAGAAAGTGGGCTTGAGCTAGGAGCAGGAGCAGCTCTTTTGTTATAGCATTCTGGCAGGACATGACATATACAACTAATAATGATATATTAAGAATCTGCCGAGTCTGCCGTAAAAAGGGATATATACATTGTCTGGGTCGTACAATAAAACATGACTTCAAATCGCGTTTAAACATGATGAGCAAAAATGGTCAAAATGAGCTCAGCACACAGAGGTGAAATGGCTCAGCAGTGAAAGGGTTAATTGACTCAGTGATTAAAAAAAAAAAAAAAAACAATGTCTGAACTAGTTCTTGGCAGCAGAGCTTTATTATTATTTTTTAAGGGCTGCAGCAGTGAATAAGAGTGACTCATTATTATATTCATGAAAGTAGAGACATCTTCGAGCCTCTCTCTCTCCACTACTAGCATCGTGATGCCGCCCGCCCGTCTGAGGCTATGCGTAAGTGACGCGTCATGTGTGGGCAGGAAAACATGGAGGACCTGGCAAATGGCCTAGGCCTCAGCAGCCAGTCTGGCGCTGCGTGTTACGTCAGACGCCGGGCCGTGGGTAACGACGAGCCGCAGCTTGGGGTGCGCGCGCAGCTGAGCAGTCACTCTGTGTGAGTTTGTAGGTCTGTGCGCACTCTGCATCCAGAGGTGCATGGAAGCGCGGTGACCGGGGCCGTGCTACGGGACTCCCTACTCCCTCACAGCCCCATGCCATAGCACGGGACGCAGGCTCCCTGCTAGTCGTGACGCCTCCGCCGCCATGGGCCTCATCTTTGCCAAGCTGTGGAACTTTTTCTGCAACCAAGGTGAGCCTGCGCCCCCCCCCCTCTCATCATCCAGCTGCTGCTGCTGCTGTGCCTGCTCTCCTCTGTGCACACCCTCCACTCTGCAGCTGCTGTAATCCCAGATGCGACCCTGGGACTGGTCGTGGCCTCCCTTCAAAACTACAATTCCCAGTGCGCTGCATGCAGGGTAATGTAGTCCTCAACCAGTGGAGGTCCAGATTCTACTCTGCTTCCATTATTTCAGGGTTTCTACCACCCCCCCCCCCCCACCGCTCCCCATGTATGGTGTAAATTCTAGTGCTTGGGGCTTTTGTCTGCTCCCCCCCCACCCCTCCTTTCTCCCTTTTTACACTTGGAAATTAAGAGAGGGCGCCTCCTTACTCCCCCTGGTAAGGGGCTGCCCCCCCCCCCCCATCTCTCCCCTCCCCTGCGAGGCATTGTGCTCGGGCAGGATTTCTATCAATGTTCACTTTCCATGATGCACTGTTTCTCCTGTTGTTTGTAGTTGATGGTTTGAATTTTTTTTATATTTGGATGGGGATCCCAGCACTGGTCATCTTTTTATATATCTTTTTTTTTTCTCTCCCCCCCTCTTTATGTGGGGGTAACACAGTGAAAAATAAAAATATATTTTTATTTGCATCAAAAACAATTTAAAACTAAAATAATGCAGCACATAGTTTCAGTAGCACAGATGTTTTTTTCCTGGTGTTCCCAAGCCTTGGATGCTAGAGTTAAATCTCGGGACGCTGATCCCAGATCCAGCCTGTGCTGCTGCCTCAGAGACCTGCAATAGCTGTGTATTGATTAAACGAACCAGTACCTCTATCATAGCCCTGCAGGCGCCTCGCGTTCACCCCTGAACTCAGTCACCAGAAAGTTGTTTTTTTTTTGCTTTTCTGCACTAAATCAGAAACCAGTTTGATGCTGACTTAGAAGGCAATGCGTTGCAGATCTAATCCACATAGTTTGAGATGGAACAGTGTCATGCAGGAATTGCATGTTTGAATGAAGCCCTGGCGGCACAGTAGGCCTTCTGTGGGGCTTAGAACGTTACCCTGGCGGCACAGTAGGCCTTCTGTGGGTTTAGACCGTTACCCTGGCGGCACAGTAGGCCTTCTGTGGGTTTAGAATGTTACCCTGGCGGCACAGTAGGCCTTCTGTGGGGCTTAGAATGTTACCCTGGCGGCACAGTAGGCCTTCTGTGGGGCTTAGAATGTTACCCTGGCGGCACAGTAGGCCTTCTGTGGGGCTTAGAATGTTACCCTGGCGGCACAGTAGGCCTTCTGTGGGTTTAGATTGTTACCCTGGCGGCACAGTAGGCCTTCTGTGGGGCTTAGAACGTTACCCTGGCGGCACAGTAGGCCTTCTGTGGGTTTAGAACGTTACCCTGGCGGCACAGTAGGCCTTCTGTGGGGCTTAGATTGTTACCCTGGCGGCACAGTAGGCCTTCTGTGGGTTTAGATTGTTACCCTGGCGGCACAGTAGGCCTTCTGTGGGTTTAGATTGTTACCCTGGCGGCACAGTAGGCCTTCTGTGGGGCTTAGATTGTTACCCTGGCGGCACAGTAGGCCTTCTGTGGGTTTAGAACGTTACCCTGGCGGCACAGTAGGCGTTCTGTGGGTTTAGAACGTTACCCTGGCGGCACAGTAGGCCTTCTGTGGGGCTTAGAATGTTACCCTGGCGGCACAGTAGGCCTTCTGTGGGTTTAGAATGTTACCCTGGCGGCACAGTAGGCCTTCTGTGGGGCTTAGAATGTTACCCTGGCGGCACAGTAGGCCTTCTGTGGGGCTTAGATTGTTACCCTGGCGGCACAGTAGGCCTTCTTGGGGGCTTAGATTGTTACCCTGGCGGCACAGTAGGCCTTCTGTGGGTTTAGATTGTTACCCTGGCGGCACAGTAGGCCTTCTGTGGGTTTAGATTGTTACCCTGGCGGCACAGTAGGCCTTCTGTGGGTTTAGAACGTTACCCTGGCGGCACAGTAGGCCTTCTGTGGGGCTTAGAACGTTACCCTGGCGGCACAGTAGGCCTTCTGTGGGTTTAGAACGTTACCCTGGCGGCACAGTAGGCCTTCTGTGGGTTTAGATTGTTACCCTGGCGGCACAGTAGGCCTTCTGTGGGGCTTAGATTGTTACCCTGGCGGCACAGTAGGCCTTCTGTGGTTTTAGAACGTTACCCTGGCGGCACAGTAGGCGTTCTGTGGGTTTAGAACGTTACCCTGGCGGCACAGTAGGCCTTCTGTGGGGCTTAGAATGTTACCCTGGCGCACAGTAGGCCTTCTGTGGGTTTAGAATGTTACCCTGGCGGCACAGTAGGCCTTCTGTGGGGCTTAGAATGTTACCCTGGCGGCACAGTAGGCCTTCTGTGGGGCTTAGATTGTTACCCTGGCGGCACAGTAGGCCTTCTGTGGGGCTTAGATTGTTACCCTGGCGCACAGTAGGCCTTCTGTGGGTTTAGATTGTTACCCTGGCGGCACAGTAGGCCTTCTGTGGGTTTAGATTGTTACCCTGGCGGCACAGTAGGCCTTCTGTGGGTTTAGAACGTTACCCTGGCGGCACAGTAGGCCTTCTGTGGGTTTAGACCGTTACCCTGGCGGCACAGTAGGCCTTCTGTGGGGCTTAGAACGTTACCCTGGCGGCACAGTAGGCCTTCTGTGGGTTTAGAACGTTACCCTGGCGGCACAGTAGGCCTTCTGTGGGGCTTAGATTGTTACCCTGGCGGCACAGTAGGCCTTCTGTGGGGCTTAGATTGTTACCCTGGCGGCACAGTAGGCCTTCTGTGGGTTTAGATTGTTACCCTGGCGGCACAGTAGGCCTTCTGTGGGTTTAGATTGTTACCCTGGCGGCACAGTAGGCCTTCTGTGGGTTTAGAACGTTACCCTGGCGGCACAGTAGGCCTTCTGTGGGTTTAGACCGTTACCCTGGCGGCACAGTAGGCCTTCTGTGGGGCTTAGAACGTTACCCTGCGCGGCACAGTAGGCCTTCTGTGGGTTTAGAACGTTACCCTGGCGGCACAGTAGGCCTTCTGTGGGGCTTAGATTGTTACCCTGGCGGCACAGTAGGCCTTCTGTGGGGCTTAGATTGTTACCCTGGCGGCACAGTAGGCCTTCTGTGGGTTTAGATTGTTACCCTGGCGGCACAGTAGGCCTTCTGTGGGGCTTAGATTGTTACCCTGGCGGCACAGTAGGCCTTCTGTGGGGCTTAGATTGTTACCCTGGCGGCACAGTAGGCCTTCTGTGGGTTTAGAACGTTACCCTGGCGGCACAGTAGGCCTTCTGTGGGGCTTAGAATGTTACCCTGGCGGCACAGTAGGCCTTCTGTGGGTTTAGAATGTTACCCTGGCGGCACAGTAGGCCTTCTGTGGGGCTTAGAATGTTACCCTGGCGGCACAGTAGGCCTTCTGTGGGTTTAGAATGTTACCCTGGCGGCACAGTAGGCCTTCTGTGGGTTTAGAATGTTACCCTGGCGGCACAGTAGGCCTTCTGTGGGTTTAGAACGTTACCCTGGCGGCACAGTAGGCCTTCTGTGGGGCTTAGATTGTTACCCTGGCGGCACAGTAGGCCTTCTGTGGGGCTTAGATTGTTACCCTGGCGGCACAGTAGGCCTTCTGTGGGTTTAGAACGTTACCCTGGCGGCACAGTAGGCCTTCTGTGGGTTTAGAACGTTACCCTACCGGCGGCACAGTAGGCTTCTGTGGGTTTAGAACGTTACCCTGGCGGCACAGTAGGCCTTCTGTGGGTTTAGAACGTTACCCTGGCGGCACAGTAGGCCTTCTGTGGGTTTAGAACGTTACCCTGGCGGCACAGTAGGCCTTCTGTGGGTTTAGAACGTTACCCTGGCGGCACAGTAGGCCTTCTGTGGGGCTTAGATTGTTACCCTGGCGGCACAGTAGGCCTTCTGTGGGTTTAGAACGTTACCCTGGCGGCACAGTAGGCCTTCTGTGGGGCTTAGATTGTTACCCTGGCGGCACAGTACTGTAGACTGCTTTGCGTATGTTTGTGGCCCTTTATTATCAGATGACGAGTTCTCCAATTCTCTGCCTCCCTATAAATGGGGCATTGACAATGCCAACACGGCCTTAAATGACCCAGAGCTGCTGCAACTTGTCGTCTGACGGAGCCGCGTGTTAGATGTTGCTGCTTATTTGTTTTGATGGACATCGGATCCCTGTGTTACACTCAAGTCGTACTGTACAATTATTGCAATACAAAATCTCACATCTGTGCCTGACATTCCTTGCATTTAGCTTTGTTTACCCTGTCTTTATGTTACGTGGACAAACCTAGATTGCTGCTAGTCATTGTGTAAATAAATGCAACTTTGCTGAAACGCACAATGTGGAATATCGGGCATGGTGAGGGTTAATGCTGACTTTTTTTTCTTTCTTTCTTGTAATTTGCCCTCGGGCCCTTTTTATCATTTCATACTTGGGTGACTGATGCACAATATATTTAAACACTCAAAAAATAGTGAATCTGTAATGAAATAATGAAAACCAGTTTTCCTCCTGTCGCCCGCATTGCGTGTCAATTGTCTGTCAGCAGAGAACCTGGAGTGTTCCGTATTGATGCCGTACAATGCGTGTGTGCGAGGTCTGTTTTGTAGCTAACCTGTGTGCTTTATGTACTGCTGGATAGCACTATGTAACTTTGCATTCAGAATCCCACTTTGTCATTTTATTTCTACGCAGCTTGTATACAGTGAAACAAGAAAACGTTCCTCCAAGGCCTACATAAAACACAAGAACAGGAAATATTAGGGATACGCCATCAAAAAATTGTGTCCCTTTTTTTTTTTTCCCCTCAAATAATCAGAGGAAACTGACAGCCTCTGCTAAATTATTTTCTAATTTATTTATATTTTCCCTTTTTGGTGATCCTTTTTTTTTTTTTTTTTCTCCTCGTCACACGCGGCTCCAGCGACTCCTGAACCTGGAATCCCTGAACCTTTTTCTGAGCTATTTGCCGACCTACACAACTTGCATAGCGTAGGGTCCGCAAATTGCACATCGTTACGGGACTTGCACACAATGGGCCCTTTTACATTCTTCGGGTAAAAAAGTGCGAGTGCGCAAAAACGCATTAACGCGAGGGGCAAAACCCTTTGCGCAGAACGTCGTATTACAAAGATCACGCAAACAATGCGCATTAACGTTTAACGCGGATGGACCTGCGCGAGCGTGTTGAACTATGCTTAACATTGTGAGCGCAAATGCGTTTGTGCGCTGGTACGCGGATGGTATTACAATCGATGCACATCTTTTTATGAACGAGGTTTGCGCGCATGATTTTAACGTCTTTGAAAAGCTGGTCGTAACTGCAAATAGGAATGTTCTGGCCGAAACGAGAAAAAAAAATACAGCACAGTATAGTTACACAATCTACACATACCCAAACAATAAAATTGTGTATTCGTGCGTGTTTTTATTATTGCTGCAGCATATATACTCAGATTTACTTTGACAGGCGCAAAAACTTAAGTGAGTCAATTAAGGTAAATTGATGTCAATAAAAGGCTCTTAATTCTGATTGGCTGAATCCCGCGAAAAAAAGTCTGCACACTGATTTACGTGTGCTACGTTACTGTGCGCATATTACTCTTCGTTTTGCGCTTCGGTTTGACGGATGAAAAAATGCGTTCGGATCGTAATACCACCGTTAATTTTCACGCGATAATGCTTGACGCTGCGTGCAAAAAAATTGCGCTGCGCGTACAAATCTGCGCGGAGAATGTAATAGAGCCCAATTTGTGTGTAAGTTCTGTGCAGGCACTACGGAACTTAACAGAACGGATCTGCACATGCACGTTCATCAGCTGCCTTTCTGAGACTGCTTGCTTTTGTGGGTAGTCTCAGAAGGTGACAGCAACACTTTCACGACGTGCTGACGTCACTGGTGACTGGCAGCTGGGTGGAGTAGAGGTAATGTCACTGCTCTGCGTGGAGAGACCCTGGGGAGTCATGGGTTCAATCCCAGCGGGCACCTCTCCAGTAAGTGTCCTTGGGCAAGACACCTAATGGTACATACTCGCCACCCAGGACATACTTGAAAACGAGAGAAATCACAATGTATCCTTCCTGGTAAAATCCTTTCTCAAAAATTCATAAATCTCGGCTGCTGGTGATGCTGGGCTGGGTGGTCAGGATGAGTAGAGCGTCCCTTCTTGGTCCACTCACGTCTTCGTTGCTCCAGCTCAGTGCCAATCTGGGGCTGCATTCACAGCGGGCTGACATCCTGGACTGCTCCCCTGTCACGAGTCATCACCTGCATTTGCGATGGTGTCATAAAGAGGGAGCCCCTCCCCGGCATGGAACCCCAATGCAGGAGGAGCAAGGAGAGGCAGGAGGAGCAAGGAGAGGCGGGGGGGGGGGGTCATTTGAACCCCTGTTTCATCATTCTTTTCACCCCACTTGATCAAGTCTGGCCTTTTCAAGAATACCAAGCATGACCATGTAAAATATTAAAAGAAAAATAGAGTAAATATATATATCTGCGACATTGTCCATTTTTCACGTATAAAATGAGCAATACCGCTGCTATTACCTTCTCATTTCCCACACCTGGAGCAAGTTCAGTTGATTATACATAGTCCCGTTTTTTTGTAAAGCGCAATATGCAAAAATTTTATATATATATATAATTTTTTTTTTTCTCCCAGGTTTGGTTAAATTTGCATTTGTGGAAGAAAAAAATTAATTTAGGATTTATTTCATAAAGACTAAACCATAGAACATATCGCCACGAAGGTTTATATTTTAAAATGTGGAAAAGTAAATTTATAGGCTGTAAAGGATTTAGAAATTTGAATGGAAATGCACCTTTTCTTCTAGCATTCTGACAGGTCGTGATGTATACACATAGACGAGTCAAAATATGCCACTGCTGAGTCTGCTGGAAAAAAAAGTATAATTTGTGGGGGTCCTACAATAAAACATGGCTTCAAATCACGTTTAAAAATCATGAGCACAAAATGCTGAAACTGAGCTCAGCATATGGGTGAAATGAGGGGTTAAACATGGCAGCCAGTGAGGAAATGTAGAAGATGGGTATAACCTTCCACATGGATCTAGATGGAATCATCCAGAAGTAGGGTTGTACCGATACTAGTATCGATATCGGTGCCGATACCGGGTACTGCAGGAGTACTTGGTACTCCTGCAGTACCCCCGATTTATTTTTTTCCGATACCGGAAGCCGGCATTGAGCTGGCTTGCCGGCATCAGAGGGGCTGGGGCGGCTGTCCGAATGCTCCATCGGCATTCGGACAGGCCCTGCAGCTGCTCTCCTCACTGTTTATACTTGCCTTCCTTTAGCGCCGCCGGGAAAGTCTTCGCGCGCGCTCCTTGGAAGATCCCCAGCCGCGACCACGTGGGACCATGTGATCGCGGCTGGGGATGTTCCAACGAGCGCGGGAACTTTCCCGGCGTCGCTAAGGAAGGTAAGTATAAACAAAGTGAGGAGAGCAGCTGCAGGGCCTGTCCGAATGCCGATAGAGCGCTAAAGGAAGGTAAGTATGAGCGGAGGGGGGGGGGGCAAATCCATGTGCTGGGGGGCATTTTCCACTAGCTGGGGGGCGGCATATCTATGAGACCTGGGGGGCTTTATATGAGGTCTGTTCTTATTGGAAAGCGTCACGTGACATAAAATAAAAGTATCGGTGAGTACTTGAACAAAAGTATCGGTACTCGTACTCGGTCTTAAAAAAGTGGTATTGGTGCATCCCTATCCTGAAGTGTAGGAGTTCGTGGCGATCTGATCCCTCGCATCCCACAAGCCCAGTCTTAGTGCTATAATACACAATATTCCGGAGAGAACGCTTGGTGGATGAACACACAGCAATGCCGACATGCTTGCTGTCACACATGGTCATAGAATCAGTGGTTCTGGTCCATCGAGTCCATTCATTGATTGCCAAGAATGTGGGATCTGCAGCTTGCTCCACCCTGCAAAGTAAATGGGATTATCACCGGACAAAACACACCGCTTTCGCCTCAGTAGATAATGGTATGTTTTGGCTGGATATATTGAAAGAGCTGGTTTTGTCCAATTGTACTTCACCAAGATACTTAATATGTGGGTAAAAGCTTCTCGATCCAAGGAGAAATCTGACGCTATTCGGGGGTCAAGAAGGAATTTTTCCCAGTATGTTGCTTGTTAGTGAACGCGTCAGACTGGGTTTTTTGCCTTCTTTTGGATCAACAACCGTTGTGATGTGTGAAAGGCTGAACCTGATGGACGCACGTCTTTTTTCATCCTATGTAAGATCCGGGATGTTAAATTCCAGCCCAGCAGATGTCCATTGCCTTCAGTTACTTGAAATCTTTGCAGTAAATGGCCTGGAGAGTCATGGGAGTTGTAGTTCATCAATATCTGGGGCCCAGAGTTTGGCACCTGCATGAATATAATCTGCACAGACAGATATATTCTTAAAGGGACACTCCAGCCAAGGTGACCAGGGACTCTGTCCAGCTTCCCTCCACCTGGAAGGCTTTTAAGCCGCTCACACCGGAATAACCACCCGTGTTACTGATCAGCCAATACCTCTTACTGCATCTGTGAGTCTGATGGGCTGAACATACAGAACAGTGGCGGCGTATGACGCAGGATCCCCCGGGCGCTGGAAATCAAGAGGGATTTTAAAGGGACACAACCACTTCTATAAGCTGTAACTAGATTACTTGTGCATTACAAACAAAACCACCTTCTAAAACAATACTGTTTTTTCTTTGAAGTAATTGCATGTAAAAAGGAAAAATTTTTTTTGTTTTTTTTTTTATCTCCTGTTTCCATTTTGTCGGGCGCACCCACGATGCAACATACTTATACAGTATTTAACAGTTAATGTGGTGGAGGAGGGAATGTTTAGAGAAGGCTATTGTGTTTTGCATGGTACCCAAGATGAGAGAAGACCGGGAGCTTTACATACTTCTACTGTATCCCCAGGTGATGTCCTTTGAATACATCCCACATGATCCAATGATTTGAGTCTGTGATCGACCCATAGACTCCAATCTATGGCCAAAGCCACACAGTGAGGAGCAAGTGATGCAAAGATACTGTTGGGGGGGGGGGGGGAGTTTACAGCACAAAATATCACTCATTGACATGTATAGGTTAAAATATTTTTTTAACCATACAAGAAAAAACAGCACATGGACGGTATCGGCAACATAAAATAAGTTTCATTTTTGTGTGCTAGTGGCTCTTTAAGCTAAAAATGGAGTGTGCAAGCGGTCAGTTATGTGTGTATATATGTATGTGTGTATATATATATATATATATATATATTATATTTTTTTTAAGCGCTCATAATATATTTTACTTCGGAGGAGCAACTTGGAGATTGCTGTTCACATTAATAGTATTGGAAAATCCACTTTCTTTGTTTTCTTATTCTCGATGAGAGACTTAATGTTTCCTTTTTTTTTTTTTTTTTTGCTTTGCCAACCAATTGTACAGCGTTGCACAACATTCTTGGCATGTTTCTAAATGATCATAATTGATAACCGTAATGTTGACTTTTGTGATTTCTAAATGATAGTTTTCCCTTCCATACTCCTTTTTTATGTTTTTGTATAGCACCTATGTTACTCCATCTCCTATTGACACTGGCTCGGTAGTCACAGGCTCTTGGAATTCCCCCTAAATTTCCTGATTGTTCTACACAATTCTATACAGGATTTCCCCCCCCCCCCCCCCCCGGTCCTAAACTGGATCTAAACCTCTCTTGAAAATAAGGAACTGTGAAGTCGGTCAGAGAGGAGAGGGGAGGATTATTCAGCTAAATAATTGCTTATGCCCAGACTTTTGGTGCAAAAGTCGCCACGGGTGCGTGACAGAAATTACTAATCCTGGGTTTGATGGCAACGTGCCTTTTTTTTTTTTTAATTTTTTTTTTTTTTTTAGCATTTCTCCTGACAAATTTATATTGGCATCTAATAAAAATTTCTATGTGAAAAGTGACATGGATTAAAACCATACCTTCTGTCTGTGATACTGAACTTGTATCTCTTGTTTTCAGAGCACAAGGTCATCATTGTGGGACTCGATAATGCAGGAAAGACGACTATACTTTACCAGTTGTAAGTATTTTCTCCATCCTCTTCTCTTCCTTGCAGGTGGATGAGAGTGTGATTTAGGGGACTGCCAGCGGATTGTAACCTCTTGAGGATTTAAAGCAAAATTCCTCCTATATTCCTGATGGTTATTGGCGTGATACAGTTAACAACTTTTTTTTTTATACCAGTTTAATGAATGAAGTCGTCCACACGTCCCCGACGATTGGCAGCAATGTGGAGGAAATTGTAGTGAAGAATACACATTTTCTGATGTGGGACATCGGAGGCCAGGAATCCTTGCGTTCGTCTTGGAATACCTATTACTCAAACACAGAGGTATGGACCTTGGACCTGCTCAGGGTGTCTTACTGATGTGATTGTTTTGGGAAGACTTTGTTCGTTCTTTCCAATATTTGATTTTTGTCGCTCTGATTGTATGTGGAATCTGCCCCCTCCTCTCTAATTACAGGCTTCCCCTTGAACACACTTTAACAGTGGCAGGCGTGTTTGCAGACTTAACATTTCTGTGCTGGCCAGTTTATTTTTCCATGAATCACTTGCATGCAATACAAACATAATCTTTTAAATCACATAGTCTGACTTTTTTAAAATTAGGAAAAAAAATACTTGTAAAACACTTGGATTATTATCAACTCCTTGTACACTGATTTTGTAAAGTGCTGTGCAATTTATGACGCTATATAAATAAAGGATGGTGATAATAATAAAATTATATATATATATATATATATATATATATGTCACTCTTGCACCCCTAAAATGGATAAATACCATGCCAGTTGCCCACTCAGCAAATATTGAGGTAGAAAAATAGCGGCACTCTCGGTCTTTCCAAATTGAATTTCCACATTTGGAAAGACCGAGAGTGTCGCTATTTGTGTGTGTGTGTACTTTTTAACATTACATTTTCCTTTTGGTGGGCGGGTGTGTGTAACCGTTTTTATGTTTAACCTTTTCGCTGGCTTTTCCTGCCTCTGTGCTGAGGTCATTTTTACCAGTTTTGCTCATCCTGTTTAAACGTGTTTTGAAGGCTTATTTTAGTATATTACCCAGACATATTATATATCGTTCTTTCCGTCAGACTCGGCAGATTCATAATATGTCATTATTATATGTATACGTCATGTCCTGTCTATTATAACAAAAAATGCAATAAAATATTAATTTTCAATAATTTACAATGTGTAAAGTGTTATTTTTTTAACATACGAGCAATTGTGGTTATATTTTGTATGGGGTGCGCTTGTTAAAATTAGAGATGGGGTCTCGTTACATTTTTTTTTTGGGAAAATTACGCGATTTTTAACAAACGCACCGCATACAAAAATCGTTAGTGCAGCATTATTGTTCACATTATAATTGAAATGGGAACAATATTGCTGTATTAACGTACCAAAAAAAGAAAAAAAAAACTTATTTTTTTTTTTTAACTTTTTTCATACTCATGTTTGGTATTGTTGGAACGGCCATGCTCTGGCCGATCCAACAATACCAAACATTAGCCCCTAACTGCCACGGATCGGGAGATAGGGGGTTCCAATGAATGCACGATGACGCCAGTCCTCAGGCTTTCCCGGAAGCTTGGCCGACATCCAAGATGTCGGCCAGCTCCGGGAAAGGATCACGAACCGGCGCTTTTCGGCGCCGATTCGTGATCCGGCCGCATGGGGTTAATGCCAGGTACCATTTGGAAGGGCAGGCTGCCCTTCCAAACGGTGCCTGGGTTAACCCCCTGCACGCCGCCGATCGGGATGGAGAGAGGTCCCCCCTCCCTTTCAGGCACCTCCTCCGCACATGACACCTAATTACTCCGGCGGCGGTTCCGGGTGCTGGGCTGACATCGAGGGATGTCAGCCCGCACCGGGGGGGGGCCAGCGATCGGCCGGAACCCGGCCGAACGCTGGCCCTAAAGGGAGGACGCGCTCAGCACGTCCTTCGCAAGGAACGATACTGCGGGTGGACGCGCTGAGCACGTCCTCCGCAGTGAAGTGGTTAATAGTACTCCTTAATGATGATGAGCTAGATATACACTATATTGTCAAAAGTATTCGCTCACCCATCCAAATAATCAGAATCAGGTGTTCCAATCACTTCCACGGCCACAGGTGTATAAAATCAAGCACCTAGGCATGCAGACTGTTTTTTACAAACATCTTGAAAGAATGGGGCGCTCTCAGGAGCTCAGTGAATTCCAGTGTGGAACTGTGATAGGATGCCACCTGTGCAACAAATCCAGTCGTGAAATTTCCTCGCGCCTAAATATTCCAGTCAGCTGTATTATAAGAACGTGGAAGTGTTTGGGAACGACAGCAACTCAGCCACGAAGTGGTAGGCCACCTAAACTGACGGAGCGGGGTCAGTGGATGCTGAGGCACATAGTGCGAAGAGGTCGCAATCTTTCTGCGGAGTCAATCTCTACAGACCTCCAAACTTCATGTGGCCTTCAGATTAGCTCAAGAACAGTGCGCAGAGAGCTTCATGGAATGCGTTTCCATGGCTGAGCAGCTGCATCCAAGCCATACATCACCAAGTGCAATGCAAAGCGTCGGATGCAGTGGTGTAAAGCACGCTGCCACTGGACTCTAGAGCAGTGGAGACGCGTTCTCTGGAGTGACAAATCGTGCTTCTCCATCTGGCAATCTGATGGACGAGTCTGGGTTTGGCGGTTGCCAGGAGAATGGTACTTGTCTGACTGCATTGTGCCAAGTGTAAAGTTTGGAGGGGGGATTATGGTGTTGGGTTGTTTTTCAGGAGCTGGGTTTGGCCCCTTATTTCCAGTGAAAGGAACTCTGAATACTTCAGCATACCAAGACATTTTGGACAATTCCATGCTTCCAACTTTGTGGGAACAGTTTGGAGCTGGTCCCTTCCTCTTCCAATGTGACTGTGCACCAGTGCACAAAGCAAGGTCCATAAAGACATGGATGGCAGAGTCTGGTGTGGATGAACTTGACTGGCCTGCACAGAGTCCTGACCTCAACCCGATAGAACACCTTTGGGATGAATTAGAGTGGAGACTGAGAGCCAGGCCTTCTCGTCCAACATCAGTGTGTGACCTCACAAATGCCTTTATGGGAATTTTTGACTATTCTTCCAGAAACCCACTCCTAAACCTTGTGGACAGCCTCCCCAGAAGAGTTGAAGCTGTTATAGCTTCAAAGGGTGGACCGACGTCATGTTGAACCCTATGGATTAGGAATGTTATGTCACTTAAATTCATATGCGAGTCAAGGCAGGTGAGCGAATACTTTTGGAAATATAGTGTATATCTATGTGTGTGCGTATATATGTTGTCACAGCAGATCCCCTCTAACACAACCTAATGAATAGTGAGCACAGCAAAGAGAATTGTTTTGGATCATTTTGTAACGTTTGTTTATTTTTTTCGGATCGTTTGTAATGTTACCGCAATTCGTATTTCAGACTGATTAGTTAATTCGGACTGTCGGTATTTCAGATTGATTCGTATTCCGTTTTTATTATTTCGAAATGTGAAAGGAGTTACTTAGATTAGGGTTAAACAGCCCCCCTGAACTCAGCCAGACTGAAGGAAAGAAAAAAAACTGCGTTTGGCAAAGAAAAAAGCCTGGTTTTAAAAAAAAAAAAAAAATAGGAGTCCAAAACGTTCACTATAAAATCCCTAAAAATCATAAAAAATAGACTTTTTGCTGCAAATGAAAAGCATAAACTGTTGAATAAATATTTAATAAAAACGGGAAATATTTTTTACATAGAAACCTATGGAATTATTTTGGTACTGGCTGGTATTTTATTACTTGCTGTTTTCATTGTAGTACCTACTAGTGTTTGTATATCCCAAAAAATAGACTTTTTGCTCTAAGTGAAAAGAATAAATGTTAAACCGTTGAATAAATATTTAATAAACGTGAATCTTTTACATTGAAAAGCTGTTTAAAGCTGCTGTCGAACTGAACCACCGAAAATCAAGACATTTCACTGACCTTTCACTGCTGTTCGGCATTCTGTGAACACATTAACTAATCACTACTTATCTAACGAATTGATCTGTGTAAATGAAATTAATTTTATACCATTTCGGATGGAGCAGTTTCATTTTTCGGTAGTACTTCCGAAAAACGAAATGGTAAATTTCGTCTGAATTTTGATTTGTAGTAATGAAACGCACATCTTTAATGAATGCTTTTAGGGGATTAACCTGCTAATAATCTCTGCTTTTGACAGATTAAATAGATCAGAGTTGAGTCACCCGGGACTAGGAGTTTTCTGGCGTTGGGGCAGACGTGTACTTCAGTCATACCTCTGTCATCCTGTGTATGTGTCCAAAGCTAAAAATTCAGGGGGAAAAAAAACCTCTCTGGTTGTAAAATGCCATCCTGTAAATGCGTCGCGGAATATTTTTCTTTAACCCCTTCACTGCGGAGCCATTTCACATCTTTAAAAAAAATTTTTTTTTATTATTGGAATTACTTTTTTTCTTTAAACATGGTCATGTTTGATATCATTGGAAAGGCCATGCTCAAACATGACCCTGCTAGCTGCCAACAGTTGGGAGATATCGGGGTTCAAAGGAACCCCCTATCTTTCCTTAGGCGTCAATGAGGACGTTCCCCACACGTCCTCAGCAGTGAAAGGGTTAACTATTAAGTATTATTTTATTGTACAGTTTTATTTAACAATAAAGCTTTCAATTGATTGACATGAACGTATTGAAGTTTCACCTACTTTTTCTGCTGATTTTAAATAAAACATTGTTTTATAATATGCTTCCAGAAGTGCTCTCTGTGGATATTCTTTAGCTGGTGTCCGTTGAAGAATGTCTCCCTTCACATATTGCTGTCGACTATCTACGCATGTGCGCGAGTGACGCAACGACAGCTGATCTGGTGACCGCATGCACGAGACACACACCAGACAGATCGAGACGGGGGGGGGGGGGGTGATATAGACATCGACATAAACAGAACAGGGCGCTTACACATATACACTGCTCTCCGTATCTTTGCACATTTTACCCCTCCTATCAGTGAGCTGTATACTCTGCATTGCATCTATCCATGTCTATTTCCCACCCCACCCTCTCGACCTGAGTGGTGTGTCTCACGCATGTGTACTGAGCTGTCAGATTGGTACTCGGAGTAATGTGTAAATGCAATGGCCTCTTTAATGGACGTTCTGCGTTTGCAACAAAAATCCCTTGCTTACCTCTCACACAGCAACTGTTTTGTTCGTACATACACAAATTATGTGTCTCACTTAACTTGTGTGCGGTAAGTACGCAAGGTACGTGAGTGCCTAGTCAGAGTGATGTATTGACACTGCGTGCGCAGCTCAAGCTCAAGCATGCTTTCTACCTGAACAAACATTGTTACGAGCTTGCACGCAAAGTGGGTTGAGAAGGTGTGGGACACTCGAAGCAGCCTGACCATGTTAATAAGCTACAGTGGTCAGGGTGAGTAGGGAGTCCCTCTTTAAAATGGTTTCATGAACAAACTTAGTAGGGAGTGAGTTTGGGGAAATGAGCGGATCAGAGTTTGGGAGGGAGTTTGCAGGGAAAGGACAAGGAACAGAGGGAGGGAGGGAGGGTGGGGGGTGGTGGTGGTGGCACAGGACTCAAGATCAAAGTAAGGATAAACCACTCCTGGTGCAGCTCCCCCACCCAGTGGCAGCACCCATGTCTGATTGTTCTGCTAGTGTTGTAATCTAAATAAGCACAAACTGGTAGTGTCCAATATAACCCTAGAACAAGTCATACAGTGTAAGCAGCGGCACGTCTTCTCCAACCATCTCCAAAGTAGTATCTGAGGTTAATAATGTTTCATATTTTGCCTTTAATTGGTCGTTATATAGCACACACTGTTTTATCGATGAGAACAGTTGACCTTTATCTCATCGTTTAGTTGTTTCAGCCCTAGATATATCTACACACTCGCACTTTATTGCCTGCATATGCTGATTTGTAGAACCTTAAGTGTTGTCGAAATGCAGCGCACTTGATGTCTTACCTGACTGGCATGTGTTTTACTTTTTAGCATTAACTGAATGTTTTACAATTCTTCGTTTCCACAGTTCATTATCCTCGTAGTAGATAGCACGGACAGAGAGAGGCTTTCCATTACGAAAGAGGAACTGTACCGTATGCTGGCCCATGAGGTATGTCACTTTGCAATCCCAGAATGCTGTGCAGGAGATTGCACACAGTTACTAATTGTTACAGCTTCATTTGTTCAGTCCACAAAGCATGGAAATGTAGGTTCATTTGAACCTAATATGTACCGTTTCCCAAATGCGTTTTCCAAGCTCCATGTTGTATAAATTTTCATCTTGACTTTGATATTGTACACTTTGGGAAATTCTCACTTTATCCGCAGTGGTCAACACAAATTCAATACATTTTTTTTAAAATTACAAATGTGTATGTGCTAGATAATAAACGCTGTGCATTAATAGTGTTTATTAATAATGTGGTAGATATGGCAGCAATGTGTTGGCACGCTAAAATCCTGTGATTCACTTTTTTGGGGTGTAATCTTTGTCCCCCAAACAAACGGACTTATTCACAACATAGGAAAAAGCTATGCACCTGATCACAATTCGCTGGGAAACACACAAATATGATCATCAGGATGCACGGACGCTCCAAGCTGAAAGCTCCAGGTGAGGCTAGGGTCAGACGAGCGTGATTTCTACGGACTGTGCACACGGACGGACGTCCGTACGGAAGACGCAGTAGTGGCCACACAGTCCATTTATTCACTGACGTATATTTTGACGGATGTAGGAGAGAAAATAAAATAAAAAGCAAAACCATTTTGTCCGTGAAAAATGCTGGACGTATAAATGCAGTCCGTCTGACCACGTTTCATCACTCACACACAAAGCTATGCAGACGTTGCGGACGCAGCGCACTTTGTGCGGCCGTTCTAGGGGTTGTACGTTCTTGCCTGCCTTGCGTCCGTGGGCCGCGGCCGTTGTGCGTCCGCAGTTCAGTGCGGACGTACTTTATGTAACGGGCTGCGATGGGCTTTCTGTCATGCTATCACGGACGTACTTTTAGGCGCAATCACAGACGTGAACACTACGCTCGTCTGACACCAGCCTGAATCCATGAAGTAGTCCACAATAATGAAATGAAGGTACTCAAAGATTTAAAAAAAAGGTAGAAGGGTTTATTTAGGACACGGGCAACATTTCTGTTGCACGTATAGTCTTCATAAAGGTTGCTTAAGTACTAAACCCCTTTTTTTTTTTTTTTATCTTGGACTGTTGTGTTTTTCTCTTTTTTTTTTTTTTCCTTCATTGGACACTGCTGGCAGAAGCAATGCTTTTAAGAGTGATCAAATTCTGTAGTGGTATGTGTTTTTAGTTTTTGCAGAATTTTAAGGCCAATGTTGGATGGAAGTCCTTTTACGCAAACATTTAAAATCTTGTCTGTTCCTTTTGCAGGAACAGTTACCGCCTTAGGTAGTTCAGGCTTGACTGGCAGGTTACAGCACGTTTACGCTTCTTGTACTTTATATATAGGAGACATAATAAATGTTGCAGAAGATGTTCAACTGAAGATCCCCAGTCACCCATTCACTTCTTAATTTAGTTTTTAATCCCATAGTGACCAGGCGATTTTACCACTGTCTGTCCGAAAGTAGCCACTGCTGTTTTTTTACATTTTTGCGCTGTTTGTGTTTTAGCTCTAATTTTCTTACTCATTTATTGGACCTACACATATTATGTAATGTTTTTTTTCTCGCCATTAAATGGACTTTCTAAAGATACCATTATTTTCATCATATTGTATAACTTACTATAATTTTTTTTAATGAAATATGAAAGAAAATTGACTTTTTCATACCTTTGACCCCCCCCCCCCCAATCTACCATCGCCATAAAAGACCTGGGCTAAATCGTTTTGAAATTGTCGAGTTTAAAAACACCCAATTTTTACATGTTTTTGCTTTTTTTAATCCCTTCACTTCTGAGACATTTCACCTCTGTGTGCTGAGCTCATGTATAAACGTGATTTGAATTCATGTTCTTTATTATACGAACCAGACAATAAATTTTTTTCTTAAAAAAAAAAAAACACACCTTATTTTTTTTACACCAAACCTGGTCCTGTTTGGTATCCTTGAAATGGCCATGCTCTAGCTGCCACCAATCCGGAGATAGGAGGGTCCAAAGGACCCTCCTAAATCCACTTGGTAGCTACGGGGTTAACTGCCCAATTGACGTCATCGTGCATATGGCAACATTAGTGCGTGGGGGGAGGCCCCATAGGTAGTTCAGCCACCTTCAGGAGAGGACAGCTATGACACCTAAGGGGATAAAGGGAGGCATCACTGGAATGGGCAGACTGTGACCTTTCCAGTGGTGCCTGTTTTTTTTTGTTTTTTCCTGCCATCTGGTAGGGAGGTGGGGTTGGCGATGTCAGTGCAATGTCTGGGTCCTTAAAACAGTTGGTCTGACTTAAAGGAAGTCAGACCGACACGAGACCCCAGCCAGACAGGGGAGTATAGGAAGGAGGGGGGGATGGAACGTCCTTGTCCTGAACAGGATTATTTATTTTCCCCCGGACGTGCAATGTATGTTGTTGGTCCTCAAGGGGTTAAAGAAGCTTTGGCAAAATTGCCTAACCTTACAAAAATAAATAAAAACTCCTTTATATCTCTCTGTATAGGAGGGCTCCGTATGCAGCTGCTGCTCAAAGCCAAGGACACAGCTCAAATGCTTCTGCAGCGGTTTTCTGCTGTAAATGGTGATCTTGCAAGGGATTGAGGTTTATTTTTTTATATTTTTTTTGGAGAAAGTATTTTACCATTTGCGATTTCTCTCGTTTTCAAGTATGTCCTGGGTGGCGAGTATATACCGTTACGTGTCTTACCCAAGGACACTTACTGGGGAGGTGCTCTTGCCAGGATCGAACCGGTGTCTCCGCAGTCTCTCTCCACGGTTATAGAGCAGTGATGTTACCTCTACTCCACCAAGCCGGTCTTCCCCGTGCAGCCCTATGAACCCCGGGAGGGAATACCAGTGGTGTCACACAGCGTCACTGCTGATATTCAAGTGCGATTTGGAACGGTTAGGAATCCAGCTTCTAATACTATAGCCTAATCATAATTTGAGCTGGTTGTAGGGATGTGCAAAGAGATAGCGGCTTGTGCTGACTTTTAGTCCTCT
This sequence comes from Leptobrachium leishanense, assembly GCA_009667805.1. Taxonomy (NCBI): domain Eukaryota; kingdom Metazoa; phylum Chordata; class Amphibia; order Anura; family Megophryidae; genus Leptobrachium; species Leptobrachium leishanense. The sequence continues at coordinate 297,990,940 of CM019067.1, forward strand.
GGCCCCTTATCAACCGCAAAACCGATATGGTTTGAAGAGATGTTACAGCGGTCTATTGCATTCAACAATTTAAATGTAACAGCAAAATAATACCTGATATGGTAAAAAAAGGGTCATTTTGTATTCTCATTTAATCGCATGCAAATAATCTCTGCATCTTGCGTGTATTTTTCATATATACAATGTGCATGTAAACGTTTTTTTTTATTCTAGGATTTGAGGAAAGCAGCTGTTCTTATCTTTGCAAACAAACAGGACATGAAAGGGTGTATGTCTGCTGCCGACATTTCCAAATACCTCACACTTAGCTCTATAAAAGATCACCCATGGCATATCCAGTCCTGCTGTGCCCTGACAGGAGAAGGGTATGTAGAGATCTGTCCTGCCAGAAAATGTTAAATATAGCCTATCAACTCTTGACACCCTGCAGCCCATGTAAGCATGTTCCTGTCACTTTTTCTGGTGGATGGGAATCGATTGGTCTGTTAAGGGAATACTAAATACTTTGCTTGTATTAAAATGCCAGGGATACTGGAAGATCTTTCCAGCATTGGCATATCCCGTGCCAGTAACAAACTGCTACCCTTGAGTTCCTTCATGCTTCTATGTGTTCAATGTTGCTTGGCCAGCAAGGCAGACCCGAGCATCATGGGACATGTAGTGTTACCCACTGTTTTACTATTGTTGCGACCACAGTAAACTTTAAATTTCACTGTCTGGAATGTCAAACTATGGTCGGTGGCGATCAATTGCCAACGTTTGCATTCCCCCTTTCTGTAATGCTGAAGTTTATCGTGGTTGCAACATTGGCAAATAGTGGATAAACCCCTTTTAGTTCTGAAGGATCTGAGATGCCAATGTTCTCATAATAGGAGCTTAAATCAACAACAAATGTAGTAAAAATGCGTCCAAATAATGAGCTTTTTTAAAAAAGAAATCTCACAAAATTCTTTTTTAAAAAAAAAAATCTTATTTTTAAAATCATACAAAAAAATCTTAGACCATTCATTTTTGAGCAAAAAGTTTAAGAAAAAAGCTAGTTCATGTATTACATTGAAACCTCATGTGATTCGCCTGTTATACCTCTCGAATTGAAACACTGAAAATCGGGTCATTTCGCTGCAATTCGGCATTCTGTGAATTGACGAATAGTTTCCAACGGAACAATTTCTGTGCCATAGAATGGGGAGAATTACACTATTTCTGTCATTTTATCTGTATTTGGCGAATTGACCGCTTAATGAATGGACTAATTGTCCCGAAATTGCACCTACGGTGGCAATCACTGTGCACTTTGGCAATTTCGAAGGTTAGTGAATAACCCCTTTAGTTTTAGTCACGGAAGAAATTTTAGTCCTTAAGGCTAGTGTCAGACGAGCGTCTTTGGAGAGAGGAAGGAACGTCCATGAGAGTGGACGTTCCTTCCACTCGACGCCCGTCTGCCACCTCACTGAGCACACTCAGTGCGCTCAGCGCTGCAAAGCGCGATCCTCCTATGGAGAGTTGCACTTTGCAGCTCCGTCATCGCGCGTCCTAGTGCTTTGACGGAGAGGCTTTGATAACAGAGGCTTGCTTACATATTTTGTGCACAAGTGTGTGACTGGCCCCGTTGCAGTGTCCCGTCAGTACGGGCGCATATAGCGCCCTCGTCTGACGCCCACCAGCCTAAGTCGTTGTCATAATTAACAGAATTATACGTATCTGGTAGCGCGATGTCAATCGCTTCTCAGGATCAAGGTGTCTCTCCTGTATTACAGCATCCACATGGGTTATATACAAAAAAAGCAGAGCGAATATGATAGTGCACACTGTATGGTTACAATATTATGGGATACTATAAAGTTCTCAATCTCACAAGTATAGAGCCCTAACACTGGCTCTGAGTGGTTAGGTGCGTCTGGGTTGTTTTTCTTCTATTTCAAAAGGTAGCCCACACCTTTGTGGTATATACAACTTCTCTTGTTCGTTGGATATAGAAGAGAACAGAGAAAAAGGGACTTCCTTGTGCAGATCGACTGATATTAAATCAGAATAAATGAAGATGAGATGTTAACTCACGTTTAGTAGAGCTTTTAGCCAAACTCTGGGAAATCAGGCATGTGGATTTATCAATGGGTTAAATCCATAAAAACCCCAAAAGATTTTCAGGACATGGAGGCCGAAAGAATCCAGGATAATGAAATTAAAAAAGGCTTAATGAGGCCTTGATTTATTAAAAATATAAAATTATAAAAAAACTGGATACAACAATGGGCCAGAACGCGTTTCGCCGCGTACTACGGCTTCATCAGCTGGTTTACAGTGGTAAATGGTATGGGTATAGTGTCCCCAATTACATAATTACCCTCCCATGTTCATAAGTCCGTTGGCGTGCGTTCCACGCCTCTACCGCAGAGTCCACAATGCGCGCCGCCATTTTGCGCATGCGCGTTGGAATACTCAGCGTTCCATGTGTTGCAAATGGAATTTCCGGTATCCGTCATCTGCCAGTGGTCCATCGATCTTCTCTTCATGCGTTAGCAAGGTCTTCCTAGGGCAGTTGAACGGATATATCTACAGATGGCATACAATTAACCACAAATATCAACCACAAAACTCCGTTAATTTATAATACAGAATCAAACCCTCTCACATGTATAGAAAAGGGTAAGGGTCCTAGTGGCGCAGTGGGTGCTTCCAAATATGGAGCAATCTAGATGAGTATTTCTAAATGCTGATATTATGGCTCAACTCTATTTATCAGGTGGTGATAGATAAAAGTACTCGAGTCAATGTTACACTAGTATTGTGCAAATAGCAATTCTGTGCAAATGAACAACCTTGTGCAAAATAAGCAACAACAATTGTGATAAATCCTTAAGTCATGCGTACAAATCTGCTCCTATAGCGCAAAGTGTATAATAATCCACATGTGCAAAATGCATATAAAGTGCATGTGCTCATATATCCTATTCCATTCGTAAAGTGCAGACACAAAATTTGTGTTGATGTGACATCAAAAATGTCATAAGACAGTCCTTTTATTAGGTTATCTGAGAATCTCTGGATGGCCTATGACTGTATAAAGTGCACGTGAAAAAGTGCAAATCTCAAAATGAACAAGGTCCGTGACTCCTAGTCACCATACAGTATGTAGGTCACACTTCAGACAAAATGTCCCAACGTTATGCTTCCTCTCCTCAGTTGGTAGATTCCGTAGCATATGAGGAAGACAAAAAGAGCGACAATAGTGCAGACTGTAGTAATTTGTGAAGTGAATATATATATATGAAAAACGCTCACAAATTATAGAGCCTAAGAAGTCCTGGCTCTAGGTTGGAATGCCTCACTTCAAATTTATTTATTTATAAAGGATTTTACCAGGAAGGATACATTGAGATTTCTCTCGTTTTCAAGTATGTCCTGGGTTCAAGAACATTGAGTGGTTACAGAAATACAAAGTTACAGTTACAAGTACTTTTACAGCGCCAACAAATTCCATAGCGCTTTACAATGGGGATGCACAAACAGCAGACTTACATGATACATGAGGAAATAACCCTGGACATCAGATAACTGTCCAGGTTATATATCACTTTAAACAAAAAGCTCAGGCAGACATCCCATGAGCTTACACTCTAAGGGACTAGGGTAACAGAAACAAATGGGAGCAGAGGGAAGGTGAAACTGGTGGTCAGAGGGATTGCATGAAATGGACCAGATTTTTTTGGGCTTAGTAAGGGTGATTAGGGAGAAAAGTGGAGACAGCTGGAAGGATGCCTGAAATTAGGTACCAGCTCTGGGAGGGCGGGTGGATGGGGAGGGTGGGTTGGGGCAGCAGAGTGGAGGAATGGAGGTCACTCTGTGATGGAGAATGCTGTGGAAAGTGAATGAGGTTTGTGATAATGCAGATAGCCCCAATTAAACAAACATGAGGATGAGGAGGGAAACACAGATTTTTTCTATCTGAAATGGAGAGAGATTCAAAATATTTCAAAGAACTAGTCAGAAAATAATAAATGCAGACATAAAAATACATTTGCAAGATCATGGCAGCCTGGGGTATGATGTCGTACGCCTTTGTTGAGATGGTGGATACCTTGAATGCTTGGTTCAGGGCAGCAGAGGGGAGGAATGGAGGTCACTCTGTGATGGAGAATGCTTGAATGCTTGGTTCAGGGCAGCAGAGGGGAGGAATGGAGGTCACTCTGATGGAGAATGCTTGAATGCTTGGTTCAGGGCAGCAGAGGGGAGGAATGGAGGTCACTCTGTGATGGAGAATGCTTGAATGCTTGGTTCAGGGCAGCAGAGGGGAGGAATGGAGGTCACTCTGATGGAGAATGCTTGAATGCTTGGTTCAGGGCAGCAGAGGGGAGGAATGGAGGTCACTCTGTGATGGAGAATGCTTGAATGCTTGGTTCAGGGCAGCAGAGGGGAGGAATGGAGGTCACTCTGTGATGGAGAATGCTTGAATGCTTGGTTCAGGGCAGCAGAGGGGAGGAATGGAGGTCACTCGGTGATGGAGAATACAGGGTGACGTTCCCCCTTTTCCTGGGTCTTCCAGTTATCCTCAAATAAAACAGAGACAGCGCTCCCATAGCGTGACACAGTACGTATATTCTGAGTAATTGAAATTTTTGCAATTTTTTTTTTTTTTTTTTTTTTTGGCACATGTGGATTATTCACTTTGTTATAGGAACAGATTTGTACACATGACTTAAGGATTTATCACTATTGTTGCTTATTTTGCACAAGGTTGTTCATTTGCACAGAATTGCTATTTGCACAATACTAGTGTAACATTGACTTACTTGAGTACTTTTATCTATCACTACCTGATAGAGTTGAGCCATAATATCAGCATTTAGAAATACTCATCTAGATTGCTCCATATTTGGAAGCACCCACTGCGCCACTAGGACCCTTACCCTTTTCTACACATTTATTTGCACATTTAGGTTGAGATTTATGTGCAACCCCTTGTAGGCAGCACCCCCCCCCTTTTTCAGGAACCACAGTTACCTAGTAAGCGCCTCCACAGACACCCACTCTTGTAATCCACTCACATGTATACAATGGGAGAAAACAGATGGGTTGAGTGCCATATATACTGTGATATTAAATCCAGGCGAAAAAAAGGGTGCCTTTTATAAGAAATGTATTTAACAAAAGATAAATGATTTTAAATAAAAAATAAAGAATATTGTTTTCACTTATTGTATCCATATTTCTTTTTAATAATTTAAATAAAAAATAAAATCTTTTTTAATACATTTCTTATAAAAGGCGCCCTTTTTTTCGCCTGGATTTAATATCACAGTATATATGGCACTCAACCCATCTGTTTTCTCCCATTGTATACATGTGAGAGGGTTTGATTCTGTATTATAAATTAACAGAGTTTTGTGGTTGATATTTGTGGTTAATTGTATGCCATCTGTAGATATATCCGTTCGACTGCCCTAGGAAGACCTTGCTAACGCATGAAGAGATCGATGGACCACTGGCAGATGACAGATACCGGAAATTCCATTTGCAACACATGGAATGCTGAGTATTCCAGCGCGCATGCGCAAAATGGCGGCGCGCATTGTGGACTCTGCGGTAGAGGCGTGGAACGCACGCCAACGGACTTAGGGACATGGGAGGGCAATTATCATGTAATTGGGGACACTATTTATACCCATACATTTACCACACTGTAAACCAGCTGATGAAGCCGTAGTACGCGGCGAAACGCGTTCTGGCCCATTGTTGTATCCAGTTTTTTTATAATTTTATATTTTTAATAAATCAAGGCCTCATTAAGCCCTTTTTGAATTTCATTATCCTGGATTCTTTCGGCCTCCATGTTTTGAAGATCTTTTGGGGTTTTTATGGATTTAACCCATTGATAAATCCACATGCCTGATTTCCCAGAGTTTGGCTAAAAGCTCTACTAAACGTGAGTTAACATCTCATCTTCATTTATTCTGATTTAATATCAGTCGATCTGCACAAGGAAGTCCCTTTTTCTCTGTTCTCTTCTATATCCAACGAACAAGAGAAGTTGTATATACTACAAAGGTGTGGGCTACCTTTTGAAATAGAAGAAAAACAACCCAGACGCACCTAACCACTCAGAGCCAGTGTTAGGGCTCTATACTTGTGAGTTTGAGAACTTTATAGTATCCCATAATATTGTAACCATACAGTGTGCACTATCATATTCTCTGCTTTTTTGTATATAACCCATGTGGATGTTGTAATACATGAGACACCTTGATCCTGAGAAGCGATTGACAGATACCAGATACGTATAATTCTGTTGATAGGTGCACTTGGTTTAGGGGAAACCTCGACACATCTGGTTTGGCATCAGGGAACAGGTGTTGTCACATGCTTTGGGCGCTTACCATTTTCTTTTAAGTTGTCATAATTAACACTGATCAGGTGCTGCTGGGTGCAAATATGCTCAATTCTGGGTCACTTTTTGCAATAACCTATTTGAATCCAAAATACTTTTGTCAGGCCCCCCCGCTTCTTATGTTTAATTTTACAGGATGATATGACTTTTAAGGCTAGTGTCAGATGAGCGTTTTTCAGAGCGGAAGGAACGTCTGTAAGAGTGGACGTTCCTTCCACTCTGACGCCTGTGTGGCCACCTTGCTGCGCGCAGTTAGGGCGCTCAGCGCTGCAAGGCTCGATCCTCGTATGGAACGCGTGCTGTAGGGCCTCGGGAAGGCTTTCGGCATGCTGCTGTAGCGTGAGCAATTCGTGCACTCGCTACAGCGTGTGGCCAGCCTGTCGACACGTCACAACACTGCGACGGACGCCAGAAAGCATACAAGTACAGGCGCACGTAGTGTACTCGTCTGACACTGACCTTAGAGGGTGAGTTGTCTGACGGCTGCCTTTAAATGTCCGGATTAACGTAGACCATGTCTTAACACCTTTCTGTTTTACGCTTCTTCAGATTATGTCAAGGCCTCGAATGGATGACTTGCAGAACGGGAGTGAGATAACCTGTTTTCCACGCGTAGGACTCAAATTTATTCCGTGACCATCTCCTCGAGTATCCTACACTATCGATTCACAACTCATTCGATCGTTCTCTTTCTGAGCCACACTTGAATCAAGTGCAGACGCATCAGAAAAGAATGGAAATCTATCTCCGTGCACAATGAACAACCTCAGCGAACAATCTAAATTTTCTATATCTCCATCAATTGTGCAGCCAGGACATGCGGTTCAATGCACGGGCTCCCATAGTTCTCTCCTTCATGGATACCTTATGAATGGGTCAACAATTTGTCTCTCTTGTTTTTAACTCTGGATGACAGCAGAGAGTAAGCATTATACTGTCCAACCGCGCACAATGACTTTTCTTAAAAACGCATTGGACTTTTTAGTCGTTTTAAAGCTATTTATCAGAATATCATTGTAGAGCATGAAAGGTTGACACTTTTTAACCCTTGAGTGCCTGGCTATACCATGCATCTCCGGTACTCGCGGTTCTCCATTTTCCCATGGCTTTACGTCTTTCTTCATATAGCATTTTTTTTTTTTTTTTACAATTTCTGTCAATCATTAACTGGGATCTTAAGAGAAACTTTTTTTTTTATATGTGGAATTTCTATTGCTAGACATTACCAATAACTCTGGCATTTCCAGTGTTGTGATCAGGGTTATTTGTTACGGGTAACCCTGTAAGTCAATGTTACAAACATTTTTTTTAACTTTATGCTAGAAATTAAAGTATAATAACTGACAGTAAAAACTAGGTGTCCCTAAAGGGATCCTAAAAAAAAAAAAATATGGGGGAATAACATGAACCTAGTGATTTAAGGGCTTAACCCTACCACTATGTTTGTTTTGTTGTTTTTAACGGTGAAATAGGTCAATGCTTTATGGAGATGCCTGTTTTAGATTCTAACTATAATTTTAGCTATATGGGGGAGGTACGTTTTTGTGTTTTTATGTATTTTGTCTTTTTTATTTATTTTCATCCATTTTGAATATGTGGTTTATAACATTTTAGCATTAAAAGGCACAGTATGAGACAACGAATTGTGTGCTTGTCGGGATTAGCAAACCCGATGTTTCTGAACTACAACTCCCTTGATTCTCGGTCAATCAACATCTCTGAAGTCAATCTACTGAACTTCGAACAAAAAACAGACTTGGATCCACATTCTGAAGAACACAACGGCTTATGTGTGGTTTGAAAAAGGGGCAAGTCTTTGAATTTAAAAAAACAAACAAAAAACGTCCCTTTTATAAAACACTCAACGTCCCATATTTGATGGTATGATCTTCATTTTCGATCGGTCATGTCGCCAAACGTTCTCTTAACTCTGCACAATTGAGTCTTTTAAATGTGATTCATGAAACTAAAAATACTGCGTTTTATGCCTGAGGACATGATCTTCAATTTTTTTAAATCTGGTGTATTGTGTGTGATTTGATTCGATACAGAATACTCTTCTCCAAAATATTACAACCGGGCTTGACAAATCCAATAGACTGGTGGGCTCCGACACTGGATTATTCTTTTAATCTGTTCAGAAAACCATTTGGGGTTATTCAGGATGTCGCCTTTGCTTACAACTTCGACAAACACAAGTGGGGAAAAATGCTGGAATTTCACAAAAGTTTAATCTAAGGGGCAGCAGGAGAAGTTTCACGGTGCAGCTTCTCCTGCCACTACTCTGATTTAACATTTTTTTTGAAATGCTGGCATTTTTATGAAGTTGAAAAACCTAGCTATTTTCATTGCTGTTTGCAACTTCACCTGGCTAACAAGTTCCGAGGTGCTGTACAGTGGGAAGCCGAACAACAAACAGGTTAAACACACAGTACAGTAGGTGAGAGGACCCTGCTCAAGAGCTTACAATCCAAGATCTTCAATTTGACTCAGTGTCTCACGACGTTTATTTCTCTTTACTAGATTTTGTAAAAGAATACAAAAATAATTATAACTTCGTGCACCAGAGTTGTTTTGATAATCGGTGTGGTTTCCAGCTAGGAGCAGAACTTTGCCCCAGATTCAAAAATTTTAAAGGGCCACTACCACAAAAAATTAAATGTTCTTGTTTCTGACATCTTGTACATACCAGAGGAAAACAAAGTGTATATATGTAAAATATTTTGCTCTTATCTTGGGCAACACAATAGATCCCTGTGCAGCCGTGTCTAAGGCCAGGGTCAGACGAACGCATTTCTGACGTCCAGCGTCAAAACGTACGTTGGTGCGTGCGAACGCATTTTTTCACGGAATACGCGAAAGCGGTCAGACGATGCGCAATTCTGGACGTATTTCATGACGGAGCTGTAAAAAAAGAGAAAAAACCGATGAATCCAATTAATTGATGAATGAAAAAATAAGGGGTAGGGTTATAAAAATCCATTTTGGGTATGGTGGCGTTTTTCAAAGATGGATCCAGTACAAGTCTTTGTGTTTGCTGCAATGGGGTACCTGTACCTTAAGAGGAAGAGAAAGCGGCGAACCTGGGTTCATCAAATTAACGCTGCCAGACCCACGCATGGACACTTTGTGACGCTGTACAGGCCACTGCTAGAGAGGGACCCCGTGAAGTTTTTCAACTACATGCGGATGTCCATCCCCTCCTTTGATGAACTGTTGTCGCAGGTACGCGAGCCACTGACCAAGAGGGACAGCAACATGAGGGCCGCCATACCACCGGAGGAGATGCTGGTCATCACTTTGCGGTACGTACTGTCAAACACCTGCATACATGACATCGCTGCCAGTCACCTGACATGAGTGCATCATGTCTGTAGTCACATGCCCACTGTCACATGCATACACACACACACACAGGCATCACATCACACGTACATAATCAATCATAAATGACTCCGACAACAATGTAGACCAAAATAATAATATAATATGAAACATTAAATAAAATAACAGTAATATATTCTCGACATATATTATACCTTGTTAACTGTAGGTCATGATATATTAAACATGAAACCAAATAACACATGGCAAACAAAACTAAAACATATTCATGACATGTATCACAGATCATGATACCGCCGAGCATCTGGGTCATGAGGGCCGGTGGTGTGGCTAGAGCAGTACTCCGACTCTGTGTGTGGCCTGGCTCCAGGGGGCATGGCTGGGTGGGTGGACAGCACCTCACTGGGGAGGGAAGATCCACTGGCATTGGTGGATTGTGGCACAGCATTGTAACCGGCTGCGTGATGGGGACGCGAAAGGATGTCGTCAAATATTGCCAGAGATCTGCGCCGGTACTCCACCTTCTCAGCCTCGCTCATCTTGTTGAGGAGGATCATACAGGAATTGAAGAATGACATGTCCATGGAGTCCGCAAGCATGCAGCGTTGGTGTGGATGGTTGGTTTGAGCCTCCATGAAGGTAACCATGGCCTGCTCCAGGTCTGTAGCTGGTGCCCTTCTCTGTGCAGGTCTGGTGCTGACCGTTGTTGCGGTACCTGCCACCTGTCCTGTCTCCACATCCTCCTCCAGGTGCGACTCTGCACCACCCCGGTTCACCTCCTCCTGGCAGCTGGCAGAACCTCCTGGCACCATGTGTTGGACCTGTGAGCCGGAGGTCGATGGCTGGTCGATGCTGCTGACGCTACTGCGCGGCTCCTGGGTCCTTCGGAGGAACGACAGTTGCTCTGTATAGATGTATCCACGGACCTTTTTGGAACCAGCTCCAGAGCGTGCAGCCATGGCTTGCTTCTTCTGCACCCGCGTATAATTGTCGCGTACTGTGCGCCATTTGTTCATCGCCTCTTGTGCTGCAAAACATGATGAGTGTGACATTAGCTTGTGTTCATGGTATGTGATCATATTCAAACAGTTTTGTTTTGTCTTCTAGGTATCTTGCTAGTGGATGCAGTTTGAAGGATCTGCATTATAACTTCCGTGTTGGCAGATCAACAGCTGGTGAGATCGTCCGCAAGGTCTGCCAAACCATATGGGAAACCATGAAGGACCAATGTTTGCCAAAACCGACACACAAGGCATGTCTAGAAATTGCAGCAGGATTCTGGGAGAGAGCCAACTTTCCAAACTGCCTGGGAGCCGTGGATGGCAAACATGTCCGCATAGTGAAGCCACCGCACAGTGTCTCACTGTATCAGAATTATAAACATTACTTTTCCATTGGCCTACTGGCGGTGGCAGATGCCAACTATAGTTTTGTGTATGTGGATGTCGGTTCATACGGCAAGGACTCTGACTCCACACTGTTCAGGAACTCCACACTGTGGAATGAAATTGAGAGTGGGACCCTGCACATCCCCAGACCCACACCATTGCCTGGCAGTGACGTGGCAGTCCCCTATGCCTTCGTGGGTGATGAAGCATTCGGACTATCCACACACCTCCTAAGGCCCTACTCAGGGACACACCTGAATGTGAAGAAGCGGGTTTTTAATTATAGGCTGTCGCGGGCGAGACGGTATGTGGAGTGTAGCTTTGGCATACTGACCAACAAGTGGAGGATTTTACATAGACCGCTGGATGTACAGGTTGATTTCTGTGTGGATATAGTCAAATGCTGTTGCATCCTACATAATTATGTGCGTGCCAGGGATGGTTTTAATTTTGATGATACCCTCACAGTTGTCGGTCTTGAAGATGATGTGAACGATGACATCATAGCTGTGAATAGATACAGCAACAGGTTTCGCGATGCTCTCTAATTATTTTACGAGTGATGCAGGTCAGGTGCCCTGGCAGCTGGGGAGCATTTGAGATTTCACCTCAATGATTACATATTTGTTTTTGTTATTATTATTGTGATTTACATGTATGGGATTATGAATAAAATAATCAAATACTCACTCTGGATATGCTGCTCTTTCTCGGACCACGTATCATAATCAGGGTACACAAAACGGGACACCACGACCCATGCGCTGGCCTTCTTCCCCTTGTCTTTATACCTGTCGCAGGCCGTGTCCCATATCTCAGGATGCTCCCCCACAGCGCTGATCAGCCTCTCCACGTCGATCTCTGGTCCAGCAGACATTTTCGACAGTCGCAGGTACGCTCCAACAAAACCTGGAAACTTTGGCTGTTTGGACGTTTTGTAGGCCGCACACTAGCAGCGTCTGACGTCTCCTAATCACGCACACACGCTGCTATGCGGCCGCAGCGCACTCTGTACGTCTGTACTAGCGGTATCACGTTGTACGAAAAATGCGTTCATTTGCCGGCTGCGTGGCGTGGACGCACTTTTGTACGCCCGTACTGCGTATATTGGCCGTCATTGCCCGTCATGTGCTGCTACTACGGCCGTGATTTAGTGCGCCTGCACGCGCGTTCGCACTGCCCCAGTCTGACCCTAGCCTAAATGTTCCCTCCTTCAACACAGCTGTAAAGAGACTCGCCATAAGATTCTGGTAAATGTTGCATAATTTTTTTTATTCAAAGTAAAACCGTAGCACGTGTCCAAGTAAACAACGTTCCTTTTAATTCGCAGTACTCTGAGTTCCTTAAATTCAAGTAGCCAGCAGGGTTTGGGTCATTTTGAACGCAAGTTGAAAAGTATAGGTTCAGAGTACACCTGTAGCAGACGCAGAGTATGAATCCTATTTTAATCTTTAATGGTATTTACCAAGGGTAGAAGTTTCGCCAACCAAAGGTGAGTCTGTATGCGTTATATTTAATATACACACCTAGCTACATGTGCTAATTAATATACACACGTGCCCCACTTTACAGGACAGTCAGATTAACACTATTACAGGATCTGTGACTCTTACAGGACAGTGTGTCCAATGTAAAATAAATACACAGGGGCCCATAAAATGTATATACCCTACAACATGATAAATATATGCATAAAAATGTTATAACTAGATTTATGTAAGCATCAAAGGGCAGCTGTAAGTCAGGTTTGAATTCTGCAATCTCATTGGATGAAAAGGTGGTCACTTTGAGCACCTAGAAGTTTTTGATTTCGGCGCGCTGCTGCATGAACATTGAGTAGAGTGTCCACAGGGATTCTTCTGCATGATATTTCTATGCCTTCCCCCTACTGCAGACAGCGCAGGTGGTTTTCTCCAGTATGTCATGTTCTATAGTGTTCAGACAGAAATCAAGGGGTGTTAAGTCTGGGGAACGTAGAGGGAATTCCACAGCACCGCTGGGTCCTATCCAATATTCTGGCTGAATGACACTGAGATAGGCTCTTACGTCTCGGTGCTAGTGAGGTGTGCGGCATCTTACTGGAAGTAAAACAGCTCATCTGTATAAAGCTCACGAATGGCAGCTAAAAACCGTGCACAGCAGGTCAGGGTGCACGGACCATGTCTTTTTTTTTTAAAAAAAAAGGTCCAATTTAACCCTTGGATGACAGTCCACACCAGACACTGAGGCCTGGTAAGGCTGGCGTCAGACAAGTGCACTATATGCACCCGTACTGACGTGCCATCTGGCGTCGGTCACAGCATTGAGACGCGACGGGGCCAGCCACACGCTTTTGTGTGTGCAACAGCATCCGTGCTGCGTCCATGCAGCAGCCCTCTACATCAAAGCGATAGGACGCGCGTTGACGGGGCTGCAAAGCGTGATTCTCCATAGGAGGATCGCACCTTGCAGCGCTGAGCGCACTTAGTGGCCAGACAGGCGTCGAGTGCAATGAACATCCACTCTTATGGATGTTCCTTCCGCTCTTCAAATACACTCGTCTGACCCCAGCCTTAATTGACTGCTTTGTCCACATGAATGTGAGGATTTTCTGGTGTTCATTAAAAACATTTATGACGGTTACTGTACCATTTTAGTTTAAACTGCGCTTCATTAGACCATACCATTTTCTGAACAAAGTCCTCATCTTCATGTACCATTTGTGGAAACCGCTCAGTCCGCCATTCTCTGATCAGGGAAATCTTCATGGCATGTTACAGTCTTGGGATGTAATATTTCCGATGTGTTCTCTTCAGAATATGTTGTATGCTTGATCTGCTAATTCCCGTCTCACGTGCATGTTGACAGACTTTTGCGGTGAGCAGGGGCGGACTGACAACTCATGGGGGCCCCGGGCAATAGGAAATCACATCACATGATGGGGTGGTGCCAAGGCAGTGTGCCGTGTTTGAGTTGTGTGACTGGGCAGGCACGCTGCGGCGGTTTGACTGCGCACTGGGCCACGGCTCTGCCTGTCAGATCCGGTTACAGCCCGAAGCTCAGGGAACACGGCAGGGGGGCCTTCCAAAAGCAGGCCCTTACCAACCCTCGGGCAGTGCCCAAGTGCCTGATGGGTCAGTCCGCCCCTGGAGGTGAGTGTGTAAACTGTTGCAACACCTTATCCAATTAAGCTGGACTTGTTGCTGTGCGACGCCTCTCAGATCTTTGCTTGTGCACATCACACTCGGTGCCATCGGTTCGCAACTTACCACGACTCCGTGCGATTGTTCGTTGCGTAGGCGGTTCTGTTCCAAACTCATATCACCATTGTCGTTGAACTTCACACACATTTTCAAATTTACAAAACAACTACAAAATGGTCTTGCATTGCTTGACAGTTAAGTGTGCCACTGCCAATTCTTTTGACTCTCCTGATGGTCACAGGATATAAACAATGGTGCGACTACGGATTTCTTTAAACGAAACATACTACACATTGCTGCCATAATTCAATACGGGATTTAAAAAGAGGGTATAGATAAAAAAATATCTCCTCCATATAGTCACACAGGGCATAACATATTTAATGGTTTGCTACCCTTGACAGTAATAAGCAGGGCTGGCCCAAAACAAAATGCTGCATGGGCCCAAGGATGAAAAACAGTGCCCCCCCCCACAAAAAAGAAAGGTGCTGGTTGTGTATGAGCGTATCACAGAGCTCCAGTCATAATCATACAGCATATTACTGTTGAGTTTTATTGCTGTGGAGCTCTGTGATACAGTAATGTGTCATGTGTATGAGCGTATCACAGAGCTCCACAGCAATAAAACTCCCAGTAATGTGTGGTGTGGCTAGTTGAGTCCCAAAATGCTGCCCCTGGCAAAGTGCTGCCTGGAGCCATGGCATCATTCTGCCCCATGGACATGCCAGCCTTGGTAATAAGTAAAATATCTTACATGCTTCACAAGCCTGTCCTTGGGCCTTGCTAACAGACCACTTTAGTGATAGTCCTAGGGACAGATTTTGGAATCCCTATTCTAAAGAATGAAGGAAAGCTTCCGTTCACATTTGTGAGATCTGTTTAGTTACAGAATGCTGCGGATGTCCAAGGTGTATTTAACTCTTTTAAATTGAAAGTGGAAATTTAGTGATTTTTTTTTTTTTTTATTTTTTTATACCCCATACTTCAAGTTTGCTTCTTCCTGCTATTGTTGGTCTCTAAACATGTCATCACATCTTCACCGCTGCAAACCAGGTGAGTGGCGCGTTGAAGTCTGCAGGTTCCTAAAGGCTACTGACGTAAACCAAGATGATCACCTCTCAACTGGAATGTCAAAGACGAAAGCTTTCACAACTTTTCAGTCATTATCCTGCGGGGGCTGTGTACTACCCCTCGTTTCTCCTGGGGCGCCATTGTTTTTCTCGAGGAACACGATAAATGCCAGCAAGGGTCACACGGTGCAGCTCAAGACCTTCCTGTGTGGAACCCTGGCATTAGAAATGCTCATCTTCCATCATGTTTCGGATACAAAGATGCTTCTTTCAGTAAACTGGATTTATTAAGGCTTGTGCTTTAAAAACCTCTAGAATGTCCCTTAAAGGGTCACTGCCACAAAAAAAAATGTTTTGTCTTATGATGCTGATATCTTACATGTGCTTTGTTTCTCTTTTGTATGTGTGTCAATGGATGCATCCAATGTGTGATATTTTGTGTTGTAAACTGCCCCCCCCCACAGTATCTTTACATCACTTGCTCCTCACACTGTGGCTTTGGCCATGGGGATCTACACATAGACTCCATTCTAACTCACATCATTGTATTGCTTGGGATGTATTCAAAGGATATCACTGAGTGGTAGATAAGTCTTTTAAGCTCCCTGTCATATCTCATTCAGTTGCCATCTCTTAACTCCGCTTGGAAAATAGCTTCCTGCAACCTTGTCTAAACATTCCCTCCTCCACCTCATTAACTGTTTACTGCTGTTTATTTAATCTATAGTATTTAAGTAATGCTTTTGCACAGATTTTGGTGAATGTTGTATCATGGGAAAACCCTCAAAATGGAAACTGGAGATAAAAAAATCCTTGTTCTATTTTTCCTTTTTACATATAATTATTTCAACGAAAGCCAGCAGCATGTGATTTCTAAGGTGGTTTTATTTGTAATGCAAAAGTAAAGTCCCTTTAGGGTTGACTATTTTAGATAGATAAAAATGAATACCTGATTTTAAATTGTGGCAAGTCAGGATTCCCCCAGCTTAGGCTAGGGTCAGACTAACGCATTTTTCATGTTGTCCGTGAAAAAGTGCGTTCGAACGAATGGACGTATTTTTTCACGGAATACGCGATAGCGGTCATATGATGCGCATTTTCGTCCGTGATTTTGTACGGATCATCAATAAAACCCTTTTTGCGTCTGGACGTTATGTTGGCCGGACGTGTGCAGCGTCTGACGTCTCCCAATCACGCAAACACGCCGCTATGTGGACGCAGCGCACTCTGTACGTCAGTAGTAGCGGTTTGACGTTCTAGAAAAAATGCGTTCGTTTGCCACTTGCGTTGCACGGACGAACGTTCGTGCGGCCGTTCTTCGTATGTTACCCGGCATTGGACGTCATTTGCTGCTAGCACGGCCGTGATTTAGTGCGGTTAAACGCACGTTAAAAATGCTTTCGTCTGACCTTAGCCTCAGACTGGATACAAGATGCACACATATTTCCATCTGAAACAGATTTTTTGCGTAGGCGACAATCTACATATTTTTTAAATAGTAGGTTTGTGTTTGGCCAATATGTGACAGGCAAGGGCACAGCGAGCAGATAAGAATGACAGGTGCGCTTTAAGCAGGGAGAGAGGTAAGGACTAAGGAGCTAAAATAAACCTTTCTGGAGGGAACAGGTATTTAATGTATGGTGAGAAGGATAAACCTGGCCACAGCACCTATTATACTTTGCAACATAGTGACACAGTGGGAGAGTTCAGTAAATAGCAAGTTGAATCAGTCAGAAGTAAAGAAAGAGAACCTCTAGCTTTATCCCTAAACATGCATGCTTACAGGGTTATTCAAAGAGCTCCGAATTGCTTGAGAAAGGTAACCGAACGCTGAAAATCAGAGTTCGGTTACCTTTCCTGGCCATTCGGCTATCCAGAGAGCAGGCAATTCGCCAAATCCTGGCGAATTGCCTGCACATACGGTGCCTGTTCGAGGGCAGAGAAATTCCCATGAAAAGCACTGCTTCGGCTATTCAGAGAACGAAAACCAGCAGTGAAAGGTTCCCCTAATGCCCTGCCATTCGGTGGTTTCATGCGGCAAATTTATTCAGGAGAATCCCATAGGCTTCAATGTTAAAAATATTCCGGTTTTAATTCAATATCTAATAAACCGTTCATTATAAAATTCTGCAGTAAAGCGTCTCTTTATTTATAGATTTTTAGGATACTTTAAGCATTTTTCTAAATTTTTTTTTTTTTTTTTTTAAAAGTCCGATTTCTTTTATTTTTTTTTAAAGTTTACTTATTTTTTCTGTACCAGCCCTTTTTATTGTCATTCCCTGGACCTCATATGCAAATTTCAGACATTTTGGCTCAGTAGTTTCTTTGCAAACAGCGTTTCATTTTCACAGATTCACACAAACTATTTTGCTAATTTATTCACTGCCTCGTCTGCGGTCTCAGCTGCTTCGCTGGGTGTGATCGGCTCCTGCTCGGGCTTTTTCCGTGGTTTTCGGCAGGTTAATCCAGATGTTTTTGGGGGTTTTCGGCGTGCATTCGGTGGGTTTTGCGGTTAGTTTTCGTCGGGTTTGCGGTAGGCATGTGCACCGATTTTTTTTTTTTTTTTTTTTTTTTTTTTTTTTTTTTTTTTTTTTTTTTTTTTTTTTCCGGTTCGATTCGGTTAGATTTTTCGGATTTTTAAACTTTTCGATTCGGCTCGTTTTGACCGATTTCTGTTTCGATTCGGTTCGGCTCGATTCGTTTTTTCGTGTACATTTTTTTTTCGGAATATCGACCATTTTTCGTATTTTCGTGTCACTTTGCTCGTTTTTTGTATCGACTTTTCGTAGTTTCGGAAATTTTCGTTTTTCGGAATTGTACATGTTTTCGGAATATCGACCATTTTTCGTATTTTCGTGTCACTTTGCTCGTTTTTTGTATCGACTTTTCGTAATTTTGGAAATTTTCGTTTTTTCGGAACGTCTGTTCTCCTCGTTTCAAAGCAATAAATTTCGATTTGACACATTTCAAGTCCATTCGAAAATTCCGAAAATATTTCGTTTCGGCTCGGAAAACTTTTCGGATCTGCCATTTTCGGATCTAAAAATTTTTGGAAATTCGGCCACATCCGAAAACACGAATCGGGAAATTTCGTGAAAATTCCGAAATCCCGAAACGCACATCCCTAGTTTGCGGCAGCCTTTCCCTGCAATTGGGGGACCCTGTGGTGCTTGCTGAATACACCTCAGGGTCACCGAAATGGGATCGGCAAAAGGAACCGAATTGAAGAGAACGAAAGTCACCGAACGTACCCTGTAAGTGTAACTGCAATTTATTCCTTAACTGAAATTCTAACCCTAAAAATAATATATATATAATTTCCAAAGATTCAGACGCACACGGAGACTGGCTTAGATAAAAATAAAAAATCATCAATGTTTCAGTTTCCAATGGAACTTTCTTCAGGATGGTTCCAATGGGAACGGAAACGTTGATGGTTTTCTAAATAAATACTTTTTTATTTTTATCTAAGCTAGTCTCTGTGTGTGTCTGAATCTTTGGAAATTATATTGCTGCAGTCAGACTGTGCACCAGAGCAAGTAACGTATGGGATAAACTGGAGTGCGGGGCTTCTTGGAGACATATATACAGTATATGTTTCTATATACAGTTGTGTTCAATATTATTCAAAAATATATAGAAAAATGTCTTCAGATAAGAACCTTTCGGCCCATCTAGTCTGCCCAATTACATGGATACTTTAGCTGGATTTATCTTTTGTTTAGGATAGCCTTATGCCTATCCCATGCTTGCTTAAATTCAATTACTGTTTTGGCCTCTACCACTTCTACTGGAAGGCTGTTCCATGTATCCACCACCCTCTCAGTAAAATAATGCTTCCTGATGTTACTTTTAAACCTTTGCCCCTCTAATCTAAGACTATGTCCTCTTGTTTTGCTATTTTGTTTCCTTTTAAATATACTCCCTTCCTCTACCTTGTGGATTCCCTTTACGTATTTAAATGTTTCTATCATATCTCCTCTGTCTCGTCTTTTTTCCAAGCTGTACATGTTAAGATCATTAAGCCTTTCCTGGTAACTTTTCTCCTTCAAGCCGTACACCATTTTAGTAGCCCTTCTCTGAACTCTCTCTAAGATGTCTATATCCTTCTGGAGATACGGTCTCCAGTACTGCACACAGTACTCCAAGTGAGGTCTCACCAGTGCCCTGTACAGTGGCATGAGCACTTCCCTTTTCCTACTGCTAATTACTCTCCCTACACAACCAAGCATTCTGCCAGCATTTTCTGCTGCTCTATTACATTGACCACTTACCCTTAGATCCTCTGAAATAATAACCCCTAAATCCCTTTCCTCAGATGCAGGGCAGCCATCAGAAATTATGGGGGCCCTTACTAAACCTCACGATGGGGCGCCCCAGGGCCCCCCCGGCACTCCCTCAACCTCTAACAGCTTTTCTCCCCCTTCAAAAAAAAAGGACATAACATAGCACCACAGCAATAAAACTCCCAGTAATGTGCAGTGTGTATTAGCGTATCACAGTATCAACAGCAATAAAACTCACAGTAATGAGCGGTGTGTCTGAACATATCACAGAATCCACAGCAATAAATCTCACAGAAATGGGCCATGTATGATGGCCTTTGGGTTTGGGTCTGGGCCTGGGTCTGGTCCCTGGGACTGGGCCTTGGGGTCTGGTCCCTGAGGTCTGGTCCCTGAGGTCTGGGCCCTGGGTCTAGGCTGGGCCTGGTCCCTGGGTCTGGCCTGGGGTCTGGTCCCTGGGTCTGGGCTCTGGTCCCTGGGGCCTGGGGTCTAGCCTGGGCCCTGGTCTCTGGGTCTGGTCCCTGGGCCTTGGGGTCTGGGTCCTAGGGTCTGGGCCCTGGGTCTGGGCCTTGGGGTCTGGGCCTTGGTCTGGGCCCTGGGTTCTGGGCCCTGGGTTTGGGCCTAGGGGTCTGGGCCCTGGGTTTTGGGGTCTGGGCCCTGCGGTCTGGGCCCTGGGTTTGGGCCTAGGGGTCTGGGCCCTGAGTCTGGGCCTTAGGGTCTGGGGTCTGGGCCCTGGGTCTGAGCCTTGGGGTCTGGGCCCTGTGTCTGGGGGTCTGGGCCTTAGGGTCTGGGCCCTGGGTCTGGGCCCTAGGGTCTGGGCCTTGGGGTCTGGGCCCTGGGTTTGGGCTTTGGGGTCTGGGCCTTAGGGTCTGGGCCCTGGGGTCTGGGCCCTAGGGTCTGGGCCCTGGGTCTGGGCCCTGGGTTTGGGCCTTGGGGTCTGGGCCTTGGGGTCTGGGTCCTGGGCCTTGGGGTCTGGGCCCTGGGTTTGGGCCTAGGGGTCTGGGCCCTGGGTTTGGGCCTAGGGGTCTGGACCTTAGGGTCTGGGCCTTGGGGTCTGGGCCCTGCGGTCTGGGCCTTGGGTTTGGCCTAGGGGTCTGGGCCTTGGGTTTGGCCTAGGGGTCTGGGCCCTAGGGTCTTTGCCCTGAGTCTGGGCCTTAGGGTCTGGGCCCTGGGGTCTGGGCCATAGGGTCTGGGCCATAGGGTCTGGGCCATAGGGTCTGGGCCCTGGGTCTGGGCCTTGGGGTCTGGGCCCAGGGTCTGGACCTTGGGGTCTGGACCTTGGGGTCTGGGCCTAGGAGTCTGGGCCCTGGGCCTTTGCCCTGGGTCTGGGCCCTGGGGTCTGGGCCCTGGGGTCTGGGCCCTGGGTCTGGGCCCTGGGTTTGGGCCTTGGGTCTGGGTCTTGGGGTCTGGGCCCTGGGTCTGGGCCTTGGGGTCTGGGCCCTAGGGTCTGGGCCCTGGGTTTGGGCCTAGGGGTCTGGGCCTTGGGTCTGGGCCTAGGGGTCTGGGCCTTGGGTCTGGGCCCTGGGTCTGAGGTCTGGGCCCTAGGGTCTGGGCCTTGGGGTCTGGGCCCTGGGTCTGAGGTCTGGGCCCTAGGGTCTGGGCCCTAGGGTCTGGGCCCTGAGGTCTGGGCCATAGGGTCTGGGCCCTGAGGTCTGGGCCATAGGGTCTGGGCCCTGAGGTCTGGGCCATAGGGTCTGGGCCCTGGGTCTGGGCCTTGGGGTCTGGGCCCTGGGTCTGGGCCCTGGGCCTTTGCCTTGGGGTCTGGGCCCTGGGGTCTGGGCCATAGGGTCTGGACCCTGGGTCTGGGCCCTGGTTTGGGCCTAGGGGTCTGGGCCTGGGTCTGGGCCCTGGGGTCTGGCCCCTTGCCCTGGGTCTGGGCCCTGGGTTGGGCCTAGGGGTCTGGGCCCTGGGTCTGGGCCTAGGGGTCGGGGTCTGGGCCTAGGGGTCTGAGCCCTGGGTCTGGGCCCTGGGTCTGGGCCTAGGGGTCGGGGTCTGGGCCTAGGGGTCTGAGCCCTGGGTCTGGGCCTTGGGGTCTGGACCCTGGGTCTGGGCCTTGGGGTCTGGGCCATAGGGTCTGGGCCCTGGGTTTGGGCTTTGGGCCTTGGGGTCTGGCCCTGGGTCTGGGCCTTGGGGTCTGGGCCCTAGGTTCTGGGCCCTGGGTTTGGGCCTAGGGGTCTGGGCCTTGGGTTTGGGCCTAGGGGTCTGGGCCCTGGGTCTGGGCCTTGGGGTCTGGGTCCTGGGTTTGAGCCTAGGGGTCTGGGCCCTGGGTTTGGGCCTAGTGGTCTGGACCCTGGGTCTGGGCCTTGGGTCTGGGCCTTGGGGTCTGGGTCCTGGGTTTGGGCCTAGGGGTCTGGGCCCTGGGTCTGGCCCCTTGCCCTGGGTCTGGGCCTTAGGGTCTGGGCCCTGGGTCTAGGGTTTGGGCCTTGGGTCTGGGCCCTGGGTCTGGGCCCTGGGTTTGGGCCTAGGGGTCTGGGCCCTGGGTTTGGGCCTAGGGGTCTGGGCCCTGGGTCTGGGCTCTAGGGTCTGGGCCCTGGGTCTGGGCCTTAGGGTCTGGGTCCTGGGCCTTGGGGTCTGGGCCCTGGGTTTGGGCCTAGGGGTCTGGGTCTGGGCCTAGGGGTCTGGGCCTAGGGGTCTGGGTCTGGGCCTTAGGGTCTGGGCCTTGGGGTTTGGGCCCTGGGCCCTAGGGTCTGGACCCTGGGTCTGGGCCCTGGGTCTGGGCCCTAGGGTCTGGGCCTTGGGGTTTGGGCCCTGGGTCTGGGCCTTGGGGTATGGGCCCTGGGGTCTGGGCCCTAGGGTCTGGGCCCTGGGTCTGGGCTCTGGGTTTGGGCCTAGGGGTCTGGGCCCTAGGGTCTGGGCCTTGGGGTCTGGGCCCTGGGTCTGGGCCTTAGGGTCTGGGTCCTGGGCCTTGGGGTCTGGGCCCTGGCTCACCACTCCACTGTCTTCTTTTCTTCTATCTTCTTTTCTTCTGTCTTCTGCTCTTCAGCTCTTCTTTTCTTCACCTTTTCTTTAATCTTCTTCTCTTCTTCTGATCTTCTTCCCGGCCCCTCCAGCTCCGGCGCGCAGCTTCACTGAGTGGAGGGGCGGAGCCAAAGCAACATGCTTGGGAGGCCCCTCACACGTTGCTTGGCCCCGCCCAGCCAGGAAGTGAAGCTGCCAGGAGCCGGAGGAGACACAGTGTCTCCTCCGGCTCCTGCAGCAGCAGCAGCAGGGACACAGCTCCGGATTCCGACTCATCGAGTCCGATACCGGAGCTGTTAAAGGGCGACGCCGCTGCCGTCGGGGGCCCGGTACCCCCCCCCGGGCCCCTTACGGCAGCATTGGGCATAATGCCCTGATGGCGGCCCTGCTCAGATGTTGAGGTTAGGACTGTATCAAATATTCTATATTCAGCCCTTGGGTTTTTACGCCCCAGGTGCATTATCTTGCACTTATCCACATTAAAACTCATTTGCCAGAGCTCCGACCATTTTTTTACTTTACCTAAATCATTTGTCATTTGGCTGATCCCTCCAGGAACGTCAACCCTGTTGCAAATCTTTGTGTCATCAGCAAAAAGACATACTTTACCATTAATACCGCTCCGTGTCTTTGTTTTGATCCCAAAGTGGATTTTGTTTCTGGGGGAGCATAAATAAAGTCCCACCAGTCTACCTTATGTTTGACAAGCAGCATGAGCAGGTATGGTTTGCTATGTAGCAGCCTGTGGTTTCATTTTGGTTAGGACTCGCCCTTATAGAGGTGCCGTGACGTTGGCGGGCGAGCTAGTCTTATAATGGCCATTAATAAGAAACCAAACCTCTAATTGTGTTTAGTTTCACACGGTATAATTGGAGTAAGCGCAGATGACATTTTTTTCTTTGTTATGTTCTACACATGTTGTTGGGCTGGATGCATTTGGCGGTTGCAGCCAACCCTTCTGCAATATCGCTAATAAAAATATTAAAGAGAATGAGAATAAATATATATTTATTAGACATGTGTGTATGGAGGGTTAAGTGCAAGATGACAAACATTAGTTCGGGGCAGAAATCTTGGAGAGATCCCACACTTATTTTTTTTAGGACTTGATTCCTGCCTATGGTAGTGAAGAGTTTAAGCCAGCATCATTTAGAAACCTTATTGTGACAGAACACGGTGTCACTGTGCTACTTGGAGGGGGCTGTGCGCTAGCCTGCTGCCCAGAGACTATGGCCCGTGAAAGAGACTATTGGGGGAACTAGTGGGACTTTTAAATATATTTGGTTTTCACTATTTTTCATATCTGCCAGTTAATTAAAGATTCATGATGTCTGTGTGTTATTCCCTTGTGTATTTATTGTATAGTCTCTTGTTGTGTATTTTGCGTACATTCCCTCAATTATCTAACCCTTCCCTGCCTAGTGTAGATCTCTGTATTAGTACCTGTCCTCTCTATTGTGTAAGTTCTCTGTAAGAAATTCCTTTTGTTTACCCTGCTTTCTACTTTCCCCATTCTCCATTGTTTGAAGGTCCTGTGTAGTTATCTGATCTGTGCAGCTATCTGCTTGATTGTATGCAAATGGAGTTGGTGGTTGAGTGTATCTCTGTGCCTGTGTAATAATAAACCAGTTCTATTCTGACCAAGCTTGAAGTCACGACTCATGATTTGGGGTACCAGGAATCTTCTGCCCGCTGTGCCAAGGAAAGGCTCCAGGTCTACAGCTTCGGCTTATTTATGGGGGTGCTAGCCATGCTCTCTACATGCACCGGGCCTTAAGCTGCGGCTAATGTACTAGAGAAAGGTGTGAGAGTCACGAGGAGAAACTGGGTGTCCAGCGAAGAAGCGGCATTTGACAGATGTGACCCTGTTCGGGCACAGAGATCTGTTACACCTATTTATTGTTTTTTTCTTGCTTAACATTCAAAGTCAGTCTGGTCCTAGAGCCTTGGTGTAATTTACTGAGACATACATTGGTGATGTAAAAAAAAATGACATTCAAAATAATGCGTGGGTATTCTCTGCAGTGTATAATAGATTGAGATAAAATACAAACATTGCTACGAAAAAACACTGCAATAAACTCCATTCTCATCCGTAAAGAAGAGATTCTATTACCCAGCTGTCTGTCAGATGCGAGGATTACACCGAGGAAGGAGGAATTTAAAGTCTGTAGGTATTTCAGTTTAGAATTGTCTTATCCCAGGTGTCAGCAGAGTCCATTGGGAAAGTATTTATGGGATGAGAAGCTCCAGCTATCAGAAGAAACATTATATTAACGCTTAAATACGATTAGGGCTTTACTAATTTCTGCCGGCTGCCGTAAGTTACTAGAAAAATCACTTTACAACCTTCTCTTTAGAGACTTGACAGATGAATCATATAAAATGCAGAAGGCTTATAAATGTGCGCTGATGTACTTTGCTTTGAAGTACTTTTTATTTTATACCATGTTGGAAGGTGTATGAGAATTGATCGGGTGGTAAAATATATATATATGTAATACTGAAAGTAATAGGGTATGCACAATATTTATGAGTACCATAATATGAGCTGTAATCGCAGCACATGTTTAACAGTGTCACATGTTGAACACAAACTCAGAATGATGTGCAGAGAAATTTTTGCATTTAAAATACCTTGATGGCCACCTGAAAATGGAGCTTCTGAGATTTCACCTTCGGCCAGCTGGTGGAACAAAGACCCCATGATTTCACTATTTATTACTCAGAAAAAATATTTCTATTGTGCGGTTACCTACATTGTGCTTCCTGTCATCAGACCGCTTTACGAATGTGAGAGTTGGTGTTCATATTATATTAACACATGTGTCTGTTTGGGATTAGAGTGAGAATGGTAGGATGAGAGTGAGTGTGGGGTTAGCTGTCTGGGATGGGAGTGAGTGTTTAGATGGATGCGTGGGATGATAGTGAGTGTGCGGATAGCAGTATGGGATGATAGTGAGTGTGTGGATAGCTGTATGGGATAGAAGTGAGTGTGCGGATAGCTGTATGGGATAGAAGTGAGTGTGCGGATAGCTGTATGGGATAGAAGTGAGTGTGCAGATAGCTGTATGGGATAGAAGGGAATGTGCAGATAGCTGTATGGGATAGAAGTGAGTGTGCGGATAGCTGTATGGGATAGAAGTGAGTGCGGATAGTTGTATGGGATAGAAGTGAGTGATAGGAAGGATGTTTGAGATGAGAGTGAGTCTGAAGATAGCTGTATGGGATGATAGTGAGTGTGGGGATAGCTGTATGGAATGGAAATGAGTGTTGGGATGGATGAATGGGATGATAGTGGGTGTGGGGATAGCAGTATGGGATGATAGTGGGTGTGGGGATAGCTGTATGGAATGATAGTGTGGGGATAGCTGTATGGAATGGAAATGAGTGTTGGGATGGATGAATGGGATGATAGTGGGTGTGGGGATAGCTGTATGGGATGATAGTGGGTGTGGGGATAGCAGTATGGGATGATAGTGAATGTTGGGATAGCTGTATGGGATGATAGTGAGTGTGGGGATAGCTGTATGGGATGATAGTGGGTGTGGGGATAGCTGTATGGAATGATAGTGTGGGGATAGCTGTATGGAATGGAAATGAGTGTTGGGATGGATGAATGGGATGATAGTGGGTGTGGGGATAGCTGTATGGGATGATAATGAGTGTTGGGATGGATGAATGGGATGATAGTGGGTGTGGGGATAGCTGTATGGAATGATAGTGTGGGGATAGCTGTATGGAATGGAAATGAGTTTTGGGATGGATGAATGGGATGATAGTGGGTGTGGGGATAGGTGTTTGGAATGATAGTGGGTGTGGGGATAGCTGTATGGAATGATAGTGTGGGGATAGCTGTATGGAATGGAAATGAGTGTTGGGATGGATGAATGGGATGATAGTGGGTGTGGGGATAGCTGTATGGGATGATAGTGTGGGGATAGCTGTATGGAATGGAAATGAGTGTTGGGATGGATGAATGGGATGATACTGGGTGTGGGGATAGCTGTATGGGATGATAGTGAGTGTGGGGATAGCCGTATGGGATGATAGTGAGTGTGGGGATAGCCGTATGGGATGATAGTGAGTGTGGGGATAGCCGTATGGGATGATAGTGAGTGTGGGGATAGCCGTATGGGATGATTGTGAGTGTGGGGATAGCTGTATGGGCTGATATTGAGTGTGGGGATAGATGTATGGAATGGAAATGAGTGTTGGGATGGATGAATGAGATGATAGTGGGTGTGGGGATAGCTGTATGGGATGATAGTGTGGGGATAGCTGTATGGAATGGAAATGAGTGTTGGGATGGATGAATGAGATGATAGTGGGTGTGGGGATAGCTGTATGGGATGATAGTGAGTATGAGGATAGCTGTATGGGATAATAGTGAGTGTAGGGATAGCTGTATGGAATGGAAATGAGCATTGGGATGGATGAATGGGATGAGAGTGAGTGTGGGGATAGCAGTATGGGATGGTTGTGTGGTAGGAGAGTGAGTCTGGGGTTAGCTGTATGGGATGAAAGTGAGTATTGGATTGAGAATGGGAGTGACAGTAGGGTTGGCTGTATGGGATGGGGATTAGCAGGGGTTTTATAGTGTGAAATGGCTTTGAGTTTGAGGGCTCTTTGTGAAGGATGTATTTGGACATTGGGTTGGTTGTGTGGAGTGATAGCCATTGTGGAAATGTTCTAGTTCCTTCCGTTCTGTGCATGGTAGTATGGCTGGGTTACACCAGGCTGCTGTCAATTGTCCCACACTGGAGATGCCGTTGAATAAGATCCAACATGTCTCTTCTTATTGAGGATCTGGCACACCCAAGGAAATACTGATTAGCCTTGTCGACTTCCCTTAATTTTGCCCCTGCCCAGTGGCAAGGTGAACAATTTCTCCCTGGACCACTAGCATTCAGAGCCTATGGACGACGACAACCACACAGCTCCATTCTCTTTCAGACTGAATGCAGAGCATAGTGTGGTAGGCTGTCTATGCACACAAAAACTCATACTTTGTGAATCAGGGCTTCCAAAACCTAGTCAGGACCCACTACCAGACCAAATTTTAAGGATCACCTTGGGGAATTGTAGACGGAATCCTGCAATCACTGAGCAGCAAATCATATCCCCTGTGCTGTGCTTCAGGTATCCTGCAAACCTGGCCTGTTAGGGGGACCTGAGGACAAGTTTGGGAAACACTGATGTAAATGAAGAACATTGTAATAGCAGGTACAGATTCATGGAATAAAGTGAGACTTGCTTTTAGACAATTTGTCCTTATTCCAAATTATACATATTATTATTTTTTGAAAACTAATGTTATGAAAATCCAAAAATGCTTCTACATTTTTTAGTGAGAATATTTGAATCATGCTTATTCTGTACTTATCACTACCCCATACCTGAGCAAACTGACCCCATGAAAGACTCTCAGTGCTTTATATATTATAGACTAGGGTTGCCACATCTTCCATTTTTTTCTAAATTCATAATTTATTCATGCTGATGGGCAGTACATGAAAAATACCACCCTGCAGCATGTATCTATTCGCTACAGGTAAGAAATCAAAGAGGACTTCCCTTCATTTCCTTCCTGCAGCATATGAATTATACATGTTGCAGGGCAGCACTTTTCCCTGTGCTCCCCCCTCTGCATGAAATAGTAATATATGTCTAGGAAAACATGGCTGATCTGGCAACCCTAGCATACACCTCTCACTGTATGTAAAGGAAAACTCAGTGTTAACCTTTTTATAATTTTAGCTATTAACCCCTGCAGACCCTTCCCGGTTTTTAACCCTTTCAGGCCCAGTGGTTTCAATCTTTCAATTGAAGAAATCACTGTAGCTTTCCAAAATTACAACTACTGTAGTGTGTTTCATAAAAACATTTTTTATTTTTTATTTTCCTCCAATTTCCATTTTGTGGGCCTGAAAGGATTAGGTAAACATAGATAAATAACAGATAAATATTATTCATTTATCAAGGGCTTGCTTTGGCAGTTTCTGGAGACGTCCAATCAGATTCTTCATGGACAAACATTGAGGTTGATCTGTGCATCTGTGGTCAGGGCACACAGACCCTCAAACACTTCTCATTGAGAAGCATCAACAAGCAGCACTTTGAAGGGAAGTTCAATCATTCAAGGTGTCATCAGGCTGCAAAATTTTGGTCCTGGACCAGGGGAGTATGGGTTTGAGCCAAAACCAAGAAGGCTGTCCACCAGCCACTGATTGACAGTCTTCAGGGTGGAGGTAAGAGGGGACAGTGTCATGTAATCATTACCAGTTTATTAAGAACTAGGTGTAAAGCCTGCCCAGAGGGCAGTCTATTGATAAGTGTGGTGCGTTGTGCTTGGTTCTGTGCTCGGTGCCGTTTATTGTGCTGTGTTTGGCTCTGTGCTCGGCTCTGTGCCGTTTATTCTGTTGTGCTCGGCTCTGTGCCGTCTATGTACTGTGCTCGGCTCTGTGGCGTTTTTATTGTGCTCGGCTCTGTGGCGTTTATTCTGTTTTGCTCGGCTCTGTGCTGGGCTCTGCACATCGGCTCTGTGCTCTGCTCCGTGCCGTATATTGTGCTCTGCTTTTATTGTGCTCCGCGCCGTTTATTGTGTTGTGCTTGGTTCTGTGCTCGGCGCCGTTTATTGTGCTGTGATTGGCTGTGCCGTATATTGTGCTGTGCTCTGTGCCGTATATTGTGCTGTGCTCTGTGCCGTATATTGTGCTGTGCTCTGTGCCGTATATTGTGCTCGGCTCTGTGCCGTATATTGTGCTCGCTCTGTGCCGTTTATTGTGCTGTGCTTGGCTCTGTGGCGTTTATTGTGCTTGGCTCTGTGGCGTTTATTGTGCTCGGCTCTGTGGCGTTTATTGTGCTCGGCTCTGTGGCGTTTATTGTGCTCGGCTCTGTGGCGTTTATTCTGTTGTGCTTGGCTCTGTGACATTTATTGTGCTTGGCTCTGTGCAGTCTATTGTGCCGTGCTCGGCTCTGTGGCGTTTATTGTGCTCGGCTCTGTGGCGTTTATTCTGTTTTGCTCGGCTCTGTGCTGGGCTCTGCACATCGGCTCTGTGCTCTGCTCCGTGCCGTATATTGTGCTCTGCTTTTATTGTGCTCCGCGCCGTTTATTGTGTTGTGCTTGGTTCTGTGCTCGGCGCCGTTTATTGTGCTGTGATTGGCTGTGCCGTATATTGTGCTGTGCTCTGTGCCGTATATTGTGCTCGACTCTGTGCCGTATATTGTGCTCGGCTCTGTGCCGTATATTGTGCTCGGCTCTGTGCCGTTTATTGTGCTCGGCTCTGTGCCGTTTATTGTGCTGTGCTTGGCTCTGTGGCGTTTATTGTGCTTGGCTCTGTGGCGTTTATTGTGCTCGGCTCTGTGGCGTTTATTGTGCTCGGCTCTGTGGCGTTTATTGTGCTCGGCTCTGTGGCGTTTATTCTGTTGTGCTTGGCTCTGTGACATTTATTGTGCTTGGCTCTGTGCAGTCTATTGTGCCGTGCTCGGCTCTGTGCGTTTATTGTGCTCGGCTCTGTGGCGTTTATTCTGTTTTGCTCGGCTCTGTGCTGGGCTCTGCACATCGGCTCTGTGCTCTGCTCCGTGCCGTATATTGTGCTCTGCTTTTATTGTGCTCTGCGCCGTTTATTGTGTTGTGCTTGGTTCTGTGCTCGGCGCCGTTTATTGTGCTGTGATTGGCTGTGCCGTATATTGTGCTGTGCTCTGTGCCGTATATTGTGCTGTGCTCTGTGCCGTATATTGTGCTGTGCTCTGTGCCGTATATTGTGCTCGGCTCTGTGCCGTATATTGTGCTCGGCTCTGTGCCGTATATTGTGCTCAGCTCTGTGCCGTCTATTGTGCTGTGCTTGGCTCTGTGGCGTTTATTGTGCTCGGCTCTGTGGCGTTTATTGTGCTCGGCTCTGTGGCGTTTATTCTATTGTGCTCGACTCTGTGACATTTATTGTGCTTGGCTCTGTGCAGTCTATTGTGCCGTGCTCGGCTCTGTGGCGTTTATTGTGCTCGGCTCTGTGCCGTTTATTGTGCTCTGCTCTGTGCCTTTAATGGGTTGTGCTCTGCTCTGTGCCATCTATTGTGCTCTGCTTGGCGCTCTGCTCTGTGCTCTGCTCAGCGCTGGGCTCAGGTACTGGGCTCAGGCGCTGTCTCTGCGCTCAGGCGCTGGGCTCTGCGCTCAGGCGCTGGGCTCTGCGCTGGGCTCTGCGCTCAGGGGCTCAGGCGCTGGGCTCTGCGCTCAGGGGCTCAGGCGCTGGGCTCTGCGCTCAGGGGCTCAGGCGCTGGGCTCTGCACTCAGGGGCTCAGGCGCTGGGCTCTGCACTCAGGGGCTCAGGCGCTGGGCTCTGCGCTCAGGGGCTCAGGCGCTGGGCTCTGCGCTCAGGCGCTGGGCTCTGCGCTCAGGGGCTCAGGCGCTGGGCTCTGCGCTCAGGGGCTGGGCTCAGGCACTAAGGCACTGGGCTCGGTGCTGGGCTCTGCGCTCAGGCGCTGGGCGCTGGGCTCAGGCGCTGGGCTCTGCGCTCAGGCGCTGGGCTCTGCGCTCAGGCGCTGGGCTCAGGCGCTGGGCTCTGCGCTCAGGCGCTGGGCTCTGCACTAAGGTGCTGGGCTCAGGCGCTCAGGCGCTGGGCTCAGGCGCTGGGCTCTGCGCTCAGGCGCTGGGCTCGGCGCTCAGGCGCTGGGCTCTGCTCTCAGGGGCTCAGGGGCTCAGGCGCTGGGCTCTGCGCTCAGGGGCTCAGGTGCTGGGCTCTGCGCTCAGCGAGGCGCTGGGCTCAGGCACTGGGCTCTGCCGCTCAGGCGCTAAGGTGCTGGGCTCAGGCGCTAAGGCGCTGGGCTCGGTGCTGGGCTCTGCGCTCAGGCGCTGGGCTCGGTGCTGGGCTCTGCGCTCAGGCGCTGGGCTCGGTGCTGGGCTCTGCGCTCAGGCGCTGGGCTCGGTGCTGGGCTCTGCGCTCAGGCGCTGGGCTCGGTGCTGGGCTCTGCGCTCAGGCGCTGGGCTCGGTGCTGGGCTCTGCGCTCAGGCGCTGGGCTCGCTGCTGGGCTCTGAGCTCAGGCACTGGGCTCGGCGCTCAGGCGCTGGGCTCAGGCACTCAGGCGCTGGGCTCGGTGCTGGGCTCTGGGCTGTTTTTGCGCCCTTCCAACATTGGTGGTCCTGCGGCGGGAGGCACGTGGCAACCTCCGTAACAGGCTGTTGGGGTTTGGATGCGCGCGCAGCCGGGTGCGCGCACGCCACCTGCCGCAGCACGCCCAAAGCGTCCAACGGAGGTTGGATGCGCGCGCAGCAAACCTCCGTAGGACGCTTTGGGAGTGCTGCGGCGGGTGGCCGCGCGCGCACCCCCGGAATGCGCGCGCATTCCACCCGCCACAGCACCCCGTGGGCTGCGCGCATGCGCAGTCCGTATATATATATATATTATATATATACACACACACACTGTAACCCCATGTGGATATATATACACACACATACACATATATGGTTGTTACAGTGTGTGTGTGTGTGTGTGTGTGTGTGTGTGTGTGTATGGCTGGCATCCAGGCTCAGGTGAGCCCCCGGCTCGGCTGGGCCTCTAGGCCCAGGCCAAGCCGGGGGCTCGCCTTAGCCTGGATGCCGGCCAAGCAAGTAGCTCGGCCGGCATCCAAGCTTGGGCGAGCCCCCGGCTTGGCTGGGGCCTAGAGGCCCAGCCGAGCCGTGGACTCGCCTGAGCCTGGAGGATGCCCGAGCAGGCAATTCGGCCGGCCTCCATGCTTAGGTGAGTCCCCGGCTCGGCTGGGCCTCTAGGCCCAGGCCAAGCCGGGGGCTCGCCTAAGCTTGGATACCGGCCGAGCAAGCAGGGTGGGTGTGGAGAGCACATACTCACCTACATCGGCCCTCCAGCGATGGCAGTCCCGCTGCCAGTGTCCTCTCTCCGTTGATCGCCGGCATGACGTCACGAAGCCTTTGACCCCCGGGGTCAAAGGCTTTCGTGACGTCATACCGGCGACCAACGGAGAGAGGACACTGGAAGCGGACTGCCATCGCTGGAGGAGCTAAGGGCCGATGTAGGTGAGTAATGTGTAGGCAACATCCCCCTACATTGGCCCGGAGCTCCAGCGGTGGCTGTCGCAGGCTGCTCGGCCGGTCTCCAGGCTTAGGTGAGCCCCCGGCTCGGCTGGGCCTGTAGGCCCAAGCCGAGCCGGGGGCTCGCCTGAGCCTGGAGGCCGGCCGAGCAGCCTGCGACAGCCGGAGGACAGTCACCGCTGGAGCTCAGGGCTAATGTAGGTGAGTATGTGCTCTCCACACCCACCCTGCTTGCTCGGCCGGTATCCAAGCTTAGGCGAGCCCCCGGCTTGGGCCTAGAGGCCCAGCAGAGCCGGGGACTCGCCTGAGCCTGGAGGACGCCCGAGCAGGCAACTTGGCCGGCCTCCATGCTTAGGTGAGTCCCCGACTCGGCTGGGCCTCTAGGCCCAAGCCAAGCCGGGGGCTCGCCTGAGCCTGGATGCCGACCAAGCAAGCAGGGTGTGTGTGTGTAGAGCACATACTCACCTACATCGCCTCGAGTCCTCCACCGGTTCCACACATACTCACCTACATCGGCCCTTAGCTCCTCCAGCGATGGCAGTCCCGCTTCCAGTGTCCTCTCTCTGTTGGTCACCGGTATGACATCACAAAAGCCTTTGACCCAGGGTCAAAGGCTTTCGTGACGTCATACCGACGACCAACGGAGACAGAGAGGACGCTGGAAGCGGGACCGCCATCGCTGGAGGAGCTAAGGGCCGATGTAGGTGAGTATGTGTAGGCAACATCCTCCTACATTGGCCCTGAGCTCCAGCGGTGACCGTCCTCCGGCTGTCGCTGGCTGCTCGGCCGGCCTCTAGGCTTAGGCGAGTCCCCGGCTCGGCTGGGCCTGTAGGCCCGAGCCAAGCCGGGGGCTCGCCTGAGCCTGGAGGCCGGCCTAGCGGCCTGCTCGGCCGGAGGAAGTCACCGCTGGAGCTCAGGGCCGATGTAGGGGAGTATGTTTTGGCAACTTCGGCCCTGAGCTCCAGCGGTGACCGTCCTCCGGCTGTCGCTGGCTGCTCGGCCGGCCTCTAGGCTTAGGCGAGTCCCTGGCTGGGCCTGTAGGCCCAAGCCAAGCCGGGGGCTCGCCTGAGCCTGGAGTCCGGCCTAACAGCCTGCTCGGCCGGAGGAAGTCACCGCTGAGCTCAGGGCCGATGTAGGGGAGTATGTTTTGGCAACTTCGGCCCTGAGCTCCAGCGGTGACCGTCCTCCGGCTGTCGCTGGCTGCTCGGCCGGCCTCTAGGCTTAGGCGAGTCCCCGGCTCGGCTGGGCCTGTAGACCCAAGCCAAGCCGGGGGCTCGCCTGAGCCTGGAGTCCGGCCTAGCAGCCTGCTCGGCCGGAGGAAGTCACCGCTGGAGCTCAGGGCCGATGTAGGGGAGTATGTTTTGGCAACTTCGGCCCTGAGCTCCAGCGGTGACCGTCCTCCGGCTGTCGCTGGCTGCTTGGCCGTCCTCTAGGCTTAGGCGAGTCCCCGCTCGGCTGGGCCTGTAGGCCCAAGCCAAGCCGGGGGCTCGCCTGAGCCTGGATGCCGGCCGAGCAGCCTGCCACAGCCGGAGGACGGTCACCGCTGGAGGATTCGGGGCTTGCGGCGTTTAAACAAACGGGTAGCTGCGCGCGGCTTGTGCCGATTTTTTTTTTTTTTTTTTTGCAGGCGGCCGACACGCGCAGCTACCTGTTTGTTTAAACGGCCAGTTTCAAATGTCAGTCGCGCATGCGCAGTCCGTTTTTTGGCGACGGACACGCCGGACCTTATCCTTTTTTAGGATAGATAAGTGGTCCTGGTGGCTAGAGTCTCTTTTTAAATCAGAAAAATGGTGCTTGGTGTTATGGTCCATCCCTGCTGTATGCTAGTGGCCAGGTGTTGCCCTTGCTAGCCCACCCTTGGCACGCTAGCCCTCCTGTATACAAATTACTGACCTGTTTATAGGAAAACTGATTCGTTTTTGCTGATGCCCTTGGACTCCTTAACTCAATCTGGTTATAGAGAAAAGGTTAACAACCTCTTATCTGTAGCATCAGAGACTATATTTTTCTGGAATGGATATCCCTGGTTTTATAGTCACCATAAACACAACAGGATGCTATCCTTCACGTATGAAATGCACGTTTCACTTTCTGCTTTAGGCCTCATTCACTTGGTTACGCGCGGTTTCGTTTTGCATATATGTGCGCACATACGTGCGTAATAAAGGTTTTCTTTTTAACCTCCCTGGCAGTGTGGCTCGGAGTTAACTTTCAGTTCGCGAGAAGGGAACCAGGAAGCAAAACGCCACGATCGCCGGAGGAGACAACAGGGATCATCGAGGGGGCGCAGGGCCAGGTAATTTATGCAGCCCAAGTGGACTCGGGGTTACCGCTTTCAGCACTGAAAGTTAACCCCGAGCCACACTCAGGAATACCTCAGGGGGGTTAACTTTAGTAATGCACACGTGTAAACGAGCACGCACACGCATAAACACGTACAAAAACACATGTATGCTCGTAAAAGAACACAAAAATACGCTGCCCGGACACATCTCGGTTAGATAATGTTTTTGTGCATGTTTACACTACGCAAATATACGGATCCATACGCGGCTGTGTGTATGGAGCCATTTATTTGCATATGTTTTATATTGTACAATACGCACGTACACGCGCGTAGTTGCGTATCAGTGTGAATGAGGACTTAGGGTGTCGCTGCTTATAAAGATCCTTTGGTCCTTGGACATCAAACATCAATAAACAACAACAAACCACAAAGTTCATTTTAACAGTATCTGATACTTGGACCTCTGTTTTGTATATGCTCCAAGTACTGCAGGGCCAGGTGATCTGTATACTATAGTTGATTTTCACTTTGCTTGGTTATCTGGACACCGCAGATGTCCGTCGGATGATGGTTTCTACCAAGTAGCCACAAACACACTGGGTAGCCTCAAAAAGTCCACAACCCCTTGAGCGATGTGTCACTCGTTTTGTTTGGTCCTCCAAACTTTCTCAAATGTTCATGATCTTGAGAAAGGTTCGGTGGAGTCGAAACGTTGACACTGTGTTGTGATTTTACAATAAAGATGAAACCAAAAAAACCTTGAATGAAAATGTGAGTGCCTGCTATTTTTTCATTTCGGATTATAATTAAGGAAGGTTTAAGCACCAGAGCATGAAGACTAAGTGACTGTTATTTACTGTCTGACGAATTAAGTCCCTATCATTTGTGTGTGTGTATATATATTTATATATATAATAAATATATCAGGGTTGAGAAATGTAATTCCTAAGGTACTAGCCAGACCGAAAAGTTATTTGCCACTTCTGATCCCATTCCCAAGCAGTCAACAGCAAATTTTACAGTTGCAAGGAGCCAAATCTTCACTAGCCCTGCTTAAATTATCACTCTCCCTGTGCAAGTAGAGATTTTGAACGGTGTGTGGAATAAATATATATATATTTATTTATTTTTCTTAGAAAGTATTTTACCAGGAAGGATACATTGAGATTTCTCTCTTTTCAAGTATGTCCTGGGTAGCGGGTATGTACCGTTAGGTGTCTTGTGTGTGTGTGTTTATATATACAGTGGCAAGAAAAAGTATGTGAACCCTTTGGGATTACGTGGAGTTTTGCATGAATTGGTCATAAAATGTGCTCTGATCTTCATCTAAGTCACAACAATTTGAAAACCACAGTCTGCTTAAAATAATACAACACAAACATTATATGTTTTCATGTTTTTTTTTAAATTCTTTATTTTGAGAATTATACATAACAAGAAATTCACGAAATCAAACGTAGAAAAAGACAGCCGTCTAGGGCTGGCCAAACTAACTACGGTCAGCCAGTCAGATAATGTATGATGCAAGTAGTAACAGGTCAATAAGGGAATAATAAAAACAAAAAGCAAGAAGTCCCAACCTCAGTGAAGGAAGAAAACACAAAAGAAACACATAAGCATGTAGGACTATCAACGTAAATGCCATAAATTGTCCTGATAGATTATACTCAGAGTTTATCTATAGACCAGTGACACGTAAACAGAGAAGAAAAAAGCTGGGGGGGGGGTAAACAATATCGCTCAGGTCTCAGTCTGGCTGAAGTTCCGGAGGGTCCGGCGAGATGCCCGTCGCTTCAAGGTTGGACCAGACGGTTTCAGGAGCAGTGATGGTGTAGGGGACATTATTATGTGTCACCACCAATGCTCCCGCCAAGCCCCACCGATAACGGATCCCCCTCCGACGAAGAACCGCAGTCACAGGACGGAACCGCCTGCGAGCAAGCAGAGTCTGGAATGGAAGGTCGTGATACAAAGCCAACGTGGAGCCCTCAAATTTCACTGGATCTCTCGCGCCAGGAGCAGACATAAGCTTGACCTTAAATGCTACGTCACGAAAGGCCACCACGACATCACGGGGTGTCCCCTTCGAAAGCGCCGCAGGTTTCCGAACCCTGAATACCGATCCGATCACATCTGGCTTGTCAGGAGGGAGTCCCGCCATCCGAAGGGCCAAACGAGACACATAAGCTGGGAGTTCATCCGACGACACAGAGTCCGGGATGCCTCTGACCCTGACGTTACGACGGCGGTGTCTTGTTTCCAGCATCTCAACAGAGCGGGACAAAAGCTCGACCTGGGATCTTAGACCAGCGACCTGTCCCAACAGGTGAGTATGTTCCGATAGCACTGTAGAGGTCGTCGCCTGCACTGCTGTCACCTGCGCACGGATTGTTGCAACCTCCTCCCGAACCGCCGCCACTTCAGGTTTCCACACCCCCCGGATCTCCCGGAGTTCGTCCAGGATCCTCCGAAGGTCTCTTTTCGTAAGAGGAAGATCATCATCCTCCTCCTGCCGACTTTCTTCAGGCTGTGTCATACGGGTTTCGAGTGAGGTCGCTCTTGTTTGTTGCGGTTGGGCACCCGGTCTCAAAACGTCCTGTCGTAATGAAGCCACACTACTGCTGGCTGAAAGCTGGTGTTCCTCGGCCGAATCCCCGTCAGAGAGGCCACCAGCAGTAAGTGAGGCACTCAAAGACGCCGTCAGCGCTGCTTTTCGTTTCTTTTGTGCCCTTTTTTTTGCTGCTGCAGATAGTGGTTGGGAGTCTGGTGTCCGAGATTGTGGGGAGATCCAGGTCATCGCAGAGCTACCACCCGAGTGCCAGGGGTCCTGTTCATCTTCTGAAGAGTCATAGCCCGGGGGGAGGGAGGAGGAGATCGCATCTCCCTTCGAAGTGGACCCACCTCTCATGGAGTCCCGAATGTCCCTCTGTCTGGACCGCAGCTTCTGTGAGCGACCGGTGGGCATGTCACCAAAAGCGCAGGCACAAGGAAGAAGAGCGGTAAAAGATCTCAGCAATCTCCTTCCAGGCTTCTAAAATGGCCGCTAGTACTAGGCCCCGATTGTGCCGCAGGGGTTGATCCGCTCCGGAGCGTCAATTTCGGGGGTAAAGCAAACTCACCGAGTCCCCCAGTGCCCCCAGAGACCGTAGAGCGTTTCTCAAGTGCGAGCAAGCGGCGGAAATAACTTTAAAAACCGTGTTTATCACGGAGCTCCTTCAACATGCAGCCGCTCGCTTCCTCGGCTAGCTCCACCTCCCTGTTTTCATGTTTTTATTGAACAGAACATGTAAACATTCACAGTGCAGGGTGGAAAAAGTATGTGAACCCCTAGCCTAATGACTTCTCCAAGAGCTAATTGGAGCCAGGGGTGAGCCAACCTTGAGCCCAATCAGTGTGATATTATTGGATGTGTTGCTGAAAGCTGTCCTGCCCTTTAAAACCACACACACCAGTTTTGGGTTTACTGGTTTCAAGAAGCACTGCCTGATGTGAACCATGCCTCGCAGAAAAGAGCTCTCAGAAGACCTACAATCAAGAATTGTTGACTTGCATGAAGCTGGAAAGGGTTACAAAGTATCTCCAAAAGCCTTGATGTTCATGTGTCCACAGTAAGACAGACTGACTACAAATGGAGAAAGTTCAGCACTGTTGCTACTCTCCCTAGGTGTGGTCGTCCTGTTAAGATGACTGCAAGAGCACAGCGCAGAATGCTTAATGAGGTAAAGAAGAATCCTAGAGTGTCAGCTAAAGACTTACAGAAATCTCTGGCACATGCTAACATTTTTGTTGACACATCTACAATAAGGAAAACATTAAACAAGAATGGAGTAAATGGGAGGACACCACGGAGGAAGCCATTGCTGTCCAAAAAGAATATTGCAGCACGTTTGAAGTTTGCAAAAGAGCACCTGGATGTTCCACAACACTACTGGCAAAATATTCTGTGGACAGATGAAACCAAAATTGAGTTGTTTGGAAAAAACACACAACACTATGTGTGGAGAAAAATAGGCACAGCACACCAACATCAAAACCTCATCCCCACTGTAAAACATGGCGGAGGGAGCATCATGGTTTGGGGCTGCTTTGCTGCCTCAGGGCCTGGACGGATTGTTGTCATTGATGGAAAAATTTATTCCAGAGTATATCAAGACATTTTTCAGGAAAACGTAAGTCCATCTGTCCACCAACTGAAGCTCCGCAGAGGATGGGTGATGAAACAGGACAATGAGCCAAAGCATACAAGTAATTCAACAAAAGAATGGCTTCAACAAAACAAAATATGCCTTCTGGAGTGGCCCAGTCCTGACCTCAACCCGATTGAAATGCTGTGGCATGACCTTAAGAGAGCGATTCACACCGACATCCCAAGAATATTGCTACACTGAAACAGTTTTGTGAAGAGGAGTGGTCCAAAATTACTCCAGATCATTGTGGCAGGTCTGATCTGCAACTACAGGAAACGTTTGGTTGAGGTTATTGCTGCCAAAGGAGGGTCAACCAGTTATAAAGTCCAAAGGTTCACATACTTTTTCCACCCTGCAATGTGAATGTTTACATGTTCTGTTCAATAAAAACATGAAAACATATAATGTTTGTGTTGTATTATTTTAAGCAGACTGTGTTTTTCAAATTGTTGTGACTTGGATGAAGATCAGAGCACATTTTATGACCAATTCATGCAAAACTCCACGTAATCCCAAAGGGTTCACATACTTTTTCTTGCCACTGTGTGTGTATGTATATATACAGTTGTGTTCAAAATTATTCAACCCCCACTGAATTTGAGTGTTTTGGCCAGTTTGACATTGATTTTGATCATTCAGTCATCTTGCTTACAATTAAATCAAAGAGGCACGTGTAGGTGAGACAAATATAACATAACATTTATAATGAAATAACCACAAATGTCTTTTCTGTGCTCACATCATTATCAGTTTTATTCAACCCCCAAGTGACATTCAATCTTAGTACAACATCCTTTTACAGTTATAACAGCTTTTGTGAAGTATAGCTTGACACAAGTGTCTTGCAGCGATCTACGGGTATCTTCGCCCATTCGTCATGGGCAAAAGCCTCCAGTTCAGTCACATTCTTAGGCTTGCGCACTGCAACTGCTTTCTTTAAGTCCCACCAGAGGTTCTCAATTGGATTTAAGTCAGGTGACTGCGATGGCCACTCCAAAATGTTCCAGCCTTTAATCTGCAACCATGCTCTAGTGGACTTGGAGGTATGCTTGGGATCATTGTCCTGTTGAAAGGTCCAACGTCTCCCAAGCCTCAGGTTTGTGACGGACTGCATCACATTGTCATCCAATATCTCCTGGTACTGAAGAGAATTCATGGTA
This sequence comes from Leptobrachium leishanense, assembly GCA_009667805.1. NCBI lineage: Eukaryota > Metazoa > Chordata > Amphibia > Anura > Megophryidae > Leptobrachium > Leptobrachium leishanense. Next base: position 298,031,230 of record CM019067.1, read on the forward strand.
CCTTGCACATGCTGAAGCTTCCCTGTACCTGCAGAAGCAAAACAGCCCCAAAGCATGATTGACCCCCCCGCCATGCTTCACAGTAGGCAAGGTGTTCTTTTCTTCATAGGCCTTGTTCTTCCTCCTCCAAACATAGCGTTGATCCATGGGCCCAAACAGTTCTAATTTTGTTTCATCAGTCCACAGAACACTATCCCAAAACTTCTGTGGTTTGTCCACATGACTTTTGGCATACTGCAGTCGACTCTTCTTATTCTTTGGAGACAGCAAGGGGGTGCGCCTGGGAGTTCTGGCATGGAGGCCTTCATTACGCAGTGTGCGCCGTATTGTCTGAGCTGAAACTTCAGTACCCACATCTGACAAATCTTTTCTCAGTTCCTCAGCAGTCACACGGGGACTTTTCTCCACTTTACGCTTCAGGTAGCGCACAGCAGTCAAAGGCAGCATCTTCTTTCTGCCACGACCAGGTAGCGTTTCAACAGTGCCCTTTGCCTTGAATTTGCGAATGATGCTTCCTATGGTCTCTCTTGGTATGTTTAACATCTTTGCAATCTTCTTATAGCCATTGCCCTTCCTGTGAAGAGTAATCACCTCTTCTCTTGTCTTCCTGGACCATTCTCTTGACTTCACCATGTTTGTAACCACACCAGTAAATGTCTAGAAGGAGCTGAGTATCACAGTCATTTTAAAGCTGCCTAATTGGTGATTATTATGCTTTATTGCTGCTCAGTGACATCCACAGGTGTTTTCAATACCTGATTGAAAACACTTGAATGAACCTCTGTTCTTCAGAGTGGTAGTCTTTAAGGGGTTGAATAATTGTGTCAATGAAGAATTCACAAAAGAAACATTTACTATTGTATTACAAAACCAATTGATGTCATTTTAGTTGCATATGGTTCTTTAAAAAGTCCTTGTAGGATTTCACTCTGAATACAATTACAAATGTACACTAAATTCCCTAAAACCCTTTACAGCATTGGGGGTTGAATAATTTTGAACACAACTGTATATATATATATATATATATACACACCACACACACGGAACAAGTCACATGACTAACAAACTTAGCAAGTAATCGCTGAAATGGTTATGAAATAAGCAGTGTAACATACACAATAATACGTTTGTGTAGTGACAGCTGCCGCTTTATCTCTAAAGGCTGTTACGATGTATCGATACAAACTAATAACTCTACAAGAAACAAAAACAATAATGGTCATTCCTAGGCAATAAAATGTTACGGTCCATAAATAATATTTTCATCATGAAAAAGGCACATCATCTCTGTTATTTACAATGATATCAGGAGGAGGCTCATTACCTAAAATATAATAATCTTTCTCCCTAGGTTTACACAGGAACTGCTAATAATGAATAATCCATTAAACCTTGTTTTTTGCTAGGTAGGTTTTGCACCAAAAAAAAAAAAAAAGGTTAGCGTCACATTATCAGAAGTCACAAAGATCCTCTCTATTCTTCTCAGTTTTTCCAAGAAAATTCTCAATTCCACCACGTGATGGAGCAGTTACTTTAAAAATACCACATTCTGTACAAAGCGAGTCTGTAGAGAATAGAAATTGGTTTTCATCCACAGTTCCATAACCTGCCAGACAATAAGACCGCCATTAACCTTTTCAGAACTCTTAACCCTTGTACCTTTTAATGGAAACATGTTATGCAGCTGAAGTTATGTGGAATCTATAACCTTATAATGGAAGTGGCTACGCAGCTAGCCATGGAGTATCGATTGAAGGGATACCAAGGCGTTTTTAAATGCAGAAATCTTCTTCTCTTTCTTCATTAGATGCAAAGCTTTATAAGATGTAATAACCTTATCTGGGAGTTTTTAAGTAAGTTTTATATAGTATCTCAAATGCACAATTGCTGATGAATTCATCTTGCACTCTGATATTCCACCCCTATGTTCTTTGCTGTCCTTGGCACCCCAAATTCTGCTGTCCCCTCTCCCAACCAATATCAAATAAACAAGAACATAAACATGTGATTAAGACTAGGGTCAGATGAACGCATTCTGTGCGTACTGTGCGTCCGTGCACAACGGCTGTACTTTCTGATTGATGACAAGGCAGTGGCCACACGGTCCGTTTTTGTGTCTGACGTTTTTTTTTTTGACTGATGTAGATGGGAAATAAAATTAATATGAAAAATCATTTTGTCCGTCAAAAATGCTGGACGTCAAAAATGCAGTCCGTCTGTCTACGTTCCATCACTCGCACACAAAGCTACGCGGACGTTGCAGATGTGGCGCACTCTGCACGTCCATTCTAGCAGTTTTACGTTCTTGCCTAACTTGCGTCCGTTGTGCGTCCGCACTTTTGTGCGGACGTACTTCATGTGTGGGTCTCTATTGATCATAATTGTATGCTACCACGGACGTTAAAATGTGCGGCAACACATACGTGAACACTGCGCTCATCTGACCTTTAACCTATTTATGGCAATAAAATGTAATTAAGCACCTAAACAAAGTATCTTATTTACACCAACATTTCTTATAGTTTAGAGACTTGTTGCAGGGAGTTTTATTGCTGTGCAGCTCAGTTATACACTCACACACCTTTAATAGGTCAGCCCTTAAAAGAAAGGACATTAGAATTATAATGTTACACCTCTAATCTGATGTTTTACTCCAAGGCTTAGGGGTTATTAAGAGAGCACTGAAATTTCAGTGCTCTCTCGTTCGGTGAGCTCAATTTGCTGACCTTGAGGTGAATTCAGTATTCAGGTCCCCGAAGAGCGCCGAATGGATCCGCCTGTCCTTCAGTATAACATCTAGATGTGTGGACAGCGCAAAATTTCAGTTAGGTTAGTCTTTGACAAATTTTGGAATTTTCCAAATTTGCAATTTTGGATTGAACCAAAATCTAAGACAAATCTGGAATTTGTCTGAAATGTCCAAAATGTTATCAGGAGCATATTTTTTTAAACCTGATACTCCCTCTACACCTCTACCCCACTTTATACCCTTTCTTTACCTCCTCCAATCTGCTCCTTATACCCATCTACAGTCTACACCCGCCTCAAGTGTTAGCATTAGGGGTAGGTCTAGGATTGGGTTACTGTCAGGCTTGCTGGTTCTGTTTGTGTTAGGGTAAGAGTTACTTTTAATGTTTGTATTAGGGTTCAGGTTAGGATTAGGGCTAGGGCTAATATTGCATGAAGAGTGCATTTTTTTTCAAGTAGCAAAATGATTTTAAATTGATCAGAAAATACTGGATCGATTTGATATCATTTTACCATCTACGGTCATTTGGGCAATTCAGAATTTCCGGTGTTCCTGAATTGCGACTAATAACATCGACCTTGTACATCACTGCCAATTTCGCTTGAACAAAGGATAGAGGTCATCCTAAAACTTTCCTGTTGAGAATCTTGTTATCAGCAACATTTTGGATGGCACATCCCCTTTGAAATTAAAGTTTAGCACAATACACAAGGGGGATGTCTCTGTGTTAATTTCTCCTCTACCTTACGGTATTTACTACCAGAGGACTCTCAGCTGCCAAGCACACTTTCTTCAGCCATGCAACATCGGTATAGGTTACATTAAGAAGTGTTGTTCATGTAGTTTATGGCTCCACAACTGCAGTCCTCATGACACCAATAGATACTATTCGAGGAATATCTCTGCGAGATGAGCCACTCTTAGGCTAGGGTCAGACGAAAGCATTTTTCCCCACGAACGTGAAAAAGTGCATCCGAACGCATTGACGTATTCTTTCACGGAATACGCAAAAACGGTCAGACGACGCGCATTTTCGGGCGTGATTTTGTACGGATCGTCAATAAAACTCTTTTTGCGTCTGGACGTTATGTAGGCCGGACATTAGCAGTGTCTGACATCTCCTAATCACGCAAACACGCCGCTATGCTGCAGCTGCGCACTCAGTACGTCAGTACTAGCGGTTCAGCGTTCTCAAAAAAATGCGTTCAAATTCCACTTGCGTTGCACGGCCGGACTTTTGTGCGGCCGTACATCGTAAATTGGCCATCATCTGCTGCTAGTGCGGCCGTAATTATGTGCGCCAGAACGCACGTTAAAAGTGCGCTGGTCTGACCCCAGCCTAAACAACTGTGAAACTGGCGCTGACCCAGACAGACTGCAGGACTGGCACACAGCCTGTGATGGTAGTTACTTGTCAGCAACCATACACTGTCTTTAACAGGGACTCGTTTAACACTTTTTTGTGCTGACGCACCTTGTAGGCCAATGCTCCTTTTTATGGCATTGGTTGACATCTTGCATTTTGTGATAATTAAGTAACCTTATGATGTGCTTGAAAACTAAACAGATATTAAAAATTAGCAAATTCCCATTGTTTCTTTTAATAGTTTATGTATCTCAGGATAATAATCTTTAAACAAAATTGCTATTTTGTTCTGCATTAAAGTGTTGGCTTTACATCCCAGGATTCAAATAAATGTTATGGTGATGGTTTTTCATAAAAAGGGGTTAACAAACAATGCTAATTGCTTAAACAGCTTAGTTTAGAAAGAAAGCAAACGTATAACCCAACAAACTCATCTACTGGTGGAGTACTTCTTCATTAGATGCCCACCAGAGGTCCAAATACAACTAAGACGATAATAGCAACTTGCAAATGGGAAAATCCTGCATGAGCTGTTTCATATTTGCAACGTACTATGAACGTCTGTATACTAATCGAGCTGCTGTATCGGAGACTTAATATGTTGAAGCCACGCATAGATGCTGACAGAAGTACAGCATGCCGCCCAGGGCCGGCCCAAGACACTGTGCTGCCTGAGTCCAAGGATGACATGCTGATGCTCCCCAAAAAAAATAAGCGTCGTGTATGCATGTATGAAAAGATCCACACAGCAATAAAACTCACACTAATGTGCGGTGTGTATGAGCGTATCACAAAGCTCTGCAACAGTAAACTTCACTGTAATGTGCGATGTGTATGAGCATATCAGAGAGCCCCACAGTAAAACACACTGCTTATTACTGTGAGTTTTATTAATGTGCGCTGTGTATGAGCATATCAGAGAGCCCCACAGTAAAACACACTGCTTATTACTGTGAGTTTTATTAATGTGCGGTGTGTATGAGCATATCAGAGAGCCCCACAGTAAAACACACTGCTTATTACTGTGAGTTTTATTAATGTGCGGTGTGTATGAGCATATCAGAGAGCCCCACAGTAAAACACACTGCTTATTACTGTGAGTTTTATTAATGTGCGGTGTGTATGAGCATATCAGAGAGCCCCACAGTAAAACACACTGCTTATTACTGTGAGTTTTATTAATGTGTGGTGTGTATGAGTGTCCCAGAGCCCACACATTCACATACCCCACTACACAGTCAAACATCCTTATACCCACACATCAACACACAGTTGCTCAGCCTAGTCGAGGCCCCGGCAACCAGTGGGAGCTCTTTAATTAGGCCAAATAGGCAGCCACCTAAGGCCTCGTGCTTGCCAAAGATCTCGCGAGAGGAGAGATCCTGGAAGTCATGTGACCGGCAGTCGAAGCCTCAATGGAGTCCTATGGACTACATAGAGGGGATGCCTGCAGCGGCGCTTAGCGTTGCCTTGAGTATCCTGAGGCTTAGCACTGCATTACGGGGCAGACTGCTGAATTAGCTCCTGCCCTGTAATATGAAGTTAAAATTGGGATGCTAAGGAGAAACCTGCAGGCGCAGGTTTTCCTGCATAGCGTCCCATTTTAGCGGCACTAATTTAATACTGCCCCATATTGGCAACAATTGCCATAAACACCAGGAACATTTCTTAAGGTATTTCATGTATAGAAATTAAGACACTACAAGCTGTTAGTTTGAGGAATCATGTTGAACTCAAAAACTGCATCCAGGTCAAAGGGCAGGAAAAGGATAACAGAAAACAGGAAGTATAAGGCAACGCAGTCAAGCTGAATTACACCAAGACTGAAAACTTTTCTGATTCAGCTATTTTAGCCTTATTTTTACAAATCCCTTTGCAATTCTTCAAAATGTCACCCCTTAAAGAATAACTCCTTAGCTTACTGAGCCAAATAAAAAAAACAATTCATGTCTTTGCCTTAGACAAGCTGACACGATGGTGGTAAAAAATAGAAAATACATAGAAACAGATGGGTTGTAATATTGATTAGAGTGGGGACATATCACATTATCAAAATCCATCCATCATATGGGTCATCTGTCATATGAGAGGACCGCAAAAATGCAGAAATAATTATTAAAATCATTAAATAAGAATTGTGATTTATATAGAATATGAGTTTAAGTCAGACACAAGTACGTGATATATGTGTGTGTTTTGGCAGCATTGCTTACTCTTGTGTTTGAAAGCAAGGTTATACATTTTTATAGTCTCGCATTATAGGTTTTCTTCATTTTTCCCTCGGGACAGGGCTCAGAACCACAGCAGAGTAATGTATCGTTGCTGAATATCATCCATATCTTCCTCCCTGGGGGACTGCATGACCTTTTTTATGCCCCTTCCTGAACACTGTACTTGACATATATAGTTCCTTTATCTATGAGCTCAGATCTCAGACGGTCATGAAATTCTCTTGATCGTGTTTCACATGCATGAACAGAAGCCAACACACTGGACTGCTTTGAAATCTCATCGCTCTTTCAGAACTTTCTCCCTTCTTCTTCTAAACAAAAAGATATAATCCTTTTTTTATGTATTTATATGTTTGTAGTAAAAAAATAATTGATAATATTTATAAGGCATAGAATTATCTATATGGAAGTAGCAGAGTTCATCCTCTGATATGGTACTTCCATGAATAGCCATATCCAAAAAAATATATACTCTAAAAAAGTGCCGGAACTCTTGTTAAGTTCTACTCCCCATTTAACCATGGACATGTTGTACTTAACCTGCCACCCTGCACTCAAATGTGATATTAAAGGAGCACTCTACTCATCCTGAACACACTTTTAAATTGGTCAGAATGTGAGGAGTGCCCCCCAGCACTCCCAATCTGGTTAACTAGCAGGGTGAAGTGGAGGAGTTTCCTCTTCCCCATCCAGCATCACCAGCAGCCATGATTTTTGAACTTCCTGGCTGCCGGTCACTTGTGCTGACGTCACCCTCTCTGAGACCAATCGCTGTAGTGAGCAGTCTCAGAGAGGCAGCTGATGGATCCATCATTTTGCGCAGTCGCTACGGAACTTGTGTACGCAAGTCCCATAGAGGTGTATAATTTGCAGCTCCTGCACTGCGCAAGAAAAGCTTCAGGGACTTCCGGGTCGGGAGTTCCTGAGCCGAAGAGGAGGAGCTGCACCCGGTAAGGGAGAAAAGGTGAGTAAAATCTCACCAAAAAGAAAATAAAAATTGAGCAGAGGCTGTCAGCAGCCTCCCATTAAATTCCATACTCGCCTCTCATCCCACGTAGAAAAGGTTGGCCCGATCCTGCTTTAAACTCTGTCATTTCATCTCCGGCGACGCTCCTCAGCTAGGGGTGTTTCTTCAGCTCATATTTCCTAAATATTCGACGCCTCCTTCCCACCCACTACTCCAACCACTATTGCACCCATCACAGCTTCACATGATCTACATTTTTTGCACCCTCTTGCCCCCATGCACCCCACTACTTCGCAGACTCAGCTATTAACTTCACCTAGCATGTCACCCCTCTCCTCTTAGATTGTAAACTCTTGGGCAGGGTCCTCTCTCCTACTGTTCTGTGTGTTTAACTTGAACATTTGTTATTCTGCATCTCCCATTGTACAACGCTTCGTAACTTGTTAGTTCATACAGTCACAGGTATTTAAAATGCCCTAACACAAAGCTATGCAGCTCAGGACCTCAGAGTGGGGAAACTGAGGAGCTGAATCTTAGCATCTCTGCAACTGTGAAAGCAAAACTCGCTCACCCGCTTATTAGCTCACACACTCACCTGCTGATTTGCTCACTCACACTCACCCGCTGACTCGCTCACACACTCCTCGCAGACTCGCTCACACACACTCACCCGCTGACTCGCTCACAAACTCATGCTCTCTCACACACAGACTCACTTACTCACCCACTGACACGCTCACTTGCTCTCTTTCAAGATTGACATACTAACTGTCACACTCAAACTCCCTCACACAGTCACTCCCTCTCACACTCTTTCTTGTGCGTGCTCTCTCACTGCACCATTTCTTGCGCGCTCTCTGCTTTATCTTTCTCTCTTTACCGTTTGTTGCTGTGTCTCTGTGCTTTTCTTTGCTGTCCCTCTCTCTGCTGTCTCTTTTTTCTCCCTGTCTGTATGGATTTCTTTCCTTCCCTGTCTTTGCAGTAGCTGGGGGTGAAAGGTCAGCCCCGCCCTCCCCTCAGCTCTCAGTGCAGGAGGGAGGAGGAGCAACGCAGACGCACATGCTCAGTGCGTTTTTAGCTCTCCCTAGTTACAGGCACTGATTGGTTAGCTCAAACTGCCTCCTGAGGTGGGCGTGGAAAACTCCACGAAAGAATATGGAAAAAAAAATAATCATATTTTCTTGCTTTTTTTATGTCTGCTGAATGACACTACTGACTCACTAGCAAAGCATGCATGTCCATTTAAACACAGACAGGGCAAAGGATTATACAGGAGCAGAACTAAACTGAATGCACAGAACTGAATACAGATAACGACTAGACACAGGAGCAAGACATGAACGGAGCTGACATGGAAGGGAGCTAAACACCGGGGTGGGACATGAAAGGAGCTGACAAGAAATACATTAGAAATTAGGTTAAAGACAGAGGAACAATACATATAGCGAGACTAGAAGGAAACTGGGTGTAGTAAACATAGGTTAAAGACAGAGGGGCATGATATGAACAAGGAAATAAACACAGAAGGTACTTACGGAGAAACAGGATATAAACAAAAGGCAGATTACAGTACACAGGGACAGAAACAAATAGCAGAGGGTCTTTGGATGTGATAACATAGGGGACTTGGTTCAGGGATCAGCAGTAGTCCATATGAATGGTGTAAGTCTTTGGGTGAAACAAAAGTCCTTTAGGCAAGGTAAGGGGATAATTCAAATTACAGAAATCCAGGTAAACAAGGCAAGGAGGTCTTGGTAAGCAGAAGTCCGGTAAGGAAGGCAAGGGGTCTGGAATCCTGGCTGGAACAGACAGGTTCACACAGCAAATGACTCTCTGGTCAGATTTCAATGCTGAAGTGAGTGGCATCGGGCGTAGTCTCCCTATATGAGACCTGGGCAGGTGAGGGGTGATTAACCTAAGGGTTAGACAGATAGGAAACACTGGGCTGGAGGATGGGGGACTAGATGAGGGAGCAAGCTGGATGGAAAACCTGGTCTGGAACAGGGACAGTGTTGGCGGGTTTCAGGATGGTACAGACCCAGATCTGGACCTCCTTTGGTGTCGGCGGCCAGGGACCTGACAGGTAATTAGCGCTAGTACTTTGTAATACCTTACTTATCCTAACGTTAATTGCTGATTGCGCATCCTATACTTAACATGTGAAGCGCAATCACCGATGTGCTAATGGATTTTTAACCTGTCTAGCATTAGGGATGTAATATGGGGGGGCATGCGTTTAAAGTCACTTAATCTCACGTTAACGCATGTACACCCAAACGCTATAATTAGCGTTCACTAGGGACTATGGCCCCATATATTTTAATATCAGGTCTATTCCAAGAAGGGTAAAGCTCAGGAGAATGACTAGAGAAGCGAAAATTCCAGGTCAAAATAGCCAAACCAAAAAATTCTCCCATTTATCTCAATTTCCAAATCGGCTATTTGGTTTATATTGTTCTCTTCTTCTCCTGCCAGTTCTCCTGGTTTTCACCTTTAGTGAATATATTATAATTCTTAATAACAGGCCCTACAGTTTGACTAATGCGTCAAATGTAAGGACTGTGGTTTTGGTGTGACATAGCAATGAATAATTAGAATTTCTAACATCATGCAAAGCCATATAAGGCACACGCAAATCAGGTTTTGCTTTTATTTAAAGTCAATATTTATTCATTGAAGATTGATGGCAGAATGCACAGAGAATCAAAGGAGAATAATCCTGTGTGTTTTGTAGAGACAGTGCTACTGATACTGATGTGGTAACTAAGCTCCATGATAAACACACTAGTAGAACACATACAGAAACCCCAGTACCCAATATAATAAAATTAAAGAAAATGAAATTAAATCTGTAATTTTACCAAAATCTGGCCAGATTTTAACGGATTCCATTATGACGCTACGTTCATAATGTCACATTTTGGACACGGTATCGTTACATTGTCCATATTCAGTAAAATGCAATTTCTCCTCAAAGGATGTGATGTATGGTTAGGGAAGTTTTGGGTTGGATCTATAACCTGGGCAATAATTTCCAGGATAAGGGGGACTTTAATGTGCTTATTCAAAGTTTAGTGAAATGTATATAGCATGAAGTGCACTGCTGTATTTGTGTGATACAAATATAACAATTTAACCAATGATTGCCTCAGTTTGCAATGTGATGTAACAATGGCCACAACTCCATGACGCTGTTACAATAAGGAAGTGATATATTACATTTGTACATTTTACTATAATTTTTTTAAGATGAAGTGCAAATAACTATCCATTACTATAGTGTTGGGTATGTGAACTAAACATTGATTAGCACTGGACAAAGGGAACAGACATGAGGATCCTATAACGTTATGTAGAACTAGGACTTCTCTGTAGATGTAACTTCACTCATTTGAGCTACAGTAGCTCTTCTATGTGATCGGGCTGGCTTTCAATTCCCACATCCGTTAAAGAGCTTTGCGTGCTCGTGACATTGACAGTGGGTTACTGGTTGTGCTTCTTTGCACCACTTTTGGTAGGTACTTACCACTACATACTGGGATCACCCCACAAGACTTTCCGTTTTGATTATGCTCTGACACAATTGTCTAGCCATCACTCTTGGGCCTTTGTCACAGTCATTTGGATCTTTTCAACCATTTTTCCTGTTCCCAACACATGAAATTCAAGAGTTGCCTGTCACTTGCTGCCAAATATATCCCACCCCTTGACAGGCACCATTGTAACGATATAATCAATGCAATTCACTTCATTTGTAAGTGGTTTTAATGTTGTGACTGATCAGTGTGTGTATGTGTATGTATATGTGTATATATATACAGTGGCAAGAAAAAGTATGTGAACCCTTTGGGATTACGTGGAGTTTTGTATGAATTGGTCATAAAATGTGCTCTGATCTTCATCTAAGTCACAACAATTTGAAAAACACAGTCTGCTTAAAATAATACAACACAAACATTATATGTTTTCATGTGTTTATTGAACATAACATGTAAACATTCACAGTGCAGGGTGGAAAAAGTATGTGAACCCCTAGCCTAATGACTTCTCCAAGAGCTAATTGAAGCCAGGGGTGAGCCAACCTTGAGTCCAATCAGTGTGATATTATTGGATGTGTTGCTGAAAGCTGTCCTGCCCTTTAAAAACACACACCAGTTTTGGGATTACTGGTTTCAAGAAGCACTGCCTGATGTGAACCATGCCTCGCAGAAAAGAGCTCTCAGGAGTCCTACAATCAAGAATTGTTGACTTGCATGAAGCTGGAAAGGGTTAAAAAGTATCTCCAAAAGCCTTGATGTCATGTGTCCACGGTAAGACAGACTGTCTACAAATGGAGAAAGTTCAGCACTGTTGCTACTCTCCCTAGGCATGGTCGTCCTGTAAAGATGACTGCAAGAGCACAGCGCAGAATGCTTAATGAGGTAAAGAAGAATCCTAGAGTGTCAGCTAAAGACTTACAGAAATCTCTGGCACATGCTAACATTTTTGTTGACACATCTACAATAAGGAAAACATTAAACAAGAATGGAGTACATGGGAGGACACCACAGAGGAAGCCAATGCTGACCAAAAAGAATATTGCAGCACGTTTGAAGTTTGCAAAAGAGCACCTGGATGTTCCACAACACTACTGGCAAAATATTCTGTGGACAGATGAAACCAAAATTGAGTTGTTTGGAAAAAACACACAACACTATGTGTGTAGAAAAAAAGGCACAGCACACCAACATCAAAACCTCATCCCCACTGTAAAACATGGCGGAGGGAGCATCATGGTTTGGGGCTGCTTCAGGGCCTGAACGGATTGTTGTCATTGATGGGAAAAAGGAATTCTAGAGTTTATGAAGACTTTTTTTACAGGAAAATGTAAGACCATCTGTCCGCCAACTGAAGCTCCGCAGAGGATGGGTGATGCAACAGGACAATGACCCAAAGCATACAAGTAATTCAACAAAAGAATGGCTTCAACAAAGCAAAATAAGCCTTCTGGAGTGGCCCAGTCACAGTCCTGACCTCAACCCGATTGAAATGCTGTGGCATGGCCTTAAGAGAGCGATTCACACCAGACATCCCAAGAATATTGCTACACTGAAACAGTTTTGTGAAGAGTGGTCCAAAATTACTCCAGATCGTTGTGCAGGTCTGATCTGCAACTACAGGAAACGTTTGGTTGAGGTTATTGCTGCCAAAGGAGGGTCAACCAATTATTAAGTCCAAAGGTTCATCTACTTTTTCCACCCTGCACTGTGAATGTTTACATGTTCTGTTCAATAAAAACATGAAAACATATAATGTTTGTGTTGTATTATTTTAAGCAGACTGTGTTTTTCAAATTGTTGTGACTTAGATGAAGATCAGAGCACATTTTATGACCAATTCATGCAAAACTCCACGTAATCCCAAAGGGTTCACATACTTTTTATTGCCACTGTACATATATATATATATATATATATATATATAAGGGTTGTGGTGAGGACAAAAAGTGAGATAAAAAGCCTCCACACTATAATAAGTGTGTTTATTATTGCAGAAGCCACTTGCACATCACAGCAATTCAAAGAATTGCATCCCAAAGCTCCTGTGCCACATTCCCATATGCAGCAAGGAATTCTGGGTAGGATATGCAAATGACATCTGTCTCACTTTTATGCATCCTGGGTCTGTTATTACACAGAACCCTAAAACCAATGCTATGCCACACTGTGGCTTTCTAGCAGAGATAAGGTTTATGCAACTGGCCATAGCCACTCCTAGGACAGCGCTGTTTCGGGTTTGTTGGACCCTCATCAGCTAGGTGCTAGGCATGATGACTAGGGATGAGCTGTTCGGTTCGATCTGTTCGGAGTTCGCATCGAAGATCGAATTTTGTCCAATCGTGGGCTCACAGAGCTAAGTCCCGCAGCACACTATATAAGGCTTCACTCAGCCACAGCGCGTGTTTTTTGAGTGTTGTAATCTGTGTGTTCTCACTGCCAGCAACTATTTTGGGGGTCTCATTTCTACAAAATATCTGGGAATTGTTCTAATCTTTGTGTTCTCACTGCCAGCAGCTATTGTGGGGGTCTCACTTCTACAAGATATCTGGGAATTGTTGTAATCTGTGTCTTGTCATTGCCAATGCCACCCATCATGGGGTGTCACTGATTTATAGGAGGTTTCTGGGAATTGTAATCTGTCTTCTCACTGCCAGCTATCAGCCAATTCTAGCAGATTTCTGTGAATTGTAATCTGTGTCTTGTCACTGCCACCCATCAGGGGGTCTCACTGATTTATAGGAGGTTCCTGGGAATTGTAATCTGTGTCTTCTCACTGCCACCCATCAGGGGGTCTCACTGATTTATAGGAGGTTCCTGGGAATTGTAATTTGTGTCTTGTCACTGCCACCCATCAGGGGGTCTCACAGACTTGCAGCAGATATCTGGAAATTATAACCTGTGTCGTCACTGCCACCCATCAGGGTGTCTCACAGAATTGTAGCAGATATCTGGGAATTATAACCTGTGTCTTGTCACTGCCACCCATCATGGGGTCTCACTGATTTATAGGTGGTTTCTGGGAATTTTAATCTGTATCTTGTCACTGGCTGCCAGCTATCAGGGTGTCTCACTGAGTTATACCAGAGTTCTGGAAATCTTTAATCTAGATAACACATTTGAATCAGAGTTCTGCATATCTCCAATTTTTATAACAGAGTTGAATCAGAGTTCTCTATATCTTTTAATCTATATATCACTCACCATGTCAGAAAGACCAAAAAGGACATGCAGACGCTCCCAGACACAGATAAGAGGGGAAGCGGCCTCTGTGTTGGGAGGCTGTGCCTCTGGTCATCGTGGACGTGGTGCATCCTCTGCAGGGGCACGCTTGTCCTTTCTAACTGGTGCTGGCCGTCTTCAGCAGCAGCAGCATACAGAGGATTTGGTGGATTGGCTAACCAGGCCATCCTCATCCTTCGAGTCCTCTACCAGTCAGGCTTGTAGTGGTTTACAGTCCACCTCAGGTGCCAAAACATCTAATTCAGCCTCCATGTCTACAGCTACTCCTGCCCTAGTCTCACTATCAAACACGGAGTAGTCAGCTGAATTGTTTGACTACAATGACAGTGACATGCTGCTTGAGGATGTGCAGCAACTACAGTGTTGTAGTAGGAAGGGAGTATAATCAACCTAGAGGAAGGGGGTGCCAGTGACACACAAATAACTGGCACTCATGTTGCCCCAGCAGCTGCAAGATACTGCCAAGTTGGCTCCAGTGACGAGGAGATAGGGGGTGATGACGATGATGAGGTCACTGACTCCACCTGGGTGTCTGATCGAACGTAGGAGTCAAGGGAGGAGGAGGCACAACAAAAACGAGGCAGAACGTCCTCTATGACCACCCGTAGCCAGTCCAAGGCATCAGAAGTCACAGCTGCTCAGGTGCAGAGCGCTGTTGTCTCAAAGCACATGTACAGGAAGTCTGCTTGTCACGTGGCGTGTGCAGTTCTGGTATGAGCCCAGCAGGCGGCGACACAGAGGGGAGGCCAGGAGTCACGCAATGCAGATTCTTTAATAAAACATAAATGATCCTTAACTGCAGGCAAAAGAACAAAGGGAATAGCAATAAAGTCCAGGGAGAGTCCGTGGATTGTGGGTAGTGCAGTCCTAGACTGCAGACAGGGCCCACCAAGAGGAAGTCTGGACAGTGGTACCTGGATCAAAGAGGTCAGAGTGTGATCAACAACTGTAATCCATGGGTAGACAGATGGGTCCTGGATACGTAGGATAAGCTGGTTCTGGAAGAGCAGGTTAGCACACCACCAAGGGACCTCAGTCAAGGATAACAATACAGACCCACTGCTGGCTGGGTCTCTCTGCCTTTTAAGGAGGCTTAAACCAGGCTTGTGCACCGTTTTTTTTTCGGTTCGATTCGATTTGTTCGGATGTTTAAACTTTTCGATTCGGCTCGTTTCGGCCGATTTCTGTTTCGATTCGGTTCGACTCATTTTTCGTGTACATTTTTTTCGGAATATCGACCATTTTTCGGATTTTCGTGTCACTTTGCTCGTTTTTTGTATCGACTTTTTCGTGATTTCGGAAATTTTCCTTTTTCGGAACGTCTGTTCTCCTCGTTTCAAAGCTGTCTAACTCTATTCGTTTGGATGTAAACTACTATGGTTTACTTTTTTATACTTTATATATTTTTTTATAATAAATTTTTGGTTTGTTTTTCAGATCCGATAATTCATTCTGTCGATACGATAATTCTGGCGATTCTATCGTGTTTTTTTTTAATTAAATAAAGATCCTTTTTTTCTTATGAATATACATTTCACAACTTTATTTAATCACATTAAAAAATGGGATGAAAGCCAAGGAACAAAAAAAAATGAACAAAACGATTTAAAAAACGCTAAACTGACCCGAATGGTCTGACTTTAAAACCTTTTTGTTCTGGTTTTTATTTTTAAACGGAAAAATAGTTGATCAAAATGATCTGAAACGAAAAAAAATAAAAATTTTTAAAACAGACGAAAAAAAAAATTAACCCTTTCGCTGCTGACGCATTTCACGGCTTCCCTTCACGCCTGTGTGCGGCACTGCGGTCTGCTGCTGAGCTAATTTTTAACAGTTTCACTCCTCTTGTTTAAACGCGTTTTTTTGAAGCCTTATTTTATAATATGACCCAGACATGTTATATATCGTTCTTTCCGGCAGACTCGGCAGATGATTCATAATATATCATTATCATATGTATGCGTCATGTCCTGTCTGTATATTATAACAAAAAATGCAATAAAATTAGAATTTTCAATGTTTGTTTTACAAGGTGTAAAGTGTTTTTTTCTCATTTTAACATGCGAGTGTTTGCGGTTATATTTTATGAGTTGCGTTTGTTAAAAAAAAATTGAAAAGGGGACTTGTTATATTTTTTTGGGTGAAAATTACACTATTTTTAACAAACGCACCCCATACAAAAATCCTTAGTGCAGCATCATTGTTCACATTATAATTGAAATGGGAACAATATTGCTGCATTAACAAAACATAAAAAAAAATAAACAGGTTTTTTGTTTTATTTTAATTTTTTATAATTTACCAGATACCAAACATTAACCGATAGCTGCCGCGGATCGGGAGATAGGGGTTCCAATGAACCCCCTATCTCCACCATTGGTCGCAGTTAGGGGTCAACTCCAGAACTGACGTCATTGTGACGAGGTCTTGGGACTGTCGGCAGCTGCCGTTCCCCCACGCTGTTGTCTTCCTGCAAAGACGTGACCATGTTGGCGGGCAGCGTCTTAGTGGGCAGCGGTGGGAGAGAGTGAGCTCATAGCTGGTAGGAGGTGTTGCGTGAAGCTGCAAACAGGGACAAATAAACTAGACCTGAGCTGCACTGAGGATCTTTGGGTTGTGTCGGAGAAGACTTCACGCAGTGCTGCCATCAATATTTTTTGATAAATTCTTGGTTATACAATGAATTTGACTGTGGACAAAAATCCGTGTTGTTGTGACATCGCCTAAGCTTAACAAAACCATGCCACGTCGGTAATCAAATCTCAAGGCAGTACAACAAGGTTGTGTTAGTGTGTGACATTTTTTTGGCCAGGCAGGAAGTGTAGAATGTGCACAGTCACATTCATGGCCACAAATATGTTGATAAATTTATGACAAAGGGTCCATAGAAATGTCAATACATTTATGTACATATAATTTTAACAGTGTGGAAACCAAGCAATACATATTAACTTATTAAGTAAGGAAAAGCAACGCAGACAAACAGGAAAATAATTAGAAAAAATATACCATTTATTTACAACATGGGGAAGGGAACATGCCAAGGATGGCAAACTGCCCAACAGTTACTGGCATTTGAGGAAATGTTGGAGCTGGTCCGCATCTTTGATTACAAAGATTATGACTGCCGTAAGGGCCCTTACGGCAGGAAGAATAACACCCGCAAGGATCGTATCCTTGACAAGCTACACACCACCATCCTGGAGCTGTTCGGGAAGGACCGGACGAAGGACCAGCTCCGAAAACGCTGGTCCGACCTCAAGGCACGCGAGCAGGAGCAGCTGAGGCACATTCGGGAGGAGGCTGCCACTGGTCTCACTGCCGCTCCAGGATGTCCGCGGCATTGCTTATGTGCTCCCGCAGTTCTTGGAGCAGTTCCTGTATGGCGTCGATGGAGGTAACAGCCAGGCGTAGCTCGCGGATCGCCTCCCGATTTATTATCCTGACACTGGACGTGTCTGGTCTGGCTTCACCTTCTATATATCCAATAAATGAAAGAAGGAAAATACAGTAAGTAAAGCAGGTTTCTATTTTTGACTGAAAGTCTTGAAAAAATATAACAGTAGTATATACCAGTGCTGGCGGCCTCCTGAGGCTCTGACTCCTCCTCCTGCTCCTCCTCTTCCTCCTCCTGCTCCTCTTGTGCTATACATAAAAAAATTCATTAAAATACAGTAAACAAAAAATGTTTCTGTTTTTGACCAAAAGTCGTTGCAAAATAAAGCAGTATATACCAGCGCTGGTGGTCGCCCGTGGCTCCTCCTCCTCCTCCTCCTCCACTGGGGCACTGGTGCCCGCCGGGGCAGATGCTGCCTTCTTCCTGTCTTCTGCCAAATCCAAAAAATAACACGTAAATAATGCAGACTGGAAAAAATGGTATATCTATACAATATATTGCCGAAAGTATTGCGACACCCCTCCACTACCCACTAGCACTACCAGCTTGACCCACCACTACTCCCATCTCATTGTTCTAAAGTCACAAAATATTTATTTATTTCCTCTGCACATAGACATATATTGCCGTTCAATTATATATTTTTTTCAGAAGTAAACATTACGTTTATTCAATAAAAACTATTATTTGTGTTGTGTGCGTACAAAACGCATTGTGCCGACTGCTTTTAGTTATTTTATAGATGCCTCAGTTTCACTTTCAGTTTCTGCTAATAAAACTGTGGATATTGCAGAAACAACAGAAATCCGCCATTTTGTTTTGAAATTTGCATCTAAAGCGTTCAATAATGACACTGCTGCAGCAAACTGAATTGCTGCGCTGCAACAATTCAGCAGCTGCTGAGGATGTATTGAAGGCGGCTCTGTTTGGATGCACTTTCAGAACAACTACATGTCCCATCCTACCACTTAGCAGAGACGCAGAGATTTTTATTGATGCGCAGGTGGGAGTCAATATTGGGCAAGCTGCGGGTCATCTCGTATGCATCACTCAATCACAACAACCTCCCCCCCAGCACACTACAGACTATACACACAGTGCCAAAAGAAATCCAGCATTGTAACTTCATCTACATACATCAAATGTCACAATTTTCACGAATACGTAAAATCACAAAAAAGAAGAGCTATGGCAAAAATGCATGTATGACGAGTCGTGAAAACGCAAAGCTATACACAATCACATTGCATGAAAAAAGGACTAGATAAATCAACGTATTTCTGTGCACATTAGCACATGCAAGCACATTATTATTATTACACAGGATTTATATAGCGCCAACAGTTTGTGCAGCGCTTTACAATATAACATGACACTTACGTTTGGCTATGACACACCGGATGTGCCTCAGCTGCTCCTGCTCGCGCGTCTTGAGGTCGGACCAGCGCTTTCAGAGCTGGTCCTTCCCAAATAATTCCGCGATGGTGGTGCGTAGCTTATCGAGGATACGGTTCTTGCGCGCGTTATTCTTTCTGCCGTAAGGGCCCTTACGGCAGTCGTAGTCTTTTTTATCAAAGATGCGGACCAGCTCCAACATCTCGTCAAATGCCATGTTACTGGCCCGCTTCTTCCTGGGTGTCTCTGGGGTGGAAGCAGATGAGGAGGTGTCCGAATGGAACTCTCGGTCTCTTCCTTCAGCCATGATAAATAATTTCTATATTTTTTGGCAATTGTCAAAACTCTCTACAAAAATGGCTCACTAAAGTTACGACATCCGCGCGCATGCGCGACCCGCGGACGAATCGGATCCGACTACGAATTTTCATATCGACAGAATTATCGGATCATTGGAAACAAAAAAAACAAGTGATATAACCGGCAATAGTTAAATATACGATGTCCAGAATTACCGAAATGGAACCGAAATCACGAATGGAACCGAAATCATGAATAGAGCGAAAATAAATTTCGATTTGACACATTTCAAGTCCATTCGAAAATTCCGAAAATATTTCGTTTCGGCTCGGAAAACTTTTCGGATCTGCCGTTTTCGGATCTAAAAATTTTCGGAAAAAATCGTCCGCATCCGAAAACACGAATCTGGAAATTTCGTGAAAATTCCGAAATTCCGAAACCCGAAACGCACATCCCTAGCTTAAACACAGATAGGCCTCAGCTGGAAGTCCAGGGCTAGAAAAGAAAGACCCAGGCTGGATCTCCAGGAGCCTGGTCCAGGTGCAGAGCCTGGGTAAAACCTGGAACGGAATCCAAGAAAAGGAGGATACATGGCAAAGTTCTAAGATACAGGTGTGCAAGACAGGTACACGGGGTGGACCGTGACAGTACCCCCCCCCCTGACGGGTGCCCACCGGGCACCGAGGCTGGAACAGGGGATGGAGCATAAATCACCATCCTCTAATTAGAGTCCTCATAAGAGATGTCGAAGTGTCTCCAGAGCTCGGAACAGCTCCTGAGCACTGCCATGTGCTCCTCCCGAACTAGCACACCATAGGGCGTCCTGGTGTAGCCCGTAGGGGCAGGTCCTCTTGGGCACCTCTTGCCAGTCCAACTACCCGGATTCTGGTAGTCCTCAAAGACAGCAAGGAGTACAGCCCTGTCAGACTTGGTGTCGGAAAAGGTATCATGGGCACAGCTCGGCAGTGACACTTCAGCTGCTGGGCTCAGTGCAGCAGCACCCTTGGCACAGCTCGGTGGGGCAGCGCCCTCAGCGATTACCGGTGGGGCAGCACCCTTGGCACGGCTCGGTGGGGCAGCGCCCTCGGCGATGACCAGTGGGGCAGCGCCCTTGGCATGGTTCGGTGGGGCAGCGCCCTTGGCAAGGTTTGATGGGGCAGCGCCCCTGGCAAGGTTCGATGGGGCAGCGCCCTTGACGAGGACCGGTGGGGCAGCACCCTTGGCACGGCTCGATGGGGCAGTGCCCTTGGTGACAACCTTGGGACTGCACGGCTCAACGGCGACAACCTTGGTACTGCGCGGCTCAACGGCGACAACCTTGGTACTGCGCGGCTCAATGGCGGCGTCCTTCACGAGGCACGGAGGAGCAGCGCCCTTGGCGAGCCTCGGAGGGGCAGCGCCCTTGGCGAGGTCCTTCATACTGCATGGCTCAGCGGCGACCTGGGTACAGCATGGCTCAATGGTGGCAACCTTGGTGAGGCACGGCACTTGAGCGACCTGGGTACTGCATGGCACTTGAGCGACCTGGGTACTGCATGGCTCTGTGGCGACCTTGGTGCAGCACGGCTCTGCGGCGACCTGGGTACAGCACGGCTCTGCGGCGACCTGGGTACAGCACGGCTCTGCGGCGACCTGGGTACAGCATGACTCTTGCTGGGCAGTGAGCGGCTTGGCCTTACGGCGGCGTCGACAACCCCGTGGTGGTGATAGCTCAGGATAACCTGCGGGATGCAGGGCAGCGACCACTGGAGAACCTGCGGGATGCAGGGCAGCGACCACTGGAGAACCTGCGGGATGCAGGGCAGCGACAACTGGAGAACCTGCGGGATGCAGGGCAGCGACAACTGGAGAACCTGCGGGATGCAGGGCAGCGACAACTGGAGAACCTGCGGGATGCAGGGCAGCGACCTATCGAGATCCTGCGGGTTGCAGGGCAGCGACCTCTCGAGATCCTGCGGGTTGCAGGGCAGCGACCTCTCGAGATCCTGCGGGTTGCAGGGCAGCGACCTCTCGAGATCCTGCAGGATGCAGGGCAGCGAACACTGGAAATTCGGCGACGTGCAGGGCAGCGACCTCCGTAGTCTGTGTCAAAGCAACCTCCATGGACATATAAGACTCCGAATCTGTGGGCAAGGTAGGTTCCATGTCCATGGGTTCAACGTCAGCAGGCTCAGATGGCGGGGTCTCCAAGTTATCAGAGAGGGAGTCATCCTCTGTACTCTCCACATCAGAGAAGGCTTCCCTAAATTCAGGTCTCTTAGATCTGGGTACTGGAGTGTGGTGAGACTTGCCAACTGTGGTAGCCTGGCGAGGCCTAGCAGGAACAGAGACTGGGCGAGGTTTGGCTGTGGGCTGGCGAAGCTTGACAGCAGCTTGGCGATACTTGGCAGTATTGGAGACTGGGCAAGACTTGGCCGTGACCTGGCGAGGCTTGATAGCAGCTTGGCGAGGGCTGGCAGAGACAGGGTGCTGTCGAGCTTTGGCACTTGGAGTTCGCTTAGACATTGATGGCAAGGACTCAGCAGGTAATGTCTTTTTGCTTTTAGCATGCACAGACACAGGAGGAGCAACCAGTTGAGAAGCAGGAGTAACAGGGTTGACTCTGGTCTGTGAAGTGGATGGCTTGGGTGAGCGCACAGGGCACGAAGATATGAAATGTGAGCCCGCACTACAATAGAAGCACAGTCCCAAAGACCTCCTCCTGGAGCGTTCCTCCTCAGACAAGAGTCTCCTGCAGCCAGACATAGAAGTGGAAGAGCACACCTTAGGTGAGGTGCCCCTTAATCCTTGCAGCACTTTAAGCAACATAGAATCCAGTTGCTGCAGGAAGTTCTCCACAGCCATTTTCATGGATGCCACCACCGCCTGTATCACCGCAGACTCTTAATAAGATGGGGTCTGCATTCTGTCACGTGGCGTGTGCGGTTCTGGTATGAGCCCAGCAGGCGGCGACACAGAGGGGAGGCCAGACAGGAGTCACGCAATGCAGATTCTTTAATAAAACATAAATGATCCTTAACTGCAGGCAAAAGAACAAAGGGAATAGCAATAAAGTCCAGGGAGAGTCCGTGGATTGTGGGTAGTGCAGTCCTAGACTGCAGACAGGGCCCACCAAGAGGAAGTCTGGACAGTGGTACCTGGATCAAAGAGGTCAGAGGGTGATCAACAACTGTAATCCATGGGTAGACAGATGGGTCCTGGATACGTAGGATAATCTGGTTCTGGAAGAGCAGGTTAGCAAACCACCAAGGGACCTCAGTCAAGGATAACAATACAGACCCACTGCTGGCTGGGTCTCTCTGCCTTTTAAGGAGGCTTAAACACAGATAGGCCTCAGCTGGAAGTCCAGGGCTAGAAAAGAAAGACCCAGGCTGGATCTCCAGGAGCCTGGTCCAGGTGCAGAGCCAAGGTAAAACCTGGAATGGAATCCAAGAAAAGGAGGATACATGGCAAAGTTCTAAGATCCAGGTGTGCAAGACAGGTACACGGGGTGGACCGTGACACTGCTGTCTGGTAGTGCTTTAAGAAATGTGCAGCAGACCGCACCATTGCTATTTGTAATCTATGTCAGATGAGGATCAAGCGTGGGAAAGACATCCCACGCTTGGGTACCACGTGCTTGAGGCGACATATGACCACCTGCCACTCATCCCGTTGGCACAACACTTTGCATAGGTCGTCCTCCTCCTCATCTGTCTCTACCCCCACTATATGTCCTGCATGTCATTGCATACAACCTCAACTGACAGGGATAATGGTACAGTAATGGGTGTACCAGGTCCTTCCTCAGAATGTGACAGCATCCCATCAGCTGAAGATTTACACAGTCAGATTACGTTGCCCCAGCTGCTGCAGTGTAAGAAAAAATATAGTCCCAACCATCCCCAAGCACAGCGTCTAAATGCCAGTTTAGCAAATTACTCGCTTTACAGCTGCTGCCTTTCCAGCTGGTGGATTCTGCTTCCTTCCGTGAATTTATTGAATGTGCTGTACCACAGTGGCAGGTTCCAAAACGCCATTACTTTTCATACCAGCATGTGAAAGACAATGTTATCGAGTCATTGGGAAAGGCAGTCAGCAGCAAGGTGCACATGACTTTAGACACATGGTCCAGCAAGCATGGACAGGGCCATTACATTTCCTTCACGGCACACTGGGTAACTCTGATTGCAGCTGGGAGGGATCCAGGACGAGGCTCTGTGCTGGAGCTTATTCATCCACCACGCCTCCAGAAAGCTGCTTTTATGAGGTCTGTCTCCACCACCTCTTCCTCCTTCTCTGTCTCTGGTGAAGTGGCAGTTAAACCGATGCGTGGCAGGGGCTACGCAATGGCTCAAGCAAAAAGATGCCATACTGTGCTGAAGCTGGTTTGTTTAGGGGACAGGAGCCACACTGGGCCAGAAATTCTGTCAGCTCTGCAGGGGCAGGTGCAGAGATGGTTAACACCATGCCAGCTTCAGCTGGGAATTGTCATCTGTGATAATGGCAGCAACCTTCTCTCTGTCCTACGCCAGGGTAAGTTGATGCATGTACCATGCCTAGCACACGTCCTAAATCTGGTGGTACAGCATTTCCTAACCAGGTACCCTGGGCTGGCAGAGCTTCTCAGCCAGGCCAGAAAAGTCTGCAGCTACTTCAGACGGTCATTTCCAGCAAGTGTTCGCCTGGCAGAAATTCAAAGAGAATTTCACCTTCCCACAAACCGTCTGATCTGTGACATGCCCACCAGGTGGAACTCGATATTAGCAATGCTGCAGCGTCTGCACAAGCAGCAGAGGGCCATCAACGAGTACCTGTGTGAGTATGGCACAAGGACAGGTTCAGGTCAACTTGTTTTTTTCCCCCCGCAGTGGCTGATGATCATGGATGCATGCACTGTACTGTCACCATTTGAGGAGGCAACGAGGATGGTGAGCAGGGACAGTGCATGCTTCAGTGACACAATTCCTTTAGTGTCCCTGCTGGAGCGCACTCTGCGGGGAATTATAGATGTGGCACTAGAGGCAGAGCAGCAGGAGGAAGAGGAGGCCTTCCCTAGCTCTCAAGGCCCCAGTCTTTACGCAGACAGCATTCCTGCGGGTCCTCAGATCTGACAGGAGGAGTATGATGAGGTGGAGGAATATTTAAGTAGTGGGGGCATTGAAGGTGGGGATTCCTCAAGGGAGGGTTTTGTGTGCCCAGAAACCCAAGGACTAGTATGTGGCTAGGAGGAGGAAGTGCACGATGGGGTCATCCTCATTGACCAGGAAGACTCGGAAGCTAATGCCACCTCCAAGCTACGCTGCATGGGCTCCCTTATCCTGCAAAGCCTGCTAAAGGACCCCAGGATTCGTGCTATCAAGGAGAGGGATCATTACTGGTTGGCAAGCCTTCTTGATCCACAATACAAAGGGTAAAGGTGCAGCGCTCATCCTGCCCGCACAGAGGGAGGACCGGATGAAACAACTTGAGTACTCTCTAAGGCTAGGGTCAGACTAACGCATTTTTCACGTTGTCCGTGAAAATGTGCGTTCGAAGAATGGACGTATTTTTTCACGGAATACGCAATAGCGGTCATACGATGCGCATTTTCATCCGTGATTTTGTACGGATCATCAATAAAACTCTTTTTGTGTCTGGACGTTATGTTGGCCGGACATTAGCAGCGTCTGACATCTCCAATTCACTCACACACGCCGCTAGCGGACGCAGCGCACTCTGTACGTCAGTACTAGTGGTTTAACGTTCTCGAAAAAATGCGTTCATTTTCCACTTGCGTTGCGCAGCCGGACTTTTATGCGACCGTACTTCGTATATTGGCCGTCATTGCCCGGCATCTGCTGCTAGCACGGCCGTGATTAAGTGCGCCAGAACGCGCGTTCGCACTGCCTCAGTCTGACCCTAGCCTTAAACGACACTTGTGTAACACCTTTCCAGGCACTGGTAGGTTACCAAGTGATGACACAGGTGCTTCTGAGGCTGCGGATGATCAGAGGAAGAGCGGTGAAGGCCGGGGGGCCCTGACTGATGCCTTTTTAAATTTTTTTAGTCCACGACGCCAGGGACGTCAAATGTAGGCACCCATTGCCAGCGTCTTCACCGTATGGTGCAGGACTACTTAGGGGCAAGGGCAGACCTGGATACCTTTACAGCAGATGATCCACTGGCTTTCTGGGTGTTGAGATTGGATCACTGGCCAGAACGTAGCCAATATGCTATGCAGCTACTAGGTTGCCCTTCATCCAGCGTGCTTTCTGAAAGGACTTTCAGTGCTGCTGGAGGTTTTGTCACAGACAAAAGAGTGCGTCTGTACACCGACTGACATTTATAAAAATGAATCAGTCCTGGATCAGCAGCTATCATTCCCCTGATGCTGACGTAACTGAATAGATCGGGGATCTCTTCTGCATTACCAAAACCTCCACCTCTGCACTCTTCCACAATACCTCAGAGGGGTTACGTTGTGAAGGCACTAGCTGGCACCAAAGGCCTAATATTTGGGTGCACTGCCGCTGACGCCTATACCAGATTCATATAATTTTAATATTGGACCGCAGGGTCCAACCCTGCACTCTTCCACAATTCCACAGAGGGGTTACTTACGGTGTGAAGGCACTTGCTGCCACCAAAGGTACAATATTTGGATGCACTGCCACTGACGCCTATACCAGATTCATATCATTTTAATATTGGACCGCAGGGTCCAACCCTGCACTCTTCCAAAATACCACAGATGGGTTACGGTGTGACGGCACTGTTGCCAACACTAAAGGCACAGTTTTAAAGCCCCTAAGTTTCACCATAATTTAGCCAAAAAATCACTTAACTTGTTCTGAGTGTCCTAAAATGTCTCTTCTTTTCATACAGACTGCCGCCCTAAGCAGTTGTTTATGAATAGATTAAAGGAAAACCATTTACCGTCATTTGAAATGTAATTTTTTTGTTTTTAAATGTTTCTATACATCCTGCAAATCCGCCACTTCACGGGCAGGTTATGGGGACCTCCTAGGCACGATATTTGAAGGAATTTTTCTTTTTTATTCTTAACCTTTATTTCATGGAAAACTCACTGTTCCTTTTAAAAACTTTTTTTTTTTACTTTTTGTCCTTGTTTCCTGTCCCCCAGGGCACTACCCGGACCCCCATACACCTTTTATGGCAAATATCTTGCATATATGCCCTCTTGGAGGGCACTCTAAAAATTGAACTTTCGAGTCCCATTGACTTGCATTGAGTTCGGTTCGTGTTCGTGTTCGAGTTCAAACTCGAACTTTTGAAATTGTTCGAGTTTGAATGCGAACCGAACCCGGTGGTGTTCGGCTCATCACTAATGATGACCAGTTGCAGTGGATGCTTGGGACCCGTAGGGCAAATCAGTATCTACAAAGGTTGTGATGGAGGACAAAAAGCGAGATAAAAAGCCTAAACACTATAGTAAGTGTAATTGGAAAAGGTGGTAAGCGCCCACACTATCCACATCCGAACACCCAGCAAACCAGATGGTAGTGGCTTCCCCTAAACCAATCAATACAAATAATGACAATACGTATCTGGTCTGCGCGAAAAGGACGCTAGGGAATTTCAGATGGGTTTCTCACGAGACGTCTCCAACATATTCACATGTGGAAATAAATAACAAAATAGCAACTCTAAGTGCAGTGATTATAAACAGAGGTTGAATATATGATATCTTGTAGTTGTTCAACTCACAGACGCAGAGCCCATACACTGGCTCTGAGTGGATCGTAGCCTTTGGGTTGGTTTTCTTCACTTAGTTTCTCAGGAAACCCACTCCTTATTGTAGATAGCTCGTCACATCCAATAGGTATGGAAGAGAAGGAAAAAACACTTCCTTGTGCAGATCTGACATGCAGCAATATAATAACAAATAAAGGTGAAAAACTCACATTTGTTAGAGCTATTCCCAGCTCTGATACGAAGGCATATGGGTTTAGTGGGTCAAACCCAATGAAAGACCAAAACATGCAGCAACGGTTCTTCTAAAAAAATTTAATAATTGTATAAAACAAAATAAAATCAAGAAATAAAGCCAGGACGCGTTTCACCGTCGACACACGGCTTCATCAGCTGGTCTATACAGTTCAGAACTAAGTGCATGTTTATATACCCTAAACAATCAAAATAAAACATCTTTTCCTGTGTGCATTCGTAATTCGCAATTTTCGTGAGTTTCAAGCCTCATTTTCGGATCCTGCGCGGTTCGGTTCGTATGGCGCGATCTATCTACAATAAGGAGTGGGTTTCCTGAGAAACTAAGTGAAGAAAACCAACCCAAAGGCTACGATCCACTCAGAGCCAGTGTATGGGCTCTGCGTCTGTGAGTTGAACAACTACAAGATATCATATATTCAACCTCTGTTTATAATCACTGCACTTAGAGTTGCTATTTTGTTTTTTATTTCCACATGTGAATATGTTGGAGACGTCTCGTGAGAAACCCATCTGAAATTCCCTAGCGTCCTTTTCGCGCAGACCAGATACGTATTGTCACTATAGTAGGTGTGTTTATCATTGCAGAAGCCACCTGCACATCACAGCAATTCGATGAATTGCATCCCAGAGCTCCTGTGCCACATTCCCCATATGCAGCAAGGAATTCTGGGTAGGATATGCAAATGACATCTGTCTCATTGATTTTAGGGCTCTGTGTAATAACAGACCCAGGATGCATAAAAGTGAGACAGGTGTCATTTGCATATCCTACCCAAAATTCCTTGCTGCATATGGGGAATGTGGCACAGGAGCTCTGGGATGCAATTCATCGAATTGCTGTGATGTGCAAGTGGCTTCTGCAATAATAAACACAATATATATATATATATATATATATATATACACACACAATGTGTCAATTGATCTATATGGGAAATCGTTAAAAAGAAACAAGACTATAGGGGTTATTCGGAAAGGGGCGAACTTGAAAGCAAATTGCAAATTCCACTGTACAGCGCAATTTCGAGGCAGTTCGTCTATTCACTTAGCTGTCAAATCACCAAATACTGGCAAATTGACAGTGAAATACGGTGCAGTTCGCCGCAGATCGGCGATCTTCGCTGCAGTGAAATTGGCCCATAAAGAGGTAATGGTTAATCTGTTCAGAGAACAGTGAAATGCCATGATTTTTGGTGGTTCAGTTCGACAGGTTTAAACAGGCGAATCCCATAGGATTCAATGTAAAAAATATTACTGTTTTTACTTATTTTTTTATTAAACTGGTTAATCTTTTCATTTTCAGCAAAAAGCCTTTTTATTTCTTTGGAAAACCTTTTTGTATTTTTAAACTTTTTAAATGAAATTTTTGATTAACCAATTTTGTTTAACCCTTTCGCTGCTGAGGCTTTTCCCGCCCCTGTGCTGAGGTCATTTTTACCGGTTTTGCTCATCATGTTTAAACGTGTTTTGAAGGCTTATTTTAGTATATGACCCAGACATATTATATATCGTTCTTTCCGTCAGACTCGGCAGATTCATAATATGTCATTATTATATGTATACGTCATGACCTGTCTGTATATTATAACAAAAAATGCAATAAAATATGATTTTTCAATAATTTACAACATGTAAAGTGTTTTTTTTTTACATTTTAACATGCGAGCAATTGCGGTTATATTTTGTATGGGGTGCGCTTGTTAAAAAAATTAGAGATGGGGTCTCGTTACATTTTTTTTGGGGAAAATTACACGATTTTTAACAAACGCACCGCATACAAAAATCGTTAGTGCAGCATCATTGTTCACATTATAATTGAAATAGGAACAATATTGCTGCATTAACAAACCAAAAAAAAGAAAAAAAACTTGTTTATTTTTTTTTATAATTTTTTTTTAAAATATTTTTTTATTTTTATTTTTAATTTTTTTTTTACAAACTTTTTTCACATTCGTGTTTGGTATCGTTGGAACGGCCATGCTCTGGCCGATCCAACAATACCAAACTTTAACCCCTAGCTGCCACGGATCGGGAGATAGGGGGTTCATTGGAACCCCCTATCTCCACCATTGGTGGCAGCTAGGGTTAACTCCAGGACTGGCGTCATCGTGCTATGCACGATGACGCCAGTCCTCAGGGGGAGTTCCCGGAGGCTTGGCCGACATCCAAGATGTCGGCCAGCTCCGGGAAAGGATCACGAACCGGCGCTTTTCAGCGCCGATTCGTGATCCGGCTCCCCAGGGGTTAATGCCAGGTACCATTTGGAAGGGCAGGCTGTGCCCTTCCAAACGGTGCCTGGGTTAACCTCCTCAACGCCGCCGATCGGGAGGGAGAGAGGTCCGAAGGACCTCCCCCCTCCCTTTCAGGCGCCTCCTCCGCACATGCGGGGGGGGGGCGCCTGAATTAGGTGTCATCGCGCCGCCGCGATGACACCTAATTACTCCGGCGGCGGTTCCGGATGCTGGGCTGAAATCGAGGATGTCAGCCCGCATCGGGGGGGCCAGCGATCGGCCGGAACCCGGCCGAACGCTGACCCCAAAGGCAGGACACGCTCAGCGCGTCCACCGCATGGAACGTGACATGCGGTTGGACGCGCTGAGCGCGTCCGCCGCAGCGAAGGGGTTAAAAGGCGTTTTATTTTCTTCTGTAACAGACCTCTTTATTATTCTTTATAGGACCTTTTTTATCAGTTAAACACATTTTCATGCATTTTTATTGGTTTAAACAACCTTTTTTAGAACAATATCAGCCTTTTGTTTTTTTTTCCTTCCATCTGCAGATCGGTGGTGTTCGGCGATCAGTCCTGCACTCGGTTCACCGGTCCTCAGCGACCCAATCTTCGGTGCACTTCAGTGACCCTGTGGTGAATAGAGAATTCACTGCAGGATCGACGTAATGGAGTCTCCGAAGTGCGCCGAACTAGAAAGCACTTACATTTTGAGCGCTTTCTGAATAGCCCCTTATGAGTTAATGTGTGCTTGCTAGATATTTATGTATAGAAATCAATATCTTTGTTCATATACCTTGCTACCCTTAAAATAGTAAAATGTGCTGCAAAAACCTCATCTCATTTTAACCTCTAGGCTTGGGTCAGACGAACGCAGTGCGAACGCGCGTGCAGCCGCACTTTATCACGGCCGTAGTAGCAGCAAATGACGGGCAATGACCGGCAATATACGAAGTACGGCCGCACGAAAGTGCAGCCACGCAACGCAAGCAGCAAACAAATGCATTTTTTGGAGAACGTCAAACCGCTAGTACAGACGTACAAAGTGCGCTGTGTCCGCTAGCTGCATGTGTGTGTGATTAGGAGACGTCAGACGCTGCTAATGTCCGGCCATCATAACGTCCAGATGCAAAAAGGGTTTTATTGATGATCCGTACAAAATCACGGACGTAAATGCGCATCGTATGACCGCTATCACGTATTCCGTGAAAAAATACGTCCATTCGTTCGAACGCACTTTTTCACGGACGACGCGAAAAATGCATTCGTCTGACCCTAGCCTTAACCCTTCACTCTTATTCACTAGTCTCTTTCCATTGTTTCAGTCATTTTGTGTATTTTTCCCATCACTTCACTTGTCTGGAATCTAAAAATGCTAAATGTACATTTCATGCTGACTGCAAACAATAACAGTGCTTATCCTTTTGTTGTGCTGTTTGACAAAAATATTTGATTAAAAAAAGAGAATAGCAAGCCAAGAGAGAAATAACAAAACACTAAGCTTAAAAAAAACACAGCAAAATAATTAGCTTAAAAGTCTCTTTTTCAACATAATAATAAAATGTCCATTTTTTAAAGAAGTAATATTTGTTTTCTTGGGTTGTAACATTATCAGAATATGTTAAAATGTAATTATTTGTACTTTTTCTCCATTAAGAATTACTGAGTTACAGTTTAATAAGTCACACTGATTCCCAACGGTAGCCACAGAAATTATAGTTTGTTACCCATTTGGGTATTTTGACTTGGAACGATGCCCTGAACAAATATAGTCCGTGTACATGTATAGCCTATAAGCTGCCAACAACTTTCCCAATTCCCATCTGCTCCTATGGAAGTTTGCCTGTTTGCAAATTTGCTGGTCCATTTAACTTTGATTTTCAGCCAATAAATAAATAGACTTACAGTAGCAATTGTTTTTCATTTTACTGCATATTGGATGCAATTACATTTTTTTGTAATGGCAGTGTCATCTTATAAGATCGCATTAAAAATATTATTTTATAAAACAGAGATTGTCATAGATAAAATACAAAAGTCAACTAATATATATATATATATATATATAAACAATGTTATGCAAAAATAGTTTCACTGTACCACTTAAACCAATGTTCAGTCAAGTGTATAATTAGAAAATATGTCACTGGCACCATGCTATCATTAACCAAATGTATCTAGAGGATTCTTTTAGTTTTACAGTTATTTAATTTCCATTTTTTTGCTGTTTCTATAAAATATATTTGTTTTTCAGCTTTCTGAAAGTGGTTTATGTGTTACTTTTTGTGTGACTTGGCATTGAGAGATACGGGAAACTCACTCTCTTCAGACACTTTCAGGTTAAATTGTGCGGACCTTTTATTTATTTTTTTAAAATACTTTTCATGGCAATCGAGTTCAGGTTTTCGGCGCTGGAAGCCAGATCTCATGGACACTTGTCAAAGCAATTATGCCTCGCACGTAACTCTTGTAGGTCCTTTATCCACACACACAGTAAACACGATTTTCATTGATGTTGACAGAAACATGGTCCAGATATATTGTATTGTTTCAACTATGAATAATTCTTTTACATAATAATAATATCTTTCACAGATTGATCTCGGCGTATGTTACAGGTGTAACGATATGTACGCAACAGAAAAGGATTTGAAAAATGAATATTTATGAGATACATATGGAATTGATTTACCCTTCATCCTATATCGGGGACTAAATACTATAAATACATTGGATAGTTACAAATAAATGCCATATTCCAGAAAATCATACATTTTAAATAATGACTTCAGATGATAGTTTTCTGATATGTAAAATGTATAACGTTCTTATATATGCAAATAAACATCTGTAGACTAGAGTTGTCAACATTAACCTACATCTAATACACATTATAAAATTGAAACATGCAGGGTTATTCAAAGAGATCCGAATTGCTTGAGAAAGGTAACCGAATGCTGAAAATCAGCGTTCGGTTACCTTTCCTGACCATTTGGCTATCCAGAGAGCAGGCAATTCGCCAAATCCTGGTGAATTGCCTGCACATACGGTGCCTGTTCGGTGCCTGTTCGAGGGCAGTGAAATCCCCATGAAAAAGCACTGCTTCGGCTATTCAGAGAACACAAACCAGCAGTGAAAGGTTCCCCTAACGCCCTGCCATTCGGTGGTTTAATTCGGCAAATTTATTCAGGAGAATCCCATAGGCTTCAATGTTAAAAATATTCCCGTTTTAATTCAATATCTAATAAACCGTTCATTATAAAATTCTGCAGCAAAAAGTCTCTTTATTTATAGATTTTTTAGGATACTTTAAGCATTTTTCTGTTTTTTTTTTTTTTTTTTTTAAAAGTCCGATTTTTTTTTTGATTTTTTTTCAGTTTACTTATTTATTTGTAACAGCCCTCTTTATTATCATTCCCTGGACCTCCTGTGAAAATTCCAGACATTTTCGCTCAGTAGTTTCTTTGCAAACAGCGTTTCATTTTCCCAGATTCATACAAATGTTTTTTCTAATTTATTCACTGCCTCCTCTACTTCGGCTCTGTGTGATTCGGCTCCTGTTCGGCTCCTGTTCGGCTTTTTCGAAGGTTAATCCAGATGTTTTTGCTTGTTTTCAGCGTGCATTCGGTTAGTTTTCGTCAGGTTTGCGGCAGCTTTTCCCTGCAATTCGGGGACCCTGTGGTGTTTGCTGAATACACCGCAGGGTCACCGAAATGGAATCGGCAAAAGGAACCGAATTGAAGAGAACGAAAAGTAACCGAAAGTGCGGTGACTTTTCGAATCTCTTTGGATAACCCTGACGATCATTCAGTACCTCTAGCTTTTGTACACTGATCACATACCCCATAATATATATCCTAATTGGCGTAGTGTTCAGCATTAAAGGGACACTCTAAAAAGATAAAGTGGTCAGTGTGTGTAAAGTGGTCAGACAGTGTGGCTATTTGGCTAAACACACAGACGTGTCACCATGCAGCCGGGATTTAGAATTTCCCTGCTGCCTGTCACCAAATCACGGCTGGGGTCCCTGGTGGCCGGCAGTGCTCTGCTCACTGCTTGCTCTGGCCGACCGCCGATTGATAATGCCAGCTCCTGCAGACACCGGCCGATGATGCGGGGGGCGGGGCTTGATGACGCGAAGCCCGCCAGATTCAAAAGCAGCAAGCTCCTTTGCCTCATTGCGCAGTCATGGTTTCTATCAGATAGCACATTCTTGTTTTCTATATTACTGTTTACCTGTGTATTGACCCTGGCTCTGTTTTGTATACTCTCTTGGCTATTGACCCTTGCTTGTCCTGTTTCTCCTTGTATTGACTCTGGTTCTGTTCTGACCACTCTCTTGACGTTAACCCTTGTTATTCCTGTTTTACCGTGTATCAACCATGGCTCCATTTACTGACCATTTTCTTGCCTGTAATATATATTTGTTTAACTCCGTGTACAGAACCTAGGCCTGTCTGACTACCTTCTCCGGTTTCTGACTCCGGCTTGTTCTTGACCCTGCCTTTTCTGTGTGTTCGTCCCATAGCTAGTTTATTCTGGCTATTCTAAAGACCGGCAGTTTAGGTTGTACACTGTTTATGTGAAAGGATCGGGGATATAAGTACAGTATATACAATCAGTTATTGTGAAACAAATGGTAAGCACCACACAACACAGAATATAACGTATCTGGTGAGCGCAAAATGAATGCTCTGGAGTCCGGATGTCTCAAGCAGGTCAGCAACACATCATATGGTTATATAAGAGAAGCAAATACAAAGAATCATAGTGCAAAACTGCAAGATATATGTAGTGAGGCAATAAATTATATAGTGGATCCACTCACAAATAAAGAGCCCCAGCACCGGCTCTGAGTGGAATTTTGCCTCTGGGTGATTTTTTCTTCCTCCTTGTTTGCAGATAACCCCCACCTTAAATTAGAAATTTTCTTCGAGCGCCGTACATAAATGGAAGCAAAGGAAATATATGCTTTCCTAGTGTAAATCTTTCTAGTTAAAAGGTGCAAGTTTTTTTTGCTGATTCAAGACTTAGACATTTCAAACTAAAACATAATGGTTCCCCTTTAGGTATGAAGATTATGGCCATAAAACAAATATTTAAAAGAGATACAGAGGAGGATATAATAAAGAGACTAGGCCAAGAGGAGATGAAGCTAATTTTTGAACTGGGCACTATCAGGGTTAGTCAAAGAAATTCAAAAAGTCACCGCACGTTCGGTGACTTTTCGTTCTCTTCAATTCGGTTCCTTTTGCCGATCCCATTTCGGTGACCCTGCGGTGTATTCAGCAAACACCACAGCATCCTCGAAATGCAGGGAAAAGCTGCCGTAAACCCGACGAAAATGAACTGCAAAACTCAGCGAATGCACGCCGAAAACCCTCAAAAACATCTGGATTAACCTGCCGAAAACCACAGAAAAACCCGAGCAGGAGCCGATCACACGCAGCGAAGCAGCAGGAAAAAGCCGAGAAAGCCGAGACCGCAGACAGAGCGAAGTGAATAAATTAGAAAAACAGTTTGCATGAATGTTTGAAAAGTGAAACACTGTTTGCAAAGAAACTACTGAGCGAAAATGTCTGAAATTTACATATGAGGTCCAGGGAATGATAATAAAAAGAGCTGTTACAGAAAAAATAAGTAAACTTAACCATTTGGCCGCTATGGACGCGCTCAGAGCGTCCAGCCAAGTGGTTCTCCAGTGCTATGGACGCGCTCAGCGCGTCCATGCACAGGAGGCAGCAATCCGCCGGATTCCAGCGGATTGCTGCGCCCCCCCGGTGCGGGCTGACATCTTGGATGTCAGCCTAGCACTCCGGGACCCGGCAGGATCATTAGATGTCATCGCGGCGGTGAGTGCGTAGTGCATAGTACAATGACGCCAGTCCTGGAGTTAACCCCTAGCTGCCAGCAATGGTGGAGATAGGGTTCCAATGAACCTCCTATCTCCCGATCCGTGGCAGCTAGGGGTTAATGTTTGATATCGTTGGATCGGCCAGAGCATGGCCTTTCCAACGATACCAAACATGACCGTGAAATTTTTTTTTAATAAAAATTAAAAATAAAAATAAAAAAATATTTAAAAACAAAATCTAAAAAAAGAAATTAACAAGTTTTTTTTGTTTTTGTTTTGTTAATGCAGCAATATTGTTCCCATTTCAATTATAATGTGAACAATGATGCTGCACTAATGATTTTTGTATGCGCTGCGTTTGTTAAAAATAATGACATTTTCCCCAAAACAAATGTAACGAGTCCCCATTTCTAATTTTTTTAACAAGCGCACCCCATAGAAAATATAACCGCAAATGATCGCATGTTAAAATGTGAAAAAAAACACTTTACACATAATAAATTATTCAAAATTCTAATTTTATTGCATTTTTTGTTATAATATACAGACAGGACATGACATGACATATACATATAATAATGACATATTATGAATCTGCCGAGTCTGCCGGAAAGAACGATATATAATATGTCTGGTTCATATATCAAAATATGGCTTCAAAACGCGGTTAAACATGATGAGCGAAAGCGGTAAAAATGACCTCAGCACAGAGGTGTGAAAAGCCTCAGCAGCGAAAGGGTTAAAAAAAAATGCTTAAAATATCCTAAAAAATCTATAAATAAAGAGACTCTTTACTGCAGAATTTTATAATGAACAGTTTATTAGATATTGAATTAAAACGGGAATATTTTTAACATTGAAGCCTATGGAATTCTCCTGAATAAATTTGCCGAATTAAACCACCGAATAGCAGGGCATTTCGGGAACCTTTCACTGCTGGTTTGTGTTCTCTGAATAGCCGAAGCAGTGCTTTTTCATGGGGTTTTCACTGCCCTCGAACAGGCACCGAATAGGCACCGTATATCCGCCAGGATTTGGCGCATTGCCTGCTCTCTGGATAACCGAATGGCCTAGAAAGGTAACTGAACACAGATTTTTTTAACCTTTCTCAAGCAATTCGGATCTCTTTGAATAACCCTGTATGTCACCGGGTGGCCCAAATAATGATTTTGAAATCACGCATTTTTTGTAAGGTCATCTCAGCTTTGCCAATTGTGAATTTCAGTTATGAGCGACCAATGATAAGAAAGAAAATAATGATTTTTTCATCTATGCTCAAACAACATATAATTATATATAAAAGATAAAAAAGAAGGGAAAAAGGAAAAAAAATTTTTTTTTCATAAAGAATGATTATACACTACCATACTGTTTAATCGATGATAACTCAACAACATTTCTGAGGATTTTTAGTGTATCAATCCCATTTACACATTTGTTTTGCACTTTAATGACCAATATGTAATGAGTCACAATTTTATCCTTTACATGGGATTTAAGTACTTGGGCCCAATTTATTTATTTATGTCCAACATTGCACTTTATGTACATTATTGAGTATACAATTAAATTCACTTTACTTCAATTAACAATTATCTTAGGCTATGAGTCATTTAGAATCATGGGATCTTTTGGTGGATTAATCCCATTTTTTAAGCACATATATTGCACTATGAATAAAATAAAATAAGTGGGCAGTGATGGTTCACTACACAGCAGACTGTGGCTTCATTTTGGATAGGACTCACCCTCACTAGAGGTGCCTTGACGTTTGGCAGGTGAGCTTACTCTTTTAATGTCCATTAACAGAAACCAAAGCCTCTAATTGCTTTTTGTTTCACACGGTATAATGGGAATAAGCGCAGATGACCTTTTTCTCTTTGTTATGTTTTTAACATTGAAGCCTATGGGATTCGCATGAATAAACCTGTCGAATGAAACCACTGAACAGCAGGGCAATTCAGCAACTTTTCACTGCTGCTTTTTGTTCTCTGAATAGACGAAGCATTGCTTCTCTATGGGGATTTCACTGCCCTCGAACAGGCAACGAACAGGCACCGTATTTGCAAGCAATTCGCCAAGATTTGGCAAACTGCCTTCTCTCTGGATAGCCGAATGGCCAGGAAAGGTAACCGTACGTTGAATTTCACTGTTACCTTTCGGCTACATTTCGGATCTCTTTGAATAACCCTGTATGTCTGTACATCTCAACCATGATGACCCATTGGTCTTGGCCCCATTTGGATATATCATTTTAGATGTTTAAGAGCATTTCTTTAACATCGTGTACATACAGTTTTGGTAGGGAATTTGAAAGGAAATATTCCAAACAAACAGCCAACCAAAGAATTTGCCATACATTGATATGATGGACTAATGTCGAGTCGAAAAATCCTTTCATATATCACGGAACCTTCCTTTAACATAATAAAATAACCCCAGGAACTCCGACACAATAGTGCAGCACAATAAGGACCTTCTTATCTGAGGTTTTAGCACTTCCAGGAGTGCGGAGCCCTAGATGTTTGAATTAGTTATCTTTTATTATGTTTATGAAAAAGGAACTGTAGAAAATGAAAGAGATGAGGGGCCACAGAATGAAAAGATATGAACAATGCGTCAGATGTGTTCGGCTCACCTTAATTATCTGATCTCTGTGTGTGTTCATGATGCATATCTGTGGAAATGAAAACATACGGGTCCTGTAAATGATATTTCCAGAGATGATGCTGAAAGGTTAAAATGTTGCATGTATCTTAGTTGAGTGCCTCAGTGATTGTTGAGTGATTTATTGACATTTCTTTTTCTTTATAATTATTTTCTAGTAAACATTAAAAAAAAAGTCTAAAACAATATCCAGCATTCTTGCGTGACTGTAACCTAAAGTTACATTTTTGTAACTTTGGAAAAAACGCCTCAAAACCGCCAAAAAACATTGTATCCGATCCAATAAGCCGCCGCAAAGCCGGCGAACGCAGCCAAAAAAACAGATGATCTGCCGAACACAGTGCCGACCAGCCGTTGGAAAAAGCCAACATGTCGACGAACAGGGTAAAAAAAACCCCAAAAAAGCCACCGCAAGCTTTAAAAGCTACTTGCAAAAAAACTACTGCAGGAAAATGCCTGTAAACAATATATAAGGTCTTACGAATA
This sequence comes from Leptobrachium leishanense, assembly GCA_009667805.1. NCBI lineage: Eukaryota > Metazoa > Chordata > Amphibia > Anura > Megophryidae > Leptobrachium > Leptobrachium leishanense. The sequence continues at coordinate 298,069,583 of CM019067.1, forward strand.
AGAATAAAAAGGTCTGTTACAGAAAAAAAACACTATTTAAAAAAAAAAACAGAAAAAAACTTAGACATAAAAATCCCAAAAAATAGACTTTTTGCTGCAAATTAAAAGAGTAAACGATTTAATGAATATTTAATAAAAAACTGGATAATTTTTTACAATGAAACCTATTGGATACGCCTGATTAAAACTGCCGAATGAAACCACTGAAAAGCAGGGCATTTCATTGGTGCTGTTCGATGTTCTCTGAATAGATTAACCATTGCTTCTCTATGGGGGAGTTCTCTGTCGCCGAACAGCACTGTATTTTGCTGGCAATTCGCCAATCTTTGGCGAACTGCCTGCTTCTTGAATAGCCGAATGGTCACGAAATTGCACCATTCTTTGAATAACCCCTTTGGTCAAGAAAATCACAAAATTGCAAAGGACACCTTGGAAAAGAGTAATCCTAGCAATGAATAAACAATCGGTAATGGTAATTAAGCGTTCCTCGGAGGCATGGACTGATTATTCATTATGTTACATGATATATAACACGGTTAAATAATTGATATAGGCTTTATCAGATCTCCCTTAGCTATGAGGCAGCATATTCTAATACGCATCTTTTTTTCAATTCTTCAAATTCATCCCCAGGGTGTAAAGGAGTAATTGCAGTGTCATGCAGGGAGCAATGATCAATAGTTACTTGAAGGGCTTCCTCCGGAGCATCGCATGCATCCGTGTATACACCTGTATGAGTCTCAAAAGATGCTAAACCTAGGTCGGGTCAATTTTCATGTCTGATCTTACTGGTGTCTGTACATTCGGGAGGAGTGAATTCAATAACAAGCTAATCCTGACCTACATGCTGTATCGATGTGCATTAGATCAAACAATGCTTTTGTAGCCGCAATCCTGAATAGAGTTAATTAGTAATTAATCAGCAGCGGCAACTTCTGTTTGTTAGATGCTAATGTCTTTTGTCCTAGAAGAAGAGGTCAGGCTGGCGTATGGGATCTAGCATGTGTAGTTTGTACTATCAAACAAAGCTGCAGCAGTGATTAAGAAAATAATCTTTGACAGCAGAGTACTATGTATTAAATATATGCAAGTTTGCGCCGGTATAAATCTCCTTTTATGGCTGGGGTCAGACGAACGCAGTGTTAACGTCCGTGTAGCCGCACTTTAGTACGTCCGTGGTAGCAGATAATCATGACCAATGAAGTCCCACACACGAAGTACGTCCGCGTAGAAGTGCGGACGCACTATGGACGCGGCAACCGGACGCAGGTTATCAAGAACGTCGAACCGCTAGGACGGTCGTGCGGTCGTTTTGTGTGAGTGATGGAACGTGGTCAGACGGACTGCATTTATACGTCCAGCATTTTTGACAGACAAAATGTTTTTTCATTTTAATTTATTTTCCCTCCTACATCCGTCAAAAATAACGTCAGTCACAAAAACGGACTGTGTGGCCACTACCACGTCTTCCATCAAAAAGTGCGTCCGTACTGCACGGGCGCACAGTCCGTAGAAAACGCGCTCGTCTAACCCTAGCCTTAGTCTGAAAACATTGGTCACAGAATGCTTTATGCCACCACATACATATAGCACATGTGTATATATTTATTGAACATAAAACATCCCTTATCGATTTCTGAATATATCTTTAATTTAATAATTGACATAGAGGGTTATTCAGAAAGCACTGAAATTTCGGTGCTTTTTCGTTCGGTGCACTTCAGCGATTCTAGTTTGCTGACCCTGCGGTAAATTCACTATTCACCACAGGGTCCCCGAAGTACGGCAAACGTGGAGCTGCCGAAGACTGCCGAACACTGCTGAAGAAGAATTTCGAGCTGACCGCCGAAACGCCGCTGAACTGCAGGAAAAAAAAAAAACACTGCAATAAAAATGCATGAAAATGTGTGGAAATAATAAAAAAAGGTCCTATAAAAAACTAATCAAACGGTCTGTTACAGAATAAAATAAAAGTGCCTTTAAAAAAAAAATTAAAATCTTAATTTGGCCAAAAAAATACAAAACAATTCCAAAAACCAATTAAACTAAAAGACTGCTGAAAATCAATATAATAAACGGTTTAATTAAAAATCATAAAAAAAGCTAATATTTTTTAACATTGAAACCTATGGGATTCGCCTGTTTAAACGCATCGAACTGAACCACCGAATATCTGGGCATTTCACTGACACTTTGGTGCAGTTAGGTGTTCTCTGAATAGATTAACCATTGCTTCTGTATGGGACCATTTCGCTGCCGCCGAAGATCGCCGATCTGCAGCGAACTGCACCATATTTCACTGTCAATTCACCAGTAATTGGAGAATTGACAGCTTTCCGAATAGCCACAAAATTGCACCGTACTGTGAAATTCACCATTTGGTGCCCTTCGGTTGCAGGTGCAGCACTTATTGAATAACCCTTATAGGGCAGTGTTACAAAGTTGGTGCTAACTTAACCAGAACTGTTGTAAACTTAACTCCATAGACTATAATGGCTCTGGGAAGTTTAGAACAGCCCTGGTTAAGTTAGCACCAATTTTGGAATAGAGTCAAACATTGGACTACATTATCCCATGGTCCTAAACCCAGGCACAAATGTCAATTTGGCTCCAAAAGTTAAAACTTCATCTTTTTCTCACCTCGCATTCTGTTAGTAGATTGACAGTTGGCTGGCCTATGGCTGACCGCAGCTTTCTGTCTAGTTAAATGGCAGGGGACCTTCAAAACATTCTGATGGTGCTACTGTGAGAGAGACGATACAGAAATGCATTTAACCCCTTTACTCCTGAGATCAAGATAACTTAAGTCTTCAAAGGCACCATCAATCAGCCTGACATTCAGTTATCTTGATCTGCAGCTGAGCAGGACAAAAGGAAATGAAATTTGATCCTTGCAAACAAGTTTTAGTTGCTTGTGTGCTCCAGAAGTTACCCTCTTTGTTTTAGCCCTGTCATATGTTGGCCACGGTGCTGAAACTGTTTATAAATAATATATCAGATTTTTCCAGGCTGCAATTCTACCTGCAGTAACTCCCATTTGGCCAGTAGATGGCGCCATATGTCTGCCAAATAGGTCATTACAGTAAGAAGTACACTGGGAATATTCCCAAATATTTCATAAACAATGTTTTTTTTTTTGGAAAATCACTTGTTAGTGGAGGGGTTAAAAAATAATATATATATATATATATATATGTTGCGGTGGAGGACAAAAAGTGAGACAAAAAGCCCCAGACTATAATAATTGTGCAAATGACATCTGTCTCACTTTTATGCATCCTGGATCTGTTATTACACAGAGCCCTAAAATCAATGCTATGTCACACTGTGGCTTTCTAGCAGAGATAAGGTTTATGCAACTGGTCAAAGCCACTCTTAGGACAGCGCTGTTTCGGGTTTGTTGGACCCTCATCATTGCATAAACCTTATCTGTGCTAGAAAGCCACAGTGTGGCATAGCATTGATTTTAGGGTTCTGTGTAATAACAGATCCAGGATGCATAAAAGTGAGACAGATGTCATTTGCATATTCTACCCAGAGTTCCTTGCTGCATATGGGGAATGTGGCACCGGAGCTCTGGGATGCAATTCATCGAATTGCTGTGATGTGTAAGTGGCTTCTGCAATAATAAACACACATATATATATATATATAATTATTATTTTTTTTCCTTCAGGAGACCTGCCACCAGGATCAAGTAGGCGCACATTCCTGGAGTCTTACGTAACTTCAAATGTTTTATATTCAGGTCTATTCAGTAAAGGTGAAACTCAGGAGAATTGTCAGAAGTGAAAATTCCAGGTCAAAATAGTCAAACCAGAAAAATTCTCCCATTTATCTCACTTTCCAAATTGGCTATTAGGTCTAGATTGTTCTCTTCTCCTGACAGTGCTCCTGAGTTTCACCTTTTAGTGAATAGACCTGTATGTCTACCTAGGGATTGATGTTTCAGTCCTTTATGGACTTTACTTGAGATGCATCTAAAAAACTGATAAACAGATCTTGGTAAAATATTTATATACTGAACACACTTTTTTTATTGCAAGCCCTCTATTTTTGTTTTTAACGATGTAAGTTTTTAAAAATAGTAATTCCACAATATGTGGATAGGATGGCTTTTTCAATGCTCAATTGTTCATGTATCCTTTTAAAAAAAGCTATAATGGTAACTCTCACAGTTATGCTCCATCACATTATTACCATCTAGAGACGTGCACGACGGAAAAATTTGCTTCTTTCACGTGTTAACGAGAATAATTTTGGACGAAACTAAATATGTTTCCCCGCCTTTCCGTTTCGTTATATTTAATTTCTGGTCATTTTAGGACTTCCCAAAACAATTATAGAAATTAAGAATGTGACAGTAACAATTGCTATTTGCTGACATGAAAACAAATACAAAGCAAGCGGCACCCTTTACGGCTCCAAAATGAGGGTGAAAAAAATAAATATTTGAATAATAAAATCTCTTTGTCTCTCCTTCTCTAATCAGATGTAGACATATATATAATTAGGGATACAGGGAATAGCGAAGTAAATACAGGAGTAATGAAACAAATCAAATGACATGAATTGATTCATTATGTATCGTTTTGTATTGTTTCGTTACTTTTTGTTTCGTTATGTTTTTTGTTTGCTTTTTTCAATTTGATATGTATTTATTATTTTGGAATGTTGCAGAAAAATAAATCATTAAAAAATTGCGATTCGTTACAAAACAAATTACACATGTCTCTTACCACCGAAGATTACTGTGATCACCAATTTTGTCAATGTAGGAATCGGGTATTATCTTAAAGGTAAGACTTTTTTCCACATTATAGTAATAGCCGAGGAAGCTTCATGTTTTTGAGGCAAAGCGAATTGTTTGGAATCTATTCGTTTGATTCCGTCCATCGTAGAGGTTTGAATAGAGAGAAGAATGAAATGTTTGCACAACCATTATTATTACTGAACATATCTATATGTAAATCTACCAACCCAATTTATTTTCAAGAAATGTGCAATGAAGTAAACTTCTTTTGCCTTGATACTTGCTTTTATTATTTAACTTCTTCACTACCATGGAGTGTGCTCGAGCTTGAAAAGCACCCACTGATGCCACAATATTGAGTATACTCTATCTGCTTTGATTCTGGAGCAATGCAAAGGAATCTAGTTTATTTCAAAATAAATTCTTTTACTAATGTGCTCAGAAAGTGCCCCTGAGAAGTTTACCCCTCACACATGACCGTCACTGTGTGTCACGTTTCCACTGTCTGGTCCTTCCCTCTCCACCTTCTGCTCCTGGATTTCCCTGTAGCCTACCTGGTCATTGACCACCTGACCATAAGGCACTGGCTTACACCCAATATAAGCCAGTCTCTTTATTTCAGCAGTGCTCTGTTATAAGGGTCTATCTGTTGCCTGTGACTCTGCCTAATATTTTCTTCCTGCTGCCAGTATCTGTTATTTTCCTGTTATTTTATTTATATTTTGTTCAGTTTATTTCTGGTTGCCCTTGTCTGTTTTTCTCCAGTTTTCCTTGACCTTGCCATTTGTTCATTTTTTTGGTTTATCCTGATTTGTGTTTTTCTGGGATACCTGATATTATATACTATGTATGACTCCTGGCTTTGCTTTTTGACTATGCTATTGTATTTTCCCTTGTGCTCCTTGATTTCCTGTGTACCGACTTCTGGCTTGTCTGACCTTCCTCTCTGGTTTCTGATCTCTGGCCATTGTGTGACTACCAGCTCTGGTTTTTGACTCCTGGCTTTTGTACTCTGATTCTGTCTCTGGATTTTCCCTTTGTACTTCTCTGTGTTCTGTTTTATTTTACCCAACAGTTGTTATCTTCCTTAGAGACAGCCATCTAAGGACTGGTATTCAGATTAGGGTTCCCTTTAGTGTGCTACTGGGTGTGTATGTGTATTGAGTTGTTCCTTTAACCCTTGCCATTCCTACTGTTCTGTACTGTGTCCTTCCCGCTGCTTTCCTGGTGCAGCTGAGTGGTTCTTCAGGTCTAGTCTGCCTGTTATGCAGCCAGCAACTCTCCTGCCATATGGGCTATCAACCCCAAATAGGGGCTTCACCTTGGCTCATGCCAGGTGCCCACATGACACTGTGGTTTGATTACTTAACAGTTTTGAGATCATCAGTTTTGCCTTCACAGAAACACAGAGCCCAAGCTGTAATGTACATGTAGTAGCGCTTTTTGGCCAGCCACTGCCACCACTGCCTGTCAACTATAGCTTACCTACAGTGAACATATACAGAGACGCCTCAGTATGTATTTACTATGAAGGTAAAGAAAATACATTTTCCCATATAACTATTGGGTTCTGGCAGTGACTTTATGGAGAATCATTTGGAAATGAAAGGGTTAATTTTCATAACCATATATAGATTTGCAAAGGTAATGTGATGAGTGCAGCGCTTCTTTCAAACAATTTATAGTTCAGTAGAGGAAAACAGATATTTATTGGGGTGTCCTCTACATTGGTGTGTTAGGACCGCAGTAAATTCTTTACACCTCAAAAGTAATCTTAACCTCCCTGCGGTCTATTTATTTAGAAATTTCCTGTCTAAAAGCAGCCTATTTATTTAATTTTTTGCCCCCCCTAGCGGCATCCCGAGTGTGGCTCGGGTTAAATTCCTATGTTGGAAGTATTAACCCCGAGCAACACTCGGGATGCCGCTGGATACATCACCTCTCCCTGCGCTCCCTCGATGTCCCCAGCTGCCTCCTCCGGCAACCGCGACCTCATTACTTCCTGGTTTCCTCCTCGCGAGAAGGAATCCAGGAAGTATGAGGTCGCGATCGCCAGAGGAGACTGCAGAGATCATTGAAGGAGCGCACGGAGAGGTGATGTATACAGTCCGAGTGTGCTTGGGGTTACCGCTCTCAGCGGTGAAATTTAACCCCGAGACACACTCGGGAACACCGCCAGGGAGGTTAAAGGCAGAGCGTAGCGTATTATGTATTTTTAAAAAACAGGTAAATAAGGAAGAATGCACTCACATGGGATGGTGTCTCAAGTCAGACACTGGACGTGTAGACAGCTGGCGGCACTTTAAGGGAGTGCCAGATCTCCCTTTGCTGCGTGGAGGGTGGCTGTGTTGTTTAATCAGACCAGGCCTGGAAACTGTCTTGACAGCGGGGGTCCAGGTACTCCTATCCTCTGCTGGGTGATGGATATGTCAGGTCCTTGGAATGCATCCCCTTTTGAGGCTGTCAGCCTCATCAGCAACCAGTGCAGGTAAAGGAAAATCATTCACCAAAAAAAATGGTTTAAAAATAATTTATTCCTAATAGCAGCTTAAACTGACAAACAAATAAAATAAAATAATAAAAAATAGGTAAAAACAAAGTACCAAGATGTGTTTCGCAGATCAGAGCCGCTTCTTTAGTTGGTGATAATACAGATTATGCTTATATATTAATTTTCATAACCGTTAACCTTAATACTATTTAAGATCATAAAACAGCCTTGTAGCGGAGACATTAATAAAACAAGCGCGCTTTGCGGCTTTCTTCTATCACCACAAAATAAAGAATATATGCACATCGAAAAAAATCCCTAGGATTACTTCCATAATCCTGAAGAGCTAAATTGAAAAACCTATACATGAGTGTATAAACAAGAAAAATGACCCGTTCACTGAATGTTCTTGAAACGGCAGACATCAGGATATAGAGCTATCCATCATGTGAAGTGTGCGACCGCTCATGATTTTTTTTAGTTTAAAAGTTAATGCCAACGTGTCCGTACATTTGTGTTCTTGGGGTGTTGGACACAAAATGATTAATGAGGAGGCAAATCTCATTTGTCTTTATCCTTAAACACACGGCCTTAATTAGCTCTCAAATTCAATTAACGAATACCCCTATTCTTCAATTCTCCCCACCCGGCATAAAATTGCTTGACTGCTCGCAGAAGATTGAGTTGGCTTCCTCTTTTTTTTTTCTCTCTCTCCTTTTATTTTTATCTGCCACATTACAGACAGGAGATAATTCATTAGAATTCAGTGCCACGGAGCTCCTGTCTTATTCTCTTAAAAAGAACAGAAGCATAACTTTTATCCCGAGTATACTTTTCACAGGCTGACCCACTGGACCCAGGCTGTCTTGTCAAATCATTCTTATAATTTGGTTATCTGCCATCTCTGTCTCCGATTCCTGAATGAGGTACATACAGCTGATGGCGGGTTTTGCAGAATTTTCTCAGTTATGCAAGCCCTGGAATACGTGTTTACTCCGAGTGTTTCAATATCGCGGCATTTAAAGCCAGGATAGATATGTATAATATAGCACACATAGGCGTGCGCAGCCTATTGCATTAGGGTGTGAACCCAAAAGTTCAACACACACACACACATTTATATATATATATATATATATATAAAATATATTCACGCACCCTTATGCAAACATACACAGACACACATTCACGCATTCAGCCAAAATATATCATTACTCTAGGGGTCATTCACAGAGCGTTGAAATGTTGCTGACTGTTGTTCCCTGCACTTCGGGGAATCAAATTGCCCCACCCTGCGGTGAATTCACCATTCACCGCAGGGACCCCAAAGTGCAGGGAATCAGCCACTCGCAACAGGAACTAGGACGCAGCGATCGGCTGGAGGTGACTATGAGAGGACAGCGAGGGAACGCAGGGACAGGTATGTAACAGCCCAGGTGTGGCTCGGGGTTACTGCTTTCAGCATTGAAATTTAACGCGAGCCACACGCGGGAAAACTGCCGGGGGGGCTGCATAAATGCACTGATTTTGACGTATAAAAATGTCAAAATCAGACTGCCAGGGAGGTTAAGGTCTTGTTGCCAAGCACCAATATTTAGTCTCCTACCTGTATCTCACGATGCTTTATTCACTATTCTTACTTTGTGCAGTGCAGGCAGAAGATATAGCAGCGATTCTAGCAGCAATACCAGCCTTTTGGATGCAGGGCAAGGGGGCAGCGCCGGGCTGAGACAAGGACACGGGTGCCGAATTTTGCAGACAGCAGCCTGTTTAAAGAAAAATACCTGCATTTACACACACAGCCATACGTTCACATAACTATATATCCCCTACACCCCGGGGGTATGTAGCAATAAAACTCCCAGTAGTGTGTGGTATGTGTGTGAGCGTAGCAGAGAATCCACAGCAATAAAAACGCACAGTAATGTGCGGTATGTATGAGCGTGTCACAGAGCTCCACAACAAAACTCACAGTAATGTTTGCTGTGTATGGGCGTTTCAGAATCCACAGCAATAAAACTCACAGTAATGTGCAGTGTGTATGAGCATATCATAGAATCCACAGCAATTAAACTCAGCAATGTGCAGTGTGTATGAGCGTATCACACATTCCACAGCAATAAAACCCGCAGCAAAGTGCTGTGTGTGAGCGTATCACAAAATCCACAGCAATAAAACTCCCCAGTAATGTGCTGTGTATGAGCGTATCACAAAATCCACAGCAATAAAACTCCCCAGTAATGTGCTCTGTGCATGAGCGTATCACAAAATCCACAGAAATAAACCCCCCAGGAATGTGCTGTGTGTGTGAGCGTATCACAAAATCCACAGCAATGAAACCCCCAGTAATGTGCTGTGTATATCACAAAATCCACAGCAATAAAACCCCCCAGTAATGTGCTGTGTGTGCGAGCGTATCACAAAATCCACAGAAATAAACCCCCAGTAATGTGCTGTGTGTGCGAGCGTATCACAAAATCCACAGAAATAAACCCCCAGTAATTTGCTGTGTGTGTGAGCGTATCACAAAATCCACAGAAATAAACCCCCAGTAATGTGCTGTGTGTGTGAGCGTATCACAAAATCCACAGAAATAAAACCCCCCTGTAATGTGCGACGCCTATAATATATAAAAGCTGCCCCCTCTCCTGCTTACTTTTTTTTTTTCTACATTTGCAGGGAGGGGGTTGAATTTTGGTCCAGAGGGGGGGGTCAAGGAGGGGGAACCCGGCTGGCCGCATCCAATGGATAGCCGCCGGGACCTCTCACCCCCGCAGGCCTGAAGGCAGCCTCCGGTTCCCTGGTGGTCCTGTGCCGTGCAATGGATAGCTGCCGGGACCCTTCATTTCCGCAGGCCTGGTGGCAGCCTCCACTTCTCTGGTGGTCCGGTGGCTGTGGGGGCTGCACCGCGATCTTTGCTTACAGACCGCAGTGCTCGTCCCACGGCGAGTGACTGGACTCGAGCTGAGCGCCCGATCACAGGTGCCCTGTCACCTGACCGCCGGCGTTCTGACACAGTCAGTAAGCGCCGGCGGTCAGATGACAGGTCATCAGCAATCACCGGCGCTCAGCTCGTGGCCAGTCACTTGCTGTGGGACGTGCACTGCGGTCTGTAAGCACAGATCGCGGTGCAGCACCCACAGCCACCGGACCACCAGGGAAGCGGAGGCTGCCGCCAGGCCTGTGGGATTGAAGGGTCCCGGCGGCTATCTGTTGGATGCGGTCAGCCGGGACCCAGAGTGCACACGGGGTGTGCCGGGTGTGCCTGGGCACACCCTAATGCCGGCCCCCGGCACACCCCGTGTGCACACCTATGATAGCACATGAGCTCTGTGATGCAGTTCTTTGAATTGTTGTGATGTGTAAATGGCCTCTGCAATAATAAACTTTATTATTTGCAGTGTGGAGGCTTTTAATCTAATTTTTTGCCACAACCTAAATAAGTACTGATTTACCCTACGGGTGAGTATAGGACGCGCGCAGTAAAGTACGCTCGCGCAGCGTTTGTGCAGGTTCACCCGCGGTAGACGAATACGCGTGTTTGTTGCGCTGACATTGTAATACGACGTTCAGCGCAATGGGTTTTGCCCCTCGCGTTAATGCGTTTTTGCGCACGCTTTAACGTTTGCGTGAAAAATGTAATAGGGCCCTACTTATTTAGGTTGTGGTGGAGGGCAAAAAAATGACATTAAAAGCCTCCACACTGCAAATTATAAAGTTTATTATTGCAGAGGCCAATTACACATCACAACAATTCAAAGAACTGCATCACAGAGCTCATGTGTTACATTTCCAATATGCAGCACAGAACTCTGGGTATGACATGCAAATGACGTCTGCAATTTCCCATTTTTTTTGCATCCTGGGTCTGCTTTCACACAGAACCCTTCAATCAATGTCATGCCATACTAGATGGATATATATATATATATATATATATATCCATCTAGTATGGCATGACATTGATTGAAGGGTTCTGTGTGAAAGCAGACCCAGGATGCAAAAAAAATATATAAACCAAGGAGTGGCCACACGCAAAAACTTAAAAGCTCAAAATTTATTAATGCAGGTTAAAAAATGATTACTGACGTATCGGCTCTCTTGGGAGCCATTATCAAGGTTACAGTATAGATAGAAAAGACAGTATATAAAGCAAATCACAATATCCCTCACCAAGAGTGTTGCCCATAGCTGTAATGCGCTCCAAGTGGATGCGATCGATTGCTGGTGGCTTGCCGGGAGCGTGTCGCAGCATGTGTTGTCACCACGCCCAGCACGTCCGGTTACTGTAGAGAGAGTAAAGAAATTACGCGGCTAACGTTTTAAAAGGGAACTGTTAAAAAAAACACGGAGAAGATCCTAATCAATATAGTTGTTACACCCTGAATAGACTTGTGATATACACTATATTGCCAAAAGTATTCGCTCACCTGCCTTGACTCGCATATGGATGGGTGAGCGAATACTTTTGGCAATATAGTGTATATATAAATCACGAGTATAGCAGTACGTAGTGATACCTTTTTTTATTGGACTAACGTTACATTTAAAAGACAAGCTTTCGAGAGTACATCCTCTCTTGCTCAGGTCTAGATGCTTACTGATCAGTTCGTAGAATTGAACATTAGGACATTAAGGGTCACATGGGTGGGGGGGTATTAGATGTCATAAAAAGTGAGAGTCAAATGGTATGTTCAAAATGGGAAAATAAATGCATGAGGGATCTTGGGCCCATAATAAAGCAACAGAGATAAGATCATACAACCTAGAATGAAAAAAGGAAGAAAAAAATAAACGAAAATAAACAAAAACACAAAACAGTGAAGGCTGAAAGAGACATGGGAAAAAAAAAAGATAGAGAAAAAGAGGAAACCAAGAAAAAACAAAACATCAGCCAGAATTTAGAATGTTATGTGACATTATGATAATGGGTTAAAAACCCAGAATCGACATTGAGTGCAGCATTTATAGTGTTAAAATATGTGATCATTTTAATTTCATAAGTTTTGCGTTCACGGTGGTCTTTAAAATGTCCTTTGAGGATTTTAATTTTGAGGATTTGGATGGAGTGGCCTATTAGATTGAAGTGATGTCCCACTGGGGTACAATATGTATTTTCCTGGTGGTTCTTGATGGAGTGTCTGTGCTGGTTCATCCTGAAAGTTAGTTTAAGGCTGGTTTCACCAATATAGCAGCCCTTCTCACACGCTGTGTATATACAGAATCTCACAGATGTGAGCACACCCCTCACATTTTTGTAACTATTTTCTTATATCTTTTCATGTGACAGCACTGAAGAAATGACACTTTGCTACAATGTAAAGTAGTGAGTGTACAGATTGTGTAACAGTGTATATAAATGTCGGTGACATTTTGGTGCTCTCTGAATAACCCCCTATGTACTGTATAAAGAACCGTTACCTGCGTGAGCGGTAATGTTAGTATTGGTGGCCCTAGCATGGGCGCACCATATTACTATCCAAATGCTAAGCGGGAGCTTACTGTATTTTGCGCTCCCTATGCTTAACACGGGGAGCGCAAAAAGTGTTAATTAGCGTTAGTATTACAAAGTCCGAACGCTAATTACCGTCCAGCTGCGGTTAACTCAAATGTTAACCACAGTCAGGACCTGATACTAACGGATTCTGCACCAGCACCAGCAGAACCCCCCCCCCAATAAAATCAGATACTCACCTTCCATCCCACGGTGGGAACGGCGGCTCCAACCGCCTCCTTTGGCTACCAGGAGCAGGGATAAACTGGGCGAAAAAGTCACCCAGTCTCTCTCTGCGAATCACTACGCTGACCTTCCGGATCTCGCTAGGCAAGATTCGGCAGGTCATGTGACCAGCAGCGTCTGCCTCAATGGAGTCTTATGGACTCCATGGAGGGGATTTGCGTGGCGGCTTAGCGATGCCGCATGCATCCCGGGGCTTAGCTCCGGATTACGATGCAGGCAGCTTTTTTTTAGTGCCTGCATCGTAATATCACGCTAAAACGGGGACGCAAAGGGGACGGGGACGCAAACGGGTTTTTTCTCCTTTTGCGTCCCCATTTTAGCACGACAATCGTAATATACCCCTCTGTGTAGTTTTGCTCATTATAATGTTTAATATGAAACGCGCATAGCTGAATACATACATTTCTGCGACAAAACCAATCATAGTGGGTCTACATTTTTTATTTCAATGCCCTCCACTTAGGCTAGGGTCAGACGAGCGCATTCTGTGCGGACTGTGCGTCCGTGCACAACGGACGTACTTTCTGACTCTCAACAAGGTAGTGGCCACACGTTCTGTTTTTGTGACTGACGTTTTATTTTGACTGATGTAGAAGGGAAAATAAGTTAATATGAAAAAACATTTTGTCCGTCAAAAATGCAGTCCGTCTGACTTCGTTTCATCACTCACACACAAAGCTATGCGGACGTTGCGGACGCAGCTCACTCTGTGCGTCTGTTATAGCGGATTTACGTTCTTGCCTAACCTGTGTCCGTTTGCCGCGTCCGTTAAGCGTCCGCAGTTCGGTGTGGACGTACGTCGTGTGTGGGGCTCCATTGGTCATAATTATATACTATAACGGACGTACAAATGTGCGGCAACACGGACGTGATCAGTGCGCTCGTCTGACACGAGCCTAATATTAGCTCCATGGGTAAATATAAAAAGAGATTTAGCTATTTATTTTTAATAGACTTGTGCTGTGTCGGATATTCATGAAAGCAGAGAATATTTGTGGATTTTTTTAAACAAAAGCACAAAAGGTTAAACAAAAAACAAAATTTTTCACAGCCTTCTTTGCTTATATTATTCACCACGGGTGCAAATATTGGCATAGAGCACTGTATGTCAAATATATGATTTCACCAACAGCATGGGGATCTTAAGACAGAAGCGCGCGTTATGGCACTCCATGTACATTTCTTAATATATTCATGATATAAAATCATGTGGCTTCTACCTTCGGCTTTCAGTTCTCATATCCAAAGATCATTCCTTAGGCAGGATATAATAGAATAATTTACTCTTCTTCTTTTCTTGTCAAAGACTCCAGAGCTCTCCTATATCGATGAATACAGATATAATCTTGGTTTTCTGATATAGATTAATTAAATCCATCAATAGTTTTTGTTTAATCATACAGATAAGCCACCTCGGCACACGGGAGCAGCCGTAAAGAGTCTGTAACTGTAAAGAGAATTGTATTTTTTTTTCTCGTATTTTTTGTATATGATGTTTTAGCATAAGACACAAACTAGGGGCCTATGCCAGAAAAAAACAATTTCGTGCCTATTCCCTAACAGGGCGGCTGCGTGGACCAGAAGTATCCAGCCTGGTCCATGTATAAAACATAACAAGAAAAAAAGTGGTAATTTGCGCTCACTCCTATAGCTCCATGTGAAACAAAACACAATCAGAGGTTTTAGTTTACTTGAACGGCCATTAAAGTGTAAGCTCACCTACCACATCACGGTATAAATAAAACCCATCAGTCTCTCTCATGACTGAAAAGCAGAATGAACATATGAGGTTGCTTAAAAAGCAGCTTGGTTTCATTAAGTAGGACTCACCTGACCAGGGGTGCCGTGACGTGGCAGGTGAGCTTACACTTTAATGGCATTTCAAGTAAACTAAAGCCATTGATTGTGTTTTGTTTTGCATGGAGCTACAGGAGTGAGCGCAAATGACAACTTTTTTTTCTTCTTAGGTTTTATACCAACTAGAGGCAAACAGAGGACCGTTAAGCTCTTTGCTGCTATTCTGACCGAGCCACAATTCTAAGCTTTCATCCTGTCATTAGCGACTCTTTGCTGAAAATTAATGGCTCAGATACTTTAGGGGTTATTCAGAGAGCGCCGACCTGGCCCCGAAATTTCACCGAAAAGGGAATTTCCCCATACGGTATACTCAATAAAAAATTCCAGTAGACCAATTGTTCATTCAAGTGGATTTATTCCATCACCAGCAAAAATGATGACGTTTCGACCAGCCGGTCTTTGTCAAGTCTAGACTTTTAGACTTAACAAAGACCGGTTGGTCGAAACATCGTAGTTTTTCCTGGTGATGAAATAAATGAACTTGAATGAACAATTGGTCTACTGGAATTTTTTATTGAGTATGCTGTTATAGGGTCATGGAGCAAGGACCCTCTTCCTACCATTGACCATATATGGTGCCCAAAGCTGGTTTTATTTGCATGCTTTACCCATACGGTAACATTTCAGGGCCATTCGGCTATTCAGAGAGCTAGCAGTTCGCCAAATTTTGGCAAATTGCCTGCATGTACAGTGCCTGTTCGGCAGCAGTGAAATCTCCCATAGAGAAGCAATGGTTAATCTATTCAGAGAACACCGAACAGCAGTGAAAAGTTGCCGAAATACCCTGGTGTTCGGTGCTTTCATTCGGCAGGATTATTCAGTCGAACCCCATAGGCTTCAATGTTGACAATATTCCCGTTTTAATTCAATATATAATTAATTCATTTGCACTTGGGCTCCAGAAGGTGCCCCCATAGGTTTAGCACCATGGCCATGATGCTTGATGTGCTAAATTGTTTAAAACCAGCTGGGGAATGTCCAAGGCTGATCATGCATGAAGCTCAGACCTGCAGTAATTCCATTTGGCCAGTAGATGGTGACATCTGCCTGCCAAATAGGAATATTCTCTATGTTTTTCTTACTGTAATAACCTAAGTATTTCTTACTGTATAATTAATTAAAATGGTTTGTCCGGAACAATTGCCTTTTTGGAAAATCACTTTGTAGTGACGGAGTTAACACCAGGGTCTTTGATGTTTTAGGCCTGCCCACTTACAGGACGGCATAGCACACCTAGAGGCATTAATGGGTTAAAACGTAGACTTACAGGGTTATTCAAAGAGAATTGAAAAGCCACCGCACGTTCGGTGACTTTTCGTTCTCTTCAATTCGGTTCGATTTGGCGATCCCATTTCGGCGACCCTGCGGTGTATTCAGCAATCACCACAGGGTCCCCGAATTGCAGGGAAATGTCGCCGCAATCTCGCCATAAACTCACCGCAAAACGAGGGCAAACGCACACTGAAACCCCCAAAAACATCTGGATTAACCCGCCGAAAATGCCGGAAAAACCCGAGCAGGAGCCAATCACACGCATCGCAGCCGCCGGAAAAAGCCGACACCGCAGACAAAGGCAGTGAATAAATTAGAAAAACAGTTCGCTTGAATGTTTGAAAAGTGAAACGCTGTTTGCAAAGAAACTACTCAGCGAAAATGTCTGAAATTTACATATGAGGTCCAGGGAATGATAATAAAGAGGGCTGTCAGAGAAAAAATAAGTAAAGTTAAAAAAATCCCGAAAAATGCTAAAAATATCCTAAAAAATCTATAGATAAAGAGACTCTTTACTGCAGAATATTACAATCAACGGTTTATTAGATATTGAATTAAAACGGGAATATTTTTTAACATTGAAGCCTAATTGGATTCGCCTTAATAAACCTGCCGAATGAAACCACCGAATGACAGGGCATTTAGGGGACCTTTCACTGCTTTTTTGTTCTCTGAATAGCCGAAGCAGTACTTCTTTATGTGGATTTCACTGTCCTCGAACAGGCACCGTATGTGCAAGCAATTCGCAAAGATTTGGCAAATTGCCTGCTCTCTGGGTAGCCGAATGGCCAAGAAAGGTAACCGAACGCTGATTTTCAGCGTTCGGTTCCCTTTCGGCAGCTATTCGGATCTCTTTGAATAACCCTGTTAATGAATAGAAACCCACTCTGTTATTTTTATGAAGTGTTATTCTTATGTGACTGATAATTTATTCCTTTAGCAATGCATCGTAGAGTGGATATTTATTCAATAAATGATGCATTGTGGAGTACTGACATCAATTAGATTTAATTTAGGACCAAGCAATAAAAAAAATTGTGTTTTACTGTTTAGAGATTAAACGCTCAAGTCTGGATTCCCTCATGCCTGTGTAATTTGTAAAAATTAAAACCGAGAAGCGTGACTCCTAATGATCAACATTATACATTTACATTTGATTACAATCATTGCGGAAGATTTAGTTTTTGCATTTCTGTTGACTTACTGCTGAGAGAAAAGGTCATTATTATTAAACACTACTGAAATTGATAAATAATATCTTCATTAATAATTAACATCTCTTTATTCATTACTAGTTATAAGGTATGGATTTGGAAATAAAGAGTAGTCTTATGTATACAGGGTTTACGGTGAAATATTGACATAGAGAGACTGGTTAACAATGCCATTATATTAGTAAGAAGTGTAACAGTGAGACTGTGTGTGCTTTACAATCTGTAAATAAGTAAAACAAAGGGAAGGCTCTACAATAAAGGAATATGTGCTACATTATAGACTAAATACATAGTAGCTATATTTAACCATTTTCCATGTTTCAATATGGAACATACGTCATTTTAACATTTACCCAGTCAAGACCAATATGACATTGATTTTTCAAAGATAAAAGTGAATTTCTATGTTGTGCTACATTTGGATATATGTGAAATTTTTGGAAAATCATAAATAACATACAATCGCCCCCTGCCCACTCCCAACCAGCTGCTCTCAAAGTAAACAACCAAACCCTCCTGCAACACCCCCTAGATGTAGCAAATGCCTTTAATAACTATTTTGTTGGATGCGCCAACACCCAGATTGCTAAGCTAGCAATTGAAACACATTCAGAAAGGCAGCACACAAGTCAGATCCTTCCAACTGTGCAAAAACCCTGTATCAAAGGGAAATTCAGTTTTAGACCGGTGCCTGTCAGTGCCATTACTAAACTTCTCTGTAACCAAAAAATGAAACACCAGTCAGGAGGTCCTTACCAAATCCCAGCAACGCTGCTGAAAATCAGCGCACCGGCAATTGCAAAACCTGTCGCGACCCTAATCAATGAATCACTGGCGACTGGATATATACCCAAACACTGGAAGACTGCGAGAGTGGTACTTATCCGTAAAAGTGGAGACAATACTTTGGTATCAAACTACCGTCCAATATCTTTGCTTCCTGTAATGTCAAAAATTCAGGAAAAATGTGTTTACACTCAATTACGCGATTACTATCAGTATTTGAACTATTTAACCCCAGATCAATCTGGCTTCCGTCCCAATCATTCAATCACAACCGCCCTTTTAAAAGTTTCCAATGATATCCAGGCTGGGATGGAACAAGGAAACCTAACTGGAGCCATCTTCCTTGATTTTGCCAAGGCCTTTGACACAGTAGAGCATGGCATCTTATTACAAAAACTTAAAAACTCTGGTATTGGTGATCGCACGCTAACCTGGTTTCCATCATATGTGTCTGATCGGTCGCAATATGTGTCCATTTCTGACAGCACTTCCCTCCCAGTCACGTGCGGTGTACCCCAAGGCTCGATACTCGGCCCCCTGCTATTCACAATATTCATAAATGACCTGCCAAATGTCTGCAAAGCCTCAACTGTACACATGTATGCAGACGACACTGTAATCTACACCAGCAAACCAGATCTCCCGCAGCTGGAGGCCGTGTTGCAGGACCAATTCACAGAGGTAGAAAAGTGGATCAAAGATAACAAACTTTTTCTAAATGCTGACAAAACTGTTACAATGCTCTTTGGAACAGCACCTAAACTACACAAATTGCAAACAACCCATCTATGTGTCAGGATAAAATCAAATGGCACACTGACCACAGTCACTTCTCTCAAATATCTAGGTATGTGGTTAGACCCAAATCTATCCTTTGGCCCCACATCGAAAAACTTTCATCTAAACTTTACCCCAAACTAGGTGCCCTGTACAGAAACAAATCCTGCCTGAGTCCCGCGGTAAGAAAGCAAACTGTACAACAAATGCTTATGTCAGCTATTGAATACGGAGATGTAGTGTATGCAGCTGCCCCGCAAAACACACCTTCAGAAACTTACTACATTGTATAACTCATTCTGTCGCTTTGTGCTACAATGTAACTACATGACCCACTATTGTGACATGTTAAAAGAACTAAACTGGCCATCGCTGGAATCTAGACGCACCCTTCACCTTTTCAACCTGATGTTTAAGAGCTTTTCTGAGAAGCTACCACCCTACCTGAAAAGACTGCAGTTCCCTCATTCTATAACCTCCGATCCAGGAACTGCACCTTACTTGCAATACCACAATACAAAAAGAAAGTGGCTCGATCCTCATTTTCCTACAGAGCACCACAATTATGGAATAACCTCCCAGACGCCATCAAATCTTCCCCCAGTCTAAAGTCTCTTAAGAGCTCCCTATTAACATACCTCAATAAGGAATGCACCTGTAAACATGTAACACAGTGACTATATTTCCTACGTATTTATTTTCTGTTAATCTGTTGTTTGTTCTGTGTTAATTTCTTGCATTTTACTACTTTGTATTTCTGTAACCATGTTCTTGAACACAGGACATACTTGAAATAGAGAGAAATCTCAATGTATCCTTCCTGGTAAAATCCTTTATAAATAAATAAATAAATGTGTACTGTGTGTATGTATGTTAAGAGTAGAGTCTGAAATTAGGTAAAGCTAGATTTAACCTACTACTGTCCACATGTCCCAAAGGTGCTGGGTAAAGCTGCAAAACAATTAGGGCCATATTACATACTTGGTGCTAACTTAAGCAGAGCTGTTGTAAACTTCCCAGAGCCATTATAGCCTATGGAGGTTTTAAGATTACAACAGCTCAGTATGTAATATGGCCCTTAAAGTTTTGTGTTTTACTTGGGTAATCTCCAGACTAACCACCCCCTCTTAAGTTAAAGTGGTTAAATCACCAGCTTTTTTGGCCACAATTCAGCCATCTCTGAATTTGGGAGACTTGAAGGGATACGCTACTCATCCTAACCGCTTCCTGACCACATGTTTTCAACTTAGTCAGTATGCAAGAAGTGTCCCCCCTCCCTCCAACCCTGCTGCCTCGATCTGGAGATATCGCTGGGTGAAGTGGAGACGTTTCCTCCACCCCACTCCAGATCACCAGCTGAAGATTTTGAATTTCCCGACTGCCGGTCACCAGGTCAGTCACTAGTGACAGCAGCATGCAAAGAACGTGCTGATGCCACCCTCTGAGCTCATCTATGATAATCAGTGGCCTCAGAAAGGCAGATATGGAAAGGATCTGTGCATGCGTTCAGCCCTGATCCATCATTCTGCGCAGGCACTACGGAACTTGCAAACATAAAGGGCCCTATTACGCTCTTCACGTTAAAACACGGGTGCAAGGGAGGAAAAACTGTGCCCGCAGTTTTCCCCCTTGCACCCGCATTTTAACGCTGGATTACAATTCAGGCACCAAAAATGCTGCCTGCATTGTGATCAAGCGTTAAATTTTGGATGCTCGTGGCAGCGCTGAGCGCAGCCATTAGCATCCACTCGCTGGAGTCCATAGGAATCCATTGAGTTCCTCCCTGCCGGTCACGTGACCAGACGGATTTCGCCTCGCGAGATCCGGCCGGTCGGCGTAGTGATACGCAGGGAGAGACTGGGGGGACTTTTTCCCCCAGTCTTTCCCTGCTCTCGCCGGACGGAGGGGGCGAACAGAGCCGCGGTCCTCGCCGCGGGACAGAGGGTGAGCATGTGGTTTGTTTTTTTATTTTTTTAGGCTGGAATAATGGGTTCTGCAGAAGCGGAATCCGTTAACACCAAGTCCTGGCTCTGGTTAATTTTTCACTCACCAGCGCTGGACGTTAATCAGCGCTGGGACTTTGTAATACCAGCGCTGATTAACACTTTGCGCTCCCCATGTTAAGTATTAAGTGTTAGTACAGTAACCTCGCGCAGCGCCGAGCAAGGTACCAAATGCAAACTTTTTTTTAACCCGTTTGCGTTTGGATTGTAATATGTGGTAAATACCGTGGCAAACGTTAATGCTCACTTGCGTGAGCATTAACGTTTGCGTGCAGATCGTAATAGGGCCCAAAGTGCACGCAAGTCCCATAGCGCTGCGCGACATTTGGTTCCTATGCTACACAAGTTGGGTAGCAACGCAAATTGTACAGAAAAGCTTCAGTGACTTCCGAGTTCTGGAGTCCCTGGGCTGAAGAGGAAGAGTTGCACCCAGAGAGGGACAAAAGGTGAGGAATTTCATCCCGGAAAGAAAAAAATAATAATAATTTGACAGAGGCTGTCAGCAGCCTCTGCCCAATTATTTAAGGGTATAAAAGGGATCTATATTTGTAGTATCCCTTTAAATGAGGGCTTACTGCCATTTTGATTCCCAATAAAAAACATGTGTTGAATATCCATATTCGCAGCTATACTATTTAATGGAATCTGAGTTCCGTGATTCAATTAGGAAATATTGGTAAGACGATTTCCAGAACTATAAATCAAATGCTGAAAGGAGGAGATAAATGTATTTTAAGGTAAGATGGATAAGTGAGTGAACCAGCGCTTCTTTCTGAAAATTTATTTTTTGGATTAAGAGTAGGGATGAGCTGTTCGGTTCGGACGGTTCGGAGTTCGGCCCGAACTTTGGTTGTTCGAAAGTTCGCGAACTTCGAACTTTTTTGGGTGTGTCGGGTTCGAGTTCGAAAAAAAAAGAAATTTTGAAAAAGGTATAGAAAATGCTTAAAAGAATACTAAAAAATCTAGAAATAAAGAGACTCTTTACTGCAGAATATTATAATCAACGGTTTATTAGATATTAAATTAAAAACTAATGTGTACGTGCAAAGATTCTCAACTCTAAATGACCTCTGTTCACAAACGGGCATAAACACCAGGTGTTTTTAGTCTGTTCTAATGAATTTGATACTTTGTATGTATGTAGACTATACTGAGGGGTGTGGTGTCTGCTTTTGAGAAGTGTTAATTTCTCTCCTCTAATATGCTGCCTTTCTAATGAGACCAAACACGATCATGTAGAAAAAATACAAAATTTCCTCATTTCCCGCTTTTAACATCTAAAGCAATGTTATTTCTCACCTCGGGATTAAACATTCACAGGGTTATTCAGAGAGCGGTGAAAAGCAGGAGAATAACTGGAGAAGTGAAAATTCTAGGTCAAAATAGCCAAACCAGAAAAATTCTCCCATTTATCTCACTTTCCAAATCAGCTATTTGGTCTAGATTGTTCTCTTCTCCTGTCAGTTCTCCTGGCTTTCACCTCTCTCTCAGGGTTGTTCAGAGAAAGGTGAAAACCTGGAGAATGGCAGGAAAAGAGAACAATCTGGACCAAATAGCCGATTTGGAAAGTGAGATAAGGCTAGGGTCAGACTAACGCATTTTTCGCAGCGACCGTCAAAAAGTGCGTCCGAACGCATTGCTGTATTTTTTCACCGAATGCGCGAAAACGGTCATATGATACACAATTTTGTGCGTGATTTTTTATGGATCCAAACAAGGAAACTTTGGGTGTCTGGACGTTATGTTGGCCGGACATGAGCAGGGTCTGACGTCTCCAAATCACGCACACACGCCGCTAGTGGACGCAGCGCACTCTGTACGTCCGTACTAGCGGTTCTGCGTTCTCGAAAAAATGCGTTCATTTTCCACTTGCGTTGCGCAGCTGGACTTTCTTGCTACCGTACTTCGTATATTGGCCGTCATTGCCCGTCATTTGCTGCTAGTGCGGCCGTGATTAAGTGCGGCTAAACGCACGTTAAAAATTCGCTAGTCTGACCCTAGGCTAAATGGGAGAATTTTTAATTCTCCAGTCATTCTCCTGCTCTTCACCGCTCTCTGAATAACCCTGACAGGGTTATTCAGAGAAAGGTGAAACTCAGGAGAATGACTGAAGAGAAAATTCTAGGTCAAAATAGCCAAACCAGAAAAATTCTCCCATTTATCGCACTTTCCAAATCGGCTATTTGGTCTAGAATTTTCCATTCTCCAGTCATTCTCCTGCTTTTCACCGCCAAAAAATCAGTAAACCTTTTCTGAGTGTCCGAAAATGTCTCCTCTTTTCATACAGACTGCCGCCCCAAGCAGTTGTTTATGGATAGATTAAAGGAAAAGCATTTACCGTCATTTGAAATGTCATTTTTTGGTTTTTACATATTTCTATACATCCTAGAAATCCGCCACTTCACGGGCAGGTTATGGGGACCTCCTAGGCACGATATTTGAAGGAATTTTTCGTTTTTATTTCTAACCCTTATTTCATGGAAAACTCAGTCCCTTTAAAAACGTTTTTTTTACTTTTTGTCCTTGTTTCCTGTCCCCCAGGGCACTACCCGGACCCCCATACACCTTTTATGGCAAATATCTAGCATATATGCCCTCTTGGAGGGCACTCTAAAAACCCAATTTTCAGCCCCATTGACTTGTATTTGCTGAGCTCATTTTGACCATTTTTAAGTCACGTATTCTTATACCACCCAGACAAATTATATATCGTTCTTTCCGTCAGACTCGGCAGATTAATAATATATCATTATTATATGTACAGTATATGTCATGCCCTGCCAAAATGCTATAACAAAAAATGTAAAAAAATTTGAATTTTCAATAAAATTTCAATCTTCCACAGTGTGTAAAGTGTTTTTTTTTTTAAATTTTATTATCCGAGGCTCTGCGGTCATATTCTATTGGGTAGATTTGTTAAAAAAATTAGAACGGTGAACCCATTTTTTTTTTGGGGAGAAATTGCGTGATTTTAGCTAAACCCCCCAAAAAAAAAAATCATTAGTGAAGCATCATTGTTCACATTATAATTGAAATGTGAACAATAGTGCTGCATTAAAAAAAACAAATTTTTTTTTATTATTATATTTATTATTTTTTTATTATTTAATTTATTATTTTTTTATTATTTTTATTTTTACTTTTTTTACACTTTTATTTCACTTTTACCATGGTCATGTTTGATATCATTGGAAAGGCCATGCTCTGGCCTTTCCAGCAATATCAGCCATGACCCCCTAGCTGCCACCGATCAGGAGATAGGGGGGTTCTTTGAACCCCTTTATCTCCTGCAAGGGATTTCCATGGGAAATCCCTTTGCAGCTAGGGGGTTCCCGGTTAACTGACATCATCGCGCATGGCGCGATGAGTCAGTTGACCGGGGGGTGACCCAGAGGTGGGGGCTGCCATCCAAGATGGCGGCCCCCACCGGAAATAGGCCGCGATCGGGCACAAATTAGTGCCCGTCGCGACCTGGCAACTAAGGGGTTAACCCCCCATACATCGCTGGAAAGGTCAGGCTGTGACCCTTCCAGCGATGCTGGCCACAGCCGCCGGGGACCAGGCGATCGGGAGATAGAGGGATCCGAAGGATCCCTCCCCTCCAGGCGCTTCCCCTGCTCCGGCGGGGGGGGACGCCTGAAACTGACGTCATCGCGCCACCGGCGCGATGACGTCACAACGCCGGAGGAGGGATCACACTGATCTGACTCCGGGGGAGTCAGAACAGCGTGGGAGCGACCGGAGAAGGTGAGTATCTCCCAGGGGGGCTCTAAACGCCGAGGACGTACATTTACGTCCTGCGGCGGCAAAGCCCGCCTAATGCAGGACGTAAATGTACGTCCTGCGGCGTTAAGGGGTTAACATGCGAACGTTTGCGGTTATATTTTCTATGAGTTGCGCTTGTTAAAAAAATTAGAAATGGGGACTCGTTACATTTTTTTTGGGGGGAAAATCACACGATTTTTAGCAGACGCAGCGCATACAAAAATCGTTAGTGCAGCATCATTGTTCACATTATAATTGAAATGGGAACAATATTGCTGCATTAACAAAAAAAAAAACTGTTTAATTTTTTTTTAAATATTGTTTTATTTTCATTTTTATTTATTTATTTATTTTCATAACTTTTAACATGGCCATGCTCTGGCCGATCCAACGATACCAAACATTAACCCCTAGCTGCCACGGATCGGGAGATAGGGGGTTCATTGGAACCCCCTATCTTCACCATTGGTGGCAGCTAGGGGTTAACTCCAGAACTGACGTCATCGCGCTATGCACGATGATGCCAGTCATCAGGGGGAGATCCTGGAGCTTGGCCGACATCCAAGATGTTGGCCAGCTCCATGAGAGGATCACTATCAGGCACCTTCCCCGCACTCGTGGGGGGGGGGCGCCTGCAATAGATGTCATTGCACTGCTGCGATGACATCTATTAGTGCCCGCAGCGGCCCGGATGCTGGACTGACATCAAGGATGTCAGCCCACATCGGGGGGCACAGAAATCGGCCGGAATCTGGCCGATCGCTGGCTGCAAAGGGAGGACGCGCTGAGCGCGTCCTGCGCAGCCAACGCTATTTGCGGCTGGACGCGCTGAGCGCGTCATCTGCTGCAAAGCGGTTAATCCTCTGCACAGGTGTACGGTCCTGAACGGTTCTTATTGTCTCAAAGAAAATAAGCATGGACAAGGCATAGAACAGTACAATTAACACATGAGTGTCAGTATGAAGGGGAAAAAAAATATGCACTCCCATGAGGTGGTGTCTCAAAATCAGACACTAGACGGGATTGCAGCTGGCAGCTTGAATAGGGAATGCCAGATTTCCCATAACTGAATAGAAGAGTGGTCAGCCTCGAGGTTTACAGTAGTCCCAGGATCACAGCATCCTTATCCTTCCCATGGAATAGGTAACTGTTTTTCCAGGGTTTAAACGGCACCTTATTGTAAAGTGCAGACTCATCAGTCTTAATGTAGAGGACACAACACCCACAATTGTGGTTAAAAAATGTTATTCCTTTAAAATCAATATATAATAACCAAATAAATGAATAATACAAATAGCAAGTACACTAAAACGCGTTTCACTGATAAAAAAACGCTTCCTCAGTTAGACACTATGAACACAGCTCTTTCAACTCTACAGTTAAACTTTCTGCTGAGTCAAGTCGTATGAAAAACCAGGCTCACAAATAAATTTACTTTGCTATTTAGAACTTGGAATGAAAGAGAAATTGGCAGGTTGGTTTGGCTGAATTATGGCCGAACTGTCTAGACCTTTAGCTCTAAATCTAAAATGAGATCTAAATGACTTATCGAATAATAGTTTCCATTTTTGATTGTCATTTAAAATCCATTTTTATGATTTAATATAATTATTCTTTCTGACTCTTGACCTCAAATAGCACATAGCAGATTCCCTAAATCGTATATTTTTCACAACTTTGACAGTTTTGGTTTCTGTTTATAAATCCCCTTCTGCAGTATTTAAAAGTTAAATGAAGATCCCCTATGGATTTTACTCTTTTACGAACTGAGCTAGATGTTGCACAGGAATGTATGCATGTAAATTTGTGTGATTCATTTGGTTCCAAATTGAAATTTGTCTAAATATTGCCAAATTATAACTTCAGAAGCATCTGAATTTCCAAATTACTCCAAATTATTCCAAAATTAATTTAAATGGATGTAATGAATCGATCTGGATTAAATAAAAAAACAATTACATCACTGTGCAATCAAAATAACTAACCTGAACCCTAATTGTAATATAAGCATAAATAGTAACCCTAACCCTAAAACAACCACAAATAGTAACACTAACCCTAGTGCTAACCCTAACCCTAAAACAAGCACAAATCGAAACACTAACCCTAATGCTAACCCTAAAACAAGCACAAATAGTAACACTAGCCCTAATGCTAACCCTAACCATAAAACATGAACAAATAGTAAGACTAACCCTAGTGCTAACCCTAACCATAAAACATGCACAAATAGTAACACTGACCCTAATGCTAACCCTTAAACAAGCACACATAGTAACACTAATGCTGACCCTAAAACAAAAACAAATAGTAACACTAACCCTAATGCTAACCCTAACCCTAAAACAAGCACAAACAGTAATGCAAACCCTTATCCTAATGCTATCACTAACCCCAATCATAAACTAAAACCAGCACAACTAGTAACAATACCTCTAATCCTAAACATAACCCTAAAACAATCGCAAATAGTAACGCTAATTCTAACCCTAAAACAAGCAAATAGGAACAATAACCCTAATCCTAATGCTAACAGTAACCCTAAAACTTGAGAAAAGTCCCTGTGAGCACTGAAACCTTGACACATTTATTTGATTTCGCTTTAGCAATGTAACAAGTATTTGAGTTCGCTACATTGTGGATACTATATATTTCTAATATAGTGAATATATGATTATTTAATGACATGTTATTTTCTTTTGCTATGGGATTATTGAGGGTGGTATAGAGGAAGTAAAGAGGTAGTTATAGAGATATAATAGAATATGGATATTGTTCGGAGTTCGGAGTTCGATTCAAACTTTGGCCGGTCGCAAGTTCGCGAACTTCGAACTTTTTGGCGTGTTCGGTTCGAGTTCGCAAAAAAATAGAAATAAAGAGACTCTTTACTGTAGAATATTATAAGCAACGGTTTATTAGATATTAAATTAAAAACTAATGTGGACATGCAAAGATTCTCACCTCTAAATGACCTGTGTTCTCAAACGGTAAACAACAGGTGTTTTTAGTCTGGTCTAATGAATTTGATACATTGTATGTATGTAGACTATACTGAGGGTGTGGTGTCTGCTTTCTGAGAAGTGTTAATTTCTCTACTAAATCTTCCTCTACTATGCTGCATTTCACTGCTGGGTGCTCAGCTCATTTTTACCGCTTTCGCTCATCATGTTTAAACGCAATTTGAAGCCACATTTTATTAAATAACCCAGACATATTAGATATCGTTCTTTCCGGCAGACTCCGCAGATTCATAATATATCATTTTT
The DNA here is from genome assembly GCA_009667805.1 of Leptobrachium leishanense. NCBI lineage: Eukaryota > Metazoa > Chordata > Amphibia > Anura > Megophryidae > Leptobrachium > Leptobrachium leishanense. The sequence goes on from CM019067.1 coordinate 298,097,507, forward strand.
ATATGTATACGTCATGTCCTGGCTGTATATTATGACAAAAAATGCAATAAAAATTTAATTTTTAATCATCTGCAGTGTGTAAAGTGTTTTTTTCACATTTTAGCACATGAGCATTTGCAGTTATGTTTTCTATGGGGTGCGCTTATACAAAAATTAGAAATGGGGACTTGTTACATTTTGTGGGGGGAATTACGTGATTTATAGCAAACGCACCCCATAGAAAAAAATCATTAGTGCAGCATCATTGTTCACATTATAATTGAAATGTGAACAATATTGCTGCATTAATAAAAATAACACACAAAAAAAATACAGTTTTTTTTTTCTTTTACTTTATACTTGGTCATGTTGGGTATCATTCGAAAGGCCATGCTCAGGCCTTTCGATTGACACCCTCCATGACCCCCTAGCTGCCTGGAGATATCGGGGTTCAAATGAACCCCCTATCTCCACCAGGGGATTCCGGGCAGCTAGGGGTTCCCCGGCTATCTGACGTCATCACACTATGCGTGATGACGTCAGGCAGTGAGGGGGGACCCCGGGGCTGAGCCGTCATCCAAGAGCTAGGCCGCACTGCGGCGCCGCAAGGCATCTCTATACACAGCCCCATCAGCATCTCTATACACAACCTCACAGCATCTCTGTACATAAACAGCATCTCTATACACAACCCCATCAGCATCTCTATACACAGCATCTCTATACACAGCCACACAGCATCTCTATACACAACCCCATCAGCATCTCTATACACAACCTCACAGCATCTCTATACGCAACCTCACAGCATCTCTATACACAACCTCACAGCATCTCTATACGCAACCTCACAGCATCTCTATACACAACCTCACAGCATCTCTGTGAACCCTCAAATGAACCCCCTATCTGCACCAGGGGATTCCGGGCAGCTAGGGGCTCCCCGGCTATTTGACGTCATCACGCTATGCGTGAGGACGTCAGGCAGTGAGGGGGGACCCGGGGTGGAGCCGCCATCCAAGATGGCGGCCCCCACCGGAGCTAGGCCGCACTTCGGCGCCGCAAGGCGCCGAAGTGCGACCCGGTGCCTAAGGGGTTAAAGCCAGGCACTGCTTAAAAGGGGAGACTCTTCAACCGCCTCTCCCTCTTCCTGTCCTCCAATTCCCTACTTGACCCCCTGCAATCTGGCTTCCGTCCCCTACACTCAACTGAAACTGCCCTCACCAAAGTCACCAACGACCTCCTAACTGCTAAAAAACACGGCCACTATTCTATTCTCATCCTGCTTGACCTCTCGGCTGCTTTTGACACTGTTGACCACCCCCTCCTTCTACAGACCCTCAACTCTCTGGGTCTTGGTGACACTGCACTCGCTTGGGTCGAATCCTATTTATCCAACAGGTCCTTCTGTGTGTCCTTTGCTGGTAACTCCTCCTCCTCATTGCCTCTATCTGTTGGTGTACCTCAAGGCTCTGTCCTTGGTCCTCTGCTCTTTTCCATCTACACCTCCTCCCTGGGCAAAATCATCACCAGCTTTGGCTTCAATTACCACCTCTACGCTGATGACACTCAGATCTACCTCTCTACCCCTGATCTCTCTCCCCCTGTCCTTTCAAAAGTCAGTGACTGTTTATCTGGCATCTCCTCCTGGATGGCCTCCCACCACCTAAAGATCAACATGTCGAAGACTGAACTCCTACTTATTCCTCCCTCCAATGCCTCCCCACCTCCTGACTTCTCTATCACCATTTCCCCATCAAACCAAGTTCGCTGTCTTGGAGTTACACTTGACTCTGCTCTTTCCTTCATCCCCCACATCAAGTCTCTTTCCTCCTCCTGCCGATACCAACTGCGTAATATTTCCAGAATTCGGCCATTTCTTACCGCTGTCGCCACAAAACAACTCATACACGCCCTGGTAATCTCCCGACTCGACTATTGTAATAATCTCTTATCTGGCCTCCCTCTGTCCCGCCTCTCCCCCCTACAATCCATCCTGAACGCCTCCGCCAGACTAATTCACCTCACCCGCCGCTCTGTCTCTGCCGCTCCCCTCTGCGAGTCCCTTCACTGGCTCCCCATCCACTGCAGAATTAAGTTCAAAATCCTTATCCTTACCTACAAAACCCTCACTAACTCAGCTCCCCACTACCTGTCCTCACTAATCACCAAATACACCCCAGCCCGCTCCCTAAGGTCAAACAGTGACCTGCGCCTAGCTTCTCACCGCATCACCTCTTCCCATGATAGACTGCAGGATTTCTCACGCGCAGCCCCCACTCTCTGGAACGCTCTCCCTCGTACTGTCAGACTTTCCCCTAACTTCTCTTCCTTCAAACGCTCCCTTAAAACATTCCTATTTAGGGAAGCCTACCACCCAACTCACTGACGCAATCATCAATCACTCTCACCTTACAGTCCTCTCCTCCTGTTTCCAACCCCAACCCTCCCAGATTGTGAGTTCCTACGGGAATAGGGCCCTCATCTCCTCCTGTACTGTTTGTCAAATGTTGTTCAATGTATTGTAACCCTGTCTATACTGTGCTTATTGTACAGCGCTGCGGAATATGCTGGCGCTTTATAAATAAAGAATAATAATAATAATAATAATACCTGGCTTTTTTTTGTGGGACCTCGCGATCGGGAGGGAGAGGGATCCAAACGGATCCCCCCTTCCCTTCCAGGCGATCTCCCGGCATTGCCGGGGTGTCGCCTGGAAAAGACATCATCGCGCATGGCGTGAGGATGTCATTTACGTCGGGAGGAGCTTGACTTCAGCGTCTGAAGACGCTGAAGTCAGAACGCCGTGGGACCCCGGACAGAGAGGTGACTATCTCCGCCGGGGGTCCCGCAAAGCTGATGACGTGTGGGAAACGTCCTCCTCAGGATACAATGGGAGTAACTGAGCCCACATGTCGTCAGCAGTGAAGGGGTTAAAAATGTCTTTTTTTTTAACTTTTTGTTCTTGTTTCCTGTCCCCCAGGGCACTACCCGGACCCGGACATTGTTTTTAAATGTTTCTATACATCCTAGAAATCCGCCACTTCACAGGTAGATTATGGGGACCTCCTAGGCACGATATTTGAAGGAATTTTTTGTTTTTATTTTTAACCCTTATTTCATGGAAAACTCACTGTCCCTTTAAAAACGTTTTTTTTTTTACTTTTTGTCCTTGTTTCCTGTCCCCCAGGGCACTACCCGGACCCCCATACACCTTTTATGGCAAATATCTAGCATATATGCCCTCTTGGAGGGCACTCTAAAAATCGAATTTTGAGTCCCATTGACTTGTATTGAGTTCGAGTTCGAATTCGAACTTCTGAAAAGTTCGAGTTCAAATGCGAACCGAACTCGGGGGTGTTCGGCTCATCCCTACTCTCTGAATAGCCGAATGGCCAGGAAAGGTAAGCGTATGCTGAATTTCACTGTTCGGTTACCTTTCAGCCACAATTCGTATCTCTTTGAATAACACCGGTATGAGCCAAGCTGATTACAGAAAATATTCATTTTATGTAGACAATGTGGCAAAAGGAATTTTTTTTACTAATTAATGAACTGTCCATTTCAAAATGATGAAGAATAAATGTGGTAAGATAATTATACATTAATCACATGAAATGCCGTATCATTGACGTGGCTAATAATGAGAAAAGGCAATCATGCGTGCTCTTGACAAAATCTATGTTGGAGCCCTTCCGTTGCCATCACTCAGTAGGGTTAACGTCCTTATCCAGAACTTCATTTAGTACAATACAATTTGCGACATGTCTCTCAGGCCTGTGCTAATGGATTGTTATGTCATTATGAGGCTTTTTGCTGTGTCCAAAACATCTTCCATTAGAACTTTGAAAGAAAAAAACCATTCAAAACCATTACTGGCTTAAATAAATGTTCCAGCTCCCAACGCACATATTTATAGCATGACTCAAAAAGCTAAAGTCAAGTGAAGAATATGAATCATGCTCTCTCACATGAATAGGAGGATTATTTCTAGAACAGGTGGTAGTGCATGGAAATAACAAAAAATAATTAAAATTTAAAATCAAGACCCTGATCCTTCACAATAGATATAGAAAAACACTATAGGGATTATTCAGAGAGCAATGAAATTTCACAGAAATTTCAGTGCTCTCTCGTTCAGCCGCCGAACTGACTGAGAATTTCGATGCCGCTGAAGGTCGCCAAACTGCTCAGTATTTCGCTGTCAATTCGTCAATATTAGGTTAATTGACAACTTTCCGAATAGTCGAATTGCACCGTACGGAGAAATTCACCGTTCGGTGCACTAAGGTGGCAAGTTCATCGCTTTGTTAATAACCCATTATATCTCTAGCTTTTATTTTATCGCAGGTCACACAATTCAAAACGAGTATAACTGTTCTAGTATGTACAGCTCCATGATACCGAGTTATTAATGCTTCACTGCTGGACCATTTCACCTCTGTGTGCTGAGCTAATTTTTACCATTTTTGCTCAACATGTTTAAACACGATTTTGAGTTCACATTTATTTATACGAATATTTATACTGTAATGAAATCATTAAAATGATGATTTATTCTGTTACTAGCATATGTAATGAAATGGTGAAAACTTGCTGTTCTTAGCCTATAACCCAACTTCCTTGTTTTCTTGTAACTTTCTTGTTTTTGGGGCTGTTTTTGAGAGTATGGTGGGAGGTCAACAGGAAACCACAGATGCGCGTCATCGGCCAATCGAAAACCGGGACTGTCGCCAAGTCTTGACGGAAGGAAATGGGCAGTGTCATACATCTGTGAGCAGCTTTTCTTTAGCTTTGTTGTATAAATGGAGGGGTTTTATTAGACACAAAGGAGAAGGAGCTTTAACTTGTGTAAAGAAGATGCTTTTCCCATGGTGCTCTTCGAGTCCCTAAGATGTTTGCGAAGGGACTCTCTAGACAGATCTAAGTATTGCAATCTGCTTGGTGATGTATATTATTTTTTCTTTAAATTGTTTTATTGTTTCTTTAAATTGTCTTCTCCTATTCAAATAAACTGTCAACTTAACTTATTAACGTGTTTTTTATTTCTTTAAATTGATCAATCTAAAAGAACTCCTTGCTCAGAATCTTCTCTGAGCAAAACAACGACCCAGACAAATTATATATCCTGTTTTTCGGATATATTCGAGAGGACACCCTCCTCTACCCACCTGCACCTCCCCCCTCAGCTGCCTTCAGCGCTCAAGACCTGGCAGACTACTTCCTCAGTAAAACTCTAACTATCAGAAGCAACATCCCAACACAAGATAGTTATCTGCCACCTCCACTCCCAGAGGTCCCCTCTGTCACCCTCTGCCGCTTCCTCCCAGCCACTGAGGAGGAAGTCAATTCCTTATTGTCCTCCTCACATCTCACCACGTGCCTGCTCGACCCCATTCCCTCACATCTAATTCCTCCCCTCTCCTCCTCCCTCACCCCTGCTCTCACACACATCTTCAACCTATCTCTCTCCACTGTCTCCTTTCCATCCGCCTTCAAACACGCGCTAGTTACCCCTTTACTAAAAAACCATCCCTCGATCCCAACTCTCCATCCAACTACCGCCCTGTATCCCTGCTTCCCTTTACCTCTAAGCTCTTAGAAAAACTAGTCTTCAACTGCCTCTCCCTCTTCCTGTCCTCCAATTCCCTACTTGACCCCTGCAATCTGGCTTCCGTCCCCTACACTCAACTGAAACTGCCCTCACCAAAGTCACCAGCGACCTCCTAACTGCTAAAAAACACGGCCACTATTCTATTCTCATCCTGATTGACCTCTCGGCTGCTTTTGACACTGTTGACCACCCCTCCTTCTACAGACCCTCAACTCTCTGGTCTCGGTGACACTGCACTTGCTTGGGTTGACTCCTATTTATCCAACAGGTCCTTCTGTGTGTCCTTTGCTGGTAACTCCTCCTCTTCATTGCCTCTATCTGTTGGTGTACCTCAAGGCTCTGTCCTTGGTCCTCTGCTCTTTTCCATCTACACCTCCTCCCTGGGCAAAATCATCAACAGCTTTGGCTTTAATTACCACCTCTACGCTGATGACACTCAGATCTACCTCTCTACCCCTGATCTCTCTCCCCCTGTCCTTTCAAAAGTCAGTGACTGTTTATCTGGCATCTCTTCCTGGATGGCCTCCCACCACCTAAAGATCAACATGTCAAAGACTGAGCTCCTACTTATTCCTCCCTCCAATGCCTCCCCACCTCCTGACTTCTCTATCACGGTGGAGGGTATCACCATCTCCCCATCAAACCAAGTTCGCTGTCTTGGAGTTACACTTGACTCTGCTCTTTCCTTCATCCCCCACATCAAGTCTCTTTCCTCCTCCTGCCGATACCAACTGCGTAATATTTCCAGAATTCGGCCATTTCTTACCGCTGTCACCACAAAACAACTCACACACGCCCTGGTAATCTCCCGACTCGACTATTGTAATAATCTCTTATCTGGCCTCCCTCTGTCCCGCCTCTCCCCCCTACAATCCATCCTGAACGCCACCGCCAGGCTAATTCACCTCACCCGCCGCTCTGTCTCTGCCGCTCCCCTCTGCGAGTCCCTTCACTGGCTCCCCATCCACTGCAGAATTAAGTTCAAAATCCTTATCCTTACCTACAAAACCCTCACTAACTCAGCTCCCCACTACCTGTCCTCACTAATCACCAAATACACCCCAGCCCGCTCCCTAAGGTCAAACAGTGACCTGCGCCTAGCTTCTCCCCGCATCACCTCTTCCCATGATAGACTGCAGGATTTCTCACGCGCAGCCCCCACTCTCTGGAACGCTCTCCCTTGTACTGTCAGACTTTCCCCTAACTTCTCTTCCTTCAAACGCTCCCTTAAAACGTTCCTATTTAGGGAAGCCTACCACCCAACTCACTGACGCAACCATCAATCACTCTCACCTTACAGTCCTCTCCTCCTGTTTCCAACCCCAACCCTCCTAGATTGTGAGTTACTACGGGAACAGGGCCCTCATCTCCTCCTGTACTGTTTGTCAAATGTTATTCAATGTATTGTAACCCTGTCTATACTGTGCTTATTGTACAGCGCTGCGGAATATGCTGGCGCTTTATAAATAAAGAATAATAGATAATAATAATAATAATATATTGATATATATATATCATTATTATGTGTCCTGCCCTGCCAGAATTTTATGACAAAAAATGTAAAACCAAATTGTGAATTTCCAATCATCTACAGCTTGTAAAATATTTTTTTCAGATTTTAACATCTGAGCCTTTGCAGTTATATATTCTATGTGGTAAGCTTGTTAAAAAAATTAGAACCGGGAACCCATTACTTTATTTTTCTGAGAACGTTCGTGATTTTAGTTGAAACCAGAAAAAATTATTAGTGCAGCATCCTTGTTCACATTATAATTGAAATGTGAACAATAGTGCTGCGTTATTAAAACAAACAAAAAAATGTCTTTTAATTTTTTTAATTTTTTTTTACTATCATCATTGGAAAGGCCATGCTCCTCTACCAGCCACCGATTAGGAGATACGGGGGTCCAAAGGACCCCACTATCTCCACCATAGAGTTTCCATAAGGAAAACACTTGGCGCTAGGGATTAATTCTCCAACTGATGTCATTGCGCCATTTGCAATGACGTTATTGGGTGGGGAGATGCCCTGGAGGCTTGGCTGACATCTAAGATTTCAGCTACCTCCCGGAGAGGTCCATGATAAGGCACCGGAACGCAGACCGCCACCTGGGGTTCAAGAAAGGCAGCGCTGGAATGGTCACTCTGTGACCTTTCCAGCACTGCCTCTCTTTTACTTTAATTTCCTCCTGGTTGGGAAGGAGAGGGGTCGAAAGGATCCCCACCCTACTTTCAGGTGCTCTTCCGGCTTTTGCCTGGGGACGCCTGGAACTGCCATCATCACACTTGTTGGGAGGGTGTATAAAAGCGGTGTCTGGTTTCAAGGAAGTCAGGCCACCACTGGACTTCAGAGGGAGAGGGGAATATTGCGAGGGAGAGCCCCCTTAGCAGATGACGTGTGGGGAACGTCCTCTGCATATAGCAGGGAATCCCCATGACGTTCCCCGCATGTCTTTCGCATCCAAGGGGTTAAAATAGACACAAACCCATAGTTCCCGTCTCATTATTTCCATTTCTCTTGTAAACTTCTGAAAGGAAATTAATGAGAGTTTTGGGAAACATACCTCAACTTATGTTGAGCGCATCCTTTTACATCACATTCTGGAGGCAGCCACTAGGTGGCAACACAGCTATCACAACAGCACAGTCATGAGAATAACCCTCCCTTTGGGAAATTAATCGATTACTTTTTGGAAGAGCACTGGGTTACTTCCAGTACAAGGACAAAGCTTGCCAGTCTTTTAGTAACTTTACCTTATATCAAATCTCAGCAAGAGCACCTCTCCTTGGGCAAGACACCTAACGGTACATACTCGCCACCCAGGACATACTTGAAAACGAGAGAAGTCTCGATGTATCCTTCCAGGTAAAATACTTTCTAAAAAAAAAACCCTAGGCATTCTAACTCTATTGTGTTCCTTAGGTTTTGTTTATCAAGTTTAACAATGGGGATTTCTTTTTATCTCTAAAGCAGGGCTCTCAAACTCGGGGTCCCCCAGATGTTGATGCCTACAATCCTTTCGATATAATAGATAGCTAGGAATCAAGGGAGTTGTAGTAAAGATACATCTGACTGCAGGTCGGCAGAGTTTGACAGCCCGCTTTAAAGTGATGTACTCTAATGTAATTCAATTTATAGAGAAGGGATTGAATTATATTGAGAATAATATTTTTTTATATATAATTAATATATAGAAGTTTAAGAATGGATATAGTTATGTTATTTAATATTCTCATTAAATTCCTCACGCTTTTATCCATTCTCAAGCCCTTGAATTATCAGTACTTTCCTCTCCTCTTCAGCTTTCTCAGCTCGGTATATTCTCCAAAATTTTCCGCTCTGCATATTGTGCTCGATGTCACTTCTACCAAGCCATTTTTCTTAGGTAAGCAAGCTTTTCATCCATTGTACTTTATGGAATTGTATTTCAAAATCTGTAACTTATTTATTATTCCTATAAAATCTTGTAGAAAGCCATTTTACAGAAAGAATAACTGCTCCATCGTGTATCCGTGAAATACCGATACGAGAGATTGAGATATGAAAAGAGGTACAAGTAAGCAGTTTGAATTAATGAATACAGCTGCTGAAGAAAGCTAGATCTTTAAACTTCAATAACTTACTAATCAGTTTTCTGGAATTTTGTATTCCGAGCACAAAGTCATTGTGAGAGGTGCAGTGATGCACGGCTCGACTGATTGCAACACTACTTCTTTATACATTAATAATGGAGGAAGAAAGAAAATTGAATTTAGATTATTTCTTCCTCCTGACAAAATTATCAGTTTGAAAATTACAACCCTACTCATGTACAGAAGAACCTGCATCATAAAAAAAAAATATTTCATTTTAAATGCTTGGAAAATGGTGATTGTGTGTCTAAAAAAAAAAAAAAAAAAAAAAGGAATATTATTTAACCCCTTCACTACCGCGATCGTGTATGCACGGTCAGCAGCAGCAGACACAGGCGCTCGAGATCCTGTCAATACAATCTGGAGTTATGCTGTATCATTGGGAATTAAAATTGTTTGCTGCAAACTAATTTCACTTGCATTTGGGCTCCAGAATTTGCCCCCAAAGTTTTAGCTCTCTAGGCACGATGCCCGAGGCGATAAGACCTTTTAAAATCATCTAGGAATATGTCTCACTAACATCTCACCAGCTGATCACGCAGAGCTTAGAAGTGTAGTAACTCCTTTTGGCCAATAGATGGCGACATCTGCCTGCCAATTGCCAAATAAGTTATTACAGTAAGGAATACATTGAGAATATTCCCAAATATTTTTTACTGTATGATTAAAAATGATTCCCAAAAAAAGCATTGTTCCTGACAGTGTTATTTTTAAATTACTAACAGGGTTATTCAAAGAGATCCGAATTCTGGCCGAAAGGTAACCGAACAGTGAAATTCAGCGTACGGTTACCTTTCCTGGCCATTCGGCTATTCAGAGAGCAGGCAGTTCGCCAAATGTTGCCTGTTCGGTGCCTGTTCGAGGGAAGTGAAATCCCCATAGAGAAGCAATGCTTCGTCTATTCAGAGAACAAAAACCAGCAGTGAAAAGTTGCCGAAATGTCCTGCTGTTAGGTGGTTTCATTCAACAGGTTTATTCAGGCGAATCCCATAGGCTTCAATGTTGAAAATATTCCCGTTTTAATTCAATATCTAATAAACCATTGATTATAATATTCTGCAGTAAAAGTCTCTTTATATATAGATTTTTTAGGATCTTTTTAGGCATTTTTCGGGATTTTTTTTGCGAATTTTCTTTTTTTTTATTGTTTTTTCTTTTTTCTGTAACAGCTCTTTTTATTATCATTCAATGGATCTTATAAGTAATTTCAGACATTTTCTTTCTGTAGTTTCTTTGCAAACAGCGTTTCACTTTCCAAACATTCAAACGTACTGGTTTTTTTTTTCACTCCATTCGTCTGCGGTGCCGACTTTTTCCGGCGGCTGCTCTGCGCTGTGATTGGTGGCTGCTTGAGTTTCTCCGGCGTGTTCAGCGGGGTTAATCCAGATGTTTTTGCGGGTTTCGGTGTGCCTTCGCCGGGTTTTGCGGTGAGTGTTCAGCAGGTTTGCAGCGGCTTTTCCCTGCACTACGACGGCCCTGTGGTGCTTGCTGAATACACCGCAGGGTCGCCGAAATGGGATCGCCAAATCGCACCGAATTGAAGAGAACAAAATGTCACCGAACGTGCGGTGACTTTTCAATTCTCTTTGAATAACCCTCTAAACATAGAGCCGCTGAAGACCGAACAGACCGCTGACCGCCGCCGAAGACATCCAATAAAGTCGCCGAAGGCCATCGAACTGCAAGAAAAAAAAAAACGTAACTCTACTATTCTTCTAAAAGGTGTTTAAACAAATAAAAATGCACAAAGATGTGTGAAAATAATAATAAATGTTTCCATTCAATTATAAAATGGTCTGTTACAGATTTTTTTTATTTTTTAAAAAGACCTTTAGAAAACATTTGGGAATCAAAAATTTTGCCTAAAAAAAAATGATAAAATGCGAAAAATACAAAAAAAATCCAATAAATAAATAGATGGTTGCTGAAAAAGTAAAGAATAGACAGTTGAATAAGACAAAATTAAAAACGATAATTTTATTTAATCCTATGGCCTGTTTAAACCTGTCGAACTGATCCACCGAAAATCAGGGCATTTCGCTGACAATTCGATGCGGTTTGGCATTCTGTGAATAGATTATCCATTACTTCTCTATGGGAGATTTCACTGCCGCCTAAGATTGCCAAATTGTGGCTATCTGCGGTTAACTGCACCGTATTTTTCTGTCGATTCGCCAGTCATAAAACCTTATTTTTATAGATAAAACCTAAAAATGAAATGCTTTACTCATCTGTAGATTGCATGGTACTGCTGTTGAGCAATAACTACTTTAAACAAAACAAATAAAGGTAAACACAGAGAACAGACAAAAGCTTGTAAATTGTTATTTCTTTTTAGCTGGCCCACATATGGACCAAGATATGTTATCCCCATTCTGTACATAATAACCTATAACATCTTATCACCAATCTGTACATGATAACCAATAATAACATCTATCTTATCACCAATCTGCACTCATTCACCCAATTTCGACCACCTTATCTCCATTCTACACACATTACAGTTACAGTTACAAGTATTAATAAAGCGCCAACAAATTCCTTAGCGCTGTACAATGGGAGAGACGGAATAACAAATATACATACACGTTACACACATAGAAGAGAGAGAGGACCCTGCTCGAGAACATACAATCTAAGAGGAGAGGGGTGAGGGTAAATAGGGTATGTGAAGTAACGGGTGCATGAGGGCTGAATGGGAAGAGAGAGCAAGAAATGTACAATGGGGAGAGCATGGAGTGAACCGATAGGCTTCTCTAAAGTAATGCATTTTCAGAGACTTCTTGAAGGACTGGAGAGAGGGGGAGAGTCTAATGTTGTGGGGGAGGGAGTTCCATAGAAAGGGGGCAGCTAGAGAGAAGTCCTGAAGGCGAGAGTTTGGGTGGGGGTGCGAGGATCTGATAGCATCAGATCATTTGCAGAGCAAAGTGGCCGGGACGGGTTGTACCTGCTAATAAGGGAGGAGATGTAAGGCAGGGGCGCGGTTATGGAGAGCTTTGTATGTGAGCGCCAATATTTTGAAATGGATTCTAAAGAAAACAGGAAACCAGTGTAGAGATTGACAGAGAGGCAAGGTGTGAGAGGTGAGGGAGGTGAGGTGTATGAGTCTGGCACAGGCGTTCATTACAGACTGCAGAGGGAGAATCTGGGATCTCTTAAGCCTAGAGAGAAGGAGGTTACAGTAGTCAAGGCGGGAGATAATAAGATCTTGGATGAGTATATTAGTAGGGTCCGGATTAAGACAGGGGCGGATGCATTCAATGTTTTTTAGGTGGAAGTAGCAAGATCTGGTTAATGACTGAATGTGAGCAGTAAAGGATAGATTGGAGTCCAAGAAGACCCCGAGGCATCGAGCCTGAGAGGTAGAAGTAATGTTGGCACCATTCACCGGAAGGGAAATGGGCACAGGAATGGACGTTTTAGATGGAGGGAAGATAAGAAGCTCAGTTTTCGAGAGGTTGAGCTTTATGAAACGGGAAGTTATCCAGTCGGAGACAGCTGATAGGCAGGCAGTAAAATGGTCCAACACAGGTGGAGAGAGATTGGGAGGGGAAAGGTAGATTTGGGTGTCCTCAGCATAGAGATAATTGAATCCATACGAAGAAATGAGGTTACCTAGAGAGGCAGTATATATTGAGAAGAGATGGGGACCTAGAACAGAGCCTTGAGGTTACCCAACTGAAAGAGGAACTGGAGGTGAAGAAGAGGCACCAGCAAAGGAGACACTGAAGGAGTGAAAAGAGAGCTAGAAAGAGAACCCGGAGTGAGTGGCATCATTAGTCTCAGATCATCCACTGTATCCTCATTCTGCACACATTAATCGCAAATTGACCACCTTATGAATACAATAACCCTGCTATTGGTAGGAGACCTTGAGAAAAAAAATGACTAAAAACATTGAACACTCTGCATGGTCTGTAACCAGAAGAGTTCATGCAGGGGTGACACCATGAGTCCCTGGCACCAGTGACACCAACCTAAGCTACAACACTATTGTGATTTTTGCTACTGTCTGCAAAAATTCTAAACATTGGCTATTAGTGAATAACCTCTATGTGGATTTTGTGATGGAAAATGATAAAAATACATTTGGGTCTTAACACTGATCATTTAAATACCAAGGTACAACACAGGCGTAGAAAACAAAGCAATACTGTATAATTATAAGGCGTTCATAAAATGGGATCTAGTTTATATTGTGCTAGAATTGCATTTTATTAGCTAACTCTATTTTGGAGTTTGAATTGCTGAGTTCTATGCAGAATGATGCTTGAATCCGAGTAAGATAAAAGCTATTATGCCGTGGCCAGCTCCCAAGAAAATAAATGTTGTGTAGTGATTTGTTTACAATTTCAACAGTCATTTTAAATGTCATTTTTCTGCTATAACCGCCCTGCTGAGTTAGCTTTGCTTGAAATATGTTTCTTTTGTCCTATATTCGTAAAGTATGAGCTTCGTTTCCTGTCCGCTCAAATCAGGAACTTTTCCTCACTGCAAAAAATAAAGCCACCTTGTCTTATCTTTGTCCTATTCAAAACATTCTGGCCGAGACTATATTCCATTCTTCATATACAGTGGCAAGAAAAAGTATGTGAACCCTTTGGGATTACGTGGAGTTTTGCATGAATTGGTCATAAAATGTGCTCTGATCTTCATCTAAGTCACAACAATTTGAAAAACACAGTCTGCTTAAAATAATATGTAGTGCTCACTCCCGGAGGAGCCGCTGAATTTGAACCTCGGGTCAGTCTCCCCGCACTAGGGAATAAATATACTCCAGCACCGTCGTGGATTTTATAAATTATATAGTTTACTGAATAAACTGGAATATAATGAGTAACACGGTATATGTATATATATTTACAGTACTTCATAATGCGGGAAACACGCAGCGGAAAAGGAAATATATATATATATCCCCTTATGTGGTTGGAGAGTGAGTCCCGTACAGGTTATGTCCCAAGGAATGTATGTGTATGTGTGTATTGGTACCCGGGTACAATATTCAACTGGCCAGTGAATTATTTATGAGGTATCTTCGACTAGTCACGTTGGGGCCCTGTGGGTTTTGAAACAAACTGCAGCGTGCTTTAGATTTTCACAACGGCCTGGAAGGCCTCTCACCCATCCGCCAGATACTCTGTGCTCCCCTCGACCCAGGACGTCTCTCCGCTCGATTTTGACTGGGGTTCTCTGTGTCACCGGATCCGCGGTCTTGCTTGTCTGTATCTGCCACAAGATGTCCAGCTCACCGCCTGCACTCCCTGTTAGATCGATCTGCGGTTCTCCTAACTCGGGGTCCTCCAGCTCACTCTGTATCAGCGTGGGTTACTGCGGTGGACCACTGGGTCTTCGTATAATAAGGCGGAAAAACCCGGTCTCCAGCTCTGTCAGGCCGCACCTGCGCTCCGGCCTGGTCGCTATCACATTCAGCTACACTGCGTCTTGCTCCTCTCACTCCTAGGCGTGCTCTGCCAGCTCTTTCCACGAGACTCAGGATGTCAGCGTCTCTCTCCCACCCACTTCCTGCTCCCGCCCGCAAAGCATGCTGGAAAATGTAGTCCCAATGTTCAGTGTCTTACATCGCGCTTGTCTCCCTCCGGTGGCCAAAAACAAGTACTACAACAACAGGTGATTTAAAACCAGCGCTACAAATACAACACAAACATTATATGTTTTCATGTTTTTATTGAACATAACATGTAAACATTCACAGTGCAGGGTGGAAAAAGTATGTGAACCTTTGGACTTAATAACTGTTTGACCCTCCTTTGGCCACAATAACCTCAACCAAACGTTTCCTGTAGTTGCAGATCAGACCTGCACAACGATCTGGAGTAATTTTGGACCACTCCTCTTCACAAAACTGTTTCAGTGTAGCAATATTCTTGGGATGTCTGGTGTGAATCGCTCTCTTAAGGTCATGCCACAGCATTTCAATTGGGTTGAGGTCAGGACTCTAACTGGGCCACTCCAGAAGGCGTATTTTGTTTTGTTGAAGCCATTCTTTTGTTGAATTACTTGTATGCTTTGGGTCATTGTCCTGTTGCATCATCCATCCTCTGCGGAGCTTCAGTTGGCGGACAGATGGTCTTACGTTTTCCTGCAAAATGTCTTGATAAACTCTGGAATTCATTTTTCCATCAATGACAACAATCCGTCCAGTCCCTGAGGCAGCAAAGCAGCCCCAAACCATGATGCTCCCTCCGCTATGTTTTACAGTGGGGATGAGGTTTTGATGTTGGTGTGCTGTGCCTTTTTTTCTCCACACATAGTGTTGTGTGTTTTTTCCAAACAACTCAATTTTGGTTTCATCTGTCCACAGAATATTTTGCCAGTAGTGCTGCGGAACATCCAGGTGCTCTTTTGCAAACTTCTAACATGCTGCAATATTCTTTTTGGACAGCAATGGCTTCCTCCGTGGTGTCCTCCCATGTACTCCATTCTTGTTTAATGTTTTCCTTATTGTAGATGTGTCAACAAAAATGTTAGCATGTGCCAGAGATTTCTGTAAGTCTTTAGCTGACACTCTAGGATTCTTCTTTACCTCATTAAGCATTCTGCGCTGTGCTCTTGCAGTCATCTTTACAGGATGACCACGCCTAGGGAGAGTAGCAACAGTGCTGAACTTTCTCCATTTGTAGACAGTCTGTCTTACCGTGGACACATGAACATCAAGGCTTTTGGAGATACTTTTTAACCCTTTCCAGCTTCATGCAAGTCAACAATTCTTGATCGTAGGTCTTCTGAGAGCTCTTTTCTGCAAGACATGGTTCACATCAGGCAGTGCTTCTTGAAACCAGTAAACCCAAAACTGGTGTGTGTTTTTAAAGGGCAGGACAGCTTTCAGCAACACATCCAATAATATCACACTGATTGGACTCAAGGTTGGCTCACTCCTGGCTCCAATTAGCTCTTGGAGAAGTCATTAGGCTAGGGGTTCACATACTTTTCCACCCTGCACTGTGAATGTTTACATGTTATGTTCAATAAACACATGAAAACATATAATGTTTGTGTTGTATTATTTTAAGCAGACTGTGTTTTTCAAATTGTTGTGACTTAGATGAAGATCAGAGCACATTTTATGACCAATTCATGCAAAACTCCACGTAATCCTAAAGGGTTCACATACGTTTTTCTTGCCACTGTATATGTCACTGTTTAAATGATCATTTTCTTTATACATACAGGGTTATCCAAAGAGATTCGAAAAGTCACCGCACGTTCGGTGACTTTTCGTTCTCTTCAATTCGGTTCCTTTTGCCGATTGCATTTCGGTGACCCTGCGGTGTATTCAGCAAGCACCACAGGGTCCCCGAATTGCAGGGAAAAGCTGCCGCAAACCTGACGAAAACTAACCGAATGCACGCTGAAAACAAGCAAAAACATCTGGATTAACCTTCGAAAAACCCGAACAGGAGCCGAACAGGAGCCAAATCACACAGAGCCGAAGCAGCTGTGACGTAGAGGAGGCAGTGAATAAATTAGAAAAACCATTTGTATGAATCTGGGAAAATGAAACGCTGTTTGCAAAGAAACTACTGAGCGAAAATGTCTGAAATTTTCACAGGAGTTCCAGGGAATGATAATAAAAAGGGCTGTTACAAAAAAAATAAGCAAACTGAAAAAAAAATCAAAAAAAAAATCGGACTTTTAATTTGTTTTTTAAAAATTCAGAAAAATGCTTAAAGTATCCTAAAAAATCTATAAATAAAGAGACTTTTTGCTGCAGAATTTTATAATGAACGGTTTATTAGATATTGAATTAAAACGGGAATATTTTTAACATTGAAGTCTATGGGATTCTCCTGAATAAATTTGCCGAATTAAACCACCGAATGGCAGGGCATTTCGGGAACCTTTCACTGCTGGTTTGTGTTCTCTGAATAGCCGAAGCAGTGCTTTTTCATGGGGATTTCACTGCCCTCGAACAGGCACCGAACAGGCACCGTATGTGCAGGCAATTCGACAGGATTTGGCGAATTGCCTGCTCTCTGGATAGCCGAATGGCCAGGAAAGGTAACCGAACGCTGATTTTCAGCGTTCGGTTACCTTTCTCAAGCAATTCGAATCTCTTTGGATAACCCTGATAGTATTTTGATTCACATATCATCTCATTATTATCATTTGTTACCCTACCACACATATATATTGTGTATATCAAATATCTGCATGGCCATAAAAAAATTTCTTTTAAAAACATTTTTGTTAGTTTTGATGTTTTGGATTCGTAAAAATGTTTTGAAATGCCATTGTGACGAAAGAGAAAATTGGTCGAAATTTAGGATTTTTACATTTTTTAGCATCATTTTACTCATGCAAGTAAAGAGGAAAAACTGACATTAGAGTTAGGGTTACTTATTATTTGTGCTTGTTTTAAGGATTCATTTAGTAATATATTTAGGATTAGAGTTACTATTTATACTTGTTTTAGGGCTAGGGTTACTATTTTTGCTTGCTTTAGGGTTAGGACTATTTATGCTTGTTTTAGGGTTAGGGTTACTATTTGTACTTGTTTTAGGATTACTATTTGTGCTTGTTTTAGGGTTAGGACTATTTGTGCTTCTTTTAGGGTTACTATTTGTACTTGTTTTAAGGTTAGAGTTACTATTCCCGCTTGTTTTCGGGTTAGGGTTACTATTTGTACATGTTTTCGGGTTAGGATTACTATTTTTGCTTGTTTTAGTGTTAGGGTTACCATTTGTACTTGATTTAGGGTTACAATTTCTGCTTGTTTTAGGGTTAGGGTTACTATTTGTACTTGATTTAGGGTTACTATCTGTGCTTGTTTTAGGGTTAGGGTTACTATTTGTACTTGTTTTAGGGTTACTATTTTTGCTTGTATTAGGGTTAGGGTTACTATTCTCACTTGTTTTAGGGTTACAATTTCACTTGTTTTTAAGGTTAGGGTTACTATTTTCGCTTGTTTTAGGGTTAGGATTACTATTTTCGCTTGTTTTAGGGTTAGGGTTATTCTTTTCACTTGTTTTTAAGGTTAGGGTTACTATTTTTGCTTTTTTATTGTTGGGGTTACTATTTTTGCTTGTTTTTAAGGTTAGGGTTACTATTTTCGCTTGTTTTAGGGTTAGGGTTATTCTTTCACTTGTTTTTAAGGTTAGGGTTACTATTTTTGCTTTTTTATTGTTGGGTTTACTATTTTTGCTTGTTTTTAAGGTTAGGGTTACTATTTTTGCTTGTTTTAGGCTATTATATATATAATAATAGATATATATACTGTATATGCAATCAATTCAAACAAAGAAAAATAATCAGTAGCCTATGTTTTATAATGTGTTTTTTTTGTAATACACAAGTAATCTAGTTACAGCTTATGTTAGTAGTAGTGTTCCATTAAGTTCATATGATGCTGTTTATCTTTGTTTATAATAAAAGCATTAATGCCTACCTGAGTGAATTCTGCAGGCGCAAAATATGTCATGTATGTTTTTATTCTGTAATTTTAATAGAATGCTTGCTTCGTTCTTTCTAAATCTTCCTGTCAGTCTTATCTCAAACCATGCCAACACTCGGCAAATCAGTATTTTTCTTAAATCTCCAGAATGAAGTGATTTGTGAAAACAATAGTACACGAGGCACTAGCTCTTACTATTTCTTGTTTTTATTCCCATCGAAACAAAACAATACTGAATGTACTATGAGGCTAAATTATGTCTTCAGCCATGAACAACAGGGTAGCTCCTATTCAGATATTTGAGAGTTTATCGCAAGTGTGCACAACGGCTGAAACAACATTTAGGAAATAAACTCTTGGGTAAACCTCATCTTTATTAATATGGAGATCAATATGAAATCTGAACAGACTTTAAAATTGTATCCGGCGTACCTTGACAAAGCACTGAGGCTCTATTGTAACACACAAGATCTTTAGAGATTTGACAGTTTGTGCATTAGTATTTTTAATAACAGTATGTGTGTAATAACAGATCTAGGATGCTTAAATTGAGACAGAGGTCATTTGCATATCCTACCCAGAATTCCTTGCTGCATATGGGGAATGTGGCACAGGAGCTCTGGGATGCAATTCTTTGAGTTGCTATGATGTGCAGGTGGCTTCTGCAATATTAAACATATTTTTAAGAACCCGCTTTTACTGTCCTTGCTGAGCATCACAAATACAAAGCGCGCATTTTAAAATGCTTCCGTGCAAAAGTAACAACTGATCTGCATATTTCTGCTTCTTCCAGGTTTGTTACATATTCGATCGATTGATTCAGTTTGAGACGTATATCATTGTATTCGCCGTTTGGTTCTTGAAGTACAGCTGCCGTGACTATGATTGCAATTTTTAAAGAGAAAACATGTTAACGAAGTGCCGATTGTGGGCAGGGCTGGCATCAGCATTCTTGGGGCTCCTTACTAAACCACTGATCGGGCCCCCTTCCATCAGCTGCTCATTTTAGTAAACTCTTGCCCTCTAGTATCATGATAAACAGTGTCCCCATGTGTCAGTGGTTTGGTCTGCACCTTAACCTAGTGCAGACCATACTAATTGCTCCCTCAGTGTTGATTCAAAGTGCTCTTCCCAGCCCCAGATGCCTGGCAATTTGTTGATGTCTTCCTTCATGGGTCAGACCTGGGTGGCATGGGGTATCCGTATGTCTGTGGCACTTGGCAAAGTGATTAGGTCTTGAACAGGCCCCCCTGAACAAATCATGGACTGACATGCCCTGATAGTTGTCCTGATTGTGGGATCCTTTACTAAGCACCATGTAGGTGCCAGCAAGCTAAACTTGGTCATGAACGCCTGGCTGACGCAGGTCACTCCACCCTTGCCGTGTCATGTTTGTGATGCTCGGACTTCCCATAAGCAGGATATCTGACCATTAATATTATCTATCTTTGTCACATTTACTGTATGTGGCACAAAGGCCATGTCTGAGTGTATGCTGATCATGGTAACCCTGATTGAAATTGTGTAAGTTAAGGGACACCATTCAGTGTGGGCAACTTTTCATCTCAACAACATAGATTTCTAAAGTGAAAAAAAAAATAAGTGCCATGTGACGCTGCGACGGGGCCGGTCACACGCTTGTGCGCGTGCACAAAAATGCACGCGCAGCAAGCGTCCGCCCAGAAAGCCTCTCCGTTGATACGATAGACGCGCGTCAACAGTGCGCTCAGTGACTGCGTCAACATCCACTTTCACGGACATTCCTTCCACGCTCTTGTGCACCCGGCCTAAACCAAAAACATATATACATATACCAGCTGATGAAGCTGTTAGATATGGCAAAACGTGTCCTGGAGACCTGATTGCGGTTTTACTTTTACATATGCTTTAATAAATATTTTTTAAGACCACGTCCTTTGATCCTTTGTGGTTTTATGGATTTATCCAGTTGAACGAAAATTCGGCTTTTTTTTGTGGCTGGTCAGCGCTGTGCTCGGCAGCTCATCGGCTGCGTTTGGCACATGTCTGGCGTATTTGCGGTGGGTTGGTGGAGGCATTCGGCGGCTGATCCCCTGCTCTTTGGGTACCCTGTGGTGAATGGTGAATTCACCGCAGGGTGGGGAAATTTTGAGTCTCCTAAGTGCGGGGAACGTCGGAGCACCAAATGTCAGTGACATTTCGGTGCTCTATGAATAACCCCCAATGTGGGTTACCTGAGAAGGGAGAAAAGAACAACCTAGAGGCGCAGATCCACTCAGAACCAGTGTTGGGGCTCTTTACTTGTGAGTGGAAACATTGCAAAGTATCACTTATTGGTTTTGAGCTACTGCACCATAATGTTCTACATATCTATTTCCTTTTCTTATATCCCACTAATGGGCAGCTGACTGTGAGAGACATCCAAACCTCAAAAGCAATTTTATTGCAATGTATCAGATATGTATAAGAGAAAAATTGTTTTCATAGTGTGACATTCTTACAAACCATATTTACAGGGTTACTCAAAGAGAATCGAAAAGTCAACGCACGTTCGGTGACTTTTCGTTCTCTTCAATTCGGTGCGATTTGGCAATCCCATTTCAGCCACCCTGCGATGTATTCAGCAAGCACCACAGGGCCGCTGTAATGCAGGGAAAAGTCGCCGCAAACCCACTGAAAACTCACCACAAAACGAGGGTGAACGCACACCGAAACCCGCAAAAGCATCTGGATTAACCCGCCGAAGACGCCGGAGAAACCCGAGCAGGAGCCGATCAGAGCGCAGAGCAGCCGCTGGAAAAACCCGACACCTCAGACGAATGGAGTGAAAAAAGAAAAAAAACGTACGCTTGAATGTTTGAAAAGTGAAACGCTGTTTGCAAAGAAACTACAGAACGAAAATGTCTGAAATTTACATAGAAGATCCGATGAATGATAATAAAAAGGGCTGCTACAGAAAAAAGAAAAAAACGATTTTAAAAAGAAAAAAAAATGTTTGCAAAAAACCCCCAAAAAATGCCTAAAAGGTCCTAAAAAAATCTAAAAATAGAGACATTTTACTGCAGAATATTATAATGAACGGTTAATTAGATATTGGATTAAAACGGGAATATCTTTAACATTGAAGCCTATGGGATTTGCCTGACTAAACCTGCCGAATTAAACCACTGAATGGCAGGGCAATTTGGCAACTTTTCACTGCTGGTTTTTGTTCTCTGAATAGCCGAAGCATTGCTTCTCTATGGGGATTTCACTGCCCTCGAACAGGCACCGAACAGGCACCATATGTTCAGGTAATTCGCCAGGATTTGGCAAATTGCCTGCTCTCTGAATAGCCGAATAGCCAGGAAAGGTAACTGTATGCTGAATTTCAGCGTTCGGTTACCTTTCTCCAGCAATTCGGAGCTCTTTAGTTTTAGCTGTTAGTTTTAGCGTGCATAAATAAATCTCCCTTCTCCTTTTACATATCTACTGCAAAAGTATGTGCAATATATTACATATTACATTACTATTGTAATAATTATCTCACCCTCTTTGGTTCCCATTGGATCGCACGACCCATGCTTTGTCGGTTTATCTTAATCTTTCGGAAATCTAAGTCGGTGTTCTCTTTATTATCGTTTCTAGATTGTATCACTGAAGCCTCATTTCTGATTGGTCTGGGTGTGCATTTTTGTGTCACCTGACACATTAACAAAGCTATACAGTATGATCAACGTGAGAGATAATAGTAAGTTGAAGGAAACCACCCAGTACAAGGATTATAGAGCAATGAACTAGAATATTTATTGTTATTTCATAAAAACAAAACAAAAGCAATAATTGCATTTCTTTACACTCTGTTTTTCCGTTTTCTTGTTGTCTGTCACACCATGAAATATAATTTATTTCTGACATATAAACCGTGCGTGCCTAAGTTTACTTAGTGAAACGGTATATCGAGCATTCCTAAAGCAGAACCCAAAGTTCATTTCCGTAAAATAGAAAAAAAAAAAGAAGGTAATTAAGATAAGTCATGCTCCTTGTATCATTTGAAGCTCTGCTGTTTATCTAAAAATTGCTATCAGATCGTCCTGCCAGGCACAGGCAATCATTAAAGGCAAAACAGAGCGCCACGCTCTTGCAATAAATGATAGCACAGGAGCAACAACATTGTGCATGGAGTCATAAAAGTGCACAAGTTAAACATTTTCCAAGACACACCTGCGTCATGATTAAATGCATTCACTCTCAACCATTTCTCATCAGTCTGCTGGCCGTGCCCTGGATTGGATGTCATACGAAGAATAAAGATGCTTGCAGCAACAAATCCATGTTAACACCGATATCCACCTTTTTGCACATGTCGTATAGGTTTGGAGTCAACACCTCAACAAATGTTCAACAGTTCTGGATTATTCGCCCTCTTAATTACTATTAATTTATTAAAAATCGTATTAACTAGTCAAGGAAATGGATTTCAATGCAGAAACGGATTTTTCGCTCCCTCGGATAACCTCTGCGACTTCACGGATCAATGCGGGGATAATAGTGATGAAAGTCAATGTAAGTAGAGGACACTGTTTCTTCACTCCATTGGGGTCCTAAGCATTCGTTTTGGTTATATAACTTGAATTTCATTTATGCCTTTCGCTGTTAACATTTTATCATGGCAACTGATCAACTTTTTTTAAAAAAGTTTATTTTTCTAACTCAATGCAGCAAAATTTAAAATTAATATAAAAAAATATTCAGAATTAAAAAAAATAACCGATACCTAGAAAGTACTTTTTATAGATACATAAAGTGATTTCTCTATGCAGTGACTCTTCATCCCATGTAATGATTTATATCTAAATAACTAGACACAGGACTGACCTCCTAAAATAAAGAACGAGTGAGTAAATGGAACCCAGAAACCTACACTCTATGGCAGTGGTTCCCAACCTTGGTCCTCAAGTACCCCCAACACTTCAAGATTTCCAGATATCTGTTGCACAGCACATATGATATGATTTGCTTCTCAGTGATTGCAGGATTCAGTCTGCATTTCCCCAAGGGAATCCTTAAACCAGTGCTTCCCATACCTGTCCTCGGGACCCTCAACCAGGCCATATTTTACAGATCACCTTGGGGAAAAGCAGACTGAATCCTGCATTCACTGAGCAGCAAATCATATCACCTGTGCTGAGCTTCAGATAACCTGCAAACCTGGTGAGGCAGAGGGTCCTGAGGACAGGTTTGGGAAACACTGCCTTAAACCCTGGCCTGTTGGGGGTGTTTGAGGACCGCGGTTGGGAACCACTTCTCTAAGGGACTAAACCCATCTCACCAATCAGTAGTAACTATTGAAAAGGCTCCTGAGGAAGCCACATATTGTGGCGAAACCCACATGGGCTATGTTTTTATTTGAATTATGTATTTTACTTAGGCGGACACAGTCCTTTAGGCTACTTGAATTCTCTCCCCTTCTTTGCTGTCTGGGTGTGAGGGTCAGTCCCATATGGTAGGGACACGAATGCCGAGGTATATAAACCAGTCCCCCTGTAGGTACGATGTGAGTCATGGGAAGGAGAGTAGATGGGAGAGTAGATAGATAATCTTCCGAGGATAGCTAGCTCATATAGGATAGAGGAAGTTGAGCATAATCCTTATACGTGTTCTGATGCAGGAGGTTCCCCACTATATATTGGTCAATATGGGACTGATCTTAGTAGGAACATAATAGTAGTTCCCTACTTAATGCCTTTTTATTAATATTATGGTATATTTTTCTTTTTGCAGTCTGACGATAAAGTATTAGATCCTTTTTTCTTTACATCCAAATATCACAAACAGGATATAGAAACATATAAACATAGAAAAATGTCAGCAGATAAGAACCTTTCAGCCCATCTAGTCTGCCCAATTACATGGATACTTAACCTGGATTTATCTTTTGTTTAGGATAGCCTTATGCCTATCCCATGCCTGCTTAAATTCAATCACTGTTTTGGCCTCTACCACTTCAACTGGAAGACTGTTCCATGTATCCACCACCCTCTCAGTAAAATAATGCTTTCTGATGTTACTTTTAAACCTTTGCCCCTCTAATCTAAGACTATGTCCTCTTGTTTTGCTACTTTGTTTCCTTTTAAATATACTCCCTTCCTCTACCTTGTGGATTCCCTTTACGTATTTAAATGTTTCTATCATATCTCCTCTGTCTCGTCTTTTTTCCAAGCTGTACATGTTAAGATCATTAAGCCTTTCCTGGTAACTTTTCTCCTTCAAGCCGTACACCATTTTAGTAGCCCTTCTCTGAACTCTCTCTAAGATGTCTATATCCTTCTGGAGATACGGTCTCCAGTACTGCACACAGTACTCCAAGTGAGGTCTCACCAGTGCTCTGTACAGTGGCATGAGCACTTCCCTTTTCCTACTGCTAATACCTCTCCCTACACAACCAAGCATTCTGCCAGCATTTCCTGCTGCTCTATTACATTGACTACTTACCCTTAGATCCTCTGAAATAATAATGACCCCTAAATCCCAACCCTCAGATGTTGAGGTTAGGACTGTATCAAATATTCTATATTCAGCCCTTGGGTTTTTACGTCCCAGGTGCATTATCTTGCACTTATCCACGTTAAAACTCAATTGCCACAGCTCCGACCATTTTTTTAGTTTACCTAAATCATTTGTCATTTGGCTGATCCCTCCAGGAACGTCAACCCTGTTGCAAATCTTTGTGTCATCAGCAAAAAGACATACTTTTCCATTAATACCTTCTGCAATATCACTAATAAAAATATTAAATAGAATGGGTCCAAGTACTGACCCCTGAGGTACCCCACTGGTAACAAGACCTTGCGCCGAATAAACTCCATTTACCACAACCCTCTGTTGCCTGTCACTAATGAGTAATTAGCTGCAGATATATTATAAGATATTACTGTTATCAGATTACTCCAAATTGTAATCTGACCTTCATTACTGATGTAAATTACAATACTGCAACAGTTACAATTATTTTATACATTCCACGTATGTAATATTGACTTGCCTACAAATTAAGTAGCGGACTTTTAAAAAACATATTTATTTTGCACTTTGCACCTTTTTTGGTCAACTGTTCACACCTCCACGTCAGACGATTACTCAGTCAGCTCACCCTTTTCATCTTTCCCAGGCAGATAAAACGTGTATTTTTAAGATGCAAATTTTAATATGTAATAATTACCTCCTGGATCAGGAACAAATAGGGTGCGAATGTATCAAGGTATTATTCTACAATAAATATTTAAAAACATTTCCAAAACAAAAACATGAGGGTATAATACATACAATCTCACGATGCCTTCCTCAGACTCACTGGAGTATACCTTTTTAATTGGCCGGGGATTATGATATATCCATAAGGACCAAAATGAGTATTTTCTTGACAATGTATCTTCAAGAGAATTGACCAAAGTACTGTAGCATGTTCTCAAACGATACATTTGTGGCAACCATGATGACAATATTGAGAATTTGGATACTCTCTTCATGAAAGTGACCACATATCATCGTCTGCTAGCGTAAGATTGTTCAGATTGGACTTCAGCTTGAAAAAAAGCAGAGAGTCTGAAGAGTAGCTGACACGTAGGGTTGCCAGATCATCCATTTTTTTCTGGACAGATATAATTTAATCATGGTGATGGGCAGTGCATGAAAAATGCCACCCTGCAGCATGTAGAATACTTAAGCTGCAGGTGAGGAATCAGAGAGGAACCCCAGATTACCATATGGATTATACATGTTGCACGGCAGCCCCTTCTCTGTACTTTAACTCTGCATGAGATAGTAATATGTGTCCAGGAAAACATGGCCGACCTGGCATCCCTACTGATTCTGATTATTGCTCTGTGACTGAGGATGCAAGAAAAAAACATATCTATAGGACCCACTAGTGCCGGTACATTTTTCTTTTTCTTGTTGTGGAGCTCAGGACCAGACATGAAAGTTTCATGAGGTCCCCATATTCGTAATGAGGCACCTGTTCAGTGGCAGGGATATGCTCAAATTGTTACATGTTGGTGTGTCGTAAGTGCAGCTTGGAAAAAGACTATAGGGGTTATTCAGAGAGAGACGATCTGACCCCGAATTTGCACCGAACAGGGAGTTTCCCCGTACGGTGCAATTTCGTGGTCATTCGGCTAATCGGAAAGCTGTCAGTTCACCAAAGTTTTCACCATTTTCAGCGGAGATAACCGCACAGCTCTTAGTCAATACAGAAATTCTTATTGAGTGTCTCACTTTTGAGCAGACAAGTCCTTGACAGACCTCTTGGTTCTGTTCCTACACATGGTATATCGTTATGGACTGTATGTTCGACCTGCACATATGTGAACAGAAAAACAAAGCCATTTTTGGTTTTATTCATTAATTTTGTTAGTGTGTCGCATTGTACAACACAGAAGGTAGAAGGAAGTAAGGATGAATTAATCACTCTATACTTTTAGAATTGTGCATTCATTTTGTAGCCATTAAACTATATTTTATTAAAACTACTTAAAGAAAAATCCATGAACGTATCTCTTGGCTCGCAACATCATAAGATACACGCCATTACTATTTTTCATTTGTCTTCTGCTTTTCAAATTTCACTGTGTTTTATATCATGTTTTGATTCATACGTTTAATAACATTACCCTAGGCTAGCAGTAAACATTGCGTGAAGTAAGGCAATAGCTGATTAATGATTCATTTCTATAATATTATTGTACACTCCATAATCTTTCTCAAAATACTAAATGTGCCATTTCTTTAAAAACCTGAAAGCCGTCCAATCCTATTCCTTGACATTTTATTTAAGACTTCTGAAGGGCTCATTTAACAAGTACATGATTTTTTAAATTGGGCTGTTCATTTCTAATCTCCTTAAAAGTCCGTCATCCATAAGCAGAGAAAGGAATATGCACTTTATCTGTGTTTTACCCTCGTCGGCTTTATGACACCAGATATTCTTACTTTTTTTTTGACAATGATATATGTATAATGTTTCTGAAAATGAAGAGAGATGCACAAAACAAACCAGCAGCAAAACACCATTTGGGAATAAAGAAAACCTTGCCACGGATAGGTAAAAGACATAAAACGGAATATTGCGTTTTTATAGTTACATTTAGAAACTGGCCCGCAACAGAGTATGACCCACAAATCACTTCAAGAATTTGTGTTTGTGTTTCGACTAGAGATGTGCATTCGTTTCGGAAAAATTCAGAATTTGGAACGAAATTTGATAATTCGTATTTCGGAAGTACTTCCGAAAAAAAAGAATCAATACGATATGAATTCGAAACGAAACAGTATATAACAAATTTATTTCGTTTTACACTGTGTCATCATCATAAAAGAAAAATTTGAATAATTGATATCAACTATCGAATTTGAAATGAACTATTAAATGAATATCAACAACTATCGAATTTGAAATGATCCATCAAATGGATATCAACTATCGACTTTGAAATCGATTCGAAATTTCAAATCGAAATGAAACTAAATACGTAACGAAATTAGTTACAAAATTCCAAAAACAAACAGGATAATTCAAAGAGATTCGAAAAGTCACCGCACGTTCGGTGACTTTTCATTCTCTTCAATTCGGTTCCTTTTGCCAATCCCATTTCGGTGACCCTGCGGTGTATTCAGCAAGCACCACAGGGTCCCCGAATTGCAGGGAAAAGTCACCGCAAACCTGACGAAAACTAACCGCAAAACCCGCGAATGCACACCGAAAACCCGCAAAAACATCTGGATTAACCTGCCGAAAACCACGGAAAAACTCGAGCAGGAGCCGATCGCAGCCGCCAGAAAAAGCCAACACCGCAGAAGAGGCAGTGAATAAATTAGCAAAACAGTTTGCATGAATGCTTGAAAAGTGAAACGCTGTTTGCAAAGGAACTACTGAGCGAAAATGTCTGAAATTTACATATGAGGTCCAGGGAATGATAATAAAAAGGGCTGTTACAGAAAAAATAATTAACCCTTTCGCTGCTGAGGCTTTTCCCGCCCCTGTGCTGAGGTCATTTTTACCGGTTTTGCTCATCATGTTTAAACGTGTTTTGAAGGCTTATTTTAGTATATGACCCAGACATATTATATATCGTTCTTTCCGTCAGACTCGGTAGATTCATAATATGTCATTATTATATGTATACGTTATGATCTGTCTGTATATTATAACAAAAAATGCAATAAAATATGTATTTTCAATAATTTACAATGTGTAAAGTGTTTTTTTTCACATTTTAACATGCGAGCAATTGCGGTTATATTTTGTATGGGGTGCGCTTGTTAAAAAAATTAGAGATGGGGTCTCGTTACATTTTTTTTTGGGGAAAATTACACTATTTTTAACAAACGCACCGCATACAAAAATCATTAGTGCAGCATCATTATTCACATTATAATTGAAATGGGAACAATATTGCTGCATTAACAAACCAAAAAAAAGAAAAAAAAAGTGTTTATTTTTTTTTTTCTAATTTTTTTTTTAAATTTTTTTTCTTTTTTTTTTTCTTTTTTTCTTTTTTTACAAACTTTTTCACTTTCATGTTTGGTATCGTTGGAACGGCCATGCTCTGGCCGATCCAACCATACCAAACATTAACCCCTAACTGCCACGGATCGGGAGATAGGGAGTTCATTGGAACTCCCTATCTCCACAGTTGGTGGCAGTTAGGGGTTAAGTCCAGGACTGGCGTCATCGTGCTACGCACGATGACGCCAGTCCTCAGGGGGAGTTCCCGGAGGCTTGGCCGACATCCAAGATGTCGGCCAGCTCCGGGAAAGGATCGCGAACCGGCGCTTTTCAGCGCCAATTCGCGATCCAGCTCCCCAGGGGTTAATGCCAGGCACTATTTGGAAGGGCAGGCTGTGCCCTTCCAAATGATGCCTGGGTTAACCCCCGCAGAGCCGCCGATCGGGAGGGAGAGAGGTCCGAAGGACCTCCCCCCTCCCTTTCAGGCGCCTCCTCCGCACATGCGCGGGGGGGGGGGCTCCTGAATTAGGTGTCATCGCGCTGCCGCGATGACACCTAATTCCGGCGGCTGCGGTCCCGGATGCCTGGCTGACATCGAGGATGTCAGCCCACACCGGGGGGGCCAGCGATCGGCCGGAACCCGGCCGAACGCTGACCCCAATGGGAGGACGCGCTCAGCGCGTCCTCCGCATACCAGCGGTAATGCTGAGGACGCGCTGAGCGCATCCTCAGCATTGAAGTGGTTAAACTTAAAAGGAGAAAAAAAAAATCCAGAAAAATGCTTAAAATATCCTAAAAAATCTATAAATAAAGAGACTCTTTACTGCAGAATTTTATAATGAACGGTTTATTAGATATTTAATTAAAACGGGAATATTTTTAACATTGAAGCCTATGGGATTCTCCTGAATAAACTTGCCGAATTAAACCACCGAATGGCAGGGCATTTCGGGAACCTTTCACTGCTGGTTTGTGTTCTCTGAATAGACAAAGCAGTGCTTTTCATGGGGTTTTCATTGCCCTCGAACAGGCACCGAACAGGCACGTTATGTGCAGGCAATTCGTCAGGATTTGGCGAACTGTCTGCTCTCTGGATAGCCGAATGGCCAGGAAAGGTAACCGTACGCTGATTTTCAGCGTTCGGTTACCTTTCTCAAGCAATTCGGATCTCTTTGAATTACCCTGAAAATTATTTAAAAATGTAACGAAACTAAACAAAACAAATTTTTCAGCCATGCACATCCCTAGTTTCGACAGACTAAACAAATTGTAAAAGCATATGTGACATGTAAATGATAGGCTTGTTGAACCACCAGAGACCATTCGTCTCAACAAAAGGGTGTCTATTCCAACCCATCTGTTAACGAGTTAGGCC
Organism: Leptobrachium leishanense; assembly: GCA_009667805.1. Taxonomy (NCBI): domain Eukaryota; kingdom Metazoa; phylum Chordata; class Amphibia; order Anura; family Megophryidae; genus Leptobrachium; species Leptobrachium leishanense. The sequence goes on from CM019067.1 coordinate 298,127,991, forward strand.
AGGGATGTCCAAACTCCGGCCCCCCCAGATGTCCCTGAACTACAACTCCCATGCTTCTCCATCCATCTAATGCAGTCAGAGATTTCTGGGAGTTGTAGTTCAAGAACATCTGGAGAGCCGGAATTTGGACATCCCTGAGTTAGGCCTTTATACTTAGTGGGCCGTTTTCCAATGTTGCCGATGGCAGGGAGCCAGTAAGGGAAAAAAACTCATTGCCAATATCCTCTCTACCAGTTCTCTGTTACCGGGCCACCATTCTCGCCGTAGGACGAGAGGTGAGCATATGATTTTTTTGGGGGGGGAGTTTTAGCTGGTGGTAACTGATTCTGCAGAAGCAGTATCAGTTAGCACCAGCTTCTTAGCTGTGGTTAACTTTTCTGTTACCATATCATTGCGGTAATTAGCGTCAGGACTTTGCGCTCCCCATGATAAGTATAGGGAGCATAAAGTACAGTAAGCTTGTGTAAACGAGTGCAATTACCAATGCGCTGAGTTATTAACCTGTTAGCGTTCAGAATGTAATATGTGGGTCATGCGTTAAAGGCACTAAACCTAGCGTTAGCGCTCACATATCTGAGCGCTAACGCTAGCGTTAAGAATGCAATAGTGCCCAATGTGTCTACATGTTTATAAATGCACACAGTCAAAAGTGCAGAATAACATGTTAATTCTCCAAACAATGGCTAATTCAACAACACCAAAGATGCAAGAAAAACTGACACACAAACCTCCCAAACAGCGAGAGACTGTGGAGACACAGGTTTGATCCCAACAAGAGCACCTCTCAAGTAAGTGTCCTTGGGCAAGACACCTAACGGTACATACTCGCCACCCAGGACATACTTGAAAACGAGAGAAATCTCAATGTATCCTTCCTGGTAAAATACTTTCTCAAAAAATAAAACAAGCTAAAAACACTATCCAAAGTTAGCTTAAGTAATAATGGCTTCCTGGCCTTTAGATCGTGCACCCAGTCATCCACATTCTTGATGCAATGGTTGGGGTGTACTGTCAAGGGTGGCCACTACAGCTCTTTTTCCCCCCAAGGCTGTTGTGTTCAGTAGCGATTAGCTCACAAATTAGGGATATGCGATGCATTGTGAATTAGGAGATTCTCCTCACAACATGGACGGCTACCATCGTGCCCATTGGGACCCATAGGGAATCCTGTCATTGTATGGTCCATGAGCCGATTTTTGCATCGACATGTAGACACAGTGAACTTGGGTTATGACAGAAGATCAATAAGGTTTAAGTAAGGCCAAATCTTTTCCATCAAAAGCAAACATACCCCATGCGGATTTGCCCGGATTGCCACTATTTTGGAAATGCTCTTTTAATTTATTTTTTAACAGAAATAGTTACACTTACTAGTTGGTAAATTCCCAATTTTTACAGGATCATAGTTGAAAAAGTCTTTTGTCTTTCAATAGGTTCCCTTTACGAAAAATGTGATTTTGAGACAGATCTGTGTAATATGACATCAGAAGGGTGGATTAGAACCAATGGATTCACAAGCAGAAGTCCTCAGCATGACCACACACTTAAAGACTCAGGTAAGGTTTGTAAAAGACTATGTTAAACCCATAACTGAAAGCTTTTCAATTGAGTTTGTGATATAATACACAGATTCCATTTAACAATATGTTCGAGAGATGCGTAAGCAAACCTGTTATGCTTACTCTTGGGCGCCACCATTGTCTGTGTTCTATTGGCCGGCTCTCCCGATCTGACAGCTAAACATCGACAGCTCTGGCTGCGTCTGTGCACTTATCACCATGGTGGCAGGACTTAGTAGAACTGTATGAAAATTGTGCTTTAAACTCGCACCTCAAACAACACTTGTTCTTCTTATTATGGAGGTTTGAGTATAACTCGTGTCTCTTGGTGTTATCAGACTTATAATCATGGTTTAGTTTGCACCTATGATTTTGACTAAAAGCACTAATTATAGCATCTATTTGTTTCTCATTGACGTTATCTATCCATCAATCCTTCGGAGAAATACACTGTCTCGCCAAAAAAGTCCCCATCTGGATTTAACTAAGCAAATAGGTGTGAGCCTTCCATAGGATAATTACTGTAGTCAATAATATGTTTCAGCTGAAAAAAAATGAGGTCATGTGACTCCTTGAATATAATGAGCAGGTTTTTCCATCAATGGTTTTTTTCTCCCCTGATGGCACAGCGGGCATATTCCAAGATGGCAATGCCAGGATTCATCGGGCTCAAATTGTGCAAGAGTGGTTGAGGGAGCATGAGACATCATTTTAACACATGGATTGGCCGCCATACAGTCCAGACCTTAACCCCATTGTGAATCTTTGGGATAATGTGCTGGAGAAGACTTTACGCAGCGCTGCGACTCTCCCATCATCAATACAAGATCTTGGCCACAAATTAATGCAACACTGGAGGGAAATTAACGCGTCGACATTGTATAAGCTTATCGAAAAAAATGCGTTGTTTGTGTGCCACTTGTTTTTTTTCACAGCCAAAGGCGTCCAAACAAATATTAGAATGTGTGGCTATTTCTTTATGCACAGGCAGTGTATTTGGTATTGCCCTTCATCTTTTACTTCTCTTTTGAAAGTCTTTGTTGCCAACAGTCAATTAAGTGAATTACTTGTTTAAGGGCAGTATTACGAAGCTGGTGCTAACTTAACCAGAGCTGTTGTAAACTTAACAACTCCATAGACAATAATGGCTCCAGTAAGTTTACAACAGCCCTGGATAAGTTATCACCAGCTTTGTAATATGGCCCTGAGACTATTATTAAATTTATAGTAAATAAGGTAATTGACAGCGACCGTGCTGCGTCCATGCTGCAAGCCTCCCTGTCGAAGTGCTAGGACGTGCGTTGACAGGGCTGCAAAGTGCGATCTTCCATAGGAGGATCGAGCCTTGCAGCGCTAAGCGCACTAACTGCGCCCAGTGAGGTGGCCAGACGGGCGTCGAGTGGAAGGAATGTCCACTCTCACGGACGTTCCTTCCGCTCTTACTACCGCTCATCTAATTTTTAGCCAAACATATTCCAACTGAATTGCAAACCTGCCATTTAAATTTAGGATTCATTCCCTTGTTATTCCCCAAATCTTTCCGGCTGTAAATCTATAGCTCACCACTGCCTCTCTATTTGTCTGACTGCATGTCATTTATTAGACCGAGGTCAGATGAGCGGTAGGAAGAGCAGAAGGAACGTCCGTGAGAGTGGACATTCCTTCCACCTCGACGCCCATCTGGCCACCTCGCTGAGCGCAGTTAGTGCGCTTAGCGCTGCAAGCATTTTTCGGGATTTTTTCGGCAATATTTTTTGCGGTGTTTTTTTTTTTCTTAAAAGCGTTTTTTCTTTTTTCTGTAACAGACCTTTTTATTATTATTCATAGGATTTTATATCTTAATTCCAGGAATTTTCGTTAACAATTTTTACACTTTCAATTGTGTCGTATTATTTTCGTTTTGGTTTTTACCCTGTTAATCAGCTTGTCGGCTTTTTCTGGCAGCTGGTCTGCGCTGTGTTCAGCGGCTTGTCGGCTTTTTCTGGCAGCTGGTCTGCGCTGTGTTCAGCGGCTTGTCGGCTTTTTCTATGTTTTTTGCGGCAGTTCCTGTGGGTTTTCGGTGGGTTTGCGGTGGGTTTTCCCTGCACTCCAGGGACCTTGCAGTGAATGTTAATTTCACTGCAGGGTGGGGTGCTCTCTAAATAACCCCCATAACATATAGTAGAAGAAGACATATTTGTCACAACACAATTTTTGCTTGTTTTTTTTTTCTGATTTATATAACGATGTATATGTTTTAAATTCTTTCTCTGGTTTCCTGTTGTAATAAATTCTATTTTTGAGAGTTTAAACTCCCTGTGACATTATCTGAACAGGACAAATCAAGATATACAGCGATCATATGGAGTATGGATTTTCTACCTAATACCCTAATTTTCCAATATTTTTAATAATGTCATAAATATCCATGATAGCAATATTAAAGGAGGCATGTTTCCCTGAAAGCTTTTGGAAGATGTTCATATGTGTACAAGATGTGGGACCATTAAATACCCTCTTAATCATTACCTCACTTATTATCTTTAGTTTTTTTAACCTTGGTCTTGTTTTGCCATTTTCAATTAATTGCAAGACATATATATATATATATATTATTAAAGAAGACTTGTTACCGTGAAAGCTTTTAGATGATATTCATCCGCAAACACTAAGGCTAGGGTCAGACAAACGCAGTGCGAACGCGCGTGCAGCCGCACTTTATCACGGCCGTAGTAGCAGCAAATGACGGCCAATATACGAAGTACGGCCGCACGAAAGTGCGGCCGCGCAACGCAAGTGGCAAACAAACGCATTTTTTCGAGAACGTGATACCGCTAGTACTGACGTACAGAGTGCGCTGAGTCCGCTAGCGGCGTGTGTGTGTGATTAGGAGACGTCAGACGCTGCACACGTCCGGCCGACATAACGTCCAGACGCAAAAAGGGTTTTATTGATGATCCGTACAAAATCACGGACGAAAATGCGCATCGTATGACCGCTATCGCGTATTCAGTGAAAAAATACGTCCAGTCGAACGCACTTTTTCACAGACGACGCGAAAAATGCATTCGTCTGACCCTAGCCTAAGTGGTACCCTTAAAAGTTTGTTTACTGGAATAAATAATATCCTATAAGTGTACATTGTATCAGCATGTTTTTATTTCACAAATGAGTAATTAATTATCCTTAATAATTTATAAGTGGAAGAAGAATATGTGTGTATGGAGTTCATTAAGTCCACATGAACTGTATATACCTTGATTTGTCCTATTCAGATAATGTCACAGTGGGTTCAAAGTCTCAAAAATAAAATTGATTATATCAAATATGCTATTAATCATTAACTCACTCATTATTACTTTTAGGATTGTTTAACGGTGGTTGCTATGTTATTTACAATTAATAGAAAGATTAAAATATCTATATATTTTATATTAAAGGATGTTTGAAAGCTATTTAGATGATGTTCAAGCGTGTACATGAAACGGTACCCTTAGAGGTTTGTTTATAGGTATAGGGCCCTATTACATTCTTCATGCAAAAACGCACAGTAAACACGTGAATTTTTGCGGGAAGCTTTAAATGTTAACGCGCGTAAATCAACGCTGGTATTACAATCCTCGCACATTTTTTCCTCCGTCAAAAAAATAACACGCATAAAATGGACGTGCAAAAGCGCGAGCGCAGCAATGTTGCGCGCACGCAGCAACGTTGTACGCAGAAATCAGTGTGCGGACTGTTTTTTCACGCGATTCAGCCAATCAGAATTAAGAACCACAATTGTCTCACGTTACGTTTTTGCGCCGGTCAAAGTCAATCTGCGCATATATGCTGCATCAATAAAAAAACCAAGCACAACGTCTCCATTTTATTGGTTGGGTTTTATTTTATTGGTTGTAGAATGTGTAACTATACTTTGCTGCGTATTTTTTTTTGGGCTGGTGTATTTGGTTTCGGCCAGGTTGATAGAATTTGCCATTAACACCAGCTTTTAGGAGTTGCTAAAATTATGCGCGCAAAGGCTGTGCGTTACAAACTGCGCATAGATTGTAAAACCATCCGCATACCAGCAGACAAATGCATTTGCGCTCACAAGGTTAAGTATAGGACGCGCGAAGTACAGTAAGCTCGTGCAGCATTTGCGCAGGTTCCCCCGTGGTAGACGTATACGCGCGTTTGTTACGCTGAGATTGTAATACGACGTTCTGCGCAAAGGATTTTGCCCCTCACATTAATGCGATTTTGCGCTGGCGCGAACGTATGCGCGACCAACGTAATAGGGCCCATAATGTCCTACAAGTTTGCCATATAATCAGCTTGAAACTGGTTTGTTTTCACAATTGTGTAATTAAAGGGACTCTCTACACAACCTGACCACGTTAGTGGTTTAAAGCGTTCAGGCTGTGTGGAGCGCTCGCCCTCCCTTCAGTGCTGTTTGTCTCAAAACACTATGGGCTCTATTGCATTCCTCGCGCATCGGTTTTGCGCGTGCGCAAATGCGCACTTGCGCGAGGACAAAACCATTTGCGCAGAACGTCGTATTCTGACGTTCGCGCAAACGATGCGCTTTTACGCCTACCGCGAATGATCCTGCGCGAACGCAAATGCGTACGAGCATCCTATACTTAACATTGTGAGTGCAAATGCGCAGAAACGCAGATGGAATTCCAATCTCCGCGCAACTTCTTACGAACGATGTTTGCGCGCATAATTTTAACGTCTTTGAAAACTTGGTGTTAATGGCAAATCTGAACGTTCTGGCCGAAACCAAACACACCAGCCCAAAAAAAAATACAGCACAGTATAGTTACACATTCTACACATACCCAAACAATAAAATTGTGAATTCGTGCATATTTTTTTTATTGCTGCAGCATGTATACTCAGATTTATTTTGACAGGCGCAAAAACGTTAGTGAGTCAATTAAGGTGAATTGATGTCAATTAAGGTTCTTAACTGTGATTGGCTGAATCCTGCAAAAAAAACAGTCCACGCACTGATTTACATGCGCAACGTTACTGCGCGCGTATTACACTTTGTTTTGCATGTTTTTTTTACTAACGTTATTTTTTGACGGATGAGAAAATGCTTTTTGGATCCTAATATCATGTTAATTTTCACGCGATAACGCTGGACACTGCGCGCAAAAAAAATTGCGCTGCGCGAGCGCATTTGCGCAGAGAATATAATATGGCCCTATGTGAAGTGAAGGAGTTACATCCAGTCACACGCGCGTCACCAGGCAGACGGGATTTTGAATTTCCTGGCAGCCGGTCATTTAATCGGTCACTGGAGATGTCTGCATTCTCCGCGAGCGGACATCAACCTCTCTCAGATCGCTCGCAATCGCGATACGGACTGGTTCTGTGCATGCAGCTCCATTGTTCTGAGCAGGCGCTACGGAACCTGTGTACACGTTCCAAGCAATGCGCAATTTGTGTAGCATACACAATCCAAGTTGCATAGGTACGCAAATTGTGAAAAATGCTGCAGGGACTCACGCATTTTAGAAACTTTAGGAAATGTGAGCAGATGCTGCTAGCAGCAATTATTTAAGGGCATATAAGGCTAGGGTCAGACGAGCGCAATATTAACGTGCGTTTAGCCGCACTTAATCGCGGCCGTGCTAGCAGCAAATGACGTCCAATGCCGGGCAGCATACGAAGAACGGCCGCACGAAAGTGTGGCCGCGTAACGCAAGTGGCAAACGAACGCATTTTTTCGAGAACGTCAAACCGCTAGTACTGACGTACAGAGTGCGCTGCGTCCGCTAGAGGCGTGTGTGCGTGATTAGGAGACGTCAGACGCTGCTAATGTCCGGCCAACATAACGTCCAGACACAAAAAGTGTTTTATTGATGATCCGTACAAAATCACGGACGTAAATGCGCATCGTATGACCGCTATCGCGTATTCCGTGAAAAAATACGTCCATTCGTTCGAACGCACTTTTTCACGGACAACGCGAAAAATGCGTTAGTCTGACCCTAGCCTAAAGGGGAGGGAGTTATTTTCATTTCAGTGCCATTATGAATAGTCCTTCATAATTTATAAGTGAAAGAAGAATATTTGTGTATGGAATTAAATGACTGCTAAATATTACATATATTCTATATATTTTGGGGTTAAGAATAGGAATGAATGCGGTTTGAATGACGCGCCAGCAGTTGGGTTTCAAGGACAACACTCTATGAAAACTGAACCAGCCAGTAGAGGTTTCTATAGTCAAGTGCTTACACTGCAGATCTGTGCTGACCACCGAACAGCAGCTTCGCCACATAGGAATATTAGGGTAGTAGGTAGAAAAGCCATACTCCATATGACCGGTGCATATCTTGATTTGTCCCGTTCAGATAATGACACAGGGAGTCAAAGTCTCAAAAATAGAATTTATTATAACAAATGCCTTCTTAATCATTAACTCACTCATTATCAGTAGTTTTGTTTAACGGTGGCCATTCGGTTATTAATTAATTAATTAATAGCAAGGTTTACATATAACTTGTGTGTACTTATAGATATATATAATTGTGATCCCGCACAGTCACAGGGCACCGTAGCAAGGTCCTTTAGGGCAATTATGTCACACAGTTTATCTTTCATAGTTTAGAGTTTATTTCTGCAATCCAGCAATCCAAACAAAATATAACAGAAAACAAAACCTAACTCGTCTGTGCACTTACTTAACAATAACGCATCCCTCACTAACCTTGCAGAACTAACAAAAATGAAAAACCCTTGCCAACCTTATCTTGACACTGCCAGCCTCAGCGCTCCACCGTTCTGTCTCCGTGTGTGTGTGTTTCGCTTTTTTCCTTCCTCCACACTGCTTCCTTCCACCCTGGAAACATTTAAGGGCCTGGCAATTAGCAGGTGGGGGAAACTCTGCCGCCAGGGGAATATACCTGCCAATGTAAATCATTCCCTTCACCTTATCACTATATATATATATATATATATATATACCCATCAAATGTTCTGAATAGAATATAGAATCACTGATTCTGGTATTAACTTATTCTGCTTTTGCAAAGATATTTGATATCTTTGATATCCACCTTGATAAATGCCTATAGGGGCTTAAACGTCTGTTTTTAATACCATATGGAAACTTTGGATTTTAGAGAAATCTCCGAGTGCCTCCCTCCACCATTATATATATATATATATATATATATATATATATATATATGAAAAACAAAATCCGGACGCACCCGGAGACTTCTTGTTAGAGATGAATAAAATTCAATTTTATTGAGGCATCAGTTTCAACGTTTCAGTCCCCGAAGGGACTTTCATCAGGAAATGTTGAAACTGATGCCTCAATAAAATTGAATTTTATTCATCTCTAACAAGAAGTCTCCGTGTGCGTCCAGATTTTGGTTTTCTTATCTACTCGCAGCTGGATTGAATTCACCGGAGCACAAAATTTTGGGTATGTGGAGTGCGGGACCCCTTTACTATATATATATATATATATATATATATATTATTATTGTCATCATTTAAATAGCACAAAAGGAAAGATGGTAAGCGCCCACGTTATGTACCGCCACCGAAATCCCAAAGCTAGGCCAGATGGTTAGTGGTCTTTTCACCTTCCCTATATATATTGCCGGGGTGAGAGATCATTTCTGATAAGGTGTGGGTTACCTGAGAAGAGTTCCGAAATATACCTAAATGCGCTGATTGGGCTCCAGATTTGTGCGTGGATAAATCACATGTAACTTAGCTTCAATATATTGTATGTGACATACTACACCACTATATGTTGTATTTTGTCTTGCTTCTCATATGTATCCACATTGATGATGTCATTCACGGGAGCTATCTGAATCCCGAGCGATTTAATTTGCACTGACCAGATACGTATACATCATTTATATAGCGCCAACAGTTTCCGTAGCGCTTTACAATAACCAAAGGGAATGAGATAAACGGACATATGATGGAAACAAGAGGCGTAGAGGGTCCTGCTTAGATGCTTATCTGTGTTGGGGGCCTGATCTTTTCTCTGTTCACCTTCCTTGCCCATATTATTCCAGTAATTGTATTTACGACCCCCCCCCCCTTCAGCTTGGCTCTTTATTGTTCAGTTAAATGATTTTGCTCAGTATAGCGTCAAGACCTGAGGAAGAGAGGAGACTCTCGAAAGCTTGTCTTTTAAATGTAACGTTAGTCCAATAAAAAAGGGGTATCACTACGTACTGCTATACTCAAGCGATATATATATATATATATATTGTACACGGGCCTTTTTAGTTTTCACAATAACAGGGTTAAGATGGCTTTTTTAAACGTTTAAGCAGAACGATCGTGTTTTTATTTTATAATAATGGACGTACTCAGCTTTTGGTTGCTCAGAACCTGGGGCATTAATTAGTATATAGTACAGTAATATATATATATATATGTATAACCCAGTAAGAAACATTTGCAGCTAGTTCATTTAAGACTTTTGCTGAAATAAGAATTCAAATCATTAGTATATATGGAGTGAGAATAAATTAGTTGCCAGAGCTGTAACCTGTAGGTGTGAGTAGGAGTATGCGTCATATTAAAATAATCAATTATTTATATTAATATAGCCACATTGAGTCATACAGTAGCTAATATATCATACTGAATATACAGTCAAATCGTGCTGAATTTCCAGGCGTGCTTATGCATTGATTGATTAATTTATTTTTTAAAGGTATATTTTTAGCAACAATTAGAAACAAAAATGCAATAATAAATACAAAAAAATTGTATTTCACAAGTTACTATAGGGTTAAAATGGGTGGGGGAGGAAATGGGAGTTACACAGCACTTCTACATTCCCCCATTTGTTTTATACTTTTAGTTTCCTTTAAAATCTCACTGGAATCCAATGCTGGTCTCCCTCCGAGCCTTGCCGGCAGCAGAGTGTCACATGACCACAGGTGGGCTCGACACTTCAGACAATCTATTGGCCCTCATTGCCAGAAACGTCTCAGACCTTGGTTCAGCATGCCTAAAATACCAGAGACCATTTCAGCAACTCCCATGAAGCAGTCTAATATTGTTGAAGAAGTCACACAGGGTTATTCAGAGAAAGGTGAAACTCTGGAGAACTTTTGGAGAAGTGAAAATTCTAGGTCAGAAAAGCCAAACCAGAAAAATTCTCCCATTTATCTCACTTTCCAAATCGGCTATTCTGACCTAGAATTTTCACTTCTCCAAAAGGGTTTCACCTTTCCCTGAATAACCCTGACAGTAACTTAAGACTGGAGAGGACAATGTGGCCCTATGGTCGGGGCTGGGATTGTTTGTGCACATTCGACTCATTCTATGTTCTCATATGTATTATTGGACGCAATAGACAGTTAATACGGAGATACTGTAAATAGTTTCAGTTCCAGAAATTCTCTTTCGGAGAATTAATGAGGTCTTGCTTCGTCACTCCATTTTTAACGGATGTCTCTCGGACCAAAGGATACAAAAATCTTATGCAACGTATGTGAAAGAACAATACAGAACAAGATATTTGACACCTTGCTGGTGTCAGAGATCAACGTCAAGTTCTGCGGTCCTATTAAACTGATTTATACTACCGGTCATCATTTTCATTCTAAATATAATATAACAAAAAGTTACAATTTCTAAAACACTGCATTTTTTTCTATATTTTAATAGCCTATTTCCTGGCGCTCTCATCTCCCAGCATGCTTCCTGCTCAAGCAGTTCTTCGTAGCGTTGTTTTTTCTTCAACAGATGAAAGGAACACTTGCCAGGTGAGACAACTTAATTACAATGTTTTAATTAAGTTTTACCCTTTTTTTTGTCTTCCATATTAAACAGTTCTGCCATTTTTCAATGTCATTTTAAAGACATATTATCTCTTTTCTAGCTGAGGTTTTATTATCATTTTGCTGACGTAAGTGGGTCGCTCATGATAGGACTACAAATGTATCCGCAAGATCAAGTTAATGATGTCTGGAAACAGACCTCAAGTCAGAAAAACGTATGGACGCGAGAGGTCATCACGATCCACAGCTCTGAAAAGTTTAAGGTTAGTCAACATGTACAGAGTTGGTACGGAGATGGTGCTTTATGAGACTTTGAAGGTAACCGGGATGTAATGAATCATTCTTGAATACAAGGCACTTGTTATTCTCAGCTCAAGACTATATTCTGAATAGATTATATGCTCACTGATTCTGGTATTAACTGATTCTGGTTTTGCAAAATCATTCAACACCAGGGACCAAATCGAGCAGGAACACAGTTCCACTACTATTTCTAAATTAGGAACGGAGTTCCCATTGGTTTCTCGCTGTGCTTCTCTGTCCTCCGCTTTTTTTCTCCCCTGCACTTTCAGTTTGCCGGCTGCTGTGTGTGTGTGATTCACTACACAGACAGCAAGGGCAGCACTGAGCTAGCCTAACCTACGCAATTTGCGCAGCTGAATGCTACACTAATTGCGTAGCTCAAGCTGGCTTTGCTTCCTGGTTCTATGCTTTTCAGTGCCTCCAGAGGCACTGAGAGCAATTGAAAGCTTGAGCCAATGGGAAAGCTCCATTGGTCTCAAGCACTTCTTTTTTAAAAAAAACAAAACGCCCCCCTATGGGAGGCAGAGCTCCCCATGGATTGATTGACGCAGGACAGTCATGTGAATTTCCTCGTCAGTCGTGGGGGGGGGGCAGGCAGAGCTCAGCAATCAGCATGTGTGTAATAGCGCCCTCTATTAGTCAGTATTGTAATTGCATGCTCTTAATATGTGTCACATATTATATACCATTTTTCTCACCATTAATTGGACTTTCTAAAGATACCATTATTTCCATCATATCGTATAATTTACTATAAAAACAAATCTGAAATACAATGAAAAATTGGAAAAAACACACTTTTTAGAACTTAAATCTCCAAAAAAGACCCCGGCTAAATAGTTTAGAAATTTTGTGAAGGGGTAAAACTGAATTTATCCTATTTCGGAATACATTTACAATATATTCACATCTCAACAAATTCTGGCCCAGGTACAAGTGGAAAGCCCCTATATGCAGGGATACTACTGCAGACAACAGGTGGTAAAAGCAACCCAGGGTTAACCAAAGACTCCTGCACGGCAATACCCAAAAATCCCTGAACTGATAGGCCGGTCTTTAAAGTAGTCAGATCTGCGCTAGATGTAATATTACCACGGCGCCGTGCAGAGTCTAGGATATACAGAGTTAGCAGGATATCAATGCAGACTTGGAACATACATAATCATAGTCATAGGAAATACCAGAGAGAGTAAATAATCCAGATTCCAGGGTTGTAGAGCCAGAAGGGTAGTCACACAAGTCAAATGTCGGTACACGGGAATCAGCATAAACAATAAACAGAAAGGGAAAACCAACACAGGAATAGCTAGAAATAAACCAGGAACACAGTTGCAGAAGTAACAGACAGAGGAAACAGGACCAAAAGTATATAACCAAAATATACAAACTGAACAGGAACAAAATAGCAGGCAGCTCTCAGAATACAAAAGCACTGAATTAAATCAGGAAGTGAAAATCATGGAGCAATGCACTATGGGAGCATTGCTCTTCCATAGGGAGGAGATCAAGACAAGGACAGACAGGAGACCTAAGAGAGCAGAAACAGTTAACCCCTTGCTGCAACCCAGGAATGACAACATACACAAGGCCTGAAAATATCACATATGCAGGGGACAGGGCTAGGAACGTGGAACGTGATACTAACAGGGTTATTCAAAGAGATCCGAAATATGGCCGAAAAGTAACCGAACAGTGAAATTCAGGGTACGGTTACGTTTACCTTTCCTGGCCATTCGGCTATCCAGAGAACAGGCAGTCCAACAAATGTTGGCAAATTGCCTGCACAGATCGTGCCTGTTTGTTGCCTGATCGAGGGCAGTGAATTGCCCATAGAGAAGCAATGGTTCGTCTATTCAGAGAACAAAAACCAGAAGTGAAAAGTTGCCGAATTGCCCTGCTGTTCGGTGGTTTCATTCGACAGGTTTATTCAGGCGAATCCCATAGGCTTCAATGTTAAAAATATTCCAGTTTTAATACAATATCTAATAAACCGTTGATTATAATATTCTGCTGTAAAAAGTCTCTTTATGTATCGATTTTTTTAGGATCTTGTAGGCATTTTTCGGGAGCCCCCTCCTCTTCCTGAATTTTGCCCACAGGCGCCGGCCAATGAGATCATCACGCAGTGTGATGACGTCATCGGATCGGCCGGCCCCCAGGAAACGGCAAGGCAAGCTTGAAGCTTGCCATAGATGCCGAGGGAGACGGCGAGGGAGGTGAGTATCGGCGGGAGGGAGGTTAGGAGCCCGCTGACATACTATGTACGTCCGTGGGTCTAAGGTACTGATAAACAGACATGGGGGTCGAGTTATTGAGCGATTTGAACGTGAGCATCAATAGTATAAACTGTACTCTGAAACGTATATGAAGCCAACGGAGGGACCGGCAGAGGGGGGAGGTAGGCGAGGCCAGGGGCGGATCCAGAGACTAGTCTCGGGAGGGGCACTTACAGAAAATAAGGTGTTTTAGCAGAGAGCCCGACTCACGAGAATTTACAGAGGGCCCGGCTCACAGGAGCTTACAATCTAGAGGAGCAGAGGGCCCGGCTCACAGGAGCTTACAATCTAGAGGAGCAGAGGGCACCCAGGAGCTTACAATCTAGAGGAGCAGAGGACACCCAGGAGCTTACAATCTAGAGGAGCAGAGGGCACCCCGGATTTTACAATCTAGAGGAGCAGAGGGCACCCCGGATTTTACAATCTAGAGGAGCAGAGAGCCCCCAGCTCACACATGAATTTGCCCCCAGCTCAAGGATTTGCCCAGCTCATGGATTTGCCCAGCTCATGGATTTGCCCCCAGGTCATGGATTTGCCCAGCTCATGTATTTGCCCAGCTCATGTATTTGCCCCCAGGTCATGGATTTGCCCAGCACATGGATTTGCCCAGCTCATGGATTTGCCCCCAGGTCATGGATTTGCCCAGCACATGGATTTGCCCCCAGCTCATGGATTTGCCCCCAGGTCATTGATTTGCCCCCAGGTCATGGATTTTCCCAGCACATGGATTTGCCCAGCTCATGGATTTGCCCCCAGGTCATGGATTTGCCCAGCACATGGATTTGCCCCCAGCTCATGGATTTGCCCCCAGGTCATGGATTTGCCCAGCTCATGGATTTGCCCAGCTCATGGATTTGCCCCCAGCTCATGGATTTGCCCCAGCTCATGGATTTGCCCCAGCTCATGGATTTGCCCCCAGCTCATGGATTTGCCCAGCTCATGTATTTGCCCAGCTCATGGATTTGCCCCCAGCTCATGGATTTGCCCAGCACATGGATTTGCCCCAGCTCATGGATTTGCCCCAGCTCATGGATTTGCCCCCAGCTCATGGATTTGCCCCCAGGTCACACATGGATTTGCCCCCAGGTCACACATGGATTTGCCCCCAGCTCATGGATTTGCCCCCAGGTCACACATAGATTTGCCCCCAGGTCACACATGGATTTGCCCCAGCTCATGGATTTGCTCCCAGGTCACACATGGATTTGCCCCCAGGTCACACATGGATTTGCCCCAGCTCATGGATTTGCCCCCAGGTCACACATGGATTTGCCCCCAGGTCATGGATTTGCCCCCAGGTCATGGATTTGCCCCCAGCTCTCACCTGGATTGTTGCCCCAGCTCCGGCAGGGGGTTGAGGGACCCAGATGCCGGGCAGCGCGGGAGCGCCTGCCCGGTCTTGAACAGTCCGTCCTGTGAAGTGGATGCGGCTGTGTGCGTGCGCAGCCGGTCACGCGGTCCGGCCAGTCAGGTGGTACTGAGACTCAGTACCACCTGATTAGCTGGACCACGTGACCGGCTGCGCACGCACACAGCCGCATCCACTTCACAGGACGGACTGTTCAAGACCGGGCAGGCGCTCTCGCGCTGCCCGGCATCTGGGTCCCTCAACCCCCGGGCCAAATCTAGGGGGGGGCAATTGCCCCGTTGCCCCCCCCCTGGATCCGCCCCTGGGCGAGGCGCATCTGGTAAGAAAAATAAGCCTGGCATCTGCATTCATTACAGATTGCAAAGGGGCAGTACACGCATTGGGGAGGCCAATCTGGAGCGAGTTGCAGTAATCAAGTCTTGAAATGATAAGAGCATGAACCAGCACCATTGCGAGGTCTAAACATAAGACAATTACAGCATACAAGATGCAAAGAATGATATGATCAGTACTTTCAAACATTTAAGTACAGTCAGTCAAAATGAAAAGCATGTAATGTAATAACTTGATGCTGATGTTTCAAATTCGAGTGAAAAATCTAAAATATTTGTAACAGCAGGAGGTGTTTTACAGAACAGATCTGCAATTACTTTACATCTCAGCCTAGATGCAAATAATCCTTTTGGGCAATGCATTGGCTAATCTAGCTGTTGCAGAATACTATATCAAACAGTCCAAATTACTCACCAATATATTTCTTGTCATGGGTTTCTGTTCATAATTACGGAAACAGATTCCTATCGGAGATGGCCGCTTTGAGATAGAAAAGGCTAGTTAAGGAAAAATATTAAAATTTAGAATCGGTGACATTGGTTCGGCTGTAAAATATCAAGCTTCATTTGCAGTTCCTTAGAATGCTTTGAGGCATGAAATAAAAATATCTCCTTTTGAAGCACTGACATTAACTTAAATGATCCACTTTACAAATGTATCTGCTGTATATTCAGGTGGTTTACTTTTCCTTCAGAGAAGCTCAGTGGGTGATAGAACTGAAGCTTGAGGAAAACGGTGAGAAGTAAAACACATACATTGACTTAAAACACATGTCCCCCCATCACCACATATCCGAACTGCAGAATTAAGGAAATAAGGGCTACATTTTTGAGGTAACCGTACGCTGAATTTCACTGTTCGAAACCTTTCGGCCACAATTCAGATCTCTTTGAATGAATAACCCTGATTGAGCTTACGCTACAATGGCCATGCTAACAAACTAAAACCTCTCGTGTTTTGTTGCACATGGAACAATATAGAAACGAGCGCAGATGACACCTTTTTTTCCAAAATACATTTGAGCAAGGACAATATTTGATTTTGAATTAGCAGTTTTTGTGAGCAGGTGACGTAAGAACTTTGAGAGTTGTAAAGTTGGAGATTATTTTGTACTCTAAACCACTAGCATACTGCTTTAACCTCTTCACTGCCATGATCGTGTATACACAATCAGCAGTACTAGCAGCTAAAGCAGATCATGTTAACACGATCCGGAGCTTTGCTGTATCATTGCAAATGAAATTAGTTTGTTGCCAATGAATTTCATTTTTATTTGGGCTCTATAACATTCACCCAATATTTTGGAAATGTGGGAATTGTGCCCGAGGTGCTAACACTTTGTAAAAACCAGCTGGGGAATGTCTGCAATGGACTATTGCCCAGCTGATCTTGCGCGGAGCTCAGAACTGCAGTAACTCCATCTGGCAAGCAGATGGCGCAATCTGCAAGCAAAAATGTTATTACAGTAAGAAATACATTGGGAATATTCTCAACATTCTCAATTGTATGATTATTAAAAAATTATATTCAATAAAAAAAAGAACACTTGTTCCTGGCAGTGTGAGTTTTTTGGAAAATCACTCGGTAGTGAAGGGCTTAACATGTGTTTGAGTATTTTCTTGTACTGCTTTTATAAATAGTGGTGTGCATCGTTTTTCTTTTCAAAAAATAAATCTCGTACAGTCTGTCTGTATGCGCTGGCAAGAAGTGTTCAAGTGGTCGTCCTTAGAAAACTAAGCGATCAAACCAGCCTGCAAGAAAAACATCAGCAGGTAGTCTCTAATGGCAAATGTTTAAGTACAGAGGTAAAAATAGATAAAACCATGATAGACAAAAGCAAAGGAAAGTCCAAGGTAGGGAATACATTCACAGTCAAGAACACACCTGAAAATCCTTTGCAAGGAACAGGAACATCACAGATGGTCAGACAAAGGAAAAATGTGATAAACGTTATAGTAAAAAAAAAATCCCGTTTATTTATTTATTTATTTATATCACATGTGTTCATCATTATTCTAGCGTTAAAAAGCACACAACTTCAATATTACCCCACAACCTGCACAACCTTTACTTCTTGTCTGCTCTTCCTATTTAATGTATTCATGTTTGACATGTTCCTGATTACATTAGTTTATTTAAATTTTTTCCTACCAATCTTTGTAAAACTAGACTATTTTATTTGCAAATTTAGCAAACTTTAACCCTTTCAGTACCAAGTGATTTTACACAAAAACACGTGCAGGACGCAGTGGTTTTATGGAAAATGACTCTCCATTACCCCCACAGTAAAATTATTCAGATGCTTCCCACTGTAGATGTTCACTGTACATAGGAAAGTCCGATTTGACAGGCAGAGGGCTCCCTCTGCTGGCCAAAAAGTGCTACTTCATTTACAATATAAATTGGACTTATTTATATATTTGCAAAGTATTTTACCAGGAAGGATACATTGAGATTTCTCTCATTTTCAAGTATGTCCTTAGGCAGATGAAGGAAAATGTATCTCAAAGCTTTTCAATTAATTTCAATATATCTGCTGTCATGTCCAGTGTGTTTTTTTGACATGTTCTGGAGCCCATTTACAAATGAATTTAGTCTTCAGTTAACAAAATTCAGTTGCATAGGTCCAGAATTGGACCAGATCGACTATATGCCATCTCAGGGCACCTTTAGGTGCTTTGAAGATCGAGTATACTCAATGTTGGTGGTGGAGGGATTAATGATTACACGAGTACATGCATTACATATTTGTACTAAATCTTATAAACTAAAAGGTAAAGGACTGTAAAACAGTAGCTGCATGGAGATTACAAAAAAAACACCAAACAAATGAACATGAATCAGGTTTCATTCCTTAGTGACTCTTCAGCTTTAAGCCTTTCACAATGTTGTTAAATATTTCAGTAATCTGACTCCTGGCTGTCCTCGACCTGTCCATCACCCGCACTGTCTGTACACAACTCCCTCACTGTCACTAGTTATTCACTGTTAACAGCAACTGCTAGAAGAAGCCAATTAAATTAGAACCAGAAAAGCGGATTTTCAGTAAAACACAATACTGTACTACAAAAGAATTTTCAAAACAAGATCGTGGAATTCTCTTTTCTTTATGTAAGGATGAAAAATATTTTGCACAGGCTTTACTTTAGAATATTTTTTTTTTTAAAAAGACACATATAAATCTGTCTGCTGGACATTAATGCCGCCGGCTTTATATGATGTTCCCTGTCATGAAAAAGCTGAATGTTCAGAAGATTTCTAGGGATTGCATTAGGGAAGCGCTCACCATGTTTTCTGGCTCTCCTGGCTGGTTTTATTTACTCAGAGAGGTATATTTAGGAAAACACTGTAATGAGAACCACTATAGTCTGATGATGAAAGGAAAGGAAAATAATGTGACTGCCATGAATACATGTAGAGGTTGACATTTTTTGTGTGGAATATACTAACTTAGCCGTTGAGTTCAGATTTTGGCGAGATATGAGGAATAAATAATTTTGTATTTTTCAGATATATACCCGTATATATAAACCCTTAGTAGATGCATTCTGGGACTTAATAAGTTAAAACCAAAAAATATGTTTATTTATATTATACCATATTGCCCTACATTTTGGCTCATTCCGACATTCTGAGCCTTTATCAAGGGGGTATATACACAGTGTATATACAACACACGATAGTTGCCCGGTGCAATGATCCTGGAAAAAATATATTTCAGAGTTCTTGGGTTGGGTAAGAGAATGTTTGGCATAGTGATTGAGAAGAGGCATTTAGGACCCAGAATCCTGCATGGCTTCTATCCTCTCACATTTGTAGACAATTAATTGATTAAGCAACAGGTAAATTCTCAGGTTGCTGACTCCTAGACAGAAGTGTTTTATCAGACTGCTCAGAGCAGGGCAGGGAGCAGTAACACTTCTAGGAAAAAAACTGTGATTTTCTTTTCTTTATTTGATTATGTTACCTGGATAGTCAGTATCGCTGTATGTTTAGAAAGTGCTCCAATTTGAGCTAGGATTTTGTTTGTAGTTTTTGTTTAATCACCTGTGATAGTGATTCAAAGCCAGTGTAGCGTTTGTTTATGCTGGAATAAAAAGACCGCTCATCATTTTCACAAGTTCAAGGCTACGACTGTTTATACCCTAGAGGACCTTGTTGTTTGGCTGAAACCAAGTATCCCAAGTAGTTGCTGTATCATAGTATACTAGGTGGAAAGCCTGCCCAGAGGGCAGTCTATTGTTGTTGTCGCCAGCTCAGAATTCACGTCCACATAGTTTTTTTTCAATGTCCTATCCAAGAGTATCTCTCTATATAAATGCTTTTGTAACGCGTCCGTCGCTGTCCCATCCACAACAGGAGGGCCGACTGAGCAGCTGTGATGGGTGCACGCACAGCTGACAGCGCATTACAAAGGCATTTATATATTAGAGCAGGTTCCTCTTCCCTCTTAGATTGTAAACTCACGGGAACCGGACCCTCAGATTGTAAACTCACGGGAACAGGCCCCTTTTAGATTGTAAACTCACAGGAAATGGACCCCTTAGATTGTAAACTCGTGGGACCCCTTAGATTGTAAACTCACGGGATAGATTGTAAACTCATGGGATAACCCCCATCTCCCCCAAACACACTCTCATTTCTTAATCCCCCCCAAACACCCCCACATCTCCTCATCCCCCCAATCGGGGGTTTCAGAAACCACTGGCCGCCAGGTTCCCCTGGGCAGAGCGGCAGCGGGTCCCAGGGGCTTCCCATTGAGTGGCGGGGGCCCCGGCGCGTGGAAATTGCTGCCATCCAACCGCCACGGCACGCGCACAGCCGGCGCAGCACGCAGCGGTTGGATGCACGCGCAGCCAGCAGTACGCTGGTTGCACGCGCATGCGCAGAGTCAGCGTGGCGATGGACACACTGCCTCTTACTGTATGTATTGTTATAAATACTTATTTTATTTTTTCACTGTTCTTATTTAGTGGCGAAAATGATTAGTTCCCCCAGTTTTGACTGTGGTATCGTAGGTGCCCCCCTGTATATTGTTCCTAGAGTATTCGCTGCCTCCGTACACCCAGAATATAGCAGGAACCCCTATAAAGGGTCACATGAGATTTTGACCCAAAATAGGGACTGTCTGTCCTGAACATGGCCAAGTGTCAGGTGTGCCCTCCCCATCATACACTGTGCGGGCGGTGATGTCCCCTGGCTGTCAGCTCCCCTCCCCCTCCATGCCGCACCGGCCAGGTAAGAGCACTTAGTGTGTGTGTGTACAGCGCTGCTAGAAGGGGGGGCACAGAACTCGAGTGATGGTCCCCATGGCAACGGGCAGGTCCTGCATTCCAAGGGGCCCCACCCCATCCTCCCTGTGCCGGCGGAGTTTGTGCAGTCCTACACCGTGCGACGACGGTGGAGGAGTCCTGACTCACACTTTGTCTTCCGGGGGGGGGAGCGGGAGAGGGGGTAGAGAGGAGCTGGATAGCCGCGCGCCGCGAGCTGGTCCCCGGCCCATGGAAACCTGATCGCCCAGGAGGAAGTGTAGGAGGGAGGGGGGGACTGAGCTCTTTTTTTTTAAGTGTTAGGGGAAAACATGTCTTCCCCTTCCAGCGGGACAGTGAGCAGCCCTGGAGCCAGACACCTTTCCCATGGAGCCCGGCTGCCTCGAGGAAGGCATGAAGAGCTTCATATGGGCGTTATTCCGACAGGGGAGCTCCTGTGGAGGGTTTGGTCAGTGAGAGTCCGGCTGGGCAATGCGTGCCGCGGCCTTTGGATGCGCGCGCAGCCAACCGCTGCAGGTTGCGCGCGCATGTGCAGTCTGTTTTTTTGGCGACGGACACGCCAGCCCTTATTGTTTTATGATATAGATATATATATGTCACCAGGAGACCTGCAATCTGGGTTTAGTTAATTTCTGTGCTCTGGTACTGCATCCGCCAACTTGATTCACATATTTGCACACACTGGAGACTTCATTATAAGGTAATAATGAATTTATCACATTATATACAGGGTTATTCAGAGAGTGGTGAAAAGCAGGAGAATGACTGGAGAATGGAAAATTCCAGGTCAAAATAGACGATTTGGAAAGTGAGATAAATGGGAGAATTTTTCTGGTTTGGCTATTTTGACCTAGAATTTTCCATTCTCCCGTCATTCTCCTGCTTTCCACCACTCTCTGAATAACCCTGATACTGTTATAAAGAAGTCTCCAGTGTGCGCATCCAATGGTGTATCTGTATGTGTGTGTATATATATATATATATATATACACACGCATACATACATTTATATTTTAGTAAATTACTTTTTTATTTTACTAATTATATATATATATATAATATATATATATATAATTAGTAAAATAAAAATGTAATTTACTAAAATATAAATAGTTTTATTTCTTAATAAGACAATTGATTATATTTATGCGTGTGTGTGTATATGTGTGTATATATATATATATATGTATATATATATATGCCTCTTCTTTCAAATTCAGGATTTCACTTCTATTTGCCTTGGGGATTTACGCAGAAAACAAAACTTAGATTTGGTCACATTCCATTATGAGTTTCAAGTTTTATGAATCAAGTCCCCGGGGATAAGCTTTATTGTTCCATGAACTCAGCTGCGCTGTAGCACCTGGCTTTCTGTAATGTCAATTATTCTCAAAGCACTCTTAAGACATTTCTAAGAGTAAAGAAATATTCTGTTATCTTGCAGCTATTGTTGGAAAATAAATGAACAACACTGCTAATGTGAGCTTCCTTTTGTGATTTAATTAGCCTTTTTTAATAACCTTTTTTTTTAATTAGTTATTACCCGAATGTCACCTATGCGAAATATAAATAAAGCTCATGTTCTTCCCCGGAATAAAATACATATCGTCCAACAAATATTTCCAGTGATTAGAGTTATATTATAAGTGAAATAATTAGCTTCTTCACATGGGACCTCATTACAGTTACAAGTATTTATAAGGCGCCAACACACTCCGTAGCACTGGAACATTAATTAATGTGTGAACTGGTTTGGAATAAACAAATGCATAATAACGTTTTGTAAGTAGAACGCCACTTTAACTATCAATGGGGATTTAAAATATGGCCACGAAAGTCACCTAGAGGTGGATGGAAATCTTTTTTTCCCACAGAATCTTCCAGTGGGCTAAAACCAAACATTGGTCCCTTTTAGTATATATGTTATAGTGAAAGTAAAGTCGGTAGATGTATGTATGTGTATATATATACAGTTGTGTTCAAAATTATTCAACCCCCAATGCTGTAAAGGGTTTTAGGGAATTTAGTGTACATTTGTAATTGTATTCAGAATTAAATCCTACAAGGACTTTTTAAAGAACCATATGCAACTAAAATGACATCAATTGGTTTTGTAATACAGTAGTAAATGTTTCTTTTGTGAATTCTTCATTGACACAATTATTCAACCCCTTAAAGACTACCACTCTGAAGAACAGAGGTTCATTCAAGTGTTTTCAATCAGGTATTGAAAACACCTGTGGATGTCACGGAGCAGCAATAAAGCATAATAAGCACCAATTAGGCAGCTTTAAAATGACTGTGATACTCAGCTCCTTCTAGACATTTACTGGTGTGGTTACAAACATGGTGAAGTCAAGAGAATGGTCCAGGAAGACAAGAGAAGAGGTGATTACTCTTCACAGGAAGGGAAATGGCTATAAGAAGATTGCAAAGATGTTAAACATACCAAGAGAGACCATAGGAAGCATCATTCGCAAACTCAAGGCAAAGGGCACTGTTGAAACGCTACCTGGTCGTGGCAGAAAGAAGATGCTGACTTCGACTGCTGTGCGCTACCTGAAGCGTAGAGTGGAGAAAAGTCCCCGTGTGACTGCTGAGGAACTGAGAAAAGATTTGTCAGATGTGGGTACTGAAGTTTCAGCTCAGACAATACGGCGCACACTGCGTAATGAAGGCCTCCATGCCAGAACTCCCAGGCGCACCCCCTTGCTGTCTCCAAAGAATAAGAAGAGTCGACTGCAGTATGCCAAAAGTCATGTGGACAAACCACAGACATTTTGGGATAGTGTTCTGTGGACTGATGAAACAAAATTAGAACTGTTTGGGCCCATGGATCAACGCTATGTTTGGAGGAGGTAGAACAAGGCCTATGAAGAAAAGAACACCTTGCCTACTGTGAAGCATGGCGGGGGGTCAATCATGCTTTGGGGCTGTTTTGCTTCTGCAGGTACAGGGAAGCTTCAGCGTGTGCAAGGTACCATGAATTCTCTTCAGTACCAGGAGATATTGGATAACAATGTGATGCAGTCCATCACAAACCTGAGGCTTGGGAGACGTTGGACCTTTCAACAGGACAATGATCCCAAGCATACCTCCAAGTCCACTAGAGCATGGTTGCAGATTAAAGGCTGGAACATTTTGGAGTGGCCATCGCAGTCACCTGACTTAAATCCGATTGAGAACCTCTGGTGGAACTTAAAGAAAGCAGTTGCAGTGCGCAAGCCTAAGAATGTGACTGAACTGGAGGCTTTTGCCCATGACAAATGGGCGAAGATACCCGTAGATCGCTGCAAGACACTTGTGTCAAGCTATGCTTCACGTTTAAAAGCTGTTATAACTGTAAAAGGATGTTGTACTAAGTACTAAGATTGAATGTCACTTGGGGGTTGAATAAAACTGATAATGATGTGAGCACAGAAATGACATTTGTGGTTATTTCATTATAAATGTTATGTTATATTTGTCTGACCTACATGTGCCTCTTTGATTTAATTGTAAGCAAGATGACTGAATGATCAAAATCAATGTCAAACTGGCCAAAACACTCAATTTCAGTGGGGGTTGAATAATTTTGAACACAACTGTATATAAATATATATATATATCATCCACGATCCCCACACTCGGTTTCTTCAGTTATTCATTCTCCGGTGCTGGGAATTGGACGCCAACATATAGAACTCCACAATAACCCGCCACACGGAGACTCGTTATATAAAAAAATATAATTTATTTAACTGATGAAAGTCCCTGTGAGGACTGTAGCGTTGAACATTAGGAGCAAATAAATACTCTGCATTGGGCAGGTTATCATATATATACAGTATATACTTGCTGGGGTTGTGGTGGAGGGCCAAAAATGAGATAAAAAGCCTCCATGCAATAACCAATAAAGTTTATTATTGCAGAAGCAATAATCACAGCAATTCAAAGAACTGCATCCCAGAGCTCCTGTGCTACATTCCCCATATGCAGCAAGGAACTCTGGGTAAGACATGCAAATGACATCTGTCTCACTTTTATGCATCCTGGGTCTATTTTATATATATATATTATATATATATATATATATATACAGATCCGGATGTCCAGCACACAAGCTATGGCTATGGAGATATCCCGTGCCGTGGTGCTGTACAAATCCCAGTAGATTATGTATGAATGAAGCAGAAGGGAGCACTCCCGGACTTGTATCAAGTAAAAAAGGGATTTATTGGGTATGCATTAAAAAATTTCTGACGTTTCGGCTCACTAACAAGTCTTAATCCATGATTAAGGCTTGTTAGTGAGCCGAAACGTCTGAAATTTTTTAATGCATACCCAATAAATCCCTTTTTTACTTGATACAAGTCCGGGAGTGCTCCCTTCTGCTTCATTCATATATATATATATATATATATATATATATATATATATTATAGATTAGGTATGCCGTGTTAGTCCAGATGCCAAAATCACGAGCAGTCTGTAGTGATACCTTTTTTATTGGACTAAAGTTACATTTAAAGTACAAGCTTTCGAGAGGATTCCTCCCTTCGTCAGGTATAGAAGCTAACTGATCAGAATAATAGAATTAAACATTGGGACAGTCATAGGGCTCACAGTTGGGGGTGTTACATGTTGTATATCGCCAAATGGCATGGTCAGAGGGGAAAAAAAAAACATTTAATTGTCTCAGGCAAGATGCAATCATGTCCACATATATATATATATATATTAGGTCGTGTTAGTACAGATGCCAAAATCAAGAGTAGAGCAGTATGTGGTGATACCTTTTTTATTGGACAGTATCACCGTGTACTGCTATACTCATATATATATATATATATATATCTCATAACAACCAGATGGGAACAGCACTCAGTCGTATAAATGTCAAAAATATGAGTTGCCCAGGTGCAATCCAGAAGATAGATACAGTACGCCAAAGATGGGAGCAGTGGCGTCGTAACGTGGGGGCGGTGGGTGCGGCCCGCACCAGGTGACACCCGCCTTTAGGGTGACACCGTCACCCTAAGGGCGGGTGTCTCACCCACCGCCCGCCACCGCCACCGCCGCGTATTCGCTCCGTGCGAGCGTCCGAAGCATGCAGCTTCGGCGCTCGCCTGGAGGAAATACGTCACCAGCCAATCGCGGCTGGTCACGTGGCTCCCCCAGACGAGCGCCCAAGCTGCGCGCCGCCGGACGCTCAGAAGGAGCGAAAAACGCGGCGGAGAGGTGCTGCCTGGGCCGCTATCCATGTGCTGGGACCAGGACCAGGAGGTGAGCTGGGGCAAATCCATGAGGAGCTGGGGCAAATCCATGGGGGCCTGGGGCAAATCCATAACCTGCTGGGGCAAATCCATGAGGAGCTGGGGCAAATCCATAACCTGCTGGGGCAAATCCATGAGCTGCTGGGGCAAATCCATAAGCTGCTGGGGCAAATCCATGAGCTGCTGGGGCATATCCATGAGGAGCTGGGGCAAATCCATAAACTGCTGGGGCAAATCCATGAGCTGCTGGGGCAAATCCATGAGGAGCTGGGGCAAATCCATGAGGAGCTGGGGCAAATCCATAAACTGCTGGGGCAAATCCATAAGCTGCTGGGGCAAATCCATGAGGTGCTGGGGCATATCCATGAGGAGCTGGGGCAAATCCATGAGGAGCTGGGGCAAATCCATGAGCTGCTGTGGCAAATCCATGAGGAGCTGGGGCAAATCCATGGGGGCCTGGGGCAAATCCATGAGGTGCTGGGGCAAATCCATGAGCTGCTGGGGCATATCCATGAGGAGCTGGGGCAAATCCATAAGCTGCTGGGGCAAATCCATGAGCTGCTGGGGCAAATCCATGAGCTGCTGGGGCAAATCCATAAGCTGCTGGGGCAAATCCATGAGGAGCTGGGGCAAATCCATGAGGAGCTGGGGCAAATCCATAAGCTGCTGGGGCAAATCCATAAACTGCTGGGGCAAATCCATGAGGTGCTGGGGCATATCCATGAGGAGCTGGGGCAAATCCATGCGGAGCTGGGGCAAATCCATGAGCTGCTGGGGCAAATCCATGAGGAGCTGAGGCAAATCCATGGGGGCCTGGGGCATATCCATGAGGAGCTGGGGCAAATCCATGAGGTGCTGGGGCAAATCCATGAGGTGCTGGGGCATATCCATGAGGAGCTGGGGCAAATCCATGAGGTGCTGGGGCAAATCCATGAGGTGCTGGGGCATATCCATGAGGTGCTGGGGCATATCCATGAGGAGCTGGGGGCATATCCATGAGGAGCTGGGGCATATCCATGAGCTGCTGGGGCATATCCATGAGCTGCTGGGGCAGTATATCCATGAGCTGCTGGGGCAGTATATCCATGAGCTGCTGGGGCAGTATATCCATGAGCTGGGGCAAAATCCATGAGAGCAGCTGGAGCATTATCAATGAGAGCAGCTGGGACCAGTATATACATGAGAGGAGCTGGGGCAATATCCATGAGAGGAGCTGGGGCATATCCATGTGTGCTGGGGGCAATATCCATGAGAGCTGGGGCAATATCCATGTGTGAGCTGGTCTGGGGCAATATATCCATGTGTGAGCTGGTCTGGGGCAATATATCCATGTGTGAGCTGGTCTGGGGCAATATATCCATGTGTGCTGGGGGCAATATATATCCATGTGTGAGCTGAGGCGCAATATATCCATATGTGAGCTGGGGCAATATATATCCATGGGTGAGCTGCTGGGGGCAATATATATCCAGAGCTGCTGGGGGCAATATATATCCATGTGTGCTTTCACTGCCTTCGAACAGGCAACGTACTTGCTGGCAGTTGGCAAAAAGTTGTGTGAGCATATGAGAGAGCTCCACAGCAATAAACCTCACAGTAATGTGCGCTGTGTGTATGAGCATTCAGTGTTATATGGGAGTACTGATTTAGGAGTAAGAGTAGTTAAAAAAAAAAATCTGAAAAACTCGGGGGGGGGGGGTGACACCATAAATTACCGCACCGGGTGACACCGACCCTAGTGACGCCACTGGATGGGAGCACTCCGGGTCTTATGATGAAAAAAATAAAGGTTCTTAGGAACCGAAACGTCGGGCTTTTAACCAATAAAGCTTTTTATTTTTTCATCATAAGACCCGGAGTGCTCCCATCTTTTGGCGTACTGTATATATATATATATCTATATATCACATGTATATATAACAAATTGCTCTCTGTGTGTTTAAATATTGACTTGATTAAACGTGACTTTTGGCTAGGTTCATTCAGGCTCTCCATGAAAGATGAAATGACCTACTCCATACTTAACACTAACTTGGGGACGCAAACGGGGAAAATCTGCACCTGCATTGCATTTCTTCATACAGTATGACAAAGTCAAACAATAACTGGATATATTTCTTCTTTTTTAACAAAAAATCTACACAGGTTGTTATCCGGGGAACTATTGTTGAGAATACTAGCAATGCTGGAGCTATAGCTATCGATGACATTTCTTTCAGTGACGGCTGTTCAGTTGCCTCCGGTAAGTAATCCATATTATTCCAATAAATATTCCAATAAATTATGTATATATAAATATAATACACTAAGGGAGCAGCACTCAACCTTTACTAAGCATAACGGCCGGTGTGTCTCAAGACAGAAAAATACAACAAACCGGGAGGAGAGCACACCATACACCAACTCATATATTCGAAGATTTTAACAGTAGCTCATACATTTAAAGATTCTTACAGATTTTAAGCTATTAAATATTTTTTACAGGGTTTTTAACCTTATGCTCTGTTAAAAATATGATAGGATCTTGGTTCACATAATATGGCCATAAATTGCTTAAGCCTGTCACAGCACCGATGTATCCCATCTCGACAGGTCCTACTGTAAAGCTGCGATACACTGACATTTACAACCTTGTAAAAAAATATCTTGTTTTGAGAAAGTGGTTGGAAAATGAAAAAGCAAATATCTTTTCTTCAGTGATAGCAGCTATGAAACTAATTGGTCTACAGAGAACACAAAGTGATTAGTGCTGGGAAGTAAAGTTGTTTTGGCGACTGAAAAAAATATGCCTGTAGGAATGTTAAGTACATCAATATTCCTAATAAAAATGTGCCTGGTGAAGCTCCTGATCCAATTTTATATAGTAACTGCCTTCCAAATCAAGAGGTAACATTTTAGAGCCTCAGGCATTCATTATCACTCTGTTTGCAATTCCTTTTCATGCAGTAAATTGCATTGTTGCATAAGTTGCATTGCTGCAAGTATCAGCTTCCGCTGTGCTTCCTTCTGGGGCCATATGCTAATTAAGCGCCTACCTTGGAATAGGCACGCAAAAAGGAAGACGGTAAGAATAATCTGCAGGCCTTGGGATAGGTCTCTGGCAAAATTTATTAGTCAACAAAATTAACACTGGTTTACAATTTGAAAAGTAATTGAAAGAAATTGATATTTCTGAGCCTATGAGTCATTCTGTTTGTCATTATAGTCTATGTGTCATTACAGAACCTATGTATCGATTAAGGTTGGGGTCAGACGAACGCAGTGCGAACGTGCGTTTAGCTGCACTTTTTTACGGCCGTGGTAGCAGCAAATGACGTCCAACGCACACACGAAGTACGGCCGCACGAAAGTTCGGCTGCGCAACGCAAGCGGCAAACGAATGCATTTTCGCAAGAACGTCGAACCGCTAGTACTGACGTACAGAGTGCACTGTGTCCGCATAGCGGCGTGTGTGCGTGATTAGGAGACGTCAGACGCTGCTCATGTCGGGCCAACATAATGTCCAGACACCCAAAGTTTCCTGGTTTGGATCCGTGAAAAATCACGGCCGAAATTGCGCATCGTATGACCGCTATCGCGTCTTTTGTGAAAAACTGCGTTCGGACACATCAAAACACTTTTTGACAGTAGACGTGAAAAATGCGTTTGTCTGACCCTAGCCTTAGAGCCTATGCCTCATTCTGTGTGTCATTTCTAGCCTATGTGTCATTCTATTGGTCATGACTGAACCTATGCATCATTTTAGAGCCTATGCCTCATTCTGTATGTCATTTCTAGCGTATGCATTATTCTATGTGTCATTTCTGAACCTATGTATCCTTTTAGAGCCTATGCATCATTGTGTGCATCATTCTGTGTGCAGTTTCCAAGCCATTTTCATGTCAATTTTTTAAAATTTTGTACAATGAGCATTTTTTTACTCTAATACATTGCGTGTCCGAATATTGGAAACAGCCAAACATCACAGACGCTTCCGATATCCCGAATCAGTCCGATACTGAAATATCAAAAATTTCCAATATTCCGAATCAACTGATTCTGATTATCTCAGAATCTGAAATTTTTGGATTTGAAAATATTCCCAACGGAAACGAACTGAAATTTTGGGTTGTGCATATGTCCATTATTCACTAACCACTCTTGGTGCAAAAATGGTGGAAAGAGCGAAGAAAAGTACAGGAAAATATGGTGGACTTTTCCTTTTTAGTGAATTCACTTTGCTTGGTCCACCGTAGTTCCCCAAAGTTCACTAAACTACATCCTCTGTTCTTTCAGTGAAACAGTGGTGGTTCGTGACGTGAGTAACCTTATGGGTTAAAGAGTTTCTTGGTGTCGGAACTCCATGTTGATGTGAGATCTTGCTGCATTCTCCCAACACTCAATATAGTGCTATGGTCTTCAGATGTTAGGCCTTTTAAACATAGTAAAAAATATGCTATCATCCACTTGAAATTACAGTTGTTTCACTGCTCATTTAAGTATTTTATACCTTTTTTGTTATTCTTTACCAAATTTGCTAAAATGGGTTTCAGTGGATTTCTGGCACTAATGGCAAATATGGGATTCTGTGGTTTTTACTCCACCACCACCACTCATTAAGCAGTCACTTGTCATCTAAGATGGGTGTCTGGTGCAGGGGAACCAAGGGGAAGAAGGTATGAGCAGAATCAAATTCAAACTACTCACTCTGACCTACAAAACCCTCACTAGTGATGCTCCCCACTACTTGTCCTCACTAATCTCCAAATACACCCCAGCCCACCCCCTAAAATCCAACAATGAACTGCGCCTGGCATCATCCATCATTACCGCTTCACATGTCAGACTGCAGGACTTTTCTCGTGCGGCTTCGACCCTATGAAATGCACTTCGTCGCAATATCAGACTGTCCCCAAATGTGGCTTCATTTAAACGCTCCCTAAAGACCCTTCTGTTTAGGGAAGCCTACCACCTGACTGTAACAAAATATCCGACCGACCCGAAAATGGTCCTCTCCACTCCCTGCATTAACTCATCACTCCCCCTCCTGTTTCGCACCCCCTCCCCCATCTAGATTGTAAATTCCCACGTGAATAGGGCCCTCATGTCCTCCTCTATCTGTTGGCATCAATACTGACCTGTCTCCTTTATGTATTGTAGAATTGTCCTGTCTTTCCCCATTGCACCATTGCACAGCATTGCAGAATGTGTTGGCGCTTAACCTCCCTGGCGGTTTTCACGAGTGTGGCTCGGGGGTTAAATTTCACCACTGAAAGCGAGAACCCCGAGCTACACTCGGGCTGGATAGAGATACATTACCTCTCCCTGCGCTCCCTTGCTGTCCCCGCAGACTCCTCTGGCGATCGTGGCATTTTACTTCCTGGTTCCCTACTCGTGAGAAGAGAACCAGGAAGTATGAAGTCGCGATCGCTGGAGGAGACTGTGGGGACAGCGAGGGAGCGCAGGGACAGGTAATG
This sequence comes from Leptobrachium leishanense, assembly GCA_009667805.1. Lineage (NCBI taxonomy): Eukaryota > Metazoa > Chordata > Amphibia > Anura > Megophryidae > Leptobrachium > Leptobrachium leishanense. The sequence continues at coordinate 298,159,561 of CM019067.1, forward strand.
TATGCAGCGGCATCCCGAGTGTGGCTCGCGTTACCACTTCCAGCATAGGAATTTAATACAAAAAAAATCTAAAAGATGTCAGAATCGTAATGCCAGGGAGGCTACTAAACAATAATAATAATAATAATAAGCCCAAGACTGCCTTGACACACTGGAGATGCAGAGGGATTTATTGGAGCGATTCGAGTAATGGAATCTGGATGGTATAACTATATGAGAGAGGCAGTGTCACGTTTGGGGCCTAGCTCTGAGTGCAGGAGGGTTGGGTGTGAGCCTAATTCTCAGTGAGACATTTACTAGACAGATACAGGGTTAAACTAGACAGGGTTTATTCAATAGAGCGAGATATAACTAGACAAGACTTGAACTGAACTAGAAAGCATTGACAGAATGTAAACAAAGCACAACGGTACACACAAGAAATATACTAGCAGAATTTCAGACAAGATAAACAATGGACACAGTAGGAAACCTTACAGTATACAGAAATAAACAAATAATTCAGGCGAAGGTACAGTATGGGTTCAGGCACTAAGAATGGTCGAATATACATTCAAAAAGTCTAAGTAGGTCACAGGCAAACAGAATAGTCAGGATACTAGGCAAGAGGTCTCATACACAAGATATATTCAAGATTACTACAGGGGACACAGGGGACAGTGGAGGGTACCGGTGCTATGGAAAGTACTAACCAGAATACAGCAGAGGGTAAGATAAATCTAGAGGAAAACTTGGTCAGAGCTTGACTAGGAACAGACTGCACTCAGCTAAGTCCAGGACTTCAATGAATGTGGAAGTGACGCCTAAGAAGTGTTCCTTCTTTATAAGCAGAGTTCATTAGACGCTATAGAGTTCAGGTGTGTCTCTAGGCTGAAATCCTAAAAGCAACTGAACGTCCAGAACTAGAATGCATTTGTCACAGAAGCCAGAGGTGGCGCCAGATGCATAGAAAGTCCAGAATATCCCTGGCAACGTCCACCTCTGCCAGAGGGGGCGCAGGACGGCACAGGCAGGGCAGGAATGGGGCTGGCCGGAGGGAAGATGTAGGAAAGAGAAACAAGACAAGGAAAGACACTGAGGGCACCACGGCAGGATACTCATGGGAAACCCGAGACAGGCGGTACAGGATAATGGCTGGCTGAAGAGTTGAAGGAACCCAAGTTGTAGGGTACAGGACACAGGAGACCGGAGTTGCAGAGTAATGGAGAAAGAACACCAGAGTTGCAGGTACTGGAGACAGGAAACCGGAGTTGCGGTTACTTGAGACAGAGGCCAGAGTTGCAGGGTACTGGAAACAGGAGACCTGAGTGACAGGGATACTGATAGTACATGGCAAGGTGCGGTAGGAGACCTGAACTGCAGAGCAACATAGGCTGGAAGCAGGAACACTGGGAAACAGGCCTCTTGCTTGACTGGAAACTGAATGCTGGGCAGTGCAGAAGCACTGAGGAAGGGGTGTGTCCGTGTTATATAGTCCATGGCTAATGAAAGGGGGCATCAGTGGTTCCTGTAGGAGAGCTGGAACAAGCCGGGCCATTGCAGGAAAAGTGCTCGTAGGGACTTTCACAGCGAAGCAGCACCAGCTTGGGCCTTGTGGTGGCGGAGCGAGTCTCGACAATGGGTAATAAGGCACACAATAAAACTCTTGTGTTCAGTTCTGGATTAAGCATCGGTGTTAAACCAATATTAATTTCATCCTATGGTACCCACACTGGACATCCACAGATATTTTTAAAATTGAACTTTCAGAACATCCAAGTGCAGAATTAATCACTGTCAATTTGATGTATTTCTGGTTTCAGCCGATGTCACATTTTCAGCGTAGCTTATCAGCGAAAACTCATTTTAACTAACCAAATAAAACATATGCTGTTTTGAAAACAAAAGTAGCGATTTGTTATTTTCACATTTTTAATCTTCAACACAACACACTAATAGATTCTATACAGGCACTTGATAACTACATTTTACAAGCCTATATTATGATCCCGGAAAAGTGGCAAATCCCATAAACTAAAGTGAAAATAGCTGCTACGTAATGAATGCAGATTTTTTTAAGAAAAGGTTTATTTGTGTTACATTGCAATGCGAATACAGAGTGATTCATATAGACCCAAGTTTTCATTCTAGATGTTAAACGAATGGACGGCAATGAATGAGAATTTCAGGACATGTAACTCTTATGTTGTGCACTTTTCATCACAGAACATGCTGGAACACAGCCAAGACAAGAGCACAGCCATGGAAAAAAATTGCTTATTCTTTGGAAGAGAACAGGGTTACTTCCATCAAAGCGTCATGGTATTATACACATCACATGAGTTAATGGTGACAATCCAAACTTTATTTGAGGACCTTATCATATCAAAAAATCTGGGACCACCCTGGTCCCCCAGTCGTACCATCCTGGCCTTCTTTTTGTGGAGCTATCTCTAACGGAGGCGGCACACGAGCATACTGTACTGCATCCGTTACGGACGCACTTTTTGACGGGAGATATTGTGAGTACTGCATAAAGTGCGTCCGTAACTTCTGACGTCTCCACACCCTAGGAAAATACATGGCAGCGTTGTTTCTGCGTCCGTTTAGCTTTTTCACGTCGATGTTGTTTTCGCGTCCGTAGCCATATTTGTTGCCCGTCCGTGAAAAAGTGCGCAGGTGCTTCGTGTGGTGGGTTTCAGTGGCTCCTTTTTAAAGCTACGACGGACATCAAACAGTACGGTTAGACGGACGCAAAATGTTTGCCAGTGTGCCGCCAGCCTTAAGGAACAAATGTACAATAAGAAGCCCCACACAACTGTTGCCTTAGTGGATAATATTAGTGATCAGATCCAAAACTCTGAAGATGTAATATTGAGAGGCTTTATCAACAACAAGCAGCATCGGATTGACATGTGCCTATCAGAACAGTGGAGGTACCCTTTTCTGAAACTCTCGTTCATTTTCACTCATTTGCTTACTATCCATAAACTTTGGAATCAGGTCTGTGTAATTCACCCTGTACTTACATATATGGGACACATTAAAATAATCCTGGATGTTCTCATCACTGATTGCTAAAGAACTTGTATTTGGACTCTGCATTTTGTGAAATGTTCAAGGCAATGAACTTCTCCCATCTTTGGCAAATTCTTCTCTGATGTCATAGGCTTTTGAGAGCAATTGTCAGAAAACGTATAACTGGGAAATTAACGTTATTAATTTGATTGTAAGCTTGGTTCCTTAAGAGTTCAATTTCAAATTGCCTTGACAACTTCTCTTTCTATTACCTAGAGAAAGTAGCGTTCCTTTATTTGTCCTGTTTGGCAACTTTAGCGTGAGTGGATCAGTAGAGAAAAGATCAGTGCATCTTGTGTGAATTCATTAGATATTTATAAGATTATATGAAGTCTGAAAAATTCCTGGAAATAGGCGATTATTTCCTTATTCTCCCGTATCAATATCTATTCACAACACAAATGTACTTATTGTACAATATTTATGGATCTTTAGATACAGTCTATCATGTTCATTTGTCACTGCAAAAACATGGGGAAGAACCTGCAATTGTATATAGTTATATTTCAGTCCCAGTCCAAATTCAAAGTCCATCCATCCGCTAGTTAAAGTTTGACCATCAGTTTACATATACATCTAGTGTGATGTTGTTTAGTGACAGGCAAAGGTCAGTCGGGAATCTTCAATATACACAGAACCATACGGTCCATCCTCTTCTCCAGAGCAAGCTCAAAAAGAGAGTAAAAAGAGAACACACAATAGTGCAACCTTGTATTTGTGTCTGAAAAAAAACACATAAAAGGTTGCACTCACACTTAGCAGAGCCACTCCAATCCTGGCTCAGGTTTGTGCACTCTAGGTCAATTCTGGATGACCTTGGCCCTCTTTCACCTGTGGATCCTCAAAGGGGGGAGTGGGAGAGCTCAACAACCTCCCATTGTGTGTTTATCCTTAAACCTCCTTAAACCATATAGATTAAGATTATACGTTCACCTTTGAACAAGTCATCCATCATCAGGCTCCTTTCTAGCGCTCTGTATCTTTAGGTAAGAAACCCACCTCCATCTGTCAGAGTTGACTGTCACTCCTCATGTGGTTATGACGTTCTTCTGCATTTTCTCATCCCTGCATTCATAAGGATCTTCTTCCTAAATTGCTTTCTGCGCATGCCTTTCCGTTCGACGCTTGCTGTGCGTAAAGTTGCAGAATAGCACTTTGCAGTTTATGGATAACCACAATCTGAAAAAAATACTATATGGAAATCCAGTATAAGAACTGAAGGAGAATTATAGGGGTGCACTCACAAGTGTAACTGAGCAATCGCCTTGAGATGCTATACAACTCTAAACCCCTCTCCCAGTCTAAAAGTCTGCAAGCAGGACCTCACCCTGAAGAAACTCTCTGTGCATGGACAGAAGATGAAGAAACAGTAAAAGGCAATAAAACAATAAAGAGGCATTGATTCAAAGTGCCATGATCATCCAACGCGTTTCGACAAACTCAGATTTCTTCAGGGCTGAAGTTATACACAAAAAGGCATTTTGCATTTGTGTTGGTTTATGCATTATGTTTTACCATTGTACCTGTTGGTTACGTGTGCACCAAGTTGATGCTGACAAGTACAACTCAGCCTATATAGTGAAGTTGGTGACAACTTGGGTCATGGTGAATAAAGCCCACCGACTTCTTCTTGAAACAATTTTTTGAAATGAGACTATCTTCCAAATTCCAGAGCAGGGAGTGGAAATGAGTGATTTTTTTTTCTCAGATTTGCTCGTTTTTTTTGATAGTTTTTATTATTTTTATTATTATTAATATTATTATATAATAAATTCACACATGATGCATTGATCTTTAGTAAAGACTGCTTTACTGGAAATTGGAAAAAGTGTAAAGAAGATATCCGAACATTGTGGATATACATATTTTATGTAATTATGTATTATGTTATAACCGAGCAAATCGATGCTGTTCTTTATGAAAGCATGCTAAAATTGAAAAATGTGAGATTGCTATATACAGTGGTGTAGCATTTATGGATAATTTATAAAGGTGCCAGTGTATTGCAAATATTTTTTTTAATTTTTAATATCTATTTTTTTTTTGGAGAAAAATGATTTATACAATATATAAAAAACTGCATCATTTATAAGTTTGGTCAAAAGATTTGTATCCATTATGTTTAATATTTGTAAGGCTGCGAAGAGTCCAGAAAACACAATCAATATTTGCAGTTACATTGATCCAAGGACAAACACTTGTAGGAAAACCTAGCAAAGGTATATTGGCAATTAGATTTTTTTTCTTGTATCAATTACTTGTCTCAGATTCCTTTGTACCTTGGGGGAAAAAAATTGTGCATGTAGCTGTCAATCACATGGACTACATGAATGCTGCGGGGATGCGCACCTAATGAGTCAGTATCAATCACCGTACGTTTGCTACTATATGTCATCTTTTTAAAGAATAAAAACAAAATGCATAAGTAACTGCCTAACATAATTATAGTCAAGGTTGCTATGGAAATTGTCTTTTTTTAAATGAAATTTTAGTTTCCTGCATGACATTCCCTTTATAACAGTTGACGTTGTTATCTCCCAGTATATATATCACCTCAAGCATAAGCGTGTGTTAAGGGTTGTCAGGGACAAGAAAAGAAGGTATTATTATTTTGCGTACAGGTAGATAAAATCTTTAAAACATAATATATTTGTGTAAATATCTATATTTGGACATTTATTATCCCCTTCACTACTGAGATTGCGATATCTCGGGCTTCAAAGGCACCATCTGGTGCCCCAATATCGAGATAGTTTGATATAATGTTCTGCTGCCCAAAAGCAAATGAAATTTGTGTGGTGAATACGAATTCAATTTTTCTATTGGGTTGCAGAAGGTGCCCCCAAAGTTTTGGACCTGTGGGCATAATGCCCAAAAAGGTAAAACCGTAAATCGGCAGCTGAATGCTGTGAAATATCGGTCTTTCAGCAGCTGATGCAGGGAGATAAAAAAAATAGACCTGCTCTTTAATCCTCTGTAACTCAACTTGGCAGTAGATGGTGCCATCTGCTGGCCAAATGCGTTATTTACAGTAATAGACAGGTATTTCTGTAAAATTAATTTTAAAAGATTTCACAAAAAAACCACTGGTTTCTGACAATGTTTTTTTTGGAAAATCACTTGGTAGTGAAGGGGTTAAAAGTCCACAGGAGAAAGGAAGGGATATGATTGACCGTTTTCTAAGATAAAAGCTGCCTAAATAATCCTTAGATTTCTATCCTATTTTGTTATGGAAAAAAATGATATTCTGTGTTCTATAACATAGAAACACATTCCGTTTTTGGCTAATTTCCACACTCACCTAATTCGCATCTGAAAGTGCTTGTTTTCAGTGCATTTCTTTAGAATGAATTAGCCATGACCACGCCATGTGTTTCCTTTAGCTTACTAACAGCTTTCCTAGATATAATTGAGTAGCTTTTTGGTAGGCGTTATGGTGCACATTGTGTTTTGATATAAATGGATAGCCTTGATTTCTGCACATTTATGTAATTTTACAATTACGCCTAATCTTCCCGTTGCACCTTGGGGCTTATTCTGAAACACAGGATAGAGAATGCGACACATTAGAACTACAAGGACCAGTAAAATGAATTTTTCAACAGGTGCTTTTGCACTAAAGCCATTTCTTTTGTTCCTTTACTTCTTCAAAGGTAAAAAATAGTATTTGCTCAGGGCTGAGGTCACTTTGAATTTCGTTTTTAACTTTCAGATTGATCACCTATATTGGCAATAAGAGATTTACAGTAATGTTTTTCAACAGATTCACATACCATGTCATGAAATAAATCACTAAAATAGAATAATGTATCAACATAATCTATTATCGATTGTAATACTGTTGTTTGAATAAAGTTTAGTGACTTTCACTTCAAGCAAAGTATTATTAAGTATAGTTCTATTAAAACAACGGAAATTATGTTATTTTATTAAACCTTGTTGATTTATGCTTCAAACAGCAATTCTTTACTAATTCATGTAGTTGACTTAACCCCTTCGTCGCTGAGCCATTTCACCTCTGTGTGCTGAGCTCATTTTTACCAGTTTCGCTCATCATTTTTAAACGCTATTTGAAGTCACATTTTATAATACGACCCAGACAAATTATATTTCTTTCTTTCCGGCAGACTCAGCAAATTTACATTATATCATTATTATACGTATACGTCATGTCCTGTCTGTATATTATAACAAAAAATGCAATAAGATTAGAATTTTCAATCATCTACAGTGTGTAAAGTGTTTTTTTCCACATTTTATCATGCGAGCCTTTGCGGTTATATTTTCTATGGGGTGCACTTGTTAAAAAAATTAGAAATGGGGAATCGTTATATTTTTTTGGGGGGAAATTATGTGATTTTTAGCAAACTCCCCTATAGAAAAAATTGTTAGTGCAGCATCATTGTTCACATTAGAATTGAAATGGGAACAATATTACTGCATAAATAAAACAAGAAAGAACAAAAACTGTTTTTCAAATTTTTTTAAAATTTATTTTCTTTACATTTAACATTTTTTTAAAAAAAAGTATTTTTCTGTCCTCTTTTTTTCATACCTTCTGAAGGCTTTATGTTATATGTTGTTGAAATAATAAAGATTTGATTTTAATAATTCGAATTAGTCCTGGCCAGTAACCTCTGTGTCAGAGAGGTCCTTTGTCCTTACATTTAACATGGTCATATTTAGTATCATTGGAAAGGCCATGCTCTGGCCGTTCCAATGATAGCAAACATCAACCCATAGCTGCCGAAGGATCGGCCGATGCGGCTGGATGCGCTGAGCGCGTCCTACGCATGGAAGTGGTTAAAATAGTCATTTAATTAACCCTTTCACTACCCTGAACGTGTATATACAACCACCAGTAGCAGACATAATAGCCCTAGATGGTGTTAACATGATCTCGGGTTATGTTGTGTCACAAATGTAATTCTTTTGTTTAAAACTATTTTTTTTTACATTTGGGCTCCAGAAGGTGCCCCCCAAGGTGATAGCATTATGCACATGATGTCTGATACCTCCTGGGGCATATCTCAAACGGACAGTTCCCCAGCTGATTGTAACATTGGGGGCTTCCAGCCTCTCCTGTGTGCTTGAGGGCAGCATGTCTGATGCTGCTCGCTGACCAATGCCCGGTTTAAATGGAGACAGGCAGGGAGGTGGCTGCAGGAGGCGCGGCTTGAGTGGGGGTGCGGTCTGGTGAAGGTCTTTAAAAACCCTCAGTTACTTCTCAGCAGTGCCAGATCGTGGTTATCCATACCTGAGCTCCTTGTGCCTGAATTCTATTGTGATTTAACCTGTTATTGACCTCTGCTTGTTTTCTGACCATTCTGCCTTCTGTTGCCCTAGACTATTTTCTTGTACTACGCTACTGCACTGATATCGACCCGGCTATTCTATATCTGTATTCCTGATTCTGGCTCGTCTGACTAACCGCGTGTTGCTAACCTGGTTTTGTATTACAACATTGTCTTTTGCTTAACCCTTTTCTTTCTAGCTAGTTTACCTGGCCAATTCTAAGGACCAGACAGTTAGGGATTCTTCACGGCTACTCTGTTGGTAGCTTTTGGGCTCTGTGGAGTGTTGGGCGTTAAGTACTGCGTGGTGGGATCCGGGAACCGTGACACTGATCCTGCATAGAGCTCAGAATTGCAATAACTCCTTTCAACCAGCAGATGGTGACATCTGCCTGACATATAGGGTGTTACAGTAAGAAATACACTGGAATTATTCCCAAATATTTCTTATTGCATAATTAATGAAAAATGATTTTCCAAGAACCAAAAACACTGGTTCCTGACAGTTTTTTTTTAAATGACTTGGTAGTGAATGGGTTAACTGTGCGGCTTTTTTTAGTTTCCGTTAATATAGTCCGTGACAAGGTGGCAAAAGTTTGTGACAGGAGATCAGATTTCTCTTCTGCAGTCCCTGTCCTGTGGAATTCAATTCTCTGCCCAATCATTCCGCCATCTAGTTTTCCTACTGTTCGTCACATCCTGTAACTCATCTATTCAAGGGATCCTAAAATACTATAATCCATAACTACCTCACAAACATAGCGCGCTGTAATTCAAAGCACCACTGACCAAGCTCTTCACTTTCCTCTTGTCTCTGTAGCCACATTTCCCTTCTATACCATAAATACATTTTATACCTTTATTCCTACCATATCTGCATTGCCAGTTTATGTCTTATTCCTCTGCAGACTGAGATGTTGGGGTAAGTAGGATCTGAGTAACACAAAAGATGAATTTAGAAGTAGACTTGTGCACAGCGATTTTTTTTTTTTTTATTTTTTTCCGGGTGATTACGGGCCATTTTTGTTTTGGGTCGTTTGATATTTCACTGCGATTCGTAATTTCGTACTGATCCAAAATATCGGATCGTCCGATATCATTTTCAGATCATTTTGGTTTTCGGATCCGATAATGTCGTATCGGATCCGATTAATTTATCAGATCGGATCTGATTCATTATCATTATTGAAACGCTGTTTGCAAAAAAACACTATTGAACGAAAGCTTTAAAAAAAGTTAGGTAATCTAAAATTTCACCCAAAAAATCCTGAAAAATGCCAAAAAAAGTAAGTAAACAAAATGGCTTATTGCTGTAAGTGAAAAATATAAACGGTTTAAGAACTATTTGATAAAGATGGTGATTTTTTTTAACATGAAAACCTATAAGCGAATCCTACAAGTTGCAATGTTAAAAAATCCCCATTTTTATTACTTTGAAATCATTTTGTTCTTTTTTTTTTTTTGCTTTTTGTAATTTTTCTTTTTTTTTTAGTTTTGGAACATTTTGTTCCGTTTTTCAGTCATTTTCGTTACATTTTTCTGGTTTCGGATCATTCTCGTTCCATTTGATATCATTTCGGATAATTTTTGAATCATTTGATATCGTTTCGGATTATATTAGAATAGTTTCATATTGTTTCAGGTAGTTTCCGAATCGTAATGTTGACTGATTCGTAATATCGGACAAACAATATTATGTTTTTCTGACACAAAAAAAATAGCGAAAATACTATCCGAAAACGAAATTTTGGTGATACGAAATGCACATGTCTATGAGTTACCTACAAGATTTGAAATTTGGTCCACTTGTTTCATTCATAAATTTGGTAGATGGTCATTGTTGGAGGTGGAAGAATAAGTGATTGTTAAAATTCTTGACTACAGATATTTAAGTATAAAATGGACTTACTATTTTTGGTTATCTTGCAGATGACGAGGTGTCCTTGTGCGATTCTGATATGTGTGATTGGACTCCAAGATCACCAGAGGGACACGTTTCTTGGATATTAGAAAGTTCTTTGGAGAATCTAGCCTCAGAATTCGCAAGCAAAATCAGCAGGAATGGTAAAGGTAGGAATAACAATTCTTCATGTCATTTATTAAACCTCATGAGTAAAATATTAGAAAGGAATTATAATTTTTTTCAAGGCAATCAAAACACTTATTCTTTGTCACAAGACAATTTCTATCTGTTATCTGTCTATTCTCATAATTTTACTATGAAAATTGGTTCTTCACAATCATCAGTTTTCTAACAGAAGCAGGTTTAAAAATGTTGAAATAAATTTGCATCGCACCTGCAAATAAATACTTATTTAAAAAATATACATTTTAGTCTTGTAGGGATTTCAGTTTGCAGCCATTAATAAATTCTACAATACTGAATTGTATAAATTAATCCCATTGATAAAAGGATGAAAAAGCCTCTCACTCCCTATGCCATTATTAAGTACATAACCTTTGTCTTATTGAACTTCAAGGATTATGTGTAAAATTGTAGCAAAGTAAAGTAGGGTGGAAAAGAAAAACCTTGGACATTTTTAGACATTTCCGTTACTGTTGTTGATCCAAAAGAAAGCAAACTCCCCAATTTAATAATTTCAGTCTGCCCTTTCTAGTGATGCCTCATTTTTTTTTTCGAGAAAGGATTTTACCAGGAAGGATACATTGAGATTTCTCTCGTTTTCAAGTATGTCCTGGGTGGCGAGTATGTACCATTAGGTGTCTTGCCCAAGGACACTTACTGGAGAGGTGCTCTTGCTGGGATCGAACCCATGTCTCCACAGGCTCTCTCCACGCAGAGCAGTGATGTTACCTCTACTCCACCCACCCCTTAGGTGCTGGATCGCAAATCAGCGCCAATCGGTGATGGATCATGGTCCTCTCCCAGTGGTGGCTGACACTTTGGATGGCAGACAAGCCTCTGGGACCTCCCCCGCCTACTGACATCGTCGCCATATGCGCTATAGCGTCAGTTGGGCAGTTAACCTCCTAGCTGCCAAGTGGAGATAGCGGGGTAATTTAGATCACTGTATCTTCCGATCGATGGCAGCTACAGGATCATGTTTGGTTTCAATGGAAAGACCTGAGCATGGCCTTTCCAATGATATCAACATGACCAGGTTTTCTATAAAATAAAATAATTGGATGTTTTTTAAAAAAATTGTCTAGGTCATATAATAAAATGGGACTTCAAATCACGTTTAAACATGATGAGCATAAAACGGTCAAAATGAGCTCAGCACACAAAGGTGAAATGACTCAGCAATGAAGGGGTTAAAAAGCAAAAACATGTAAACGTTGGGTATTTCTAAACTCCGGACAAAATTTTGATACTATTTAGCTGTTTTTTTTTTTGGCGGTTGTAGGTTTTGGGGGTCAAAGTTTGAAAAGTCTGTTTTTTTCATTTTTTTTTCATCATATTTAATATTTTTTATAGCAAATTATACGAAATGATGAAAACAAATGGTATCGTTAGAATGTCCATTTAGTTGTGAGAAAAATGGTATATAATATGTGTGGGTACAGTAAATGAATAAAAGGGAAATTGGAGCTAAACACAAACAGCGCAGAAATGGTAAAACCGTCCAGTCACGTTGGGGTTAAAGGCTCAGTTGCTGTCTGACTGTTCTAACCTCAAGATCTGCCTGTTTTCTTATTTCTGGGGAAAGCTATCACAGCGCTTTAAGTGTACCCATCCTTAAGCTTCGGCTAAGGCCCATGTCAGACGAACGCAGTGATCATGTCCATGTCGCCGCACAGTTTAATGTCCGTCGTAGCATTGAATCATGATCAATAAAGACCCAGACATGAATACGTGCGCACCGAAGTGCGCACGCACCGCGCTGATGGCAACGGACGCAATTTAGGCGAGAACGTAAAACTTCTAGGAAGGACGCACAGAGCGCGCCACGTCCGCATAGCGTTCTGTGTGTCACACGAAGTCAGACGGAGCGCATTTGCGATGTCCAGCACCTTGACGCACAAAATGGCTTTTCATATCATTTTCCAATTTGTATAATTTTTCATATTAATTTTGTTTCCCATAATTCCCTTTTTTTCTACGTCCGTCTTGAAAAACGGATCGTGTGGTGACTACAGTATCTTCTGTCATTATGTCTGTCTATTGTGCATGCATGCAGAGTGCGCTCTGACTGCGTTCATCTGACATTAGCCTAAGGGCCAGAGAAAGGCACGAAATACTGCTGGTGGGAGAACCAGGGTCTGGCAAGGGAGCAACTTTAACAGATGTGACCCAGTCAGGATACGGAGATCTGTTACACTACAGAAATGTCATATTGAGCTTGTTTATATCTGCTTTACAGAAACATCCACATTATGTATTTTATCTGGTTTGAGTAGCTTGATATTTTTATATAGTATATTATTTTTTTTTGTATCCTAAAGCTATGATTCGAATGTTCCCTGTTTTATCTGGTAAAGGTTATTTCTATTAACACTGCATGCTATTTTTTCATTTCTTTTGGGGACTGAGTTCCTGCCAAAGAATATATAATGCCTACATAAATGTCAAAATTTTAAGTGAAGGGACTAGAGATTGATCTTTGACATTTCTAGACTCCGAGTCATTGCATAAAGTAAAATGGAAAAGCATTGGGCTCAATAAAACAGGCATTGACTTCCAGAGGTTTTTTGGTTTTGAATTACAAAAACGTGTATCCATGATCAAAATATGCATTCCTGCATTTAAATTCACATAATTGACACTTAGGGCAGGATGCTAAATCCCAAATCAGCCTGCGCTTAAGGTCAGCGAAGACTCTTTTGCGGGAAATGGCAAATTGTTGAAATCCCCAGTTTTATATTTGACCTGCAAGGTTGATGCAGTATGGCTAACTTCTAGTGAAGTTTTATGTGGATGGCTTTGCTATCAGAGTTACAATGTGCCTTTTAAAAAACATATGTATTTTACAAATTAGGGGCTCTATCACCTTGTATGAAATGAAACTCCATCACTTACGTAAAAATCTAGAGGGAGTCGCTGAAAGGTAGCACCTGATGACCCAGCAACAGATCACCTTGTCCATGGTAGTCCTTGTACAAGGTCATTTAGTGCACGCCCGGGAAACGCTAAGACCTGGGCTGAGACCCGGCACTAATTCGGTTGTGTACAGGATAGAACTGTTTTATTCCAGTGTAGATTGCCGGGCCATACCTATCCTCTGCCCTCACAAGCTTGTATAAGTATGAATACATCCAGCGAATAGTAGACATGTGCATTCGTTTTAGTCCTAAAACGATTTAGTCCGAATATTGGGATAATTTAGTTTTCGTATGACTAAAGAGAAATGAAACTGCTCAGTACAAAAAACGAAAAACTAAAATAAAATGCACTACATTTTAGTTTCAGTCCTTTTTGTGATATTACATTGAGTGAAGGAGACCAGCAATGAAGAGCGCAACATCGCAACATCCGAAGTTCTGCACCCTCCACATGCCAATGCAGTAGGATGTTCTATACAGAGAGGGGCATTAATTAATGCAGGAGTATGTTCTTTACATTATACAGAGAGGGGTATTAATGCAGGAGGATGTTATATACATTATACAGAGAAAGGTATAAATTGAGGATATTCTATACAGAGAGGGACATTAATTAATTCAGGAGGGTGTTCTAAATATTATACAGAGAGGGGTATTAATTAATGCAGGTGGATGTTGTATACATTATAGAGAGGGGAAATAACATTGTTCTAACCTCTTATATATAAAAATATTATTTACAAGTTTTACTGAAACTCTGAGCGCTGTGATGAGCAGCAGTCAGTTACTGTAACAGCTTTGCCTGACACGGGGCAGTATTACAATGTTGGTGCTAACTTAACCAGAGCTGTTGTAAACTTAAAACCTCCATAGGCTATAATGGCTCTGGGAAGTTTACAACAGCTCTGGTTAAGTTAGCACCAACATTGTAATATGGCCCACATTGTGCTGAGAGTGAGAGATACTGTAACAAGCAGCGATCTCAGCCCTCTGAGGAGCCACTACAATAGTAATTGTATCCACTGGTTTTCGGATGAATGAAATTAGTTTTCATACTAAAGAACTGAAAACGAATTTCTTTAGCAACTAAATAAATTGCATTTTAGGACTAATCCATTAGTTCAAAACGAAATTTCTATGTCTAAATAGCCCTCACACCCCTGCGTTATTAAAATCCTCCATTGTGGGTGTATCATCCATGTTTATATGCACACATATATGCAAAGCCTCAACTGTACACATGTATGCAGATGACACCGTAATCTATACCAGCAAACCAGATCTCCCACAGCTGGAGGCTGTGCTGCAAGAACAATTCACAGAGGTAGAAAAGTGGATCAAACAACAAACTTTTTCTAAATACTGACAAAACTGTAACAATGCTCTTTGGAACCGCACCTAAACTACATAAACTGCAAAATCCCCATCTACATGTCAGGACAAAATCAAATGACACACTGACCACAGTCACTTCTCTCAAATATCTAGGTATGTGGTTAGACCCAAATCTATCCTTTGGCCCCCACATCGAAAAACTCTCATCCAAACTTTACCCCAAACTAGGTGCCCTGTACAGAAACAAATCCTGCCTGAGCCCCGCGGTAAGAAAGCAGATTGTACAACAAATGCTTATGCCGGCTATTGAATACAGAGATGTAGTGTATGCAGCGGCCCCACAAACACACCTTCAGAAACTTACTACATTGTATAACTCATTCTGCCGCTTTGTGCTACAATGTAACTACATGACCCACCATTGTGACATGTTAAAAGAACTAAACTGTCCGTCGCTGGAATCTAGACGCACCTTTCACCTTTCCAATCTGGTGTTTAAGAGCTTCTCTGGGAAGCTGCCACCCTACCTGAATAGTCTGCTTCCCTCAGCAGTTCCCTCATCCTATAACCTCCGATCCAGGACCAGCACCTTACTTGCAATACCACAATACAAAAAGAAAGTGTCTCGATCCTCATTTTCCTACAGAGCACTGCATTTATCGAATAACCTTCCAGACACCATCAAATCTTCCCCCACTCTTAAGTCACTCAAGAGCTCCTTACTAGCATACCTCGGTACAGAATGCACCTGTAAACATGTAACATAGTAACTATATTACTTACATATTTATTTTCCGTGTTAATCTGTATATTTGTGTTTTTAATATCTTGCATTTATTACTTTTTATTTCTGTAACAACTGTAAAATTTCAATGCTCTTGAACCCAGGACATACTTGAAAACGAGAGAAATCTCAATGTATCCTTCCTGGTAAAATCCTTTTATAAATAAATAAAATAAATAAATATATATTAATTAAGGCTAATGGGCATTGCATGATAAATGCCACCCAACAGCATGTAGAATCATTACACTGCATTTAATAGATCCAAAAGGAAAGCCAGGTGAGTGACAATAATTTCCCTGCTGCAGCATATAAATAATACATGTTTCAGGGCAAAACGTATCCATGTGTCCCTTTAAACGTGGTCCACATGGTTACCCTAATAGTCCAACGCTTACATACTATGGAAACCCCCCCCCCAGTGTAAAAGGTTTAAAATTGACCAATGTATTAGAATTTGGATATGTCAATAAAGGATCCCGCTCTGAAGCTGATTTTGTTCACTTCAAGTTTATTCTCCGGTCATACACCTCTGCCCTCCACTTGGCCAAACAATCCTTCTTCTCATCTCATCTCTCTATCTACGCTGTCCTCCAACCCTAAACAGCTCTGGTCCACCTTCAACACCCTCCTCTACGCACCTCCCCCTCCCCCCTCAGCTGCCGTCAGCGCTCAAGACCTGGCAGGCTACTTCCTCAGTAAAACTCTAACTATCAGAAGCAACATCCCAACACAAGATAGTTATCTGCCACCTCCACTCCCAGAGGTCCCCTCTGTCACCCTCTGTCGCTTCCTCCCAGCCACTGAGGAGTAAGTCAATTCCTTATTGTCCTCCTCACATCTCACCACGTGCCCGCTCGACCCCATTCCCTCACATCTAATTCCTCCCCTCTCCTCCTCCCTCAACCCTGCTCTCACACACATCTTCAACCTATCTCTCTCCACTGGCTCCTTTCCATCCGCCTTCAAACACGCGCTAGTTACCCCTTTACTAAAGAAACCATCCCTCGATCCCAACTCTCCATCCAACTACCGCCCTGTATCCCTGCTTCCTTAACCTCTAAGCTCTTAGAAAAACTAGTCTTCAACCGCCTCTCCCTCTTCCTGTCCTCCAATTCCCTACTTGACCCCCTGCAATCTGGCTTCCGTCCCCTACACTCAACTGAAACTGCCCTCACCAAAGTCACCAACGACCTCCTAACTGCTAAAAAACACGGCCACTATTCTATTCTCATCCTGCTTGACCTCTCGGCTGCTTTTGACACTGTTGACCACCCCCTCCTTCTACAGACCCTCAACTCTCTGGGTCTCGGACACTGCACTCGCTTGGGTTGACTCCTATTTATACAACAGGTCCTTCTGTGTGTCCTTTGCTGGTAACTCCTCCTCTTCATTGCCTCTATCTGTTGGTGTACCTCAAGACTCTGTCCTTGGTCCTCTGCTCTTTTCCATCTACACCTCCTCCCTGGGCAAAATCATCAACAGCTTTGGCTTTAATTACCACCTCTACGCTGATGACACTCAGTTCTACCTCTCTACCCCTGATCTCTCTCCCCCTGTCCTTTCAAAAGTCAGTGACTGTTTATCTGGCATCTCCTCCTGGATGGCCTCCCACCACCTAAAGATCAACATGTCAAATACTGAACTCCTACTTATTCCTCCCTCCAATGCCTCCCCACCTCCTGACTTCTCTATCACGGTGGAGGGTATCACCATCTCCCCATCAAACCAAGTTCGCTGTCTTGGAGTTACACTTGACTCTGCTCTTTCCTTCATCCCCCACATCAAGTCTCTTTCCTCCTCCTGCCGATACCAACTGCGTAATATTTCCAGAATTTGGCCATTTCTTACCGCTGTCACCACAAAACAACTCACACACACCCTGGTAATCTCCCGACTCGACTATTGCAATAATCTCTTATCTGGCCTCCCTCTGTCCCGCCTCTCCCCCCTACAATCCATCCTGAACGCCTCCGCCAGACTAATTCACCTCACCCGCCGCTCTGTCTCTGCCGCTCCCCTCTGCGAGTCCCTTCACTGGCTCCCCATCCACTGCAGAATTAAGTTCAAAATCCTTATCCTTACCTACAAAATCCTCACTAACTCGGCGCCCCTCTACCTGTCTTCACTAATCACCAAATACACCCCAGCCCGCTCCCTAAGGTCAAACAGTGACCTGCGCCTAGCTTCTCCCCGCATCACCTCTTCCCATGATAGACTACAGGATTTCTCACACGCAGCCCCCACTCTCTGGAACGCTCTCCCTCGTACTGTCAGACTTTCCCCTAACTTCTCTTCCTTCAAACGCTCACTTAAAACGTTCCTATTTAGGGAAGCCTACCACCCAACTCACTGACGCAACCATCAATCACTCTCACCTTACAGTCCTCTCCTGTTTTCAACCCCAACCCTCCTAGATTGTGAGTTCCTACGGGAATAGGGCCCTCATCTCCTCCTGTACTGTTTGTCAAATGTTGTTCAATGTATTGTAACCCTGTCTATACTGTGCCTATTGTACAGCACTGCGGAATATGCTGGCGATTTATAAATAAAGAATAATAATAAAAAATAAAAAGGATACATATATATCATAATAGAGCCAACTGCAACAGCAGTTGGGATTTCTAATCAGTGCTAGGGAACTTGTTAGCGCTGTATAAATATCTGTAACTGTAACAAATGTCCAGGACAATACCTGACTCAACAAATTACTCTCTCGTCCTGTCCACCATAAAAAATAAATCAATGATTTGAGAATTACATTAAAATCTGAAACTAATGATTCTGACTGGGGAGAGTCTTCACGGTTAATGGTCGTTTTGGTCTAAAAGAGGACAAAATAAATTAATGTGAATTATTTAGCATCATTAGAAGCCCTTCGCAACATCAGCTTCACAACAGAAAACAAGCTATACATCACTGGTCTTAATGCTGTGGTAAGTGAGAATTATAGATCTTATTATAAGTGGTCCTTAATTAAAAGGAAGCATATTGATTTTTACATTTCGTGATCCATGCATCAGGCCATCTGTAATTTCCATAATAAAAAATACAGTATTAACAAAAAGCAAGTTGTGTAACAATTTACTAAAACACCAAGATACATTTATTAGAAAAAGGGTGTTATATAAATTATAACTAGCTAATATTCCCAGCGTTGCTCAGGTTTTTCTTTCTTATTGCATTTTTTTAAGAAATACTTTAAAGTAACTTTACATTTTTTAGAAAGGCTACATAAAAAAACGTGAGAAATTATTATTTTATTATATTTTTTAATATGTAAATTTTTTAATTTTGTAATTTTTCTTTAGACGGTTTCTGCTTTTTGGTCTCTAGACTCTCTTCTTCCCGTGATTTTTTTGCTCTTTCTCTCATTTCTTGTTGACGGCTCTCATGCTGCTCCGTGGTTTCTTTTGCTTGTACTGTTCTGAGTCTTTCCCTCTTATTTTCACTTGTCACTTATTTTCACTTGTCATGATGTCATGTTGATGTGTGGTGACGCTGATATAGTGTCTTTTGATTTTTTGCTTTGTGTTGAACTTCAGTGGTTATTAGTTTTCTTTGCTGCATTTTTTTTAAACTTTTATAGGCAACCTATATGATTTAACTCTATATTTCACAAATATCAGAGGAGCAAGCTGTGTTCTGCATCTCACATCAATTCTTCTTAAACAACCAAGCATTTATTTTAAGCCATTGATTTTGTGGATTTAGGCTGGGGTCAGACGAGCGTGATTTCTACGGACTGTACGTCCGTGCAGTACGGACATCGTCAGTACGGATGACGCAGTAGTGGTCACACAGTCCGTTTTTTCACTGAAGTTATTTTTTGACGGATGTAGGAGGGAAAAATAATTACAATGAAAAAACATTCTGTCCGTCAAATGCTGGACGTATAAATGCAGTCCGTCTGACCTCGCTCCATCACTCACACACAAAGCTATGCGGACGATGTGGACGTGGCGCACTCCGCACGTCCGTTCTAGCAGTATTACGTTCTTGCCTAACCTGCGTCCGTTTGCCGCGGCCGTTGTGCGTCCGCAGTTCAGTGCGGACGTACTTCATGTGTCAGGCTCCAATGGACTTACTTTCATGCTATCATGGACGTACGTTTAGGCGCAATCACGGACGTGAACACTACGCTCGTCTGACCCCAGCCTTAACTGTCATTTAATCCTTCGCCTTTCCATTTGCCTAATCCAAACATACAAACGTTCACTTTTATATATTAGATTTAATTTATTTTATGGGGATCTCACTTTAACCACTTGGCTGCTAAGGATGCGCTCAGCCTGTCCTGCCAAGTGCATGGATGCGCTGAGCGTGTCCTAGCACAGGAGGCAGCAATCGGCCTATTGGTGCGCCCCCCGGATGCGGGCTGACATCTTGGATGTCACCCCGGGACCCTGGCGGGGCAATTAGATGTCATCATGGCGGCGCAATGACATCTAATTCAGGCGCCCCCCCCGCGAGTGCGGAGGAGGCGCCTGAAAGGGGAAGGGGAAGGTCTCTCCTTCCTGATCGCCGGTGCCAGAAGGTTAAGGTAGGCACCGTTTGGAAGGGCACAGCCTGCCCTTCCAAACGGTGGCTGACATTAACCCCTGGGGAGCCGGATCACAATTCGGCATTGAAAGCGCCGGATCGTGATCCTCTCCCGGAGCTGGCCGACATCTATGATGTTGGCCAAGCCTCCGGGAACTCCCCCTGACGACTGGCGTCATCGTGCATAGCACGATGACGCCAGTCCTGGAGTTAACCCCTAGCTGTCAGCAATGGTGGAGATAGGGGGTTCATTGGAACACCTTATCTCCCGATCCGTGCAGCTAGGGATTAATGTTTGATATTGTTGGATCGGCCAGAGCATGGCCTTTCCAACGATACCAAACATGATTATGTAGAAAGTTTGTAAAAAAACATAAAAATTAAAAATAAAAAAATATTTAAAAAAAATTATAAAAAAAAAATAAAAAAAAAAAAAAATTTTTTTTTTTGTTAATGCAGAAATATTGTTCCCATTTCAATTATAATGTGAACAATGATGCTACACTAACGATTTTTGTTTGGGGTGCGTTTGTTAAAAATCACGTAATTTTCCCCCAAAAAGAAAAGTAACGAGACCACATTTCAATTTTTTTTAACAAGCGCACCCCATACAAAATATAACCGCAATTGCTCGCATGTTAAAATGTGAAAAAAAACACTTTACACGTTTTAAATTATTGAAAATTCTAATTTTATTGCATTTTTAAATAATAATAATAAAATAAGGCTTCAAAACGCGGTTAAACATGATGAGCGAAACAGGTAAAAATGAGCTCAGCACAGAGGCGTGAAATGCCTCAGCAGCGAAAGGTTAATTCATCTCCCATATGCCTCCCAAAATTTTTTTTCAGCGGTTGATAACAGTTCTAAATGATAAAGTTTACAGGATGGGTTTAAATTTTAATACAGATACAGGGCTTAGATAGGTGTTTGCATCTCTTGTGTTTGGAATTTTTTGGATATTATTTTTGGGCTATACACCTCAATAGTGAAGAGAGTCAGGGATAGTCCCTCATTATACAAGGTTATGTACTAAGAGGACATCTTAAAAGGACAGCAATACTTCAGGACCTGGAGAGCCCATACATTCGGGGGTGTACTAAAGGAAGGGGGGATCTGGGGACATAAAGAGGGCATCAGTCGACACAAGAGAGCTGACATTGGTGTGATATGGGGACAGAAGAAGAATGACTCTTAGGGGTCTGGGGAAAGTAAGGGACTGACATTAGGGGGATCTGGGGACAGAAGGGGACTGACATTGTTTTTTTTTGGGGTAAATGGTGATAGATATATATGTAGTGATCTTGGGACAGAAGGGGCAGAATGTGACTGACGTTTGAGGGATTCGAGGAAGGTAGGGGACCACTTGCTAGGCAGCCTCAAGTGTAAAATTTCAAACAGCGTCAGAACAAACATCATTGACATTTTTCAGGCATCATTTAACTTACCGGGTTAGTCAAAGAGAATCGAAAAGTCACCTCACTTTTGGTGACTTTTCGTTCTCTTCAATTCGGTGCGATTTGGCGATCCCATTTCGGCGACCCTGCGGTGTATTCAGCAAGCACCACAGGGCCATCGTAGTGCAGGGAAAAGCAGCCGCAAACCCGCAAAAAACTCACCGCAAAACCAGGGCGAAACCCGCAAAAACATCAGTATTTACCCCACCGAACACGCTGGAGAAACCCGAGCAGGAGCCGATCACAGCGCAGAGCAGATGCCTGAAAAAGCTGACACTGCAGACGAATGGAGTGAACAAAAAAAAAACAGTACGCTTGAATGTTTGAAAACTGAAGCGCTGTTTGCAAAGAAACTACTGAACGAAAATGTCTGAAATTTAAATATAAGATCCAATGAATGAAAATAAAAAGGGCTGTTACAGTAAAAAGAAAAATCGATTTAAAAAAAAAACAGAAAAAATATGTTTGCTAAAAATGCCTGAAAGATCCTAAAAAAATATCTAAAAATAAAGAGACTTTTTACTGCAGAATATTATAATAAATGTTTTTTTAGATATTGAATTAAAACGGGAATATTTTTAACATTGAAGCCTATGGGATTCACCTGAATAAACTTGTCGAATGAAACCACCGAACAGTAGGCATTTCGGCAACTTTTCACTGCTGGTTTGTGTTCTCTGAATAGACGAAGCATTACTTCTCTATGGGGATTTCACTGCCCTCGATCAGGCACCGAACAGGCACCGTACGTGCAGGCAATTCACCAACATTTGGCAAACTGCCTGCTCTCTGAATAGCCGAATGGCCAGGAAAGGTAACTGTACACTGAATTTCAGCGTTCGATTACCTATCGCCAGCAATTCGGATCTCTTTGAATAACCCTGTTACTCTTTTTGAAGCGCCAAAGTTTGTCTCAGTTGCAACACCGGCGCTTACGGACTAAACCCCACAAGGCTGCCGTACGGAACAATCTGTGGCATCTCCCATCACACTGGTTTCCACTCTGATGCTGCTGAAAATCAAATCTGAAAAAAAAATATTTTTAATAAACAAAAGTGTTTTATTAATTTACTAACAACATCCATGTCATGAATACAGATTTTCTGCTTGTCTGGAAACCTTTTAAAATTGTGAATATGTCATAGCAGTGTTAAACGAGTTGTGTTTACACACTGTGATTAATAATATTTATTAGCTACAGTATAGGAAATTGGCAAACACAATATAAGGAGACAACGGGATCATAAAATGAAACTATTTTTGGCATTCCGATTTTTTGTAAAACCTTACTTAAATGATTAAGAAATGACTGTATTTACATGCTGTATGATTATTGCTCATTTTAGAAAGTGTCACATTGTATCCACTAGCTCTATTCTATTATCTTAGACAGCTGTTAGAGGCTCCTGGGGAGTCATGTGGTGTAAGAAAAGAGGTCTTCTGCGTTTTTCTTTGATATTAAAATAGGTTGTCAAACCAAATGCTGCTCTGACCATCGAAGGGCATATATTCGCTAAGATGCAAATCTCTCTGCAGACCAATATTCAAGCTCAAAAATAGTCTTTTGTAATGTGTGCTCCTGCTGCAGAAATGAGTTAACCTGCTAACCAAGCAATATCAGGGGATGTCAAACTAATAATGCAGAGGGCAAACTCAGACCTCTGCAGTATGAGCAGTATTGCTCGAGTAAACCATGCTTCACGAAAAAAATAAAAATATTCATTTTGACCTACTAATAAATGTTTTATAAATCTGCTTGGGTTCATCAGATTACATGTATTTAGCCAAAAATAATTTTAATTTTCTGTATTAGTTTTTCTACTCGATTCTAATATGTTCTATCCCTGTTTTGTTCAGTTTGTATGTACACTGTAGTGCATGGCTGTCAAACTCAAGCCCCCCGATGTTAATGCCTACAATTCCCATTATAGACGACCAGAGAATCATGGGAGTAGTAGTTCAGAAACATGTAGGGGGGCCCAGAGTTTGACAGCCCTGCTGTAGTGAATTTTCATATTCTCTGGGGTTCAAAACAAAAGAAACCAAAAGGAAAACCCAGAAATAACTAAAACTCAATTTAAAAAAATGCATATAGAGCTGCCATGAAATAGAGCTCTTAACCTCTTTACTACCAAGTTGTTTTTCATAAAACCACTGCCAGAACCCAAAGCATTTATGGAAACCAACTTTTCGTTGTTTCAGACAGTCAGGTCTATTCAAGGATAGTTAAAACTCAGGAGAATGACTGGAGAAGTGAAAATTCTAGGTCAAAGTAGCCAAACCAAAAAATTCTCCCATTCATCTCACTTTCCAAATCGGCTAGTTTGTCTAGATCAGTGTTTCCCAAACCTGTCCTCAGGACCCTCCGCCTCGCCAGGTTTGCAGGATATGTGAAGCACAGCACAGGTGATATGATTTGCTGCTCAGTGATTGCAGGATTCAGTCTGCTTTTCCCCAAGGTGATCTGCAAAATCTGGCCTGGTTGAGGGTCCCGAGGACAGGTTTGGGAAACACTGCTCTAGATTGTTCTCTTCTCCTGCCAATTCTCCTTATTTTCATCTTTCTTTGAATAAACCTGAGTGTCGAAATGAATGCACCCTTCATAAAATACGTTTTAGAGACCGCTTATTAGGATGCAGAGTGCTCCCCTTGCTGGCCAAAAAGTGCTACTACATTTATATTGAAACTTTGGCTTCATTGTTCCATGCAGGAAAAACAGATTTCAAAGCTATTCAAATAATGAACACATCGCCTGTCGTGTCCAATGTGTTGACATTTCATAGACATATTCTGGAGCCGTTTTGGCTATGAATTTCATGTGCAATAAAGAAAGTTACATTTGTCAAGGATAGTGGGTAACTCAGCACGCAGACAACCCCAGTTAAGCTGAATGGGCTT
This sequence comes from Leptobrachium leishanense, assembly GCA_009667805.1. Taxonomy (NCBI): domain Eukaryota; kingdom Metazoa; phylum Chordata; class Amphibia; order Anura; family Megophryidae; genus Leptobrachium; species Leptobrachium leishanense. The sequence goes on from CM019067.1 coordinate 298,183,932, forward strand.
TAATAAGTCCGTGTTCAGCGGTCTTCCCTTATGGAAGCAAACATGGACGACCCAGTTCGTTCAAAAAAGTTGTTTGTAGTCGGGTGCAAAAATAATAGACACAGGTGGTGCAGTAGACATTGCTTATTTAGATTTCAGTAAGGCTTTTGATACTGTTCCGCATAGAAGGCTTATCAATAAATTGCAATCTTTGAGCTTGGATTCCAATATTGTTGAATGGATTAGGCAGTGCCTGAGTGACAGGCAACAGAGGGTTGTGGTAAATGGAGTTTATTCGGCGCAAGGTCTTGTTACCAGTGGGGTACCTCAGGGGTCAGTACTTGAACCCATTCTCTTTAATATTTTTATTAGTGATATTGCAGAAGGTATTAATGGAAAAGTATGTCTTTTTGCTGATGACACAAAGATTTGCAACAGGGTTGACGTTCCTGGAGGGATCAGCCAAATGACAAATGATTTAGGTAAACTAAAAAAATGGTCAGAGCTGTGGCAATTGAGTTTTAATGTGGATAAGTGCAAGATAATGCACCTGGGACGTAAAAACCCAAGGGCTGAATATAGAATATTTGATACAGTCCTAACCTCAACATCTGAGGAAAGGGATTTAGGGGTTATTATTTCAGAGGATCTAAAGGTAAGTAGTCAATGTAATAGAGCAGCAGGAAATGCTGGCAGAATGCTTGGTTGTGTAGGGAGAGGTATTAGCAGTAGGAAAAGGGAAGTGCTCATGCCACTGTACAGAGCACTGGTGAGACCTCACTTGGAGTACTGTGTGCAGTACTGGAGACCGTATCTCCAGAAGGATATAGACATCTTAGAGAGAGTTCAGAGAAGGGCTACTAAAATGGTGTACGGCTTGAAGGAGAAAAGTTACCAGGAAAGGCTTAATGATCTTAACATGTACAGCTTGGAAAAAAGACGAGACAGAGGAGATATGATAGAAACATTTAAATACGTAAAGGGAATCCACAAGGTAGAGGAAGGGAGTATATTTAAAAGGAAACAAAGTAGCAAAACAAGAGGACATAGTCTTAGATTAGAGGGGCAAAGGTTTACAAGTAACATCAGGAAGCATTATTTTACTGAGAGGGTGGTGGATACATGGAACAGTCTTCCAGTAGAAGTGGTAGAGGTCAAAACAGTAATTGAATTTAAGCAGGCATGGGATAGGCATAAGGCTATCCTAAACAAAAGATAAATCCAGGTAAAGTATCCATGTAGGAAAAAGAGTGTCATCTGCGCTCGTTTCTATGTGTTCCATGTACAACAAATATGAGGTTTTTGTTTGTTTCAATGGCCATTGCAACGTAAGCCCACTCGCCACTTCAAGGCACCTCTTTAGAGTGGGTACCTAACAATTGTAACCAAAAGGCCGCTCTACTGAGCAGCTCCAAGCCCCTCCAGCTGCTTTTCAGCGAAGGAGAGGCAAAGATGGTGGCTTTTATTTATACACGCACCAAACACTTCCCATTTGGGATCAAAAACAAAAACATGGAAAGAGGAACAGCTGCAGAACGACGGACTGGTGTTACAAGCATGATATACATAAATACAGAAAAAATGGCGTCGCGCCCATACTCACTTATTTTCAGAGCGGCAGCAACTGCCAGGAGTAACAGCCCAGTCAATGTATAAAACATAACAAGGAAAAAGAGTGTCATCTGCGCTCGTTTCTATGTGTTCCATGTACAACAAAAATGAGGTTTTTGTTTGTTTCAATGGCCATTGCAATGTAAGCCCACTCGCCACTTCAAGGCACCTCTTTAGAGTGGGTACCTAACAATTGTAACCAAAAGGCCGCTCTACTGAGCAGCTCCAAGCCCCTCCAGCTGCTTTTCAGCGAAGGAGAGGCAAATATGGAGGCTTTTATTTATACACGCACCAAACACTTCCCATTTGGGATCAAAAACAAAAACATGGAAAGAGGAACAGCTGCAGAACGACGGACTGGTGTTACAAGCATGATATACATAAATACAGAAAAAATGGCGTCGCGCCCATACTCACTTATTTTCGGAGCGGCAGCAACTGCCAGGAGTAACAGCCCAGTCAATGTATAAAACATAACAAGGAAAAAGAGTGTCATCTGCGCTCGTTTCTATGTGTTCCATGTACAACAAAAATGAGGTTTTTGTTTGTTTCAATGGCCATTGCAACGTAAGCCCACTCGCCACTTCAAGGCACCTCTTTAGAGTGGGTACCTAACAATTGTAACCAAAAGGCCGCTCTACTGAGCAGCTCCAAGCCCCTCCAGCTGCTTTTCAGCGAAGGAGAGGCAAAGATGGTGGCTTTTATTTATACACGCACCAAACACTTCCCATTTGGGATCAAAAACAAAAACATGGAAGGAGGAAAAGCTGCAGAACGACGGACTGGTGTTACAAGCATGATATACATAAATACAGAAAAAATGGCGTCGCGCCCATACTCACTTATTTTCGGAGCGGCAGCAACTGCCAGGAGTAACAGCCCAGTCAATGTATAAAACATAACAAGGAAAAAGAGTGTCATCTGCGCTCGTTTCTATGTGTTCCATGTACAACAAAAATGAGGTTTTTGTTTGTTTCAATGGCCATTGCAACGTAAGCCCACTCGCCACTTCAAGGCACCTCTTTAGAGTGGGTACCTAACAATTGTAACCAAAAGGCCGCTCTACTGAGCAGCTCCAAGCCCCTCCAGCTGCTTTTCAGCGAAGGAGAGGCAAAGATGGTTGCTGTTGTTCTGCAGCTGTTCCTCTTTCCATGTTTTTGTTTTTGATCCCAAATGGGAAGTGTTTGGTGCGTGTATAAATAAAAGCCACCATCTTTGCCTCTCCTTCGCTGAAAAGCAGCTGGAGGGGCTTGGAGCTGCTCAATTGTTAGGTACCCACTCTAAAGAGGTGCCTTGAAGTGGCGAGTGGGCTTACGTTGCAATGGCCATTGAAACAAACAAAAACCTCATTTTTGTTGTACATGGAACACATAGAAACGAGCGCAGATGACACTCTTTTTCCTTGTTATGTTTTATACATTGACTGGGCTGTTACTCCTGGCAGTTGCTGCCGCTCCGAAAATAAGTGAGTATGGGCGCGACGCCATTTTTTCTGTATTAAAGTATCCATGTAATTGGGCAGACTAGATGGGCTGAAAGGTTCTTATCTGCCGACATTTTTCTATGTTTCTATGTTTCTAAGTTGGTCGTTCGACTATGGACCCAGTGGACCCCCAACCATAGATTGTAATTAGTGCTGATTTATTTCTTTAAGGATTTCTCTTTAAATACATCACTATTTAAAAAGATCTAAGTCAGAGAAAAAACAAGGAATAAAATTAGCAATTTCAAACGATAGGAATTCAGATGTAAAAGGTTTGCAAAACAAAGAGCTGAACAATAATGCTGGAAATGCCTGCAATTAGGAAACATAAATCATTGTCAAGTAAAATATCTGTCTGATTACACGGTGAAGGCAAAACAGAATGAAAATGATCATTTTAAACCCCAAACATTTTGAAAATATCAACAAGTCTTTGTTTGTTTTGCGGCTTGTGGGTTTTACTTGTACATGTATTGCCTAAACACATGTATTTAGTCTAAAAAAGTAATTGTATGGTTCGTGTCATACGACGCCTGCAATTAAATTGCATTTTTTCCACAATTATTAACCATAAAATTATACGTTGGAGCACTGACACAACGGAGCATAATGACACATTAGTGCTATTGCTTTCTGCAGGCGAGAAGTCGTCTCCGTACAAAATGCAGACAAAAGAAAAAGTATTGATAATGGACATATATTTACCACAGCTAATCTCCTGCAAAAAAAAAATAAGTGATAACTACAATAATGGTTTCTTTTATGTCTGGGTACTTTTCTGCAGACATTAAGTTCTAAAGGATTGGCTAATTCTTCATTCATTCTACGCATGAAACACAAAACTAACTGAATCAACGCATTTTGCATCTGATACAGAATTTTCAGGAAATCAAATAGTAAACTAGTTGGAGTAGGAAAAAATAATATGACTTCCAATTATGCCAATTCTCAGTTGTGTTGCCAGGAAAAAAAAGCTTCCAACTCCATAACACTTAACCCCTTCACTACTGAGCTCAAGATAACTCAGGTCTTCAAAGGCACTATCAGGTGCCTGATACAGTATATAGTTATCTCAATCTCCAGCTATGCATGGAAAACACCAAATGAAGCCTCTTTGTTGCAGACAAATTTAGTTTGTGGAATGACTTGCCTCGTCCTATCAAACTCTCCCCTGATCTTCAGGCCTTCAAGAAATCCCTCAAAACCCATTTCTTCAGATTAGCATCAAGCATACACACAAGACAGACTGCATGACTCCTCCCTCTCTGCGCCCCTAAACCTGCATCAAGGTATCCGGATCCATCACGACGTCCCCTGCTCTCAACCCTATTTTCCTGACCGCCATATTTATGCAATTGTATTTTATGTTTTCCTTTATTTTAAAATCTCCCTCCATTTCTGTTAGAAAAAAAACCCCTCTGTTCCTCCTCCCTTCCTCCTCCCCTCCCCCATGCATGGTCACACAGTGTGCTGTTCTCATAACCGTTTCACTCTATTCACAGCATACACACAAGACAGACTGCAGACTGCTTTCCCACCAAACCCTCCCCTCCCACTCAGGGCAGGTCCATAACTTAAGGTCTCTCTTCCAGCTGTCTCCACTTCTCTCTCTAATTACTCTCCTTGGACAATCATCCTTCGGGCAGGGTCATCTTTTCATTATGTATCATGTACGTCTCCTGTTTGTGCTCCCCTATTGTAAAGCACTGCGGAATGTGTTGGTGCGGTATAAATGCCTGTAATAATAAATAATAATAATTAGTGTACCACATCACTGACGCAAGTCATCCCTCAGCTCACCGACTCACACATGATTGAAGCTGCTTCTATGACCCCATCATTCCAAAACCACTGGCACTAATGATCCTGATATCCAGTATAACTCCCCTTGTCTTCCTCAACCCCAAATCCTCTAGATTGTAAGCGCCTATGAGCAGGGCCCTCTACACCTCTTGTTTCCATTATATGTCCGTTTATCTGTATCTTGTTCCTTTTGGTTATTGTAAAGCGCTGCGGAAACTGTTGGCGCTATATAAATGATGATAATAATAGTACTTCAAGCTCCTGCACACGTGGACTCATCTGTAATTGATTGCCCGGTGCTCAGCCCAACAATTGTTTAGTATTTCGGATTGTTGGCGTATATACTGATTAAGCCTGTCACAGTGTCAATCTATACCATCAGTGACAGGTCCTACACTAAACACCTAATGACTACATTTATGGGATTGAATCACCAAGGACAGAATCCTTCCTGGAGCTCCCAACAGTTCAAGGTTACATAAAATCGATGATAAAACACCTATGGCAGGGAGGGGAGCTTGCCTGGAGGGTTGTCAGCCCCTTTCATGTACAATACAGCAACCAGGAGCTCATTACTCAACTAACTGTTGGCGCTATATAAATGATAACAATAATAATAATAATTTGACTCCCAGTGTCTCCAGTCTTTCAAAATGTTCCTAAAAATGCATGACTATATAGAGGTCTATCAGCTCACTCCATAATCTCCTACACAGCCCCCATGTATCCCATTACTTCTCACACTCTGCTATTTAACCTTCTGTGTGTGTGTCACCCCTCCTAGATTGTAAACTCACTGGAATAGGGTTCCCTTTTCTATCATTCTCCAAGTGCCATATTTATTTGCTAATTTCTTTTGTTTTGTCCTACCTATTGTACAACGCTGTGGAGTTTGTTGGCACCTTATAAACAAATGCAAATAGGGTTGTGCTTCCTCTGGCGACCGGGTGAGCCATTGCCCTCTCTTTTAGTGTCTGCATGTTTGTTTCTCCATCGATCTCTTTGTCTACAGGTAGTCTATATTGGGTTGTATGGAACAAAATCTAATAATTCTCTCGTTTTTATGGGTTGGAAACGCCAAGTTCAAATATCTTTTATAAGCTGTATTAAAGCGGTTAGTGTACAGAATGACCACTTTCAGCAGTTCCTTTATAATGACTGCGGATTCACCTGGAATGAGAGCAATTGCTTCCCATATCTTCAACACTGATAGCATCAAAACTGCCGGGGATAAAATTTGAAGTCGCAATTATTTATGACTCTTCTTAGCTCTCAGCCTGGACTCGCTGTCATATATGATAGACGATAATCTTTCCAGCCATCTCGCCATTCAGCTTCTACTCAGTCTTTTTGCTAAATTAACTGTATCATCCATAGCCCATGGTCATAGAGCAGCTTGGAAGAATAACAGGAGAAATATCTCTACGATGAGCTTTCCCGATAGTTAAACAGTTCGTAACTGCGTGCTCTTGTCATGCGTTCTAAGACGAAAATCCATAATTGGTTTTCAAGCTCTGAGACATAATAATAATAATTTATTTCTGGATCATTTTTGGGAGATTTTTTTTTAAAATGACATTTATTATTTACTATATATTTACTTTTACTTCAAAACTGATTAATGGCGTCTTGTCTGTGTGTCCTGTTCACAACCTGACCAACACGTCAGGTGTCTTTAACCTTCACCACTGCCGATACACGGAGGAAGCCTAGTTCTTTTCACACTTAATTGTGCGTGCAGCCTGAGTGATTTTTGTGCCTAAATATAACTCGTCCTTCATTCAAAGTCGTTTATCTTGTGTGTTCTGTCTATTTTTATTCCTTCGTTTTAATAACTTCTTCAGAAAATGTACGTTCGTTGGTGACTGTTTCAGAGCTTGGCTTCTTCAAACGAGGTAACTTCCGATATCAAATTTCCTAAACTTGCTTTACGACTTCTCGTCTTTATTCAAAGAGCCCCTACCATGTTAAACAGACTTGTGAAGTAACAAAGCAAACTCTGGGCCAGTGGAATACATTTTCTGATCTCCTACTGGCTTGTACACCCATAACATCAGCCATGTATCAGCCAGTAGGAACGATATTCTGATCTCCCCTTTCAGCCCATGACCATTGTGGCCAAATGTGCTCTAAACAAAATACAAAAATTTTTTATAACTGGGAACAACAACAAGTACTTTATATCATGTCACCCTATATGTTATATATATATATATCTGAAATGGCCATTGACCAAAGGTGCCTAGAACAAGGTTTCTCAACTCTGGTCCTCGGAACCCACTAACAGGTCAGGTTTTAAGGATCACCTTGGGGAAATGCAGACTGAATCCTGCAATCACTGAGCAGCAAATCATATCACCTGTGCTGTGCTTCACATATCCTGCAAACCTGGGGGCACAATAGGCGTTAACTTTTGCGCACTAATGCGCGTTACCGGCATGCGTCACAGCATATAATTGACGCCGATAGAGCAGAACACACGCTTACCACGCGCTACACATAACGCGTGCTGAGGGAAGTCCGTCATGGAAACACCTTGCTTGTGCGCTAAGATGGACGCGACGTTGGGGCGTCAAATACATTGCGCATGCGCACAACGGGCGAGAGCGAACGTCAAACGCACCTGCGCACTAGCAGCTGTGACAGAGGGAGACAAGTGTGAAAAAGGCTGGCCTGTGTGGTTGTTGTTGCCTGCTGTTTTTGAAGTGCTGCTGTTGGTTCCCCACACACTTTATTATAGCATGGATATGGAAATGTCCATGAGTGTCTCTCAAGGAGTTTATGGGATGAACTCACCACTTCCTTTTCTTTAGTTTCTGCAAATACGCGTATGCCAACAGAGTAAACAGAACTGCATCTCTCCCGTCCATCTTGCAACAAACACCTCACCACAACACGCTTATTTATTTTTTTAACACTCTTTATTTTCAACTTTATTAAAATTTCTTGTCTTCCAGCCCAGCTTTTTTTTCCCCCAGCTCAAAAATACAGTTTTTACGACGTGCGTCAAAACTAACGCATCATCTGGCGTCTACCATCTCTTCCGTAGTTTTTAACGCACGGGTGCGTCGTTTTTTAACGTGCATTAGTGCGCAAAAGTTAACGCCTAGTGTGCCCCCGGCCTAAGTGGGTCCTGCGGACTGGAGTCTGAGAACCGCTGGCCTAGAGTAACCGTAGCTGTGTGTTTTGTTGCCAATGTTACTGTGATAAAACATACCTGACTAGCCACTGGGTAAACCAGGTATATGCCATGTTACAGTTATAGGTATTTGTAAAGTGCCAACAAGTTCCATAGCTCTGTACAATGGGTGAGGCAGAATAACAAATATACGCACAAGTTAAACACATGGAGCAGTAGGAGAGAGGACACTGCACGAGATCTCACAATCTAAGAGGAGAGGAGTGACACACTAGGTGAGGGCAAGTGGCAGGGTTTGTGAAGTAGTGGGGTGGAAGTGGGGGCAAGAAATGTACAGTGGGGGGATTATGGAGCGAGTCGATATTCTTCTCTAAAGTAATGTTTTCAGAGACTTCTTCAAGGCCAGGAGCGACGATGAGAGTCTTCACTCCATTGGCCTGACTTATTCTGGTTTTATTACTACTTCACTAATCTTTCTTATAACGCCTCCCTCTCAGGTACCTCATCTCCTTCTCTACCTCTGTCAGAGATCCCCAGGGCTCGGTGCTTGGGCCTCTACTAGTCTCAAACTGCACATCCTCTCTCACACGCTCATTAGTTCTTTTGGGTTTCAGTTCCAAATTTATGGTGATGACATCTGAATCTATGTGCCCACTCCCACTTATCTCTCACTCTGTTTTTATTTGGGTATCAGAATGTCTCTCTACCATCTCTTCCTGGAAGACTTCACATGGTCTCAAACTTAACAGCGCAAAGACCGAGCATCTGCTGATTCCCACCTCACACCGACCTTATCTCAGACAGACTTTTCAGCTATGGTTTACAGCTCCACCATCCAGACATGCTTACATATTCTGTATTTTGGAGTGATATTTACTCCTCTCTCCTTCAAGCTCCACATTCGAACTCTTCCCAATTCCTGCTACTTCCACCTGCATAACATATCCAAAAGCAAACCGTTTCTGACACTGCACGCACTCGAAAAAATACTAAAGTGTACTTCGTTTCGTCTCAACCCAATTCACTTTAGAAAGTAAGCTTCTTATGGATCAAGGTCCTCTCTACCTCATTTATATTTAATTATGTACTACCCATATAATTGTAGCAGTGCGAAATACCTCGGTGCATGTTTTTGTTTCAGTGCAATACAAATATATGGACAATAATAATAATAAATAATATTGCCATCTCATTTGATGTAGTTCCTTTAAAATAATAGGGGTTGATTGATCAAAAAAAAGACTACGCTATGTACCGAACTACACCCCCCCCCCATCCCACCACAAACTCACCCTGTGACTCCATCTCTGCCCATCCTTGACCTGCACCTAGGGATGGGCTGCTGGTCTGGATCAGTTCAATGTTCAATTCGAACATCGGCTGTTCGAAAATTCGCGAACTTAGAACTTTTCGGGACGTTCGCTGGACGTTTGGAAAAAAAATTATTTCCAAAACATGCTTAAAAGATTCTAAAAAAAAATCTAAAACTAGAGTCTCTTTACTGCAGAATATAATAATAAACGGTTTATTAGATATTGAATTAAAACAGGGAGATTTCCCACTCATTGTTGGTCAAACATTTCCCACTCATTGTTTGTCAAACATTTCCCACTCATTGTTGGTCAAACATTTCCCACTCGTTGGTGATTAAACATTTCCCATGGCTTCAAATTGCGTTTAAACATGAGCAAAAGCGGTAACAATTAGCACAGCGGTGGAATCGCTCATCACTCAGTAGTGAAAGGGTTAAAAAACTTTTTTTTCATTGTTTCCTGTCCCCCAGGGCACTACCCGGACCCCCGTACACCTTTTATGGCCAATATCTTGCATATATGCCTTCTTGGAGGGGACCTTAATTTTCGAACATTCGAGCCCCATTGACTTGCAACTTGTTCGCATTGTGTTCGAGTTCGCGGTCAAACGTGTTCGAGTTCGAATGCGAACCGAACACGGGGGTGTTCGGTCCATCACTACCTGCACAAAGCCCAAGTTACTACACTGTCCATGCTAAAAATATATTGTCAACAATTTAGTAAACAAAACAAAGAACCAGATTTCGCTTCTCATATTTGTGAGTAAATACAACTCTTAAATTGTCATTTTGAGTGAAGGCAAATTAATTCCACATTCAATGAAAACTTATTCATGATACATTTTTAAAATTCTACGTGTACCTATCGAGTTCTCCATGGTCTTTCAAACAAAAAACATAGATAAATTATGGCAGTAAAGCAATTTTTGCAAGTAAATAGCCTGAATGTTAAATGCCTTTGAATTAAAAATAAGATAAATTGTTTCTGAAAAATGATACACTGCATGAAAGGACATGGTAGCTCGATGTATAATATTACCATTACACATAACATTTGGAAATGTTAATCTGTACGCCTTAAAGTTTATCTGGCTTTGAGAAAATAGTAAGATAAATCCTGGATGTTCAAACAGCTATTCATGGTTTTCATTTTAATGTAGAGAGCAGTAAAAGCCTACGTAAAAGGCCGTTGTCTCAACAGTTAGTGTTACATTGCTTTAGGATTCAATGAGACTTTAAAATATGTGGCTCACAGCTCAAACTCATTTTTTTTAGTGTTGTTTCAAACATCTACTTTTAATTAAATCTGAAAAAACAGGACTCCTGATAACTTTCAAAGTAAAGTTCAAAGAGCTGCTCCACCAAAAGTTTTAAATTGCATTTATCCCACATAAAAAGGTTTTATTAACCCCATAATTAGTATGATTTAGTATACTCGATCTTCTCAAGTCACGACGATAGAGTAAACTTGATCTGTTCATATTCTAAAGCAATACAAAGGAATTTCAATGACTGCGAACAAAATTTGTTTTCAATAGTTCTCCTCTAACAGGTCAGGTTTGCAGATATGTGAAGCACAGCACAGGTGATATAATTTGCTGCTCAGTGATTGCAGGATTCAGTTTGCATTTCCCCAAAGTAATCCTTAAAATCTGACCTGTTAGGGGGACTTGAGGAAACACTGCATTAGACAACAGGCACCTGATCGAGGCTCCCACCACTCCTTGTTACATAATCTGTAACGGTGTTGTCTGAATACATTTGTATGATGTCCTGCGATTGTTCAAAAGTGCGGCTGCACGCGCGTTCGCACTGCGTTCGTCTGACCCTAGCCTTAGAAAATGTTTTGAACAAAATTTTTTTTAAAGTTAAACCTTATGATATTTAAAAGATTTATGATTCAGCCAGAAGTAGATAAAATATTTTTCGGGTGCAATTGAACACTACAAAATATCCCATTATTTCCTACACAATCTTTATAATAGGTCTATGTAATTGCCAATTCAGAGTGACAAACAATGTGCTAGTTATGCACATTTTTTGCTTGTCTCCTTGATCCATTGTGTAAGCGTTAAAAGCAAGACCCCGCGGTTATGCCTCTATCTGCAGAGGAGAGGACCGGTGTTGCTAATGTGACATCTCTGCTGGTACTGAGAATCTAACCATGGAAAATGTGTTAAGTAGCAAAGATTACGGATGAATTCAATGACAGCTTGGCCACTGGTTCCTTTTCGCAGCTGTAAATTGGTTATAAATTAAATTGCATGCTCTTTCAATCAACAGCTGTGGTAAGATAAGACCTATCCTCTGTATCAGTGGTCCCCAACCCAGGCCCTCAGGGCCCACTAACAGGCCAGGTTTGCCAGATATCTGAAGCACAGCACAGGTGTTATGATTTGCTGCTCAGTGATTGCAGGATTCAGTCTGCATTTCCCCATGGTGATCTGCAAAATCTGGCCTGTTAGTGGGCCCTGAGGGCCTGGGTTGGGGACCACTGCTCTGTATCATTCCTAATCAACGAAATACAATGCACATTTTATTATCTTTCCTTTATTGTAAGAAATACTTATTGTGTAATTTCTATAAAAACACAAAATGTCTGCTTTATGTTGAGTAAAATGTTGGTACTATGTAAATGACAATTAAACGGGCACTTTACTGACATTTTACCCCTTTTGTGCCTTTAAATAATGCTACTGACAGCATCTGCCCAATCATTTTTCTTTTACATTTGTTTTGTAGTTTAGATGAAAATAAGCACCTTTTTCCCCTGCTCCTCCCTTCCGCTCAGGGCTTCAAAAATACATAGGTCCCTGCAGCTCCTACTGCAATTCACGTACTGTATGCAGTGGTATAGCGTGGGTTGTCAGCGCCCGGGGCAAGGCAAGAATTGTGCGCCCCCCCCAACCTGTGGACCTATTACCACAAATTTTCTGCTAGATATGGAGGAGCCGAGGATCTGCCTGGGAATGTGGGGTCATGTGTGTATGATTATTATGTTTATTGTGGTGTGCCGTGTAATCACTGATCACCGTATACAACTGGTTTCTCTGAGCATGGCTGTGCGTTTTCTGCCCACTGTAGCTTGACCGGACAGCGCAAAAGCCTAAACTCAGCTGTCGTGTATAGGCAGATGTGAGAGAGGAAAACGCTCAGTGCTCTGCACTGCGCTGCTGCCAGTGTGGAGACACTAACCCATCTCTATATGCCAAGACGCGCTCACTCACAGCAGGTACTCTGGCCAGTGCAAGGTTACACTCCACACTTCAATCCTACCCAGAACTGGATTAAGGCATCATGCGGCCTTAAGAAGGAAACCAGGTTGGGGCCCCAATACACTTTGCCCTATGCATGTTTTATAGAGAGCCACTGCAGTAACACTCAGTAATGTGCAGAGTGTCTGGGCGTATTATAGAGCTCCACAGCAACAAAAAAATCAGTAATGTGCGGTGTGTGTATAAGCGTATCAGAGCGCTGCAGCAGTAAGAGTGTATTACAGAGCTCCACAGCAATAAAACAGTAATGTGTGCTGTGGAATTTAGCGCACACACATAAATTAGTGTCATGTTACAGACTAGATTTTATCATTTAAATTAACCAAGTACCAGGTGTATATTTATGTTTCACACACAGGTGAAGATATCTTGGAGGTCAGACACCCAAATGTTAACTACCTAGTGGCTCAGATTTTGCTGTCCCCCCTCTCCCTCCTCACACTTCACAGCACAGTGACCTGCACTCTAGGTCTCCAGACATAGAGCAGGAGAGGGCAGAGGATGTTAAACATCATGTAGAGAGGACCATAGAGAAATGCAAGCACTGTTTAGTGTGCTGATCTGCCAGGACACTTTGACCAATGGTGACCAATGCCACTGTGTGGAGCCTCCTGCTCTCTCGCCCCATGTGACGCAAAGTGTGGCGCCGGCGCACTGTGTCACCGGTATCACGTGACCAACTCCCTTCCGGACCTGGCTGACCACTCACAGACCTCATCTTGCTGAGCCGATCGGCGGCTGGAAACAATTAGGGGCCCATAAATGAATCAGCGCCCCTAATAAAATTGCGCCCGGGGCCACCGCCCCGTTGGCCCCCCCACGCTACGCCACTGACTGTATGCAACTTGTGTAGGTGCTGGACAAAATCAACCAACCGTCTTCCTGAATGCCCATTGTCCGACAGACAAATTCCCAACAGAACAAGTGCATGACAAGCCAAGTTCCCGACACAGCCAACTCCCCGACGGCCAACTTCCCGATAGACAACATTCCGACAGACCAAGTGCCCGGTGGCCAACTTGAAAGAGCACGAGTGAGCGAGTCAGTGGGTGAGGGAGTCTGTGTGTAAGCGATCGTGACTGTGTGAGCAAGTCAGCGGGTGAGTGAGTGAGTCTGTGTATGAGCGAGTCAGTGTTTGAGTGAGTCTTGCTTTCACAATTGCAGAGATAGATAATATTCAGTTCCTCGGTTTCCCCCAGTCTGAGGTCCAGAGGGTTTCAAGTGCACAGCTTGTTCTAGCTCATGTGAAGCTTTGATTGGAGGAATAGTGTGTGGAGTACTGGACGGGGAGAAGGTGGGGAATATTCAGGAAGTGGGAGCTGAAAAAACACCCCTAGCTAGGGGGCGTCGCCAGAAAAGATGAAATGACAGAGTTCAAAGCGAGAAAATAAAAATTTTTTTACGCATTTTTAAACTTTTATTGATTTTATTATAGTATGTCTATTGGTATAAATATGTTTATATGTCAATTCCAATTTTTTTTTTCTAGACATGCATATCCCTTTAACCGTCGGGAACTTGATTGTCGAGATTTTGACCTAAACCCATGACGGTTATCTGATTTGGCAATAGCAGTTTGGTTTCAGATTTTTGCGTTTCTCGGCTTGATGGTTAGTTTATATAATCACATTATTTATAGTATGTAATTATAGGATATAATTCGTACTTGTGCATTTGGAAGTAAAGAGTGTTATTTGTGGATTATATTAATTTGCGAAGAGGAAACCTCTCATTCCAGGCAGATGTTGAGTATCAAAAAAAAGGAAGTGTGCTAAGGTCAGAAAAATCCGAAATGTGAAATTAGCATTCAGTGACCATTGTTATAAGAGGCCATAGGTCAAGATGAAGTCCCAAATGTTTTGTGCTGTGGATCGGAATACACTGTGCAGCTGACAGATTGCAAAATGTGGACCAGCCAAGAGTCTGCTCTGGGAGATAGCAGAGTGAGGTTCTGTCTGAATAGGACCTGTCAGGCTGAACTTTATTCTCTGCAAAGATTTCCACAAAAATAGATCATTGCCAATGATGGTTAAAATAAAGCTGATGATAAAATGTCAGGATAACACATAACATGCAAAATATTAACTGTAGGAAGACACCAGATTCTCGTAAACAAAAAAAAATACACCCCATGTAATGTTTATCATCATGGTACATCTACCAAAAAAAAAAGAGACATTTTCTTATTTTATTTTTTCTGTGCATTACTCGCTTCTGTCATTTACTGGTCAATATAATATTAACACTCTAATGCTGTGGCTTGTGCTGGCGGCAAGCGGGCTTAAACACAGCAGGGCGGTATAGCACATCCCCATAGCTTTCTGGCTCTCCTCTAACCAGCCTCCCTTCCCAATGGACCGAACACTGTCATTAGCTGCAGGGAAATGGCCTGAATACAGGCAGTTACCCTCCAACCAATGGCAGTGATCGTACCTCTGGAAAGGGAGCAGGACAAGAGGAGGACGAGAAAGCTGCCAGTGCCAGGCATGCCATTTTTCAGCATTTAACCTCCCTGGCGGTCTAATTTTTTCCAAATTTCGTGTCTAAAAGCTTCTCAATTTTTTTTTTAAAGGAAACGTGTTTTTGTACATAGTTAGCCTGTAATAATTAGGAATCACGCACTGAAATCCGTGCAATCAAGAGTCCTTACTGGTAAAATCCTTTATAAATAAATAAATAAATAAAAAAATAGTAAATACACTGAGTCCGATAAAGTTTGAAACACGACATAATAATTTATTATTCCAAAAATAATTAACCAAAATAATGCAAATAAATGATATTCAATAAAATACAACAAAAACAATGAAATCTGTCTGAAAACAAGGGTGAGACGATGTATGGTCTGTTTCTTATCCTGTAGTGCCACCTAGTGGCCTTTCATTAACATTACACTTTGGATTATACAGTGTTTTATAATTTTTTCCTAAATTTGCTGCTGGTCCGGCCTCCCTGCATCGTGTGACTCGCAGGGAGCCTTACCAGGAGGCAGCTCGCCGCGATCACACTGCGGGGGACAGCCAGGGAGCGCAGGAGGAGGTGAGTATGCATCCAGCCCGAGTGCGGCTCAGGGTTACCATTTGCGGTAGTGAAATTTAACCCCGAGTCCCACTCGGGAATACCGCCAGGGAGGTTAAGCCTGCCTGCCACTAGGACTTCTTGTGGCGTTAAGGGGTTAATCCATCTGCTTTACTCTTGTGGTATCCAGTGATAGCCATGTGCATGGTCGGTCCGGTGTAAACTAGGAGTGTCAAAGTTTCAGGTTGGGACCCAAAGTTCAGGGGTTTGAGCCCAGTGTGCAGGAATGCACAGGTGGTACCTTTGGGTAGACAGACACTGGGAGATCCGAGGCGTAGTACAAGGGGGTAATCCAGAAGATTGGACAGTGGGTGATCCATGGTCATGGTCATGGGGCTGGTACAAGCAGGGTCTGATACACGGTAAACAAGAGCAACTCAGAACAGGTCAAAATCGTTTGCAGGATAGACTTGCAATGCAAAGCCACATTGGTTGGGGGGGAGTGGACCTTTATTGCAGGCAGGAGGGTGTGGTGTGCGTTTGTTGTGTTAACTGATTGTGTACTGGTTACTAGTGCTGACCATGAGGGCAGCACTTTTCACGTAGCTGTTTCTGGAGCAGGCACGGTTTCTGACACAAAGCCTCAAAAAGCTAATCCATGCTATGCAAATGCCATTGGAAGCTGGTATATTGATGTACAAGAAACTACCCAAAACATTTGGTATTTAGATTTTCTTGCATGGAGTTCCAATAATATTTTCCACCTGTTAAAGGGACACTCAAGCCACCATGACCAAAATAGTGAATTTAAGTGATCATGGTGTGTTGAGTGACTCCCCTGTTTCCCTCCTAGTTGTCTTTGGGTCCTGTTACAGACCTTCAAAGTGGAGGTCATATTTCTGCCCTGAAGGCTGTCAGTCATCTCTTTATGGATATCCTTCCATGGGTTAGATCAGTTTGGGTTAATGCACCATACACAATTATTCATCTGCTTGGTGGAATGCTTGGTTGTTGCACATGCAACAATTCTGTGGATGGAACCATGCCGCTTCCTGCAGCAGGTCCTGTCCAATGACTGAATGTCCAAGGTCAGACCTCATTGCCAGGAGAAAGCAAGTTTTCTACATATTCTAGGCCAGTGGTTCTCAACACTGGTCATCAAGTACCCCTAACAGGCCAGATTTTAAGAATTACCTGTTCTTATTCATAAACCAAGTCGTTTTGAATAATCACAGAATATCACACAAAGTATTTAGACCACACTGTTATAGATTCTGTAAAGAGGAGTGGTTGGGCCACGACCTTGTTGTCCAATGCAGTAGCTCCCAACTCTGATCCTAAGGACCCACTAATAACAGTGCAGATTGTAAGGATTCTCTTGGGGAAATGAAGACTGAATCCTGCAATCACTGAGCCACAAATCATATCACCTGTGCTGTGCTTCAGATATCTGGCAAACCTGGCCTGTTGGGGGTACTTGATGACCAGGGTTGGGAACCACTGCTCTAGGCTAAAAACAGAGGGGGATGAGAAAACTCAAAATTTGCCGTAACACAGACAAACGTCGTCAATTCACAAAAGTGGAACCCAAATAGTGGTGGAAGCTTCACAACGAAGTTTCTCCAGAGGCTGTGTGGTTTCATATTTTGTGAAACGATGGCATTTGTCTGCATTACAACAACAGCGATTTATTATTATTATTATCTATTTATATTTTTGCTGATGTTTTCAACTTTGGAAAACACCGTTGCTTACTGAATAACCCCCAAAACATACTAAAGGCTCTGACATGATTAGCAATTGTATTTGTTGTTTGCGCTGATTCAGATTTTTGTCCAGTAGGTGGTGGTCACGTGTCTGTGCATTCTAAACCATCTACGGATTTTTTATAGACCACTATAAGACTTGTGTATTAGTGATAGAGTCTTTTATAGTATTTTAATTGGAAACAAGCTGTGAAGTCAACATTTTGTTTTGGTGAAAACATAATTTTATTATTTTTTAGCAGCAACCACTGAAAGAAAAAAAACGGTTGTTGTGTTTATTTTTATTTTTTTCTTCTAATAAGGACTGAGACTCATACTATAAGAAACCAACGGCATCCGTTATGCACAAGGACGTTCTCCAGCCCCATGCAAGGGATTTCACTACACACCGGGCCCTATTAAATTCTTCACGCAAACGTTAACGTGTGCGCAAAAATGCATTAACGCGAGGGGCAAAAGCCTTTGCGCTGAACGTCGTATTACAATGTCCGTGCAAAAAATGCGCGTTAACGTCTACCGCGGGTGAACCTGCGCGAACGCTGCTTGAGCATACTGTACTACGCTCATCCTATACTTAACATTGTGAGCGCAAATGCGTTTGTGCGCTGGTACGCGAATGGTATTACAATATATGCGCAAAATTTAACGCACAGCGTTTGCGTGCATAATTTTACCGTCTGTTAAAAGCTGGTGTTAATGGCAAATCTGAACGTCCTGGCCCGAACCCAAATACACCAGCCCAAAAAAAAAAAATACAGCACAGTATAGTTACACATTCTACACATACCCAAACAATAAAATTGAGAGGTTGTGCGTGTTTTTTTTATTGGTGCAGCATATATACTCAGATTGACTTTGACAGGCGCAAAAACCAAAAGGGAGACAATTGTGGTTCTTAATTCTGATTGGCTGAATCGCGTGAAAAAACAATCTGCACATTGATTTCTGCACGCAAAGTGGCTGCGCGCGCGTTTTTGCGTGTCCGTTTTACACATGTTATTTTTGACGGATGAAAAAATGCGCAAGGATTGTAATACCAGCATTGTTTTACGCACGTTAACGTTTAACGCTGCGTGCAAAAATTCACCGTTCTGCGTGCGTTTTTGCGTGAAGAATCTAATAGAGCCCTATTTGTTGTATCAGTTTTCACTGCGAAGTTACAAGTGAAAATTAATGATTATTTAAATTACAAAACACATTTCATTTTTGAGTATTTCTGTAAATGTATTATTTTTACTATGAAAAGATTGCAGTTACAGGTGATTTTACCAATGAAATGCCGATGCCTTCAAACATTCTTCTTATATTATTATTATCATTATCAGCATTTATAGAGCGCCAATAGTTTCCGCAGCGCTTTACAATAACCAATGGGATTCAGGAAAAATTAAAGCAAACATAGTAACAGAAACAAGAGGTGTAGAGGACACTGGTCAGATGAGCTTACAATCTAGATGATTGCCTGCAATCTTCACATCTAAATGCATGAGATTATTTTGTAAATCTTTTAGCTTGAGTATAGAACATCACGTGTCTATTGGCACATAATTGGTTTCGCTTCGATTCGCTGATATTGAACCCAGTAAAATTGCACGACCCCTAATCTGCAGGAAAAATCCTCATATATTTTGTATATCACATAAATGATTCTGAAAGGTGTTTGTGCCCAATGGCAAATGATATGGATGAGAATAAATCTGAGATTTATATACATACCCATTGTATACCAAAGACCACCTATGCACAATTTTCATTGTAATAAAATAACAAATGAAATTAACACACAGCACTTTTGTGCATATTTTTTGAAGATTACTGTTCCTCTTGGGGAAATGAAATTCTCGAAGATCTCACTCTTGTCACCTGACTTACTGTTAAGCAGCTACAAGAAAAAGCCCCCACATCACTATAACAGGATATACTGCTCTACAGAGTGAAAGAGTTTTCAAAATGTATAAATAAAAGCATATGCCCAAAACACCCTATCCCCCTCGTAACATGGCAAGAGAGGGAGCATGTCACCCACAGGTTGCAGACACCAGCTGATTAACGCTACAATGCCGGCATCGCTGGGGTTCCAATGTTGCCGCCCAGTCACTAATATTGTGTGTGGGACCTTTATAAAGCCTTGGAATCTACATTCAATAATTCTGGTGTGGGCTTAAAAAAAAATTAATGGGGAGGGGTGAGATAATACCCACCCCATCCACAATCCCTATCCATGAGCTTCCAGTAAAGGTGTAAAAGTAGACATGGTGGGGTGCACATGTGCCCAGCCCCTACACAGGCTTATAGGAAATGGGGGGGGGGCTTGGTGGTGGACGTGTGCAGGTGTGGTCTTAAAAAAAGACATGGAAATGGATATGGGTTCCATGATAGCCATTCAGTCCGCAGCCCCTAAACATGGGCTTGGAGTAGTTGTGTAAAAATAGACATAGTGGGGAGGGCATGTCCCCAGCCCCACACTTGCTGTTAATAAAAGTGGGGGGCTAGTAATAAAAGTAGTGGGTACCATGTCATTGTCCCTCCAATTCCCCCACCCCTAGAAATTGGGTGGGGGCTTTTAAAATTCTTGGGAGTTTACATGCTAGTGTCAACCCCCAAGCCCCCTCCCATGCATGATGGATAGGAGCTTTTAAGAAAAGAAGGGTGACATGACATTGTTGCCCTTCATTCCTTATCCATGAGTAATATGTATAGGCTATTCTTATCCTGTTGATATAGTGAGGGTTGGACATGCCATTGACCACCCCTTACATACTGTATGTACTCTCCCCTGTGTCTATGGGTCTCCAAGCCCCTAGCTGCCAGTGCTCACCCCCAATGAAAAAATCTACCTACCTCTGGGCATTGGGTGGAAAACTATTGGAATTTTGGGGGGCTGAACAAGCCGATGTCCACCCCCAGCTATCAGTTATTAATGTGTGGGACTATTAATAAAAGTAGCTAGCACTGTCTGTAGGTAAATACAGTTTATTCCATTATTCAATTAATCTGGAGCAAATGTCATGGATGAACTGAAACGTGGCATGAACAAAATTCTTTTTGTCTGAATCTCTGAAAAAATTCAAATGAAAAGATTCAGACGAACCAAAAAAAGCCTAATGTATATAGATATGGAATGCAGGCAAAATCAGTAACTTTTACGAAGAAGCACAAGCAACAGCTTCCTCTCTGGAATGCAACATTATTGAAGCGAAAACTACTTTGCATCCCCTCAAATAATGTGACAGGTTTATTCAACCAACAAACACAATGTAGCAATACATAGCTCTCTGTTTTCTTTTCCCTGCAGTCTGCAATGTGTGTGTGATCCATAAGCCAGGTAACACAATATGTGTCAGGGCTGCCTACATGTCCATAATGGGATGAGGCTACAGGCTACAAGTTACACATTCTACAAAACAACATTATAAAACAGCAAAGAACGTCTCAATTTATATTTCAGATCCAAAAATAAACAAACATTACAAGTCCCTGTAAAATATATCATTTGTGTTTTTGTTTAATGTGTATGTGAAATCATTGTTAATGTTTTTTTTATTTATTTCAATTCACAAATTTAATAAAATTTTAAGACAAAATAAAATGTTTAGGCTGAAATATGATTGTAATGTTTTGGCGTAAAATGTGTGTAATTATCCGACAGCTCACTCCTCCGTGAATAAACCCTTGAATAAGTTGAAGATAATATATAAATATATATAATTATTTTTTGTCACTAAGGGCTCATTTTAATCCTGTCGGCCTATTTAAAAAAAATATATATATATTGGCTGCTTGTGGCTTATATTTGTTCACCATATAAGGTGATACAGTTGAATTTTTTTTTGCTGGATCCGATATTCGGAAATGCCACTGGTCAAAAAAAACAGGCTAGTATAATGGTCAAAAAGGCTTATTTCAGCCAGCATCATACTGAATTCTGTCTTTAAAAATGACCATTTGAAAAACCGATGTTTAAACAAAGGTTTCAGTGTAATTCCCTCTATTTCACTGCCTAAAAATCTATTTATCAACACTTTTAAGCAATTGAATTTATTTTCTAAAATCGGTATATTGATTTATTTGAATTGATTCTATATAGCCAATATTTCCATTGAAAAGTATAGCCGCGAGATCCGATATTTGTTCAGAATATCTATCAAATATAATTAAAAGGCCAATTAACCCACATTTGAATCTCCCAAACCCAAAAAAAAGGCAATAATTGGCCTTAAAAGGTCCTGATTTCGGCCATTGGGCCGCGTTAAATCGATCCCTAAATTAGACTTATCAGTGAGATTTTATGAAACAGCTTTCTTGGGGATTTATTTTTTGTGAGTTTATGAGAATGAACTCTGGGAAAGTCTGTTAATTACAGCATCACATGGAAACTAAACTGTACAGTTACTTTCAATGAAACTGATGAACGTCATGGATGTGTGCCTTGTTTACTAAACCGTGACATGTGGAGAACCGATGGAAGAATTACAGATTTTTTCCAAAATGAGTAATTGTAGCGTAGCGGTTTTTCTTGACAGCTGCATGGCACTTAAATCTGCAATTCCCTTTACAATGCTCCAAGATTTCTACTGTAGTGACTTAACCGGAGAGCTGCTGTGTGACTAATTCAAAATGGCAGCTAGTCAGAGCTTTTCTCATGCCTACTTTAAAACCACAGAAAAGGAACGCCTAAAATTCAGGCAATGATGTCAGATTGGCTTGCGCTACAAATATTGACACTTCGTCTCTTTCCATCATCTCATAAAATTATAATAATAATAAACTCTTTTCCTAGTGTCAAGTAACATGTTGGACACATCAGTTTAGATTCTGTAGTTCTTTAAAACCAGTGGTACCCAACCCTGGTCCTCAGGGACCCCTAGCAAGCCAGATTGTGTCAGGTTTAGCACCTTACAGGTACTGGCCTTTCAGGTAATGAGTCCAATATGCAGGTCTGGGGAATGCACACAGACGGTTGGATGGAGAGGGATTATTGGAGAACCAGACAGGAGGGCTGTGGGACAGGACACAATAGGACTTACTGGTTGGCTGTGGGTATTTGGGAAAGCATTCCTTGTGTCCAGATATGATTGTTGGAGGATAGTGGCTCCTGGGAGAGCACGGTGGGTATAGGTAGAGCGGAGGGTCTAGAAGGGTAGTTGCTCCTGGGAGAACACAGTGAGTCTTGGAAACACGGTGGGTATTGAGGTGGAGGAATAGGTAGGGGAAAGCAGGTTTCTCTGGAGCGTGGAAACAGGACTTGTTCTTAGGAACAAGGAGCAACAACAATGAAGCGTGGATTGGAGGTGGGAGGAGACTTTTATTTGCAGGGTAGTGTGTGTGTATCGTGCTTTACTGTGGGGGAAAACCAGGTATGGTGTTCAGTGGATTGGATGGCACACCAGGCTACACCGAAAACCTGGACAGGAACATGAACACAGGAAAGGTGCTGCCTTCAGGTGATGGCACAGGCCAGGCTGTAGATGGATCCTGACAGATTGTAAGGATTACCTTGGGGAAATGATGATGGAATCCTGTAATCACTAAGCAGCAAATCCTATCACCTGCTCTGTGCTTCAGATAACTGGCAAACCAGGCCTGGTAGGGGGTCCTGAGGACCAGAGTTGGAATCACTGCTTTAAAGCTTCCCTGAATTTCAAGTAAAAGTGTTTTAAGAATATTTTGCTTGAGTTATTTCAGCCAAATATTCAACAGCCATACCATAGAACTGATGATGTTACCAGTAGTCTTAATTAATCACACAGTGACACATTTTTATGATGGTATAACAAAATATATATACATTTTTAAGTCGACCTACATAAATTTGAGCTATGTCTAATTAATAAATGACTTCTTCACAGCTCGTGTTATGTTTGCTGGAGAACAAAGTGACACTTCCCAGGAAAGTGGTTTCTTGGACAGCCCATGGTACATTGACACCAACCAGATCTACCAGGTTGTGTTTCATTACATCAACGAGAAAAACAACAGTTTGCGACTGCTGCTATACTCAGAGGAGGTAAGATTTCATTTACAACCATTAAAGTACATTAGATGTATAAAACTAGTGGGATAAATAAATATTGAAATCTTGAACTCATTAAAAAAACTTAAGTCTTTAAATTATATGAACTTGGAGATTGTGTAGTTTATGCAATGGAGTCCACTCCCCTTGGTTTGTTGTGTCCATTTGTCTTGAGAACAATATGATTAGTAAACGTATTGAGTGCTGAGCTCCTGGTTGCTGTATTGTACATGAAAAGGGCAAAAGGGCTGACAACCCTCCAGGCAAGCTCCCCTCTCTGCCACAGGTGTTTCATCATCGATTTTATGTAACCTTGAACTGCTGGGAGCTCCAGGAAGGATTCTGTCCTCGGTGAATCAATCCCATAAATGCAGTCATTAGGTGTTTAGTGTAGGACCTGTCACTGATGGTATACATTGACACTGTGACAGGCTTAATCAGTATATACGCCAACAATCCGATATACAAAACAATTGTTGGGCTGAGCACCGGGCAATCAATTACAGGCGAGTCCACGTGTGCAGGAGCTTGAAGTACTATTATTATTGTCGTCATTTATATAGCGCCAACAGTTTCCGCAGCGTTTTACAATAACCAAAGGGAATAAGATACAGATAAATGGACATAGGATTGAAACAAGATGTGTAGAGGGCCCTGTGGATT
Organism: Leptobrachium leishanense; assembly: GCA_009667805.1. Taxonomy (NCBI): domain Eukaryota; kingdom Metazoa; phylum Chordata; class Amphibia; order Anura; family Megophryidae; genus Leptobrachium; species Leptobrachium leishanense. The sequence goes on from CM019067.1 coordinate 298,207,994, forward strand.
GTCTTGTATGCTCAGTGGGTTTTCTGCGGTGTTTCTTCTTTTGGATTGTATCGCCGGCTTATCGGGGGATATTTGGAGGATTTCCAGCAATTTTTCGGATCCGTTCAGTGGGTTTTCCCTGCACTTCGGGGATCCTGCGATGAATTCACTGCAGGGTTAGGGAATTTGATTTCCTGAAGTGCAGGGAACGAAAGAGCACAGAAATGTCAATGACATTTCGGTGCTACCTGAATAACCCCTTATGTGATTTTTAGGATAGAAATAAAATTTGATAGGAGCCATTACCTTGTACTTTACTGAACCGTCCACTTCAAGGCACTCCTAATACTTCTCATCACTTTCTATCCTAATCATTTACAGGGTTATTCAGAGATCCGAATTGCTGGCGAAAGGTATCCGTACAGTGAAATTCAGCGTATGGTTACCTTTCCTGGCCATTCGGCTATTCAGAGATCAGGCAGTTTGCCAAATGTTGGCGAATTGCCTGCACATAGGGTGCCTGTGAAAAGAAAAATGGACGGCGCCCAAAACCTGTACCGCCACCGGTCAACCAAAGCCAAACAGAAATTCAGTGGTTTCCCCCAAACCAAATATGTGAAACAATTGTGTAATACGTATCTGGTGGCGCGATGAAGGTCGCCCATGGATGTCTGATGGTACTCTTAGTTCATTTGTCCACATGGATCATATGAAAAGACAGAACAGTACAATAGTATAGACTGATTTAACAGATTTTCAAAATGTATTATACGATGGTTACACTCACAAATCAAGAGCCCGGACACTGGCTCTGAGTGGATATGCACATTCGGGTACTTAATTTCCTCTGTTCAAGAAGGTGACCCACACCTTCTTTTAGGGGGAGATTCTTCTGACATATAATACAAGAAACAGAAAAAACCTTCTTGTGCAGATCTTGTAAATGTGGCAACATATGATAATATAAAGATTGCCAACTCACATGTGCTGGAGCTTTAAACCAAGCTCGGAGTGTGTGCACGTAAGGACTTAATAGGTTCAGTCCAATAAACCCTTTCAATTTCCAGGACTTCCGACGAATTGGGGATAAATAAATAAATGAATAAATTAAAAACTTTTATTAAAATATAGTACTACTGGCACTGCCAAGTTACCAGAACGCGTTTCGCCAGGGTAGCTGGCTTCATCAGCTTCATCAGCCACATTTACAAGATCTGCACAAGAAGGTTTTTTCTGTTTCTTGTATTATATGTGAGAATAATCTCCCCCTAAAAGAAGGTGTGGGTCACCTTCTTGAACAGAGGAAATTAAGTACCCGAATGGGCATATCCACTCAGAGCCAGTGTCCGGGCTCTTGATTTGTGAGTGTAACCATCGTATAATACATTTTGAAAATCTGTTAAAGCAGTCTATACTATTGGTACAACGATATAACGGAAGTAAAAACTTCCAAAAGGTAGGGGATAACCCAAGGATCAATTAGAAAAAAACAATTATTTTCAACAACTTTATTATAATAATGAAACAAATAAGTCACACAACGAAACAATTTAAAAACACAAATTAGAGAAATGGAGTATACGTAAAGGTGTATCTGGGAGGTTATATGTCCAATGAAACCATAATATGTACCACAATTACAACTATTAATTAAATAAAGAAAATAAGTAATGAGGTTAGCGTATGTGGATATCAAGAATAAAAGGACTAAGCCTATGGCCACGTGGTTGCAGAAGATGAATGATAAGGGAAAAACCCACTAAAGAATAAATCAATTATATAACAGTTAGCGCTTCAAAAGAGGAATCCAGATTCTAATCAATTCTAAGAAACACTAAAATAATAACTATGTACTTTCTCGTAAGGGATTCCCATATATGTATAGTGCTCTGCTGATCTTATTAGTACACAGTTATATGGATTCGCAACAGTGTATGTACCGGTGTATATTAATATAGCGACTTAGTATCCAAAACAAGGAACCAGATCTAAGGAGGTTCTAAGAGACGCTTGTAATATATATTTATCTACAATTCAACAATCATTGATACAAGCAGTACGCTGTAGGTCTCATCAGTACGTATCTAACAATTCATGCAGGGTTAGCTCACATTTATACATAGAGGAGGTCTCAACACCTCACTAATATAAAGACGCCAAGCAACGGTTGAAGGGTAGATATAATTGAAAGCGTTTAGGCTTGCATATCCATAAACCATTCCGCACCACATATATAATCCAGTAAGGAGCATATATTGAGATAGAACAATAGCGTCATATACATCGAAGAGCAGCCTACTTAAAGAAAAAATGCATATGGGTAATTGAAAACACTGTCGGTTAAATCGATACGAATATGGCCAATTGAGTCAATTGCGCAGAAAATCTTAGATTAGAGTATAGAAAAATGTCTCTTGTTCGGTGGTACAACAAATCAATGTTTCTGTAGAGAGGCTAAGTTTAAAGAAGATCTTAAATCAGCATAACCAAAGACAACCCAGTAAGGAAACCACTAAAAAATAGCACATCGCAGGTGTCGTTAATACCCATATAGAATCAAATATACAAGGGGCTTAGCACTTAGAGTATAGAGAAAACGCCCCATTAAGGACCAGCAGGACGTAAATTAGTCAATATATTATTGTAGCTGAGCCAACCGTTATTGACAAAAAGGGTTGAGTGATAGTGCCTGCAGGGTAATTGAAAAACGGTTTATATCATAGATGTCTATACACAGCACCTGCACCGTATAACCACCAGAATAGTTGATTTAATCAATCATATAACATTTGTAATCGAGCCAGACGGCGTATTCCTATACTAATATATTGAACGATGAGGGCTGCAGGGTTAACACGGCTAAAGGCAGTTATAATTTTTAATATATATCATAGGTGCATGTGCACAGCGACCACACCACAGAGACGCCCAAAGACTTCCCTAATAGGTCATATAGCTTTTATCGCCAGGCCAAACAGCATTTCTAAATCAAGCAATAGTTACTGCAAAATTGTCGCAACTGATGCAATTTATAACCAATTCAACCATGCGTACAGAGCACAGCGGCCGCACCACGTGGTCGCCAACCAAAATTTTACCAAATTACCAGAACTGTATACTAAATTGAATAGTCATAGTGTCTGTTAAAATAAGAGTACAATACTCAGAGTAAAGACTCAACGCGTTTCGCCGTTTCCTATCACGGCTTCATCAAGAGTGGTATTACTCTGTGCAAGGACGTCAATATATTGTATTTTCTGATGCATGTTGGGAAATAGAGATAATTAGTATGCAAATAAGGCACGTGAGCAAAACACGTGACCTGTCGGATACCATCGCTTCCGTTAGAATAGATTATTCTTAGCTAATTTGTTGCTACGTGACGGAAACCGTCAATATCTAAACAATCTATCTAACATAAGGCACACCAAAGAAGGAAATTCCCTGTTAGATCGAGGGAGATAAATGCTTTGGATTAAGGATTATAATCACGAGTCTATCATACTCCCGCTAATACAGTAAACATCAAAAAGGTCACCTTATGATCTTTAGAAAAAAAAGGGAGGAGATGGGAGCTAAACATGCATCAAAGTGGATATTAAAAATACATAATAACGGGGACGTCCTAACATAACAAAATAAATGTGTGAACAATTATATTATATACAATTTAAAATAAAATTGGAGAAAAAGAAAAGGTATATGTATGAAATACATACACATACATATAGGAACTGGCAGAAAAGTTTAGAAGTTTAAGAAGTGCTATCAATAAATGGGGTGAAGGTGAAACCTTCGTTCAGACCACCGGGGTTTTTAGTTCCTAGTTTATAAATCCAATATGCCTCTCTTTGACGAAGTTTTTTGTCAAAGTTTCCCCCTCGGGGATCAGTCCGAACTTTTTCAACCACCATAAATTTAAGACATTCAGCACTATTATGATGTTTAAGACGTAAATGCCTAGATACTGGGGTTTCACGTAAATACCGAACTGAACGTACATGTTCCAAGATTCTTAATTTAAGGGGACGAAAAGTCTTCCCAATATACTTGATCCCGCAACTACATGTAAGGAGGTATACAATGCCGGATGTATTGCAGTTCGAAAAATCTTTCACACTGAATGTTTCAGTGTTATCAAAATTGGTGAATTCTTTAGAATCTTTTTGTATATATTTGCACCCTTTACATTTACCACATTTAAATGTTCCAATGGGTGGTTTACTTAGCCAGTTGGTTTTAGAAGTATTTTTTTCCGCAAAATGACTATGAACAACCTGATCGCCAATATTAGAGCAACGGCGGGACGTAATAGACGCATGTTTTGTCAGAACATTTTGAAGATGTATATCTTGAATAAGCAAGGGCCAGTAACGTTCACAGATTTTCCGAATTTCATACCACCCGGTGTCAAAGTTGCCAATCATTCTAATACAGGTTTCTATATTTTTATGCTTATCCTGTAAAAGCATATCACGATCAGTAAGAAGAGCATTTTGATACGCTCTCTTAAGGCATCTATTGGGGTATCCTTTTTGTTTAAACATCATTTTCAGATCCCTAGCTTTAATTTTGAAGTCTTCAAGGGATGAACAAGTTCTTCTCAGACGGATATATTGTCCTGTTGGTATTCCACGTTTCAAAGGGGAAGGATGAAAACTTTCCCAATTGAGAAGATTATTTGTAGCCGTTTCTTTTCTATATAATGTAGTCATTATTTGTCCATGAGATGATTTATTGATTGACACGTCTAAAAAGTTAATGGTCTGTTCTTGTATTTCGAATGTAAATTTTAAATTTAGATCATTATAGTTCAATTTATTTACAAATTCAATGAAGGAATCACGGTTCCCATCCCATAGTATAAGGACGTCATCAATGTAACGTTTCCATTCAATGATTCTATGTTGAAATTCTACAAAATCTGGACCATTAACAATAAAGTGTTCCCACCAACCAAGATGTAGGTTGGCATAGGATGGTGCCATAGATGTACCCATGGCAGTACCTGTGATTTGCCTATAGAACTTATGGTCAAACACGAAGAAGTTGTGTGTCAATATGAAATGTAACAATCGTAACACAAAATCCGTATGTTTTTTATGTCGTTCGCCCCTTTGATCCAAGAAATATTTAGTATGTTCCAAACCTAAATTGTGAGGAATGCAGCTATATAGCGACTCAACGTCCAAGCTACATAAAAGCACATTATCGGTTAAGGTAAGATTTGATAAGAATTGGAGCATCTGTGTGGAATCTCTGATATACGACGGGAGCTCACAGACAAATTTCTTCAAAATTTGGTCAATGTAGATACTGGCATTGTTGTGTGAGATTATTACAGCCAGAGACTATAGGACGTCCTGGAGGGGGTGAGACCTTTTTATGTATTTTGGGTAGAGCATAAAAAGTAGCAATTCTTGGATTGGTTGGTTTCATAAATTTATATTCATTTTCAGTGATAAGACCTTCCCCACATGCATCTATAAGAATATTATCAAGATCAGTTGAGAACCTAGTGGTGGGATTATGTGTTAGTACCGCATACGTTTTTTCATCCTGCAGTATTCTTAAAACCATATTCTTATATTGCTCTGTGCTGAGTATAACGATATTACCGCCTTTGTCAGCTTTTTTAATTGTTATTTTATCATCGTCTTGTAAGGTTTTTAGAGCTTGAAATTCTTGTTTTGAAATATTATGTTTATACGATGAATTTAAGGTCGAATCGTCAATTTTTTCAATTTCTTGACATACCAACGTACAGAACATTTCGATGTTACTATATTCACTGATTTGAGGTGTAAAGGTACTTTTAGGTTTAAGATTGGTGTATCCCATATCTCCCAACTCTTTAGTGTTCTCTTCAAATAATTCCATTAAGATGTTTAAACAATCTATGTCTGATGGTGCTAAATCATATCTTCTAGCTGTTTTTTCCAATTGTAGTTTATGGAATTTATGTAAAGCAATTTTACGTGTGAATAGATGTATGTCTTTGATCCAATCAAACTTATGAAACTTCGGTTTGGGAACGAAGGATAAACCCTTTTCAAGTACAGAGATTTCATGGGAGGTTAGAGTACGTGGGGATAGATTAATCACTTGAAGGGGATTATTTACCATCTCCTTCTCCCCCCATTTCTCTTTCTGCCTCTCTGTTTTCTTGTGCTGACTCTTAGGTCCTCCTCCCTGAACTGATCTAAAAAAGTCACATTTTTCTTTAATATACCTTTATCACGTGATCTTGTATTTTCCACTGTAGTATCTACATTTTCAGCGGGATCCTCCTGGTCTGAGGTCTCATAGTCAGAGACTGACATCCCCTCAACTCTACTGGTACTGTCACGTTTAGGTGGAAATCTATAGACATTACCATCTTTATAGTCTTTGGTATCTCTCACGAACTTTCTATGTTTACGATCTTTAATTTCTTTATCAAATCTATCCAGTTTAGATTTTAACTGTATTTCAAGCTTTTCAAAGGCTGATTCACCCTTGAATTTTTGAACTTTTTCAACTTCGTTATTGATAGTATCACTTATTTCAGTCAAAATACATTTCTCATGTTTAATAAGAATCTCCATAAATTTATTAGCACATGCATTCGCTGCTTGTTCCCATTCAATGAGAAAAGCCTCATGCTTAATGTGTGTTGCCTGGGGAGTGTGAACACGTAAACCCCGAGGTATCATTTCTCTTTTTAAGTAATTTTCCAAAGATGCCACTTCCCATCTAGATCTAATTTGATTCTTTAAAATTTTAGTTAGACCATTAAATGCCACATAGATATTATCGGTGGAACTATCATCGACAAAGTCACCGTCTGAAAAGACCTCCTCAGCATTGTTACACCAGCAATCAAAATTTTTAACTGATGATAGGAGGCCTGCCATAATGTTCCTAGTGAAGGTATTGAAACCGAATAATTAGTAGTACAACGATATAACGGAAGTAAAAACTTCCAAAAGGTAGGGGATAACCCAAGGATCAATTAGAAAAAAACAATTATTTTCAACAACTTTATTATAATAATGAAACAAATAAGTCACTGTCACGGATGGCTCTGTTCTGGGGCGCCTGGCAGCAGATTCCTCGCTGCTCGCTGGCCAGGCGCCGAATAATAACGCCACCGGGTGCGCTCACGTGGGACGCCGGGGGGCGGAGCCTGGCGTTATGACGCGGACTCGCCGGGTTTAAAACCCGGCTTCACTAGTTCGCCGGTGCCCTGACGTGGTATTCACTTCCCGCAGAGCTCTTGTGTTTTTTGGCAAAATATCTGTGTCTGACCTTGCTTCTGACTTGAACCATTCTGTGTATGACCCCTGGCATTGGCGAACGAACCATTCTGTGTATGACCCCTGGCATTGGCGAACGAACCATTCTGTGTATGACTCCTGGCATTGGCAAACGAACCATTCTGTGTATGACTCCTGGCATTGGCAAACGAACCATTCTGTGTATGACCCCTGGCATTGGCAAACGAACCATTCTGTGTATGACCCCTGGCATTGGCGAACGAACCACCCTGTGTATAACCCCTGGTATTGGCATTTACTCTTCTCACGGTTCTGCTCTTAACTTTGGTACCGAGGTCAGTCTGTGTGGCACCCTAAGCACACATCAGACTACCTCTTATATTACTAAGGTCCTAGGGAGAACGAATACTCTATTCTGTACATCTGTCTGGTGTTTACCCTTGTTTGTCTATTGTCTGGTTAATTATCTGTCTAGTTGTGCCGACCATTCAAGGATCGGAAGGGTAGAGAGCGGTCTACGTATAGGGACCACTATTCTGGTATTCAGGGGGATTCGTGACAGTCACACAACGAAACAATTTAAAAACACAAATTAGAGAAATGGAGTATACGTAAAGGTGTATCTGGGAGGTTATATGTCCAATGAAACCATAATATGTACCACAATTACAACTATTAATTAAATAAAGAAAATAAGTAATGAGGTTAGCGTATGTGGATATCAAGAATAAAAGGACTAAGCCTATGGCCACGTGGTTGCAGAAGATGAATGATAAGGGAAAAACCCACTAAAGAATAAATCAATTATATAACAGTTAGCGCTTCAAAAGAGGAATCCAGATTCTAATCAATTCTAAGAAACACTAAAATAATAACTATGTACTTTCTCGTAAGGGATTCCCATATATGTATAGTGCTCTGCTGATCTTATTAGTACACAGTTATATGGATTCGCAACAGTGTATGTACCGGTGTATATTAATATAGCGACTTAGTATCCCAAACAAGGAACCAGATCTAAGGAGGTTCTAAGAGACGCTTGTAATATATATTTATCTACAATTCAACAATCATTGATACAAGCAGTACGCTGTAGGTCTCATCAGTACGTATCTAACAATTCATGCAGGGTTAGCTCACATTTATACATAGAGGAGGTCTCAACAACACCTCACTAATATAAAGACGCCAAGCAACGGTTGAAGGGTAGATATAATTGAAAGCGTTTAGGCTTGCATATCCATAAACCATTCCGCACCACATATATAATCCAGTAAGGAGCATATATTGAGATAGAACAATAGCGTCATATACATCGAAGAGCAGCCTACTTAAAGAAAAAATGCATATGGGTAATTGAAAACACTGTCGGTTAAATCGATACGAATATGGCCAATTGAGTCAATTGCGCAGAAAATCTTAGATTAGAGTATAGAAAAATGTCTCTTGTTCGGTGGTACAACAAATCAATGTTTCTGTAGAGAGGCTAAGTTTAAAGAAGATCTTAAATCAGCATAACCAAAGACAACCCAGTAAGGAAACCACTAAAAAATAGCACATCGCAGGTGTCGTTATTACCCATATAGAATCAAATATACAAGGGGCTTAGCACTTAGAGTATAGAGAAAACGCCCCATTAAGGACCAGCAGGACGTAAATTAGTCAATATATTATTGTAGCTGAGCCAACCGTTATTGACAAAAAGGGTTGAGTGATAGTGCCTGCAGGGTAATTGAAAAACGGTTTATATCATAGATGTCTATACACAGCACCTGCACCGTATAACCACCAGAATAGTTGATTTAATCAATCATATAACATTTGTAATCGAGCCAGACGGCGTATTCCTATACTAATATATTGAACGATGAGGGCTGCAGGGTTAACACGGCTAAAGGCAGTTATAATTTTTAATATATATCATAGGTGCATGTGCACAGCGACCACACCGCAGAGACGCCCAAAGACTTCCCTAATAGGTCATATAGCTTTTATCGCCAGGCCAAACAGCATTTCTAAATCAAGCAATAGTTACTGCAAAATTGTCGCAACTGATGCAATTTATAACCAATTCAACCATGCGTACAGAGCACAGCGGCCGCACCACGTGGTCGCCAACCAAAATTTTACCAAATTTACCAGAACTGTATACTAAATTGAATAGTCATAGTGTCTGTTAAAATAGGAGTATAATACTCAGAGTAAAGACTCAACGCGTTTCGCCGTTTCCTATCACGGCTTCATCAAGAGTGGTATTACTCTGTACGAGGACGTCAATATATTGTATTTTCTGATGCATGTTGGGAAATAGGGATAATTAGTATGCAAATTAGGCACGTGAGCTAAACACGTGACCTGTCGGATACCATCACTTCCGTTAGAATAGACTATTCTTAGCAACTTTGTTGCTACGTGACGGAAACCGTCAATTTCTAAACAATCTATCTAACATAAGGCACACCAAAGGAGGAAATTCTCTGTTAGATCAAGGGAGGCGGATAAGTGCTTTGGACTAAGGATTGTAATCACAAGTCTATCATACCCCCGCTAATACAGTAAACATCAAAAGGGTCACCTTATGATCTTAGAAAAAAAGGGGAGAGATGGGAGCCAACATGCATCAAAGTAGATGTTCAAAATACATAATAAAAGGGGTGTCCTAACATAACAAAATCAATGTGTGAACAATTATATTATATACAATTTAAAATAGGATTGGAGAAAAAGAAAAGGTATATGTATGAAATACATACACATACATATAGGAACTGGCAGAAAAGTTTAGAAGTTTAAGAAGTGCTATCAATAAATGGGGTGAAGGTGAAACCTTCGTTCAGACCACCGGGGTTTTTAGTTCCTAGTTTATAAATCCAATATGCCTCTCTTTGACGAAGTTTTTTGTCAAAGTTTCCCCCTCGGGGATCAGTCCGAACTTTTTCAACCACCATAAATTTAAGACATTCAGCACTATTATGATGTTTAAGACGTAAATGCCTAGATACTGGGGTTTCACGTAAATACCGAACTGAACGTACATGTTCCAAGATTCTTAATTTAAGGGGACGAAAAGTCTTCCCAATATACTTGATCCCGCAACTACATGTAAGGAGGTATACAATGCCGGATGTATTGCAGTTCGAAAAATCTTTCACACTGAATGTTTCAGTGTTATCAAAATTGGTGAATTCTTTAGAATCTTTTTGTATATATTTGCACCCTTTACATTTACCACATTTAAATGTTCCAATGGGTGGTTTACTTAGCCAGTTGGTTTTAGAAGTATTTTTTTCCGCAAAATGACTATGAACAACCTGATCGCCAATATTAGAGCAACGGCGGGACGTAATAGACGCATGTTTTGTCAGAACATTTTGAAGATGTATATCTTGAATAAGCAAGGGCCAGTAACGTTCACAGATTTTCCGAATTTCATACCACCCGGTGTCAAAGTTGCCAATCATTCTAATACAGGTTTCTATATTTTTATGCTTATCCTGTAAAAGCATATCACGATCAGTAAGAAGAGCATTTTGATACGCTCTCTTAAGGCATCTATTGGGGTATCCTTTTTGTTTAAACATCATTTTCAGATCCCTAGCTTTAATTTTGAAGTCTTCAAGGGATGAACAAGTTCTTCTCAGACGGATATATTGTCCTGTTGGTATTCCACGTTTCAAAGGGGAAGGATGAAAACTTTCCCAATTGAGAAGATTATTTGTAGCCGTTTCTTTTCTATATAATGTAGTCATTATTTGTCCATGAGATGATTTATTGATTGACACGTCTAAAAAGTTAATGGTCTGTTCTTGTATTTCGAATGTAAATTTAAATTTAGATCATTATAGTTCAATTTATTTACAAATTCAATGAAGGAATCACGGTTCCCATCCCATAGTATAAGGACGTCATCAATGTAACGTTTCCATTCAATGAATCTATGTTGAAATTCTACAAAATCTGGACCATTAACAATAAAGTGTTCCCACCAACCAAGATGTAGGTTGGCATAGGATGGTGCCATAGATGTACCCATGGCAGTACCTGTGATTTGCCTATAGAACTTATGGTCAAACACGAAGAAGTTGTGTGTCAATATGAAATGTAACAATCGTAACACAAAATCCGTATGTTTTTTATGTCGTTCGCCCCTTTGATCCAAGAAATATTTAGTATGTTCCAAACCTAAATTGTGAGGAATGCAGCTATATAGCGACTCAACGTCCAAGCTACATAAAAGCACATTATCGGTTAAGGTAATTTCTGCCAGTTCCTATATGTATGTGTATGTATTTCATACATATACCTTTTCTTTTTCTCCAATCCTATTTTAAATTGTATATAATATAATTGTTCACACATTGATTTTGTTATGTTAGGACACCCCTTTTATTATGTATTTTGAACATCTACTTTGATGCATGTTGGCTCCCATCTCTCCCCTTTTTTTCTAAGATCATAAGGTGACCCTTTTGATGTTTACTGTATTAGCGGGGGTATGATAGACTTGTGATTACAATCCTTAGTCCAAAGCACTTATCCGCCTCCCTTGATCTAACAGAGAATTTCCTCCTTTGGTGTGCCTTATGTTAGATAGATTGTTTAGAAATTGACGGTTTCCGTCACGTAGCAACAAAGTTGCTAAGAATAGTCTATTCTAACGGAAGTGATGGTATCCGACAGGTCACGTGTTTAGCTCACGTGCCTAATTTGCATACTAATTATCCCTATTTCCCAACATGCATCAGAAAATACAATATATTGACGTCCTCGTACAGAGTAATACCACTCTTGATGAAGCCGTGATAGGAAACGGCGAAACGCGTTGAGTCTTTACTCTGAGTATTATACTCCTATTTTAACAGACACTATGACTATTCAATTTAGTATACAGTTCTGGTAATTTGGTAAAATTTTGGTTGGCGACCACGTGGTGCGGCCGCTGTGCTCTGTACGCATGGTTGAATTGGTTATAAATTGCATCAGTTGCGACAATTTTGCAGTAACTATTGCTTGATTTAGAAATGCTGTTTGGCCTGGCGATAAAAGCTATATGACCTATTAGGGAAGTCTTTGGGCGTCTCTGCGGTGTGGTCGCTGTGCACATGCACCTATGATATATATTAAAAATTATAACTGCCTTTAGCCGTGTTAACCCTGCAGCCCTCATCGTTCAATATATTAGTATAGGAATACGCCGTCTGGCTCGATTACAAATGTTATATGATTGATTAAATCAACTATTCTGGTGGTTATACGGTGCAGGTGCTGTGTATAGACATCTATGATATAAACCGTTTTTCAATTACCCTGCAGGCACTATCACTCAACCCTTTTTGTCAATAACGGTTGGCTCAGCTACAATAATATATTGACTAATTTACGTCCTGCTGGTCCTTAATGGGGCGTTTTCTCTATACTCTAAGTGCTAAGCCCCTTGTATATTTGATTCTATATGGGTAATAACGACACCTGCGATGTGCTATTTTTTAGTGGTTTCCTTACTGGGTTGTCTTTGGTTATGCTGATTTAAGATCTTCTTTAAACTTAGCCTCTCTACAGAAACATTGATTTGTTGTACCACCGAACAAGAGACATTTTTCTATACTCTAATCTAAGATTTTCTGCGCAATTGACTCAATTGGCCATATTCGTATCGATTTAACCGACAGTGTTTTCAATTACCCATATGCATTTTTTCTTTAAGTAGGCTGCTCTTCGATGTATATGACGCTATTGTTCTATCTCAATATATGCTCCTTACTGGATTATATATGTGGTGCGGAATGGTTTATGGATATGCAAGCCTAAACGCTTTCAATTATATCTACCCTTCAACCGTTGCTTGGCGTCTTTATATTAGTGAGGTGTTGAGACCTCCTCTATGTATAAATGTGAGCTAACCCTGCATGAATTGTTAGATACGTACTGATGAGACCTACAGCGTACTGCTTGTATCAATGATTGTTGAATTGTAGATAAATATATATTACAAGCGTCTCTTAGAACCTCCTTAGATCTGGTTCCTTGTTTGGGATACTAAGTCGCTATATTAATATACACCGGTACATACACTGTTGCGAATCCATATAACTGTGTACTAATAAGATCAGCAGAGCACTATACATATATGGGAATCCCTTACGAGAAAGTACATAGTTATTATTTTAGTGTTTCTTAGAATTGATTAGAATCTGGATTCCTCTTTTGAAGCGCTAACTGTTATATAATTGATTTATTCTTTAGTGGGTTTTTCCCTTATCATTCATCTTCTGCAACCACGTGGCCATAGGCTTAGTCCTTTTATTCTTGATATCCACATACGCTAACCTCATTACTTATTTTCTTTATTTAATTAATAGTTGTAATTGTGGTACATATTATGGTTTCATTGGACATATAACCTCCCAGATACACCTTTACGTATACTCCATTTCTCTAATTTGTGTTTTTAAATTGTTTCGTTGTGTGACTTATTTGTTTCATTATTATAATAAAGTTGTTGAAAATAATTGTTTTTTTCTAGTCTATACTATTGTACTGTTCTGTCTTTTCATATGATCCATGTGGACAAATGAACTAAGAGTACCATCAGACACCCATAAGCGACCTTCATCGCGCCACCAGATACGTATTACACAATTGTTTCACATACGGTGCCTGTTCGGTGCCTGTTCGAGGGCAGTGAAATCCTATAGAGAAGCAATGCTTTGGCTCTTCAGAGAACAAAAACCAGCAGTGTAAAGTTGCCGAATTGCCCTGCTGTTCGGTGGTTTCATGCGACAGGTTTATTCAAGAGAATCCCATAGGCTTCAATGTTAAAAATATTCCCGTTTTAATTCAATATCTAATAAACCGTTCATTATAAAATTCTGCAGTAAAAAGTCTCTTTATTCATAGATTTTTTAGGCGTTTTATTTGGCCAAATTTTTTTCATTTTTTTTTTAAATCACTTTTTCTTTTTTCTGTAACAGCCCTTTTTATTATCAGTCATTGGATCTTATGTGTAAATTTCAGATATTTTAGTTCTGTAGTTTCTTTGCAAACAACGTTTCACTTTTCAAACATTCAAGCGTACTGTTCTTTTTTTTCCACTCCATTCGTCTGCAGTGTCGGGTTTTTCCGGCGGCTGCTCTGCGCTCTGACCGGTGGCTGCTCGGGTTTCTCAGGCATGTTCGGCAGGGTTAATCCAGCTATTTTGCGGGTTTTAGTGAGTGTTCGGCGGGTTTTGCGGTGCGTGTTTGGCGGGTTGGCGGTGAGTGTTCGTCGGGTTTGCGGCGGGCTTTCCTTGCACTTCAGGGACCCTGTGGTGCTTGCTGAATACACTACAGGGTCGCTGAAATGGGATTGCCGAATCGCACCGAATTTAAGAGAACGAAAAGTCACCAAACGTGCGGTGACTTTTCGATTCTCTTTGAATAACCCTGTTAGTTTGTTTCCAAAAACTGTTATTTAACATGAATGGGACTTGATTTCTGACTTACGTGAGCATTCTCAGTTTTAATTAACGTTGAGCTTCCTGACAAATGGATGTGCTTATAGAAGTGTTTGTTATTGTGAACCCTTTTTTTTTTTTTAGAATTTTTTTTTTTTTATCTCCTGTGTTTTTTTTTTTACAGAGGTAAAGACAATGTCTCCTGTCTGAAAAACAATAAAAAATAAACATATTGCATTATATATATATATATATATATATATATATATATTTAAATTAATTATGGGATATCATTTTAACTAAGTCGTTTAAAAATATATTTTTATGTATTTTTCTTAAAGGGAGAAGAAGTGCTTTTTGAACAAAGTAAATCGACAGAAGGTCAATGGTATAAAGAAGAGATTCACCTGCAGCATGATTCCAAGCGATTTAAGGTATTCTTACTATTTGTGAAAAATTGAAGGGACTGTTCTAAATGACTGTTTTCCTCGTTCACACTACATGACACTTACACAGAAAATTCAGTCACGGTCAGTATGACTAACAGGGTAATTCAAAGAGATTCGAAAAGTCACCCCACGTTGGCGAATTTGGATTTGGCGAATTGCCTGCTCTCTGGATAACCGAATGCCCAAGAAAGGTAACCGAACGCCCAGGAAAGGTAACCTTTCAACACACAAAGTCCAGGATAATCATACTGGTATAGGAAATTCACACTGTCTGACTTCACCAGTCTATTAGAATCGACTGTGGGAACCCTGAGGGCAGAGTAGCACAGTCTAGCATGACCTATGCATGTCATTAAAATGACTACGTTAACATCGGTAAAAATTCCCTGAAAAGTAAAATGAAAATACTAGCCAATATCGGTTTGATGTATTGGCTGTTGTTGTATGAGGGTATGTGGTGTGTGGAGTATGAGTCTGTGTAATGTGATGTACGGGCTGTTGTTGGGTGTGGATGATGCACCTCGTTTCGTTTAGTTCCTTGCTTCCTGGTCCTTCCTGAGGCATTTACTCACTTCCTGTTTCTGGTTGGTGTAATGTTCTGGAGATCTAAAATGGTGGCTGAAGAAGCAATGTGGGGAAATTGTTGGATCCGTATTAATAATGTAAGAGCTTGGTTATAAAGAAGTACAGGAGTGTTTTGCACAAGACAACTAATAAACCAAAAATATAGACTCTTTTTACTCAAACACCAGAGTCAGGTACGCAAAAAATCAGAGAAGTGAAAGGACAACAGAAAAGGTTGAAGGAATTAGTTATGGTCACAGTAAGGAAAGTAATAAAGTCAGATAAGCCAGGTTGGTACACTGGAAAATCATAGAAACCATAGAAGAGAAACCGGTAAAAAGTTCCATGTGGTAACATTGTAAAAAACGAGAGGTGGGCATTAAATAGGAATTGACCAAACACGTGTGAAGCGAGTCCCAGCCGGCATCATACCATAACGTGCAGCGGAGAACACGGGCATCAATATAAGCAGCATCTTACGCACAGTGAAAAATGAGGAGAAACATTTCAGGGACAAATTAAATCGAGCCCCTAATAAGTCAACCTAGCACAGGAAACTCAAGCTAACTAAGCGTTACATGGAAACTCACTGAATCTCCAATAACAAGACTTACAGAGGAAACTCACGCTTTATGGAGTATACAGCCTACCACAGGCAAATCACGAAGTCTGTGTGAATAACACCATTAATGCGGAGACTACGAAATGCTACTCTGACACAAACACTCACAGTATGAGAGAGCTGGACAGACACGGATATATTATACCGTCTGAGAAGGTCAAAGTCAATTCACACAATTTGAGTCCAATTAGCACAGAAAACTCTTGTAGTCTGAGACAGTCGCTCTAATACAGAAATCTTATGCGATCCGATGCAGTCAGGCTAAAACACACAAAATCACAAACACTCTTATTCGATTTTAGATGAGCAACTCCTGCATTCTGTCAAGATGACTTCAATTGGCCTCAGACATACCGCAAGTCATTAAGTCAACGATTATGTTTCCACGTGTGGTTAACTATGTATGATTTTTCCACGTCCTTTTCTTTGAAAATCAAATCACAAAGTCAAATAGATACACATCATAGATTTCTTTTTAAAACAAACATTTTATTGGAAAATAATGACATGAACATAGCGAATTAGGTATAAAATTAATTCCTATTTTATAATTTGATATCACAGAACTCTTAAGAATCTGCCAAATATATCATTTTGGAAAATGTCAAGTTTATGAATAATTTTGTTTTTCATTAGTATTTTGTAAAGTCTGTAAATTAATTTAATTTTTAAATTATATTTGGCTCCATTTAAAAATTATAAGCTTACGTTCAGGTCTTTTGTCATAATAGATATATATACGTTAGGATTTATTAATTGTAATTTATTAATTAATTGTGTTCTATTGCATGAGATTTATTGTTGTGTTTGGAGGATTTTTCTTCATTCTTTGAGAACACCTCTTTTTAAAATGTGATGATAAAGTGATATTGTACGTCCCTTAGTTCTTGTTGGTTTCCGTGTTACATGAAAGAGGTCTTTGAAGCCACCTGACTCCAATATATGCAAATGAACTGCTCGCATACTACAAATATGTCAAATAAACATCATTTAAATGTTTTATTTTTTTCATGTACTAATTGATATCTTTTTGCCCTCTGTTACTTTCACAGTCATTGTGCATGAGTATCTAGTATGCAATCTCATGTTGCTTATTAATATTAATTGAATTAGCAGTTTTAATTATATTTTCTTGAAACAATAGGCATATTAATCTGATTTTTGATGCTGCAGATAATTGAAGCAGCATATCGTTGGTTTGCTTCATCAAAGCATGATAATTTATAATGGCTATGCCTGAGCATACCTCCATAGTCACGCGTGCAGTTCTGTAATTCGCCATGACGGATGGATTTAATTCAAGATCAGGCTCTCTGGGAAATGGGCCACTAATTTTACTGGAGTGCAGATGTGCTAACATCCTCTGAAAGATGGTGATTCCGTCAATAGCTTTTGATGGGCTTGTTCCGTAAAAGGGTAATTAACACTGTTGCACTATAGGGTAGTAAAAATCTGCAGTGACAAATGCATACAGGTTAATTTATACTATAAATGAGTACCAATTCTATAAGATGTACATATATTTGAAGCTCCAAAACAGAAAATATCTTTAGTACCAATGTGTTTGGTGTTTTACTGTATGGTGGACTCTTGTCATCTGTGTGCTGGGTCATCTGTGTGGTCCTTTGCTTTTTTTTCTATAAGAAAGAATAAAACATGTACCTTTTTTATATCTATAGGGACATATTCCAAATTTGGTAACTTGTGAGCTTTAGTAGGGGAAAAGCGTTACAGAAGAAGGGCAACGCATTTTGTGCAGCCATAGGACGCGATTGAGTGCTACCTCTAAAGTTGCATGAGATCTTCAAGTCGAGATCTTGAGCAACACAAAGTTCCAACTGCAGCACACAGTGGGATGAGACACCATGGAACCTATTCTGGCTGAGCTCATAATAGTGAACCAGTAAGATGATAAAACAGCATAAAATATTAACAGGTCTATTCAGAGAGAGAGGTGAAACTCCGGAGAATGACTGGAAAAGTGAAAATTCTAGGTCAAAATTCTGCTATTTATCTCACTTTCCAAATCAGCTATTTGGTCTAGATTGTTCTCTTCTCCTGCCAGTTCTCCTGAGTTTCACCTTTCTCTGAATAGCCCTGTAAGTCTTGGTGACTTCCTAGTCAGCCACCATCACCAACGTGGTTCGCCACCACTAACATTTTCTCCTGTGGTCCATAGGATTCCATGGAGACTTTTTTGGTAAAACCAAAATCACTTGACCCCAAGGTCTGAGAGACAGTATTTTTTTCAGAAATCCCAGCTGCAGACAAGCCAAAGAAGCTGGTAATCTACAATAGGCAGCCGTTACTAACAAGCCAAAAACTAAGG
Source organism: Leptobrachium leishanense (assembly GCA_009667805.1). Classification (NCBI taxonomy): domain Eukaryota; kingdom Metazoa; phylum Chordata; class Amphibia; order Anura; family Megophryidae; genus Leptobrachium; species Leptobrachium leishanense. The sequence goes on from CM019067.1 coordinate 298,226,628, forward strand.
TTGAAGTAAGGTCAGAATAGCAACTCCTAGAGCCATTATACATAACACCATGATTGTAATAGGGTCCATAGACTTCACCGATTCCTGACCATACTGAATGGTATCTAGATTAAAGTGCACACTATAGGGTCTATTCACAAAGCAACAAAATTGCGTGCGATTCCATTTTGGCGAAAACACGGTGTATTCACTATTTAACCATATTTTGCCAAAATTGGAGTTGCAGAAGCAGTTATCAGATGTCGGTGAAAACCGCCTAATTGCACCGATAACTGCCGATACTGCCGTACTGCGAAGGAGAAAAAAAGTCTCCTATTCTCCTAGTAGGAGTATAAATCAGTAAAAAATTTGCAAAAATCTGCCCAAATAATAAAAAATTATTAAAAGAATAAGAAAACCAAATATGTCAACTAAAAAAATATAAAAAGGTGTTATAAAAAAAGGGTTTTCGTTGAAATCGAAAAGAATAAAGTGTCTTTTAAAAAAATAATTAAATGATATTACATTGTTAAATTGAACTCTATGGGATTTGCCTGTTTAAACCTGTCGAACCGAAACACCACAAATCAGGGCATTTCGCCAGAATTTTATTGGTAGTCTACTGTGGGGCAAATTCGGCACAGCCGAATTGTGACGAACTGCACCGTATTTTGCTGTCAGTCTGCCAAGTGTTTGGCGAATTGACAGCTTAGTAAATAGACGAATTGACCCAAAGTTTAGCCCAACTTAAATGCACTATCCAGTGCAAATTGGGGCCAATTTGGAGGTTAGTGGATCACTTTTATATGACTACCCTACAAATTCAAACAATATCTAGAAACCTTCAAACATCTGAACCGAATCCTACGGAAAACTCTATTATGATTGTTCATTGTGAAAAAGGATATGGACCATTTAATTGTTTGGGGTCAGAAACAGTTGAACTATAGGAAATAACAATGCAACATAATATTAGCTCATTCAGACATTTCCCGAGGCATTTCTTAACTGCACTCTACGTGAACATTTAGTATTATTTTTTGGGAAAAGCTCAGTTTTGTTGGTGGAAACAAACATCTTGTCAGAATAAAATTGAAGTTGTTTTATAATATCAAAGGAATGTGGCATATGGCAACTATATTAATTATATTGATCATTTGATAATTACTATTCGTGATTTAATAGCAAATAATTTGCAGTAAAATAAGAATCCCAACGTTGGAATGCTTTGTATAACAGACACATGTTCAAATCCAAAGGGAACTCCATCGCATTTTATCAATTACTACATTAAAAGCCACTAGTGACCATCTGGGAAAGAAATGGGACTAATTTCCTTTAGCGAGATGAAAAAACAAAATGAAATCATTCATATGCATTTATCCACCCAATGGAATATTCTACAATAATTCATTAATTTTTAATTATTAAACGAGTTCTCAAGTTCAAATTGTGTTTATGCTGCTTTGTCAAACTGCAGATTAAATGTGTGTTGTTATTCACATCCTTCATGAGTATTAATATATTTTGAAACCTATCAAAGTTTGTTTTTGAAGGAAGAATTGGAGACAGCAGAGGATTCATTGCATTGGAGGATGTGAGAGTTGTTGGCTCTGCAAAGCCTTTGAAGTCTGCCAGAGAAAGTTGCCTTAATGCCCAGTCTGCATGTGATTTTGAGGAAGACTGTAGCGATGGAATTGATGAAGACCCAGCATACTGCAGTGAGTTAATTCGTATTATTAATATACTCAGGGTTGTTCAAAGAGATCCAAATGGCTGCCGAAAGGTAACCGAACACTGAAAATCAGCGTTCGGTTACCTTTCTTAGCCATTCGGCTATCCAGAGAGCAGGCAATTCACCAAATGTTGGCGAATTGCCTGCACATACGGTGCCTGTTCGGTGACTGTTCGAGGGCAGTAACTCGCAATAGCTTTGTCTATTCAGAGAACAAAAACCAGCAGTGAAAAGTTGCCGAAATGCCCTGCCATTCGGTTGCTTCATTCGACAGGTTTATTCAGGCGAATCCCATAGGCTTCAATATTAAAAATATTCCCGTTTTAATCCAATATCTAATAAACCGTTGATTATAATATTCTGCAGTAAAAAGTCTCTTTATTTTTAGATTTTTTTAGTACCTTTTAGGCATTTTTTGGGATTTTTAAGCAAACATTCTTTCCTGTTTTTTTTTTTTAAATCGTTTTCTCTTTTTCCTGTAACAGCCCTTTTTATTATCATTCATTGGATCTTATATGTAAATTTCAGACATTTTTGCTCAGTAGTTTGTTTGCAAACAGCGTTTCACTTTTCGAACATTCAAGCGTACTGTATTTTTTTTCTTCACCTCGTTCATCTGTGGTGTTGGGTTTTTCTGGCGGCTGCCTGCGCTCTGATTGGCTCCTGCTCGGGTTTCTCCGGCGGGTTAATCCAGATGTTTTTGCAGGTTTCGGTGTGCGTTCGCCCTCGTTTTGCAGTGAGTTTTCGGCGGGTTTGCAGCGGCTTTTCCCTGCATTACGGTGGCCCTGTGGTGCTTGCTGAATACACCGCAGGGTCGCCGAAATGGGATCACCAAATCGCACCGAATTGAAGAGAACGAAAAGTCACCAAACATGCATAACCCTGACTGTGTATATATATATTTCACAATTACACATATACCAGGAACAAAAAAAAGGATAAAAATTATTTTTCAATACAAGAGGACTGCAAAATATATGCATCATAAAACTAACTTACAGATTTTTTGATTTCGTTGTTTCTTTGCATATTTTTTGTTACTCCCTTCTTAATTCTCCTCGATTTCTGAGTCTGTAAATAAACATCGTAGTTATGACTCTTCATAGGTTAGAACAAAAATTATAAATATAATAGTCTGATATATGTGCTATGAATTTAACTTTTAAATCTTAAATCTTGAAGGTTTAGTTTCCGGATATGAGGGGTTATCAAATAACTGACGAACTTGCCACCAAATTGCGCCGAATGGAACATTTCATTTCACCGTACGTTGCAATTTCGAGGAAGTTCCTCTATTCAGAAAGCTGTAAATTCGCCAAATACTGGTGAACTGACTGCAAAACACAGTGCAGTTCTCCGCAGATCGCAGCAATCCAGCGATCTTCAGCGGCAGCGAAATCGTCCCTTAGAGCAGTAATGAGTAATCTATTCAGAGAACGTCGAATTGAACCGAAGTGTCAGTGAATTGCACTGATTTTCGGCAGTTCAGTTCGACAGGTTTAAACAGGGGAATCCCATAGTATTCAATGTTAAAAAAAATTATTGTGTTCATTTTTTTGTTTATTCAACCGTTTATTCTTTTCATTTTCAGCAAGACGTGTTTTTATTCATTTATTTTTCGGAACACTTTTATGTATTTATTTATTTTTTGACTAAATTTTCGTTTCCAAATTTTATTTTGAAAGCAGTGAAGGTTTTTTTTATTCTTTAACGGACCTTTTTATTATTTTTTATAGGACCTTTTTTATTATTTACACACATTTTCATGCATTTTTAATGGTTTAAACACCTTTTTAGAAGAATTTTTTTTTCCCCTAGTTGTCTGATCAGCAGTCTTCGGCAGGGTTTGGCGGTCTGAGGCTCTGTTTGGTGCACTTCAGTGACCCTGCAGTGAATAGTGAATTGCACGCAGGGACGGCAAATGGAATCGCCGAAGCATACTGAAGTGCACCGAATGAAAAAGCACCAAAATATTACTGAAAATTCTGTACTTTCTGAATAACCCCTATAGTTTGGGGGGGGGGAATCAACAAAGGGAAATGGAAAGTAACTAGGCAGAAAAAAATTCTGGATAAATGTGGTGCGCAGTGAGGGAAATAGTGGTATATACTATATACAGCACAAGCTGATGATATTGCATAAGGGCAGCAAATCTATAATACAAATCTAAAACTGTGCGTATGCTAAGTGTATATTGCACGGCGTTTGCGGGTTTTAATGAATCCACTCTAGCAGCATGTTTCATGATTATCAAAACTCTACTTGAAGTATAAAAGGCACTGCTGTTGTGGAGTCATTAAGGCTGGCGGCACACGAGCAGAGGAAGGAACGTCCGTAAAAGTGGACGTTCCTTCCACTCTGCGCTCAGCGTACAAAGCGCGATCCTCCTATGGAGAATCGCGCTTTGTATCCTTTCAGCGTCTGTTTCGTTTTTTGACGGGGAGGGCTTTTTCACGTCCGGTGGATGGCCTTCCCCATCAAAAACCCACGGACGCAGGGAAGTGCGGGCGCACATGAGCCATAAATACGCTCGTGTGCCGGGGGCCTTAAACCTACATTTGCAGTTGAGGTTTAACTCCTTCACTACCAAGTGGTTTTCCACAAAACCATTAGCAGGACCCAGTGGTTTTATGGAAACCATTACCTTCACTGTAAAATTGTATTATAGCGTTCATAAAATACATTTTTACAATCAGCAAGCTTATTTGACAGGCAGGCACCCCCCTCTGCTGGCCAAAAAAGTGTTACTACACATAGAATTCTGTGGGACTTCGTGATTCTGCAGACAGAAAAAGAAAATTCATAGTTGCCCAACAGTTTCAGGACATCAGCTGCTGCGCACAAGGTGCTGGAACTTCAGGGACATACACTGTATCCCATTTGCAATAGACGTTTGTATACAATAAACAAACATTCATTGCAATGCACCAGAATATGGGCAGATCACGTTGACGCAATCAAGTCCCCCTGCAGACGCTTTTGAAGATCGAGTTAACTTGATTGTGGTAGTGAAGGGGCTAAACTAAGAAAAAATAAAGATACTCAGGAATATAAACTCTTGTGTCTTAACTTGCGATGAAAAAAATACCATATGGTTCTTGTAAAATGATATCATCCTCATGTGCAGTGATTATAAAACATTTTTATAACAGCAGCCCTTAATAAAGATGCACATCTCTCAGCTCCAGCTAACGGCAGATATTTGGAAATATTTTTTTTGATTCATAGGAAATTTCAGCAGATGTGACTTTGAAAACTTTGAAACTAGCGGCTGTGACTGGACATCGACAGAAACAGATGGCTTGACTTGGAAAGTCACCAATGGAAAGTCTCGAGATTACATTCTCCCCGATAAAGACCACACAACTAAAACAGAAAATGGTAAGTGTCTATTAGAGCTCACACATCTCCTAAAATTCTATTTAAATTGCTTAAATTCAAAGTAAAGCTAACTAAAATTAATCATGTGTATTCCGACAAAATAATTTTATTATTAAATATATTTATTTATTTATTTATAAAGGATTTTACCAGGAAGGATACATTGAGATTTCTCTCGTTTTCAAGTATGTCCTGGGTTCAAGAACATTAAAATGTTACTGTTGTTACAGAAATACAAAGTAATACAATGCAAGATATTAAAAAAAAAACAACACATATACAGAATAACATAAAATAAATATGTAGGAAATAGTCATTGTGTTACATGTTTACAGGTGCATTCTGTATATAGTCACTATATTACATGTTTACAGGTGCATTCTGTACTGAGGTATGTTAATAGGGAACTCTTGAGTGACTTTAGACTGGGGGAAGATTTGATGGCGTCTGGGAGGTTATTCCATAACTGTGGTGCTCTGTAAGAAAATGAGGATCGAGCCACTTTCTTTTTGTACTGTGGTATTGCAAGTAATAATATATTGTACATTGCTGTAAAATTTGTTGGTGCTTCATAAATAAAGTATTTATTACAAATTTCTGCTCAGAATATTTATTGCAGAATTCGCATCTTTTATTAGGAATAACTAGGGATGCACCTATACCGATACTATTATCGGTGCCAATATTGGCATTTGCACACGTACTTGGCACTCGTGCAGATACCCCCGATACCGGAAGCCGGCACTGAGCTGGCTTGCTGGCATCCGAGGGGCTGTGGCGGCTAGCAGAATGCTCTAACAGCATTCTACTAGGCCCTTGCAGCTGGCCGTGTTCCATTGAGCGGCCGTTGGCAACGTTTTCGCGAGATCTTGGGGTTCAGGAGATCTTGAACTGTGTAAGATCTCACAAGATCACTTACGGAGGCTTCCACCGAGCAGCCGCTCTAAACCTTTGCCAGCGGCCTCTCGATGGAACGTGGCCAGCGGCAGGGGCCTGGTAGAATGCCCTTAGAGCATTCTGCCAGGCGCCCCAGTGTCTGTATCTGAGGTCTGGAATGTGTTGGGTAATAAGCAATCTGAGGCTGTGGAGTATACATGTATCGGAGGCCAGTGAAGTTTACATGTATCTGAGGCCAGTGTGGTATACATGTATCTGAGGCCAGTGTGGTTACATGTATCTGAGGCCAGTGTGGTATACATGTATCTGAGGCCAGTGTGGTATACATTTATCTGAGGCCAGTGTGGTATACATGTATCTGAGGCCAGTGTGGTATACATTTATCTGAGGCCAGTGTGGTATACATGTATCTGAGGCCAGTGTGGTATACATGTATCTGAGGCCAGTGTGGTATACATTTATCTGAGGCCAGTGTGGTATACATTTATCTGAGGCCAGTGTGGTATACATGTATCTGAGGCCAGTGTGGTATACATGTATCTGAGGCCAGTGTGGTATACATTTATCTGAGGCCAGTGTGGTATACATTTATCTGAGGCCAGTGTGGTATACATTTATCCGAGGCCAGTGTGGTATACATTTATCTGAGGCCAGTGTGGTATACATTTATCTGAGGCCAGTGTGGTATACATTTATCCGAGGCCAGTGTGGTATACATTTATCCGAGGCCAGTGTGGTATACATTTATCTGAGGCCAGTGTGGTATACATTTATCTGAGGCCAGTGTGGTATACATTTATCTGAGGCCAGTGTGGTATACATTTATCTGAGGCCAGTGTAGTATACATTTATCTGAGGCCAGGGAGGTATACAATACATGTATCTGAGGCCAGTGAGGTATACATGTATCTGAGGCCAGTAAGGTACACATGTATCTGAGGCCAGTAAGGTACACATGTAACTGAGGCCTGTTGGGTATAGATGTATCTGAGGCAGTGGCGGAACTACCAGGGTCGCAGTGGTCGCAACTGCGACCGGGCCCTGACTTCAATGTACTTGAACCCAGGACATACTTGAAAACGAGAGAAATCTCAATGTATCCTTCCTGGTAAAATCCTTTATAAATAAATAAATAAATAAATTCCGCCACTTGAGGGGGCCCACTCGCTTGGGGAGAAGTTCGGCGGCTAATTTCGACCAGCGCACTATTTTTTCCAGCAGCCGCGATCGGCGCGTTCTGATGATGAGCCACGTTAAGTTCCTCATTAAGTTCCTTCATTAAGTTCCACCCGTCCCCCTCTCCCTGCTCGCTCGCCTGCTCCGCCTCCGCCTCCGTCCGCACGTGTGTCCATGTGTGTCCATGTGTGTGTGGGCATGGCCAAGGAGACAGCGAGTGGGCCGGCCTGGAATTAATGCACGGCCGGACGTTCTCTTCCTCGCGGCCGGAACGCTTCCTCTCCCGGGCGTCTCCAGACTCAGTCCTATATGGCAGCAGGCCAGGCTCACACAGTCATAACACTGTCACTGTCTGACTGTCAGTCTGTCTGGCACCCGTGAGTGACCCACCACATCGCAGCAGCAGACTCCTGTGACAGTCACTGATTGTCCAATTGCCTCCCACTCACCCACTCTGAGCCGACCCGGTCAGTGGTCACGGACATATTCCGATTCCAAATTTCCAATCCACACATCGATCACACATCACATCATTCAGCTGAGCCTGGCGCCACCACCGCGGCAGACTCTGCCCGTGACAGTCACTGTCTCTCCTGAGGCCACACATCAGCAGCACACCACCTGACTCTCAGGTAATTATGTTCAAAATCAAATTGGGGGGGTCTCAATACCAATATGGCAGACAGCCTGGCCTGCGTTATCATGGGGGCTGGGGGGCCCTTACAATATGGCAGCCAGGCCTGCATTACCGTCGGGGCTGGGCCCTTGAGTACCGTGGGGTGGGGGGCCTTGAGTACTGTGGGGGGCCCTTGAGTATGGTGGCCTCAGCTCATCCTGCGTTACTGGGGGGCTTTCAATAAGGGCATTACTTTTTTATCCTGCAATAATAAAAAAAAAAGTAAAAATATGGATATTTTTTGGGGGGGGGGCCGTCATGGATTCTGGCACCGGGGCCCTCAGGTTTCTAGTTACGCCACTGATCTGAGGTCTGGTGGGTGTTTGTGGGTGTGATAAAATATATATATATGTGTGTGTGTGTGTGTGTGTATGTGTGGTCAGTGACGTGGGCAGGCTTGTACAGAGGGTAAATGGGGTGTCTGGCCATACATTTCAATATTAACAGAAATTGGGCAGGCTTTCAGCAAAATCATAAATAATTTTTTGGAAAGAGGTCACATAACTTTAAATATAGGTATTGGGGTCTCGGTGAGTACCTCAAAAAAGTACCCCCATCCTCTGGAACGCTCTCCATCATATGGTCAGACTTTCCCCTAGTTTCCCTCCTTCAAATGCTCCCTTAGACATTCCTGTTTAGGGAAGCCTACCACCCAACTCACTGATACACCTCACTGCCCCAACCAGTCCATCACTCTCACCTTGCAGTTCATCACTCTCACCTTGCAGTTCTCTCCTCCTGTTTCCACCCCCAACCCTTCAAGATTGTGAGTTCCCACGGGAATAGGGCCCTCGTTTACTAGTGTACCAGTTTGTCAATTGTTGTTCAATGTATTGTAACCCTGTCTATATTGTTGCCCATTGTACAGCACTGCGGAATATGCTGGTACTATATAAATAAAGAATAATAAGTATTGGTACTCATACTCGGTCTTACAAAAAAAATTGGTATTGATGCATCTCTAGAATAACCAACTCGTATACCCGAGATACAGTCAGTTTTATGCTATTTATAAAGAATTACATAAGGGACAGCCAAACATTATCAGGTCTAAGTCTAAGTGAAAATTCTAGGGCAAAAGTGTCAAACCAGAATTTTTTTATCTCACTTTCCAAATCGACTATTTGGTCTAGAATGTTCTCTTCCCCGTCAATTCTCCTGAGTTTCACGTTTTAGTGAATAGACCTGTAAAAGGTCAACGGAGAGACCATTTCACCCAACAATTGGGCGTGCAAAGAAAACCCAAAATAATAGATGTATAATTGTAAGATAATATTATTTTATTAGATGATTAACAACTCCCCTACATTATCTAAAGTGGGGCTGTCAAACTCATGGTTCCCCAGATGTTGAGTCCTACTATTCCCAGAATTCTTCCAATGCAATAGATGGCCAGGGAATCATAGGAGTCGTAGCTCAGAAACATCGGGGGGGGGGGTGTTGAAGTTTGACAGCAATGTTTTGGATTATTAAAGAGACTTACTGCTCAAGACCCTGCTCAAGAGCTTACAATCTAAAAGGAGAGGGGTGACACACTAGGTGAGGGTTAATAACAGAGTATGTGAAGTAGCGGGGGTGCATGTGTGCTGAATGGGAAGATGGAGGAGGGAAAGGAACAGTGTGCGATCATAGAGTGAGCTCATAGGCTTCTCTAAAGTAATGCGTTTTCAGAGACTTCTTGAGGGACTTCCAGGTTCGAGAGACCCTGAAGCCGAAGAGGAAGAGCAAAAGGTGTGTAAAATCACCAAACAGAAAAAATATTATTCGGCTGAGACCGTCAGCAGCCTCTGTCCAATTATTTAAGGGCACAAAAGGAGCTCTATTTTTAATAGAATGTTCCTTTAAGCTGTATATTCTACAATAAACTCAGTGTAACATCAGATAAAAGCTGAATATGACAAATATAAATTAAAAATATTATTATTAACTATGAACATTGGTCTCAGCCCTTACGATCTGGGCCAGAATAAGTACGGATGAGATAACATTTGGAACACGTCCTAATATGACTTTCATGATGTAAAATGTACAGTGAAAGATCTGACCTAAAAAAATAAAGTCTATTCCAATAGAAGATTTTTTTTTTAAATTTATGTATGACCGGGGGGGATAACAGACGTGATTCCGTGAGCCTGCATTGGCTTACAAAGGTAAAAAGCACATTTCTATAAATAATGTAGTTGTGAATACTAAAATCTGAAGCAAAAAAAAATAAGAGTGTGCAGGAAAATATTCTGGTTTAAATAGCAAGAAAAATGCAGCACTTTTCATCAAAGTAATAAAAAATGGTAAATTATTTGTATATTATTTCACTTTAATTCTAATGATATTTAAGGTAAACAATTTATGATAAATACTATTTAATATATTCTTTTTTTCCCAGTAGATGTTAAGATTAGAATCCTATTAAAATACATTTAATTATATGATTTAACACTTTGTTACCTTTTTCTTTCTACAACTGACTGATGCTGAGATAAATAATTTAAATTAGACATCTATTATGGAAAAGCAAGGTGTTTGAACTGGAGGAAAGGTTGTTACTTATCCAACGCATTGACTCGTTACAGTTCTCTTGTTTTCAAATAAAGGAAGAAACTGCTACATAATTCAGATTATCAGCCAAATCAAGAAACTGAGGTCGTTCACTCTTTTATTTTTATTGTCTTGTACCACTGCTTTTATTTGTTTTTAATTCTAATGTCACATTAATAAAGTTTGAGTTCTTTTATTATTTTTTATGTTACAGCTACTGGGTTATCCCTAATTTGTGTGCCCTTAGGAAGCACTTTGCAGTCTTTCCTAGTTCCTCTGCTTCCCTGTTTTTTGAGCTTTAAATAAACTCTGATCTGGAATATTCTTGCTCCAGACATTCTTTGTTTAACCCCTTCACTATGGTGGTCATGCAAACACAATCAGCGGTAGCAATCACAGCAGTCTGAGTTTGTGTTAACACGATCTAGAGCTATGCTGCATCATTTCAAATGACTTTTTTTTTGCATTTGGATCCAGAAGGTGTCCCCAAAGTTTCAGCACCATGTACATGATGCTGGAGGTGCTAACACTTTATAAAATGAGCTGGGGAATGTGTCTTAATGACATCACCCCAGCTGATCCTGCACGGAGTACAGAACTGTAGTAACTCCTTTCAACCAGTAGATGGTGACATCTGCTAGTCAAGTCGGTTATTACAGTAAGGAATACATTAGGAATATTCCCAAATATTTCTTCCTGTGTAACTAAAACCGATTTTCCAAACAACCACTGGTTCCTGACAGCATCTATTTGGAAAATCACTGCATAGTAAAAGGAGTTAAGAGCCCCATTTTTCTTTTCTCGAATGTTGGCAGCCTTTATTTCATGATCTTACTTCAGGTCTCTACAAAACCGATCAGCCGGGTGCCAGTGATGATTTAAAAACTGACCCTTGCACCGTATTAATCCCTTATTACAGGCATGCTGTTTGATACCACCTTATTTAAAACGGGCTTATTTTTCTCACCAGACGCACCTCTCGTACCTCCCCCCCCCTCTGCCGGGCCCTCCATTGGCTTCCTGTGCATTTCAGGATACAGTTTAAAATACTGACGCTCACGTTCAAATTGCTCAATAACTCAACCCCCCCTACATGTCTTTGTTACTACGCAAACACGGCCCATCTAGACAACTCCGGTCGACATGTGATCTCCTCCTGTCATCTGTCTACACCTGCACAGTCAACTCTCCCCTCCAATACTTCAAGGGCAGCACCGGTCCTGTGGAATGACTTACCTCGCCCTAACAAACTCTCCCCTAATCTTCAGGCCTTCAAGAAATCCCTCAAAACCCATCTCTTCAGATTAGCGTATCACATCACTGATGCAACTCATCCCTCTGCTCACCTACTCACACATGATTGAAGCTGCTTCAATGGTCCCACCATTCCTGAACCACTGGCACTAATGATCCTGCCGTCCAGTAAAATTCCACTGGTCTTCCTCATCCCCAATCCCTCTAGACTGTAAACTCCTATGAGCAGGGCCCTCTACACCTTTTGTTTCCATCCTATGTCTGTTTATTTATATGTATCTTGTTCCCTTTGGTTATTGTAAAGCGCTGCGGAAACTGTTGGTGCTATATAAATTATGACAATAAATAAATAAACTGCTGTTGCTGCAGCAGAATACATATAATACTTTGCGATAGTGGCAGTGAACCATCGTCAGCTTGTATATTGCAGGTTAGCGTGTGGGGTATTAACCCTAGCAGCAACTTGTGATGGGTAATCGAGGGGTCTGAGCATGATATCTATGGCACTGTCTGGAGGGCAATTATGGATTCTGCTGGGTTATGACTATTATTTGAGTGTCTATGTCAGGAGTCCCCAGCTTCGACCCTCCATAGGTTTTAGAACTATATTTCCTATAAGGCTCAGACTACATATTGAGCGGCAGAGCATTATAGGAGATGTAGTTCTTTTACATCTGTAGGGCCAAGGTTGCTGAACCCTGGGTGTTACAGCCTGCAAGTCATAGTGTTAAAAAGATCTTTTTCATGCAGGGTGTTACAGATTACAGGTTTTATTAACTAAGCTGTGCTTTTAACCCTCCCTTAAAAATTCTAAGTCCAGATAATAGATCTTCAGAGAGAGAGAGCGAGAGAACATAAGTCATTGCGTATAACATTTGCAGTTATCTTCAAATGCAGCAAAGAATTCTGGGTAGGATATACATATGAGGTCCATGCAGTGGCGACACTAGGGTTGGTGTCACCCGGTGCGGTAACTCATGGTGTCACCCCCCCCCCCGAGTTTTGCGGTTTCTTTTTTTAACTACTCTTACTCATAAATCAGTACTCCCAAATAACACTGAATGCTCATACACACAGCGCACATTACTGTGAGGTTTATTGCTGTGGAGCTCTCTCATATGCTCACACACAAATTTTGGCCAACTGCCAGCAAGTACGGTGCCTGTTTGAAGGCAGTGAAAGTGAAGGCACACATGGATATATATTGCCCGAGCAGCTCTGGATATATTGCCCCAGCTCACAATTATATATTGCCCCAACAGCTCACCCATGGATATATATTGCCCCAGCTCACATATGGATATATTGCCCCCAGCTCACATATGGATATATTGCCTCAGACCACCTCACACATGGACTATATTGCCCCAGACCAGCTCACACATGGAATATATTGCCCCAGACCAGCTCACACATGGATATATTGCCCCCAGACCAGCTCACACATGGATATATTGCCCCCAGACCAGCTCACACATGGATATATTGCCCCCAGACCAGCTCACACATGGATATTTTGCCCCAGCTCACATATGGATATATTGCTCCAGCTCACATATGGATATATAGTGCCCCAGCTCACATATGGATATATAGTGCCCCAGCTCACATATGGATATATAGTGCCCCAGCTCACATATGAATATATAGTGCCCCAGCTCACATATGGATATATTGCCCCAGCTCACATATGGATATATTGCCCCAGATCACATATGGATATATTGCCCCCCGCTCACACATGGATTTATTGCCCCAGCTTACACATGGAATATATTACCCCAGGCCAGCTCACATGTGGAATATATTGCCCCAGACCAGCTCACACGTGGAATATATTGCCCCAGACCAGCTCACACGTGGAATATATTGCCCCAGTCCAGCTCACACGTGGAATATATTGCCCCAGACCAGCTCACACGTGGAATATATTGCCCCCAAACCAGCTCACACGTGGAATATATTGCCCCAGACCAGCTCACACGTGGAATATATTGCCCCAGACCAGCTCACACGTGGAATATATTGCCCCAGTCCAGCTCACATGTGGAATATATTGCCCCAGTCCAGCTCACACGTGGAATATATTGCCCCAGTCCAGCTCACACGTGGAATATATTGACCCAGACCAGCTCACACATGGTTATATTTGCCCCCCCAGCTCATATGGATATATTTGCCCCAGCTCATATGGGTATATTTGCCCCCAGCTCATATGGGTATATTTGCCCCCAGCTCATATGGGTATATTTGCCCCCAGCTCTCACTTCCTGTCTGGTACACCGGGAGGGTGCCTGTCTGCTCCCCTGAGAAGATCCTGCCGGCGGCCACGTGCTTTTTTTTCTCTTATGTGCGGCCGCCAGCATGAATATCTGCCACTCGTCTGGTGTTCTATACACCAGCCAGCCACAATCTCGCGGCTGGCTGTTGTATAGAACACCAGAAGAGCGGCAGATATTCATGCTGGCGGCCGCACATAAGAGAAAAAAATCATGCGGCCGCCGGCAGGATCTTCTCGGGGGGAGTGCTTGGGTGCCCTCCCAACTGGATGCTTGGGGCCACCGCCCCCCTCTGCACACCGCGCTTTGGTGTCACCCTTAGGGTGGGTGACACCTGGTGCGGGCCGCACCCCCCACCCCCACGTAGCGATGCCACTGGGTCCATGACTCCCCCCTCCTTATTTTGCTCTAATACCCAGCTGCGGAACAGAAACCACTCATGAGAGTGCAATGCCGTAATAAGTCAGCGTCACACTGCAGCAATCAGAGGCTACTGATGCATTGACGAGGGCTAACAAGCCTGAAACAGCTGTCCAGGAGTGGTTTTCTGTCACCGCATGTCCATCCTATACTTTAAGCCATCCAGTGTAATGTTGCACCTGCAAAAGAGGTATCAGACTTTAAAAAGGAGCAATAAAAATCAAGATGTATTGTAAACCCCAGGCTTACCAAGAATTAAAAAAAAAAAGGTCAACAGTGATTGTTGTATCAATTCTCAAATGGCCAATATACCTCTCAATAAACCTAACAAGGGTTACCACTACACAACACGATGGTATTGGTTGCGTGATGCAGTAGACAGTTCCGATGCTGTTGTGTTTACGTATCACCAATTTTGGAAGAACACTTCTAGGTGACCCGTATTATGAACACAATTCTAATTGCAAGAAGGATTAGTAAAATACTTGGAATAGATTAAATGAGGTTCAGACCTCAATATGACAAACTTGTGACTGTCGCTTAACATCCAGAGTATTACCCAGGAAAGCTAGAATGTGATGGTCTATATATAAACCTTTCTGATATACATATGAACATACATATATCTATACAATGCCGTGGAACTGTAAACCGAACACTGAGATGAGGTATAAGCAGTAACCGTTCTACTTGGCAAATACAATAATATACGATAGAACAAATTATATACAAGACAATTGCTTTGGTTCCCAAAGGAAAATAACCCTATATACAGACTCAATACTAGCAATTCTACCTTGAAAACTGTTGTCGATACTTAAGTCTAAATAGAAACACCTTATAGTACCGTTATTTCGTCATTCCTTTTCTATCGCATAATTATTCAAGTGCATTAGTAGTGATACACCATATTATTAAAGTCCTTTTGATCACTGGAAAAGGAGCGAACCTTTGAGGGTTCGTATGATAGGAAAGATATAAAGATAGATTGTTGTATTACTCTGTGGCTATCAAGGATACACAATGAATGATTTTATATAAGCACCAACCTTGTAGGACTCATTATGCAGCACAGTCATCATGCTTATAACCAATCAAAAAAGGTCAATTCAAAAACCCATGACCACCATGAGAATAAATGTATGCACACCAAAAGAGACTGTATACATGTCTCTCAACGCGTTTCGCTGAACAGATTCAGCATCATCAGGAGTGAGTAACAATTCACACACACACAACCATCCAAGCTAAAAGAAAAAATGAAATGAGGTTCAGCATGTGGCATGCTGCACAGAGTCAGCAAGAGACGCACCGCGACATGTTTTGTAGCTCCAGCTTGTGACATGCTGCACAGAGCCAGCAAGAGACACTCTACGACACGTTGTGCAGCTCCAGCATGTGACCTGCTGCACAGAGCCAGCAATAGCCATACTATAACATTTTGTGCAGCTCCAGCTTTGTGACATGCCGCACAGAGCCAGGAAAAGAGATGCTGGGACACTTGTGCAGCTGCAGCATGTGACACGCTGTACAGAGCCAGCAAGAAACACACTAGGAAATGCTGTTTAGTTCCAGCGTGTGACAAACTACACAGAGCCAGCAAAAGGCACACTGGGACACATTGAGCAGCTCCAGCGTGTGACATGCTGCACAGAGCTAGCAAGAGACACACTGGAGCTGTACATTATGTCCCACAAAAGCACAGTGCAGTGTCTCCCAGTGTGTATCTTGCTGGTACTGTAGCACATGAGCCTTGCTGCATCTCCCACCCTCCTCCAGCTCTGTAATGCTGGCTGATTTCTGAAATCTAGAAAAGTCTGAAATCCAGAATGATTGGGGTATTGAGCATTCATGATTAAAGGATGCTCAACCTGTATTCTGAAATATATACTTTTACATAAGAGAGGATGTAAACCATGAAATGTGCAAAACCTGTTATTTCTATCTTTATTAGGAGAATACATCTACTTCAGTGGTGCAAATGTAGCAGAAGATACATATCCATTATCATCATCTTTTGAAACTTCTTTTAGTGTGGAGCCTTCATCTATGGACACAGTCTGCCAGGTGTGTATTTTATGACTATATTCTATCACATTTTAGCCTTAATTTCCTAATTTATTTGAAAATGACAGGAGCCAAACCATTTCTTCTAGCAATTGACAGCTTTATCACCGCTTTCCTTACTGCAGTATGATTTTTCCTGTTTTCTATTTGCATTCAAGTTCCCTGACTCTTCAGCGGCCGTGATTTTATGGGTCTGTATGGACATGATGGGATCCATCCATGGTGCAAGGCTAATTTCCAGTCACTATACATGTCATCAATGTAATGTGTAATCGACCTTGCAACGATATAATCATTACAGTGTGAAGGCTTAATAATACTAGGCTTCATCTGATTATATTGGTGCTATAATATGACTTTGACTAATTCTAAAGGGGGTGCAAACATTAAGGACTCTTAACAGGAAATTTTAAATGTATTTATTTTTTACGGAATTCTTTTAAAGTTGCTGTTTTGTTTTCGTGTAATAGACGATCAAATTGTTACAATTACATTGCAAGCTGTAAATGTCTGTATCATAAAGCCACGGTAGTTGAATTAAGTCTTTATTAGCTTATTCTGATGAAATTGCGTTTTTTCTATTCGTATCTCTCTGTATTACACTATTTCTTTCTATGATTAGCAATAATTGTAGCATTTTTCTGTGGGAAAACTATTGGCTCCAAAAGCTAATTTATCTTATAAATGGTAAGAGATTTACATATTTAAAAAGTGGAAAAAACATGTAGAGACATTGTATGAAAACCATTATCCCCTTCACTACGACGGTCAAGTATTCTTGATGCTTAAAAGGTCTTGTAGGAGCCCAGCATCAAGTAAACTCAATCTGGTCATATTCTGGAGCAATGCAAAGGCATTTCAATGAAAGTTCATGTTCAAATAGGTTCCAATATGTGCCCCCAAATTTTCACCGCTTTGGACATGTCATCCAAGGTGCTGAAGCTGTTTGAACAGTTTGAGGATCCTTTTTTCCTTCGAAGAAACACGAATTCTAGCAGTATTATTATACTTGTAGTAGTACTTTTTGGGCAGCAGGGGGAGCCCTCGGCCTGTCAAATAAGCTTACTGTCTCTAAAATGTATTTTATGATGGACACGCAAATTTTTACACTATCTGCAACGGAAGGTTCTTTTCCATAATGTCAGGAACCCAGATGCAGACTGACTCGTGCCCGTAACTGAAACCTCGGCAACACCTTTCCTTACATCCCTGCAAGAACTCCAGCCCAGGTTTTGGTGTGGCCTGGTCTACCAACTCCAGATCCGAGATCCCACTCCTGTTTTGCCTTGCCTGACCAGTCCAAAAGATATGATCCATGGAAGGCTAATTAGAGTACAGGAAAAGGAAGCCACACCTAGGCAGCAATGCTTCTGCATTTCTCAACAAGCCAGCAAGCTAAGACGTCTGTTTCCTATTGATCCTGATATACCTACAACCTTGCTTTGATCCCCTGCCTCCTCTTCTGGTCTCCAACCATGTCCCTGCTCCGCTACTTTCCACGTTCCTACCCTGTTGACCACTGTGATCCAGTGCCTCATGTCTTCATTACCCCTGCACCTTGCATGTCAAGTCTCCTGTGTCCTACATATCAAGTCTCCTGTCAGCCCTTTTCCTGTCCCGCTTGTCTCGTGTCTCCAGTAAGTCTTCTGACGTGTTTCCCTAAGTGTCTCCCCTATGTCTTGTTCCTCCTTCCTTCCATTCCCCTCTGGTCAGCCCCATTCCTACCCTGTTCCTCTGTTATTCACCATCCATTTCCCTACCAATATATTGCCTTACCTGGACTTTACTATAAACCCCAGTTTGCCCATATTGTGCCTCCTGTATATCGGTGCATCCTGGGTTCTTCACCTGCCAGCTTGCACGACCCTGATACATAAATCCACTGGGTCGTGCCAGTGGTTTTATGGAATACTTAGCAGTGAAGGGGTTAATAGGGTAAATGGTAGGAAAAACCATTAACCACACAATTACACTAATAAAAGCTTAATAATAAAGAAAGTGTAGTTCTTTGTTGTTTGTGATAAAACTAATTTGCATGATTGGCATGGGAACTGCACTTGATTGTATACTTTAATAGATTAATATTCAGATACATTAATAGATTAAAATTAACATTTGTTTCCTGCAGTTATGGGATATAAACACCATCTATTTGAGGCCCTGGAAACTCACAAGGGTCTGAAATTTAGTTGTAAAAGCCTGCTTTTCTGACGGAGCTGGCTAAAGAAACACTCTACGCACCCTGAATACTTTTGGTTAAAGCAGTAATGCTGCACGGAGTGCCACCCCTTCTCTCTCCCTCCAGTCCCATTTTGTCCACAGCTCTGTATGAAGCAAAAGCATTACCTCCACCCACACCGCTGTCAGTCATCAAGCTGGATTTTGAAACTCCCGCCTGTCGGTACCAACTCAAGTAACTGCATTAGAAAGGTCTTAAAGATTGCTGCACTTCAATAAAACTCCTGTGAATGCAAAACCTCTTATGACCGGTCCTTCTTATTCATCTCTTGATAACTTCACAAGGGTGTCATCCATATTTTTGCTGCTGGTTGCAGGGCCAGATTTATAACTAGGCAGAGTAGGTATTTGCCTACAGGTGCCTTCCACAAGGGAGTGACTTGCTCTGTATAAAACCTAAATAATTTAATATATTTTTTTTACAATAATTTAGACCACAGTATCTCTGGAGGCCTAAGGGATATATGACGTATCATTGGAAAGGCCAGATTATGACCTTTCTAGTGATACCAAATGTAACCAGGTTAGATTTATGTAAAAAAAAATATCAATTTTTTTTTCTAACGCAGCATTATTATTCAGTTTGCAATTATAAAATGAACAGTGATGCTGCACTAACTCACCTTCTCATTTCCCACACTGCTAGCAAGTGTGGAGCTGATGATGCAATGCATTGTTTCATCGGCAACCTAGGCCATGGCAATGCAGTGAGGAGAGACAGGGGGACTTTGGAACCCTGCATCTCTGAATTGTATACCGCATAAGGTTAAGTGAGGTGTCATCGGAAAGGCCAGAGTCTGGTCTTCACAATGATACCGAACATGAGCATGTAATGGGTAAAAATAAAAAAAATATTAAAAAAGGAAATGCTAAATTATATGACCGGGGCAATCTATGCTTTTACATATAAAACAAACAATGCCAATGCACTAACTGAACTAACACAACAGATTCTGCCCCTTCTTTTAATTTGAGCACAGAGAGAAACTGTTTCAGTTTTAAAAATATAATTTTTATTTTTTTAGTTTGCCCCAAATCGAAGATTTAAAAAGTAATTTTGGCACGTTTCCTTTTTTTTTGGGGGGGCTCCACATTCATGTGCCTACAGGCTCCTAAGATGCAAATGCGGCCCTGGCTGGTTACATTGGGAAATTAGCAAGAGTCAATAAAAGAGTAGACAAAGTTTACCTTTTTGTTTGTAATGATTATTTAGGCTAAAACTGATTTATAAACACAGTATTAGTACATAACAGTATTTCGCAACACTGAACAGCAGAAGGAAATGTATTTTAATGTAAACTTTTCACCCAAGTTCATAAATCGTAACAGTAATATATCCAGTAGAAACCAAAACTATCCACAAAATAACCATGAAAAAAATAAACATAATAAATTTAGAGAAACACAAAGCCTTGTACTTTTTTGTACAATAATTCTTCTTTGTTTCTCAGTATATACAGTATAGCTGTGGAATACTTTGCAGCAGTGTTAAAACAAAAAATCATCATACTGATTCTGCAAATATTAATAGGGGATATCTTTAATGGGACCTTGTAATTTTAATTATCACTTGGGAATTCCTTCAGTGTTTTTAAAGAAACCCATCACAGCTGAATGAATATGCTAAGTAAATAAATAAATTATTCAACGTGGAATAAAAAGTTTACAACTATTCAGAGGCAAAGTCATATCTTCCCTGTGATTTTCTTAAAGCCCAGTGATTTGTTGTCTTGTTACAACCAGTGCCAGGTCTGACGGACGCAGACACTCTGTGTAATTCATTATCCTACTGGAATGTAGAGTATTCCATTACCTGCCATTCATAGTTACCAGAAGAACAGTTTGAACCCTTTGGAAGAATTATCGCACACAAATTACAATAATACGATTCCAGTGTTCTTGGCATTCAGCACTTTCCAATCATCAAATTGTTATTTTCCGTCATTAACCCATGCACTGCCAAATGTGTATACACAATCAACAGTAGCAGACAGAGCAGCCCGAGATCATGTTTACACAATCTGGGGTTGTGCTGTATCAATGCCAATTAAATTTGTTTGTTGTATATGAATTTCTTTTGCATTTGGGATCCAGAAGGTGTTCCATTCAGGTATGATGCGTGAAGTGCAAACACATTTTTAAAACCAGCTGGGGAATGTCTCTAGCAGACTTGTCCGCAGCGTGACGTTGTTGGCAAACAGGTGGAAGAAGTGAGTGGAAGGCTGTCCTGTCGGGTAGCTCTCTGCTTCGAAATGTCACTCCCACATGTGGCATGCCACACGGGAGTGAGTGACAGTGAAACTTTGACAACGGAATACTCTTTATTTCAATTATAAGCAATTGAGATTAAACAGATACATTTTGTTGTTTAGTTTAACCCCTTTTTTCAATCATAAGCTCTTTCAATTATTAGCCGAAAAATGCTAACGAATATGAAGGGATTACCTGTCAAATGAGCCTGACATAAGCTGCACTGACAGGTTCACTTTAAAGACACAACGCATACAGTTGTGTTTGCAATCTGAGGTTTCAGCAGTTTCAAACGAAGGAAACCTTTCAAATGCTCGTCGTCTTCTTTAAATTCTGAGATAATTCAGGACATTGTTCATTTTACCGAGAGGAAAGCAGCAACTGAAACCGGAAAGTTTCTAGAGCTGAGGGTGGCTGGACAATAAATACCTGAAGAAAGATTGCTGAAGCAGATTGTTCTGGATTTAATTTGAAAAGAGGGAACGAAACAATGTCAAACAAGCCAAGGTTGGAGGAGACTACAAAATAGATAGTAAGAAAATAACAGATACCAAGTGACAATTAAAATCCAAGGTCAGGGTCGGATGAGAAGGTATGGAAGGTAATGGCTCAAACACAGAAAGGAGGAACTTCTACAGGAACGAAGACGATAGTTCATTTTCTTTGTGGCAATTGGAAAAGCTAGGGACAAATAAGCAATGTAGGAAGTGAGCATCATTTTGAGCAGAATCTACAATTACAGCTTAGAAATTGAATTCATAAGAAATCTGCACTACTTGCATCCTGTGGACATTAACACCTGTGATATGGCTTCACGGTATGAAATGCTCAATGGTTGGTTTAGTCTATAGCGTAAAAAAGAGTGTTTAACACTAAACTATGAATTGTCAGGAGTCACCCTGGGAAGAGGAATCCGTAGAGCAAAACGGTAAAGCTGAAAGAGCCCTCAAAACTAAAGTATTTACCAAGTTCAGTTATCTTACCTAATTCCCATAGACTATATAGAAAAATAGAAACATAGAAAATGTTGGCAGATAAGAACCTTTCGGCCCATCTAGTCTGCCCAATTACATGGATACTTTACCTGGATTTATCTTTTGTTTAGGATAGCCTTATGCCTATCCCATGCCTGCTTAAATTCAATTACTGTTTTGGTCTCTACCACTTCTACTGGAAGGCTGTTCCATGTATCCACCACCCTCTCAGTAAAATAATGCTTCCTGATGTTACTTTTAAACCTTTGCCCCTCTAATCTAAGACTATGTCCTCTTGTTTTGCTACTTTGTTTCCTTTTAAATATACTCCCTTCCTCTACCTTGTGGATTCCCTTTACGTATTTAAATGTTTCTATCATATCTCCTCTGTCTCGTCTTTTTTCCAAGCTGTACATGTTAAGATCATTAAGCCTTTCCTGGTAACTTTTCTCCTTCAAGCCGTACACCATTTTAGTAGCCCTTCTCTGAACTCTCTCTAAGATGTCTATATCCTTCTGGAGATACGGTCTCCAGTACTGCACACAGTACTCCAAGTGAGGTCTCACCAGTGCTCTGTACAGTGGCATGAGCACTTCCCTTTTCCTACTGCTAATACCTCTCCCTACACAACCAAGCATTCTGCCAGCATTTCCTGCTGCTCTATTACATTGACTACTTACCCTTAGATCCTCTGCAATAATAACCCCTAAATCCCAACCCTCAGATGTTGAGGTTAGGACTGTATCAAATATTCTATATTCAGCCCTTGGGTTTTTACGTCCCAGGTGCATTATCTTGCACTTATCCACACTAAAACTCAATTGCCACAGCTCCGACCATTTTTTTAGTTTACCTAAATCATTTGTCATTTGGCTGATCCCTCCAGGAACGTCAACCCTGTTGCAAATCTTTGTGTCATCAGCAAAAAGACATACTTTACCATTAATACCTTCTGCAATATCACTAATAAAAATATTAAAGAGAATGGGTCCAAGTACTGACCCCTGAGGTACCCCACTGGTAACAAGACATTGCGCTGAATAAACTCCATTTAGCACAACCCTCTGTTGCCTGTCACTCAGCCATTGCCTAATCCATTCAACAATATTGGAATCCAAGATCAAAAGATTGCAATTTATTGATAAGCCTTCTATGCGGAACAGTATCAAAAGCCTTACTGAAATCTAAATAAGCAATGTCTACTGCACCACCTTTGTCTATTATTTTTGTTACCCAATCAAAAAAATCAATAAGATTAGTTTGGCATGATCTCCCTGAGGTAAACCCATGTTGTTTCAGATTCTGTAATCTATGTGTTTTTAGATGTTCAACAATCCTTTCCTTTAACATGGTTTCCATTAATTTCCCCTCTACTGACGTAAGAATAACTGGCCTATAGTTCACCGATTCCTCCCTACTACCCTTCTTGTAAATGGGCACAACATTTGCTAATTTCCAGTCTTCTGGGACGACTCCCATTAACAGATTTATTTAACCAATCCTTGTTAACGGTTTTGCTATTACACCACTGAGCTCTTTTAATAACTTAGGGTGGATCCCAGCAGGCCCCATTGACTTATTTGTCTTTACTTTAGACAGCTGCTGTAGAACCTCCTCCTCTGTAAACTCATATGTAAATGTCTCTTTAGTGTTTCCTCCTAACTGAGGTCCCTTTCCTTCCTTTTCTTCTGCAAAGACTGAACAAAAATATTCATTGAGGCAGTCAGCGAGACTTTTATCCTCTTCTACATACCTTCCTTCCTTTGTTTTTAATCTAACTAATCCTTGTTTTACTTTTCTTTTCTCGTTTATGTATCTAAAATATGTTTTGTCCCCCTTTTTTACTGACAGAGCTATTTTCTCTTCTGCGTGTGCTTTGGAAGCTCTTATAAATTGCTTTGCCTCTTTCTGCCTAATCTTATCAGTTACAGTTTAGGTAGTAATTCATCCCAATAATGGAAATATCCCACCGCTTCTCCTGGCCGCGAGCACAGTGAGATTGGGGACAAATAGTCCCCAGTCTCCCTCTGAGATCACTCTGAGGCGATTCACAATCTCATGAGATCGAGATCACGCAGGGCTCGCGGTCGGACAGCGAAACCCACCTTGGAGTACTATGAACTCCAGGAGATGATACTTGCGGCAACGTAATCTAGCCCAAAGCATATATTCGATATACCAGCATGTGCCTTGCAGATTGTATATACTCAATCTTAGTATTGAAGGGGTTAATCTAAACAACAAAATGTATCTGTTTAATACTAATATGGTGTTTTTAACTCACATTAGTTACAAACATATAATAAAAATTATCCTATCAGGGTGTGAATAATTTATGTATGTCGTATATTTTCTTCACACATACACAAAGTTGCACCAGTGTTCTAAAGACACTCTTTTTGCCAAATGAACATGGGGATAAAATCTACAAATCTATAGCCACCTGATTCTTAAGAGGGTTTTTGCTATTAGCCTGTCGTGCATGCGCATTTGATGCAGCTCTCTTCAAGTCATTCCAGTGATAATTACCCTCAGTCCTGTCAGTCAAGTGAGGATTTAACATATTTTCGGTAACTCTTGCCCTCAGTTGTGTCGTTTCAGCTAAGCTTACCCCAAGTTGCAACTTCTATCACTGTATCCCTTCTAGGACCAATCAGAGCACAGCGCCACTACTTCTTCTTCCTGTGTGCTTTGCTCTGTTGTGTTTCTTTGCCCTTCATCATATTGCCTTATTTTGTCTCGTGATTTTTCCTGGTTTGACCTTTGCCTTGTTTCTTACTTTTCTGGTTTTCTCCACTCTGCTACCTTGGCTTTTATTGCTGTTTTGGCTGATTTTCTGGTACTCCTGGCTCCTCTTATCAATACTGTGCTTTTCTCCTACCCCAGACCTACGCTTGTCGTAAATGGAGTGGACACTATCAATTACATAACCAGTAACTAGATTACTTGTGCATTTCAAACAACACCACTTTATAAAACACATGCTGCTGTTTTATTTCTTTGTTTGAAGTTATTGCATGTAAAAAGGAAAAAAAAATATTAGTTTTTTAATCTTTTATTTCCATTTTGCGTATTTTTACCAGGATGCAACATTTACCAAAATTTGTGCAAAGTTTTACTTTATTGCTGTGGTTTAGCTTCGACAGTTTTTAACCGTCAGTGGAGTGCATGAGTGAATGTTTAGACAAAGTAGTGGTGGCTGTATTATGTTCTCCAGGCTACTTGAGATAAGAGATAACACCTGAATGAGATAAAACAGGGATCTTAAATACGTCTAATCTACCCCTGGTGATGTTCTTTGAATACATCCCATGCTTTTTTTACACCCAAACAATGTGTGCTAAGAATAGATATACTATTTGAGTTCCGGCACACCCTAGGTGAATGATGGAAACAAAACCTCTACCTATTTAATTGTCCACCATGCACTCCTATACAGGATCCTATAGGGATCACTTTGTATGCATGTATAGATGTGTGGATGTATGCTGAATTATTCGGGCACACTCCAAATAGATGGTATTCTGTTTTCAGCCTTTGTGATTAAGAGCCTTAAGTACAGAGGCTCTCCTGCATTAACGCCTTTGGTGCATTCCCAAGTGGCCAACTAAGAAAGCCAATTGATTTGTGGGCGAAACGCGTCTTGGCGATTGTGATATTTTATATTTGTCTTTATGTTAAAAAATACTTTGTTTTAAATAAAAAAATTTACATGAGGATCCGCAGTTTTTCCTGATTGTGAAGCATGCGAGCGAGACACGAGTGAGGAGTCGTGATCCTGGAAATGCACCAAAGGTGTTAATGCAGGAGAGCCTCTGTACCCTTTAGTTGCCAGTCCGCGGTCTGGTGTCAAACGGCACCGGATTGCGGACTTCTCCCGGAGGTGGCTGGCTTCTTCTTTTCTGAAAACATCTTTGCATTTCAGTCTTATTAATCTGCAGACACCTATTCTCTTCACAACTTTATTAATATTCCGAACGTATGGTCGGCACGGCACTTACCTGGTCTCCTTTTCAGCATAATTAGACATGATCTTTCTAAGTTCACCTTGAAAGACATAACATTTACCTTTAGTAGCTGGGAAGTCAACCGTTCTTTAACTTATTCAGAACAAACACAAAAGGACGCAGAGGGCGCATTAATAAAATAAAATCTACATTCACATGTTTCACAGGATTTTTTTTCCCCAGCCTCTTCCAATGCAATCCATATTAATATTAATAGACATCATACAGGGAAGGCATCTTGTTAAAAAAAAATAATCTCCAGATGACTGATTTGAGCGGTAGACGAACCGTCACTGCTTTGGAGTTACATAACTGATTAGTATTCTGAAATCCTTCCTTTTGCATAAAAGTGTCTGGTGATGATACTAACATAGTCTTATTGCCTCCGATTGCCAAGCTTTTTGCTGTCAGTCCTTAAATGTCGTTCAGAAATTTTACATTAGCAGTGATATTCCAATACGTAGTTTTGTCATATGAAAAAGGCTAATTCCTTTTATGCACACAATGTTATTACTTAAACACAAGTGTTGAAATTATATGCTTCATGGTGATGTTTTACCTGCTTCTGTTTTGATTTCTCGTTTCTAAAATGCTGACGTGTTTTGGTGTTACAACAGTGATTTTTGCTGGTGTTTGCATCTTCAGCATTCAGCAATGCTTATTACCCCCTTGCTGGAAGGGTTATGCCAGGAGGCAGGCAGGCACATGGTGGCGTAGCATGCCTTGTGGGCTTTCTGGCAGCTCATTCAGTCTGTCTGCCTTCCCTGCAGCCAATCACTGTTAGTACCCTAACTTAGGCAGCCCCCTGCAGCCAGTGACATCACTTGGTTTAGGGAAGGGAGGTGGGCCATAGGAGCTGTCAGGTAGCCGTGGGTCATGCTAAGCCACCATGTGACATTTAGGCCCACCTGCCACCCAGAAAGCATAGTCCGCTCCAGTGCCATTAAGGAGTTAAATACTCCCTGTGTCCAAGGGAGAATAGAATTTATGGCTTTCACAATGAAATCAAAAAAGGCTATACATGTAAGCCACCAAAAATGCGGAAAAGGTGATATCGGTTAAACAAAGATGTATCATCCAAAAAAGGTGATAAGAAAAATTACTTCGATATTAAGAAAACGTAAAAATAATATAATTTTAAAAAAAACATTTTATTTGTTCCTTGCTGGCCACACATTTTCAGCCATTATGAAAACAAAGAGCTGTATGACTTGAAAAAGGATTAAAGAAACAAGACATCAGATTTCATTGTATCTAATTTATCTTTTCGCAGATGCAGTTTTGGTACCAAACGAGGAGTGCATCCACATTATCTGTTTTACAAAAATATTCTGATAATAGAGTTATCGAAATGCAACTCATAAAACAAATAATGGATTCTTCAGATTACCAGTGGGGAAAGGCAACCATTGATTTCATAACCGATTCAAGGGAAACGAATGTTCCCTACCAGGTAAGAATCACAGTTTCCTGTAAAGCACCGGAAATAAAGAATGGAAGGGTGTACCAGTCAGACACATAATAATTTAGATTGAAAATATGTCTTATGATACTTTAATTTTCCAAACATTACAAATTCTAAACCTGCCACGGTTCCGATGTTTCTGCAACCTACCTCTTCAACTGCATTGTTGAACATTCTATGAGTGAGAATTCCAGATCTGAGGCTAGTCATATGTTTCATCACCCTTAGAATGCATCGGACCCTCGAACTGATGCGATATCTGCCCTGTGCATCATTATTTATGATGCATCCTCTAAGCACCATGAGAAATACACAGATACACGTGTCATTCTGTGTAGGTACATGCCAGGACACCATAATGAGATCAACCATCGGTAGCTGATTCTTCTCTATATAAACCCCTCCTTGGCACCCTGTTGTGGTTCTGTCTAGATCCCAGTAGTACATTTTCTCTGATTGTTTATTCTGGTTTTGACTTGACTTGCCTCCTGACGACCCTGTACTCCTAACCCGTCTTAGTTTGCTCATGCATTGTGATTTCTAGAACCCTCGACCTAGGCTGCATTCTTAACTACTCTTTCTCTCTTTGGCGCCGTCACCCAGCCATAACTAAGTACCAGCTTCCTTCCCCTGTCCATGCTGTATAGTCTGGCACTAGCTATGCTCTTAGTTGTCTCCTCTGCATGCTAGGGTCACGTCTGCCGTGACAAAGCTGATGTTGAGTTGTGTTCTTTTGATGCATATTTTGTAGATTAGCACAATTTATCTAATTAAATGAAAACACTTCATACCCTGTGTCAATCTTCTGTCTAAAACTCTTCTTCCTCTTAATGGATGACATTAAGAATTAAGGATTATAAATAATTCAGGTGGAAACGGTGCTAAGAATATTTAAGGATTTGCACCAGTAATGTGAAAGACAGACGCATTTCAATATATTTACTTTATCTTCTGCTCTTAAATGTAATAATTTTCTTTCTTTACGCGCCATACACTTGTCTTTTACGGTATGGAATTAGTAATTGCGTGATTATGTTAACTTAGTCTCCCAACTTTGGCAGACCAGTAATTCATTGTGACATCAAAGTACAGGAGAACATTTTAAATAGGAATTTCTTAAAGTGAGTTCAAAGGAAATGTATCGCTAATTAAATGATATAAAGCCTATATTGTGGAGTCTTTCATGTTGAATAAAATGAGTCGCCATTCAGTAATGAATGGGATGTTGGGGCAGTCACAACATTGTGAAGGATGATAGGCAAAGGTCTCATGCCAGCATGAAAATTAATCTTTTCTTCTTATTTTGCTCCTCTGAGGATCAGAGAATATTCATGGCATTCAGATCTAGTTATGTAAGGACTCACATGTATATAAAAAAAAAGTCTTTAGTGGGTCAATGGAGGTTCTAGTAACTAGGGATGGGCTGCCGGTTCGAATCGATTCGATTCGAACATCGGCTGTTCGAAAATTAGCGAACTTCGAAGTTTTCGACGTTCACTAAAAGTTCGAAAAAATAAAATGCTTAAAAGATCCTAAAAAATCTAAAAACAAAGAGATTCTTTAGTGCAGAATATAAACGGTTTATTAGATATTGAATTAAAACGGGAATATTTCCCACTTATTGTTGGTCAAACATTTCCCACTTGTTGGTGATAAAACATTTCCCATGGCTTCACATCGCGTTTAAACATGAGCAAAAGCAGTAAAAATTAGCTCAGCGCACAGCGGTGAAATGGCTCAGCACTCAGCAGTGAAAGAGTTAAAGATTTTTTTATTTTTTTTTACATTGTTTTCTGACCCCCAGGGCAGTACCCGGACCCCCATACACCTTTTATGGCCAATATCTTGCATATTTACCCTCTTGGAGGGGACCTTCATTTTCGAATGTTCAAGCCCCATTGACTTGCATGTTGTTCGCATCGTGTTCGAGTTCGCAGTCAAACTTTTTCGGGTGTTCGAGTTCGAATGCGAACCGAACACGGGGGTGTTCAGCCCATCACTACTAGTAACTGGCCCTCAGTTCATAAATGCCACAGTGCTATTCTCAATGAATTTGATATGCACTTATTGCCACCCATCCTATTCTAGAAGCTAATTCTATTTTGTATTGGCAGATAGTAAGGGAAAGTCAATGTCAAATGGAGAAACATTGCATATATACAGTATTAACTTCATATCGTATAAACACCTTTGTTTGGCTCTCGGACTCTCTGCCGCGCTCCCATGAGATCATACAAGGTTGTGTGTAGCATCTTGCAAGAGCGCAGCCAAGAATCCCGGAGCCACACTCACGGACAGATGTACACAGCTATTCAAGGGTCCATGGCCAGCAAGCGTTAGATTGACAACCTATGCAGTTTTCTTCAAATACAGCCTCTGACCCAGCCTTCAGATAGCGTGGCCCGCCGGGAAATAACCTGGTATTCCAGTGGGCCAGTCATGCCATGCCTTTGTTTTTAATTGATTTTAGAGGGGGTTATTCAAAGCTTTATTAGATTTATTATATAACAGTATTCAAACAGCTGGTAAACACTGTTAAAAGCTGTTTTTGTTGAAGTTGCGTACACAGACGAAAATCTTTTCTCCTGCCACTGCTTGGACTTCACTTATGTGAAACATTGTCACTGTTGTAACAACAGTGAATATTGCCAGTGTTTCATCAAACATCGGCCCTCTTTGAAGTAGTAGAAACTGATTTGACTGACAATACAGACCTAAACTTTAATTATATTATAGAAAAATATATTATAATTGCCTTTTATGCACATTCCTATTTATCAGGGTCATAATATTACTTTTAACATCTTTTTATCGAAGTTAGTAAATATATGTAATGTAATGTAAAGGGAAGCTCAGGTCAAATATGGAGAAAGAGTGTATGTTATATTCTTGAAATTTCTTGTGGAATACAGACTTCGAATAGATTGTGATCTCAACGTGTCATGTGCCAAGCGGATGACATTCCATCGGCACAATGTACTCCTACTCAAAGACGTCTTGACATGATCTGGTCTCCTAGGTGTTATTTTTAACAGCTTGTACAATCTTAAAGAACATTTTTGTCTTTTTTTTTCATCCTGGTAACATTTATTTGATTACAAAAATCCCAAATGGGATGAGCTAAGTAAGTCTCAAATTCTCTGCACTGCAAAAGTGCATTAATACCAGGCAGTGAGTTTGTTGGGCCATGAATTCACATTTAATCCCATTTTTTTTTGTATAAACAGAGTGATTCACTAATTGTCGGGTTTGTGTTGCAAACAGCAGCAAAAACTGCTGTTTTTACATCGACTCGGCCTGCAGTTGTTTGAATTTCCTCATCTGGTTCGCCAAAGTTTATTATGATGTAACAATGATGATCTTCACCTTTTTCTTTGCAACAACTCAAAACAAAGGCAAATAGTGGATAACCTCATGGTGTTAAGTTAATAATGTTTAATGCCTTTTCCACAGTGACAGGACTATATTCCCTAATTCGCACTAACATGGGGACAATAACGGGGAAAATCTGCGCCTGCAGATTTCCCTGGAACATTCGTATGTTAGCACAGTATTCCCTAGGCAGACACTTCCTCAGCACATTGCCCTGTAACGCAGCGCTAACCACTGGGATATCACAGTAGCGCTTCCGTGCCGCCGCGAGTATCACCTCCTGGAGTCCATAGGACTCCATGGAGGGTTGCGATTCCAGGACACGAACTCCACGTGTCCCCAGTATCTATTCCATATGGATTTCCTTGCCCAGCTGGGGAAGGTCCCTTTATGATGTAATCACAGCCATGCGCAATGATGCCAGTGGGTGGGGGAGGTCCCAAGGTGTGGCCTGAATTCTATGAACGCAGAGGTTTCCCCTGAGGCTGCAGGGAAACCATGACGTGTGGGGGGCATCCTCCACATGCTGCGGGGGAATCTCCATGATGTCCCCCTTATGTCTTCCGCAGCCAAGGGTTAAAACCAGCTGGAATGTCTCTAATGGACAGCTCCCCAGCTGATCCTGCATGGAGCTCATAACTGCACTAACTTCTTTTGTCCAACAGATGGCAACATTTGCCTGCCAAATAGGTTATTAGAGTAAAGAATACATTAGGAATATTCCCAAATATTTCTTAATGTATAATAAAAAATGATTTTCCGAAAAAACTCTGGTCCTAACAGGGTTTTGTCGGGGGAAAATCAAATGTAGTGGAGGAGTTAAATATATTCTAACTATATTGATACAACATTTTCCATACCAAGTTCTCTTATGTAAAAAAGGGGAATTATTCAATCATGATTTATTCTTTTTGTGTCCATATTCATTACACAATTTATTTTTATTGACTTTAATATTTTATAGCCTTCATTTCATATCAGGTATTTTTTCTCTAATGGTTTTCGTTGACTTACTTAATTTTTTGTTTTTAAATTTATTGCATAATCTATTTTTATGAATTTTCAGATAATTTTGGAAGCCACACTTTTTTCTTCTAATTCCACTGTTGCTGTCGATGACATAAGTTTTTCACCAGAATGCATTCTCTCAAATATCACAGACTCAGGTAAATATTCAGAAATAATCCTTATTACTTAATGTGTGTTCTAGAATCCTCATACTGCATTGTGACTCCAGAGGCTTATCACAACTTACTCTTTCATTATCTTATTGTACTTATATTAGTAAGAATGTCCTCTATAGGGATTATTCAGAGAGAGCCGATCTGGCCCTGAAATTGCACCAAACAGTGAATTTCCCCGTACAGTGCAATCTTGTGGACATTCAGCTATTCAGAAAGCAGGCAGCGTGCCAAATTTTGGCGAATTGCCAGTGAAATACTGAGATCTTCGGTGGCAGTGAAATCCCCCATAGAGAAGGAATGCTTAAGCTATTCAGAGATCGCGTCCCACACACAAACTGCAACAAAAAAAAGGGGGGGGAACACACAGGTGCAAGCACAGAACTGTCACATAACCACCTCTCTATAAAAAAAGTCCGTAAAAGAGTGTCCAGAGGGGGAGGGGTGTCCTAAAAAAAAAGTCTCTGAGATTAAATTAAACTAAAGTCCTCAAACTTGTCAAGCCGAGCCATTAGTGTTAGGGGAGGGGTAGTTGTCTCAAGACGGCTCAGGTCAGTAACAGAAGGGTGAGCAGGAAGGAGGCACCTCTTCAGCCGACCTCTTCAGCCCTTGTCCAGCGGGAATCCGTGCGGTTATTGATACTGTCGTAATAGAGCTGGTGTTCTGCCAATCGAGCAAACTTGCCATAATGGCGAACCGCATCACTTCCGGTGCACCTACGTCACCAAAAGTGAGGCGGATCAGCTGGATACAGCATCCGCAATGGCAGTGTAACCTCTGATCAGTTGCAGATAGGAAGGAATTACTTCCTCGTACACCAATCCAGGGCCCGCCCACTGCAGTCACGTGATGCAACCCTGCTGTGTAACTCACGAACATCCAACCCTGCACTCTGTATAACACACGACCCCCCTCCCACGGCTGTGTATAGCACACAAGCCTACTGACTGTCACCCGCACACCCTGAATATATAGAGGAATCTCTAAATACACACTGGCTATTTCAAGATTCCTCTATATATTCAGGGTGTGCGGGTGACAGTCAGTAGGCTTGTGTGCTATACACAGCCGTGGGAGGGGGGTCGTGTGTTATACAGAGTGCAGGGTTGGATGTTCGTGAGTTACACAGCAGGGTTGCATCACGTGACTGCAGTGGGCGGGCCCTGGATTGGTGTACGAGGAAGTAATTCCTTCCTATCTGCAGCTGATCAGAGGTTACACTGCCATTGCGGATGCTGTTTCCAGCTGATCCGCCTCACTTTTGGTGACGTAGGTGCACCAGAAGTGATGTGGTTCGCCATTATGGCAAGTTCGCTCAATTGGCAGAACACCGGTATTAGGAAGCCGCAAAATCATAACGACTCTCAACGAAATTACGTCTTTGTGATTTGTATTAATGGTCAAACAGGAATAGGATCCACTCATTTTAACAGATCTCAGATTTTCAGCTGACCCCAGTTCATTATGTTTTCTGAAGTGTTAAGGCTAGGGTCAAACGAAAGCATTTTTCCCCGCGAACGTCAAAAAGTGCGTCCGAACGCATTGACGTATTTTTTCACGGAATGCGCAAAAACAGTCAGACGAGGCGCATTTTTGTGCGTGATTTTTAACGGATTGTAAATAAAACACTTTTTTGCGTCTGGACGTTATGTTGGCCGAACATTAGCAGCGTCTGACATCTCCTAATCACGCACACTCGCCGCTAGTGGACGCAGCGCACTCTGTTCGTCAGTACTAGCGGTTCTGCGTTCTCCAAAAAATTTGTTCAAATTCCACTTGCGTTTCACGGCCGGACGTTTGTGCGGCCATACTTCGTATATTGGCCGTCATTGCCCGGCATTTGCTGCTAGTGCGGCCGTAATTAAGTGCGCCAGAACGCACGTTAAAAGTGCGCTGGTCTGACCCCAGCCTCAGCTCTTCCGACATTCTACTTGGAATACGGCTTTAGCATGCTCACTGTGCTGTGGTGAAACACGATGAGGTGACCTTGGGAGGTTGGCATTATTTCTACAGAAGCAGCTGTATTTTTGTTAAACTTGCTACATGCTAGTCTTAGGAAACAGGGAGCATAAAATAATAAATGAAACCGATCCGTTTCTTTTCCTTGGCTGATCTTGAAGTAAGATCCAATGACATTTTTATTGAACGCTTGAAGAAATAGAAAACAATTAAGACTGTTCGGTGATCACATAAAATGCCTCAAAGGTCAGTTAATAAGGTGATATTTGATTAGTATACAGTATGTAGAGCTAGAAAAAATAATAGTATAAAATTAGATTTGAAGTTATTTTACCTAAATTCCTTAGAATGAAAGTCATAATATATAACCACCAAATAGTATCCAGCACTCAATCCTCAGATGACCTCTATTGGTTTCTTGCCTCGGTGCAAAAACATTAATAAAATTACATAAATGTAATGCCCTAGAGGACTTGCTAAAAATATGTTCTTTATTAATATTTCATTAAAAAGACCAACGTTTCGATTCACACATGAGCCTTTATCAAAGTTAAAATTCACAATGTACTTGTACACTTATTTATTCCTAAAGGGTAGGAAGTTTCACTCACCCGACGTGCACTGCGCCGACCCTCCGACTTCGCCAACCCAAACCGGACATGACGTGTCGTTCCAACTTCCTGGCGTAATGCGTGACGCAGGGCGTGAGTGTATCATTACGGCATGTTCACCGCACAGTAATGATACACCTCCGCCCTACGTCATGCCAGGAAGGGCACGGCACTTCCAGTTTTGGGTTGGCACAGTCAGATGTGGCGAAGTACACTTTAGGTGAGTGAAACTTCAATTTAGGTATAAATAAAAGGGTTATTCAAAGAGCTTCGAATTTGCCACTGAAGGGTGAAATTCACCTTACAATTTTGTGGCAGTTCGGCTTTTTGGAGAGCTGTCAATTCGCCAAATACTGTTGAACTGACAGCGAAATACGGTGCAGTTCGTCGCAGATCGCCTCAATTCGGCGACCTTTGGCGGCCGTGAATTGTCCTTTAAAGAAGTAATGGTTAATCTATTCAGAGAACACCAAACTGTACCAAAATATCAGGGAAATGCCCTGGTTTTTGGTGATTCCCTGAACTGCCCTGATTTTCAGCAAGCTGATCGGCTGTTGGCGGCAGCGGTTGGTGGACTAATTGGCTGTCTGTTCGGTGGTCGGCAACGATCTTCAGCTGCTACACGTTTGGCGCACTTCGGGGAACCTTCTGTGAATAGTGAATTATCCACAGGGTCGGCGAACCGGAATCGTTGAAGTGTGCCGAATGAGAAAGCACCAAAATTTCCCTAACATTTAAGTGTACAAGTACATTGTGAATTTTATCCTTGATAAAGGCTCATGTGTGAGTCAAAACATTTGTCTTTTTAATGTTTTATTAAGAACATATTTTTAGCAAGTCCTCGAGTGCATTCACTTGGATATATATTGGTTTCTATTGTTTGTTTTTTATTCTAGCAGGGTTATTCAAAGAGAATCGAAAAGCCACCGCACGTGACTTTTCGTTCTCTTCAATTCGGTTCAATTTGGCGATCCCATTTCGGCAACCCTGCGGTGTATTCAGCAAGCACCACAGGGCCGCCGAAATGCAGGGAAAAGTCGCCGCAAACCCGCCGAAAACTCCCTTCAAAACGAGGGTGAACGCACACCGAAACCCGCAGAAACCTGCAAAAACCCGAGCAGGAGCCTATCACTTGCAGCGCAGCCGCCGGAAAAAGCCAACACCGTAGACGAATGCAGTGAATAAATTAAAAAAAACAGTACACTTGAATGTTTGAAAAGTGAAACGCTGTTTGCAAAGAAACTACTGAGCGAAAATGTCTGAAATTTACATATGAGATCCAGGGAATGATAATAAAAAGGGCGGTTACAGAAAAAATAAGTAAAGTAAAAATAAAATCTGATGTTTTTTTAAAAACAAAAATCCCGAAAAATGCTTAAAATATCCTATAAAATCTATAAATAAAGAGACGCTTTACTGCAGAATTTTATAATGAACGGTTTATTAGATATTGAATTAAAACGGGAATATTTTTAACATTGAAGCCTATGGGATTCTCCTGAATAAATTTGCCGAATTAAACCACCGAATGGCAGGGCATTTCGGGAACCTTTCACTGCTGGTTTGTGTTCTCTGAATAGGCGAAGCAGTGCTTTTTCATGGGGATTTCCCTGCCCTCAAACAGGCACCGAACAGGCACCGTATGTGCAGGCAATTCGCTAGGATTTGGTGAATTGCCTGCTCTCTGGATAGCCGAATGGCCAGGAAAGGTAACCGTACACTGATTTTCAGCATTTGGTTCCCTTTTGGCAGCCATTCGGATCTCTTTGAATAACCCTGAAAATCATACCAGTAGAAAAGCAAGAGCCTAGTAATATAAATAATAATAATCTCAGTGGTTTCATGTGTGAGTTATTCTATATCTGGACATTAAGGTGGTTTCTCACTACACAATTGCAGTTATCTAATTATCTGATGAAGGATTTGAAAATTACAAATCTAAATTAGCAAAAACAGAAACGAATGTGACCTACAGACTGGTTCCAGCCTGGCTATTTTGGGATAAAAATTGCACTGCTACCTTAGTTATTCTTCTCTTTTTTAATTTTCAATCAGTAAAATAGAAAAAAGACAGAAAAAAAGTATTAATTATTTATATGGATTATACCTTCCCAACCACATAAACGTATCCTAAATGTTTTATGGTCAGGACAGTGTTAGCAACAGGTCTCCTCTGAGGTGGAGGGAACCCACTGAACCAATTACTTTGTGCCCCAAAATAAATATTTAGGTTAAAGTGAATCTACCTGTACAAGTTCAGTCACTCCATCTGAAAGAGATTATACAGCATAGGGACAGTGCGTGCTCAGCTCCAGTTACTCCTGGGTGGCAAGGTACTACTGCTAGTCAAGAACTGAGGGCCCTATTCCGATGTTGATGGTAAAAGGGAGAAGTGAAAAAAAGAGGCATGAGATGATTATCCTTATGGTCTCTCTGTTACTGCAGATAATTAAATGGAGGCGAAGTCTGATACCAGCAGAAGCAACACACTCCGCCTCTGGTATCAGCTCCTGTGGTCCATAAGACTCCATGGAGCTCAGCACGTCCCAGCATGCTCTGGGCATGCTAACAATCGCAGGATTAGGCTGGGGTCAGACGAGCGTAGTGTTCACGTCCATGATTGCGCCTAAAAGTACGTCCGTGATAGCATGAAAGAAAGTCCATTGGAGCCTGTTACACAAAGTACGTCCACACTGAACTGCGGACGCACCACGGCCGCGGCAAACGGACGCAAGGCAGGCAAGAACGTACAACCACTAGAACGCTGCACAAAGTGCGCTGCGTCCGCAACGTCCGCATAGCTTTGTGTGTGAGTGATGGAACGTGGTCAGACGGACTGCATTTATACGTCCAGCATTTTTCACGGACAAAATGGTTTTGCTTTTTAATTTATTTTCCCTCCTACATCCGTCAAAATATACATCAGTAAATAAATGGACTGTGTGGCCACTACTGTGTCTTCCGTACTGACGTACGTCCGTGTGCACGGACGTACAGTCCGTAGAAATCACGCTCGTCTGACCCTAGCCTGAGTTGCAAGTCTCCCACTGGTTGCAGCAAGAGGAAGCAGCAGATCACTCCACCCTCTCCACCATTGGATGAGAATTGAGTAAGGGATTTCTTAAGGGGTTTATTAAAATGTGTTGAGTGAATTTGCAAAAGCAAAATCACTTAACACCAAGTTTTAGGAGTTGGTATTTCCTAATGAGATAGCAACTCCACAATAAAAGAGCTACCGTAGAATAGCTCGTTCTTCTAGTTCCAGGTGCAAATTAAAGCCTCCTGACATTTCGGTGCGCTCTCGTTCCCCGCACTTCTGGAAATCAGATTCCCCGACCCTGAGGTGTATTCAGCATTCACCGCAAGGTCCCCGAAGTGCAGGGAAAAGAGGCAGAACAGAACCAAAAAAATCGCCAAAAACTAAAAATAATCGCTGAAAAATCTATCGATATCCTGCCAATCTGATCTGAAAAAAATCAGATTGATCCAAAATGCTGCAGAAAACCCGCCAAACGTATCTGACAACAGGGGCGTCGCTACGTGGGGGCGGAGGGTGCGGCCCGCACCAGGTGACACCCTCCCTTAGGGTGACACCAAAGTGGCGGAACTACCAGGGTCGCAGCGGTCGCAATTGCGACCGGGCCCTGGCAATTCCGCCACTTGAGGGGGCCCACTGGCCTTGGGGAGACCGGCGGCAAATTCACGCAGCGCAGCGGCGAGCGCTGCACTATTTTTTCAGCAGCTCGGCCAGTCGCGTTCCTCGATCGGCGATCCTTCCCCTCTCTCGCTCGTCTCCGCTCCGGCTGCTCCGGCCGGCCGCACGTGTTCCCATGTGTGTGTGGGCGTGTGTGTGGGCGTGTGTGTGGGCGCGGCCAAGGAGACAGTGAGCGACACCGAGGGGGCCGGATCGGGATTAATGCGCGGCTGGGCGGCCGGATACCCTTCCTCTCCGTCTCCGGCGTCCCATGAGTCAGTGTGGCTGCTGGCGCCGCACCACGTGCCTGTGATTCGGGCCGGCCGTGTGATAGCAGCATGCAGGATGCTGCCCCCTGATCTCTATGCCCCACCACCGGACTACCTCCTCATACCAGCACTAAAGGCTCCTGTCCTGGAGACATGAAGATCTGGAGCGCAAAGCATGTGTTCAGGTGAGATGGGGGGGGGATAATGATGCCATGTGTGGAGCTGCTGCAGGACAATGACAGCATATATATATATACAATATACATTAGAGCATAGTGCCAGTGTGACCTATAGCACTGCCTGGTGCCATGATGGAGCCTCTCACAGTGCAGCAGCAGCTCCACTTCCAGTGAGGATCATCATAACCCTATGGACGACAGTGGGAGCAGAGTGTCTGCTCCTCATCTACCCTGACCATTCACTCCTCCTTCATACAGTGCAGAAATACCAGGATTACGTGCCTAATCCCCAGTATCAATACACCTCTTGCACTGGGAGATTGAGGACACACAGGTGTTGAGCTCAGGGTTTTATTAATATTGCAGCAGATGCTGTCCAGGGGGATTCATGGTAAACCTGCTTGATGTGGGGTAGAGGTATGGATGGAGAGGGCACTGTGTCTCTGCAGTCACTGTCACGCCTGTCCCTCACCGCTGCTATAGAGTTAACAGTCTATGAAGGAACAACCGTAGTTTCTGCTACATACAAAGAATAGCAGGGGATTTTTGTGAGCTACTGGTCTGGGGGCAATATATACTGTATAAATGTGTGAGCTACTGGGGGCAATATATAAATGTGTGAGCTACTGGGGGCAGTATATATCATTGTTTGAGCTTCTGGGGGCAATATATATCCATGTGTGAGCTACTGGGGGCAGTATATATCATTGAGCTTCTGGGAGCAATATATATCCATGTGTGAGCTACTGGGGGCAGTATATATCATTGTGTGAGCTTCTGGGGGCAATATATATCCATGTGTGAGCTGGGGGAAATATATATTCATATGTGATCTGGGGCAATATATTTCCATGTGTGAGCTGGGGCAATATATTTCCATGTGTGAGCTGGGGGAAATATATATTCATATGTGATCTGGGGCAATATATTTCCATGTGTGAGCTGGGGCAATATATTTCCATGTGTGAGCTGGGGGCAACATATATCCATATGTGAGCGGGGGCACTATATATCCATGGGTGAGCTGGGGCAATATATCCATATGTGAGCTGGGGCAATATATCCATATGTGAGCTGAGGCAATATATATCCATGGGTGAGCTGCTGGGGGCAATATATATTGTGAGCTGGGGCAATATATCCATATGTGAGCTGGGGGTAATATATCCAGAGCTGATGGGGGCAATATATATCCATGTGTGCCTTCACTTTCACTGCCTTCGAACAGGCACCGTACTTGCTGGCAGTTCGCCAAAATTTGTGTGAGCATATGAGAGAGCTCCACAGCAATAAACCTCACAGTAATGTGCGCTGTGTGTATGGGCATTCAGTGTTATATGGGAGTACTGATTTATGAGTAAGAGTAGTTAAAAAAAGAAACTGTAAAACTCTGGGGGTGACACCATGAGTTACCGCACCAGGTGACACCAACCCTAGTGACGCCACTGTCTGACAATCCACCTCAAACCTGCCAAACGTGTCTGGAAAAATCAGACGATCCGCTAAACACAGCGCCGACCAGCCCCCGAAGAACGGGGTAAAAAAAAAAAGGATTCAAACTTTTACAATTTTAAATGCTGTTTGCAAAAAAAATACTGGACAGAAATGTCTGGACTTAACATATAAGGTCCTATGAATAATAATAAAAAGGTCGGTCACAGAAAAAAAACACTATTAAAAAAAATCGGTCATTTGTTTGTCGCAAAACACCTAAAAAATCCTAAAAAATATTTTTTTGTTGCAAATTAAAAGAATAAAAGGTGCATTACATATTGGATAAAAACGGGAATATTTTTAACATTGAAACCTATGGGATTCGCCTGAATAAACCTAACGAATGAAACCACCGAACATCAGGGCATTTCACTGACATTTCTCTGCTGTTCGGTGTCTCTGAATAGATTAACCATTGCTTCTCTAAGGGGGATTTCACTGCCGTCGAACAGGCACTATATTTGCTGGCAATTCACCAAAATTTGGCGAATTGCCAGGTTTTGACTAGCCAAATGGCCAAGAAATTGCACCGTACGGGAAACTCACATTTCAGTGCAAATTTGGGGCCAGTTCAGCTCTCTCTGAATAAGCCTGTTTGTCTGAGACACAAACAAAGCGTGCAGCAAGAGCAGGATAGCGATTCCAGATGCTGAGACAGGAATAGGGCCCTGTACTTTTGTTCACTAAATGGCCATTATAGGATAAAGTCCACCAGCCCACGCCAAGGCAAATCTCTTGGGTATTTTGGACGTAAATAGGTTGTAGGAAAAAATATGATCGTATTGCAATTAATTTTGTTTGCAAATTGTTCACTAACCTCATTGTGAGATCTCCTGTGTATCTCCATTGGAGCTATGAATAATGAAATGACTAGCACTATATATAGTGCTTACAAGGGTTGTGGCGGAGGACAAAAAGTGAGATAAAAAGCCTCCACACTATAATTAGTTATGTTTATTATTGCAGAAGCCACTTGCACATAACAGCAATTCAAAGAATTGCATCCCAGAGCTCCTGTGCCACATTCCCCACATGCAGCAAGGAATTCTGGGTAGGATATGCAAATGAGATCTGTCTCACTTTTATGCATCCTGGGTCTGTTATATATAAACAATCTATATGCACTGCATTGTGAGATTTAAAAATACATTACATCTTACTTTTGAGGCTTTTTTTAAAAAAAGGTTTTGTGTGGATTTTTTAAAAAAAATTACCTGGTAGTTAACAGGTTAAAAATCTGATCAATCTCAAACTCTGGAGTTAAATCTCAAACTTTGTGACATTTCGAAGTTTTTGTCCAAATCGGCTGTTTTGATTAGGCATCATCAAGCAGTCAGTGACTTTTTTTAAAAAGGATAAAATATACTGATCTTCCCTGTATATCATTTTGGTTCTTTGTCATTAAATATTTAATCTACCGTTTCTGCGCCGAGTTTCATCTTCATTCACTGGATCAGAGCAAACTCAGAAATGAATCGGAAAACCCAGATGTCATTGCCAGCTTCATTGGAGATATCAAAAGCCAGCAGGCTGGTAATGAAAACATTACATCCCACGGAAAAAAAATGTATTTAATGCATAATATTTCATTTTTTGTTTTGGAATTTCTGAATTCTCGGGATTGTTTGCAGTGACATTTTATTTATTCAGATTGTTCTCCGACAGGAGTGGTAGCGCAGCTGCTAATAATAACTTCCTATGTCTAGGACTATTTACTTGACTAATGTCTTCAATTAAAACATGACATTTACTACAATATAGTATACTTTGTAAATGATTCTTAATGTTATGTTGGTGAGATTCTATGTTTTGAGACTATTTACATGACAAATGTCTACAATTAAGGCAATTGTACTTATGTATTTAAGCAGCATAAAACAAACTTCTATATCTGTTTTAACAGATGATTCGAAGGACCATTTATCTTTTCACTGTCCATCTGGGTTTCTTTCCTGTGGAGATGGAAACTGTTTACCATGGAAAAAAGTTTGTGATTTCACACCTGATTGTTCAAACGGTGCAGATGAATTCCCATGCTGTGAGTTACATTATATTCACCTTTAGATGATAAAGACAGAATTGGCCAGTGTATGAATTATCACCACCTAGCAATGGCAGATTTTATAGCAGTGTTTCCCAAACCTCTCCTCGGGACCCTCAACCAGGCCAGATTTTGTAGATCACCTTGGGTGAAATACAGACTGAATCCTGCAATCACTGAGCAGCAAATCATATCACCTGTGCTGAGCTTCAGATAT
Organism: Leptobrachium leishanense; assembly: GCA_009667805.1. Lineage (NCBI taxonomy): Eukaryota > Metazoa > Chordata > Amphibia > Anura > Megophryidae > Leptobrachium > Leptobrachium leishanense. Next base: position 298,268,978 of record CM019067.1, read on the forward strand.
CCTGCAAACCTGGCGAGGCGGAGGGTCCTGAGGACAGGTTTGGGAAACACTGTTTTATACGATACCTACAAGGTATTTATTAATCTCTTAACCTCCCTGGCGGTCTGATTTTTTTCTAAATCTCATGTCTAGAAGCGGTTCAATTTTTTTTTTTTTTTGCCCCCTAGCGGCACCCGAGTGTGGCTCTGGGTTAAATTCCTCCTATGCTGGAAGCGGTAACCCTGAGCCACACTCGGGATGCCGCTGGATACATCACCTGTCCCTGCGCTCCCTCGCTGTCCCCTGCAGTCTCCTCCGGCGACCGCGACCTCATACTTCCTGGTTCCCTCCTCACGAGAAGGGAATCCAGGAAGTAAAACGCTGCTAATGCCGGAGGGGACTGCGAGGATCAGCGAGGGAGCAGAGGGAAAGATGATGTATGCAGCCCGAGTGTGGCTCTAGGTTACCGCTTTCAGCATAGGAATTAACCTCGAGCCACACTCGGGAAAACCATCAGGGGGTTAATGCAAAATGACATGCCATGACAGTCGCGAACAACTGTCCCTAGGAGACCCCGATGGTGGCTGTCCAGTGCTTCCACTTAGTCAGCAGCCTGGAAAAGTCCTCGGTCAATGATCATGGATATGTAGGAAATAAATGGCTCCATAACCACATCAGAATTCATGTGGGTTTATTCCTCCATTAGAGATAACATTTCAACCTTCAGTCTTTGACAAGATTTGAGAAGAAACTCATGGACGTTGAAATATTGTTTTTACTGGAGCAGTAAACCTACATGAATTTTGATGTGACGTTGTTTGCCTTTTAATTATTTAGTAGAAGATGAGTGGCTGTTACACTACGTCAATAGCTGAGCAGGGATACATTTATCTCTCCTTGATGGGACCTGCTCCAGATTGCCATGGCTGCCTGCCTCCAATGCGAGTCATTTTAACACGGCCAATTCAAATCTGAAGTGTCACGTGGTTGAGATGATTGGCTGTCCCATTGACCAAATGGTATGGGTACACCAAGGGTCATCACCATTTCTCACAAAGAGGTTAGAGGGCTGTTCTAGGCAGAACATTAGAGAGACTAATTAATTATTAATTAATACTAATAATAATTATTACTAATTATTAATATTGTAGAGTTGGATTTTTTTCTGGTCACGAATTGTAGAAAAGACAGCTGTCAACATCATAAGTGAAATTTTATTGTCTAAGTGTATTGTACGCAATTACTGGAAGCCCAGCGTCATGACTCCATAGTAGGGACTCAACACCTATAAGTAAGTGTATTGTCTCTTGGAAGGTGAAATAGATGTCATGCGGTACTCGTGTGAGCCAAGGTGGGGCCTATATTCGGGTCTAAAAAACTCAAAAGGCAGAAGACATCACTGACTAAATACAAACAACCAGTAGAGCAGCAGGCAGGAGGTGAGGACACCACAAGGCTGGGCAGACACTACTGCAGAGCACAACCAAAGGCATGAAATCTCTAACTCTGACAGGCCAGTCGTTAAAGTAGCCGGATCTATCCTAGGAGGAGATGACAGTGGCAGTACATAGTCTCAGGAAAAACACAGTATAACAGATCAGTATAGAATCTGAAGGGTTAAAGCATTAACACAATAAAAGGAATAGCTGATGTCTGTACACCGAGTAGTCAGCACAGCAAGGGTCAAAGCACAGATAGTCTATAAGGATAGCCAAGGTCGGTACACAAAGTATTCACACATGAGCAGGAAGGGATAAAACAAGGTACAAAAATAAACGGAAATAAATACAACGGCAAGGAAATCAGAGAACCAAACAAATAATAAAGCAGAGGGCAAGACGAAGGCAAATAAAACAAAAACAAGACAAGGGAGAGAGAGGGAAAAACAGGCAAGGGAAACAAGGGAACCAAAAAAGACGCCGAACAAACTTTAGAAACAAATCAGAGGAGCTTGCTAGCAGCAAGATCAGATAGACATACTAGAAATGACTCAAAGAGCGTAGCACCATGGGAGAAACATCTACATATAGGGAGCTGATTAAGTCCTAGCAATGACTGATGATCATGAATGATGAGAGCTGACAGCAAAGAAACCCCTAGACAAGAATGCAGGAATGGCAGGGCAAGAACTAAGAGCCTACTCGGATCAGTTCACATACAGGGGTCAGAGCTGGAATCATGACAACAGATCGTGCTCAGTATTTATTTTAGATTTTTTTTCATTCTGAATATTAAAAGAATGGATATAATTATCACTTTTGACATAAAAGAAAGAGATTTTACCTTTTTATCTATGGAAATCCTTTACATAAGAAAGTCTGGAGGGAATGGTAGATCACGTAACAAATAAGCTGCTTATGTCACAGTTTGAGTTTTATTGACTTATGCACACTTTATGCACACTTTCCAGCCGCTAAGTGCGACTTTGAAAATCATACATGTGGTTGGCATGAACGGTTTTATGACCATTCATTTGACTGGATAAGAGGTTCCAGCAGCATTATATCTTCTGATTATCAGGATCAAGCTCCACCACAGGATCACACCATAAATAAAGTAGAAGGTAAATACATACATCGTTTATGATGAAGAATATTATCGTTACAGTAATAATTATGCTGACCTGTATGGTATCTTGCATTTTATTTTTCAACATCCCTGTTTTAATTAAATTGTTTCATTGCATATTTGTACATAACTGCATATAATTTTTGTTTATATAACAATTATCTAAATAAGAGCCAACTAAAGCAGAGTAATAAGATGCACAAAGACTTTCATTTATTAATTGTCACCTTTCTCTATTTTGTTGGTTTTCCATATTACATACAAAATGCAATTGTTTATTTAAATTATTGGTTATCATGAAAAGAATGTTTGAATATCTATTGTTCCTTGTTTTCAGAATTAACCCTACGCAGTGCAACACTGTGTGCATGCAAGTTATCATTTGCCTTGCATTGTCTACTTACGCAAAGATAATGTCACCTTTATAAGGCTATATTTAACCTTTCCTTTGCCCTTGCATTGGGTTTTAGCCTGAAAAATAAAATTAAATGAATATAGATACACACACATTTACACACACACATACATATACATACATACACATACATATATATATATACGCATACATACAGACATACATACACACACATATACACACGCATATACATACATACAGACATAGATATACAGACATACATATACATACACACACACACATACATATACACACACATATACATACACCATCATGCATACATATACATGCATACACACACACACATATACATACACACTCATGCATACATATACATACATACATACACACACACACATATACATACATACACATACACAGTGCTTTTTTTCTGGAAACATAGGTGGGGTACTCTCACGCTCTGGGAAAATCTGATAATTATGACTATTTTCATGTCCTCATAACAATAGTTGTAGTTCACTTAAAGGAAGACACTATAAAAGGGAACCATATTTTTTAATACTGTGTTACTTTAAATGAACTACAACTATTGTTGTAACCCTATGGGAGTTATCCACTAAGTGCCTCTGTTGCAAGAAAAATCTGTATTGCAGGGCAGTTAGCAGGGTTTTTTTTTGCAACAATAGCACTGTGTGGATAATGCCCTAGCATTTGAGAGCACCACAGCAATGAAACTCACAGTTTGGCTGAGTATGTATGAGCTCCACAGCAATGAAACTCACAGTTATGCGCAGTGTGTATGAGCTCCACAGCAATGAAACTCACTACCACCTTACAGTGCCAGCTCCTCTGATCACACTGCTTGCCTGACAATCCGCAGCTCTGGCAGATGTGTGTAAACGTGCTGCACCCCCCTCCCCATGGTGGTCAAAGTTTCAGCGGCTGCAGAGAGAGGGGGAGCAGCCCTCCCTTGTCACTTACTGGGAGAGGGGGGTTATCAGTCCCTACATGCACTCCTGACAAACAGAAGCGTTCAGGAGCAACATGAGCTGCCGAGCACTTCCAATTCTCTGCCTGCCACTGCAGGAGGAGCATCATGCTCTCTCCTGTTAGTTCTGGCTGGTGGTGAGGTGCTGGTACTGAGTACCCCCTGAAAAAAGCCCTGCACATACACATACATACACACACATACATATACACACACACATATACATATACATACACACACTCACATACATACACATAATATATATATACAACATACCAACCATCCTTTATCTGGAATGCACAGGACCTCGAGCACTCCGGATTCTGGATTTCATAATCTGGGAGAATCCGGTATCTAGGAGGAAGGGAGATGCGGCAGAGGAGCTATGATCCCCTTCCAGAATCCATACTGACTGGAGCGTCAGGTAGGAGCTGAGACCATACTTTTGGAGGATAAATAAGCCCACCGAAATACCGCTGAGTGGTTACAGTGCATAGAGTTCCTTTAACTCTTTGTATACATCGAATAAGTGTAAAAATGCTCAATAGCAACATTTGCTCAATTATTTCATGCATTCAAAATTTCTGAAAAGTATCAATTTCTCTGACAAGACTCGGCAAATCAGGGGTCAGCAACCTTGGCCCTCCAGATGTTTTGGAATTCCATTTTACATGAGTCTTTGTCAATCAAGTGGGTGGCTGAGCACCATGCGAGATACTGTACCAAAACATCTGGATGGCCAAGTTGATTGACCCCTGCTTTAAAAGAACCTACTAAAGAAATAAAACGCAGCACAGTGAAGGAATAAAGCCATTTTACTATTCATCTCTAATGCAGAATTCAGAGACGGAATCCTTTGATATTCTGCTTTCATTTTAGTTGCCTTCAAAGTTCTAAACAACATACAACATTTATGAAAGTGCAGAATTTGATCAATTACTGAGATAGCTTTCAAAGACAGGTTATCTGCTCAAATATATTTACTGTTCTATGCATACGAGTATTTTTTTCTTTTACTTTTTCTTAAAGGTCATTTTATGTTTGTACGGAAAAGGGATCATTTGAATACACAGATTGCGGAACTGAGAAGCCCAAGATTCAGGCAAGCAGCTTCAGGATGTACAATGACCTTCTGGTAAGGATATTTTTTATGGATGACTTGGTTTCCTTATTCAAGTAGTGGGGGAGAAAAATGTAAGATTTATATTCTGATAAAAGAACAGAATACAAGGAAAAAAAAACAAAAGAGAACAATGTGTCCAAGGGCAATTGTAAAATGTAATAAGCTAAAAGAAAACCAGGTCATTCAGAGTTTATAATATATATTATCCAGCCACAGAATAGCAAAATACCAAAGGGTCCAGTCCAGCTGAGACAGTCATATGGAGCCGCTAATGGGGGGAAAAGCAGCATGAGTTCTATTATGTGTGAGACACTATATTAAAGAATAGAGTCGTAATAACTGAGCATGGCGACCACTAATGCTCACTGGTAATGCCGCCACTCCACTACTGGTAAGGTAGACCATATAGAACTCTTCACAAGATTGCCTCTAAAGGACAGTGAAGAGAACTGCGAATAGTTTGCAGTGTTCTTCTGCTTACATCGAGAAGAGGGAACCTATTGCACTGCCCTCTGCGTTGTGGGACCAGAGGTTAGTTCAGATTTTCTTGGTCATTTGTAAATGGGAGGCTCTATCACCTCCTTAACACTGGTGCTTACATAAATGAGCGTTCGTGCTAGTTTAATTGAGGTGATAGTGTCACGCAGGCCTATGGCAGATGAGCGTGAAGGCCCTTTATAAGGTTCATATTTAAGCCCTTGAGGCAGGTCTGCGGTTTGTTGCATTATGCCAGATCCAGCACATATAGTGCAGTAGACAGACACAAGGGGGAGCCCTGTACTGGGTATGATTTCTGAACTAAAGCAGATGACAGAGCTGAGGGTAAACACGATAACTGACCAGCGTATACAAACACGCAGAAACCAGACAGAATCCCTAAACCCTGGCTGAGGTCCTTTCTAGTTGGCTTCTAAAACTACCTATACTTAGTTGCTGGGTGTATATAACATAAACCAGGACATAAGACATACACAGGTATACACTAATACAGATTCCAGGGAACAGATAGGAAAATAATCTAGAACGAAGCCGGACATACACGGGTGATTGCAGAAATACAGTTTCAGGGCACAGACAAGAGAATAAGCTGAAACAGAAGCAAATCATACATGGGGAATTGCAGAAATACAGATACAGGGCACAGACAAGAGAATAAGCTGAAACAGAAGCAAATCATACACAGGGAATTGCAGAAATACAGATTCAGGGCACAGACAAGAGAATAATCCAGGAAGCCAAGCCAGGTCATATACCGGTAAATACAGAATTACAACGTCTGGGAACAGACTAGAGAATAAACCAGGAACCAAAGCCAGTGTGTCATACACAGAATAACAGAAACAGAACAAAAATCCAAGGAGCAGGTTCTCAATAGGTGAAGACCTATCCTGACCCAAGGAGCAAGTGTACTGCTGGCCCTATATATAGGGCTGAGCAGGTCATGTGACCGCAGACTATCAGCCATGTGAGATGGTCTGCAGTGCCTGAGCCTGAAATCCACCAAACTGATGAATTCCCCACCACCAGGGGGCAGGGCAGAAATGTGACAGATAGTGTGCCACAAAGAACACCTTCCGATCGCTAACGGGTTAAAAAACCCATTAGTGCATCGGTATTAGCACTTTTTAGCGCAAACATACTGTACTTTTGCACTCCCTATGCTTAACATGGGGAAACCAAAGAGTACGCAATCAACAGTGTTAGGATCATAAAGTCCTAACGCTAATTACTCACCATGGTCGCTGACTAAAAAAGTCCATACTGTGCTATTTTCTCTGTATTTATTTCTTTGCTAGAGGTATTCCTGTATGAAAACAAAGACGAAGCCCCGTCATACCAAAATTTAAATAGTCTGTTCTGCATTCTATTTCCAATGCATAGTTACATAGGCTGAAAAAGACATGCGTCCATCGAGTTCAGCCTTTTACATCACCTGCTGCTGTTGATCCAAAAGAAGGCAAAAAACCCAGTCTGAAGCGCTCCCCAAATATGCCAAATACTGGGAAAAAATTCCTTCTTGACCCCAGATGGCGTCAGATTTCTCCTTGGATCAAGAAGCTTTTACCCACATATTAAATATTATAATCCTTAATATTCTGTGTCTGCAGGAAGTCATCCAGTCGTTTTTTAAAAGTCTGTACAGACTCTGACCCAACCACCTCAACAGGCAGAGAATTCCACAGCTTTATTGTTCTCACTGTAAAATAACCCTTCCTATGCTTTAGGCTGAATTCCCTTTTTGCCCAGTCTAAATGGGTGACCACTTGTCCTGTGTACAGTCCTATATATGAATGCATGTATCACAAGGTTATATATTGTTCTGTAGTTTCTTAGCTTGTTGCTGCTTGTGCATACGTATTACGAGGGACTCTCTGCACCTTTATGCAGTGAAGCTGCACATCGCACTTAGATAAATTGCGTTTCAGGTCTATTCTTTTTTTTTCTCTCTACAATAGGAAGGTTAACTGCAATAGATCGGAAAGCCATTATTATTACAGATTGTTGCTGTTACACTTACCAGCTCACTCGTTAACCATAAGCACTTGGTCAAGTTTTATTCTGGTAATCATCCCCAGACGTTTATCTTACTGATAAAAATGATGCTTATAAGTCGGGTAACAGCAACAACCAGACCCCAGGACGTATTTGGAAATGAGCAAAAATGTTTGCTGGGTGAATACATTGACATTATTACTTACTGTTAAATTCATGAGCGCCTTTTTAATTACTTTCATTATATAAGTGCAGGATGCTGAATTAACATAAAAAATGGAATAAAATCACACAGAATGGAACAGCATGTAATTCTCATTTACATTACAGAATTTAATTAAAAACAGTAAAACTAGGGATATTCGTGTATTGAATTATCAGTGTTTTACGTTAACAATAGCTACAGAAATCCCACTTGTGCACAAGTTTGAGCTTCAAAAACACACAAAAGGGTTAAAACCCCTACACTTTTTCCTGATCTCCTACATATTGGAGATTAAAACTGTTGGCCTGCCCAGTGCCCACCTTCAGAAAAAAAGCGCTTTGAGACGAGAGGCTGGGAAGATAGGGTTTCAGTGCCAATTTGTTGTTTTGGGTTGTTTTTGTTTTATTAAGTTAGGCTCATTCATTTAACCCCTTCTCTACTGTGACCGTTTACACAATCAGCAGTAGCAGACGCAGCAGCCTGAGATTGTCTTAGCACTCTCTGGGTCTACGCTGTATCACTACAAATAAAATTTGTTTGTTGCAAACACATTTCATTTGTATTTGAGCTCCAGAAGGTGCCCCCAAATTTTTAGCAATGTGGGCATAATGCCTGAGGTGCTAATACGTTTTTAAAACCAGCTGGGGAATGTCTCTAACAGACATTTCCACAGCTGATCCTGCACCGAGCTCAGAACTACATTAACTCCTTCTGGCCAACATCTACCCTTAAAATTTTAGCACCGTGGGCAGGACATTGTTTTTTTGGAAAATCACTTGTAACAACAACTGGGGTTTACTGATCCCTGGCTTGTGGACCAGAGCTGAAAAGCCAAGCATCTGTCCTTTGCCTCCATTCAAGTAGAGCTGCAGCAGCTTTGCGTCCTTCACAACTGAAGGAAATGGAGACCAGTTTATATGAGAAACGGGGTGGTAGTAAAATGACACAATCAACAGAATACATGAGGGGGATGTCTACATGAGGGTGATGTGAATTCCTTCAGGAGATACAGAAACCTTGATTCATTTAAAATAAATGTGATTAACAACTGAACATCTGATCAATCTAAGGGCAATCACACAGACTGGGATGGACCGTACGGACAATACGTCTACATTAGATTACTGACACAAACTAAACCCCTAAAATATAATCCGTTTGCCAAGACATTTGACATGTTAACCCTTAGGTGCCCACTTATGCCCATTGTTTTAGAGAGTTGGCTTTTCCACGTTGGTCCACGGTCCCTTGGCAGGAGGCCAGCATCCACACTTCTCCAACAGACAACGAGGCCATGTATAGTGTGGGCAAGGGTGCCAAGGAGGGGGAGGGCACAAAGATGGAGGGAGCTTTGTTTACATCACTTGGTAGCAAAGAGTTTATTATATTCTAATGTTTGTAAAAAAACATGTTGGCACAATATCCAAAATATGACTTGCTCTCTTTTTTATTTGTTATCAAGGTATTATAACTATGGACTGTCCGTCGGAAAAGCAGAAATGCATCTTCATGTAGACAGCGAGAAAGTCCCCACTTTGGTATGGAATACGTATTATGATCAGGGAAATCAGTGGTTAAAGGCCTTCGTTCAGCTGGACCGCCTGTCACAGCCATTTCAGTTATCATTGACCAAAAGGAATTTAGAAAATTACAATGGAGTATCAGCAATCGATGACGTTGTTTTTGAGAACTGTTCCCTCTCTCCTCCTGTGGCAACATGTGAAGGACCCGATCTTTTCTGGTGCACAGACACCAAGGCTTGTATTAGCAGCATATCGGTGTGTGACCTCATTGACGATTGTGGTGACTTGTCTGACGAAAGCGATTGCCGTGAGTATTATCTCAATATCGTGTTATGAAATGTAGTTACATTGTAGTGATTTATGTAACCTGTTTGGTAATAGCGTTATACAGTATATACGGTAAATATTCCATTATGTCTGGATCCACAATCATTTATTATTATTATTATTGTCATCATTTATATAGCGCCAACAGTTTCCACAGCGCTTTATGTACACTTTATAGAGGATTCCAAGCTGAAACATTATGGACCTTCTTCTAATTAAACCTGGTCAGAGAACAACCATCAAGCAGGGTCTACAATGCTCTGAACTGCCCAGGCTGTACAATTTTATGTTAAAATGTATGATTTTCATAAATTTAGTTATTTGGATAAAGGGAGCGCGATGACACCTAATTCAGGCGCCCCCCCCCCGCATGTGCGGAGGAGGCGCCTGAAAGGGAGGGGGGGAGGTCCTTCGGACCTCTCTCCCTCCCGATCGGCGGCGTGCAGGGGGTTAACCCAGGCACCGTTTGGAAGGGCACAGCCTGCCCTTCCAAATGGTACCTGGCATTAACCCCATGGGGGCCGGATCACGAATCGGCGCCGAAAAGCGCCGGTTCGTGATCCTTTCCCAGAGCTGGCCGACATCTTGGATGTCGGCCAAGCTTCTGGGAATGCCCCCTGAGGACTGGCGTCATCGTGCATAGCACGATGACGCCAGTCTTGGAGTTAACCCCTAACTGCCACCAATGGTGGAGATAGGGGGTTCAAATGAACCCCCTATCTCCCGATCCGTGGTAGTTAGGGGTTAATGTTTAGTATTGTTGGATCGGCCAGAGCATGGCCGTTCCAACAATACCAAACTTGACTATGAAAAAGTTTTTTTAAAAAAATTAAAAATAAAAATAAAAATATAAAAATATTTTAAAAAAAATTATAAAAAAAAAATAAACAAGTTTTTTTTTTCTTTTTTTTTGGTTTGTTAATGCAGCAATATTGTTACCATTTCAATTATAATGTGAACAATGATGCTGCACTAACGATTTTTGTATGCGGTGCGTTTGTTAAAAATCGCGTAATTTTCCCAAAAAAAATGTAACGAGACCCCATCTCTAATTTTTTTAACAAGCGCACCCCATACAAAATATAACCAAAATTGCTTGCATGTTAAAATGTGAAAAAAAAACACTTTACACGTTGTAAATGATTGAAAATTCATATTTTATTGCATTTTTTGTTATAATATACAGACAGGTCATGACGTATACATATAATAATGACATATTATGAATCTGCCGAGTCTGACAGAAATAACGATATATAATATGTCTGGGTCATGTACTAAAATAAGCCTTCAAAACGCGTTTAAACATGATGAGCAAAATCGGTAAAAATTAGCTCAGCACAGAGGCGGGAAAAGCCTCAGCAGCGAAAGGGTTAAAGTGGTCAGACTGCATGGAGCGCCCCCCTCCCTGCTGCTCTGTTTGCCTGATATGACTCTTGACTCTGTGATGTGGAGGAGTTTCCTCCGCCCACACAGTTGTCACCAGGCCAACGGGATTTGAATATCTAACCTGCCGGGTATGGCATGGGGACCGATGATGTCAGCAAACTATGCATGATGACATCACCCTCTCCCTGAATGCTTGCAGCGACAAGCAACCCGATAGACGGCAGCCAATGGATTGGTTCCACATCGGAAGCTCTGAGCTGAAGGGGTGGAGCAGCTCGACATCATGGGAGAAAAGGTGACTATTTACCGCTAAAATAAAAAATTAAAAAAATAAATAATAACTGGGTGACATCTGCCCAATTATTTAAAGGGGGAAAAAGGAGATAACATTTTAATAGAGTGTCCTTTAACGTTCAGACGAGACAAGACACACTGATTAATTTACCTGACCTTAACCCCTTCACTACCAAGTGATTTTTACAAAAAAACATTGTCAAAAAACAGTGTTTTTTTGTAAAATCATTTTTAATTAATTATTCTGTATTAGCTATTACTGTGAATAACCTATTTGGCCAGTAGATGGCGCCATCTACTGCTAAACTGAGTTACAGAATTCTGAGCTGCAGGTCTATTTTTTTTTTCTCCCTGCACTGGCTGCTGGAAGCCCGATATTTCAGAGCATTCATCAGCTGATTTTCCAATTTTAGCTCTTTGGGCATTATGCCCAAAGGGCTAAAGCTTTGGGGTACCTTATGCAGCCCAAAAGCAAACAAAATTAGCTTGCAGCAAACTAATTTCATTTGCTTTTGGGCTGCAGATGAGCAGATCGAGATATCTCGGCATCAGGGCACAGGATGGTGACTTTGAAGTCCGAGATATCTCAATCTCGGTAGTGAAGGGTTAATTTCCATTTAATACACAATTAGATGACCACAAGATCACTTTCTGTTATTTAGTTTTTTTTGTTTGTGTGGGTAAATAACTTCCAAAATGTCGTCTCCTGTATATAATATTTAGGTGAACGATCCGTGATGCACAGCCCTTAAAACTTCAATTCTTTATTTTTAACTCTCCCAGTTCATATCTTGGTAGTTTTAAAGGTGCTAAATTGGTGTGAGCTTATTAGGCAGTAAATTTAATTAAATTTTGACTTTGCACTGCTTGGCATGAGAACGTCCCCCCAGATTTGTATCTCCAAGTTCTCAGGGATGTCGCTGTTATCCTGTGCAAAGCAGTACAACAAAATCTGCTTCCAAACAGCATGTAACGGTGTTTGTAACCTTCCTACTACCGATACCGATTATTAAATTAAAAAAACAAAAATATTTTGGAAAGTTTTTTTTTTTTTTCCTCCTGAATTAAGGACATACGACGCTTATAATTAATTGGGAAAATGAATGAACTCAAATTAATCATCTTCTGTGATTTTCTAATTATGGGAATTTAATAATTAAAATTGGAAATAAAAAATGAATATTAAATGTCCTCTTTTGAAATCCTTATGGCTTATCATACCACATTGAGTTGAAATGGACGTTTCAATGATTTTTCTTACAGACATGTGAATTTTGGTTGATTATTTTTTCGGAATCGTGGTTTCGAATGCTTATTTTTATAAACCCATCTGTAGCCTGAATGTGCTCAGATTAGTAAAAGCAATCAACATTTAAAATGTCCCCTCGGAATCTTTTCTTTGCACAAATCATATTGATAAGGTATAATTAAATGTAGCATTTAAACCTGTGGACAATGGATGCATGTAACCTCATTGTCATAAGACGCTGCACTCTATGTGTGCAAAAACTATAAGCTATCGGATTTATTAATTTGCTTTAAATGATACGGCCGACGGAGACCACAGGAGAATATTACAACATGCATAATGCATTTTCTGCTGTGGTAAGCGCCTAATTTTTTGTCTTATTGGACATTACTTTCGATTTGTTACATTGATCAATACTACGTCTTCTCTTCACCCTTTGGGGAATTTAATATCACCCATGTGTGGTGAGTGAGATTAAGATTGATATTTTTGGTAGTATTTGCAATTTCATACATGACGGGAGGAAGTTGGGATCTAAAAATTAGATGTTTGATGCAAAAAAATAGATTGTGCCTAAGAAATTGAGTTATAGATTGGCATACAGTTAGAAAGAATAGTTACAAGCCTGTGTAACTGCTAAATAGCTCGTAATATTTTTAGTACACACATAAATATGCTTTGACGTGGGTGATTCTATGCACATATCACAATAAATTCCCATTTTCATCTGTATGAAATGCATTCTGTGGTAATTTCTGTACATTAGCCATGCAGTGAGTGTAAGGAGTGAGGGGGATCTTGGGCACTTCAGGGGTTAATTCCTGAACTAGGTTGACATGAGGGGCATAGCCAAAATAATTTTGATGGGCAACACCAAACTCGTAGTAAAAAGATTATTTTATTGGGAATGGCCGCCGGGGTCAATAAAAGTAAGAACAACAATGACGTTTCGGCTTACGCCTTAATCATGATTATGGCGTAAGCTGAAGCGTCGTTGTTGTTGTTGTTTTTGTTGGCCCCTGCGACTGGTCCCAATAAAATAATCTTTTGCTACGAGTTTGGTGTTGCCCATCGAAATTCTTTTGGATATGACCATGGAACCACGGATTCCTTACTCTGGAGCACCCAACCACTAGCATGACCCCGGTAAGCTGCACTCCATAAGCGAGCCGCGCTCTTTTTTACTTTCTATCTGACATGAGGGGCACAGACAGCATATTAAGGGCATGTGGAGAGTGTCCTCTGCTGTACCTCCCACCAAGTCCTTGTCTTAGTTTTATAGCTCTTCTTTCCAGCTACTTTCACTTCACTGATTAACCTTAGCGAGCCCAAGCTTCTGAACTTTCCCCATGCAGTCTGCTGTACTCTATCTGGTCACCATCTCCACACTCCCCCTGCTCCCGTTTGTTTCATATACTTTTGTCCCTTAGATTGTAAGCTCACGGGATGTCTGGCTGAGCACTTGTACAAAGTGCTGTATTAGCAGGACAACTATTCTACAGGCAGGGCCGTTTGTTCCTCATGTATCATTATGATGTCTCATGTGTGCTTCCCCATTGTAAAGCGCTGCAGAATCTGTTGCCGCTATATAAATATTGTAACAATGGAAATAGTTGATAGATTCAGCACTTCCGACGACGACGGTGACCCTCTCCTTTCCGTTTACTTCTACTGTGTACCTCAAATAAAGCAGAAAGCTGCCATAGCATAGCACGTTAAATGGCATGAATGAGGTATAAATAAAGAAAATGAATACACTCACATTTTCATGTGTCTAAATCAGACACCAGATGTATCCAGCAACTGGCAGAATTAAAGGGAGCACCGGAACTCCCACCAAGCCTGCAAAAAAAACATTTTTGCTCCTATCAAGTTCAGGATGCCAAGGATTGGTTTAAGGCTCATTTATTAATTAAAATAAATAAATTAATTAAAACAAACGAAACACCCAGATGCGTTTCGCGAGTAGTATCGCTTCTTCAGTAGGTGTAAATATTGTAACTGTAACTCTTAATCCTGCACTTGGCTGACATGAGTAGCACAAACAGCATATTAGGGACATACAGGATTGTGAATGTGGAGTGAGGTGCACTTGGGGAAATTAAGAATTGTATATGACACACTGCAACTTCATTACTGGACCAATATAAGTGATAAAGTACGGATTTGGAATTATTTCACTATTGATGTACAATGGACATTTTCATTGTAACACAACGTAATGTGACTTTCTGTCTCATCAATATGGGTGGGAAGAGGCGATGGGGATAAATGATGTATGGGAGAACACAATGGAGAAACTGGGCCTGTGCAGGAGGGAAGATACAATTAATCTTTCAATTAAAAAAATATATTTATAGGTAGATTTTATGCGTGGTTCAATAGTATGATTTTTGGAGAAGCGAAGATTCCTCTTTAAATATCCTACCAACACTGACAATGGTATGCTTAAAACTCTGTGTATCTGTTCATCTATCATTTTAGCACCTGAATTACAGTGTAACTTTGAAGATGGACTCTGCAATTGGGTACAAGACATAGAAGATGATTTTGATTGGACAATGATCCAAGGATCAACGCCAACACTTGATACTGGGCCGATGAAAGATCATACTTTTGGAACAGCAAAAGGACATTTCTTCTACATAGAGACATCAGAGCCTCAGTTATTCCGAAATCAGGCTGTGTTGCTAAGTCCGATAATTGACTCCACCATTAACAACGGGAACAAAACGTGCATTTTCCGTTTTTTCTACCATATGTATGGGAAGCAAATTTACTCCTTGGTTATCCACAAAAGGATTATGAGAAACAGTAGAGGACAATTGTTATGGCAAGTTTTTGGAAATAAAGGCAACAGATGGCTTAAAAAAGTGCTTTACATTAACAGTACTCAGCCATTCCAGGTACAGTATAACTTTTAGATCTATTATAATAACCCAAGAATAAGATATTTGCCGTCTTTCTCTCTTTTCTACGTCATTTATAATGTGCCACCACATTTACTAGCACTGAATGCAACGGGTGATGATTTATGTCAGTAGCTTAACAAAAACTGTTGATTTAACAGAAATAAACCAATATTGTATGTTTTGAAAGCTAAAAATACACACCGTTAAGCATGAAAAAAAAACCTGTATATACAGTTAGATAAGGGAATGGAGGAAACAGGTTGGGTCTATCCCTTGTTTAAAGAAAAGAAAACTGTATCTAAGGTACAAATACGTTTTCAAAATAAGGATTATAACTAGTTCCTGTCCCTTAGAGGGAAATCCATTCTTAGAATAGAAACTAGCATGCTCACATAGAAAAAGCTAGTTCCTAACTAGCTAAATAACCTCTGCCAACCCCAGGGGTCAAGTTTGTTCTCAGTTTGTGTGCACAAATAATTTCCTTATGTGCATGCCAGTAAAAATGGATGTGTGTACACGCATGTGTACAGCTAAGAGGAGACAGTGGTATCCTGTGCAAATATAAATTTATCTCACAGACTATCAGGGTTATTCAAAGAGAGTCGATCTGGCCCCCAAAATGTAACCGGAAAAGGAAATTCAGCATACGGGGACATTTCGGGGCCATTCGTCTATTAAGAGAGCAGGCAGTTCACCACATTTTGGCGAATTGCCTGCACATATGGTGCCTGTTCAAAGGCAGTGAAATCCCCCATAGAGAAGCAATGGTTCATCTATTCAGAGAACACCGAACAGCAGTGAAAAGTTGTGAAATGCCATGCTGTTCGTTCGGTGGTCTCATTGATCAGGTTTATTCAGGCGAATCCCATAGGGTTCAATGTTAAAAATATTCCCGTTTTAATTTAATATCTAATAAACCATTTATTATTTTATTATGCAGTAAAAAGTCTCATTATTTCTATATTTTTTATTATCTTTTAGGATTTTTTGGGGATTTTGTTTGGCAAAATTTTTTTCTGTTTTTTTTGTAATCGTATTTTTAATTTTTCTGTATCAGACCTTTTTATTATCATTTATAGGATCTTATGTGTAAATTCCAGACATTTTCGTTCAGTAATTTTTATGCAAACAGTGTTTCAATTTTGAAACTTTCAAGTGTACTGTTTTTTTTTCCACCCCAGTTGTCTGCCTGTCGGCGGCTCCTCGGATTTTTCGGTGTGGTTTTTGAAACAGTTTCTGTGGGTTTTCGGTGAGTGTTCGGTAAATGTTCGGCAGGTTTGTGGTGAGTGTTCGGTGTGTTTGCGGAGAGTTTTCCCTGCACTACGGGGACCCTGCGGTTGTGCTTGAATACACCGCAGGGTTGGCGAACTAGAATTGCCAAATCGCCTCTAACGGCGGTGACATTTCGAATCTCTCTGAATAACCCCTTTAATGTTTTTGATGGAATAGTGATCATAGTGAGAGGCCTTTCTAGATCTTTTTACCATGGAGGAATTTGAAATAATTTTCCAGTGTCATGGATTCCTTTAACCCCTTCACTGCCATGTGACCTAAAAGAAAAACTGTCAGGAATCAGTGTTTTTTTTTTTTTTTTGGAAAACCATTTTTCATTGCATATTAGGTAAGAAATATTTGGGTTTCTTCCCAATGTATTCCTTACTGTAATACGGTATTTGGCAAGTCCTTCAAACTAGTTCCTATCTAAAGGACTTTAGATAGAACTAACGTTCTTTCCCCACATCCAGACAGTGACCAAATCCTGTTACCATCAACTCAAGAACATCACTCGTATACACCCCTTTCTGACACAAGATACCGCAAAGGTGCTGCTTCATTCTCTTATTGTTTCACGACTTGATTACTGCAACTCGCTCCTTATTACCCTCCCCAACTCCCGTATCGCCACTTTGCAATCTGTAATGAATGCAGGTGCCAGGCTTATTTTTCTCACCAGACGCACTTTGCGTACCTCCCCACTCTGAAAGTCCCTCCCTTGGCTTCCTGTACGTTTCAGGATACAGTTTAAAATACTGACGCTCCCTTTCAAATCACTCAATAACTCGAACCCTCCTGACATGTCTGTTACTTAGCAAGCACGTCCCATCTAGACAACTCCGGTAAGCAGCCGATCTCCTCCTGTCATTTGTCTACATCCGCACAGCCAACTCTTGTCTCCAAGACTTCTCAATGGCAGCACTGGTCCTGTAGAATGACTTGCCTCGCCCTAACAAACTCTCTCCTGATGTTCAGGCCTTCCAGAAATCCCTCAAAACCCATCTCTTCAGATTAGTGTACCACATCACTGATGCAACTCTTCCCTCTGCTCACCTACTCACACATGATTGAAGCTGCTTCAATGGCCCCACCATTCCTGAACCACTGGCTCTAATGATCCTGCCGTCCAGTAAACTTCCCCTTGTCTTCCTGAACCCAATCCCTCTAGACCGTAAACCCCTGTGAGCAGGGCCCTCTACACCTCTTGTTTCCATCCTATGTCTGTTTATCTGTATCTTGTTCCCTTTGGTTACTGAAAAACGCTGCGGAAACTGTTGGCGCTATATAAATGATGACAATAATAATAATAATATCACTCATTGGTGTATGACTTTGGGCATTTCACATCATGCGTTTTTTTTCCCATAAATTTATTTTACTGTTAAATTCTGTAATAAAATATTTTCCTGCATTTTTCAGTTAAGCACTACTAAACCTTTCTTTTGCCAAATCAATCTTCTTTACCGATAAGAGCATTGCTTCACACCCTTTCGATTCTCAGCCTTTTTGATGTTTCCTGATCTCCTGTTGAATGAGAGGAGATACGTTACAGTCTATATTCATACTGCCAGTTCCACTCTTTAATGAAGTTGAAAGAACCAGCCACACAGTGCTGGTCTGCTCTTCCTCAGTGCCCAGCAGATTGATTGTAGTCCATCAGAGTGCCAGCTTTATTCATCTCACCCTTTTTCTATGATGCAGCTGAAATCTGTTTCACATTGTTGGTTCAATTTGTCCTTTACCTTGTCATGAGATACAGATTGGTTCCCTGTATAATCATTCTCTTTTCCTTTACTTCAAAATGGATTGATGATTATATTTTCATGCTGCCATATATGTGCATCTAAAGAATATAAAGATAACCATTGCTTATAATAGTACTTACCTCTATCTTGTATAATTATCTATATTTCATAAATGTTTCTTAGCGTAATATCATCCATGTTTATAAATAAGAAGCTTTGCATTGTGCTTAGAACATTCCATGGCCCAGAAGATTCTTCACTATAATAATATAACCACATGTACAAGTCAAGTATGTGTTAATAAAAACACTTACAAAAATATCATCTACATTCCTTCATTTGCATACATTTATTAAATGATGCGTGAACCAATCCCATATGTGTGGATATATGAAAAGTGTATTGTTTATGGTTCGTTTAAAATAGTGTTATACAGGTTGAGCAGCCTTTATTCCGAGCATTCTGAATTTTAGATTCTTCCGGATTCCAAAATCTGGGAGAATCCAATGTCTTAGAGGAAGGGGATCACAGCGATCTCCTTCCTGCTGCAGCACCAGTGTGTACACATGCTAGGAGAGCTGTGCAGCCTTTTTCCAGGGACACGCTGTGACAATCAGTCACAAGGAGTGCACCTTGCATTAGCCAAGGTGAGGCACTGGTACAAAGGAAAACCCCAATATGCAGATGATACAGAGTAGACAGCCTAGGCCAGAGACCTTGCACAGTACACAGCAGCCCTATTCTGAAAGACCGGTCTTTAGAATAGCCGGATCTGCTGTAAAGAAAAAATAATATAACAGCGCCGTGCACAGTCTAAGGACCTACAGACGAGACAGGACTATCAATATATAAATGGTACAGACAAGAAGTATCCAAATAGAGAAGTCAAGAAAAGTCTTAAACCAGAACATATTCCATATACAGAAGACAGGGATCCAGAACCAGAAGATCAGTCAGCCAGGCCAGAGGGTCAGAACCAGGTAATCAGTCAGACATATAACATAACCAGACAAAGGAGAAACACTAGAACTAATTACACAGGAAAGACTGGACATAAACTAGAACCTGAACTAACTAAAGATACAGCAGACAGATAAGGTAAACAAGAAAACACAAACTAAACAGAATAACAGCAGGGAGCTCTCAGGAACAAACACTCAGCAGGACTCAGAACTGAAAGTGAACCAGAATGCAAGAGCAATGAGATATGGGCCCATTGCTTTATATAGGGAGGTGATCAGCCCACATCACCAACAGGAGAGCTAACGAGGAAGCCACACTTAACCCCTGAGCTGCCATCCAGGAAAAGCACATACAGAAACATAAGGGAAACGCAGGCATAAAGAATACAGAGGGCAGGGGGACAGGGCTGGAATGGGAAAATGTGACACATGCTGCACAAAGCATGGATGTCTCCTTGTAGCATATTCATAGGCTGAGGATGAACAGAGGCTCTCACCCTGTGCCACACTTTGCTGCAAAGATCGGGGCCATGTCTCAGGGAACCACAACCTGTCCGGAGCATCAGGAAGGGGAGTTTAACTAAAATCCAGAAGGATCCAAAATTTACAGATTTCGGAGTCTTACAGATTTTAGAATTCCAAACTATACATGATGTTATTATTAAAGTTCGTCCATGGGGGTACTTGCTTAGGAGCAGTGCCTCCACCATTTCCCTCTCGCACAAACATGCATTGTAAGGAGGCAGAATCTATATAAAGTATAATAATGGAGACCAGCGCAAGCCATCTACAAGATTTTGTATACATGATCTCTCAAAGCTGGTAGAAGGACACTGAGAAATATTGGTTCTCAGTATCCTTCTGCTAGGAGGAGGCAGCGGATTATGCCATCCTCTGGGCTGTTGGACCTGATGTGACTATTGAATACGTTTTTATTTACATCTAATTATTTTATTAATCAGAAAAAGTGTAGCACACCCAATACATAAAATAGTTACAGTACATATACAGTACATAGGCAACTAGGGGATTTCATACAGTATCTTCAAATAAAACACAAAAAAACAATATCATAGCATTATTTGTATAACATAGGGAAGTATTTTAAAGTAGAATACGTGTCATCCTACTCACATTCTCCAGAGCCTATACTGGCTCAATCCATCCACCTCTGGGTTACATGAAGGCCACCCAACAGCCCTATGGATATCAATGTCTTTGCTGTTTTTTCTAGCAAAAGAGAAACACTAACAGGGTTATTCAAAGAGATCTGAATTGTGGCTAAAAGGTAACCGAACAGTGAAATTCAGTGGAACAAAAACCATCAGTGAAAAGTTGCCGAATTGCTCTGCTGTTCGGTGGTTTCATGCGGCAGATTTATTCAGGCGAATCCCATAGGCTTCAATGTTAAAAATATTCCCGTTTTAATTCAATATCTAATAAACCGTTGATTATAATATTCTGCAGTAAAAAGTCTCTTTATTTATAGTTTCTTTAGGATCTTTCAGGCATTTTTCGGAATTTTTTTGCGAATTTTTTTTTCCGTTTTTTTAAAATCGTTTTTTCTTTTTTCTGTAACAGTCCTTTTTATTATCATTCATTGGATATTATATGTAAATTTCAGACATTTCCTTTCTGTAGTTTCTTTGCAAACAGAGTTTCACTTTTCAAACATTCAAGCGTACTGGTTTTTTTTTTTCACTCCATTCGTCTGCGGTGTCGGGTTTTTCCGGCGGCTGCTCTGTGCTGTGATCGGCGGCTGCACGGGTTTCTCCAGCGTGTTCGGTGGGGTTAATCCAGATGTTTTTGCGGGTTTCGGTGTGCGTTCACCGGGTTTTCCGGTGAGTGTTCGTCGGGTTTGTGGCGGCTTTTCCCTGCTCTATGACAGCACTGTGGTGCTTGCTGAATACACCGCAGGGTCGCCGAAATAGAATCGCCAAATCGCACCCAATTGAAGAGAACTAAAAGTCACTCAACGTGCGGTGACTTTTCGATCCTCTTTGAATAACCCTGTAAGATACTATAAACCATATAAGAACAATAAAATGTCAAGATCTCTTTGTCTACAAACTGAGCAAAGAGATGGATAATCAAATGGTCCCTTTTATTAGCAATTTTAATAGTCATATAGGAAGGATAATTTTGGCCGATTTTAGGCCTGGATCTTCTTTTAAAGAATTTTTTAGGTGATAGACCAAGGTTTATTATTCACGGAGCCAAGGATTTAAAGAATACATTAGTAAAAAGTTGTAAGGATGGGAGAAGGAAGAAAAATATTTCTAATCTGAAGGAAGGATTTTATTTATGTGCTAGTCTTCTGTCGTATAAACAAGTAAGCCTACACGAAAAAACTATGGAAAATTTTGAAAGGACAAAGACAATAAGAAATATCAAATTAAAGATATCATCAGTTAACATGCCCTTGTGGACATCCTGGTTGAAATACGTACTATCTTTTGTGGTTACTGAGCGATAAAGGTAACATTTAGACGTGAGAAGCAGCATCAACTATCACTCTTGGGCTTAAGGTTTTGAGCGCTACACATTGATATATTTTTTTCAAATTTTTTTTGTACTTTTAAAATCACTTAACACAAGCTTTGAAAGTTGGTACTATTTTTTTTTAAAGACCACCTACAGATTAGAATAATGAGTGAAACTGGCGTTGGCTTCCGAAAAAAGTATAGAAAGCCCAAATATGATAGTAATATATAATACGTAGCCCAAATATGTATCTGCTGAAACACCTGAGACCAGCGGAGATACGTGGCTAAACGGGATTAGCAGGGAAGTTAAGTATATTGGACCCACCCACTCGTTACAGCTTCCAGCTCAAGAAAAGTAGGCAAGGGCCCTTTGTGTTCTGGTATTTCATAACAAGCTGGTCACCATTAAAACTGGTTTCCTCAATCCTGTATATTCCCAATGCACAGAGATTAGGTAACATGACTGATCTTGGTTTATGATATTGGCATCCTGTGCTGCCGACGTATGGCACATATTTTAATATTATATTTATATATAGTCACATGATAAGTATTGCCATAGAGGAGATAATGATGGCAACCTGCAGAAGATAAATTCTCCGCCATCTTAATGGCTCTAGTCCTCCAAAGGATCCCGTAATGTATTTTGTATGAGCTCCCATGGGTATTAATTATATAAATCCCACACAGTCCACACTCTTTGAATGCTGAGGTTTATGTTTAGAAATTCACCGGTTTAATTCTGCCATCACAATCCTTCACATGGATTTCAGATGTGCGATTGGAAAATAGAAGGGACCTATTCTTTACTATTACAGCTCCAGCAGAGCGCTTTTTTGGGACTGATTGGATTTTATATCACACCAACAGTATACCATTTCTAAAAATACCAGTAATAAGAAAACAGATATTTAACCCCACTACCATTTGGTTTTTTTCTCATAGAAACATTGTTTTATGGGAAACCAAACTGTAGCCACACAGCCAAAATGTGCTGTTGTACCACTGGATCACATGTACATACTTTCTATCTCATGCCACCAGTCTGAAAACCCATGGGATATCCTGGAAGCCCCTTGTTTTGCCAATCCAGGCCAGATCTTAACCGTGTCTGGCCCATACCTCATCATCATCATTATCATCATCCGGTCCAGGATGTCCCTGCAGCCTGCCAAGTCTCTGACCACCTGGCTTACAGAGCACTGACCTACTCCCTATTTAAGATTGGTACTCCCTCTTAGAAGTGCTCTGTTCTTGAGTCCCCAGTGTGGAGTTTGTTCTGCTGCTCCAATTCCTTGTTCCTTCCTTGCCCAGCTGCAAAGTGGATCCTCGCCTAGATTCTACATCTTTCCAAATCATGTACTGTGCAATAAACTCTCACGTCGCCACAGCTGTCTGTGTCCTCGCCTGAAGGCTTTACCATGTCTCGCCCCGGGGGTCCCACTATGGCTCATGACAGGTGCCACCCTGACACTCTGCCCTATTTGACAGAGTGCTTGAAACCGTTCTTGCATATGAGCAGATGACTTTAGAGGCACAATCTGGATCCCATTTGCAAACAATTTGTTTGCAATAAAGGCAATTCATTTGCATTGCTCCAGAATAAGACCAGATTGAGTCAACTCTATCTTGACAGTCGAGTTAACCCCTAGTGATGTGGTTAAATGTCAATATCTAAATTAGTTGATATAAAAGTACTTTTCCCTGTTGTGTTTATCCAGTTTAGTTCAGTTTTCGTGGCTCCTAACTTTAAAGTTTTGCTTAATTTCTAGATCAGTTGTTCTCTACTCTGGTCCTCTGGACCCCTAACAACAGGAGAGTTTTGCTACTCAGTAATTGCAGTCTGCATTTCTCCAAGGTCATCTATAAATTGACACTTTGTATCAAAAGGAAAATAAAACCACAATAAATCCAAGTTATCCTTCAAATATAATTACATAATTCAAGTGGAACACATTCAAAATGTGAAGTATTGTGGACGATTCACCCTCCTCCAAGATGGTGTCTTCATCTTGGCAGTGGGTCCGCACCATTGCCCTCAAGTATTCCTAACAGACCAGGTTTTAAGGATTAGCTTGGGGAAATGCAGACTGAATCCTGCAATCACTGAGCAGCAAATAATATCCCCTGTGCTGTGCTTCAGATATCTGGCAAACATGGCATCTTAGAGGTAACAGAGGTCCAGGATTAGGAAACACTGCTCTAGAGAATCCAACAGTACAGAATGCGGTTTGTCGTTTCTGATCTCCGAACTCATCACTGCCTGAGTAATTTCTGGTGCATCAGGTCCAGGATGCAAAAGTCATAATTGTATCAGGGGCAAAATGTGTAGAGTTGCCTTGCTGTATTGGCTTAAGTATGATGTCCCATAACAAGAACATATGTACTCCTGATGAACACTACTTAAGCTGAAGCAGGGACACGTACCTTTGGATCACATTCTAGTACGGTGATTTTTCTGCTTATTATCGATTGTTCCAGTGGTGTACTCCAGTGTTTCCCAACCCTAGTCCTGAAGTACCCCTAATGGGACAGATGTTAAGGATCACCTCGGGGAAATGCAGACTGAATCCTGCAATCACTGAGCAGCAAATCATATCACCTGTGCTGTGCTTCAGATATCTTCAAACCTGGCTTGTTAGTGCTTCCTTAGGACCAGGGTTGGGAACCAGTCTACAATGGGAATGTAGAGGAGACAAATTGGCCAGGCACCAATGATATCGTTGGTAGTAATCTGGAGTAATTCAAGCATTTTATGCACATATATTGTCATTTTGACATTCCATTTTGATTAGTAGATTATTATTAGAATGCCTATTTCCACTTCTACAATCGGTCTGTGAGATTTTTTATTAATTTATTTTGGTCCACAATATTTTAATTCATATATTTCTTTAACTAGATAAAAGAATCTGAAACTTAGCCGGTAAATATGTTCTTAATTTTTTGTTTATTAGAACCCAACTGTGAAATATAAACATTTGTATGGAAATCATTCAGGATTTATTCCAGTCAAGGTATATTGGATGAGCTTAATGGATTCTTATAATGTAGTATTGTATACAGAAAATTCATTAGATTTTGATGAGTTCTTGCAAATTGGAGTGATTTCCCTATAGCTATGATTACTAAAAACAGGCTGTAACATTTTAGTCCTCTGTCAAACAACATATTCTTCATAGATGTGAAGCAATGTAACACTATCTGTCCTTACTCAATTTTGAAATGAGATGTGAAATGAACTTGGTAAGTGCGATCCCAGGAGCTTTTCTATCATTACCATACAGGGTTTGCGTTAAATGGTAATTCACTGGATGATGGTCAACATATTGGTAGATCTAAAATCCAATTACAGAGATTTTCTGTGCCTAAAAATTTACAGATTGCAGAATAAAGCTTCAGAATTGACCCTGTTGCTAATTTTGTCGGCAGAGTCAGTGTTGAAGAAATGCTAAGAATTGCACAGATACGTTTCATGGTGTGATTCCACTTCTCAGTTGAGACAATGGACATTTTATGGACATTTTATGGGCTCTCCGTTCTAACTGTTTTCAAACCTCCTCTCCTTCTGATTTACTTCTCATAGCATTATAATGCAAATTCTGCTGCCATATATTAATTAAAAATCAATAAATCGGAGTTTTAATAATTAATAATTTTAAAATACATGTCATATACACAAGACAATATACATTTTACGTGATATTTAATTCTGTGTTCAAATATGTTTGTTATTATGTAGCATTATAAAACAGATTCTGCTACCAGAAAACTAATTAAAAATAAATGAACCACAGTTTTAATTCCTGTACAGCCCTGGCAATATACATTTAATAAGGTATAGTGTTTTATATCAAGGTTGACAGCATTATTTCTCATAGCTACCTCTATCAGCTTTTTCACATTGCACTGCATGCAAACTTTCGATTTAGAAATGTTAATTTAATTAGCACCAGCAGGATTTGTAGACTTTAATACATTTCCACCATTTAGAAAAGCAAAATTACTTCTATTATTTAACCCCTTCTTTACAGTGACCGTGTTTACACAATTAGCAGTAGCCGACACAGCAGCCTGAGATTGTGTTAACATGCTATGCTGTATCATTGTAAATTAACTTAATTTGCATTTGGACTCCAGAAGGTGCTCCCAAAGTTTTAAAACTCTGGGTAAGATGCCCAAGGTGCTATCACTTTTTGAAATCAGCTGGGAACAGGTATTAATGACATCTCTCCAGCTGATCCTGCATTGGGCTCAGAAGTGTACTAATTCCATTTGGCCATTAGATGGCAATATCTGCCTGTCAATATCTGCAGAGGTTTGCGGAACTTGCAAAGATTGGTGATCAACACCTGAGAAAATTTCCAGTGTTGTTACGTTGAAATACACCAACGTTTTACGAAAATGAAATTCTAACAGCTGAAGAAGCTTCACAGGGTAACTTTAGCTGTAGAAATTGTTACATTAAAAAAATTGAAAACCCCATATTATCTCTAGGAGCTACATAATAAAATGAAAACATAATTTCAACTTTTTGTCTAAAATTTCATCTAAAAAACACAAAAAATACAAAAAGGTGTTCCAAAAACAAAAAATAATAATAATTTTTGCTGAAAATGAATAGAATAAATAATCTTTAAAAAAAAATTAATTAAAAAGATATTCTGTTTTTACACTGAATCCTATGGGATTTGCCTGTTTAAACAGGTCGAACTGAACCTTCGAAAATCACGGCATGTCACCGGAAGTTTAGTGTAGTTCGGCGTTTTGTAAATAGAAGAAACAATAGTCGGCTGTAGGACAATTTTGGTGCCGTCGAATTGCAACGAACTGCACCGTATTTTGTCATAAATTTACCAGTTTTTGGTGAATTGACAGCTTAGTGAATAGACAAATTGATCCGTTCTGTGTTATTTTAGGTCAATTCGGAGGTTAGTGAATAACCCCTTAGGCTGGGGTCAGACGAGTGTAGTGTTCACGTCCGTGATGGCACCCAAAAGTACGTCTGCAATAGCATGCCAAAAAGACCATTGGAGCCCGACACACAAAGTACGTCCGCACTGAACTGCGAAAGCGCAACGGCCGCGGGCCACGGACACAAGGCAGGCAAGAATGTACAACCCCTAGAACGGCCGCACAGAGTGCACTGCGTCCGCCTAGCGGCCTGTGTGCGTGAGGAGGAGACGTCAGTCGCACCTGTTTTGCGGCCTACATCACGTCCAGACTCCAGAACTTTCCTGGCGTGGCTGGAGTGTATCCTGGACTCTGGAGAGTGGACGCCGCAGTTGACATGGACGTCGAGAGGCTTATCACTGAAGTGGAGGAGCACACCAAATTGTGGGACACAGCCAGCCAACATTACAAGGACAAGATCAGGAAGGGGAACGCATGGTCTGCTGTGACAAGAGCGGTGTACCCTGCATATGACACATGGTCTGATCACGAACAGAAAGTGCAGAGTGAGTATATGATTATTATATTCATAATCAAATGCACATTTGAATGTAAATAAAATGAAAATGGCAAACAAATTTATGAACGTCACATGTCAAAAGCTCCCCATCTGCCAGGGCACCTGACCTGCTTCGCTAGTGAAATAACTTGCCAGCGCATCGCGATACCTGTGGCTGTGTCGATTCACAGGCGTGACATGATCATTAATAAATTCCTCCAAACCAGAAACAGACAAGGAGTCATCAAAATTATAACCATCCCGCGCACGAACGAAATTATGCAACACACAACAGCATTTCACTATATCTACACAAAAATCTAGGTGCACATCTAGCGGCCTATGAAAAATCCTCCACTTGTTGCTCAGTATGCCAAAGCTACACTCGACATACTGTCTCGCACGCGACAGCCTATAATTAAACACCCGTTTCTTCACAGTCAGGTGTGTCCCTGAGTATGGCCGCAGGAGATGTGTGGACAGGCCGAAAGCCTCGTTCCCCACAAAAGCATAGGGGACTGCCACATCTGTGCCAGGCAAAGGTGCCGGACTGGGGATGTGCAGGGTCCCAGTCTCTTTTACGTTCCACAGTTTGGAGTTCCTGAACAGTGTGGAGTCAGAATCTTTCCCGTATGACCCCACATCCACACAGCCAAAATTATAGTTGGCATCTGCAACTGCCAGTAGGCCAATGGAAAAATAATGTTTATAATTGTGATACAGTGAGCCACTTTGCAGTGGCTTCACTATGCGAACATGTTTGCCATCCACGGCTCCCAGGTAGTTCTGAAAGTTTGCTCAGTCCAGAAATGCCGCAGCAATTCGTGCCCATGCCTCGTCTGTGGGTGTTGTCAAACATTCTTCCCTCATTGTGTCCCACATTGTCTGGCACACCTTGTGGACAATCTCCCCAGCTGCAGATCTGCCAATGCAAAAATTATAATGCAGGTTCTGCAGACTGCATCCACTGGCAAGATACCTATAAAAAAAAAATGAAAATGTGTGTTATGATCAGATTCCATGAGCCGCACCTAATATCATACTTCTGTTTTGCAGCACATGAGGTCATAGCGAAATGGAGGACGGTGAGGGACAATTACACCAGGGTCCTCAAAAAAGATGCGGAATCGGCACGCTCAGGATCTGCGGCGAGAAGGGGCAACAGTTACATTTATGCTGAGCAGCTCTCATTCCTGCGACGAACCCTCGAACCAAGACCTATGGTGGGCAGCATAGATGTCCCATCCACATCGGGGGCACAGCAACACATGCAGCCATGTGCTTCTGCCACCTGCTTGGAAGATATGGAACAGGCTGGAGCAGACTCGCAGTTGGAGGAGGAGACCGCTGCACAGGAGCCAGTTACTGCAAGAGCTGACACCACCAGGCCGGTGCCCAAAAGGAAAAGGGCACCGGATACTGAATTCGAGCATGCTATGGTGACATTCCTGGATGCTCACCATCCAGCACCACCACCGCCACCACCACCACCACCACCTCCACGCTGCAGGTTCTGGGACGACGATGACATGACTTTCCATCATTCGCCTCTCCCCATGTTGCACCAGATGAGCCTGGCTCAGAAGATGGAGTACCACTGGAGAACATTGGACACCATCAACAGCATCTTGAGCCGGCCTCCAGTACCGCCTGTGTCTCGCAGTGCACAATATGCCGGTGGTTATTACCGACAGCCAGAGCCTCCACACCAACCCATATCCCCTGGTGCTAGGTCACAACCACCCCCTCAGTCTGAGTACAACCGAGGTTACATGCCTAGTCCATATGATGAAGATGCTCCTGATTATCAGGATTTGTAGTTGGTTTCCTGCTCATGCACTTGTTTTATGCTCTGCATTGTTGTTTGCCACATGTTCGTGGACTCTTTAGTTTATGTATGATTAATGGTATGTTCAGTAACACGTGGTGTGTTTGTTATTTTGTTTTGAATTACCTTTTATTGTGGATAAACATTTATGTTGCTTTCACTGTTGTCGGTGTCATTCATTATTGAGTAAGTGTGATATTATGCGATGTGTGTGGGTATGCTTGTGCGAAGGGCTAGTGGGCATATCACAACACACCGACAATGGGGGCTTTGGACATCGAGCACGTGTCTGCTGACTGGCAGCGAAGGCATGAATGCTGGTGTTTGCTGGTACTTACCGCAACGTGATGACCAGCATCTCCTCCACTGGTATGGTGTCTTTCATATTGGTGTCCCTCTTCATCAACGGCTCGCGTACCTTCAACAACAGTTCGTCGAAGGAGGGGATGGGCATCCGCAGGTAGTTGAAGAACTTCACAGAGTCTCGCAGCGGCCTGTAAAGCGTCACAAAGTGGCCATGCGTGTCTCCGGCAGCATTTATGGGATGAACCTATGATCGTCGTTTTCGCTTGTTCTTGAGGTACAGGTAGTCCGTAGCAGCAAACACAAATACTCGGACCGCATCCATCTTGGGAAAACCCCACCTTCCCCAAAATGGCTTTTTATATCCTTTTTCCCTTGTTTTTTTCATCTGCAATTAATTTGGTTACATACTCCTATCTCGCTTTTTTTATATAGCTCTGTCACGAATCACGGACGTGATCATCACTGACGTGATCACAGACTGTGTGGCCACTACTGCCTCTTCCGTACTGATGTACGTCCGTACTGCACGTACGCACAGTCCGTAGAAATCACGCTCGTCTGACCCTAGCCTTAAGTGTGAATTTTTATTAGACATCTTGGGAATCTGTCAATGTTTCTTGTCTCATTATAATATATATATTTTTTTATTTCATGCTGCTTAAACCTAATGTGTCTTTTTTGTTTTATTGTGCTTTAAGTCCACAAAATTAATTCACTGGCTTCTGTTTAAATGATTATAATCATGTGTTTTCATCATAAAAATGCATAGAAATGTTTCTATTTTTCAGATAATGGTGACTGGCACAGTAGGAGATGGTTTTACTGGAGACATAGCAATTGATGACTTCTCATTTTATAACTGTACACTGTATACTGGTATGTAAAATACATTTGCATATTTTAACATCTTTGTAAATAAATTTAGTTTGATCATGTTATGCGCCATATATATGTATATATATGTTACGGTTAAAGCCCGAAGTGCGGTTAATCCTAGGATTACCCGGGTAATCCTGACATTACCCAGGCGTCATTAGCAAAAGCCCGAAATGAAATGAAATTTCGGACTTTACCCGGGTAATCTGCAAAGTATCCAGAGGCCTCTGGGTACTCCGGTTTTATGCTCTGTTTTAACCGGGTAATTTGCACATTACCCTAGTGTTGCTGGATAAAGTTTGTTGTGCAACAAAACATCGGACTTTATCCGGGTAATCTGCAAAGTATCCAAATGCCTCTGGGTTCTCTGCTTTTCTTTGGTTTTCAGCAGGTTACAGTTGACTGAATTCTGAGGATTACCTGGGTAAAGCTGCAAACTGTTAACAAAATTGTGTTTTTTTTATTATTTTTAATGAAATTGTATCCAGTCACAAACCTCACTAAATAATCGTCATGTAACTCTGTGCGTTAATTGACTGAAAATGAATTTATGAAGATAGATATTATATAAAGAGTAACTTAATGGGTATTATGTTTTATAAATTATATATAAGCACATATGACACATAATAAAGATCATGTAATGCTTTAACATTCATATAGAAACATAGAAAAATGTCGGCAGATAAGAACCTTTCGGTTCTTAATCTAGTCTGCCCAATTACATGGATACTTTCCCTGGATTTATCTTTTGTTTAGGATAGCCTTATGCCTATCCCATGCTTGCTTAAATTCAATCACTGTTTTGGCCTCTACCACTTCTACTGGAAGGCTGTTCCATGTATCCACCGCCCTCTCAGTAAAATAATGCTTCCTGATGTTACTTTTAAACCTTTGCCCCTCTAATCTAAGACTATGTCCTCTTGTTTTGCTACTTTGTTTCCTTTTAAATATACTCCCTTCCTCTACCTTGTGGATTCCCTTTACGTATTTAAATGTTTCTATCATATCTCCTCTGTCTCGTCTTTTTTCCAAGCTGTACATGTTAAGATCATTAAGCCTTTCCTGGTAACTTTTCTCCTTCAAGCCGTACACCATTTTAGTAGCCCTTCTCTGAACTCTCTCTAAGATGTCTATATCCTTCTGGAGATACGGTCTCCAGTACTGCACACAGTACTCCAAGTGAGGTCTCACCAGGGCTCTGTACAGTGGCATGAGCACTTCCCTTTTCCTACTGCTAATACCTCTCCCTACACAACCAAGCATTCTGCCAGCATTTCCTGCTGCTCTATCTAAGAAACATATCCTGTTACTCTGTATATTCATTATATCCGCAACACATTTTAATGTTTGTCTTTTGTCATTTTCATTGATAATATCCATAGATAATAGCAAAATTCACTGTTACCCAAGCAGGGTTGGATGCTCTGCAGATTACCCGGGTGAAGATGTAGATAGTCCTCAGATTACCCGGGTGAAACTTCAGACTTGCACATTATCCGGGTAAAGTGCAAATTTTTTTTCCAGACTGTTACCCAAGGACAGTTGGTTAGTCCTAAAATTACCCGGGTAGAGTCCGAAATTTTCATTTTTTTGCAGCTTTACCCAGCGGTTTTGGGTAATGTCAGGATTACCCGGGTAATCCTAGGATTAACCGCACTTCGGGCTTTACTCGTTACATATATGTATATATATATATATAAGTAGGGTTGCCAGATCATATTTTTCTAGACCCATATAATTAATTCATGCTGATTGGCAGCGCATGAAAAATGCAACCCCTCAGTATGTAGAATCCATATGCTGTAGGGAAGAAATAAAAAAGGAACCCAGGTGACCTGTCATGATTTCTTACCTGCAGTACATGAATTACACATGTTGCAGGGCACCACTTTTTTTCCCCCTGCGCACTACCTCTGTATGAAATAGTAAAGTGTCCAGGAAAACATGGTCAATCTGGCAACCCTAATTGAGAAAAGTTCCTAGAGGACTGAAATGCTGATGTTCTGTGTTTAGCCCCAAGTGATTTTCCAAAAAAAAACATTGTCAGAAACCAGTGTTTTTTGTAATATCATTTTAAGTTAATTATTCAGTAAGAAATATTTAGGCATATTCCCATTGCATTTCCTACTGTAAATAAACTATTTGGCCAGTAGATGGTGCCATCTACTATCAAATTGAGATACAGCCATTACAGCTGCAGCTTGATTTTTTCTTCCCCTGCATCGGCTGCTGAATTCCCGATGTCATCATCAGCTGATTTTACACCGTTTTAGCTCTTTGAGCAGTATGCCCACATGGCTAAAACTTTGTGGACACCTTCTGCAGCCCAAACGCAAACAAAATTTGTTTGCAGCTAACAAATTTACTTTGCTTTTGGGCTGCAAAGCTGCAGATAGATATATCTCAATCTTGGTAATGAAGGGGTTAAGATTAAATAATCACTTAATTGAGTGGAAGAAAAGACTCTTGTATGATATGTCTGGATTGTATTGTGGACACCTGTACACTGCACTGGAGCATTCATACTTTGGAAATTTTGAGTGCAGAGGACTCGATACTTCACATATAAATAATTTTGCCTTTTTCTATTTTGGCTTTATTTAAATTATTATTACATATTCAGCAGCGCTGTACAATGAGTGGAGCAAATACACAGTATATTAACAGATAGGTTTGACACATGGAGAAATATAGGGAATGGAGGGCACTGCATGGTGGGTCATGTAGTTACATTGTAGCACAAAGCGGCAGAATGAGTTATACAATGTAGTAAGTTTCTGGAAGTGTGTTTCTTACCGTATAATTAATTGAAAATGTTGTTTTTTTCTCAAACTACTGGCTCCTGGCAATCACTTGGTAGTGAAGGGGTTAAAATAACTTATGATCTGGCATTAAATCATCAGTGAAATGGACTACAAAGCCTCATCATCTAAATTGCAGGCTTGACTACTTCTCAATTTTTAACGGACAACTGTATTTTAATAGTGCCTTTTTATTTTTCCATTTATCTAAGGTACTTTGCCTACATGGGCTCCAGCTCCTGTGGAAACCACTACAATCCCAACCTTACCCATCCATAACTGTACCACAGAGGAATTTGTTTGCAGAACGACCGGACAGTGTATACAGATTGCAGACAAGTGTAATTTCCGAGCAGACTGTTCTGATAACTCTGATGAAGACGAATGTGGTGGGTAATGATACATTAAGGCGTAGTATTCCCATTTCGGCCATGCTTTCCTGTACTAAAATTACTATTTCATGCAAAGGGAAAATTACTGCCGTACAACACGTATAATTCATATGCTGCAGGAAGGAAATCAAGGCGGGTTTCTTGGGATTCCTTTTTGATTTCTGACCTGCAACATATGGATGCTATCTGCAGCAGGGTTGCTTGATTTTCTTTCCGCAGCATATATGAATTATACTTGTTACAAGGCTGATCCCTGAGCTCGCCCTCTGCATGAATTAGTAATTTGAGTCCAGGAAGACATGGCCGATCTGGCAACCCTAGATACAGTAGAAAGTAGATGAACTTAGGCTGGGGTCAGACGAACGCAGTGCGAAGGCACGTGCAGCCGCACTTTATCACGGCCGTAGTAGCAGCAAATGACGGCCAATGACAGGCAATATACGAAGTACGGCTGCACGAAAGTGCGGCCACGCAACGCAAGCGGCAAACAAACGCATTTTTTTGAGAACGTCAAACCGCTAGTACGGACGTACAGAGTGCGCTGCGTCCGCTAGCGGCGTGTGTGCGTGATTAGGAGATGTCAGACGCTGCTAATGTCCAGCCAACATAACGTCCAGACACAGAAAGTGTTTTATTCATGATCCGTACAAAATAACGGATGCAAATGCGCATCGTATGACTGCTATCACGTATTCTGTGAAAAAATACGTCCATATGTTCAACGCACTTTTTCACGGACGACGCGAAAAATGCGTTCGTCTGACCCTAGCCTTAGAACTGTGGAGAGTGACATTCTCAAATGTGTCTCTAATTGGAATGCTTTTTACATTGACAACTTTCATTAAGTACCGATAACATTCTGAAGTCATATTCCCTTTTATGTAATATGCATATGTGATCATTATTAATACAAAAAACACACAATACCCTCTCTTATAGGGCGCTAGAAATATGGCAAAAAATATAATAAGGTTACTGCAGCTCTCTAAACAAGTGTGACGACAAAAACAATCCCCAGAAAAAACTATCCGGGTTATTCAGAGAGCGGTGAAAAGCAGGAGAATGACTGGAGAATGGAAAATTCTAGGTCAAAATAGCCGATTTGGAAAGTGAGATGAATGGGAGAATTTTTCTGGTTTGGCTATTTTGACCTAGAATTTTCCATTCTCCAGTCATTCTCCTACTTTTCACCGCTCTCTGAATAACCCTATATGTCAAATAATTGTAATATTTAATGCATACAACAAGCACACTTAAGAGCGCAATTAACCCAAAAAAGTGGTAAAATGAATAATAGTGCTAAAATGCAGTTAAACCGTGTAGCTAAAAATTATTGCAAATATATTTAAAACACAAAGCAGTGTTTCTCTGTGCAAAATAGACATACATAATAAATAATTTTTTCACACTTCCAGCAAAACCCACAATAAAATATCACATAAGGATATACGTTCTTAGTGTGTATAAAATACAGATGTAAAACATAAATATCAGAATCAAGTACAAAAAAGTCTACTTATTACTTAACATATCTTCGGTGAGGGGGAGTTAGAAGAGAACTCTGTGATATGTGTAACACAGGTAATTCTCGTACCAAAAAAGGAAAAAGATGCTCCCGCCTAAGATTCTTCGGATCCTTGTATCTCAAAAAGAGGGGAAAAATAAACAGACCAGAAATAGTGCAATATTGTCATAAGATATGAGTTTCTTATAGTCCAGAATATAATGATAAGGTATTCCACTCACAAACATATGGGGTTATTCAAAGAGAAGCGAAAAGTCACTGCACGTTCGGTGACTTTTCGTTCTCTTCAATTCGGTGCGATTTGTGATCCCATTTCGGCAACCCTGCAGTGTATTCAGCAAGCACCACAGGGCCGTCGTAATGCAGGGAAAAGTCACCGCAAATCCGCCGAAAACTCACCACAAAACCAGGGCAAACGCACACCGAAACCCGCAAAAACATCTGGATTAACCCCACCGAACACGCCGGAGAAACCCGAGCAGCCGCCGATCGCAGCGCAGAACAGCCGCCAGAAAAACCCGACACCGCAGACGAATGGAGTGAAAAAAAAAAGTACGCTTGAATGTTTGAAAAGTGAAACGCTGTTTGCAAACAAACTACTGGGCGAAAATGTCTGAAATTTACAAAAAGGCTGCTAAAGAAAAAGAAAAAAACGATTAAAAACAAATTTAAAAAAAACGGAAACATTTTTTTGCAAAAAAATCCCCAAAAATGCTTAAAAGATCCTAAAAAATCTAAACATAAAGAGAATTTTTACTGCAGAATATTATAATAAACGGTTTATTAAATATTGAGTTAAAACGGGAATATTTTAAAAAAATGAAGCGTATGGGATTCACCTGAATAAACCTGTCGAATGAAGCAACCGAATGGCAGGGCATTTTGGCAATTTTTGACTGCTGGTTTTTGTTCTCTGAATAGACTAAGCTATGGGGATTTCACTGCCCTCGAACAGGCACCGAACAGGCACCATATGTGCAGGCAATTCGCCAACATCTGGCAAACTGCCTGCTCTCTGAATACCCGAATGGCCAGGAAAGGTAACCGAACACTGAATTTCAACGTTCGGTTACCTTTCGCCAGCAATTCGGAGCTCTTTGAATAACCCTGATAGAGTTTCACAATCGGCTCTGTAAACTGTGCAGTGTGCCAGCTTAAACGGGAATGACACAGCCCACTCCTCCTGATAGTACACTCCAGTACACATCAAAAGAAGAATCACAGAGACATCCTTATGGAACAGGAAATGTATACATATCTTTTTTGAATAATATTTTTGTTTAAGTAACTTGAAGACAACAACTCCAGCAAGTATACATCATGGCTCCAGATGCTATAGCAGCTGATCCCTTCTACATCCCTCAGGTCTGCAAGTGACCTCTGCTTGTCCTCTGTTTCCACGCATACCACTAGCTGCACCTCCAACATTTTTTAATGGCAGCACCAGTCCTGTGGAATATACACTGTTTGACCAAAAAACAGTCACTACCTACTATACAAACCTCTTCTGATCCGGAGTTGCTTCAGTTTGTCAGGTCTAGGTTCAGCAATGTTAAGTGCCCAAAAATGGTCAGCTGACTCATTGAATACACTGTATGAGCAGGTTTTTCCATCAATGAGTTTTTCTTCCCTGATGGAACAACGGGCATATTCCAAGATGGCAATGCCAGGATTCATCCGGCTCAAATTGTGCAAGAGTGGTTGAGGGAGCATGAAACATCATTTTCACACATGGATCGGCCACCGCACAGTCCAGACCTTAACCCCATTGAGAATCTTTCGGATAATGTGCTGGGGAAGACTTTACGTAGCGCTGCGACTCTCCCATCATCAATACAAGATCTTGGCCACAAATTAATGAAACTGGAGGGAAATAATTACTGTGACATTGTATAAGCTTATCAAAATGATGCCCTGGCGACTGCGTGCCGTAATCACAGCCAAAAGCAGACAAACAAAATATCTGAGTGTGGGACCTTTTTTTGGCCATACATTGTGTAATTATGTATACATGTTTTTTCTGTTGCCAGGAGCATAAAACATACACCATTTAATTATTTATTACTTTAAGCAGAAATCATTTCAACAAAATTCCCATTCAAATAGACTATTACTATATGTTTTTTAATTGTTTCTTCTTTTCAAAGTTTCAGAATATTGTAATTTTGAAGACAAAAGCAAGTGTCAGTGGTTCCAACCAGGAATAGCTGTCTCTAGCAAAAGTGCCACATTTCAGTGGGAAATTGGCCAAGGATCCACTATCCATCCTGGAGAAGAAACACATAGACCTCTGAAGGACCGCACCATGTAAGTGCATCTTTCTAGTTATATTGTACAATGAGTAGTGATTAGGGATGTGCGTTTCGGGTTTCGGAATTTCGGAATTTTCACTAAATTTCCCGATTCGTGTTTTTGGATGCGGCCGAATTTCCGAAAATTTTTAGATCCGAAAATGGCAGATCCGAAAAGTTTTCCGAGCCGAAACGAAATATTTTCGGAATTTTCGAATGGACTTGAAATGTGTCAAATCGAAATTTATTGCTTTGAAACGAGGAGAACAGACGTTCCGGAAAAACGAAAATTTCCGAAATTCCGAAAAGTCGATACAAAAAACGAGCAAAGTGACACGAAAATACGAAAAACGGTCGATATTCCGAAAACATGTACAATTCCGAAAACGAAAATGTCCGAAATTACGAAAAGTCGATACAAAAAACGAGCAAAGTGACACGAAAATACGAAAAACGGTCGATATTCCGAAAAAAAAATGTACACGAAAAACGAGTCGAGCCGAACCGAATCGAAACAGAAATCGGTCGAAATGAGCCGAATCGAAAAGTTTAAGAATCCGAAAAATCGAACCGAATAAAAAATCGGTGCACAAGCCTAGTAGTGATGACTCCATTATTCATCCGACAAGGCAGTCATGGGACCATCATAGCAGATGATCTAAAAGTTAAGATATTTATCATATGGAAGTAGTAATTGCTAATTTGACAGGGCATGGAAATCACACATGTAACAAGCAGTACGCCAGTGCTTTCATGCAGGGTATAACAAATAATAATGTGGAAATAACAAATTATGCAAATGAGAAGAAAACCCATGCGTTACCGGGATTATTATGTATCCCATCAACATAGCAAATTTACTGAGCGTTTTTACAACTTAAAAGGGACATTCTACTCATCCTGACCACTTTGTAGTTTTAAAGTAGTGCCACCCCCCCCCCTTCTGCCCGATCGGGTGTCCTCTCTAGGTGAAGTGGAGGCGTTTCCTCCATCCCACCCAGCGTCACCGGCAGCTGGTATTTTGAATTTTCCAGCTGGTGGTCACCAGATCGATCACTTGTGATGTCAACACCCACAGAGTGTGCTGAATTCACCCTCTCTACAACCATTCACAGTAGTGAGCGGTCTCAGAGAGTCAGCCGATGGATCTGAGCTGCGCGGGCTTTGCGGAAGTCACGTAGTACTGCGCAAATTGCACAGAAAAGCTTCTGGGTGCTTTTACATATATTTAATTAAATATAATTGTACCTATGTTCCTTTCATCTTATCCCTTAACCCTTCACTACCGAGATCGAGATATCTCAGGCTTCAAAGGCAACATCCGGTGCACAATATTGAGATTTCTCGATCTGCAGCCCAAAAGTAGATGAAATGTGTTTGCTGCAAATTAATTTAATTTGCTTATGTGCTACAGAAGGTGCTCCCAAAGTTTTTGCCTTTTGGGCATAATGCCCAAAGATCTAAAACAGCGTAAAATCGCTAACTGAATGCCCTGACATCCGACATTCAGGAGTTGATGCAGGGAACACAAGCTGCAAAGGTAACGGTTGAAACTCTATTTGGCAGTAGATGGCACCATCTACTGGTCAAATATGTTACTACAGTAAGAAATACACTGGGAATATACCCAAATATTTTTTACTGTATAAGTAATAAAAAAATATTTATCAAAGAAAAACACTGGTTCCTGACAATGTTTTTTTGTAAAATCACTTGGTAGTGAAGGGGTTAAAGATATACTCAGTGAACTTCATTCATCCAAATTGTGGCACAATTTGGTAAAATACGTAAAAGGAGAAATAAGTTACAACAGCTCAGTTCTTCAGATGTGACCTGTAGTAAATACAACCAGATACAGTGGCAAGAAAAAGTATGTGAACCCTTTGGGATTACGTGGAGTTTTGCATGAATTGGTCATAAAATGTGCTCTGATCTTCATCTAAGTCACAACAATTTGAAAAACACAGTCGGCTTAAAATAATACAACACAAACATTATATGTTTTCATATTTTTATTGAACAGAACATGTAAACATACACAGTGCAGGGTGGAAAAAGTGTGTGAACCTTTGGACTTAATAACTGGTTGACCATCCTTTGGCAGCAATAACCTTAACCAAACGTTTCCTGTAGTTGCAGATCAGACCTGCACAATGATCTGGAGTAATTTTGGACCGCTCCTGTTCACAAAACTGTTTCAGTGTAGCAATATTCTTGGGCTGTCTGGTGTGAATCGCTCTCTTAGGCTAGGGTCAGACTGAGGCAGTGCGAACGCGCGTTCTGGCGCACATAATCACGGCCGCACTAGCAGCAGATGCCAGGCAATGACGGCCAATATACGACGTACGGTCGCACAAAAGTCCGGCCGCGCAACGCAAGTGGAAAATGAACGCATTTTTTCGAGAACGTTAAACCGCTGGTACTGACGTACAGAGTGCGCTGCGGCCGCATAGCAGCGTGTGTGCGTGATTAGGAGATGTCAGACGCTGCTAGTGTGCGGCCTACATAACGTTCAAACAGCCGGATTTCCCTAGACTTCTTTTTACCCCACCGTCATGAAATACGTCCAGAATTGCGCATCGTCTGACCACTTAAGCGTATTCCGTGAAAAAATGCGTGCGCACGCATCGACGTACATTTTTACGGTGGCCGCAGAAAATGCGCTCATCTGTCCCTAGCCTTAAGGTCATGCCACAGCATTTCAATTGGGTTGAGGTCAGGACTCTGACTGGGCCACTCCAGAAGGCGTATTTTGTTTTGTTGAAGCCATTCTTTTGTTGAATTACTTGTATGCTTTGGGTCATTGTCCTGTTGCATCACCCATCCTCTGCGGAGTTTCAGTTGGTGGACAGATGGTCTTACGTTTTCCTGCAAAATGTCTTGATAAACTCTGGAATTAATTTTTCCATCAATGACAACAATCCGTCCAGGCCCTGAGGCAGCAAAGCAACCCCAAACCATGATGCTCCCTACGCCATATTTTACAGTGGGGATGAGGTTTTGATGTTGGTGTGCTGTGCCTTTTTTTCTCCACACATATAGTTGTGTGTTTTTTCCAAACATCTCAATTTTGGTTTCATCTGTCCACAGAATATTTTGCCAGTAGTGCTGTGGAACATCCAGGTTCTCTTTTGCAAACTTCAAACGTGCTGCAATATTATTTTTGGACAGCAATGGCTTCCTCCGTGGTGTCCTCCCATGTACTCCATTCTTGTTTAATGTTTTCCTTATTGATGAGTCAACAAAAATGTTAGAATGTGCCAGGGATTTCTGTAAGTCTTTAGCTGACACTCTAGGATTCTTCTTTACCTCATTAAGCATTCTGCGCTGTGCTCTTGCAGTCATCTTTACAGGATGACCACGCCTAGGGAGAGTAGCAACAGTGCTGAACTTTCTCCATTTGTAGACAGTCTGTCTTACCGTGGACACATGAACATCAAGGCTTTTGGAGATACTTTTGTAACCCTTTCCAGCTTCAAGCAAGTCAACAATTCTTGATCGTAGGTCTTCTGAGAGCTCTTTTCTGCGAGGCATGGTTCACATCAGGCAGTGCTTCTTGAAACCAGTAAACCCAAAACTGGTGTGTGTTTTTAAAGGACAGGACAGCTTTCAGCAACACATCCAATAATATCACACTGATTGGACTCAAGGTTGGCTCACTCCTGGCTCCAATTAGCTCTTGGAGAAGTCATTAGGCTAGGGGTTCACAGACTTTTTCCACCCTGCACTGCGAATGTTTACATGTTATGTTCAATAAACACATGAAAACATATAATGTTTGTGTCGTATTATTTTAAGCAGACTGTGTTTTTCAAATTGTTGTAACTTAGATGAAGATCAGAGCACATTTTATGACCAATTCATGCAAAACTCCACGTAATCCCAAAGGGTTCACATACTTTTTCTTGCCACTGTATGTGCTGACAATAAATAATTAATTTTTTCGAGTGAAAAAAAATACCAAAGCAGCAGTTGAGTTAAACCTTTCACAGATAAGAAGGAACCGACTTATTTTGGAACCGTACATATCAATCATTTTTGTTTGAGTGGAATCGGTGTTCTTTCTAAATTTATCCAATTTTTACCCGTTTAAGTTAATTGCGAAATAAAAACCAAAGTGAGTTTATTAAAATAAATGTTTACCTTTTTATTTCCGTAACGTGAAAGTGATGCTTACATTTTTCTTTCTTGGCTTAACAGTCGAATATGTAAATAAAAAGCAGATGCAGGCATATACCATTAATCTGATTTATAAGATACAATGTTAATATAATTCCTTCTCAGGGCTATGAAGCAATTGCTAAAGCTGCTGCTGTGGCTTATTGGCCTGTAGAAAACATTGCATGGAGGGGAAAAAAAACAGAACAACAACCAATTTCAGAACACGCCGTACTTATTAATCTCTCCCATGGCAGCTCTTTGCTCGTGGTTATCCTTTTAAACTGCAGCAAGTGTCTTTTACAGCAGAAAAGGTAACTCCAAAGGAAGAAGAAACATCCCTTTTAAAAAAAAGCATAGGTTAAAAACGCTCCATAAATCGTTAGGCCTGAAGCGTATTGATCATATCCCGGGCCGTTTGACACTTTGCTTTTTTTCATGTTAACAGTTCAAAAAATAAATATTAGGATAAAATAAGATTCAGGGAGGATTTAGGTTATTTTATAAGATTTTACTTCATGCAATGAACAGCAATCTAAGATAAGGAGTAAAGTTTTGCAATATTTCATACAGAGGCATCAATAACTTCAACTCCGGATAAAAGCTAGATCAGGAGTCTCTGTAACAGGATTTGCAGACAGAGACAGAGATCTGAAAAAGAGAACCACATAAGGCTGGCCATCCACTGGATCTGTAATCGGACGACCGACTTTTTCGTCAGACCATGGACGACGTCGGTCGTCCACTGCGTGCGATCTGTCGTGCGACCACACACGATCCAAATCAAAATCAGAGGTGGAGTGCAGAGGCTGCCAAAACCAGAATGAACTGGTTTTACATACAAAAACAAGTTCATTTTGCTTTTGAAACCAGTACAGTCCTTTTTTTTTTTGTTTTTGTTACTATTATTTTTACTATGCGCTTTGTCTGTAAGCCTGTCAAACTATCCCCTAAATCAGGGCATGACGCCAACACTTCAGAGCAGTACTGCGCTCTGATATTCGTTCTCTCTGCCGCCGCAGAGTGCCGATGTGCAGCGATCTGCAGCAAACTGCACCATATTTTCCCATTATTTTTACAGTACAAACAGCAACAAAATTGCACCGTATGGGGAAATTCAACATTCAGTGCCCTTCGGGAGGCATCTCAGTGCTTGGTTAATAAACCCCTTTACGCAGCAGCACCGCTAGTCCCACCATGTTACACAGCTAGTCCCAACATGCAAAAAGGTGTTTTGGTAAACTTGCATCATGTCTGCACCATTTATTTTCAATGGAAGTTCAAAAAACAGCAAAACCAATATAAATACGTTGTTTTTTAAATCCCCTAATGAGTTTGTCAACATCCATCTTGCGCAGCAATCGTTCTGAACTCCCAGCATGCAAGGTGTGATAGCCCATCTGCGGCGGACTTAAGGCTAGGGTCAGACGAACGCATTTTTCGCATTGTCCGTAAAAATGTGCGTCCTTTTTCACAGCATACACGATAGCGGTCATACGATGCGCAATTTCGGCCGTTATTTCACACAGATCCAAACCAGGAAACTTTGGGTGTCTGGACGTTATGTTGGCCGGACATGAGCAGCGTCTGACGTCTCCTAATCACGCACACACGCTGCTATGCGGACGCAGCGCACTCTGTACGTCAGTACTAGCAGTTCGACGTTCTTGCAAAAATGCGTTCGTTTGCCGCTTGCATTGCGCGGCCGTACTTCGTGTGTGGGATGATTTTCAGCGTTCGGTTACCTTTCTCAAGCAATTCGGATCTCTTTGAATAACCCTGATAGATTTTTTAGGATCTTTTAGGCATTTTTCGGGATTTTATTGAATTTTTTTTTAAATCATTTTTTCTTTTTTCTGTAACAGACCTTTTTATTATCATTCATTGGACCTCATATGTAAATTTCAGACATTTTCGTTCTGTAGTTTCTTTGCAAACATCGTTTCACTTTTCAAACATTCAAGCGTACGTTT
Source organism: Leptobrachium leishanense (assembly GCA_009667805.1). Taxonomy (NCBI): domain Eukaryota; kingdom Metazoa; phylum Chordata; class Amphibia; order Anura; family Megophryidae; genus Leptobrachium; species Leptobrachium leishanense. The sequence goes on from CM019067.1 coordinate 298,312,477, forward strand.
TTTTTTTCTTTTCACTCTATTCGTGTGTCGGCTTTTTCCGGCGGCTGCTCTGTGCTGTATTCGATGGCTGCTCGGGTTTCTCCGGCGTATTTGGCAGGGTTAATCCAGCAGTTTTGCTGGTTTTAGTGAGTATTCGGCGGGTTTTGCAGTGAGTGTTCGGCGGGTTGGCACTGAGTGTTCATCGGGTTTGCGGCGGGTTTTCCTTGCACTTTGAGGACCCTGTGGTGCTTGCTGAATGCACCGCAGGGTCGCCGAAATGGAATCACCAAATCGCGCCGAATTGAAGCGAACGAAAAGTCACCGACCGTACGGTGACTTTTCGATTCTCTTTGAATAACCCTGATAGCGTACGCAGTAATATCAGCACCATTTATATTTTTCCTATAACTGTCTTTATATGTTGGTCTAACAGAACAGCAATTAGTTTTACGATTTTCATTTTATATAAGGATAGATCTGCGTCTTTTATACCGTTACTGAAAATTTCACATTTTCCTCTCCTTCGTTACGCTTGATGTATCATCCGTATGTTTCCTGGGGAAACAAAAACAAACTAAATCATAAAAATCATTGCTTAACGTCAAAATTTTGCATTGCAAGTTTGTGCTGCGTTCAACGTACTGCTGAAGGTTACCCTATATGTAGTCAGATTGTCATAAATTAGAATATTGTAATATTGGCTAAAGGATAATGCTGTTGTTTCATATAAACAGATTTAATAAAGAGCACAGCGGGCGGATGATGAGCACCAGGATAGCTAGATCACTTTCTTCTTTCAACAGTAGATTAATGACCTTCTGTCACTCATCACCCTCCTCCATGGGCTGGCGAAGGCACGACTGATAAAAAAACAATGATAACAGTATGACAAGTTTTAAAATTCATTGTTTTAAGTTGAGCAGGGCTTACTGTAGGCATTGAGAAAGTACAGAATATGTTGTGATCATTAAGGGATATTTTAGCAATGGTGGAGATAATATTGCAGAAAATGGTTAAAATGAGCTCAGCACGTGGCACTGAAATGGGTCAGCAGTGAAGGGGTTAAACAGGAATAAATTTGTCCACAGGGATGCATAAGAAAGAAGACGATCGGAAGAGCTCGTGTATCTCTCTGGAATGTTGAATGCTTAATCAATAAACAATTAAAGGTCTTAATGTGATTGACTGCTAAGGCATATTCTTATTTAAGCCACGACCCCAACAAACATCAATCTATAAAAAGGTCATTGACCAGACCACAGCTTTATTTAAAATATCCGTTTAGACCAACAGGACAAACGTCTCCGCTCTTGCTGTCTGTTACACTACGGAGGTGCAGAAGCAGTCACCTGGAAATGTATCAATATTCTTGTGTTGTGTAACTTTCAATTGCCTTTAGCGGCATCAACGTTCACCAAAGTATCACCGGACCTGAAAATCACAAACTTGGAGCTACTGAGGATTTGACAAAATAAGAATGTTTTTTTCTTGGTGGTAGTGGCCCTTTAATGAAAGCTGTGCTGTGTGAAATCTGCACGCAACTTTCATCAATCTCCGTAAAGCCACCCATACTACCCACACAGGGAATTCGCCCTGTGTGATGAAAGGTGGTGTTACAGAGATTGCCAAAAGATGCGATAAAATTCAAGGCCACGGCATTATAGCGGCTGAGCTGTCGGTCCAACCACGAGTCGTGCAGTATTGGATCAGGACTCGGTACCAGCAGATCCCGATTGCCGCACAAGTCGGATCGGATCTGTGGCTCAAACAGGCTGATCGCAAGACACAAGTTTCAGGTGTGGGCACTCTAAGTTGGGCCTAATCACATGCTGTGCTCAGCAGTCAGCACACTCATTCTCTCCAGAACATTGCATTGCTCAGGGTCTGTCCTCATGGGACTCAGGTGACACCTTATAGACACCTCACAGCAATGCTCTGCACTCTGGCACATGCTCTGTCACTGAGAATAAAGCACCACCAGCAATAACACACCGCAGTTCACACGATACCCATATAACTCAGAGAAAGAAACACACACACACACACACACATACTGCATTAATTATACCGCAGAGAGGCGCTTCCCAGCAGTGTGTGGATTCATATGCTGCATTAATTATACTGCAGAGAGGCGCTTCCCAGCAGTGTGCAGATTCATACGCTGCATTGAAACCTATGGGTTAAAAAGCCTTGTTTCTTTAAAAAAAGTTAGGAAACCTAAAATTTCACCCAAAAAATGACAAAAAAATCCTAAAAGAATAAATAAGTAAAGAAACTTTCATTCTGTGGTAGCAATCTACTTCCCATTCTTAAATAAGCAATAAAAAAACGAAATAACTCATAAAAAAGCGAAAAAACAACTGATCCGAATCACTCGAAATGATCCGAATTGCTGAAATGATCCGAATCGCAATTGACCCGAATCACCGAATCGAATCGATCGAAATTTTGGATGGTCGATATTTCATGTTCGGAAATGCTCCCGAAATACGAAAATGCTCCTGAAATACGAAAATGGTGAATTTCGTCCAAATTCCAATTCGGAACAAAACAAATTGCACATCTCTAGTAGATATCAAAGTCCTATAATGGCACAAGGTCCTTTATGGGTCACTGATTATGGCATATAGTGTCATTAACAGTTAGTGATGTAAACAGTTAAATGACTTTAATCCCCTCTCTCATGAAATTCATTTTTTGCTTTTTACCATTCATGGACAATAATCTTTATAGCACTTAGCTGAGTCTATATGTGTGAGCTCAAGGTATTGTGTGCAAAAATATGTATGTATTAATACCGCTATCATTCCTAATTATATATTCATATCTAGTACGAATAACCTTTCCACACAAATGAATCTGAGAGCAGAAAGCAACCTAACATGGTTTGTCATTTAACCCCTTCACTAACAAGTGATGTTCCAAAAAAACACTTTTGGGAGCCATTGAATTTTTGGAAAATCATTATAAATATTAGTATACAGTAAGAAATATTTGGGAATTTTCCCAATGTACTCCTTAATGTAATAACCTATTTGGCAGGGAGACGTCACCAGCTTCTGTCCAAATGGAGTTACTACAGTTCAGGGCTCAGTGCATTATTGTCATGTTACCAGCCCCGAGCCCTCATCGGAGCCGGATCTTACTCCTGTCTGGTCCACCCCTCTCCACCATCTGCTCCAGGATTTTCCTGTAGCCTGCCAGGTCCTTGACCATCTGACCATAGATCACTGGTCTTCTCCCTTTATAAGGCAGTCACTCCCATTCAGCAGTGCTCTATCATAAGGGTATATCCTGCTGCCTGTTATTTTGCCATTGTTCCAGCAGCCTGTATTTTCCTGTATTTTATTCAGTTTATATTTGGTTCCCTGTTTCCCTTTACTGCTTGTCCCTCCAGTTGCCAAATCTTTGTCATTTGTTTATTTTGGTTTCCTTTTTGCTTTTTTCCTTTCTTTGTTTGGGTGTGGTTTATTTTCTTTTACCCGTGCTGTGCTGATCGTGCTGTGTACCAACCTTGACTTGTCTGACTGTCCTCTCTGGTTCTGACTTCTGGCTTGTCTGACTTCCCTCTTTGGTTCTAACTCCGACTTGTTTTTAACTCTGTAATTTCTGACTTTTGTGTTGCTTTACCCATCAGTAATATTCCCTTTGCATTCGATCCAGCCACTTCAAGAACCAGTCCTGAGATTACGGTTTCTATTCCATGCTGCTGGGTGTCTGTGTTTTTGGCATTTACCTTAACCCTTGCTTTGCCATTCTGGTGAGTGCTGAGTCCTGTCTGTCTGCTATTCAGCCAGCGGCACTCCTGCCTTTTAGGCTCCTAGCCTCGAATAGGCCCCACCTTGTCTTGTGACGGGTGCCATTGTGACAATTATCAGATGTGGAAAAGTCCAATAGAGACATACCCAGCTGATATTAAAAAGTGCTAGCACGTTGCGCATCATGCTAAAATTTTAGGGACATGTTTTGGAGCTCATGTGTAAAGGAATATCCTCTGTTTTTGCCTTGCTCAGGTGCAGATCGAGATAACTCCATATCGGCTACATTATGGTGCCTTTGAGGACCCGAGTTATCACGATCTCGGGAGTAAAAGGGTTAAAAACAATGCAGTCAGAATTAAGAGATGTGTGAGACCATTAAAATTCCATTAATTTTGAAGCTTTTAATTAGAATTTAATTAAAATCAACATCCAAAAAACCATTGCAGCTTTGTCTGGCATTCTTATTTACATTTTTTCTCAAAATCCTAATTTTACTATCAGTAAATTTGTTTATTTGCTAGCACTGAATATAATTCTGTTAAATTTAAGACCCTGAGCCATAGCACAAGCAATATTTTAATTTGTTATGTGCTCTGGTTCTTATTTATCTGGAATATTTTAGAAAGCGACCTGCAATATTTTTCATCTGCAATCTGTTAAAGTTGGCATTCTGACAGCCAGAGAAACATTTCCGTGAATTATTATCAATCTTTTTCTTCCCACTTAATCAATAGTTTATTTTACATTTCCTAAATTGAAACTAAAATATGGAGGGGGCGTTGCGGCAGGGTGATTAATACAGTAAATTAAATCCTAAAGAAGAACTTCTAAATAAAATGACTCACTCTTGTGTAGTGGCAATGAATGTGTCATCCTATACTCACTCTTCTCAAGTTCTCAAGTAAATAATTATAATAATTACAAGAATCGGAGAATAGGTGAAAGCTGGTGTTGAAACTAGTCTAGTTATAAAGGGATTATATAGGGTTATTCTTATAGACCCGAACCCAAAGTTTTCGTAATAGATCGTAAATGAATGACAGAAATATTAATGCGTGTTTCAGAAAAAAAGTACCTCCTCTTATGTTGAGCACATCCCACATAACAGCACATGCAGAAAGTGGCCTCTAGGTGGCAGCACAGCCATGGCAAAAGCACAGCCTTGAGAATAGATTATTCTTTGGAAGAGTGCAGGGTTGCTTTCCATGTATCGCGCTACATGCCACACATCACGTCAGTCAATGGTGACAATCTAGAGTTTTCTTGCGGTCCATGCCACATCCAAGAATCTGCACGAATGGTCACGTAATTTGTGAAAATTGGAGTTGCTGAAGCAGTTATCGGACGTCGGCAAAAACTGCCGAATTGCGGCAAACAAAATATTGAATTTACGTATCAAGTTATAACAACAAAAAGGTGTCATTGCATCACATTGCTCTGGGATTTTGGAATCTTACTTATATATACCTATTTAGTTTTTTTCTGTGTTTGATTTAGTGGTGAAAATTATTAGTGCCCCCCAGTTTTGACTGTGGTATCTTATGTGCACCCCTATATATGCTGTGAAGGAATGTGCTCAACATAAGAGGAGAGATATTTACTGAAACTATCATTAACTTTCATTCATTCAAGAGCAATACCAAAAACTTTAGGTTGAAAATATGAATCACTGTATTCCAAAATTCATAATCGCATATGTCTATAGTGTAGGACGGAATGATATTTATGGGGGGGGGGTTGTATCTTATACAGAGGAGACTGCCTTGGCATTTCAGTTTTGGTCACCATAGTCTTTTTTATAATGGCACCATCTAGCTTAAATGGTTTTGAGACTTGAGCGGGGACTCACCAAAGGGAAGCACACTGGTGCTGCTGTACAGTCTTAGTGCTCTCATAAATATATTTAATTTGAAATTTCATTTTACACAAGTAAAAACAAAGATATTTCAATGAAGAAAGACAAAATTTAAGATTAAAGATACACAAGTCATGCTGTACTCAGTAAATATGGCAGTACAAGTGCAGTGAGAGACAAAAAACTAAGACTTTCCAAGGGGTCGAATCGGAGAAATTATGCAGAAACTACTGGAAAATTAGAATCCGCTTCTTGGACTTGCATCAAGTGGCACTGCAGGGAAATGCAAAATTGCTGTGTGTTCTGTATGGAACAATCACACAATGCACAGTGAGAGGCTTTAAATGAAAGAGGTGCAATTTCAAGCTACATAATAAAAAAATTGCATATTCATGAGTATTCAAAGGAGAAAGATCTACAGTGATCGTAAAAATAAATAAATACTTGTCCAGGATATTGCACTGTTTGTTTTATTCGGTGTTACTGGCACCATCTGACAATATTTTCTGTAAGATGAAGAATAGCTTGAACACTCTGTAAATCATACACAGGATGGTACAGCGCCACACAACATGTGTCCACCACCATGGCACCCCAGATGGCCAAATAACAGGATATAGTGGTTTCCCCTATACCAATGCACACAGAATATAAAATACATAACCTGAATCGGCGCAAATAATGCTTTCTGGGGTCCTGGCATCTCACATATACTGTATATGGAAGAAATAATAATAAACAATATTTGTGCAGTACAGTGGGTGCTTTTAGAAGTATTAAATAATACAGATATTATCCCACTCACAAGTGTAGAGCCCAATCACTGGCTCTGAGTGGGTCCAGACCTGCGGATATGTTGCGTTCAAATTTCTCAGGTGACCCCCACCTTATCAAGGATGTACTGTCCAAGGTCATGTAATAGAGTAAAAGGAAAGCAAACTCCTTGTGCAGATCTGCAAAGTTCTCAGTATAGTGTACCAGAGATTTTGTACTCACATTTTATCTCTAGGATATACGCTCATGGGTTTTTTTGGTTGAGGAAACCCAAAAGAAAACCACCACAGATCCAAAGGATAACGCAGCATCAACAGGAACAGAGATAAAAAATAAAATTTATTTAAAATAACATTAAAACATGCTCCAGAATGCATTTCGCCGCATGGAATAGCGGCTTCATCAGCTGGTAACAATGTAATGGACCTATAGGTCCTTATATAGTGTTCATAAATGCTTAAAATATCCCCATATGTCCTGTTGATGTTAATTGATGCTTCCGGTTTTCTTTCAATCATCTCGCGTTGGACGTCGCCATCAGCCAAATGACAAATGATTTAGGTAAACTAAAAAAATGGTCGGAGCTGTGGCAATTGAGATTTAACGTGGATAAGTGCAAGATAATGCACCTGGGACGTAAAAACCCAAGGGCTGAATATAGAATATTTGATACAGTCCTAACCTCAACATCTGAGGAAAGGGATTTAGGGGTTATTATTTCAGAGGATCTAAGGGTAAGTAGTCAATGTAATAGAGCAGCAGGAAATGCTGGCAGAATGCTTGGTTGTGTAGGGAGAGGTATTAGCAGTAGGAAAAGGGAAGTGCTCATGCCACTGTACAGAGCACTGGTGAGACCTCACTTGGAGTACTGTGTGCAGTACTGGAGGCCGTATCTCCAGAAGGATATAGACATCTTAGAGAGAGTTCAGAGAAGGGCTACTAAAATGGTGTATGGCTTGAAGGAGAAAAGTTACCAGGAAAGGCTTAATGATCTTAACATGTACAGCTTGGAAAAAAGACGAGACAGAGGAGATATGATAGAAACATTTAAATACGTAAAGGGAATCCACAAGGTAGAGGAAGGGAATATATTTAAAAGGAAACAAAGTAGCAAAACAAGAGGACATAGTCTTAGATTAGAGGGGCAAAGGTTTAAAAGTAACATCAGAAAGCATTATTTTACTGAGAGGGTGGTGGATACATGGAACAGTCTTCCAGTAGAAGTGGTAGAGGCCAAAACAGTAATTGAATTTAAGCAAGCATGGGATAGGCATAAGACTATCCTAAACAAAAGATAAATTCAGGTAAAGTATCCATGTAATTGGGCAGACTAGATGGGCCGAAAGGTTCTTATCTGCCGACATTTTTCTATGTTTCTATGTTTCTATCTTGCGCATGCGCAGTCCATTTCCGCGTTCCACTGCGTTCCAACCACCGTTATATCACTTCCGGTTTGTGTTTCTTCAGCTCGCAGGTATACCAGTTCAAAATGCGAGACTCAACCCTGATGCTCTCCTCTTCACAGCGTATCTCAGATTTAAGGGACACACATATTTAGAATACATAAGGGTATTAGTCTAATACTATCACAGTGCATCCCGCAGGATCTCCTACCAAAAGATGAATATATATATACACATATATTCCTATTTCTAAATTTAAATGGGTAAACCCTTCTTAAACCATATTTATTACCAAAACTTAATCAATTAAAGTGCATAAATTCATAAAGTGTCATTTTTGAACTCGCGTAACAATGTCTTTTTCACAGCGTATCTCAAATTCAAGAGACACACATATTTAAGAACGTTCATATAGTGCTATCACCGTGTACCCCGCAGGATCTCTTGCTGAGAATAATTACAAATATATATATATTTCCAAATAAAAATCAATACTTATATTTTTTAAAACAATATTTATTACTGAGACTTGACCGATTAAAGTGCATAGATTAATTAAGTTTCATTTTTAATAGATAAAGTATATTTAAATATTCCATATGGATAAATAATTACATTTAAACAATAGTAAACCTACCAATATATTTAACTTGGTTAAATGTGCTCCCTCTTACATATACTATCATACTGTGCATTAGTGACTCTTTCTTAGACTACATTCATTGTTATACCTAATCAATTTCAGTGTATAAATCCTATTTAATTCTACTATTCTTCAATAAAGTGCATTAATCAATAATTTCATACAAAATTACCAATATATATATATATAATTAACACAATTTAATATATTACCACCTATATGTGCTCCCACTATAATTTAATAGCTCTTTTTAACCATATTTATATTGTATGATCTAATTACTTAAAGTGCATGCATTCTGTTGAGTTCTATATTTATATTATGTAACCTAGTTAAAGTGCATAAATTCTTTTAAGTTCCATTATTTATTAAAAAGTGCATTTCTTTTCTTACCCATATATAATTAACACATTTTAGTGTATTCCCACTATATTTAACTCTTTTAGCAATTATAGTTTCCATGGCCTAGTCTATATACATACATAGATTTTTCTTTAGAATCCACTATTTACTAATATATATTAAATGGTAAGTTATAATACTTGAATATTAATATAGTATAAAGTGTTGTGCAAAAAAAAAGAGAAAAGGAAAATCTTTTCTTTTTCTTCTCTCTTCTTATCATTTCAGCCCCTTTCCCCTTCCTTTCTTTTTCCCTTTCTTTTTTTCCCTTTGGATCCTGAGAGGTGCACAGTAATACATACCCATTTATAGGAAATGAATGACTTCAAAGTCATTATTCAACCCATTAGGTGCCATAGTGCCCATTTTGTAGATGCTATGCATCTCCTCTTGTCCTAATTTGTTGACCATATCCTCGTCTACATCTACTTTATATATTTTCTTAATGGCCATGAACTTCAACCCCATCGGAGAACCTCCATGTTTTAATTTAAAATGTAATGAAACGGAATGTTTTTCGTATAGCTTTCTTATATTTCGCACATGTTCAGAGATTCTTACATTGAGGGCTCTCTTTGTGCGTCCAATATATTGTAAACCACAAGGACATTCTAAAAGATATATCACACTTTTGGAGCAACAGTTTAAAACTTCCTTCATTTGTATTTTGCTCACTTTTTCTGTTGGTATATTCTGTTCTACAGTTTTTTTTATTAGCAGTCGGCCTGCAAGCTAAACATTGTCCACAGGCATAGAAACCACTCTTTAGATTGAATTTATTTGGATCTCTTTTTTTATTCTTTGGTTTAGTATGCACCAGATTATTCCTCAGGTTTTTAACCCCCCTATATACAATTTTAGGTTGTTTCCCCAATATACTGTTTAGATCTTTATCTCTTTGGAGAATGTGCCAATGTTTCTTGATTATTTTCTTTACATTTTTTGCTTTGCTGTTATTATCGCAAATAAACAGGACTTCCCCTTCTTTTAAACTTTTTTTAGGTTTATACTGGAGTAAACTCCCTCGATCTTCCTGTTTAAGTTGATTTATGACTGTATCTAAATCCTTTTTTCCTTTTTTCCATACTTGCTTATGTATCTAAATCCAATGCATCATACCCCTTTTCCATAAAATTTTCTTTTAGCCGACTTGCCTGTTGTTCAAAGGTGCTAAGATCTAAACAATTCCTTCTCAAACGCATGAATTGCCCCTTTGGGACCCCTTTAAGCCAAGATGGATTATGGCAACTTGTACTGCCTATATATGTATTAGCATCTACCTCTTTAAAAAAAGTTTTACATTTAATCGCTCCTTCATCAATATATACTTCTAGATCAAGAAAAGTCACCTTTTCTTTACTCCATTTTTTTTCCTAACGTTATGCCCCAATCCTGATTATTAAGGCTATCCAAGAAAGCAATTAAATCTTCCTCACCACCTCTCCAAACAAAAAAACACATCATCAATAAAACGCTTATATATTGGAATGTTGTGCGCCCAGCTACGCGAGCCGTAGACAAACTGGGATTCCCAGCCTGCCATATATAGGTTTGCGTAGCTGGGCGCAAACTTGGTGCCCATTGTTTTACCATTCTTCTGTAAAAAAAAAGTTATCTCCAAACTTAAAATAATTATTATTCAGAATGAAGTGTATACTTTCCTGTACTGCACAATTATTGTTTATTATTATTTCTTCCATATATATGTGAGATCCCAGGACCCCAGAAAGCATTATTTGCACCGATTCAGGTTATATATTTTATACTCTGTAAATCAACTGGTACAGGCAAAAAAAGTGAACAAATTAATTGGCAGAGTACAATTTCAAAACCTTCATTTAATTGAAGTCCTAACTTTTTAGATCGAGGATGTCAGCCCGCACCGGCCAATCGCCACTGTAAAGGGTGGACGCGCTCAGCGCATCCTCCGCAGTGAAGTGTACACGCAGCAGGACGCGCTCAGCACGTCCTCCGCATGGAAGGGGTTAAAAGGCTTTGCAACTTGTGGGAGCTTACTGTACTTGAGAATCTTCTATACCTAACATGGGGGTGCAATCTATTTTTAGCATCTCGAAAAGTGAGGTATTACAAATTGCTGGTGCAATTTACTGTCCGGACACAAAAGCTAAAATTTTACCACCTCCTAAAAGATAGTGCTAAATGATTCTGCAAATGCAAATGCGCTGTGTTTTCTGAGGCGAGGTGCTGAGAGAGACCTTCCCCGGAATACGACAAGAACTTGGAGACTGTAAGGGAAAATGTGCAAGCACTTATTATTTTGCTTACCGTCTCAATTTTAGCGTCAAGAATGTAATATAGCCTTTAGAATATTATGTAATCTCAAAACCATTGTATCCTGGATTTGTTTAATATTAACAAATAAAATGTTCAAATCCATTTCAAAGTAGATTTTATATAAAATAAACCCACTCACGGTTAATTTATCCCAGCTCTTTTTCATCCAAGCTATGAATCCCAATGCTTCACATGAACATTGTGATATTTTTAATGAAAAAAACAAAACTTGAAGGTGTGGCTGATAGTGGTATGTGTTTACAGCCTAAGACATTTTGATGGCTTTACTGATGTTAAAATGTATATATAACAACTTGAAAATTATAAATAAAGCAGAACAGAGTCTGAGGCGTGCTGCCCAGTCCAACAGAATATGTGTGTAACGGGAAATTGGCAAATAGTAAAAGATCTTTGTCCAATCCTTAATAAACTCAATACTTGGAAATCTCATATAACACAGGCTGCAGTGATTTCACTGTAGATTTATAGATTCAGCAATAACTTTGGTTTATTCAAATATATGAAATAATAGATGCGTACAAAAAACTTTCAGAATAACTTGCTCAGTGGAAGACTTGCAGGTTTCTTGTAACCTGTTATTGATACTCAAAGGAAACCTGACTGGAGCGGGCTCCATGGAGTCTGCTGTGGAGGGGGCTCCGTGTAGCCTGCCATGGAGCGGGTTCCATGGAGTCTGCCTTAGAGCGGGCTCCATGGAGTCTGGCATGGAGCAGGCACCATGGAGTCAGCCGTGGGCAGCGGGCTCCATGGAGTCAGCCGTGGAGCGGGACCAATGGAGTCTGCCATGGAGCGGGCTCCATGGAGTCTGCCGTGGAGCGGGCTCCATGGAGTCTGCCGTGGAGCGGGTTCCATGGAGTCTGCCGGGGACCGGGCTCCATGGAGTCGGCTGCGGAGCGGGCTCCATGGAGTCGGCCGCGGATCGGGCTCCATAGAGTCGGCCGTGGAGCGGGCTCCATAGAGTCGGCCGTGGAGCGGGCTCCATAGAGTCAGCCGTGGAGCGGGCTCCATGGAGTCTGGTGTTGAGCAGGTTCCATGGAGTCTGCTGTTCAGTGGGCTCCATGGAGTCGGCTGTGGAGCGTGCTCCATGGAGTCTTCTGCCATCCCTATGGTCTTTTCCTTTTGCAAGCTGCTATCAATGGCTCAGTAGGATTAGGGCTCAAGGTATTTTGCAATATCATGTTGCTTAAATTTCCCGGGAAAAGTCATTAAATAGAAAGTAGAAAAATGAAATTGCCTAAAACAAAAAGTTTCACTTTCTGAACTCTTTTTATTTGCTATGCCTTTATTTCATTTTATTGTGTTAATGGTTACATGTTACAGTTAGACAGCTCTGTGAATAATCGTCTTAGTCAGTAAAGTGACAGAGATACAGATCGCTCAAAGTAATTTAGTTCATCTGCCTTATGACTAATGAGCATCATTTACATTTGTTTCTCAGTAAATGTAATGTATTTAGGTGTTGACATATCCATAATGAATTCACCCAATAAGAACAGATCTCTCAATATAAACATTGCTTCATTAATTTGCTGTATATCTTTTAATGATGGTGAAAAATGTAACCGTAAATCCGTTTCAGAGTGGCTGCTTCTATTCTAGGTATGTTCTCAAGACAACAATTTTTGGCCATATTTTAGAGCAAAGCTATTCATATGCAGAATGCTTATCTCTTGTGCGTCCACACCAAATTCAGCATCACACTTCACCAAATAATATCATATTATGTTATTTATCAGTGAAAAATGTAGAAATCAACTACATCAAGTAATCTGTTAGATGACGAAATGGGTGGGGTCTTGATAGGGGAAGAACATTGTGTTGGCAAAAGTCATCAAACTCCTTGCTTTATATAAATTCTCAGTACATTGTCTTCACTAAACAATTATTTTAAATAAATAAGCTTCACTGAAGAATGTGTGTTGATTATCTTTTGAAAAGTTAAACTGATTTTCTGCACTGTAAGCAATTTCCAATGATGATCCATTTGCAGAAATATAAAATTTATGTTTTGCTTTACTTTTCAAATTGTTTGCTTTTAAGTCATAAGGTTTTTGTTTTATGGGGACTCTCCAGTTCCTGTTGTATTTTTGTTTTATGGGGACTCTCCAGTCCTGTTGTATTTTTGTTTTATGGGGACTCTCCAGTTCCTGTTGTATTTTTGTTTTATGGGGACTCTCCAGTTCCTGTCGTATTTTTGTTTTATTGGGACTCTTCAGTTCCTGTCGTATTTTTGTTTTATCGAGACTCTCCAGTTCCTTTCATTTTATTGGGACTCTCCAGTTCATGTTGTATTTTTGTTTTATTGGGACTCTCCAGTTCCTGTTGTATTTTTGTTTTATGGGGACTCTTCGGTTCCTGTTGTATTTTTGTTTTATGGGGACTCTTCGGTTCCTGTTGTATTTTTGTTTTATCGGGACTCTCCAGTTCCTGTTGTATTTTTGTTTTATGTGGACTCTTCGGTTCCTGTTGTATTTTTGTTTTATTGGGACTCTCCAGTTCCTGTGGTATTTTTGTTTTATGGGGACTCTTCGGTTCCTGTTGTATTTTTGTTTTATCGGGACTCTCCAGTTCCTGTTGTATTTTTGTTTTATCGGGACTCTCCAGTTCCTGTTGTATTTTTGTTTTATCGGGTGTCAGGGTGGCACCTGGCATACGCCATGGTGGGAATATGAGAAAAATTGTGGTACAGGGTACTTAGCTTTAGATGTTGGATCCGCTTCTCGTGGAGGTATTCCCACTCTCCTCCAGATAAAGGACACAGATGAATAGGTAGAGAAGCTGGAAATCCTTGTTGATTCTGGGTGGGATGAGCCCAAGTAGAAAGTGTGGAGATCGAGAATCTTCAGAAAACTTTTTCAAAAAGCTTTATGTAGGTGAATAATTGATTGAGGAAGGTATATAAATGAATAGTAAATTTATTAAAGTAAAAATGCCCAACGCGTTTCGTCCTGAGACTTTATCAAGGGCGATAAAATAACATAAAAGATAAAAGCATGAAATAATATAAACCTTCCCTTCCTTCGTTTCGTATTTAAATAGTCCACAAAGTCCTCTCATTGGTCGATTCGATTACTCGGCGTTCACCATATATGGTCAAAAAGAAATTCTTTTCGTATGTCACTTCCGTTTTCGGATTTCTCCGAAGTGTCGTTTCCGTTTACGATCGGAAGTCACCTGACTCCATACACTCGAAAATCCTGTTCTTTCGTTTTTGGACATGGTGTTAAGTCCATTCATTGGTTAGTTCGATCTCCCTATATTCACCAGGGACAAAAAGGAAATCTTTTAGTGTATCATCTCCGTTTTCGGATTCCTTCGATGCGTCATTTCCGTTTCGGATCGGAAGTTACCGGTTCTCTGTAAATCCGAAAAGTCGCGCACTTTCTTTTTTCGTCCGTAGTGTCGTTTGGAATCGTATTCTATCTAAAAGTTTTACACTATCGATGTCAAAACATGGTGTTCTTCTCCAGATCTTCTATGTTTCTCCATATCTTTATTTTCAAAATTCCGTAGACCATCTAATATTTGGGTTATGAGTTCTCATAATTCATTTGATTGTAGAATCTTATTTACCTAAAACAGAATCCATGTATTATAACCTATAGAAAGCATTTAATATCAAATTCTTCATTTAAGCCCTTCGGGCTCATAGTTTTTAATTTAAAGACCCAAAACATTTCTTTTTTTAACAGATCTTTTTCTCGATTGCCTCCTCGCCATGTTTTTTTTTATTTGATCTATACCGGACCATAAAAATTCAGATGCTTGGTACTTATTGCAACAAGTGCAATGAACTGGTACTGTATGTTTTTGGACACCTCTTCTGATGTTACCCATATGCTCTAATATTCTTTCTTTTAATTTCCTTGTTGTTTGACCAACATACTGGATGCCGCAAGGGCATTGTAACAGATATACAACATATGTTGAGTTACAGTTAATGTATGTATTGATCTTGAAGCTTTCTCCTGTACTATTACTTGAAAAGGTTTCCAATCTTCTTTTCTTCAGAAATCTACATGCTTTGCATCCAGCGCACTTAAAGAACCCCTTATTTTCTTTCTTTTCGTTTCTTATAAATGTAGAGCTGGGAGCTAACCAGCTTTTCAAATTTTGCGGTCTTCTAAATGTAAGTTTCGGTCTAACTGGAAGTTCTGGGCCCAGAATGGGATCCTGCTTTAGGATAAACCAATTTTTCTCCAAGATCTTCCTTATTTCTTTGTGCTGGACATTATATTTCGTGAAAAAAGAATACTGGAAATCATTATCTGCTTTTGTTCTGTTCTCTTTATAAAGGAGATCTTTACGGTCCATAGATGCCACCTCGAGGAAAGCTTTTTCTACGTTGTTTGTTTCATAATGTTTCTCCTTCAGTTTGTTTCCCACCATTTCGGTTTGTGTGTAATAATCTTCTAACTTTGAACAGTTCCTGCGCATACGCAGAGCTTGACCCTTTGGGATCCCTTTTAGCCATGGTTTGTGATGGCAACTCGAAAAATGGATATATCCATTGCCATCGGTGGGTTTGAAGAAACATTTTGACTCGATCTAACCCTCTTCTATGAAAGAGTCCTTTATGTGGACTCTTCGGTTCCTGTTGTATTTTTGTTTTATTGGGACTCTCCAGTTCCTGTTGTATTTTTGTTTTATCGGGACTCTCCAGTTCCTGTTGTATTTTTGTTTTATCGGGTGTCAGGGTGGCACCTGGCATACGCCATGGTGGGACCCAAGTTCAAGGGATTAGAGCCCTTTAGGCAGGAATTTTCAGAGTGTACCTGAGGATAGGCTGGCTGGTACTGGTAGCAGTCCATGGCGCAGTACACAGGGGATAGCAAGATAGAGTGGTCTGGACAGTCCGTGGGTCAATAGGCTGGCAGCAAGCAGGCAAGGTCGGTGGGTGAAGCAGGGTCTGGTATACGGTATCAACAGGATTACAGAGTAGGTCAGAACAACACAGTGGATTGACTTGTAATGCAAAGTCAATGAGCAGAGGTGTGAATGACTTTTTTTTAGACAGACAGGGGGGTGTGGTGTGTGTGTTTGGTGTTTTACTTAGGATTAACCCATATCAGTGCTGGACAGGACTGAGGCAGCACTTTTCCTGGATGCACACCTGCAGACATGGTTTCTGCACACACTCAGGTACTGATCCCTGACATCGGGACTCTCCAGTTCCTGTTGTATTTTTGTTTTATCGGGACTCTCCAGTTCCTATTGTATTTTTGTTTTACTGGGACTCTCCAGTTCCTGTTGTATTTTTGTTTTATTGGGACTCTCCAGTTTCTGTTGTATTTTTGTTTTATCGGGACTCTCCAGTTTCTATTGTATTTTTGTTTTACTGGGACTCTCCAGTTCCTGTTGTATTTTTGATTTATTGGGACTCTCCAGTTCATGTTGTATTTTTGTTTTATTGGGACTCTTCAGTTCCTATTGTATTTTTGTTTTATTGGAACTCTCCAGTTCAGTTGTATTTTTGTTTTATTGGGACTCTCCAGTTCGGTTGTATTTTTGTTTTATTGGGACTCTCCAGTCCGTTGTATTTTTGTTTTATTGGGACTCTCCAGTCCTGTTGTATTTTTGTTGGGACTCTCCAGTCCTGTTGTATTTTTGTTTTATTGGTGCTCTCATCTACGTTTCCTGTTACAGTTATTTATTCCTGGTCCTATCCAGCTCCTGATGTAGTCTTGATTTATTGGGAATCTCCTCCAGGTACTGTTGTATTTTGTTCTATTGGGACTCTCCTCTTCAATTCTTGATACCTTTTTGTTTTCCTGGGACTCTCCTTCCCAGTTCCTGTATTTTTGTATTCCTGGGACTCTCTCCAGTTCTTGTTGTAGTTTTTTTTAATTTTATTGAGACTCAATAAATTTCAATTGAACATTATATATTCTACCGGGTACATAATGAAGAACAGCATAGTTTAGTTTTTGAGGGTTATTCAGAAAGCACTGGTGTTTGCCACAACTAGGGATGAGTGTTCGGTTCGGATCAGTTCGGACTTCAATTCGAACATCGCCTGTTTGGCTGTTCGTCGAACTCCAAACATTTCCGCGTGTTCGCCACATGTTCGCCCACAATGCACCACAATGGACCACAATGCCCTTTTCCACTGTCCTGAAGCTCGTAATTGGCTACAGCCTTGCACCTGACCGCAGGTCAGGTGCAAGACTATACCAATCACGGCTCAGAGTACTGATTGGGCAAATTTTGCCCAATCATGGACTCACAGAGCTAAGTCCCACAGCACACTATATAAGGCTTCCCTGCCTGCAGCCCCAACGCGTGTATTTGCAGGAGTGAATCAGAGAGGAGAGGAGATTGTTCTGTCAGGGTGTATCAGTGACGTTGTAGGAGATTTCTGGGAAATAGAATCTGTATTGGCACTGCCAGGCTATCAGGGACAGTGTGTATCAGTGAGTTGTTGGAGATTTCTGGGAATTTGAATCTGTGTTGGCACTGCCAAGCTATCAGGGACAGCGTGTATCAGTGAGTTATACCACAGTTCAGCAAATTTGAATCTGTCTTGGCACAGCCAGGCTATCAGGGACAGTGTGTATCACTGACTTATAGCATTGTTCTGGAAAAATCTGTATATCTTTGATCTAATTCTAGATACCATACAATAACATAGTTTAATCAGAGTTCATCTGTTTATCTATTGAGAGTTGAATCTGGCTGTTGCCAGCTATCAGGGTGTTGCAGCTTGCAGGAGAGGAAGTGAATCAGAGAGAGAAATTAGAGGACATTGGCATTGGCAGCCTTGCAGGGAAAATATCAGTAAAATTGCCGACTTATATCAGAGTTCTGAATATCTTTAATCTGTATACCAGAGTTGAATCTGAGTTCTGCATATCTCAAATATTTATATCAAGTTGAATCAGACTTCTGTATATCTTTAATCTATATATCACTCACCATGTCAGAAAGGACAGGCAGACGCTCCCAGACACAGATAAGAGGGCAAGCAGCCTCTGTGTCGGAAGGCTGTGCCCCTGGTCGTCGTGGACGTGGTGCATCCTCTGCAGGGGCACGCTTGTCCTTGTTTCAAACTGGTGCTGGCCGTCTTAAGCAGCAGCAACATACAGAGGATTTGGTGAATTGGCTAACCAGGCCATCCTCATCCTCCGAGTCCTCTGCCAGCCAGGCTTGTAGTGGTTTACAGTCCACCTCAGCTGCCAAAACATCTAATTCAGCCTCCATGTCCACAGTTACTCCCTGCCGTAGCCTCACTATCATACACGGAGGAGTCAGATGAATTGTTTGTCTACAGTGACAGTGACGTGCTGATCGAACAGAGGAGTCAAGGGAGGAGGAGGCACAACAAAAACGAGGCAGAGCATCCACTATGAGCAACCGTAGCCAGTCCAAGGCATCAGATGTCAGAGCTGCTCAGGTGCAGAGCGCTGTTGTCTCGCAGCACACGTCCAGGATCTCTGCTGTCTGGGAGTTCTTCACGACATGTGCAGCAGACTGCAGCATTGCTATTTGTAAGCTATGTCGGAAGAGGATCAAGCGTGGGAAAGACATCAGACACTTTGGTACCACGTGTTTGAGGTAACATATGACAACCTGCCACGCATCCCATTGGGACAACATTTTGCATAGGTCCTCCTCCTCCACATCTGTCTCTATCCCCACTATATGTCCTGCCATGTCATTGCCTACAACCTCCACTGACAGGGATGATGCTACAGTAATGGGTGTACCGGGTCCTTCCTCAGAATGTGACAGCATCCCATCAGCTGAAGATTTAAGCAGTCAGATTACGTTGCTCCAGCTGCTGCAGTGTAATAAAAAATATAGTCCCAACCATCCGCAAGCACAGCGTCTAAATTCCAGCTTAGCAAAATTACTCGCATTACAGCTGCTGTCTTTCCAGCAGGTGGACTCTGCTTCCTTCTGTGAATTTGCCGAATGTGCTGTACCACAGTGGCAGGTTCCAAAACGTAATTTCTTTTCAAAGAAGGCCATTCCAGCACTATACCAGCACGTGGAAGACAATGTTATGGAGTCATTGGGAAAGGCAGTCAGCAGCAAGGTGCACATTACTTTAGACACGTGGTCCAGCAAGCATGGACAGGGCCGTTACATTTTTTTCACGGCACACTGGGTAACTCTGCTTGCAGCTGGGAGGGATCCAGGACTGGGCTCTGTGCTAGAGCTTGCTCATCCACCACGCCTCCAGAAAGCTGCTTGTATGAGGTCTGTCTGCTCCACCACCTCTTCCTCCTCCACCTCCTCCTTCAATGTCTCTGGCGAAGTGGCAGTTAAACCGTCGTGTGGCAGGGGCTATGCAATGGCTCAAACAAAAAGATGCCATACTGTGCTTGAGCTAGTTTGTTTAGGGGACAGGAGCCACAACGGGCCAGACATTCCGTCAGCTCTGCAGGGGCAGGCGCAGAGATGGTTATCACCATGCCAGCTTGAGCTGGGAATGGTCGTCTGTGATAATGGCAGCAACTTTCTCTCCGCCCTACGCCTGGGTAAGTTGACGCATGTACCATGCCTTGCACACGTCCTAAATCTAGTGGTACAGCATTTCCTAACCAGGTACCCAGGGCTGGCAGAGCTTCTCAGCCAGGCCAGAAAAGTCTGCAGCCACTTCAGACGGTCATTCCCAGCAAGCGTTCGCCTGGCAGAAATTCAAAGAGAATTCCACCTTCCCACAAACCACCTGATCTGTGACATGCCCACCAGGTGTAACTTGACATTGGCAATGTTGCAGCATCTGCACAAGCAGCAGAGGGCCATCAATGAGTACCTGTGTGAGTATGGCACAAGGACAGGTTCAGGTCAACATGTTCCCCCCCGCAGTGGCTGATGATCAAGGATGCATGCACTGTACTGTCACCATTTGAGGAGGCAACAAGGATGGTGAGCAGGGACAGTGCATGCATCAGTGACACAATTCCTTTAGTGTTCCTGCTGGAGCACACTCTGCAGGGAATTATAGATGTGGCACTAGAGACAGAGCAGCGGGAGGAAGAGGAGGCCTTCCCTAGCTCTCAAGGCCCCAGTCTTTACACAGACAGCATTCCTGCGGGTCCTCAGATCAGACAAGAGGAGGATGAGGAGGAGGAGGAATATTTAAGTAGTGGGGGCATTGAAGGTGGGGATTCCTCAAGAGAGGGTTTTGTGTGCCCAGAAACCCAAGGACTAGTATGTGGCTGGGAGGAGGAAGTGCACGATGGGGTCATCCTCATTGACCAGGAAGACTCGGAAGCTAATGCCACCTCCAACCTACGCTGCATGGGCTCCCTTATCCTACAAAGCCTGCTAAAGGACCACAGGATTCGTGCTATCAAGGAGAGGGATCATTACTGGTTGGCAAGCCTTCTTGATCCACGATACAAGCGTAAAGTTGCAGAGCTCATCCTGCCCGCACAGATGGAGCACAGGATGAAACAACTTTAGGATGCTCTAAAGCGAAACTTGTGTAACACCTTTCCAGGCACTGGTAGGTTACCAAGTGATGACACAGGTGCTTCTGAGGTTGCGGATGATCAGAGGAAGAGCGGTGAAGGCCGGGTCCGCTTGACTGATGCCTTTTTAAATTTTTTTTTGTCCACGACACCCAGGGATGTCAAATGTAGTCACCCATTGCCAGCGTCTTCACCGTATGGTGCAGGACTACCTAGGGGCAAGGGCAGACCTGGATACCTTTACAGCAGATGATCCACTGGCTTACTGGGTGTTGAGATTGGATCACTGGCCAGAAATTAGCCAATATGCTATGTAGCTACTAGGTTGCCCTTCATCCAGCGTGCTTTCTGAAAGGATGTTCAGTGCCGCTGGAGGTTTTGTTACAGACAAAAGAGTGCATCTGTCCACCAACTCTGTAGACCGGCTGACATTTATAAAAATGAATCAGTCCTGGATCAGCAGCTATCAATCCCCTGATGCTGACGTAACTGAATAGATTAGGGATCTCTTCTGCATTACCAAAACCTCCACCACTGTACTCTTCCACAATAGCACAGAGGGGTTACGGTGTGAAGGCACTAGCTGACACCAAAGGTAAAATATTTGGGTGCACTGCCACTGATGCCTATACCAGATTCATATCATTTTAATATTTGACCGCAGGGTCCAACCCTGCACTCTTCCACAATACCACAGAGGGGTTACGGTGTGAAGGCACTTGCTGCCACCAAAGGCACAATATTTGGGTGCACTGCCACTGATGCCTATACCAAATTCATATCATTTTAATATTGGACCACAGGGTCCACCACTACACTCTTCCACAATACCACAGAGGGGTTACGGTGTGAAGGCACTTGCTGCCACCAAAGGTAAAATATTTGGGTGCACTGATGCCTGTACCAGATTCATATCATATTAAAATTTGAGCGCACGGGCCAACCCTGCACTCTTCCACAATACCACAGAGGGGTTATGGTGTGACGGCACTGTTGCCGACAATAAAGGCCCATTTTTAAAGCACCTATTGTTACTTTCATCCAAAGCCTGCATAAGTTTCACCATAATTTAGCCATAAAAAATAACTAAACTTGTTCTGCGTGTCCTAAAACGTCTCCTCTTTTCATGCAGGCTGCCGCCCCAAGCAGTTGTTTATGAATAGATTAAAGGAAAACCATTTACCGTCATTCGAAATGTCATTTTTTGTTTAAATGTTTCTATACATCCTACAAATCCGCCACTTCATGGGCAGGTTATGGGGACCTCCTAGGCACGATATTTGAAGGAATTTTTCGTTTTTATTCTTAACCTTTATTTCATGGAAAACTCACTGTTCCTTTAAAAATATCTATTTTTAAACTTTTTGTCCTTGTTTCCTGTCCCCCAGGGCACTATCTGGACCCCCATACACCTTTTATGGCAAATATCTAGCATATAAGCCCTCCTGGAGGCCACTCTAAAAATCGAACGTTCAGGTCCTATTGACGTACATTCAGTTTGGATCGTGTTCGAGTTCAAACTCGAACTTCTGAAATTGTTCGAGTTCGAAGTCAAACCGAACACTGGTGCGTTCGGCTCATCCTTAGCCACAACAAACGTCTGCATCTCAAAAAGAGACATTCAAACAAAGGCAGGAGGAGCTTTAACAAATCTTCTCCTGCTGCTGTTTGAAATCCCTTTTTGTGAAGCACTGACACAAACACCTATGCTTGCTATATGGCCCTCTCTGTATTATCACATTGGCTCATTTCATTTCATTAAAGCAACATTAATTATGTTTAGCGCTCAAGTTAGAGGCATAGGAAGAACCAATTAAAATAAAAAAATAGTTCAAGCAAGGTGAATTATGTGGAAAGTGTGTCTTGCAAGGTCTGTGATTGACTGAAAGAAGGCAATATTGTGTCAGTTTTTCTCCCTATACAACATTTTCAAGACTGCATATAGGTACAATTTATATTGTTGAAGCAATGCACATATAAAGTGTATTCAAGCCAATAAAATAACTTCTGCAGCTTGTGCTTGAAATAAGAGAGATTGATTATAGCTTGAGTGAATTAAATGCAGATTGTTGTGTATGCTGGTACTCACATGAGCATCACTGATCTGTCTTGCTGTGTTCACTGCAAATGCCATTACATTATCTTCATGAAGATGACAATGGCATCCTGCCTGACTCTTTAAATAAGTAGTAAAGGCAGTTTAAGTTTCACTACTGATTGCGCCGTCACTGTTTGATTATGAATTATGGAACTGATAGGTTTATAAGGTATTTGTATAGCACTAATCAATCTCTATTTGCAGAGTGCATACTTGATTTTATCCATCACATTTGCATTTGAATTGTGACATCGGGGTTTTGAGAGCAGTCACCTTCTTCCTGCGAATGCAAAATACGATAAAATGTTTATGCAAATTTACATACCCATTTTCTGTAGATTTCATTTTTTGTCCCTTGATTAGGAAAATGTCTAATAAAACCAGGTTTATGTGAAACATATATTTTACAGTCAGTCAATCAATGACAGTGGCTGCTTGTAGAGTCATTAAAGTAATGTGTTTTGATAAGTCACATTCTATATTAAATCAATAAGACTATATGGGCACTATAGACTTCTCAATCATGACAAATTTTATTGGCGTAGCATCAAATACCAGGACAACATTTTGACTCGTAGAGAGTCTAAGGCTTGTTGTCCTGCTGTTCCTATAAAATCCACCTTGATTGGCCCGATGTGTATCGTATCATCTTTTCAACTGGAATATTCCGGTCCCGATACATGGTTTTGGAGGTAGTTGCCACTTATGTTTGTGTTACATTCTATAAATTATTTTTTTCTGAGAAAGAATTTTACAAGGAAGGATACATTGATTTTTCTTTCATTTTCAAGTACAGTTGTGTTCAAAATTATTCAACCCCCAATGCTGTAAAGGGTTTTAGGGAATTTAGTGTACATTTGTAATTGTATTCAGAATGAAATCCTACAAGGACTTTTTTAAGAACCATATGCAACTAAAATGACATCAATTGGTTTTGTAATACAGTAGTAAATGTTTCTTTTGTGAATTCTTCATTGACACAATTATTCAACCCCTTAAAGACTACCACTCTGAAGAACAGAGGTTCATTCAAGTGTTTTCAATCAGGTATTGAAAACACCCCTGGATGTCACGGAGCAGCAATAAAGCATAATAAGCACCAATTAGGCAGCTTTAAAATTACTGTGATACTCAGCTCCTTCTAGACATTTACTGGTGTGGTTACAAACATGGTGAAGTCAAGAGAATGGTCCAGGAAGACAAGAGAAGAGGTGATTACTCTTCACAGGAAGGGCAATGGCTATAAGAAGATTGCAAAGATGTTAAACATACCAAGAGAGACCATAGGAAGCATCATTCGCAAATTCAAGGCAAAGGGCACTGTTGAAACGCTACCTGGTCGTGGCAGAAAGAAGATGCTGACTTCGACTGCTGTGCGCTACCTGAAGCGTAGAGTGGAGAAAAGTCCCCGTGTGACTGCTGAGGAACTGAGAAAAGATTTGTCAGATGTGGGTACTGAAGTTTCAGCTCAGATAATACGGCGCACACTGCGTAATGAAGGCCTCCATGCCAGAACTCCCAGGCGCACCCCCTTGCTGTCTCCAAAGAATAAGAAGAGTCGACTGCAGTATGCCAAAAGTCATGTGGACAAAGCACAGAAGTTTTGGGATAGTGTTCTGTGGACTGATGAAACAAAATTAGAACTGTTTGGGTCCATGGATCAACGCTATGTTTGGAGGAGGAAGAACAAGGCCTATGAAGAAAAGAACACCTTGCCTACTGTGAAGCATGGCGGGGGGTCAATCATGCTTTGGGGCTGTTTTGCTTCTGCAGGTACAGGGAAGCTTCAGCGTGTGCAAGGTACCATGAATTCTCTTCAGTACCAGGAGATATTGGATGACAATGTGATGCAGTCCGTCACAAACCTGAGGCTTGGGAGACGTTGGACCTTTCAACAGGACAATGATCCCAAGCATACCTCCAAGTCCACTAGAGCATGGTTGCAGATTAAAGGCTGGAACATTTTGGAGTGGCCATCGCAGTCACCTGACTTAAATCCGATTGAGAACCTCTGGTGGGACTTAAAGAAAGCAGTTGCAGTGCGCAAGCCTAAGAATGTGACTGAACTGGAGGCTTTTGCCCATGACGAATGGGCGAAGATACCCGTAGATCGCTGCAAGACACTTGTGTCAAGCTATGCTTCACGTTTAAAAGCTGTTATAACTGTAAAAGGATGTTGTACTAAGTACTAAGATTGAATATCACTTGGGGGTTGAATAAAACTGATAATGATGTGAGCACAGAAAAGACATTTGTGGTTATTTCATTATAAATGTTATGTTATATTTGTCTGACCTACACGTGCCTTTTTGATTTAATTGTAAGCAAGATGACTGAATGATCAAAATCAATGTCAAACTGGCCAAAACACTCAATTTCAGTGGGGGTTGAATAATTTTGAACACAACTGTATGTCCTGGGTGGCAAATATGTACCCAAGGAGGTGCTCTTGCCAGGATTCAAACCTGTGTCTCCACATTCTCCAGTTATTGAGCAGTGATGTTACCTCTACTCCACCCAGCCGGTACAAAGACTGATAAAGGTTTTCACCGTGAAACCTGTGCATGAATTCTTCAGCACCAGAGCAACTAATGATCAACATATTTGGTGCTCTAATAAGACAAGCTATCCAATCTGACACGTCTGTCTCTCATAGCGAAATACAGAGCACCCACATTACTTACTAGCTCTTGAATCAAAACAGTTTTTTGGGTTATAAAGTAAGTTATTAAATAAAACGGCCCACACATTTATCATAATGACTTCTGGTGGCTTGGATGTTATGGCTACCTACTGTAAACAAAGTCCCGAAAGTACTAATGATTATGCACACAGAGAATAATGGACTAATTAACAAATTCCAAGGTCAATTGTTATCCTTACTTACAGCCTATAATTAAAAAAAAATACAAGCTTCAAGAAACCCCAAATACTCAATATGTGGATTTATTCCTCTAGTGCAGGAATCAATGTTTTGACCTCTCTGAGGTTGAAATGTTGATTCTTCCACTGGAGGAATAAATCCACGTTCTGAGTATTTTAATACCAGCTGGTAAATTCATTTATTGGAATTTGCTGTACAAGATCCAGGATTGGGGGCTTCTATCAGCTATTATTGGTGCGCACAAATCTGGGTTGCAATTGTTTCACTTGTAAGCATTATCAGCTTTAAGAAACAGGTGTCAAGTGTAAATTTCTTCAAATCCATTTAACACACAGAAAACAAAACTGCATGAAAAAAATTACATACTCACCCTTGGTTTCACAGAGCAAAGGACAGCTCGATCTGGTGCCACCTCTTGCCACAAGCAAATAGATACTGATAACAAACAGTAGACATGTGCAGCTTTGAAAAATTTTGTTCGGATTGTTTCAGAATCTGAAAATAACAGATTTGGAAATAATCAGAATTGGTTAATTCGGAATATTGGAAGTTTCCAATATTTCAGTATCGGATCAATTGGAAATTTCAGACACGTTCATTATATTTGGCTGTTCTGATATTCGTAACTTTTATCTATATCTATGAACGCGAAAGTCCTGACTGACTGACTGACTGACTCAACGCCCAGCTGAAACCATTTAACCAAGGAACGTGAAATTTTGAAGATGCACTGTTTTTATGATATAGGCACCCACTAAGGAAGGATTTTTGGAAACTCCTCCCCTAAGGGGATGAAAAAGGGGGTTGAATATTTTAAACAGGATACCTATAGCTCAAAAACAGAAGATGATACAGATGTGAAAATCGGGATTTAGATTCGTCTTGAAAAATAAAAAACACGTATTTTACCATTTTTCAAAAATTCGACTGGGGGGGGCGAAAAAAGGGGGTTGAATATTTTAAATATTTTAAACAAGATACCTATATCTTAAAAACAGAAGATGTTACAGACGTGAAAATCGGTATTTAGATTCTTCTTGAAAAATAAAAAACACGTATTTTACCGTTTTTCTAAAATTCAACTGGGGTAAAAAAAGGGGGGTTGAATATTTTAAATATTTTAAACAGGATACCTATATCTTAAAAACAGAAGATGGTACAGACGTGAAAATCGGTATTTAGATTCATCTTGACAAATAAAAAAACACGTATTTTACCATTTTCTGAAAATTCCTTGGGGGGGCAAAAAGGGGGGTTGAATACTTTTATCATAAACGTGAAAGTCCTAACTGACTGACTCATCAACGCCCAGCTGAAACCGTTTAACCTAGGAATGTGAAATTTTGAAGGTGCACTGTTTTTATGATTTAGGCGCCCACTAAGGAAGGATTTTTGGAAAATCCACCCTTAAGAGGGTGAAAAAGGGGGTTGAATATTTTAAACAGGATACCTATAGCTCAAAAACAGAAGATGCTACAGATGTGAAAATCGGTATTTAGATTCGTCTTGAAAAATAAAAAAACACGTATTTTACCGTTTTTCAAAAATCCAAGTGGGGGGCGAGAAAAGGGGGTTGAATATTTTAAATATTTTAAACAGGATACCTATATCTCCAAAACAGACGATGTTACAGTCCTGAAAATTGGTATTTAGATTCGTCTTGAAAAATAAAACAACACATATTTTACCATGTTCTGAAAATTCCTTGGGGGGGCAAAAACGGGGGTTGAATACCTTTATCAGTATACCTATATTTCAAAAACCGAAGATGTTACGGGTGTGAAATTTGGTATTTACAATAGTCGTGAAAAAATCCAAACCTGTTTCTTGCCATTTTCCACAAATCCGATTGGGGGGGGGGTCGGGGGAAAGGGGTCTGAATATTTTTATCATTATACCTATATTTCAAAAACCAAAGATGTTACAGACATGAAATTTGGTATTTACAATCTTCTTGAAAAATAAAAAGAGGTGTTTTGCCATTTTCCAAAAATCCCAAGGGGGGATGAAAAAAAGGGGGGCTGAATACTTTTAAACAGGATACCTATATCTCAAAAACAGAAGATGTTACATACGTGAAAATTGGTATTTAGATTCGTCTTGAGAAACAAAAAAACACCTATTTTACCATTTTCCAAAAATTCAGTGGGAGGGGGAAAAAAGGGGGGGTTGAATACTTTTATCAGTATACCTATATTTCAAAAAAACAAAGATGTTACAGGTGTGAAATTTGGCACTTACAATCTTCTTGAAAAATAAAAAACACATGTTTTACCATTTTCCAAGAATCCCACGTGGTGGGTGAAAAAAGGGGGTGAATACTTTTCAACAGGATACCTATATCTCAAAAACAGAAGATGTTACAGACGTGAAAATTGGTATTTAGATTCGTCTTGAAAATAAAACAACACGTATTTTACCATTTTCCAAAAATCCAGTGGGGGGCAAAAAGGGGGATGAATACCTTTATCACTATACCTATATTTCAAAAACCAATGATGGTACAGGTGTGAAATTCGATATTTACAATCTTGGTGCAAAAAAACACATGTTTTACCATTTTCCGAAAATACTGTTGAGGGGGTGGGGGAAAGGGATGTGAATATTTTTAGCAGTATAGCTATATTTCAAAAACAAAAGATGTTACAGGTGTGAAATTTGACACTTACATTCCTCTTGAAAAATAAAAAAGCACATGTTTTACAATTTTCCAAAAATCCCAAGTGGGGGGGAAAGGGGGGGTTCTACCAAAAAAACCTCAAGTTTCTTTTAAAAAACAATTTTAACAAATCCTAAAATCCACGCGAGCGAAGCCGCGGGCAAAAGCTAGTGTATAATACAGTTTATAAAAATGGTGAGAGGGCTAAGGTAAGAGGTAGGGTGAGAATTAGGGCTAGGCTTAGCATAGTTTTGGGGCTAGAGTTAGACTTGTTCTAGGGTTAGGGTTGGGGTTACTGGTTTTTTTTACGTTTTCAATTATTTTTACTACAACTGATTTCAATCCAAAGTTTTCTGATTATTTTCGGACCTGGAAGGTTATAATCAGAAAAACTCAGAATGATTTAATTTTTTTTCATTTGGAAAACTATTCGGATCGGACATTGGCAATTTGGAATATGGATCAATACGAATGGCCAAATAGTCAATATTTTGGACCATTTCTGAATAGGTCTGAACCTGTTAAATTGTTTCCTTCAGCTCAGGAAAGCTACACATCTTCAGTGAGTCCTAAGAACTTCAGGAGTTCATACCAGCAGCAAAATACAGCACTGCTGCTGTACTTGGTACCTGTTAGCAGCTCTCAATAACTATGAGTCTCACCACCAACATAGCAGCTCCGTTGTAAGAGAGCCCTTAATAAAGATTCACTAATGATTGTGCTCAAGTCTTCCATCAGCAAATCCCTGTTACCATTTCAGCTGGAATAGTGAATCTATAGGCTATCAGCACATAAGTAAAAACTATGATAACATTGACACTTTCAAATATTAATAGCCCAGAAAGGCAGCGGGTGCAGTATTTATCCTCATATTGATATTTTTGCATTTTCAGGTCCTCAAAAGAAGGCACATACTTATATGCAGATAGTTCTAATGGTGAATTTGGTGACATAGCTGAGCTCATGACTCCTATTATTTCCCATACCGGACCTAAATGTAAGCTGGTCTTTTGGAGCTATATGAATGGAGCAACCGTGGGAATTTTCAAAGTAGGTGTTTAATTTATTTCGGAATCAATTTTATAAAGATGTTGTACCATTATTGCATTAGAAATGAAAAAATATATGGGTAATATACGAGTACTGTCTGCATTTTAACTGCGTAAAGTCCCTTTTTAGTAAATTGGGAAAGATGCACATTCGTTAACCAAATTCATTTACCTTTGCTGACAGTTGTTTACCAGTGTATGCGACTTATAACATATTTTGCATTGAAAAAGAGAAAGAAAGGCTCAACACTTCTGAAAATGTGGGTTCTGTTCACAGAGAAAGATAGATAAAAATCCACAGATAACCCACCGATATGATCCGAAAAAATCAGATCAATTCGAAATGTCGCAGAAAACCTGCCGAACGTACACGACGATCCACCGCAAACCCGCCGAATGCGTCTGAAAAAAGCCGATGATCCGCGGAACACAATTAACATATAAGTTCCTATGAATAACAATAAAAAGGTCTGTTACAGGAAAAAAAAACGGCATTTAACCCTTTCGCTGCTGAGGCTTTTCCCGCCCCTATGCTGAGGTTATTTTTACCTGTTTTGCGCATCATGTTTAAACGTGTTTTGAAGGCTTATTTTAGTATATGACCCAGACATATTATATATCGTTCTTTCCGTCAGACTCGGTAGATTCATAATATGTCATTATTATATGTATACGTTATGTCATGTCTGTATATTATAACAAAAAATGCAATAAAATATGTATTTTCAATAATTTACAATGTGTAAAGGTTTTTTTTCCACATTTTAACATGCGAGCAATTGCGGTTATATTTTGTATGGGGTGCGCTTGTTAAAATAATTAGAGATGGGGTCTCGTTACATTTTTTTTTGGGGAAAATGACACTATTTTTAACAAACGCACCGCATACAAAAATCGTTAGTGCAGCATCATTGTTCACATTATAATTGAAATGGGAACAATATTGCTGGATTAACAAACCAAAAAAAATAAAAAAAAAGTGTTAATTTTTTTTTTTAATTTTTTTTTTCTTTTTCTTTTTCTTTTTTTTTTTTTTTTTTTTTTTTACAAAATTTTTCACTTTCATGTTTGGTATCGTTGGAACGGCCATGCTCTGGCCGATCCAACCATACCAAAATTTAACCCCTAGCTGCCACGGATCGGGAGATAGGGAGTTCATTGGAACTCCCTATCTCCACAGTTGGTGGCAGTTAGGGGTTAACTCTAGGACTGGCGTCATCGTGCTATGCACGATGACGCCAGTCCTCTGGGGGAGTTCCCGGAGGCTTGGCCGACATCCAAGATGTCGGCCAGCTCCGGGAAAGGATCGCGAACCGGCGCTTTTCAGCGCCGATTCGCGATCCAGCTCCCCAGGGGTTAATGCCAGGCATCATTTGGAAGGGCAGGCTGTGCCCTTCCAAATGATGCCTGGGTTAACCCCCGCAGAGCCGCCGATCGGGAGGGAGAGAGGTCCGAAGGACCTCCCCCCCCTCCCTTTCAGGCGCCTCCTCCGCACATGCGGGGGGGGGCGCCTGAATTAGGTGTCATCGCGCCCCCGCGATGACACCTAATTCTGGTGGCTGCTGGTCCGGATGCCGGGCTGACATCCAGGATGTCAGCCAGCACCGGAGGGGCCAGCGATCGGCCGGAACCCGGCCGAACGCTGACCCCAATGGGAGGACGCGCTCAGCGCGTCCTCAGCACACCAGCGGGACTGCTGAGGACGCGCTGAGCGCGTCCTCAGCAGCGAAGTGGTTAAAGAATTTCCAAAATTTTGTTTTGCTGGAAATAATCCTAAAAAATGCCAAAGAAATCCTTAAAAAGAAAAATAGACTTTTTGCTGCAAATTAAAAGACTAAACGGTTTAATAGATATTTAATAAAGACAGGGATATTTTTAACATTGAATCCTATGGGATTCACCTGATTAAACCTGCCGAACGAAACCACCGAACATCAGGGCATTTCACTGACATTTCTCTGCTGTTCAGTGTTCACTGAATAGATTAACCATTGCTTCTCTATGGGGATTTCACTGTCGCCAACCAGGCACTGTATTTCGCTGGCAATTTGCCACTATTTGGCGACTTATCAGGTGTTGAGTAGCTGAATGGCCCCTAAATTGCACCGTACGGGGAAATTCACCATTCGGGGCCAGTTCGGCTCTCTGAATAACCCTGATAATTGGCGAAAATCCCTTTGGCTGTCCTATATTCCATTTAATCTGTAGTTTAGTATGTGTTAGATAGAAATACTGAGCCCAGCAGTCCCTGTAGCCTGTTTGCTGAGATGTCCATGTGTTACTTGTCAGTAGGTGTGAGTTCCTTAGGAGGAAAACCTAGACTGAATAGAATCAGATAATCTAAATGAAACCAGCTGCATCCGGTATCATTTAGCTTTTTGTCACAGATACAGTAAACATTTCCCCCAAAAAATATTCTCAACCAAAACAAAAACATATTAACCATGAGATTTCATGAGAGTAAAGATACATTTTGCTTCTAGTGCTAGCACGTGTTACATAATAACGGGATGGAAGTGAAAAGCTGGTGAAAAAAAACTGTAATATAAAGTTAATAAAATCACTCCCATAACAGACGTACATAATGTCCCATGTGCTGTACCTTATTCACACTTCGCCATGAATGTTAGCTTCATTTGTTATAAATTGGCCCATGCCGGTAATTCAAAGTCACTATCGTAATAAATGTGTCCCATAAAAGCAATGCAACAGCTGGTATCTCTGCTGGCCTAGTTAAAAAGGGAACATGTGTCAAAGTGAATGTGGATTTCTCAATAGGAAGCCAGGAGTAACAACAAATTTGGAAATAATTAGAATTTAAACAATGTCAGTTAGAAAGCACATTTGCCAAAATGATTTTTTTTTGTGATGTTACAAATGTCTAAAACAATAAAAACATTAATATATACAATAATATATAGGGTATGTTATAATAACAAGTACTAACTTATATCTTCCTCCCTATGAATTGATTGGACATGTTTTCTTCTATAATTTTAATAGAGGATTTAAACACAGCACATTAATAAAGTTAATAGTTACAGATACGGTAACAAGTATTTATACAGCGCCAACAGATTCCATAGCGCTTTACAATGGGGAAGCACAAACCGGAGACATACATAATACAAGAGGAAAGACAACCCTGCCCGTAGGATAACTGTTCAGGTAATACAGCACTTTAAACAAAGTGCTCAGGCAGACAACCCATGAGCTTACAATCTAAGGGACAGGGGTAACTTAAACAAATGGGAGCAGAGGGAAGGTGAAGCTGGTGGCCAGAAGAATATCGTCGGGATTGGATGGGAAGGACCAGAAGTTTGGGCTTCATAAGAGTAATTAGAGAGAGAAGTGGAGACAGCTGGAAAGGAGAGCTGAAATTAGGGACTGGCCCTGGGTGGGCAGATGGATGGGGAGGGTGGGTTGGGACAGCAGAGGGAATAGAGATGGAGGCCTAATAAATAGGCCAGTGCTCACGGATGGAAGTGTAGCAAAGGGACGGGCACTCAGGTCAGAGATGATCCTTAAAATCTGACCTGTTAGGGGGACTGGAGGACCAGGATTGGGAACCACTGATGTAGAGCAAGATATCACTGCATAAAACCAGTTTAATTATGCTGTTTGCAACTTTACTGCATTGGAAATACATTTTGGTCTTACATAATCATACAAAAAAATGTGTTGAGCTTGTAAATAATTCTTGGTATGAAATGTGGCACACTTCAGACAGGTTAAAACCCAGTGTTGGTATAGGGGATGTCAGTTTATGTTCTGTCGGATATAATCTCTGCACGTGAATACAACACGTTTATATATATTGTACTTATCAGCCAAGCCTCCAATATGTCTATATTGGACTTACTGGACCTACCTCGGCAGTTGCCTCCAATATATCAGGGATTATTATTTCATAAGAAACTTATACGAGACACAGATATCAATCGTTTATATTTCTTAGAAATTATCCTGAATTCTTTTAATTGTCTGTGTTTTGCTTTGAAAAATACAATAATCAATAATCGGATAAAAATATATATATATTTATTACGTGTACAAAAAAGTTTGAAATCTCATATCATAAACAAAAATTTATAAACCACAATCCATCAGCATATAAAAACTAGCTTCACAATATATGTATCTCTGGTTAGTAACTGCATATATGATTAATATCATTTACCTTATCAGTTAGTAACTAATACACAAATGGTTAATAAACATTTCTGCTTAATACAACATGCATTTCCCAGCAAACAATGTTTAACCAGCCAGCTCTTATAGATATATATATATCTCTATGCTACATGGATCAACAAAAGATAAGCTAATTTAATGATAAGTAATAAAAACTTATTTAGTGAATCCTCCCCTAATCTCGAGAATTAAACTTCTAATCTTTTGCTTTTTATTTTGTAGTTATATAATTCCTTGCTTATTAATTTTAATCACAGTAATTTCCAAATTCAATATATATATTGGTATCAATCTTACAACATTTCTTTTAGGAATAAATCCTTATATCTACTTCTTCATATTTCTATCTGCAGCATAGAAAATACTTAGAATTTGGATTTAACCGTGTCCGAGAAGTCTCAGTCTACGTTGCAAGAATCTCTACAAATATATTTTTACATTAATTCCTTATTTTATACATTACCTGTCCAATTTGGATGTTGATGTTGGAATTCCTGATGTAGTAATTTTTGGAATGAGTGAAAATTATCGATATCAAATAATCAATGCATGTGAGTTAGAGAGTTGGTGAGAGTCAGAAATTTAGTGAGAATCTTGATTGCCTCATGTCTTGGGATCTGCCTGCATCGTGGTGTGAGTCTGAGTGTTGGAATCTTGGACTCTCAGAGTGTCATGTCTAATGCATTTCAGTGTGAGTCTGACTGCTGGAATCTCCGACTGACTTGTAACCAACATTGCCGCTTATTATAGCCAATTTGACGTCACGCAATATTTTTAATAATATAAATTATAATATTTACTATCCTCTAGAGGGCAGTATTGCACTTCTTAAAAATTTCACCCATTTCTTTTTAATTTTCTTATCTCGGGTCAAAAGTTCAATCTGACTTAAAGACCTTCTCTTCTCCCAGCTAGACACAGTGTCTCCATCTGTCATCTTTGATTTATATCCCTACTCCCTTTTGATCAGTCCTTTCAGCTGAATTCTTTTCTGGTTAACTCACAGAATCTATTCTTTAGTAAATTTTATTATTTACCAATTATATACTTTCTACAATATTTATTGGAATATATATTTCCTACTGTGAATATAATAAAATATACCTTGATTATAAACATATATTTTGTGAATATAAATCTATATTAGAGAATATTAACTCTTATTCCTATACCCAAGAGACAAAATATCTTTTGTTTTAGAAACTTAAGACAGACCAATAAATTTAATTATGACACGTCTTAGCACCTAAACCTAGCCTTATCACATACAAACATTCTAGATTCCTTCGTGTCTGGCACTTCTTAAAAAAAATATAAAAGACTTCACCCAGGAATGAACTCTGTAAAAAAAAAATCTCGTTCATTTTTTTAACCTCGAGAGAATAGAAAGAAAAACTGTCTTTCAAAACAAAATGGCTACAAGCATCCATTTTAAAATTCTCCTTTTCTGTGTAATATACCTGACAGTGCCAGACACCTGCCCACACTGATTAATAACAGCAATTAGAACTGCTGACCTCAACATAAATCAGAGTGATGTTAGATTCAAACTGAAAGAATATTACTTTCAGTCCTACAGGAAAAGCTGAAATTCGTAACCAAAAAACCCATACTTACCTTTAGCTTTTCTTGAGTGTTCAGTTTTTTCCTGCGCAACGGAACACAATAATAATAATCTGCAGTATGCGTCTAAAATGTCACAGTTAGCGTTATAAATAGCTTGCCCGTCATTAGCTTAATAACGTGAACCGCTGTTCTGAGTCACCTGCAGGCTTTGCATAGGAGCCGTTAATTTGGAGCTAACAGGAGAAGAACGAACTATTCCAAAGTATCTCATGCTTCTCATCTCTAGCCGATATTTTGCAAAGAGGACCACCTTTCAGAGCCTGGTAATTTAGCAAAATTACTTAAAGTGCACCGGTCGTGCCTAGACCAATTTTAACTCATCTAAAAGTTCCCTCAAATCTGCTTATACATTGTGTTTTCAAAACTGATAGTGAATGGATAAGTGTTTACAAAAAACACAAAACATTGAAAAGAAATCCCCCTGAGCTTCCTGTTTGCTATCAGTGCTCTGGCATGCCGCATGATGTTTTTCCATGGGCATGCTTGATGACTTTATGAACACTCCCCCAGAGCTGCTAGCTGTCTGATTTCAAAAGAGAGCATTGTAGCTGCCTTTAGGTAAGACATTGGCTGCCCTCCCTCCCTTCTTGACGCTATATTGTTGTGTGAGGTTCAACTGTCAACCGTTCCTTAGAGTGTTGTGTCCCCCTCTCCAGTCTGTGTTGTATCTATCTCCTGGACTCTGTGGTAGGTTGGAAGAGAGTCCTAGTTTGATCTCAAGAATTATCTTGCCAATGGCAAAATCTTCTTACCCAGTTGCCCACTCTTCAAGTCAATGAAAAAATAAATGTCTCCCTATTCATTCTAGCCCTTTCAGGCTGGTAAGAGTGACAACTCATAGTGGTGTATCGAATACTGCTGCACCACCAACTGGATCACCAGAAATGTTTTCTCCCCTCCTGAATCACCCCTGCCCCTGGCAAGTAATTTGTAGTTCCAATCTAAGCGCTTGCTTTGCTATATAAGAGCCAAAGCACACTAGGCACCCTTGTGCACAAGCCTATGACCTCTGAACCATCCTACCTACCCTCATCGTACCATTATTCCATCTGTCTGTGATCTGGAAAAATTTGGATCCATCATGGTTAACATTTAATAGGCTTGGAGCTGCCTCCCCCATAGCCCTTATGTTAATCTGTCCATGATATTGCCAAATACCTTTAACTCTACATGCGTGAATATACTATTGTGTTGTCTGATTTAATATCTTTAATTATTCCTGATGTGTTGAAATGGCTTACATTATGTAGCATTATAGAGATGAAACAAACATCCCTACCCAGAGGCATTACTGTAAAAACAAAGGTTTAGATAAGAGTTAAAATATTACTTTTGTTTTTATTATTCTCTGATTTTTCTTATTCCCTCGTTTCATACATCAAAAATAAATAGCATTCAAAAGATATATCCCACCAATTTATCACAGACCTCACAGAGACCAATTGTTATGCTTGGGTGATCTATCACTAGGAATTTTTATCATGCTTTTATTTTGCCCAATTTGCCATCGAGTTTATCTTAATTAATTTCTAAACTGTATCACAAATAAGGATTCGGAAAATTAGGGAAATATTTTGTCTTGCAGAAAGAAACAATAATATCTGTATAAATGTTTAGACAAGATCAACAATTACTGCAAGTGATTACTTTTTTTACTTGGACAATTCACGACCGATTTAGTATCATTTCAAAAAGATTAGTTTCTTTTATCAGAGAAGAGGGGAAAAAAAGATTAATGGAATTTGTATTAAAACACATTTTATATAGAAGCTATTTGTCAAGTTATTTCTATCTTAAATGAGCTATTTCCCAAAACAATATAAATTTGGCTATTTTATTACGTTTATTATTCTCTCCCAAAAATAGTAAAAGTATACGGAATAATATTACTATGAGACATGATATTAATCACAATACTATCCTTATAAAATAAAATTTCATCCTGATGGAAGGTGATAAATAAATGAATTAACGGTACCTGTTTAATTAAAGTATTATTAAATATGTGCGTATAAATTGTAAAATAAGATATCTGTGACACGTTTCCAGGGCCATCATGGTCATGGCTCCATTTTTATGATAGAACTCTAACAAGGTCATAAAAACAAATTACGGTTCTTTGCTCTTGCACAATATGATGTAACATTTTTCAAATCTAATGTGATATGTGTTACTTATTTAACCATAAATTTGTATCTATATATACATCTTTGTTTTTACTACCCATTGTATTTTGATGTTGATATTTCAATAATAAATACCGCAAATATCCATTCTAGACATATGCACAGGCAATAAGTTTGGTGTAGTTCGGAATATTAAGGGCCTTATCAGCTCCCTACAGCTAAAACGGGGATCATTTTGGATCAATTTGGGATGTTTTTATTCGGTTTGGATATTGGCAGTTTGTAATTCGGATCATTATGGATCTTTGAATCGCCTTTCATTTGACCAGATTCCGATTTGATTCAAATAGAATCGTGCATTTTTACTCCACTCCATTCCCAACAGTTTTCCAAACTAGAGGTCAGCTACATGTTTTGTAAGAAACTCAGATTTTTAGAGAAAGACTGTAACACATGTACCTCTCCTCCTTCCTGCAGTAACGATGCTTACTATGACATTCTCTGAAATCGTATGGATTCTACCCACCGATGGGCCACTATTTTTGATATTTTTTGTCAAGTCAAATAGGTAGAACGTGCATTATACCTCATGTTTTGAAAGTTTTTTTTTCTTTTAGTGGGTCTGCTGTAATTTAGTATTGGACAACTTTAACTTCATATAACTTGTTATTAACAGCTGACATTTTTTCCAGTTGTTGGATATTTGGTTTTAATATCACAGACATAAGACTGCAAATGGCATCATACAATTTTTTTTAAGTATAGTAATGGATGGAATGGATCTGCCCATCACTGTTAGAAATACAATAAACCTTTTTTAAATAATTTTGTGTAAAACAGTGACAGTGAAAAGGCTTGCTGTATTATTATAAAAAAAATGGAAAATTTGTGATTTTCAAATGCTTCAACTGCTAATATGGAATGAAATACTTGCGTTATTGAACCATCCCAATGTATATCCATCATTGTACATATTTGCACTTGCACGTACGACTTCACTTTATGTCTATGTTCTCAATTACAGGTACTTATAAAATTCAGAAATCTTACATATGAGCTTTGGTCTCAAAATGGTAGACAAGGTGCTCAGTGGAAAAGAGCGGAAGTATTTTTGGGAACATTGTCTTCTTTCCAGGTTTGTTGATTGATTTATTGCTTTATTTTCTGTACTTAATTAATTTAGTATTTCAAGAGTTTTTTCTGGAAGCTGTTTGGCTGATTTTGAGCAAACAAAAAAAAAAACCTGCCAAATATATATGATTTTTTTTTTAACCAATGATCTATCCAGAAAGTCAAGTTAATATTAAAAGATGCTTTGTAAAATGTCACCGAAATTTCTGTAGCACCTATTCAGCAATGGAAGACGTGTTCCTCGCTCCCTCACCTCTGTGATTAAGCTCTCATTTCTATTTGGATATAATCTTTATGGTTATCATAATCTAATATATAAATAGATCATGTTTTGTAGATTATATATTTGCAAATGAAAATGTCAACTCATTGGGTGATTTAATTATAGAGTGAGACTTTATTTTTTTCTACATATAGGTTTAACAAGGTATGTAGAGCCTGAGGGACGGAGAATTAGATTTCACTCCCCTGTACACTATTCGGTTCAATAAAATTTATAATAACCTTCAATCTTGCATAAAGAAACGCATTCCCTTTGTCTTAGCTTCATGATGATCCACACAAAGTATAATAGGATGCCATATTTACAGAATTAAATCTGAAATATAGTTCCATAAACAATGTCAGCAGCATAGAGAGTAATTGGACTTACCATATGTTCAGCAATATTCTTCCTGCCAAATAATTAGCACAATATGTATTTCTAGCTGGGAACCTTGTTTAGCATCCTACATTTCTGTATTATTTTTTGTAGCTAGGCTTTCAAATATCGAAAAGTATATTGACAGTGCACCTCTTGCAAAATGTTAGCTATTCTATTCTATAAACCACACAATAAATCCATTTATAATTGAATTGCTTATTAAACATTAATAATATCTACCCATTGTATGTAAATATCTGAATCTGTTCATACATTAAAAAGCAAAACATCCACAAGGATATTATTATATATAAAATCCTAATACTGTGGATTTCTAGTTAAATTTTTCTGAGTATGCCAGTAATCATTCAGAGCTGTACCTTTTTGCAAAATGTCAATGGTAATGTCTTTAAAATAGCGTATTAAATCTGCTTAATTTTTCAATATAACTGGATAGCCAGTATATACAGTAGCAAGAAAAAGTATGTGAACCCTTTGGGATTACGTGGAGTTTTGCATGAATTGGTCATAAAATGTGCTCTGATCTTCATTTAAGTCACAACAATTTGAAAAACACAGTCTGCTTAAAATAATACAACACAAACATTATATGTTTTCATGTTTTTATTGAACAGAACATGGTGCAGGGTGGAAAAAGTATGTGAACCTTTGGACTTAATAACTGGTTGACCCTCCTTTGGCAACAATAACCTCAACCAAACGTTTCCTGTAGTTGCAGATCAGACCTGCACAACGAACTGGAGTAATTTTGGACCACTCCTCTTCACAAAACTGTTTCAGTGTAGCAATATTCTTGGGCTGTCTGGTGTGAATCGCTCTCTTAAGGTCATGCCACAGCATTTCAATTGGGTTGAGGTCAGGACTCTGACTGGGCCACTCCAGAAGGCGTATTTTGTTTTGTTGAAGCCATTCTTTTGTTAAATTACTTGTGTAGCGCTCACTCCCGGAGGAGCCGCTGAATTTAAACCTCGGGTCAGTCTCCCCGCACTAGGGAATAAATATACACCAGCACTGTTGTGGATTTTATAAGTTATATAGTTTACTGATCTCAAATAAACTGGCATATATAGAGCAGCACGGTATACATATATATTTACAGGAGTTCGTAATGCGAGAAATGCGCAGCGGAAAAGAAAAAGGAATTTTAACCCCTTCGTTGCTGGAATGTGAGTCCCGTACAGGTTGTGTCCCAAGAACGTGTGCGTGTATGCATGTGTTGGTACCCGGGTAGTAGATTCAGCTGGCCAGTGAATGATTTCAATGTGTCTTCGACTAGTCATGTTGGGGCCCTGTAGGTTTAGACAAACTGCAGCGTGCTTTATTATTTTACTGTGGCCGGGAAGGCCTCTCACCCATCCGCCAGATACTCTGCGCTCTGCTCGACCCAGGACGTCTCTCCGCTCGATTTGGCTGGGACTCTGTGCCACCGGATCCACTTGTCTTGCTTGTCCGTTTCTGCCACAAGATGCTCAGCTCACCGCCTGCACTCCCATTAGATCGTCGCGGTCTCCTAACTCGGGGTCCATCTGCAGCTCTGTATCTGTGTAAACTTCTCAGCGGTGGATTACTAGGTCTCTGCCAAGTAATTGAAACCGATCTCCAGCTCCGCAAGGCAGCACCTGCGCTCCGGCCTCGTCACAATCGCTCCTTGTCTCACGTGCATCTTGCTCTGTTCACCCCTTGGCAGGCACTGGCTCTCCTCCGCACGAGGCTGCGGATGTGTCTCGGTTCTCCCCACCCACTTCCTGTCTCTGCCCCAAAGCATGCTGGAAAATGTAGTCCAAAAGTGTCCAGTATTGGTTTATTGCGCTCGTCTCCCCCTGGTGGCCAGAAACGAGTAATTACAGCAGCAGAATTTACACCAGCGCTACACTTGTATGCTTTGGGTCATTGTCCTGTTGCATCACCCATCCTCTGTGGAGCTTCAGTTGGCGGACAGATGGTCTTACGTTTTCCTGAAAAATGTCTTGATAAATTCTGGAATTAATTTTTCCATCAATGACAACAATCCATCCAGGCCCTGAGGCAGCAAAGCAACCCCAAACCATGATGCTCCCTCCGCCATGTTTTACATTGGGGATGAGGTTTTGATGTTGGTGTGCTGTGCCTTTTTTTCTCCACACATAGTGTTGTGTGTTTTTTCCAAACAACTCAATTTTGGATTCATCTGTCCACAGAATATTTTGCCAGTAGTGCTGCGGTACATCCAGGTGCTCTTTAGCAAACTTCAAGCGTGCTGCAATATTCTTTTTGGACAGCAATGGCTTCCTCCGTGGTGTCCTCCCATGCACTCCATTCTTGTTTAATGTTTTCCTTATTGTAGATGTGTCAACAAAAATGTTAGCATGTGCCAGAGATTTCTGTAAGGCTTTAGCTGACACTCTAGGATTCTTCTTTACCTCATTAAGCATTCTGCGCTGTGCTCTTGCAGTCATCTTTACAGGACGACCACGCCTAGGGAGAGTAGTAACAGTGCTGAACTTTCTCCATTTGTAGACAGTCTGTCTTACAGTGGACACATGAACATCAAGGCTTATGGAGATACTTTTTCAACCCTTTCCAGCTTCATGCAAGCAGGGGCAGATTCAGGGGGGCAACGGGGCAATTGCCCCCCCCCAAGCAGTGCAGATGCCAGGCTGACCTCCAGAACTCAAATCACGATGTGTGCAGTGAATGCAGACATGGTGATTTGCAGAGGCACACACTGCGCAGAAGCACTGTGGATTGCCCCTCCCAGTCATGTGTCAGGGCATGTCACGTGGTGATCCTTTTCCTGGTGACCATGTGGCTGAGCCTGTCTCCTTCCATGCCTGCCTGACAGCCACAGGAAAGGGCTGGATCTGAGGCTGCACTGAGCAACAGGATCAGAGGAGAGAGGCGCTGGACCCCCCATGCAGGGACACCAGGGAGGTAAGTAATGGGTCCCTGAGAGTTTGATCCTTCCTCCAGGGTGTATAACAAAGCTAGAGCTGCACAGTAATAAACCTCTCAGATATGAGTCTGTAAACTGCTCCTCTAGATTGTAAACTCCTGGGTGTCCTCTGCTCCTCTAGATTGTAAACTCCTGGGTGTCCTCTGCTCCTCCAGATTGTAAACTCCTGTGTGCTCTCTGCTCCTCTAGATTGTAAACTCCTGGGTGCCCTCTGCTCCTCTAGATTGTAAACTCCTGGGTGTCCTCTGCTCCTTTAGATTGTAAAATCCTGGGTGTCCTCTGCTCCTTTAGATTGTAAACTCCTGGGTGCCCTCTGCTCCTCTAGATTGTAAACTCCTGTATGCCCTCTGCTCCTCTAGATTGTAAACTCCTGGGTGTCCTCTGCTCCTTTAGATTGTAAGCTCTCTGCTCCTCTAGATTGTAAGCTCCTGGGTGTCCTCTGCTTCTCCAGATTCTAAACTCCTGGGTGCTCTCTGCTCCTCTAGATTGTAAACTCCTGGGTGTCCTCTGCTCCTCCAGATTGTAAACTCCTGGGTGCTCTCTGCTCCTCTAGATTGTAAACTCCTGGGTGTCCTCTGCTCCTCCAGATTGTAATCTCCTGGGTGCCCTCTGCTCCTCTAGATTGTAAACTCCTGCGTGCCCTCTGATCCTCTAGATTGTAAACTCCTGGGTGCCCTCTGCTACTCTAGATTGTAAGCACCTGGGTGTCCTCTGCTCCTTTAGATTGTAAGCTCCTGTGTGCCCTCTGTTCCTCTAGATTGTAAGCTCCTAGGTGTCCTCTGCTCCTTTAGTTTGTAAACTCATGTGTGCCCTCTACTCCTCTAGATTGTAAGCTCCTGGGTGTCCTCTGCTCCTCTAGATTGTAAAATCCTGAGTGCCCTCTGCTCCTCTAGATTGTAAGCTCCTGGGTGTCCTCTGCTCCTCTAGATTGTAAACTCATGCGTGCCCTCTGCTCCTCTAGATTGTAAACTCCTGGGTGTCCTCTGCTCCTCTAGATTGTAAACTCATGTGTGCCCTTTGCTCCTCTAGATTGTAAGCTCCTGGGTGCCCTCTGCTCCTCTAGATTGTAAACTCCTGGGTGTCTTCTGCTCCTCTAGATTGTAATCTCCTGGGTGTCCTCTGCTCCTCTAGATTGTAAACTCCTGGGTGCCCTCTGCTCCTCTAGATTGTAAGCTCCTGCGTGCCCTCTGCTCCTCTAGATTGTAAGCTCCTGGGTGCCCTCTGCTACTCTAGATTGTAAGCACCTGGGTGTCCTCTGCTCCTTTAGATTGTAAGCTCCTGTGTGCCCTCTGCTCCTCTAGATTGTAAACTCCTAGGTGTCCTCTGCTCCTCTAGTTTGTAAACTCATGTGTGCCCTCTGCTCCTCTAGATTGTAAACTCCTGGGTGTCCTCTGCTCCTCTAGATTGTAAAATCCTGGGTGCCCTCTGCTCCTCTAGATTGTAAGCTCCTGGGTGTCCTCTGCTCCTCTAGCTTGTAAACTCATGTGTGCCCTCTGCTCCTCTAGATTGTAAACTCCTGGGTGTCCTCTGCTCCTCTAGATTGTAAACTCATGTGTGCCCTCTGCTCCTCTAGATTGTAAACTCCTGGGTGCCCTCTGCTCCTCTAGATTGTAAACTCCTGGGTGTCCTCTGCTCCTCTAGATTGTAATCTCCTGGGTG
Source organism: Leptobrachium leishanense (assembly GCA_009667805.1). Lineage (NCBI taxonomy): Eukaryota > Metazoa > Chordata > Amphibia > Anura > Megophryidae > Leptobrachium > Leptobrachium leishanense. Next base: position 298,356,054 of record CM019067.1, read on the forward strand.
TCCTCTGCTCCTCTAGATTGTAATCTCCTGGGTGCCCTCTGCTCCTCTAGATTGTAAACTCCTGGGTGCCCTCTGCTCCTTTAGATTGTAAGCTCCTGGGTGCCCTCTGCTCCTCTAGATTGTAAACTCCTGGGTGCCCTCTGCTCCTCCAGATTGTAAAATCCTGTGAGCTGGGCCCTCTGCTCCTCTATATTGTAAACTCCGGTGTCCTCTGCTCCTCTAGATTGTAAACTCCTGGGTGAATTTACTCTGTAAATTCTCGTGAGTTGGGCTCTCTGCTAAAACACCATATTTTCTGTCAGTGCCCCTCCCGAGACTAGTCTCTGGATCTGCCCCTGCATGCAAGTCAGCAATTCTTGATCGTAGGTCTTCTGAGAGCTCTTTTCTGTGAGGCATGGTTCACATCAGGCAGTGCTTCTTGAAACCAGTAATCCCAAAACAGGTGTGTGTTTTTAAAGGGCAGGACAGCTTTCAGCAACACATCCAATAATATCACACTGATTGGACTCAAGGTTGGCTCACTCCTGGCTCCAATTAGCTCTTGGAGAAGTCATTAGGCTAGGGGTTCACATACTTTTTCCACCCTGCACTGTGAATGTTTACATGTTCTGTTCAATAAACACATGAAAACATATGTTTGTGTTGTATTATTTTAAGCAGACTGTGTTTTTCAAATTGTTGTGACTTAGATGAAGATCATAGCACATTTTATGACCAATTTATGCAAAACTCCACAAAGGGCTCACATACTTTTTCTTGCCACTGTACAGTATATAGAACTATTTATTAATGCTACATGATCAAAAAGTTAATAAATTTTTCATAATCATTGATATTTTGAAGAACATTCTCTGCTCATCTGCACGTGTGTTATATATTATACCATACATTTGTGTGCAATGCAAAAAGTGAGTTGAAAAAATATAAATGTAAAAAAATTATATAAAAAATAAATAATTTAAAGGATTTTCCAGGGAAAATAAAATAAAAGCAATGGCATGCCCTGTTTCAGTAGAGATAGTCATTTTAACTTCAATGTCTAGTGGAAAAGTGTATTTAACCCCAGTTTCAGTGTTAAATACAGTTCCCTCGCGATATATGCCTGCACGGCGGTCCCTGCAGGTTGCTTGCACCTCCTCGTGGAATTCTCTGGTCCTACCAGCTAAGTCTTGTGTCACTATGTGTGACACTACTGAATACTATGTTAGTTGGCTTTCCTCTGACAGCTGGTTTGATGCGGGACGCTGTTTGCCCCCAGTCATTTATACCCACTCCTCCTTGGATCATTCTGAACCACGCCCTAGCCATGTGGAGCAGGTAGCATCGCAAACTGATGACATCAGACGCTCTTCCTATAAAATAATTTATAACCTTTTCCCCCAATGCCCTATTGTGGTTTCTTTTGGACCTAATAACGCATATTTATCTGTCTCCGTATTGCACTGTGTTCCGTCCTGAGTTTGTTTTCTGACCCTGTCTGCTTTAGTTCTCTGTGTGTAGACCTCTGATTCTTTATTGGTTTACCATCTGGGTGCTTGCACGGTGGTCCTGCCATAAGCCTAGCCATTCAAAGGACTATTAATAAGGTCCAGTGTGTTTTATCTGTACTGTTACCATTATGAAACCAGCTCTTTTAAGGACTGGTAACAGGGACTAAGGGATTTTTTCCACTGTGTGTGGGGGTCAACCACTATCCTGACTGCAGAACTCAGTCAGGCCAGTAGATTATCCAGCCAAGAACACATTATTGACCCCTCAAATATTGGATGTGTTCTTTTCTAAACATGACGTTACGTGTGCAATTAACCACTATTCGAGGTTGACCTACATTACCTTGGGGGATACAAGTGTAAATACACATTCTATTGGCACAGTGAAAGATCTATAGTGAAATGTACTGATGTAGCACATTCATTGGAAAACCAATAGAGTTGTCCCTTGGCCACTAATCCTTACTAAACCAGCACCATATGAGCAATTCTTCCTCCAGTATCCATTGGGATAGGCTGACTTTGAAATGAGCAACGTAGAAGACCATGCATAGCCACCAATGACCTACAAATGCTTTCTAGGAAGCTCTTCATTTGTTTATGCATCTAGCCACTGATTTGTAAGGTCACATTTTTGTTAACCGTCTTTTTATGACTGAATCATGGTCTTTAGGACTTTTGTTGTTTCAAGGGCATATTTCCACATGCAAAAATGACGAAAACCGATGGCTTTGTAAAGTGTAGGGCTACTTTGGTAACAATTGTCCAAAAGGTTATAGAGGGGAGCTGGGTATTCTCCGATCCTTCTTCAGGGCTTCTCCAAACTAATGCTGTAGGTTTAGGATATTGTCATTAAAATCTTTACACTCAGTACTCTGTCCTTACATGGGTAGTCTTTGTGGATCACCCCTAACTAGCCATATTTTTAATTTTTTGTTTTTTTAGATTGTCCTTCAAGCTATACGAGGGGTAAGCTACGTAGGAGACGTGACTGTCGATGACATCTCCTTTGAAAACTGTGCTCCAATAATGATACCAGAAAAAGATTGCACACCAGAAGAATTCATGTGTGCAAATAAATACTGCATTCCTAAGAACAACTTGTGTGATTTTGTAAATGACTGTGCCGATCACTCAGACGAAAATCCTTTAATCTGTGGTAAGTATCTCTACGTATCATCTGCTGATCATAATGCATTTTTATTATACTTGAATGTAAGCTCTTTTATAAAGACAGAACACATTAACCTTTCCTGTGGGGTCATTCTGTATCTTGTATAATTTTAAGGTTCATCTTTTTCCCGCTGCAATTTTGAATTTGACCTCTGCGACTGGAAGCAAGACGAAAACGATGACTTTGACTGGAACCTTCGAGCTGGCAGCACGCCAAGTATTGGCACTGGGCCAGCTACTGACCATACTCTGCAGAACCCATTTGGCTATTATGTCTTTATAGAGAGCTCTTTCCCACAGTTGCCAAGGCAAAGAGCAAAGCTTTCAGGACCATTGATAAGCAGATGGAGCAAAGGATGTAAGGTACGTTCGCTTTGAAAGATATCACCATATAGAAGTAATCTGGGCAGCTCATCATGCGCAAAGCATGTATCTGGCAACTAGTGTTAATTTAGTTGTTTAAAATATGCCTAAAGCGGAGGCGGAGCTAGCTGTGGAACTGAGTGGTTGCATGCTTCAGAGCTCCTCTGAGAATCTGTTTTCTATTGCTGAAATTCCTCTGATTTATGGGCTAAAACCAAGTTTCCTGGTGAACTTGAGATCCACTGCTGCCCCTGGACTCCGGTACTGCGACTCGCCGGGTGATAGACGACGTATTTCTGGGCGGACAGGATCTGGGCCTAGTGCGGCCTAGTCAGAACAGTCTTCTTTCTGGAGCCGGGGAGTTTCCCAAAGGTCAGCACAGCAGTTTCTCCTGATTACTTCCCTATACACAGCGGATGGGTAAGAAATTGCAGCCCCGCCGGGACGTCTCAGAGGGCCCTCGTCAGAGGGATATCAGAGACTCCCTGTACAGCAGTAGACTCTCCTGTAGCACAGTCCCATCACCGATGCTCCCTGCAGGCTATGGCTCCTCGGATGAGGATGATGGTTCCTGGCCCACAGATACTGCAGCAGGAATAGACTGGCTGGCTCCGTTGTCACGGGGAGATAGTGCAGCGAAGGAAAAAGCGGCAAAAAAAAGAGCACAGAAACTGAGGAAAGCAGCGGCTGCGGCTTCATGTGGGGCCATGGGACCTGCTGCAGGCCCTATACGGGGTCCCTCTGATGGAGATAGAATACCCTCACCCAGTGGTGTGGAGGTATCACAGAGGTGCGTACTTTTGCCACGGGAGAATGTGATCCGGGAAACGAATGCCTCTGTGGGGACAGAGGCCTCTTTGGAGGCCTGTCCACCTTCCTTGAAACCCTGCACTGTTGCTACCCCTACTACGGAGATAGATGACGCTCGTCCCACCACGATGGGAGACTACCGCCGGTTTATAGATGAAATAAAATCCCTGTGGACGATGGAGGTGTCTGGACTGCGGTCGGAGGTTGCGTCGGTGCGCTCTCAAGTGGTGGCAATACAGGCTCAGACCTCGGATGTGGCTGCGGAGCAGAATATACTTACATCGCAAGTTGACACCTTACGATCCCAAGTTGACTTGCTGACTCGCTCGGTGGAGGCCCTCGAATCTAGACACCGCAGACGCAACATACGAGTCCGAGGTGCCCCGGAGTCGGTGCCAACGTCTGATTTGCTTTCCTATGTAAATCGCCTCGCTCATCATATAATAGGATCGCCCCCCAATGTTTCAGAACTGTTCGTCTCAGCCTCACGGATCCGTAAGCCCGCGACGGCCCCCAGCGATTCCACGAGATATATTATTGCGATTGCCCGGGACGTAGCGACTAAGACTCGGATTATGTCAGCTCCTGGGGCCAGGATGGCGGTGAAGTTTGAAGGGGCAACGATGTCACTATACCAAGACCTACCGTTTGTCACCCTGCTGGCGCGACGTCGCTTCCGACTGGTGACAGGGTTTCTCCGTCTTAAAGAGGTTCCTTACCGTTGGGGGCTGGCTGGCTCGCTCATGGTGACCCACGGGAACATACCATGCATCATCTCTGACCCGGCTAAGGCTTGGCCGATGCTAGCCAGTATTGGCTTGTCTCAGGATCCGGCGACTACTTCACCAGGCTAATTTTCTTTTTGTCTAGGACATTACCTGTTGCTTTTTCTACTAGGACTTTTTGAGGCAATGTTACCCCGCATACGCTTGGTTTAGCCAGTTCTTTTCGAGTTCTTCGTTGCTCGAGAGAGTGCTCCCCCCCTTTCCCCCCCCCCCTCTTTTTTGCTATTTTGGCATTTTTGGACTGTACAGAGGAGTATCCTCAGTCGCCCTGGCCTCGTGACTAATTCACTCCTTGGCCTTCCCCACGGTCCTTGGGCTATGAGGTTTGTGCCGGGAATGTCACGTTTTGGCCTTTGCCATATTATTATTTTTTTTTTAAAAAAAAAATTTCCTCTGTATTATATAATTTTTTTTTAAATTTTTTTAATTTTTTTTAATTTTATTTTCTCCTTCTCCCTCCTCCTCCCTTTTAATACGATGCGTATTCTAGTTCTTTTGATGTCCTTCTCCTGCTCCCCCCCCTTATTATGAGACGTATTGGGCACTTTGAGTATGCTTTTATTTCTGAGTCTGTCCTCTATCAAGGACAGGTTAGCCCTTCAGCGTGTTATTGCAGATGACTCATTATGACCATTGGTAGATGTTGTTTTATTTATACCGATGCCCTGTATTTACTTAGATGGCTTTATGCGGCCCTGCGTGGCCACTTTCTCAACGCTGGTTTTTTGTCTGACTATGCAAAACTTCTAAAATAAAGAATTTAAAAAAAAAAAAAAAAATATGCCTAAAGCAAAATGATGTAAAATGCAAAATGATTTAAATACGTAAAGGGAATCCACAAGGTAGAGGAAGGGAGTATATTTAAAAGGAAACAAAGTAGCAAAACAAGAGGACATAGTCTTAGATTAGAGGGGCAAAGGTTTAAAAGTAACATCAGGAAGCATTATTTTACTGAGAGGGTGGTGGATACATGGAACAGTCTTCCAGTAGAAGTGGTAGAGGCCAAAACAGTAATTGAATTTAAGCAGGCATGGGATAGGCATAAGGCTATCCTAAACAAAAGATAAATCCAGGTAAAGTATCCATGTAATTGGGCAGACTAGATGGGCCGAAAGGTTCTTATCTGCCGACATTTTTCTATGTTTCTATGGTTTCTATGTCTTAGTCATAGGACTATGACTAAATCCAAATTAAGATTGGTCCCTTCCCTAACATTTTCATCTAGTTTATATTAGCTGATGAAAATGTCAATACAGGTCTATTTAGAGAAAGGTGAAAACCAGAAGAGAACAATCTAGACCAAACAGCCGATTTGGAAAGTAAGATAAATGGGAGAATTTTTCTGGTTTGGCTATTTTGACCTAGAATTTTCACTTCTCCAGTCATTCTCCTGATTTTCACCTTTCTCTGAAAAACCCTGATAGTTTTAGTCAAATGTCAACAGAATTTCATCAAAGTTTTAGACAATGACTAAAATGCAATTTAGTTTTAGTCATAAAGGCTTATGACTAAAACTAACCTAAAATGAGTCCCTCCCTAACATTTTCCTCTAGTTTTTATCAGTCAATGAAAATGTTGATAGATTTTTGTCATGGTTTTATTCATCATAACTTACTTGACTACAACTTTTCAGTGACGATAACAAGAATATAACTAAAGGGGTTATTCAAAGAGAGCCAAATTGGCTCAGAATTTGCATCGAATGATGAATTTCTTCGTACAGTGCAATTTCGTGGCCATTCGACTATTCCAAAAGCAGGCAGTTCGCCAAATATTGGCGAATTGCCAGCCAAATATGGTGTTGATTCATTGCAGTGAAGTCCCCATAGAGAAGCAAATTTTAATCTATTCATAGAATGCCAAACAGCACTGAAATGTCAGTGAAATGCCCTGGTTTTCGGTGGTTTTATTTGACAGGTTTAATGAGGAAAATCCCATAGGTTTCAATGTTAAAAATATTCCTGTTTTTGTTAAATATTTAGGCCCCTATTACATTCTTCGCGCATTTGTTTTGCGCGTGCGCAAATGCGCATTTGCGCGAGTGCAAAACCATTTGCACAGAACGTCGTATTACGACGTTCGCGCAATCGTCTACCGCGATTGACCCTGCGCGAACGAATTTTCCTGCGCGCATCCTATACTTAACATTGTCAGCGCAAATGCGTTCGTGCGCTGGTACACAGATGGTATTCCAATCTTCGCGCAATGAAAGTTTGCGCGCATTTTCGTAACGTCTTTGAAAAGCAGGTGGTAACTGTAAATGTGATTGTTCTGGGCGAAACGAAATACACCAGCACGAAAAAAAAAAATACAGCACAGTACAGTTACACATTCTACACATACCCAAACATTAAAATTTATAAATTGTGTCATTGTTAATTTTTTCTTTTTTTGGTTGGTGGTTGTTAATTTTTCCTTTTTTTTAGTTTGTAAACATTTTATTGGAAATGGGTGATTGATGTTGGCTGAATCCCGTGACAAATCCCGTGACAAAACAGTCTGCCCACCGATTCTTGCACGCAACGTTCATTTGCGAACGGCTTTGCGCGTCGGATTTGCGCAAGAAAAATCTTGAAGGAAGAAAAAATGCACTCGGATCGGAATACCACGTTAATTTTCGCATGACCACATTTTTTTTCGTGCGCAAAAAAAATTGTGCGAGCGCAATTGCGCAGAGAATGTGATAGGGGCCTTAATTTGCAGCAAAAAGTCTCTATTTATTTTTTGGGATTTTTTAGGCATTTTTCAGGATTTTTGCCCAACCTTTTTTTTTGTAACACACATTTTTGTTATTATTCATAGGACCTTATATGTAATTTTCAGGTATTTTCGTGTAGTAGTTTTTAAAAGTTGAAGTGTGATTTTTTTTATTATTTACCCTTTTCGGCGAATTGCTGGCTTTACTCGGATGCATTCGGGCTTTAGTGGCACATCGCCGGGTGCATTCGGTATATTTTCGGGGTTTTTTCCATTCGGATCAGCAGTTTTTACGGCGGTTTTTCGTATGTGGTCAGCAGCTTTCCCTGCACTTTCCAGGCCCCGCGGTGAATGCTGAATTCACAGCAGTGTCAGGGGATTTGATTCCCCGAAGTGCGGGAATGGAAGAAGACCTATTGCTCTTTGAATAACCCTGTAAGTCTTTGAGGACAATTATTAGCGCACTCAGGCTGGTGTCAGACATCCGTGATGGTGCCTAAAAGTACGTCCATGATAGCATGAGAAAAAGCCCATCGGAGACCAACACACAAAGTACGTCCGCACAGAACTGCGGACGCACAACGGCCGCGGCCCACGGACGCAAGGCAGGCAAGAACGTACAACCCCTAGAACGGCCGCACCAAGTGCGCTGCGTCCACAACGTCTACGGCTTGTGCACCGATTTTTTTTTCGGTTCGATTCGGTTCGAATTTTCGGATGTTTAAACTTTTCGATTCGGCTCGTTTCGACCGATTTCTGTTTCGATTCGGTTCGGCTCGACTCGTTTTTCGTGTACATTTTTTTTCGGAATATCGACCATTTTTCGTATTTTCGTGTCACTTAGCTCGTTTTTTGTATCGACTTTTCGTGATTTCGGAAATTTTCGTTTTTCAGAATTGTACATGTTTTCGGAATATCGACCATTTTTCGTATTTTCGTGTCACTTAGCTCGTTTTTTGTATCGACTTTTCGTAATTTCGGAAATTTTCGTTTTTTCGGAACGTCTGTTTTCCTCGTTTCAAAGCAAAAAATTTCGATTTGACACATTTCAAGTCCATTCGAAAATTCCGAAAATATTTCGTTTCGGCTCGGAAAACTTTTCGGATCTGCCATTTTCGGATCTAAAATTTTTTGGAAAATCGGCCGCATCCGAAAACACGAATCGGGAAATTTCGTGAAAATTCCGAAATTCCGAAACCCGAAACGCACATCCCTAGTCTACATAGCTTTGTGTGTGAGTGATGGAACGCGGACAGACGGACTGCATTTATACGTCCAGCATTTTTCACGGACAAAATGGTTTTGCTTTTTAATTTATTTTCCCTGCTACATCCGTCAAAAATAACGTCAGTGAAAAAAACGGACTGTGTGGCCACTACTGCATCTTCCGTACTAACGTATGTCTGTACTGCACGGACGCACAGTCCGTAGAAATCACGTTCGTCTGACCCTAGCCTAAATTAATGCTACAGGTAATGATTTATGTTTCTACTCAAAATCACCAGGATTCAGAGGTTATTTTGTGACTCAAAATGTATCATTCTTTTCAAAGAATGGATAATGTGACTTTTTGTTATTGCTTATTCCTTTTTATAAGGGATTTCTGAACTCCCATTGCAGTCAATTTGGTTCTTCCATTAGATTCTATTAACACGTTTACATTGGAACTAAGCAAGTCTCAATTTACACTTGTGGTTTAAATATCTCAATAAATAGAAAAAAATCATCTTGAAATCATGATCTTCCTATAGTACATGGACTGTATTATGGACAAGTTAGAGGGTGCAATTTATGATTGCGGGGACAAGTGAACATTTCAACTTTACAGATTCACAGTCATTATTTTGATAGAGACTCATGGAGTTCAAACATCGATCTTTATGGAATTTATATCAACACATTTATTTAACCTTAACACCTTCACTGCCATGCTCGTGTATATGCAATCAGCAATAGCAGACACAGAAGCCCAAGACCGTATTAGCACAATATGGGACTATGCTGTGTAATGGCAAATGAAATGTGTTTGTTGAAAACTAATTTCATTTGCATTCGAGATCTAGAATATGCCCCGAAAACTTTAGCACTGTGGGCATGATGCCCGAGGTGCTAACACTTTTAAAAATCATCTGGGAATATATCTGAGTGACATCTCCCCAACTGATCCTGCACGGAGCCCTGAACTGCAGTAGCTCCATTTTGCCAGAAGGTGGTGACACCCGCCTGCCAAAATTTCCCAAAATACTTCTTACTATATAATCACTTAAAAATAATTTTCCAAAAAAAATCACTGGTTCCTGACCTTTAGAGCGCCAACATGATAACACCAGTGGAAAATTCTACAAATGACCTGATGTGGCAGGGGGACAAAATTATTAAGGAGACTGAATAAAATGCCCTTCATACTGTATCTTGAATGTTGGCACCCACCTTTCAGCTGCTGCTGGAAGGTCCTCACTCTAAGGACCGGATCAAAATTAAGAAATAAATAATTCCAGCATACGGCAGTATTCATCAATGGGATTTTATTCCATCACCAGAACCGAACAACATTTCGACCTGCACCAGGTCTTTGTCGAGTGAATCCCATCCCATTGATGATACTGTAAAATGCCCTTTAGGCTGTGTGTTTAAGTTGTATAAGAAACATAAGGACATACAGGGTTATCCAAAGAGATCCGAATTGCTTGAGAAAGGTAACCGAATGGTGAAAATCAGCGTTCGGTTCCCTTTCCTGGCCATTCGGCTATCCAGAGAGCAGGCAATTCGCCAAATCCTGGCGAATTGCCTGCACATACGGTGCCTGTTCGGTGCCTGTTCGAGGGCAGTGAAATCCCCATAAAAAAGCACTGCTTCGGCTATTCAGAGAACACAAACCAGCAGTGAAAGGTTCCCCTAATGCCGTGCCATTCGGTGGTTTAATTCGGCAAATTTATTCAGGAGAATCCCATAGGCTTCAATGTTAAAAATATTCCCGTTTTAATTCAATATCTAATAAACCGTTCATTATAAAATTCTGCAGCAAAAAGTCTCTTTATTTATAGATTTTTTAGGATACTTTAAGCATTTTTCTGAATTTTTTAAAAAAAAATTAAAAGTCCGATTTTTTTTTTTGATTTTTTTTCAGTTTGCTTATTTTTTTTGTAACAGCCCTCTTTATTATCATTCCCTGGACCTCCTGTGAAAATTTCAGACATTTTCGCTCAGTAGTTTCTTTGCAAACAGCGTTTCATTTTCCCAGATTCATACAAATGGTTTTTCTAATTTATTCACTGCCTCCTCTACGTCACAGCTGCTTCGGCTCTGTGTGATTCGGCTCCTTTTCGGCTCCTGTTCGGCTTTTTCGAAGGTTAATCCAGATGTTTTTGCTTGTTTTCAGCGTGCATTCAGTGAGTTTTCGTCGGGTTTGCGGCAGCCTTTCCCTGCAATTCGGGGACCCTGTGGTGCTTGCTGAATACACCGCAGGGTCACCGAAATGAGATCGGCAAAAGGAACCGAATTGAAGAGAACGAAAAGTCACCGAACGTGCGGTGACTTTTCGAATCTCTTTGGATAACCCTGATAGTCTTAGATTAGAGGGGCAAAGGTTTAAAAGTAACATCAGGAAGCATTATTTTACTGAGAGGGTGGTGGATACATGGAACAGCCTTCCAGTTGAAGTGGTAGAGGCCAAAACAGTAATTGAATTTAAGCAGGCATGGGATAGGCATAAGGCTATCCTAAACAAAAGATAAATCCAGGTAAAGTATCCATGTAATTGGGCAGACTAGATGGGCCGAAAGGTTCTTATCTGCCGACATTTTTCTATGTTTCTATGTTTCTATAAATTAATTTTGTGTTTAGACTTTGGTCTCGTCCAACATATCTCATTATAATATTTAAGTATATGCAAAACAGGGGGAAAAAATAGAAAATCCAAAACACTTCTCATCCCAAATAATATTGAATACGGGATATCTGTATAAACTCTGTTCTACTACAGTATATATGTTCTTTACATTATATTTTAACTAACCATTATATTCTAACAAACCCTAAAAATATATCTATTTTGTAGTAATCTTTGGCTTTAACATTACAAACAATTGTCTAAGTCAGTGTCTTCTGTCTTTCTTTTGCGGTCTTCAGCTGATTTTTTATTTCCACATGTATGGTGGAGGCATTGGTTTGCTAACTGTGAGTCAGGTGACAATCCGCAACCAGGAACATACACTTCTAAACCTTACCGGAGATCAGGGGAACTACTGGCAACGCGAGGAACTGACGCTCCTTGATCTCGGAGAACACTTTTATGTCACTTTTGAAGCAAGAATTGGCAAAGATCAGAGAGGAGATATTGCTCTGGATGACATTATATTCTCCAATGAATGTTTACCTTCCATCTCTTTAACCTTTGACTCTCGAAGGAGGCCAGGAACAGGTATAATTGTAAATACAATACATAATCCAATGGTTCAAACAAGCGTACATGATATGATTTGGTCATTGAGGTTTCTGGCTGCCATAGAGTTTCTAATATATTATGGGAATAAGATGTTTGCGCCCTTACAGGATTCATATAAAGCAGGATTTACTGATTTACTCTTATTTTTCCTTTATAGGCAGTTGCCGCCAAGGTTATTTGCCATGCAACAATAAAAAATGTTACCAAGCAGAACAACAATGTGACTTTTCAGATGACTGCGGAGATTTTACAGATGAAAGCGAATGTGGTACTTCGTGCACCTTTGAAGATGGCATATGTGGTTGGCAGAACTCAAAAGCTGACAGCTTTGATTGGATATTAGGGAATGCTGCCCCGGCTCTGAGACCTCCATACGATCATACTACTGGAACTGAGGACGGTATGCTTTTCCAATGTAAAAATATACTGCTATGCAGATAAACTATAGAACTGTAGAAAACAAATGAGAAAATTGGGAGTTGCAAAAGCAGAATGAGAAATGGGGGTTTAGTATAAATAAGAGAGAAGAAAATCTCCTAGATTAAAGGGGTCATTTAGTAACCTCCGAATTGGCCCTGAATTGCGCCAAACGGTGAATTTCGCTGTTCGATGCAATTTTGGAACAATCCGTCTATTCATTAAGCTGTCAATTTGCCAAATACAGGCAAATTGACATTGAAATACAGTACAATTCATCATAATTCGGCGGTGTTAGCCAGCACTGAAGTTGGCTCATAGTAGACTATCAGGTTTTCTATTCACAGAACACAAATTAAACTGAAAATGTGAAATGCCCTGATTTTCAGTTTTTCAATTTGACAGGTTTAAACAGGCGAATCCCATAGATTTCAATGTGTAAAAAAAAAATATTTTTTTAAAAAAAAATAATAATTAACCATTTATTCTTTTTATTTTTTGCAAAAAAACTGTTTTATTTTTGTATTTTTTAAAAGACCTTTTTGTACTTTTTAAACAACATTTCTTTTTTTAACTCCTTCACTACCAAGTGATTTTTGTTTAAAACATTTTTATCAAAACACTTATTTGAAACTTGGCATGCAAAGTTAACAATTTGATATAGGGTAAAATAGAAATTCTGCACAGAGATTGTTGTTCTGATATAGGTAAAAATTGAAGTACTGAAAATTATCTCATTTTAAATTATTCTTGCATTCATTTATCCATTACAAAAATGTGCTGGAATGAAAGATTCTGAACTCTAGATGGTGTCCTTTATCTTACATAGTGTCTCACGGGGTCTGCATTCTCAGCAGACATTCAGAAATGGCCTTTTTGTCAAATACTTTAACTGTGATAGAGATAAATAATAAAAATGGTGAGATCTCCTGCTTTTGGGGGTTTGTAGTGATCATAATTATTTTATTAGCAATGCAACTTCCAAAAAAATACCAATAGAATATAAAAATAATATCTGTATATAGCATAATTTCTGTGCATGGAAATGACAGGAACACCTTGTATCTGTGCTGTACAGGGAATTTCAGTCATTATAACCCCCTGAATCCTATCCCTGTACAGCAGTGAGTGACCCCACAGCTCTCCCTGTATTTTACCAAATCCCTGGCTGATGTACAGCAACAGTAATGTGTTTGAATTTTTGTGAGGTTCGGGCTGCTATATGTAGCTTCTTTTGTCATCACCTACCACACAAGCCCAGGTTCAGCAACATTATGTGCCCAAATAAATGAGGTCATGTGACTCCCTGAATATACTGAATGAGCAAGTTTTCCATCAATGGGTTTTTTCTCCCCTGGTGGCACAGCGGGCATATTCCAAGATGGCAATGCTAGTATTCATCAGGCTCAAATTGTGCAAGAGTGGTTCAGGGAGCATGAGACATCATTTTCACACATGGATTGGCCACCGCACAGTCCAGACCTTAACCCCATTGAGAATCTTTGGGATAATGTGCTGGAGAAGACTTTACGTAGTGTCCAACTCTCCCATCATCAACACGAGATCTTGGCCACTAATTAATGCGACTCTGGATGCAAATAAATGCTGTGACATTGCATGAGCTTATCGAAATGATGCCACGGGGAATGCGCGCCGCAATCACAGCAAAAGATGGTTCAACAAATTATTAGAGTGTGTGACTTTATTTTTTGTCAGACATTGTAGAATATTAGTGAGAAATTGAGAGAAAAGAGAGGCAATAATATACATTATTAATATACATAACATTGCATGTATGTAAAAAAAAATCTCAAAGCTAACCCCATTGAGAATCTTTGGGATAATGTGCTGGAGAAGACTTTACGCAGCGCCGTGACTCTCCCATCATCAATACAAGATCTTGGCCACAAATTAATGCCACTCTGGACGGAAATAAATGCTGTGACATTGTATGAGCTTATCCAAACGATGCCACGGCGAATGCATGCCGAAATCACAGCAAAAGGCTGTCCAATTAAATTTTAGAGTGTGCAGCTTCTTTTGGTCAAGTAGTGTATATATACATGGTAATATAGTAAACAGATAATACTGCCTTAACCCCTTCATTCCCAAGTATTTTCCATAGCACCACTGCCAGGACCCAGTGGATTTATGGAAACCACTTTCCATTACAGACAGTGTAAAAATATGTATACATTTTTATATCCATTTTATATAAATAAAATAAACCATATATATGTGGCCAAAAAGCACTACAAATTGTATATTAACCCCTTAAGGACCGAGGACGTACCATGTACGTCATTGCAGCGGGTCTCTCTTAGACCCGCTGACGTACATGGTACATCCTGCCGTTTTTTGAGCGCTGGAAGCGATCGGATCGCTTCCAGCAGCTCAAACGCCATTGCAGGCTGCCTGGGAGGCAGCCGTGCAATGGCGTTTAGAAGTGCCGGGGCACCATGTGATCGCTCCCCCGGAGCGATCAACATCCGGTTTCACCGGAGAGGTGCCCGGCACTTCTAGAGAGCGCTGGAAGCGATCAGATCGCTTCCAGCTGCTCTGAGTATATTACAAGGATGCCTCGACATCGAGGCATCCTTGCAATATGCTTACCTGCCGCCGGTCCGTCCGTGATCGCTCCCCCTGAGCGATCACTTCCGGTAGCGGCAGGAAGTACTGAGTGCCACGAGGTATCGTGGCACTCAGTACAAAAACGATCACATCAGTGATCAGGTGCTCTGCTGGGTGCCTCGAGGGATCAAGGCACCCAGCAGAGTAAAAAAAAGTGTAAAAAAAAGTGAAAAAAAAAGTAAAATAAAAAGTAAAATAAAAATAAATAAAATAAACTGACGGTTAGGGGTAGGGTTAGGGTTAGGGGTAGGGTTAGGGTTAGGGGTAGGGTTAGGGTTAGGGGTAGGGTTAGGGTTAGGGGTAGGGTTAGGGTTAGGGGTAGGGGTAGGGTTAGGGTTAGGGTTAGTGGTAGGGTTAGGGTTAGTGGTAGGGTTAGGGTTAGGGGTAGGGGTAGGGGAGGGTTAGGTTAGGGTTAGGGCTAGGGTTAGGGCTAGGGGTAGGGTTAGGGTTAGGGTTAGGGGTAGGGTTAGGGGTAGGGTTAGGGGTAGGGGTAGGGTTAGGGCTAGGGTTAGGGTTCTAAGGGCAGGGTCATCTTGGGGCTGAGTGGGATGTTCCTAGCCTGCCTCAGAGAGGCAGGCTAGCAACATCCAATCAGAAGTTAGAAAAAATCAAAATAAAATTTCTAATTTGTCAGGTCAGGTCAATATTTTGTAAATATTGGCTCTGACCTCTGTGATTCTCCCTCCCTCTCCTCACTTGTGGTTTTGGTGAGCGAGAGAGAGAAGAATGAACAGGTTAGAGATTTTAGTGAGATTTAGTGAGATTAGAAAAAAATGAGGCAGATTTAGAGAGATTTTAGGGAGATTTAGAAGAATTGAGGCAGGTTTAGAGGGTGTAGAGGTCGGCAGGGCTGGGTCCTGGATGGACAATATGTTTCACCCAGGGTTTGCCCTTTAAGGGCAACCCAGGGTTAATCTTCCTGTCCAGGAAGAGTTTTAAAGCCAGCAGCTCCCAGAGAGGATGGTGGGATTTCAGGAAAAGGAAAGTAATCAGTGGAAGCTGTGTGTTTGTGTTCCAAAAGCAGGAGACGTGCTGTGCCTTGCTGGAGAGGCTTCTACATACTGGGGAAAGGATTCCCTAGGTTTGGGACGGTTTTAAGCGTTGGTGAGCCACTATTATTTCTCTGTTTATTTGTGCTGAAGATCAGGACTTTGCTTTAATTTTGCTGAACCCAAGCGTGTACTTATTATGTTGCCTTTTTGACTGCCCTGAAAGGGTGAATAAAACTGTTTTGTTTGTGAAAGACATTGTGCACGTGCTCTGTGGGCCCCCAAACGTCACAACTGGTGGAGAATGCGGGCAATTTGCTACCCCTCACACGCCAAGCAAGAGGAATTTTTGTGGAAAAAAAAAAAAAAAAACTGACATTTTTAAAGGACAGTGTTCTGATTGCATGTCCTGGGCTAAGGCTGCACTGAAGTCCACAGCTATGGAGGAGCTCGTTAAGCAGATGGTCTTTGTCAATGTGCAGGCCCAGACTCGCCATGAAGAGGCGATGGCTCAGCAGCAACAAGCCCTGGCACAGGCTGTTGCTGCCCAACAAGAAAGCACCCATTTGCTGGCTGCACAACTTGCAGCACAGCAGGTAGCCACACAGACGCAGATCAATGCCCTGCGGGAGGCCATGCAGCAACTTGCACCTGGACGTGATCAAGCAGTGGTCACTACTGGTAACCATGTCTCCATAAGGGCCAGTCATTTCCTCCAAAAACTGTCTGCCAGTGATGATGTGGAAGCATTTCTTACCACGTTTGAAAGGACTGCTGAGAGAGAGGGGTGGCCCCAAGACCAATGGGCCGGTCTCATTGCCCCGTTTCTGACAGGGGACCCTCAAAAGGCATATTTTGACCTGCCACTAGAAGATGCAAAGAATTATGACCGGCTGAAAGCTGAGGTTCTGGCCCGCCTTGGGGTAACTGTTGCTGTCCGGGCTCAACGTGTTCACTGCTGGAAGTACTGCCCTGACCAGCCACCCCGGTCCCAGATGCATGACTTAAAAAGTGGTTGCAGCCAGAGACCCTGACTAGAGAGCAAATGGTGAAAGGGTTGTGATGGACCACTACCTGAGGTCTCTACCAAAGGATCTACAGCGCTGGGTCAGCCATGGGGACCCCAAGACTGCAGCACTGGTAGTCGAGATGGTGGAGAGATACACCGTGGTGGAGGACCTGCTCAGACCAACCAGTCGTCGAGGACCAGTTTTGCCACCGCCTGTGAGGCCTGCTTCAGTTCCTCGGAGGGAAGCGTCACTGGATCCGGGAACCAGCACCCCAAAATCATCTTCCTCGGTTCTGCAGAGGCCTGTCGCTACCCGAATGCTGGCGATATACAGTGTTGGAGGTGTCGCGCCTGGGGCCATACCCGGGCACAGTGTCCGCTACAGGAGGAGCCCATGGAGTGTGGATCCGCTCGGAGAGTGTCTTTCTACACCCTCACAACGTGCACTACCCACCTTGACCTAGAGGGGGGTCAGTTTGAATGTACTGTGTGGGTGAATCACCGCCCAGCCAAAGCTCTCCTGGACTCTGGGAGTATGGTCACCCTGGTGCATGCCCGGGTAGTCGGAAGGCTCGGTCCAGTACAAAGAACCCTCCGGGTTGTCTGTATCCATGGGGATACTCGGGAGTATCCGCTGATCCCTGTCACCATTTCCGCCAGGAACACTTCGGTCACCCAAGAGGTCGGGGTGGTGAGTACTCTGATACATGATGTGATTGTGGGACGGGACTGCCCCTTGTTTGCTGAACTGTGGTGCTTGGCACAAACTGAACTGCCCATCGAACTGGGGAACAATTCAGGGTCACCCCCACCAAACATGACTGTGGACACTGTTGATGAGGAGTTGCTCAAATGTGTTCAAAATAAGAATGTTGTAACTGATGTGAGTGTCCTAGCTCCTCAACCTGAGTTGACACCCAAGGAGGGGGAATCCTCTCCCGTGCCGGTTATGGTAGGAGAGGATGAAGAGGAATTGTCCCCTGTTGATATTACACTTGGGGTGGATGAGGGGGAGGGTTCTTCTTATCCAGTACACCCTGACTTAGATGTGTCCAGAGGTGCATTTGGCAGGGCTCAAATGGGTGACCCGATGTTGATAAATGCTCGCGAACAGGTAACTGTTGTCAGTGGGGTACCTCAAGCACCAGATGCAGAGAAAAGATTTCCTCACTTTGCGGTCAATAATGATCTGTTCTACCGGGTATCAGAAATTCGGGGAGAAATTGTGGAACAATTACTAGTACCCCAGCCCTACCAGAGAATGGTGCTGGATCTGGCTCACAATGATGCTCTAGGTGGTCACCTGGGAGCTGAGAAAACCGAGGCCCGGATAACAGACCGGTTTTACTGGCCAGGGATTGGTGCCGCAGCCAGTTAAGAGGTACTGTTCTCCTGCCCTGTTTGCCAGTTAACTGCCCCAGCACCCCATTATAGGAACCCCTTGGTGCCTCTGCCAATAATTGAGGTGCCCTTTGAGCGCATCGCTATGGATATAGTGGGTCCCTTAGAGAAGTCTGCTCGGGGACACCGCTATATCCTGGTGGTTCTTGATTATGCCACAAGGTATCCAGAGGCGGTTCCTTTAAGAAACCCTACATCAAAGGCCATTGCGCGGGAATTGTTTTTTATGTTTTCGAGAACTGGCCTGCCAAGGGAAATTTTGACAGACCAGGGGACCCCATTTATGTCCCGGGTGATGGCAGATGTGTGCAAGTTGTTCCAAATCAAGCAGTTGCGAACATCTGTTTATCACCCTCAGACGGATGGTCTGGTAGAAAGATTCAACAAAACTCTGAAAATGATGCTTAAAAGGGTTGTGCAGAGAGATGGAAGAGACTGGGATCATTTGCTTCCCGCACTGCTGTTTGCTATTCGAGAGGTTCCTCAGGCCTCCACGGGGTTTTCACCTTTTGAGCTGGTGTATGGTCGCAGACCCCGGGGATTGCTAGATTTGGTAAAGGAGACATGGGAAAGTGAGTCCTCTCCACACAAATCGCTCATTGAACATATCTCTCAGATGAGAGAGAGAATTTCTAAAGTGATGCCTTTGGTACAGGAACATTTGCAGAAAGCTCAGGAGGCCCAGAAAAGGGTGTACAACCTGTCAGCCAAGCTGCGGCAATTTCAGGTGGGGGACCGGGTAGCAGTACTTATACCCATGGTGGAAAGTCGGTTCCTAGCCAAGTGGCAGGGACCATATGAGGTGGTTGAAAAAGTAGGGGACGTAAACTACCGAGTGCATCAGCCTGGGAAAAGAAAACCATACCAGATCTACCACATAAATTTGTTAAAACCCTGGAGAGACCGAGAGGTGTCCGCCATGGTTGGGGTGGGTATAGAGTCTGATGGTGTTGACGCAGTACACATTGCTGCCACCCTGTCTAAACCCCAAACCCAAGAAGTTAAGGAGTTTCTGCAAAGAACAAAGGCATGTTTTCAGGACTACCGGGACACGCGTCCGGGATTAAACATGATATTGTGACGGAACCCATGTAAAGGTTCGGGTAAAGCCGTACCGCATCCCAGAAGCCCATAGAAAGGCTGTTTCTGAAGAGGTTAAAAAAATGCTTCAGCTTGATGTCATTGAGGAGTCACAGAGTGAATGGTCGAGCCCCGTCGTGTTGGTACCGAAGCCCAACGGCACTCTGCGATTCTGCAATGACTTCAGGAAACTTAACGAGGTGTCAAAATTTGACGCGTATCCCATGCCAAGGGTGGATGAATTAATAGAGAAATTGGGTCCGGCCCGTTATATCACCACCACCTTACTAAGGGATACTGGCAGATACCCCTGACTAAGGAAGCCAGGGAAAAGACTGCTTTTTCCACTCCAGAGGGTCATTTTCATTATAAGCGGATGCCTTTTGGGTTACACTCAGCCCCGGCCACCTTCCAACGAGCGATGGATAGGGTGCTCCGCCCCTACCTGAGATATACCTCGGTCTACCTGGATGACATTGTCATCTTCAGTCCAGATTGGGAGTCCCATCTTCCCCGGTTCAGACAGTTTTGGACGGTTTGAGAAAAGCGGGCTTTACTGTTAACCCTGAGAAAAGTGCGGTAGGGATGGAAGAAGCTAAGTACCTGGGATATGTCGTAGGCAGGGGTCTGGTAAAGCCACAATTTAACAAAGTAGAGGCTATCCAGAACTGGCCACGCCCCCTCACGAAAAAGCAGGTTCGTGCTTTTCTGGGTATAGTGGGGTATTACCGGCGGTTTGTCCCCAATTTTGCCTCTATTGCTGCACCATTGACTGACCTGACGAAAGGTAGGAAGTCAGTGATGATTCCATGGAATGCCAATGCTGAAGATGCCTTCGAGAAGCTTAAAAATGCGTTGTGTCAGCACCCAGTGCTGGTAGTCCCTGATTTCATGAGGGAGTTCATTGTACAGACGGATGCCTCAAGTGAGGGTTTGGGGGCTGTGCTATCCCAGATGTCAATGGGGAAGAGCACCCCGTGGTTTTTCTTAGTAGGAAACTGACGAGCAAACTGACGAAACTGAGAAGGTGGAAAGAGAGGGCTTGGCCATAAAGTGGGCCTTGGATTCTTTGAGATACTTCCTGTTGGGCAGGAAGTTCCGTTTAGTGTCTGACCATGCCCCATTGACCTGGATGAGGCAGCACCGCCACGCTAATGCCAGGGTTACCAGGTGGTTCCTGTCTCTCCAGGAGTTTAACTTTGTGGTGGAACACAGGCCTGGGAAACAGCACCAAAATGCTGATGCCCTGTCCCGGATGCATTGTGGGCTGTCTACTGTTGCCTCAAACACCTCCGCGTTGAGACAGAGGGGGGGGATATGTAGAGGTCGGCAGGGCTGGGTCCTGGATGGACAATATGTTTCACCCCTATTTGGGTTGTGGACCCTTTAAGGGCAACCACAGGGTTAATCTTCCTGTCCAGGAAGAGTTTTAAAGCCAGCAGCTCCCAGAGAGGATGGTGGGATTTCAGGAAAAGGAAAGTAATCAGTGGAAGCTGTGTGTTTGTGTTCCAAAAGCAGGAGACGTGCTGTGCCTTGCTGGAGAGGCTTCTACATACTGGGGAAAGGATTCCCTAGGTTTGGGACGGTTTAAAGCGTTGGTGAGCCACTATTATTTCTCTGTTTATTTGTGCTGAAGATCAGGACTTTGCTTTAATTTCGCTGAACCCAAGCGTGTACTTATTATGTTGCCTTTTTGACTGCCCTGAAAGGGTGAATAAAACTGTTTTGTTTGTGAAAGACATTGTGCACGTGCTCTGTGGGCCCCCAAACGTCACAAGGGATTTAGAGAGATTTAGGTGTTTATTTGTATTTTCTTGTGAAACCCAACGGTTCTTCTAAGAACCAACAGTCCGCTTATATATATATAATAATTATAAAATTTTATAATCTATTATATATAATGTCTGAGAGGGTGTAACAGCGCCGAGGAGGCATATGCCATCCTGGCGTCAGAATCTGAGGCATCTGCGTCAGACTCAGACCCTCATTTCGACCCCGCTAACTGCTCAGAGACGACGCTAGATACATTATCTACGCTGGCTGATGTATCTAGTGATGTTTCTGATGCAGATCCTGGGTCACCACCTGCCAGCAGGAGACGCACAGCTCCAGCTGAGGAGTGGGTAGTGCCTCATCGCCAGAGGCCAGATATCCCTCCTTTCACGGCAAATCCTGGCATCAATATTGATGTTGCAGGATTTACCGCCACACAGTTTTTGCAGGTGTTTATGGGGGATGATTTGTTGGGCCACATCGTGGCCCAATCAAATCTGTATGCCCATCAGCATTGTGCTGCGAAGCCAGACTCCTACTTGGCAAGGCAGCAATGGACCCCGCTAGATGTGCCAGAATTTCTGAAATTCTGGGCACTTACTATGCTGAGGGCATCATAAAGAAGCCCTCAATTCGCTCCTACTGGAGCAGTAGCCCCATCTGCTCTACCCCATTTACCCCCAATCAATGTCACGTAGAAGGTATGAAAACATTTTGCGTTTCATGCACTTCAGTGACAACAGCCTGTGCCCCCCTAGAGAGCATCCCCAGTTTGACAGGCACCAGACTTTTACATTTTATTCTTACATTTTTATGTTCTACAATTGGTGCTGTATTTTGCCAAAATCTTTGCACACCTATGCATGGGGGGCATGGGTGTACTCAGGAGATCTTGCAGAAAACAACCTGGAGAGTTTTCATGCAGTAACAAACAACAGTGTCTCCTAAATCACAGTCCAAAACTACTGTGGGCGTAAAAATCTGAAAATTGAAAAATTACACCACACACCTTCTCAAATGTTTTGGGCTAAAACCGTTGCATCCATGGCATCAAAGCACTCCATATGCAATACCTTGGGGTGTCAACATAACAAATATAAACAATTTTCTGGCAATAATTCAAACTGGGGTATGCGGTAGACCCAAAACCAAAGATAGGCCTAGCTGAAGAAATAATCTCAATTTCAACTCCAATGACAAAGTCATAAAAATTGTATTTGAACCTTCCCAAAATCCTGGCAAACCTATGCATGGGGGGGCATGGGTGTACTCAGGAGATCTTGCAGAAAACAACCTGGAGAGTTTTCATGCAGTAACAAACAACAGTGTCTCCTAAATCACAGTCCAAAACTACTGTGGGTGTAAAAATCTGAAAATTGAAAAATTACACCACACACCTTCTCAAATGTTTTGGGCTAAAACCGTTGCATCCATGGCATCAAAGCACTCCATATGCAATACCTTGGGGTGTCAACATAACAAATATAAACAATTTTCTGGCAATAATTCAAACTGGGGTATGCGGTAGACCCAAAACCAAAGATAGGCCTAGCTGAAGAAATAATCTCAATTTCAACTCCAATGACAAAGTCATAAAAATTGTATTTGAACCTTCCCAAAATCCTGGCAAACCTATGCATGGGGGGCATGGGTGTACTCAGGAGATCTTGCAGAAAACAACCTGGAGAGTTTTCATGCAGTAACAAACAACAGTGCCTCCTAAATCACAGTCCAAAACTGATGTGGGTGTGAAAATGAAAAATGACCACCAAACTGTATCCAATTTGTTTGGAGCAAACGGATGCATCCATAGCATAAAAACACTCCATTTACAATACTTTGGGGTGTTAGCTTACCAAATATATGCACGTTCATAAAAATGGGGTATGTAAAAAGGCCCCTAAAAAGAAGATAAGCAAAGAAGATACTGTATGTCAAATTAGAAAATTGACAAGCACATGTCAAAGATTGGCGTAGCACCCCAAAACAACAGAACAAATCTATATATGGGTGGTATCAATTTACTCAGAAGATGTTGCTGAACATATTTTGGGGTGTTTTTTGCAGTAACCCATAACTGGATTTGACAATTCATGCCTAAAGTACAATGTGTGTGAAAAAATAACACAAAAAGTGACTACCTGAAAGTTTGACATAGAGCTAGTGCATGGAAAGTGTTAAAATACAACTCTTTGAAGCACCCTAGGGTGTGCCCTTTCTAAAAATATATGGTTTGATGGGGGTAAATTACTTTGGCCGGCTTCAAAAATGTCCCAAATAGGACATGGGTGCATGATGACGAAATGTGAAAATTCCAAGTTGGAAAACTGAAATGCGCACCCCCACAATAAGGCCTATTAGCCCCCAAATGACCCGACATACCTATACATGGGTGGTATCAATTTACTCAGAAGATGTTGCTGAACATATTTTTGGGTGTTTTTTTGCAGTAAACCATAACTGGATTTGACAATTCATGCCTAAAGTACAATGTGTGTGAAAAAATAACACAAAAAGTGACTACCTGAAAGTTTGACATAGAGCTAGTGCATGGAAAGTGTTAAAATACAACTCTTTGAAGCACCCTAGGGTGTGCCCTTTCTAAAAATGTATGGTTTGATGGGGGTAAATTACTTTGGCGGCTTCAAAAATGTCCCAAATAGGACATGGGTGCATGATGACGAAATGTGAAAATTCCAAGTTGGAAAACTGAAATGCGCACCCCCCAAATAAGGCCTATTAGCCCCAAATGACCCGACATACCTATACATGGGTGGTATCAATTTACTCAGAAGATGTTGCTGAACATATTTTGGGGTGTTTTTTGGCAGTAACCCATAACTGGATTTGACAATTCATGCCTAAAGTACAATGTGTGTGAAAAAATAACACAAAAAGTGACTACCTGAAAGTTTGACATAGAGCTAGTGCATGGAAAGTGTTAAAATACAACTCTTTGAAGCACCCTAGGGTGTGCCCTTTCTAAAAATATAATGGTTTGATGGGGGTAAATTACTTTCTCCGGCTTCAAAAATGTCCCAAATAGGACATGGGTGCATGATGACGAAATGTGAAAATTCCAAGTTGGAAAACTGAAATGCGCACCCCCAAATAAGGCCTATTAGCCCCCAAATGACCCGACATACCTATACATGGGTGGTATCAATTTACTCAGAAGATGTTGCTGAACATATTTTGGGGTGTTTTTTGGCAGTAACCCATAACTGGATTTGACAATTCATGCCTAAAGTACAATGTGTGTGAAAAAATAACACAAAAAGTGACTACCTGAAAGTTTGACATAGAGCTAGTGCATGGAAAGTGTTAAAATACAACTCTTTGAAGCACCCTAGGGTGTGCCCTTTCTAAAAATATATGGTTTGATGGGGGTAAATTACTTTCTCCGGCTTCAAAAATGTCCCAAATAGGACATGGGTGCATGATGACGAAATGTGAAAATTCCAAGTTGGAAAACTGAAATGCGCACCCCCCAAATAAGGCCTATTAGCCCCCAAATGACCCGACATACCTATACATGGGTGGTATCAATTTACTCAGAAGATGTTGCTGAACATATTTTGGGGTGTTTTTTGGCAGTAACCCATAACTGGATTTGACAATTCATGCCTAAAGTACAATGTGTGTAAAAAAATAACACAAAAAGTGACTACCTGAAAGTTTGACATAGAGCTAGTGCATGGAAAGTGTTAAAATACAACTCTTTGAAGCACCCCAGGGTGTGCCCTTTCTAAAAATATATGGTTTGATGGGGGTAAATTACTTGGGCCGGCTTCAAAAATGTCCCAAATAGGACATGGGTGCATGATGACGAAATGTGAAAATTCCAAGTTGGAAAACTGAAATGCGCACCCCCCAAATAAGGCCTTTTAGCCCCCAAATGACCCGACATACCTATACTTGGGTGGTATCAATTTACTCAGAAGATGTTGCTGAACATATTTTGGGGTGCTTTTTGGCAGTAAACCTTAAAGTTCACAGTACATGTATTCTTAAATTGCGTTCAAAAAAAAAAAATCAAATTTTTTTTTTTTCTCAAACTTTGGCATAGATTTGTGGTAAAATGGTTTGCATGGAAAGAGTCAAAATACCCCAAGTTTAATACCTTGATTTGTGTACTTTAAAAAAATATGTATATGTGGAGGGTTATTCAGGAATTAGTGACAGATATCAGTGTTACAATGTCACTATCACTAGTTTGAAAATAAACTCTTTGGAAATGGCAAAGTGCTACTTGCACTTATTGTTGCATAAAATAAGGAAAAAAGCGAGGAATATGTAAACATTGGGTATTGCTAAACTCAGTACTAAATTTAGAAACTACTAAAGAATAAAAAAATTTTGACGGTTGTTGATACATAAGAAATTTTGGGGGTCAAAGTTCGAAAAAGTGGTGTTTTTTCAATTTTTGTGTCATATTTCACAATATTTTTTTATAGTAAATTATATGAAATGATGAAAAAAATGGTATCTTTATAAAGTCCATTTAGTGACGAGAAAAACAGTGTAAAATATGTGTGGGTTACATAAACGAGTAAGAGGAAAATTTGACGTAAACACTAAGAGCGCAGAAACGTAAAAACAGCAGCGGTCACGAACGGACGGATTCGTGTAAAACCGCCCGGTCACTAAGGGGTTAATACAGTTCGAGCTCCATGTAAAGAAAGACGAAACTCCAAGCTATTTAGACAGCTACAGCACATGTCCAAGGTGCTGAAAATGTGAGGATAATAAACACAATTTCTTGGCATTTGTCCAGAATATGGTCAGATTGAGTTTACTTAAGGTTGGAATCCTGCAGGAGCTTTTGAAGATCTAAAGGTCTATTCACTAAGGCAGGGTTCATGCCTGAGCGTATCTCATATGAGCGTTCATGAGCGTTTTTGACAATTAGAAACGCACGTCGTACGCGTGTTTTTTGAAGTCTATGGCCACAAACGCGCTGTAATATGCCCCAAAGAAGCTCCTGTACTTCTTTGGGCGTAGGGCGTTTTACAGCGCATTCCTACGCGCTGTAAAACACCCAGGTGTGAACCATGCCCATGGGAAGTAATGGGATTTCAGTGTTTGAGCATTTTACAGCACTTAGGAACGCATTGTAAAACGCCCAGGTGTGAACCAGGCCTAAGGGGTGAAACTCAGGAGAAGTGAAAATTCTAGGTCAAAATGGCCAAACCATAAAAATTCTTCAATTCATCTCACTTTCCAAATCAGCTATTTGGTCTAGATTGTTCTCTTCTCCTGCCAATTCTCCAGAGTTACACCCTTTAGTGAATAGACCTGCTAGTATTCCGAAATCGTTGAAGTGAAGGGGTTAAGTACACTAAATTGTTGGTTACTTTTTTGTAGTTTCTGATATTTGTCTATATTTGGATCTGTCTTCCGTGGTTTATACACAGATACGTAAGTTGTTCTGACGTATGTTTTGAGAAGTCAGTTTTGCGTTCCGCATTATAAACCGCTAAACTGTTTTGTTTAGTGGCACACGTCTAGTTTCTAGACTGGAAGAGGTTTTGAGTCAACTTGAAAAAGTGAAGGCCTTCAACTTCATTTGGGTTTTACTTCTCCGTAATAGCTATTTTGCTTAATTTATGCCCTTCGGCTATCGATACAGATACAATACAACTACATAAAGGCTGAAGTCCATTTATGTTCAAGGGATAGAACATATATACTTTCCTGCTGCTGCAAAGGCCCTTTGAAATTCTCTGGAAGTAATCAAAGGCTAATAGCATACATTAACAAAAGCAACTGCAGCCCACATTCACAGTAATTCCATTGCAATCTATCCTATTATTATAGCTTACACATAAATTGCCGCATAGCAAAAAGGTAATTAAATTCATGTTTATCTTCCAAAATAAAACCATTTTAAAATATAGTTATATTTTTAAATAACATTTTATTTGTTTATTTGTTTATTTGCAAAGTATTTTACCATGAAGGATACATTGAGATTTCTCTCGTTTTCAAGTATGTATATGCTTTTGTATATGCAATTCTACATACAAGGGGGCCGGGGATGCATTGTGCTATTTTGTGGCTCTATTACTTCTGAAATAGTATTCAATAAGTGCCGAACTTGCCACTGACTTGCACCAAATGGTGATTTTCACAATACGGTCCAATTTCGTAGCAATTCGGCTATTCAGAAAGATGGCAATTCACCAAATTTTGAAACCTTTGGCGGCAGTGAAATTCACCATAGAGAAGTAATGGTTAATCTATTAAGAGAACGCCGAAATGTAGACAAAATGCCCAGATTTTCAGTGCCTCAGTGTGAGAGGTTTAAACAGGCGAACTCCATAGGTTTCAATATAAAAAATACCGCTTTTATAATTTTTTTATTCAACCATTTATTCTTTTCATTTGCAGCAAAAAGTCTTTTTAATAATACATTTTTTAGAAGTTTTCTGGGTATTTTTCTGGATTTTTTAGGTGAAAGTTTTGATTTCCATTTTTATAAATGGCGTTTTTTTATATTCTGTAACAGATCTTTTTATTATTTATAGAACCTTTTTAATTATTTCCATGCTTTTTTATTGTTTTAAATACCTTTTAAAAACTTCCTGTTTTTTTTTTAACCCCTAGTTTGGCTGATCGTCGACTGTGTTCGGCAGTCTGTTCAGCAGTCGGCAGCTGCGTTCAGTGGGTTTATCGGCTGCGTTCAGCAGGTCCCTGTGGCGCACTTTGGGGACCCTGCAGTGAATGTTGAATTCAACGCAGGGTCGACTAACTGAACTCTCCAGAGTGCGCCGAACGAGAGAGCACCGAAATATCTGATAACCCCTATAGATGAAAGTATAAGGATAAACGAGCAATAGGTGATTATTTGCACAATAAATCAATCCAAAATCCTTGCACACGTCTTTAAATTGTTCATAAGCCCAAGTGTAAAATAACTAAACCAGTACTCTTCAAAATTAAACTTTTTTTTTTTTTACTAATCTTGAAGAGTACTGGTTAACTTATTTTACATTTGGGCTTATGAACAATTTAAAGACGTGTGCAAGGATTTTGGATTGACTGATTGCGCATATAATCACTATATATAAACATTCATAGTTTATCTTTATACAGGGTGTCCATAAAGTCTCTTTACAATTTCAAAAATTTATTACAAAGACAAATGAAATGACAGATAAGTGAAAATTATTATTGCCTCATTTAATACACCTCTATATGGGCACCATTAGTTGCAAGAAGCACATAAAGACGGTACTCGATTTCTTGCCATGTTCCCTGTAGCATCCCCTCATCAATGGTGGCAAATGGTATCAGTGATCCTCTGCTTTAGATTAGTGATGTCCCGTACCTTTGTTCATACACTATCTTTAACATAACCCCATAGAAAATGGTCGAGGGGAGTGATATCTGGCGAACGAGGTGGCCAGGGAATTGGGCCATTCCTTCCAATCACCAACCATCATTTTCCAGCAAGATGCTGCACCACCACATTGGGGACTGCATGTTCGTGGGTTCCTAAATGAAACATTTCCAGAGCGGTGGATTGGAAGGGGTGGCTCAATTCCCTGGCCACCTCGTTCGCCAGATATCACTCCCCTCGACTTCTTTCTATGGGGTTATGTTAAAGATATGGTGTATGGACCAAAGGTACGGGACATCACTAATCTAAAGCAGAGGATCACTCATGCCATTGCCACCATTGATGAGGGCATGCTACAGCGAACATGGAAAGCAAACGAGTACCGTCTTGATGTGCTTCGTGCAACTATTGGTGCCCATATAGAGGTGTATTAAATGAGGCAAAAAAAACTTAAATGTATACGTCTCATTTTTAATAATTTTCACTTATCTGTCTTTTCATTTGCCTTTTGTAATAATGTTTTGAAACTGTAAAGAGACTTTATGGACACCCTGTATATTTGTGTGGGTCACGGTTTCCCACCGATTGTTTTTGCTGCAATAACCTATTTTATTTTCTTGTTTGGCGTCTATCTAGTGTGTTTTATTTGGTTTACTGTATATAGTTGACAGTATAGGAGAGTGCAAGATGCAATTTACAAATTGTATGTAATTTAAACTGTAAAAATATTGATGTTGTTGGTGCTGGTCAGTGAAAGTCTGTATATGGTCCAATATTTTGCAATCTTTTTAAGTTGTGTCGTGATGTATCTACATTTTAGGGGGAAGGAGGGGGTGTAAAACAGTTGGTTCTATGTGACAAGGCAATTAATCCTTTTTATGATACACAGCAGATTTTTTTTCCTTCTGTGACAAAATTATATTTAGAATCTTGGCAAACACTGCTGTAAATTTACTGAAACACATTGGCTGAGATTAACGGTGTATCAAAGGCTGATATTCCCTCTGTATCTATGTCTACCCGAAACAGCGCTGTCCAGAAGTGGCTTTGACCAGTTGCATAAACCTGATCTCTGCTAAAAAAAACATCTAGTATGGCATGGCATTGATTGAAGGGTTCTGTGTGAAAACAGATCCAGGATGCAAAAAGTGAGACAGATGTCATTTGCGTGTCTTACCCAGAGTTCCTTGCTACATATGGGGAATGTAGCACAGGAGTTCTGGGATGCAGTTCTTTGAATTGCTGTGATGTGGAAGTGGCTTCTGCACCTGTAGATACTCGAGTATACTGCTAGATTTTGGTGACAACATTTTACCTTAAGGCTGGGGTCAGACCAGCGCACTTTTAACGTGCGTTCTGGTGCACATAATTACGGCCGCACTAGCAGCGGATGACGGGCAATGACAGCCAATATACGATGTACGGCCGCACAAAAGTCCGGCCGTACAACGCAAGTGGAATTTGAACGCATTTTTCTGAGAACGCTGAACCGCTAGTACTGACGTACTGAGTGCGCAACTGCGGCATAGCGGCGTGTTTGCGTGATTAGGAGATGTCAGACGCTGCTAATGTCCAGCCTACATAACGTCCAGACGCAAAAAGAGTTTTATTGACGATCCGTACAAAATCACGCCCGAAAATGCGCGTCGTCTGACCGTTTTTGCGCATTCCGTGAAAAAATACGTCAATGCGTTTGGATTCACTTTTTCACGTTCGCGGGGAAAAATGCTTTCGTCTGACCCTAGCCTAAAATTGGAGGGGTCGCGTTATATTCGAGACATCTGCATCACGTGGAAAAAAAATTCAAAAAAACACCTTGTCTTGCTCTGGATCCCAAGTCTCCCGGAAGTTCCGGTAGTCTCGCTGAAGTGAATGGGGGCTCCCTGTTGCTTGCAAACACTTCAGGAACTCCCGGATTCGGGAGAGGTGGGATCCATCACTCTCGCTTTAAGCCAATCATTCACCTTGCTCACCTCCGCCGGCCATCTAATCGCTAGTAAAGAAGACGGATTGCCGGCGACTTCAAACTTAGCAACAACTGCAATCATTCTAGAGCAGAGCACTGACTGTTAAGAGAACCTGGAAGGATTTTAATTGTTTACCGGTACAGTAAAATTTTGTTCCACACGTTATATTCGAGTCTTGAGTATTTTCTCATTTCCATAATAAATCTCTATCCATCTCGTTATATTCGGGTCGCGCTATACTCGAGTATCTACGGTAAACCTTATTGGTTATTGTGTGGAGGCTTTTTATCAAATTTTTTGCCAAAACCACAATATATATATATATATATATATATATATATATATAATCTCCACCTATTGTGTATATAAATGAATATATATATTATACACAACTAACATGCCAAGCTGGATTAGATCATAACTGACATTAAAGTAATCCAAGAACTATTATAAATGTCGCTAAAACCACCTGTGCTAAGAGTGAGAACATTTTTTCTGTTACCCCTTTTAACTTTGAGGCTGAATCCATATTGCCCATCATTAACCTGCTATGATTTTTATGTTTCAGGTCACTTTCTATATCTTGAAACATCTTTGGCTGGCTTAAAAGGTGAAAAAGCTCATATAAAAAGTTCTAGATGGAAGGAATCGAATGCAAATTGCAAACTGAGGTTCTGGTATTACAGGTCATCAAAAGCTACTGGACTCATTCAAGTTCTTATCAAAGTAGGATATGTATTATTTTTTTATACAATGCATATGAGACATCATTACTGATATGCCACTGTCATTCTGAAATCATATTCCAACTGCAAATTGTTTGTAGTGTAGGAAAATTGGATACACTATAAGGGAGAAACGGATCAGATGAAACATTTCTATCCAGATCCTTTATATTTGGCATTTTTCATAAAACCATAGTATGTGAAGAAAGCTGATTTGCAGTTTGAATTTACATATATGAAACCAACTTAAAATGCCATTAAACGGATACTCTATTGAAACATACAGGGTTATCCACTGGAATTTCGGTGCTCTTATGTTCCTTGCACTTCGGGGAATCAAATTCCCTGAAACTGCGGTGAATTCAGTCCATTCTGAGTATAGAAGACATTAATTTACAGTATCCTCACAAAGGGAATCGCAATATTCGAGCCACGTGTGGCAAGAGTGGAATATCGAGTCCCGGGCGATAAGATAACTACAGGAGACCTTATGTGTGACATTTTATGTAACGTCTCCTGTAGTTATCTTTCAACAACTATGGAATAGGGCCCCAATTGTAGTTCAAGGCTTTAATGGAGCATCTCAAACAGCACCAACTTGGCTGTAACTCAGCCCTTGCCAAGCCAAAATATTGCTGTTTGAGATGCTCCATTAAAGCCCTGAACCACAATTGGAGTCCCTGGACCCTCCTTGTCTTCTATTGCTCTGCATCTTGAGGTTGGTCCCCCATTGCTACAACTTCACCAAGATCTGTGTGGTGGCTCATTTGCTGTTGGATGTGTGCAGAGTTTTCTTAATTATTAAATTGGCTGTTACGCCTTTAGTTTTTCGCTTTGCTACAGTCTCTTCGGTCATTGAGTTGAGCTCAAGGTCAAATTAAATCAACAGATTAACTTTATTAGATGATTCTTTTACATTTCATGATACTGTCATTAGTTATGAACCATTTTTAATTTAGAGAGTTACTGGCAAAGCTTGATGTAGAAATTAGCAATTAACTTTTCCATATAATTGTGTAAATTACCGGCTGGGTGGAGTAGAGGTAACATCACTGCTCTGCATGGAGAGAACCTGTGGAGTCATGGGTTCGTTCTCAGCGAGCACCTCTCCAGTAAGTGTCCTTGGGCAAGACACCTAACGGTACATACTCGCCACCCAGGACATACTTGAAAACGAGAGAAATCTCAATGTATCCGTCCTGGTAAAATCCTTTCCCAAAAAAAATAAAAAAAATAATCCGTATTTTTGATGGTTCTGGATAAACCAAAATAATTAGGCCCCAAAACTCCTAAATATGCTTTATACTATAACATCAACAATAGCAACTACTTCTTTTTTCTTGTCCTCTCACATCGATTTTAGATATTCTTCAGAGATTCTTTCAATCTATTTTTTTCACTTGCAAGTTCATTCATTTTCCTCCGGAGTTCAAAGTTATAACTCATATGTATCTCGACCAAGAAATCAAATTCGTCTTCTTGTTATTAAGTTAGAAAGTAATTGTGTTTAAATTTCCTGGGAGGCATATGCCGAATTAACATTTCTAAATGGCTTACAGATAGATAGATAGTTATTTATCACTAAAGAAACCAGGTTTTGGTCTGCCGTTCAAATGTTTTCGAGCATTGGTCTTATTATGATTTTTATCTGTTCTGGGAGTAGCAGTGAGGTGGATCAATATCTGAATTGAGTAACCGAGTTTTAAGATTGCTTCAAGGAGCTTTCAAAAATATTGCAGCTGTATTTAAACCACTTGGGCAATTATTGTAGCAGTGAAAAAGTATCTATAAAATACTATAAATCCTTTGAGCACTTAAGACCGTGTTTAGAAACTCATGACATTTTAACTGAAACAAGAAACTGAAAATATCAGTTCTTTTTATTATTATAGAAATTTTCACTTTGGGATCAACTGTTCTACTTTATGAAACTGTATTTCATGCAGTTTGTTTTTTACTTTAAACACACACGCACACATACATCTATAACAAGATATAAAATTTAGCACCGGACAGACCTTTTAAAACGCCTATCCTTTATTAGCTTGATCTCAGCTTAATTATCCTTTATAATTATGACTTCATAGTACAGTAACATGGGTGCTGGACAAAATCCCTACAGCCAGGTTCCCTAATGCCAACATCCCGACGACCAACTTCCAGACAGAACAAGTGCCAGACATCCCAACTTCCCTACACGGCCAACTTTCAGACATCCAAAATCCTAGCAGCTAATCCTAACACTAACACCCTAACCCTAGGTTTAGGGGGGTTAGGGTTATGGCTAGATTTAGGGGGGTAGGGTTATGGCTAGGTTTAGGGGGTTAGGGTTAGGGCTAGGTTTAGGGGATTAGGGTTAGGGCAAGGTTTAAGGGGTTAGGGAGTAGGGTTAGTGTTAGCCGCTGGGATTTTGGATGTCTGGAAGTTGGCCATCAGGGAGTTGTCTGTGTAGGGAAGTTGGCCGTCAGGGAGTTGTCTGTGTAGGGAAGTTGGC
This sequence comes from Leptobrachium leishanense, assembly GCA_009667805.1. Lineage (NCBI taxonomy): Eukaryota > Metazoa > Chordata > Amphibia > Anura > Megophryidae > Leptobrachium > Leptobrachium leishanense. The sequence goes on from CM019067.1 coordinate 298,389,647, forward strand.
CATCAGGGAGTTGTCTGTGTAGGGAAGTTGGCATTAGGGAACCTGGTTGTCGGGATTTCGACCCAAACCCCAGTAACATAGTCAGCTTCAATATTCTTCACATCCTTCCCCGCACTTCCCTGTACTTTGGGGAATCAAAGTTCCCCACCCTGCAGTGAATTCCGCATTCACCAGAGGGTCCCCTGGAGTGCAGGGAAAACTCGCCGCAAAACCTGCCAAACACCCACCAAAAACCCACTAAAAGCCCGCCGGAACAGGCGCAAAAAAGACCCTGAACACACCAGAAAAAGCCGCTGGTCACAGCGCAGACCAACCGCTGGAAAAAGCCGACAAGCTGACGAACGGGTACCATTTCGGGGCCAGATCGGCTCTCTCTGAATAACCCCTGTAATGATTAATGTATTCAGAGAACATGGGTAAAAAAATGCAACTTTTAAAAAGTGTTTTTAAACAAAATATAACGCATAGAAATAATATATACGGTTTTATGAATAACAATAAAAAGGTCTGTTACAGAATAAAAAAAATCACCATTTAAAAAAAATCGGAATCATATATTTCGCTGAAAAAAAATCCATAAAAATGCCTAAAAAATTCTAAATATTAATTAATAAAGAGGCTTTTTGCTGCAAATGAATGATAAACAGTTGAATATAAAAATTATAAAAATGGGGAATTCTTTTTACATTGAAACCTTTGGGATTCGCCTGTTTAAAAATCTGGGCATTTCCTCAACTTTTCACAGCTGTTCGACATTCTCTGTATAGATTAACCATTACATCCCTATGGGGAATTTCACTGCTGCCGATTTGCACCGTATTTTGCTGGCATTTTGCCAATATTTGGCGAATTGCCAACTATTTGATTAACCGAAATTACACCGTACAGGGAAATTCGGTAGCCAATTCGGCTCTCTTTGAATAACCTCTGTAAAAAAAATATTGTCCAAAAGCAACCAGCATATAGATATATATATAATTTTTAAATGGCCGATATAATTAAATCAAGCCCCTAGAAAAGAAAGGGAAAAGACGCAATGGAGGTGGGAGGGATTGGCTGATGACCACAAAAATCTTCAGCTCAGGACCACAAAGCCTATAATTCAGCACTGCTAAAATGTGACAAATCCAGCTAATTTTGTTTTTTGTAGATACGTGATATGGAATGCCTAGATTCTTCACACTATAATAAGCAAGTTGACGCCTCTGTATTGCAAATTTGAGATACAGGTTGAAATTGGCAGCTAGAGACGTGCCGAATGTGTATTTAAAGCTTGTTCAGTCCTACAAAAGTCAATTTTTTCATCACTGCTTTCAATACTTCTATTGATTATTTAATAAGAATACAAATACGGAATCAAATATAAATAAAGGGAGAAATACCCGAGCCAATCAATATATTCTCAGAAAAAATCAATAGTCTTTCTTTTCTAACTTGAGAGAGAAATCTATAAATGCTGATTATTCAACACTGTCTGCCACGGACCGTAACGTTTCTTATGGATCCCCCTCTTGGCTGTGCTACCACCATCCTTCTTATAAAAACTATGTGCTCTATTACATTCTCCGCGCAAATTCGTACCTGCAGCGCATTTTTTTTGCGCACAGCGTTAAACGTTAACGCGTGTAAATTAATGCAGGTATTACGATCCGAGCACATTTTTTCATCCGTCCAAAAATATCGCGCGTAAAAAAGACGCGCAAAAACAAGTGCAAATTAACGCTGCGTGCAGAAATCGGTGGGCGGACTGTTTTTTCACACGATTCAGCCAATCAGAATTTAGAAACACAATTGTCTCCCGTTCAGTTTTGCGCCCCCTGCCAAAATCAGAGTATATATACTGCAGCAATAATATAAACACGCACAACCTCTCAATTTTATTGTTTGGGTATGTGTAGAATGTGTAACTATACTGTTCTGTACTTTTTTTTTCGTGCTGGTGTATTTGGTTTCAGCCAGGACGTTCAGATTTGCAGTTACCACCAGCTTTTAAAAGACGTTAAAATTTTGCGCGCAAACGTCGTTCGTAAAAAGTTACGCATCGTTTGTAATACCAGCCGTGTAGCAGCGCACGAACGCATTTGCGCTCACAATGTTAAGTATGAGATGCGCGCACAAAACTTTCGCTCGCGCAGGGATTACTCACGTTAGACGTTAACGCGCATCGTATGCGCGAACATCGTAATTTGACGGTCAGCGCAAAGGGGTTTTCCCCTCGCGTTAATGCGTTTTTGCGCACGCGCACATTTTTGCGCGAAGAATGTAATAGAGCTCTATATGTTATATTTTAAATGAAATCTAATTTCTATATATACCAGCACTCAAATTAAATGTCATCTTTTTGCTAGAAAAAGAGACATGAATTTATAAAATCTCCAGAATTAATAGTCACGGTGTTAACACTCGAGAGAGAAAAATGATGGTGCTAATACAATGTATTAATTAATAAGCGCTTTGTGTAACAGGACCTATGGCTTGTTGGGTAAATCATTCATTTGAACAGATGTGGCTTCACCACCATGCACATGTTTTTATCACATTCTATTTAATCCTGGTTAAAATGAGTGAGTGCATTAGCTGCTCTTACTCCTTAACCAGTCAATAACTGTTCCTCAGGCGTTAAAAGGTCAGTGAAGCCTTCGTATTAATGGCTTTTATAGGAAACAGCATTTTTTTAGACCATTTTAAACATGAATGACCTGTTATAATAGTTATTATGAGTATTATACCGCAGTGCTGCACAAGATAAGTGGAACGAGACTAATATACCAGAACATAAATACTTTAAAACAGCACATGACTTCACAATGATACAGTGAGAAAAGAGGACGCTGGCCCCAATGGAACTAACAATACAAAATCTATATACTGTATTTTTCGCTCCATAAGACGCACTTTTCCCCCCCAAAAAAGTGGGGAAAAAAGTGTGTGCGTCTTATGGAGCGAATACTGCATGTTGCAGTGTTCGGCTCCCTGCGAGCGTCCGAAGCTATGGAGCTTCGGCGCTTGCCTGGGGGAACCACATCACCAGCCGAGTTCTCGCGAGATCGCGGCTGGTCACGTGGCTCCCCCAGGCGAGCGCCCATGCTCCATGCCACCGGACGCTCAGAGGGAGCCAAACACGCGGCGGAGGCAGGTGAGCTGGGGCCTGGGGGCAGTATCCATGAGAGCTGCTGGGGCAGTATATCCATGAGAGGAGCTGGGGCACATCCATGAGAGGAGCTGGGGCATATCCATGAGAGGAGCTGGGGCATTGTCCATGAGAGCAGCTGGGGCATTATCCATGAAAGCAGCTGGGGCATTGTCCATGAGAGCAGCTGGGGCATTGTCCATGAGAGCAGCTGGGGCATTATCCATGAGAGCAGCTGGGGCATTGTCCATGAGAGCAGCTGGGGCATTGTCCATGAGAGCAGCTGGGGCATTATCCATGAGAGCAGCTGGGGCATTATCCATGAGAGGTCTTGGGGCGTATCCATGAGAGGAACTGGGGCATTATCCATGAGAGGAGCTGGGGTATTATCCATGAGAGGAGCTGGGGCATTATCCATGAGAGGAGCTGGGGCATTATCCATGAGAGGAGCTGGGGCATATCCATGAGAGGAGCTGGGGCATATCCATGAGAGCTCCTGGTGCATATCCATGAGAGTCAAAAACACAATCAGACGTCAGTCAGGTGTGAGCACACACTTTTGATTCCAATGGTGTTCTACACCTATTATTGATCCATAGAAAACACTTATCTGGTGGTGATTTTCTCAAAACGTATAACTGTCATGGATTCAAAACCTACAGTGTGGGGACATAAAAACAGGAAAATATGGTGCAATATTGTCTATACAAAAGATTAATTAGCTGAAGTTCACAAGTTTTCACTCACAGAGGAGGAGCCTCAATATGGCTCAAGTACCGGGCCTTCTGACCTCTTATGAGGGGGGTCACACCCAGCTCCTAGAGTCTTCAGATGTTAACTTCACTTGTTATCACGATATAATACTTTAGAGACAGGGAAAAAGAAGAGCTCCATTGTGCGGATATATTCCTTGATCTGGACATATATTCAAAACAAGCGGATATATACTCACAATTTTCTGAGCCTCTACATTAAGTGGCTCAGTATCAAAACATCAGGTATATCCCACAGTCAAGGTTAGGTGCCACACCTTCGCTGTCCCCTCCAGGATATAGCTCCCTCCGCTGTATAATATGATCAAATATTCGCCAAGGAATGGTCACTTACTTTTAAAACAATTTATTCTTTAAAAATATAAAACAAATGGACATTTCAGATACGCGTTTCGTCTGCTAAAAGCTGCAGACTTTCTCAGTCTGTAATGTCCTTAATAACAAGACCACCTTCTATAGATCCCCCAATCTCCCCAATCAGTAATCACATCTGATCCACATTCCGCGTGCGGGTCACCCGTGACTTCCGGTTCCGCATTCCAAATGTATTTCAGTCCCGGTTTCTTTCCCCATGCGGTTCATTGCATACAACCGCATGTAAGGCATCATCAGACGATTTTATACAGTTTTAGCTCTTCGGGCATTAAGACCACAGGGCTAAAACTTTGTTGGCATCTTCTGCAGCACAAAGCAGACAAAATTTGTTTGCAGCAAATGAATTTCATTTGCTCTTGGGCTGCAAATCTGCATATCGAGATATTGGGGCACCAGATGGTGCTTTTGACGCCCAAGTTATCTCAATCTTGGTAGTGAAGGGGTTAATAGTGAGCCATGAATTGATGATGGCACGCACATAGTTTATCTATTTGTGAACTGCTATTAACATCGGAGATGGAATCGGGCCCTATGGAAGTAAGTCCACAGCTACAGATAAGGCTAGGGTCAGACGAACGCATTTTCACGTTGTCCGTGAAAAAGTGCGTTCGAACGAATGGACGCATTTTTTCACGGAGTACGCGATAGCGGTCATACTATGCGCATTTGCGTTCGTGATTTTGTACGGATCATCAATAAAACACTTTGTGCATCTGGACGTTATGTTGGCCGGACATTAGCAGTGTCTGACATCTCCAATTCACGCACACACGCCGCTATGCGGACGCAGCGCACTCTGTACAACCGTACTAGCGGTTTTACGTTCTCGACAAAATGCGTTCGTTTGCCACTTGCGTTGCGCAGCCGGACTTTTGTGCGACCGTACTTCGTATATTGGCCGTCATTGCCCGTCATTTGCTGCTACTACGGCCGTGATTAAGTGCGCCTGCACGCGCGTTCGCACTGCCTCAGTCTGACCCTAGTCTCACACGATCAAACAACAAAAGTATAATGTTAGATTAAATTCTTGTACAGTCTTGAAAGTATTTAACTTCTTTCTTACGGGTTTTTAAACTAACAAAGTGCTGTTATTTCAAATGATTTTTTTCTTTTTTTTTAAATAGGTATTTACGTTAGGGGAAGCAATTTGTTATGTTTGCAGATAGCTTAAGAAATTATTCTCCTCGTGCTTTTGGGGCGCTATTTGTTATTTTTGACATTCTGGAGCATGCCATTAATAATTTTCCACAGCCTGATCCATTGTATCTCATTTTAGACAGAATCTTCCTTTAACAAACAAGTTAATGTTATTTATTAGGAAAAAACTGCAACAGTTTAGACTAAACATTTAGAACCTTTAATACATGCTTTTAACTTATTTTAGCTTAAAAACTCTGAGTATGGCGGAGCATTTTATTAATTTAGGACCACTCAAGAGATTCTGCTATAAAGACAATCTCTGCCATCTTCTGCAAACAGATTAACTTCCTCAGTAACACTATACATCATCTGAATTACAATTTAATGAAAAATACAATTTGAATTATAAGAGGCTTTGATGCAGAATCAAGTAAGAAGATAAATGCAGCATCTTAGATGGGAGAAATACATGCCTATCTATACTGCAGATAAAAAAAATACCTTTTTGATATGCAGAGGAAGCACTTTAATAGGATTTTATGTTAATTTCATGGCTTTATCAAACTAGTATTTTAAATACAAATTTCTAACATTCTCCTTTTCCCATTTTTAAGCTTTACTTTTTCAGAATACTTTAAAAAAATCTTTTTTCATTGGACCTACTTGTGGCCCATTCATTAACCTGTAGAATTCTCAACATATTCATTGATTTGCTTTACTCAAATGAAAAAGCAATGCTCTGGAGCTTTGATGTCTACATACAGGCATTATACTCGCATACAGATTAGTGATGAGCCGAACACCTCCGTGTTCGGTTCGCATTCAAACTCGAACAATTTCAAAAGTTCGAGTTCGAACTCGAACACGAACCAAACTCAATGCAAGTCAATGGGAAGACCCACCTTCTTGGTGACTATAAACGATGTATTCATTATGAACCAAGAGACGCAGGTTGAATAGCCAAAAGTTCTATAGTGACTGAAACAAATCAATGTGTGCATTGGTCTAAAAGCTTTATAGAGAGCAGAAGGACACTGGTAATGGAAAAATATATCTGTGCACGAGTCTGAATAATGAACATCATGTAGCTCACTTGAGTCCATAACATAACCTTGAGAACCATTCACTGTTGTAATATGTTAAAATATTCTAAGACGAGCCTTAAACTATGGTTAAGTTACATTTTTTAACAAACGTCTGGCAGTCAGTACTAACTAACCTGCTTCTTATATTTTTCTGTAATTAGACAAATAAGGGCCTGACTAAAATCTGGGGAGAAGGTGGAAATCCACAAGGAACATGGACTAAAGCCGAGATTCGCCTTGGAAAACGGCGAGATTTCGAAATTGTTTTCGAAGGGATCCGAACAAGAGATTTTGGTGGAGGGGCAGCAATAGACGATATCGAGTTCATAAGCTGTTCAACAGGTAAGCAATATGGAATATTGAATCATCCCTTTCTAATCTTAGAAATCTTGACCTGTACAGCCTAAATAATTATAATTTTTCAGCTGTTGGTAATAGAAAAGCTATAACAGAAACCAATTAATTCCTTGCCCTTTAGTTATGTATAGAGTTTTGATGAGATCTGATTTAATAAGCTTTCTTTCAATATGTCAGGTTTCACTTATTGAACAGAGTATCGAGGACTATTGAATATTCTGCCAGGTCATTGTAAAAGTGGTAATAAATGGTTTACTGTTGTTTATGTCAAACAAGCCGTCCCAGCCTATGGTGGGCTACATTTCTCATCGTCTCTCTGACTGCCAGAAGCTGGAGAACAGAATCCTGGCTTCTAAAGGAGCAAGAACCCCAATCCCAACCCCATTTTTCAGGTTTAGTGTAAAAGTCATCCTTTTCTTCTATTTTTGTAAACCCCTTCTGCTCTTCTGGCTGGCTGACTTGCAAAGTCCCCTCTCTACTTGGCACCAGCCCAATGTGGATTAATGCATACATGACTATCATGCACACAGCCAATCAGAGCCCTCTCCATGCGGAGACATGACACTGTGACCATTTAAACTTTCATAATTGGCCATGTTGGCTGGAGTTTCCCTTTTAACATTTGATACATGAAGCCTTTAAAGAACTAATAGGCTAAACCATTGTTTCTCAACTCCGGTGCTCAGGACCCATTAATAGGCTAGGTTTGTCAGATATCTGAAGCACAGCACAGTTGATATGATTTGTTGCTCTGTGACTGCAGGATTCAGTCGGCATCTCCCCAAGGTGATCCTTAAAATCTGGCCTGTAGTGGGTCCCAAGGGCTGGAGTTGAGAAATTCTGGTTTAAACAATGCAGTCCGAGTCACCGATTACACAGTACTTTTTTTTTTTTTTGATTTCTATTTATGTAAGTCTAACAGGGTTATTCAAAGAGATCCGAATTGCTTGAGAAAGGTAACTGAACGCTGAAAATCAGTGTTCGGTTACCTTTCTTGGCCATTCGGCTATCCAGAGAGCAGGCAATTCGCCAAATCCTGGCGAATTGCCTGAACATATGGTGCCTGTTCGGTGCCTGTTCGAGGGCAGTGAAAACCCCATAAAAAAGCACTGCTTCGGCTATTTAGAGAACACAAACCAGCAGTGAAAGGTCCCCGAATTGCCCTGCCATTCGGTGGTTTAATTCGGCAAGTTTATTCAGGAGAATCCCATATGCTTCAATGTTAAAAATATTCCCGTTTTAATTCAATATCTAATAAACCGTTCATTACAAAATTCTGCAGTAAAGAGTCTCTTTATTTATAGATTTTTTTAGGATATTTTAAGCATTTTTCAGATTTATTTTTTTAAAAGTCCGATTTTCTTTTTTTCTTTTTACGTTTACTTATTTTTTCTGTAACAGCCCTCTTTATTATCATTCCCTGGACCTCATATGCAAATTTCAGACATTTTCGCTCAGTAGTTTCTTTGCAAACAGTGAAAAATAATAATTCACCATATCGGCTAATCAATATGTGGATCTGGGGAAGTTTTCAATTCACTTACTCAAGTTTTTGCCAATTTCTAATCATTGCCTCCCCTCTGGACAGAGCCATGCATATATTTTGCGCATTTATGAGACCTACAAGACAGCTTTATGTGGACAGAGAGGGAATTGGGGATGGCTGTTTGTTCCACTTGCGATACGCCGTGCGGACAGGATGAAGCGCACGGAAGAGCCGGAAGCACAGCTTGACACGCAATGTGAAACGCAAGTGCCGCCAAAGCGCATGCGCAAGATGGCGGCGCTTTTGGAACGAAAAAACTGTGCATTTGGAGGTGTGGAACGCACGCCAACCACGAATTCGAACATGTGGGGACAATTTGATTAATAATAGGACATACTATATATATGTTGTGTTTGAAATTGCCTGTAAACCAGCCGAGGAAGCCACAACACGTGGCGAAACGCGTCCTGGTACCTGGCTGTGCCAGACTTACTTTTCTTTTATATTTTAATAAATTTTATTTGTACAAGTCTCCGGTGTTCCAGTGTTCTGGTATTCCATGGGTTTTCATGGACTTAACCTATGAATAAGTCCATAAGCGCTTCCACCAAGAACTTGGCTAAAAACTCCACCACATGTGAGTTAGCATTTGTGATATTTATATCTCTTATCGTCATCAGTGGATCTGCACAAGGAAGACCTTTTGTCTTTGTTTCTTGCATATGCCTAAAAGTGGAAGAAGATCCCTCGTATCATAAAGGTGTGGGTCACCTTTATATGCGGAAGCAAAGGACCCGAATGCACATACCCACTCAGACAGTTTTGGGGCTCTTTATTTGTGAGTGGTACCAATACGTTTTTATTTACGTTGTAAATTGTACAAATCGCTCTGCACTATATTGTCATTTGCTTCTTTTTTATGTTACCCATATGGATGATACAATATAAGAGAACCACCATATGATCCAAGAGCGACTACCATCGCACCGCCAGATCCGTATTTTTCATATCTTTGACACATTGGTTTGGGGGAAACCACTATTTCTGGTTGGCTGTGGAGAATTGGTGGCAGTACAAGCAGGGGCACCTACCACTCTTCTCTTTCTTTGCAAAGAGTGTTTCACTTTTCAAACATTCATACAAACTGTTTTCCTAATTTATTCACTTCACTCTGTCTGCGGTCTCGGCTTTCTCGGCTTTTTTCCGGCGGCTTTGCTGCGGGTGATCGGCTCCTGCTCGGGTTTTTCCGTGGTTTTCAGCAGGTTAATCCAGATGTTTTTGAGGGTTTTCGGCGTGCATTCGCTGGGTTTTGCGGTTCGTTTTTGAGGGTTTGTGATAGCCTTTCCCTGCAATTCGGGGACCCTGTGGTGTTTGCTGAATACACCGCAGGGTCACCGAAATGGGATCGGCAAAAGGAACCAAATTGAAGAGAACGAAAAGTCACCGAACGTGCGCTGACTTTTCGATTCTCTTTGAATTACCCTGTAAGTCTAGCCATTAGTCATATATTCGGCTATCTCATCAGCGGCAGTGAAATTGTCCCATAAAGAAGAAAGGGTTAATCTATACAGAGAACGCCGAACTGCACCTACATATCAGTGAAATGCCATGATTTTCGGTGATTCACATTCACAGGTTTAACCTCCCTGGCGGTCTATTTATTCTGAAATTTCTTGTCTAAAAGTGGTCAATTTGTTGTTTTTTTTGCCCCCCCAGCGGCATCCCGAGTGTGGCTCGGGGTTAAATTCCTATGCTGGAAGATGTTGTTTCATGTATAGAAATGAAGACACTGCAAGCTGCTTGTGTGAGGAATCATGTTGGATCATAGAACTGCCTCCAGGTCAGAGGTCAGAACAGGAAGTATAAGCATAATCAATACACAACATCTCCCTTTTTTAACATTCAATACAAACGTAGTAAACAATTAACCTAAAACAGATCCAGAACAGTCACAAACATAGCATGCTGAGTGACTGGTAGGTACACTACAGATTGAGTCTATCTGGCGGTCTTGAAACTCGACCGCTACGCAAGGCCACAGAGATTTTGCCTGGGGAAGGTCGTGCGGCTCCAGTAGGCATTGATACAGAGCCGCCCTCCCTCCTGGCTGGGGTGTTCGGCACAGACAAACTTGATGGTACATGTGGCTGTATTATGTCATTCTCAATGTATCCTTCTGAAAGGACAGCAGTATTCCCTCCGCTTTGCGGATGCGGTCCAGGAGCATTGAGTACCTCGGGAGGAGCACGTGCAGGAGGCACATAGGCTTGTATGGGGAGTTGCTCCGCTCTTCGCAAGGCCACCCGATTGCGGCGGTAGAGACTGCCGTCTACATCCACAAGATATGAGCGAGGGGCTACACGCTGAACACAGGAACCCAGTCTCCAGCGACCAGTCCTGTCACCAGGAAGCGGCTTCATACGGATTGGCTCTCCAATGCTTAGTTCAGGTAAGTCCTTAGCAGACACATCATAAGACAGTTTGGCAATCTGTTTCCTCCTTCGTAGTTTCTCTAGGACACCTGTAACCACACAAGGTTCAAGTAATTTGTTGGCAACAGGCAACAAAGTTTTCAGTCTCCTTGACATTAAGCGTTGCGCAGGACTACTGTCCATGCCTTCGGATGGGGTGTTCCTCCAATGTAGAATGGCTTTCCACGGGTCAGTACCATCATACTTGGCCTTCTTACAAATATTCTTCACAATCTTGACAGCCGATTCCGCTTTGCCATTCGCTTGCGGGTGCCGAGGCGATGAGGTGACGTGCTCAAATCCCCAATCTGCAGAGAACCGTCTGAATTGCTCACATGCGAATTGAGGTCCGTTATCTGAGATAACTCTATCCGGCTGGCCATAACGTGCAAACTGTACTTTGCAACGCCTGATTGTAGTATCAGCAGACAGGTCAGGAAGTAGCTCAATCTCCCAAAAGTCAGAATAGTGATCAACAATTAGCAGAAAATCTTGCCCAGCATAATTCAATAAATCCATGCTTACAATTTGCCACGGCCGGGTGGGCAGCACATGCGACATCATGGGTTCTTTCTGTTGTGCCTGTGCATATTCATTGCATGCCGAGCAATGGCTAACAAAGTCTTTAATCTCATTCTGCATGTTGGGCCAGTATAGGGTATCTCGTGCTTGCCTATAGCATGCTTCTCCACCAATGTGACTGGCGTGAATACGTGTCAGCATCTCTGATCTTAAAGATTTAGGAATGATGACCCTCTGCCCCTTGTATAGTATGCCATCCTGAATGCCGATTTCATCTCTGAAGGTCCAATATTCTCTTGCAGTTAATGGCACCTCCTCCTTGGAATCAGGCCAACCATCCAGAACAACATATTTAAGAGCTTGCAAACTCTCATCGGTTTCAGTGTGCTGTTTTATCTGAAGCAATCGTTGGTCCGTGACGTTCAAATAGTCTGAATGATTAATCTGTGACAGGACATCCAGGTCCTGTTGAACATTGCAAACTGTGTGTTGTGCATAGTCGGGTGCACCTCCAGCTGCTGTAGCTCTGCTAAGAGTGTCACTAATATACATTTCCGGGCCAGGCTTGTAGACAACATTTAGGCAATAGTTTTGTAGTGTGAGCAACATGCTCTGTAGGCGTTTGGGCGCACACAAAAGAGGTTTCTTGAAAATAGAAATCAAAGGCTTATGGTCAGTTTCCGCCGTGATCTCGTCGCGACCATAGAGGTAGTGGTGAAAGCGCTGGCAGGCAAACACTATACTCAGACATTCCTTTTCTATTTGAGCGTAGTTTTGTTCAGTAAGAGTCAGTGCTCTTGAAGCAAAAGCGATAGGCTGGCCAGCTTGCAATAGGCAACACCCAAGTCCAGTTTTGCTTGCATCACTTTGAATAGTTACAGGAGTAGTAACGTCATAGTACTTCAGGACAGGTGTATCTGTGACCAAACGTTTGATGTCCTGCACTGCATTATCATGCTTAGGAAGCCAATGCCAAACAGCATCCTTGTCCAGAAGCCTTCTCAATGGCTCGCAGACCTCTGAGAGGTGAGGTAGGAATTTTGCCAGGTAGGTAACAAACCCAATGAAGCGCTGCAGGGATTTCACATTTTCTGGCTGTGGCATATCCAGTATGGCTCTGAGTTTGTCTGGGTCAGCCTTCAAACCCTCCCAGGATAGGATGTGTCCATGGAAGCGGACCTCTTTGACCTTGAATTGCAGCTTTTTTATGCCAAGTCTTAATTTTACCTGCCTACAACGATCCATCAGTTCCAGCAGTTTGCCATCATGATCTTGCTCTGCTTCCTCATCTGTGTCCCCACAGCCAACCACAAGGATGTCATCAGCTATTGGTTCGACACCACTGAGTCCAGTCAATAGTTCATGTTGTTTACGTTGATACACCTCTGGTGCAACTGATACTCCAAAAGGCAATTTGAGCCATCTTTTCCTGCCCCAAGGAGTCCAGAAGGTTGTCATGTAACTACTTGCAGTATCCAGTTTACACTGTAAAAATGCATCCCGGGCATCAACAAGCGTGAACAGACGTGCTTTAGGCAGCTTGTACAAAACATCCTCGAGCGTTGGCATGATGTAGTGAGATCGCCTCAGTGCCAGATTCAAGAATTTGGGATCTATGCATATTCTTAGCTTATCAGGCTTCTTTACAATAACCATGTTACTTATCCAGTCAGTTGGGTCAGTCACTGGAGCCAGGTGTCCATCGGCCTCATATTGGTCAAGCTGCGCCTTGACTGCCTGTTTTAACGCCACTGGCACATTGCGTGGTGCACATTGGACTGGAGGGACACTCAAATCAAGGTCAAAATGAACTTCCCCTGGTACGGATTCTACTGGCCCAGTAAACACATCACTAAATTCTTGTAACAGCCGATGTTTTGTCAAGGGCCCTTTGGATTGATTGTCTATCACGTTGAGCTCTGCAGGGACGGAGAAATGTATCAGCCCTAGACGCTCACAGGTTGAGCCTGATAACAGTGGCTTTTGGCGGGCCTCCACAATTTCAAACTCTAGCTTGTGTCTCTGTCCACGTAAGACACATTCAGTCCTGAAGAGTCCTAGAGATTTCATAAGCTCACCAGAGTATAGCTTTAGTTTGGTGTCACTTGGCAGTAGATGTGCGTCTGGCGCTAACATCATTTTGTCTTTTAAACACATTACATCACACGTTGCTCCTGAATCGAGCTGACAGGATTGGGGTCTATTATTTAAACGTAAAGTGACGAACCATTTCTTTCCTCTGGATTGCACAGCGCCGATTACTTCACTGCTGTATAGAACTTCAGCGGAGACTGTCTCTTCCTCATATGCAGATGCGTTCTCCACGGTGTGTAATTTTCCAATCGATGGCTGTCGTCTACTTGACAGACAAACATTAGCAAAATGGTTTGTTCTTCCACAAGACCTACAAGACTTCCCATAAGCTGGACACTGCTCTTTAATTCTTTGATGCACAGTCCCACAGTATTTGCATGCTGTAAGGTTGGTAGCGTTTGCGCTAATCAGGCGGCGTTGCTGCGGTTTGCTTATGTTATAACGCTGCATTGCAATGTTTATGTTGTCGGTCCTCTGTCTGTCCTGTTCCATGACTTTCAGACGTCTGTCAGTGAGCTCTGCTGTACGGCACGTTTCAATGGCTATGTTTAGAGTTAAGTCATGTTCTCTAAGGAGGCGCCTGCGTGCGCTCTCACTAGCTATGCCCAAAACAATTTTGTCTCTTATTAATTCATCTTTGAGAGCTCCATATTCACAAGTTGCTGCCTTTTCTCTCAGGCGTGTAACAAAGTTATCAAAAGATTCTCCCTCTTCTTGTTTGCAGCACCCAAACACATACCTTTCGTAAATTATGTTTTTAGCAGGTTTGAAATAAGCTTCCAGTGCTTGTAGAATTGCTGTAACATTTTCTTGCTGCTCCGCTGTGAGGTTCACATTGTGTTTATACACATGCCTGCATTCACTGCCCATCACTCTCCTCAGAGTTGCTGCCTGCACTGCTGCAGATTTCTCATTCAAGCCTGTAGCCAGGGAATAATCTTCAAATTCAGCTCTGAAAGATTCCCAGTTGCTGCTCCAATCTCCACTCATTCTCATCTCCTCTGGGGGAGGTTTGCAATTCATTGCAGCCATATTGCCAGGAAGCCTCTGAGCTCTCAAATAGAAAAAAGAAAAAAAAATCCACAAGGAACAGTCTTAGTCCACAGTTCACAAACCTGTGTAGTTTCCCAAAGCTGCTGTGCTCCAGACAAGAGGCTCAGTCCTGATTTTAGTTACTTCTGACACCATGTTTCATGTATAGAAATGAAGACACTGCAAGCTGCTTGTGTGAGGAATCATGTTGGATCATAGAACTGCCTCCAGGTCAGAGGTCAGAACAGGAAACAGGAAGTATAAGCATAATCAATACACAGATGTAACCCCGAGCAACACTCGGGATGCCGCTGGATATATCACCTCTCCCTGTGCTCCCTCGATGTCCCCGCAGTCTCCTTCGGCAATTGCAACCTCATTACTTCCTGGTTCCCTCCTCGCAAGAAGGAATCCAGGAAGTATGAGGTCGCGATCGCCGGAGGAGACTGGAGAGATCAGCGAGGGAGCGCAGGGAGAGGTGATGTATACAGCCCGAGTGTGTCGGAGTTACCGCTCTCAGCGGTGAAATTTAACCCCAAGACACACATTCAGGAACACCGCCAGGGAGGTTAAGCAGTCTAATCCCATAGAATTATATGTGACAAATATTATCGTTTTTATTTTTTTTATCTAACCGTTTATTCCTTTCAGTTTCAGCAAAAAGCCTTTTTATTTATTTAGAATTTTTTGGTATTTATTTTTTATAGGACCTTTTTATTATTTCCACACATTCTCATGCATTTTTATTGTTTTTAAAGAATAGCAGAGTTCCGTTTTTATTTTATCTTCAGTTCGGCAGCATTCTGCAGACAGTTCGGTTGTGTTTGGCGGTTTTTTCAGCGGTCTTCAGCGGCTCCACATTCCGTGTACTTTGGGGACTTTGCTGTGAATAGTGAATTCATTGCAATGTCAGCGAACTTGAATCGCCGAATTGCACCAAAGTGCGCTGAACTAAAGACCACAGGAATTTTACTGAAATTTTAGTGCTCTTTGAATAACCCTCACAACAAAATTCAGTGAATTTCACTGGAAAAACATAGAAACATAGAAACATAGAAAAATGTCGGCAGATAAGAACCTTTCAGCCCATCTAGTCTGCCCAATTACATGGATACTTTACCTGGATTTATCTTTTGTTTAGGATAGCCTTATGCCTATCCCATGCTTGCTTAAATTCAATTACTGTTTTGGCCTCTACCACTTCAACTGGAAGACTGTTCCATGTATCCACCACCCTCTCAGTAAAATAATGCTTCCTGATGTTACTTTTAAACCTTTGCCCCTCTAATCTAAGACTATGTCCTCTTGTTTTGCTACTTTGTTTCCTTTTAAATATACTCCCTTCCTCTACCTTGTGGATTCCCTTTACGTATTTAAATGTTTCTATCATAGCTGTACATTTTAAGATCATTAAGCCTTTCCTGGTAACTTTTCTCCTTCAAGCCGTACACCATTTTAGTAGCCCTTCTCTGAACTCTCTCTAAGATGTCTATATCCTTCTGGAGATACGGTCTCCAGTACTGCACACAGTACTCCAAGTGAGGTCTCACCAGTGCTCTGTACAGTGGCATGAGCACTTCCCTTTTCCTACTGCTAATACCTCTCCCTACACAACCAAGCATTCTGCTAACATTTCCTGCTGCTCTATTACATTGACTACTTACCTTTAGATCCTCTGAAATAATAACCCCTAAATCCCAACCCTCAGATGTTGAGGTTAGGACTGTATCAAATATTCTATAACACAAAAACAAAAAATGAACTGCAGTAAGATGTACAACCTTTATACAATGGTCAATAGCTTTGATAGCAGCCAGAAACAAGGTGGATTCCAGTGGCTAAAAAGATAAATACACTCTCATAGCATAAACCTGTATAACATTTAATAGTATAAAATTTAACAAAAGGAGCCACTCACAAAGAACGTGGCACACGTTGACAAATAAGTGTGCAAATAAGCATAGTTAATCATCCATATAGTCACCGCCACCGGGATGCGTTATGTCCTTGAAAGGGAGAATCCTGGCCAGGGTAGACTCCGAGAAAGCCAAAAGTAATTGTCCAGTACAGCACAAGTGTTTGACGGACCACCAGGTCAGACGACCGGAAACTTGGGCTCCTCTTCAGATGATGGACAGCAAGCCGGCAGGAGGATGAAACAATCAATACAACCACAGATCAGCTCGACAGGTTTCGTCCCAAGGACTTACTCATGAGCTCATGAGTAAGTCCTTGGGATGAAACATGTCGAGCTGATCTGTGGTTGTATTGATTGTTTCATCCTCCTGCCGGCTTGCTGTCCATCATCTGAAGAGGAGCCCAAGTTTCCGGTCGTCTGACCTGGTGGTCCGTCAAACACTTGTGCTGTACTGGACAATTACTTTTGGCTTTCTCGGAGTCTACCCTGGCCAGGATTCTCCCTTTCAAGGACATAACGCATCCCGGTGGCGGTGACTATATGGATGATTAACTATGCTTATTTGCACACTTATTTGTCAACGTGTGCCACGTTCTTTGTGAGTGGCTCCTTTGTTAAATTTTATACTATTAAATGTTATACAGGTTTATGCTATGAGAGTGTATTTATCTTTTTAGCCACTGGAATCCACCTTATTTCTGGCTGCTATCAAAGCTATTGACCATTGTATAAAGGTTGTACATCTTACTGCAGTTCATTTTTTGTTTTTGTGTTATCTGATTTATTAGCACGATGTGGTGGAGAGTGCTGTGAACTGCTGTAGTTCTCCTGTTGGGTTATACTTTCACCTTTTCTATATCAAATATTCTATATTCAGCTCTTGGGTTTTTACGTCCCAGGTGCATTATCTTGCACTTATCCACGTTAAAACTCAATTGCCACAGCTCCGACCATTTTTTTAGTTTACCTAAATCATTTGTCATTTGGCTGATCCCTCCAGGAACGTCAACCCTGTTGCAAATCTTTGTGTCATCAGCAAAAAGACATACTTTTCCATTAATACCTTCTGCAATATCACTAATAAAAATATTAAATAGAATGGGTCCAAGTACTGACCCCTGAGGTACCCCACTGGTAACAAGACCTTGCGCCGAATAAACTCCATTTACCACAACCCTCTGTTGCCTGTCACTCAGCCACTGCCTAATCCATTCAACAATATTGGAATCCAAGCTCAAAGATTGCAATTTATTGATAAGCCTTCTATGCGTAACAGTATCAAAACCCTTACTGAAATCTAAATAAGCAATGTCTACTGCACCACCTGTGTCTATTATTTTTGTTACCCAATAAAAAAAATCAATAAGATTAGTTTGGCATGATCTCCTTGAGGTAAACCCATGTTGTTTCTGATCCTGTAATCTATGTGTTTTTAGATGTTCAACAATCCTTTCCTTTAACATGGTTTCCATTAATTTCCCCACTACTGACGTAAGACTAACTGGCCTATAGTTCCCAGATTCCTCCCTACTACCCTTCTTGTGAATGGGCACAACATTTGCTAATTTCCAGTCTTCTGGGACGACTCCCGTTAGCAAGGATTGGTTAAATAAATCTGTTAACGGTTTTGCTATTACATCACTGAGCTCTTTTAATAATTTAGGGTGGATCCCATCAGGCCCCATTGACTTACTTGTCTTTACTTTAGACAGCTGCTGTAGAACCTCCTCCTCTGTAAACTGATATGTAATTGTCTCGTTAGTGTTTCCTCCTAACTGAGGTCCCTTTCCTTCCTTTTCTTCTGCAAAGACTGAACAAAAATATTCATTGAGGCAGTCAGCGAGACTTTTATCCTCTTCTACATACCTTCCTTCCTTTGTTGTTAATCTAACTAATCCTTGTTTTACTTTTCTTTTCTCGTTTATGTATCTAAAAAATGTTTTGTCCCCCTTTTTTACTGACTGAGCTATTTTCTCTTCTGCGTGTGCTTTGGAAGCCCTTATAATTTGCTTTGCCTCTTTCTGCCTAATCTTATAGGTTTGCCTATCTTCTTCACTCTGAGTTGTTTTATAATTATTGAATGCTGTCTTTTTGTTCTTCACTATTTTGGTCACTTCTGCAGAGTACCACAGTGGTTTCTTCCCTTTTTTGTTTTTGCTAACAAGTCGAATGCAATTGCCTGTGGCCTTCAATAATGCTTCCTTTAAATAATCCCATTTCTCCTGGACTCCCTTTAAACTCCTCCAGTCTGATAATGACTCCTTCACACAAAGTCTCATTTTAGAAAAATCTGTTCTTTTAAAGTCTAAAACTTTTGTTTTTGTGTGGTGCGGCTCCATCCCTGTTTTTATATTAAACCATACTGACTGGTGATCACTAGATCCCAAATTTTCACCTACAACAACGTCCGATACCAAACCTCCATTTGTGAGTATTAAATCCAATATGGCCTCTTTACGGGTCGGCTCCTCAACTACTTGTTTTAGAGATAATCCCAGTAGGGAGTGTAGAATATTTGTACTCCTGGTGCACCCAGCTGTTTTGGTTTTCCAGTTCACATCAGGAAGATTAAAGTCCCCCATGATAATAACTTCCCCCTTCATTGCCATTTTGGCTATTTCCTCAAGCAGCAGATTATCTAGCTCTTCTACTTGTCCAGGGGGTCTATAGATCACACCTACACGAGCTACTGTATGATTGCCAAATGTTAGCATAACCCAAACTGACTCTATGTTCACCTCGCTCACTTTTATTTGGTTCGTTTTTATGTTGTTTTTCACATACAGGGCCACTCCTCCTCCTTTCCTACCTTCTCTGTCTTTTCTATATAAAGAGTACCCCGAAAAACAAGAATTAAGATGCATTGTTTAATAAACAATGAATGTGTGTTAAAATTCTTGTGGTGAGTTGAGAAGGAGTTTGCAAATACATATTGGAACGGTTGTGAGGCTGGGGTCAGACAAGCTCATTATGTGCGCCCGTACTGACGTGCCTTCCAGCGTCCTTCGCAGCATTGTGACTCTGTGACAGGCCTGCCACACTCGTATGAATTGTGCGTGCGACAGCAGTCGTGCTGCGCCCATGCAGCAAGCCTCGCCTCGAAGCGCTAGGATGCGTGTTGACTGGGCTACAAAGTACGATCCTCCATAGGAAGAATGAGCCTTGCAGCGCTGAGCGCACTAACTGCATCTAAGTTAGATGGGCATCGAGTGGAGGGAACGTCCACTCTCACGGAAGTTCCTTCCGCTCATACCATCGCACGACTGACCCCGGCCTAAAAGTTGGAAATATTTACCATTGCCAGTGTTTTCCTGACATTACTATCCTTTATTTTAATAATAGATCAATGAGTAACTTTTCCTGCAGGTCAGAAATTGAAATAACCCACTTTCACAATATGCCTGGGATATTAAGCAATCATATATCTGCTCTAGTGTTGCATTGCTTTTGACTTTTTTTTTCTTTTTGCAAGGATAAGTGCAATAGAATCCTTTTGGTTGTTTTTTTTCTCTACAAACATGCATTTTTTGGCTGTGTACTAACTTGATTTCAAAATACCATCAGCTGCCTGAGAGTTTCTTAATTCAATTTGCTGTCACATCCGCTGATGGTGTTCAGTGCACCAGCTTGACAGCAGACAAGAAGTACAGAATGCAAAAATTTCCCAAACTGATCAATACGTCCGAACAGCAACATTTATATTCCTGTCTGCGGTAAACACAAAGCCCCACACTCATCATCTGGTACCTGCTTCTATCCATCATACTTCTATCCATCATACTCCACCATACTCCTTGTCGTCACACAATGACCTTGTCTTGACAAGACATCAGCATCTGTCTTAGTCAAACAGCAAAGTACCTATGCCTGAAATCTACATTTCCTAAAATAGAACGACTTGTATAAAAAAAAATAATATATATATATACAGTATATATATTACAAATACACCGTAACATTCATCTTAAATAAGGGTGTTATTGGGACCAATGCATAAAACATACAATATACAGTGCTCTCCACTTAGATATACAATATGGTATTTTGAAAACATCTAGCTGAGAATATATTTATAAATTGTGGAGATTTGGATATTGTAGTAATTCATATTATGAATGCATGCCTTTTTACATGAATGTTATTGCTTACCCTCTTTTTATTTGTTAGGTTCCCTGAAAATTAGTTTCACCTTCAACTTCTTTCACTCTTTCACTCAAAGACTGACTATTAACCCCTTCATGATGAACATGTGCCTCCCATTGGGTGGGAGTTAATGACGGTGAAGCGTACAGTGAGGTACGGTGAGGTACGCCTTGCCCCAGGTGCTACCATAGGCCTCTAATTTGGCCTGCCCATGCAGCCGACGTGCAGCGCGCATCATTGGCTGCAGGAGGGTGGCCTGAGCTCACGCTGTCTCTTTGCAGCCAATGAGGCCGACTGCAGGGAGGGGCGGAGGTGGCCCATTGAAGACAGCGGGGTTTACCTGTACGCCCTGCGTCTTCAAGACGCCCACCCGCCGCAAGGATGGCATAGAATGTCCTGAGACGGGAAAGGGTTAAAGTGCTGGTGAGAATGCTCTTCTAATGTATTGTAAGGTTTTTTGACATGAATAAAGTTTATTGTGGCTCCACCCCTTCCTATCGTAGAAGCAGAGCATCCTGAAAACAATCTTCCTTTTTTTTCTCCACCATTATAGCAATGTATTTATTTACTTGTTATCTTTCCCAAAGCTGCCATCAGAAATGTTGGGGCCACATTCTGAACCACTGGTTGAGGCCCACCTTCTGCCCATTCCAGAAGACTAATTAAACAGTTTGTCTCCTCTTTTGCTTATTACCTTATTTTACAGGGATTAGGCTAAACCCCTGGTGGCCCAGCAAGGGAATTAATTTCTTCTCTGGTGGGAAAGCGTTCAGTTTGCATCGCTACCTGGTGCAGACTGTACTAATCGTTCCCTCAATGATGAGCCAGAGTGTTCTTACTGGCACCAGATGCTGCGGCCCACCATGAAATTTGTTGGTATCTTGGTAGGCCGTCCTTGGTGGCATGGAAGGACCGCACATCTGTACAACTTAGATAAGTTGCAAAGGGTTTGCCAAGGGCCCCCTGGAGTGACTGTACCCCTGAATGTATCATGGACTGTCACCCCCTGATGGTGGTCCTGATCCTACCCTTACAATTGAGATGTCATTTAAAAAAAATATTGCACTGAAATGGCAAAGCAAAAATAGTTTAATTTGGGGATTCTTTTATCTAAATAAGGCCATGGTCACATGAGCTTGGAGGGACCATCTGTGAGAACGAAAGTTCTTTCTGCTCGGACGCCATGTGACCACCTCGATCCTATGAAGGATCGTGCTTTGCCAAACGATCCAACGTCCGCTGTAGCATTTCGACGGGGAGGACATCAGCACGCCCGTTGTAACGTGCAATACTATTACGCACGTTACACCGTGTGGCCTTCCCAGTCAAGCAGTCATAATGCTACAACAAACGCTGGGTGGAGGGCTCACTACGGACAGACTCTGTGCATCTAACCTAGCTGGTTCTAAAGTTTGCAACTGTCTGTCCCCCACCATTCCTTTCAGTGCCTGCTTCTGTTGGTACCAGGCAATGGCATTTCTAGTCCTGATTTGTTTTTTCCTGGAACACCTCTCTCTGAAAAGCCCTGCTTTAACGTGCACTTAAAGTGGATAAATATTCAATGATAAATAAACCTAACTGTGTTAATATAATTATCCGCTCGTTCTCTTCTAAAATATTTCTGCCATATAAACAATATCCTCCATAGTGCAGTGAAGCTAATGATCTGCAGTCTAAGTAATGATCTATGAGGTTTTATCCAGCCTATGATGTGTGAAGCTGTGAATATCTCCCTTTCATTTATTCATTAATAAAGTCTTTACTAGTGATTTACTTCAGGCTTTATTGAATCAGATTGACCACTGTCTATTCCTCTACTCGTTATATCTTTGGAAATGATTAATAACAAAAAGAATCTTCGTAATTAATTCATTGGGGACCCTCCAATCCAATAAGACATACATTGCAAAGAGAGCTCCTGAGAGCATCAGTCGAGCAGAGTCGAGATCATACATTGATTCATCAGATAAAGCATAGCAAAACGGAAAAAATGTCATGGTCGTACAAGAGCCCCAGTGCATTCTGTGCCTACGCAGGCAGGACAGAAACAAGGAAAATGCGCAACACAAAATAGATAAAAATAGTATATACGAAAATAGAGAGAAATTGACAAAAAAATAGCATTAGCTTTAACATTTAAAGGGTTACTCTGGGGTTAAAATGGGAGGAGGTGGGAACAAAGGGGTTAAATATGAGCTCCGTCTGACCCCTTCCATTTTAACCATTTAGATCATTTTACAAAGTAACCATAACTCCAGTGCTTGGCTCCTTCTGCACTCTGTGGAGGGACATGGATGGACACTTCAGTGAACATCCAACCAATAAGGACCTGACAAGGGTCCCGCTTCCAGGTCTACTCACCACCCATGAAGCCCAGAATCTGCACTCTGAGAGAAAAGACTGGAAAGGGTTAAGGAAGCTCAGGGCGCTGTTACCCTTCAAAAAACATTATCATTTCTGTCTTTTAGTTTTTTTTGTAAAATTGAGAATTTACTTCCCAAATGCCTGCATAAAAATGTCTGAGTTCTTGTCACGAGTTTCTGTTCTCGCGAGAAAGAGGCTGCCTTTTATGCTTGTCTTTACAAGTATTGGAGAATTGAAGAAATAGAGACCTACAATAACTTGCTGGGCCCATATTAGGTGGGTTCTATGGCCGCGTGGGCCAGTTGGCCGATGAAATGATTCCCCCAAATATCCAGTACTTCCTCTCTACCAAAGGTGTACACAGACGGGTGTGCCTGCTTGGTGAATTGTGCTTGCTTTCAACATTTTAGATCCTCCTCTGCACTTTTTGGGGTTTTCTTATTTGGTTTATGTAACAAAACGAAAAACTTATAGTTTGAGAATTTTTTTTTTTACAGTTTGTAAGTATGAAATGTAATGAGTGCATATAATAAAATGTAGGCACTGCAAGTCTAAGCTCAATGGCAAGTATTTACCTAGATCTGACTCCACCCTCGTATGACCACACCCTCTCAAAATCCCTCCCCTATTTATCACAGCTAAAGGATTTCCCATTGCAGTCCTGTACTCACACAGGGTTATTCAAAGAGAATCGAAAAGTCACCGCACGCTCGGTGACTTTTCATTCTCTTCAATTCGGTTCGATTTGGCGATCCCATTTCGGCGACCCTGCAGTGTATTCAGCAAGCACCACAGGGTCCCCGAATTGCAGGGAAAAGTCGCCGCAAACCCCCGAAAACTCACCGCAAAACCCAGCGAAGGCACACCAAAAACCCGCAAAAACATCTGGATTAACCCCGCCGAACACGCCGGAGAAACCTGAATAGGAGCCGATTACAGAGCAGCGAAGCCGCTGGAAAAACCCGACACCGCAGACGAAGGCAGTGAATAAATTAGAAAAACAGTTTGCTTGAATGTTTGAAAAGTGAAACGCTGTTTGCAAAGAAACTACTGAGCAAAAATGTCTGAAATTTACATATAAGATCCAATGAATGATAATAAAAAGAAGAAAACATAAAAAAAAATGGAAAAAGTTTTTTTTAAAAAAAATCACTAAAAATGATTAAAAGATCATACAAAATCTGTGAATAAAGAGACTCTTTACTGCAGAATATTATAATGAACAGTTTATTAGATATTGGATTAAAACGGGAATATTTTCAACATTGAAGCCTATGGGATTCGCCTGAATAAACCTGCCGAATGAAACCACCGAATGGCAGGGCAATTCGGCAACTTTTCACTGCTGGGTTTTGCTCTGTGAATAGCCGAAGCATTGCTTCTCTATGGGGATTCACTGCCCTCGAACAGGCACCGAACAGGCACCGTAAATTGAATCCTAACGTGAGTCACTGATACACATGTTTGGGTTCTTGGCCAGCTGAAATAACCAACAAAAGTTAATCCATTAATTATGTCATGAAAGCAAATTCGACAAATTAAATTAGACACACAATTGTTTAATACATGTATTGATTTCTACGTCTCGTTTGTTGTAGTCGGAGAGAAGCCTGGACGATGTCCAGCAGACACAGATTTTGTTTGCAAAAACAAGAAGTGCATCAAATACCACCATGTCTGCGATTACAAACCAGATTGCGAGGATCAATCTGACGAAATGAATTGTGGTATGTATATGTTTTGCCTTCATTGATTATTATCAGGTGGTTTAATGCATACTGTATACATAGTTATAAATGGATATATAGATATATATATATATATATATACATACATAGGTTTATTGCTCCATGCAATACTCATTAAGAGGTATTGTTAGTCATAATGCCAAAAGTGTTTAAAGTAAAACCTATAGGGTGACCATGCAATTCCGCTTTGAAGATATACAGTATATTTATATATAACAATCAAAAGGTAAACCAGCACTCACTTTACCATCGGTGTTGCTTTAATCCAATGCCTGGGTGCAGCAAATCCAATATGCATATAAACAGTCCAAAAAGGGATGCATACCAGGACTTAAGTAAAAAATATTTTACATTTTTTTACATTAAAAATGACCAACGTTTCGACCCTGCACCGGGTCTTTATCAAGGTAAAGCACAAGACAAATAGACAACATATAAATAAGTAAAATGAGCTATACACTCAATGAGGACACTCACCAATGAGGACAACAGTAGCTTATACTTTTAAACATTTAAAGATTTTAACAAATTTTAACCCTTTCAGGATTTCAGCCGTTCTTAACTCAGTCAAGATTTTTTTTACAAGGTCTAAATTCTGTTGAAAATGATGGGAATTTAGATCACAATATATGGCCATATATTGCTTAAGCCTGTCACAGCGCCAATGTATTCCTGTCAATGACCGTTCCTACTGTACATTACCTAATGACCGCTAGTATGGGATCAACTCACTTCCTGAGGACTGAATCCTTTCTGGAGTTCCCTGTGATTCAAGGTTAAATAGAGCCTGGAAGTGGAACAGCCTGTGACAGGGAGGGGTGCTTGCTGAGGGTTGCCAGCCCTTTTCATACAAAATCATATGAATAAAGTGGCTCGTAACAGAGCCAACCAATGCATACTTTGTAATCTTTTCAAAAGTTTGGTATACAGCACATTATAATTTAGTTCACAAAATATGGCCATAAATTGCTTAAGCCTTTCACAGAGCCAATGTATCCTATTGATGACAGATCCTACTGAACATCACCTAATGCCCGCCAGTATGGGATTGTAATGGGCAACCAGGCAGGTGGGTGAGGTTGCGAGCCCAGAGGTGCAGTGACACAAGGAGGCAATGGATTGCAATAATAAAAGGGGTTTATTTAGAAAGCATCTCAGAACATGAAGGGATAACACAGGAAAAGGGATGCGGACAGACAGACAGACTGACCACACAGGGACGGTTCTTGAAGCGGGATAAACTGAAGTAAAAGGAAAAGTCCAGTATGCAGGGAGTCTATGATTCCCAGATAAGTCCTTTAGACAAATACAGGGGTTCACCTGAATGGAGCCAGAGGGGTTCTCCTGGATGGAGCCAGAGGGGTTCTCCTGGATGGAGCCAGAGGGGTTCTCCTGGATGGAGCCAGAGGGGTTCTCCTGGATGGAGCCAGAGGGGTTCTCCTGGATGGAGCCAGAGGGGTTCTCCTGGATGGAGCCAGAGGGGTGCACTTAGATGAAGCCAGACAGGTCCAGGGTTATGGAAGGCGGTTGTCTGGTAGGCTAGTAAGCCGTCAGATCATCTGGTAATTCCTGCACACAGGCTTGTCAGCGAGAACAGGCTCCTGGCTGCACGAGTTCCACTTGGGAGTGAAGTTTGATGTTGAAGCCTCTAGGTAAGGGTGTGGTTGAGTTATATAGGAGGTAGCCAGCTGAATAATGAGATGCACCTGCTACTTAGTGCAGAGCTGGATACGGCAACAGTTTATTCTGTGGCAGCAACTGAAGGGTGCTGCCCTGCAGTATGAGGAATGAAATAGCATGTTTTATCATCTGCGGCGCCGCCGCCGGCAAGGAGTGTGACAGGGATTAACTCACTTCCTGAGGACTGAGTCCTTTCTGGAGCTCCCTGCGATTCAAGGTTAAATAGGGCCTGCAAATGGAGCAGCCTGTAACAGGGAGGGGTGCTTAACGAGGGTGGTTAGCCCTTTTCATACAAAATACACCATAAGGGCAGCACTCAACCTTTACTAAGCATTTGATTACCACCTCTATGCTGATGACACTCAGATCTACCTCTCTACCCCTGATCTCTCTCCCCCTGTCCTTTCCAAAGTCAGTGACTGTTTATCTGGCATCTCCTCCTGGATGGCCTCCCACCACCTAAAGATCAGCAAGTCTAAGACTGAGCTCCTACTAATTCCTCCTTCTAATGCCTCTCCACCTCCTGACTTTTCTATCACGGTGGAGGGTATCACTATCTCCCCATCAAACCAGGTTCGCTGTCTTGGAGTTACACTTGACTCTGCTCTTTCCTTCATCCCCCACATCAAGTCTCTTTCCTCCTCCTGCCGATACCAACTGCGTAATATTTCC
This sequence comes from Leptobrachium leishanense, assembly GCA_009667805.1. Classification (NCBI taxonomy): domain Eukaryota; kingdom Metazoa; phylum Chordata; class Amphibia; order Anura; family Megophryidae; genus Leptobrachium; species Leptobrachium leishanense. The sequence goes on from CM019067.1 coordinate 298,416,637, forward strand.
AGAATTCGGCCATTTCTTACCGCTGACACCACAAAACAACTAATCCATGCCCTGGTAATCTCCCGATTTGACTATTGCAATAATCTCTTATCCGGCCTCCCTCTCTCCCGCCTCTCCCCCTACAATCCACCCTGAAAGCCTCCGCCAGGCTAATCCACCTCACCTGCCGCTCTGTCTCTGCCGCTCCCCTCTGCGAGTCCCTTCACTGGCTCCCCATCCACTGCAGAATTAATTTCAAAATCCTTACCCTGACCTACAAAACCCTCACTAACTCAGCTCCCCACTACCTGTCCTCACTAATCACCAAATACACCCCAGCCCGCTCCCTAAGGTCAAACAGCGACCTGCGCCTAGCTTCTCCCCGCATCACCTCTTCCCATGATAGACTGCAGGATTTCTCACGCGCAGCCCCCATTCTCTGGAACGCTCTCCCTCGTACGGTCAGACTTTCCCCTAATTTCTCTTCCTTCAAACGCTCACTTAAAACGTTCCTATTTATGGAAGCCTACCACCCAACTCACTGACACAACCATCAATCACTCTCACCTTGCAGTCCTCTCCTCCTGTTTCCAACCCCAACCCTTCTAGATTGTGAGTTCCTACGGGAATAGGGCCTTCATCTCCTCCTGTACTGTTTGTCAAATGTTGTTCAATGTATTGTAACCCTGTCTATACTGTGCTTATTGTACAGCGCTGCGGAATATGCTGGCGCTTTATAAATAAAGAATAATAATAATAATAATAGAGGGTGGGTGCTTCCCAAGACAAACAATACAACATTTTATTTCACGAAAGCCCTTCATATGAATAAAGCAGCTCAAAACACAGCCAACTAATGCATAATTTGTTACCGTTTCAAAAGTTTGGTATATAGCACATTATAATTTTTAAATAGTTCTGTTTTTTATTTATCTTTATTTTTTTTTACATTCATTTGAAAAGCGCTGAATCGAGAAATAAAGTTAAAGAATGGAAATTCCTTTGTGAAAGTAAATAAATGTGTTAAGCCAGAAACAGCTAATCCCTTAATAGACTTATAGGAAATCGTACACAGTTTGAACAGCAGTAAAACGGAGATGCTTGAGTAGGGAAGAGGAGACGTTGATTTAAGTAAATTAAGCATTAATCTTACTGCCTTCATAGTAAATGATTTTGCTGTGAATTTAAAAGAACGTCCCTTATAGCGCTCTTGTTATTTAACCAGTGGAGACCACAGTTTATTTATTTCTGTGTATTTATTTTTTTGTACTCAGGCAACTACAACGCTTTATCTGGCAGCTGCGATTTTGAGCATTTCGATCAGAATGGTAATCTTGCGTGTGATCTTAAACAGGATGAAAGTAATCACTTCGACTGGACAATAAGAAGTAGAATTATCAAAGGAATAAATGGGGATCGCAATCCAGGTAATAAAGCAATACATACATTTAATTGTTATATGTAGGTAGATGATTGAGGAAGTTTGTGGGAAAATACTGGTTTTACAGAAGTAGTGAGTGTGTGTGTACCCAGAGTTCTTTGCTGCATCTGGGGAATGTAGCACATGAGCTCCGTAAGCAGTTTTCTGAATTGATAGGATGTGTAAATGTCCTCTGCACCTATAAAACTTTATTATTTGCAGCGTGGAGGCATTTAATCTGAACTTGTTTAGCCTCCACCACAATTGAAATGCTTCCTACTTACCCTAGGGGCTAAGCATCAATAGCAACCAGTTACATTCTATCTCCTGCTCATGAGGGTTAATGAGCCAGAAACAGCTGTACAGGAGTGATTGTGTCTGGTTGCATAACCTGGCCTTAATTATAAAAGCTATTTAATATGTCATGGCATTGGACAAGGATGGGTCTGTGGTATTACAGAGTTTAGATGCAAAAAAAGTGAGAAGCTGTGCACTTCATTTGCATCTCCTACCCAGAGTTCTTTGCTGCATATGTGGAATGTACCACATGAGCTCTGTAAGCAGTTCTCTGAATTGCTAGGATATGTAAATCTCCTCTGCAACTATAAACTTTATATATATGTACACACAGTACCTGGCCAAAAAGTCACTACTTGGATTCAGCTAAGCATAGGTGCGAGCCTTCCATTGGATAATTACTGCAGTGATTAATATGTTTCAGTTTGAGAAAAAATGAGGCCATGTGACTCCCTGAATATACGGAATGAGCATATTTTTCTATCAATGATTTTTTTTTTTCTCCCTTGATGGCACAGCGGGCATATTCCATGATTGCAATGCCAGGATTCATCTGCCTCAAATTGTGCAAGAGTGGTTCAGGGAGCATGAGACATCATTTTCACACATGGATTGGCCACCACACAGTCCAGACCTTAACCCCATTGAGAATCTTTGGGATAATGTGCTGGGGGAGACTTAACGCAGTGTTGCGACTCTCCCATCATCAACACAAGATCTTGGCCACAAATTAGTGCGACTCTTGATGGAAATAAATGTTGTGACATTGCATAAGCTGATTGAAATGATGCCACAGTGAATGCGTGCCGGAATCACAGCAACAGGCAACCCAACCAAATACTGTATTACAGTGTGTGACTTTTTTTTAACCAGGCAGTGTGTATATATATATAGTATATATATATATATATTGTCCATAATGTCTCTTTACAATTTAAAAAATTTATTACAAAGGCAAATGAGAAGACAGATAAGTGAAAATTATTACAAAATGAGACGTATATATTTAAGTTTTTTTTTGCCTCATATAAAACACCTTTATATGGGCACCATTTGTTGCACGAAGCACATCAAGATGGGACTCGATTTCTTGCCATGTTCCCTGTAGCATCCCCTCATCAATGGTAGCAATGGTATCAGTGATCCACTGCTTTAGATTAGTGATGTCCCGTACCTTTGTTCATACACCATATCTTTAACATAACCCCATAGAAAGAAGTGGAGGGGAGTGATATCTTGTGAACGAGGTGCCCAGGGAATTGGGCCACCCCTTCCAATCCACCTCTCTGGAAATGTTTCATTTAGGAACCCACGAACATGCAGTCCCCAATGTGGTGGTGCAGCATCTTGCTGGAAATGATGGTTGGTTGAAGGTCATGTAGTTGTGGTGCCGCGTATTCAGTCAAAAGGTAAAGGTAAACGTTTGCAGTAATTGATGTCTCGCCGAAGAGAAACGACTTCTTTCTATGGGGTTATGTTAAAGATATGGTGTATGGAACAAAGGTACAGTACATAGATTAAGTACATATATGTCTCTTCTTGAAGAAACATTTGTCACTTTTTGTGAAGACATGTGATGTGCCCTTGCTGTGTCTCCAAATCGTGATGGAAACATTGATCAGTCTCTTGTTTCTACCTGCTTGTATATTGCATTAAAGCAGCTGAAAAATCCTAAGACCTGTGAGTGCCTCCCTTATTTATCTATGTATAAATATTTATTGACAGAATAGCTTTAGAGCAGGATAGAGTTTTATTTTTCTGTCTCTGGGGGAGAAATAAATCCCTTAGTTGTGCAAGAAACCCTTACTGACATCTTTAAAATGCTTCCTCGTCTGCATATCACTGATCGAAACTAGTCTATAATCATTGATATATTTGTTTAATGGGCCGGCACAGTTTTTCTACGGTCCCTCCGGTTATTGTAACATAATTAAATGGATTTGGACAGATAATCATGGGCTTAACACACGTGTTACTAATGAGCAAAACAGAAGTCCGTATAGAGAAAATGCAATTGAAAGTAAACACAGGCTCGCCTGAAGAGCTTTGCAGCTTGGGGTCATAAAAGTGTTTATGAAAGATAATTCTGTAAATTGAGGTCATTGCAAGGATAGTATTAAAGAGTAAACAGAGACGCTCAGTGGATTTAAAGCAGGTGTAAAATTCTTCTGCTTATATTTTTGATTCTTTATTTCACTTTTTTCTCTGATTTAAAAAAAAAAAACAAATAACAAAAAAAGTGATTTAAACTAAACAAATGCTCCCCCATAACTACCAGGACAAAACTTTTTATTTTTTTTATTTTTATAAGTGTGCATAGATATCTGTGTTTTGTAATACAAAAAATCAATAACAAAATTTAATATATAGTTTGATTGGCGTGTGTGGGGAGCAGAAAGCGCAAAACCGGTTGTAACATAATTCATATGGATTGTAAATGCGACTCCTAATTGCAGTAATAGCTTGAAAATCTTTACATTAAAATATTATAGTTGCAGTTTATTTTCAAACAACAAATTCCTACTTTACCTCTATTTAAATATTCTACCACTATATTTACATCCCATAAGTCCCTGCTTTAATATTTGCATTATATGTGCATTCCTTCCTGGAATATTTCAGCTCTTACAGTTGGAACCTGCACGTCTGGGATTTACAGTAACCCTGCATTAACAGGAATTAAAATAAGAATTGCATTTATGGGATTTACAGTAAACATGACAAAGTCCGGAGGTTACAGTAAGACGTGAATTTTTGGGGTTTAAAGTAAGAGGCACATTTGTGGGACTTTAGTTTGCAACGCACATGTCTGCAGTTCATTCTAAAATGCGCAAGTCCAGGATTTACTGTAAGAAAGTGAAAAATGGAAAAGGCATCCATGCAGACGTATTTACAGTAAGTTTTTGGTCTTTTTAACAGCTCTGGGCCACATTACAGTCTTGACGCAAACGTTTGCACTGGTAGAAGTAATTATTAACGCGTGGGGTAAAACCATTTGCGCTGATTTCTGTATTGCATACTAAGCGCAACAACCGCGCGCAATTGTCTACCGTGTATGAACCTGCGCGAACCATGCGCAAGCTTACTGTACTACGCGCAAATGCGAATGTGCACTGGGACAAGTAAGGTATTACAATCTATTTTGCGGTAATTACCGCATGGCCTTTGCGCGCATAATTTTAGCAACTCCTAAAAGCTGGTGCTAATGGCAAATCTGAACAACCTGACTAACCCCAAATATCCAAGCCCATAAAAAGGAATGCACCAAAGCACAGTGGCCCATTCAAATCATACCAAACCAATACAATGGATGAAGTTGTGTGTGCATGTATTATTGCTGCAGCATATATGCTTAGATTGACAGTGGCAGACGCAATTTGTTAACGTGAGACAAGTGTGGTTCTTAATTCTGATTGGCTGAATCTCGAAAAAAAAACAGCGTGCGTAAAGATTTTTACCCAAGACGGTACTGCGCGTGCACTTGGGCGCGTCCTGTTTGCGCGTGCTATTGATCGGCGGATGAAAACACGCGTGAAGATTGTAATTCCAACGGTGATTTGCGCACACAAACTTTAACGCTTAGCGTAAAAATTTTCACTTTGCGCGAGGATTTTACCGTTAAGAATGTAATGTGGCTCTCTATGTTTTTACTCAATAGGGACATTAAACGTAATTCTTCTTGGGGCAAGTGTTTTCCACTGAATCAGCCAATATTACCCAAAAGTTTATTGCCTGCAAGTTGCCGTTATTTTTTTTAGAAAAAACCCTGATACAGTTAGTGTAATAGGTTGAAATAGGGAAACCTAGGTCTGCATTACATCCTTTATTCACTTTTAATAGGCTCCCTCTGGACATGACATGATGCTGACTTCCTGTAAACTGCAGCAGTCATGTGACTGAGAGGAGGCTAAATACCTGCTCATGATCAAGCATCCTCCGAACAGCATTGAGAGCCTTCGACTTGATTTGCAAGACTCTTGATTCTCAGGAAGCTTAGATTGGTGCTCACTGGTCTAAGCTTCTGGGCTGGCCTAATCTCCTTGATTGCAGGGCTGTATCAGCCTTTGAAGACCTGCGAATGGGTGATAGGAGTAAAGGCACTCAGGTCACTGTGACCACTCAAAAGTGGTCACCGTGACCCTTTAACTATGCGCTGTAGTGGAGATGAATGTTTTTGGAGTTTCTTTAGTTAATTATCTAAAATATTGGGTTGCCAAACTAATTTTAAAATCAGATTCTTCGCAAATATTACAAAGTTCTGACTGTAAACTAGTATTACATTGTCAATGTACTCACTGCACGCATACCAAGTACCTCACCTGAAATACATTACATAAGCTAACAAAAGTGAAATGCATCACCTCCTGTGTCACACCTAAACTAATCTGTGTAATATTGTGTTTTATTTGAAGACAGGGGGAAGTATTTTCTGTATGCCAATACCTCCATGCAACAAGAAGGAGACACGGCAAGAATAGTCACAACAAACCCTTTCCCAGCCACTCAAGAGCAATGTAGAGTACGATTTTGGTATTATGTAAATGGATCGCCAAGGTCTGGAATCCTAAAGGTATACTATTTAAAAGCATCTGCAAGTTATATGAACATATTCATTTGTTTTGTACCCAACCGCTGTGTGACGTGTCAAAAGAGATGGTTCTACTCTTCCATTTTCTCCCACCATGATGGGCCTCTATAAAACAATATGTGAGGTTCATATATATTTAAAAAAAAGCAAATGAATCCACTAATAGAGGGTTCCGAAAGCTCTTTTCACTGAACAAGAAGGTATTCTATTTTGTTATAAGCTACAAAATTGCCTAACCTAAAGGAGACACTATATACGCCCTGACGATATTAAAAAGCTAAATTGGTCAGGCTGAGTAGAGTCTACCACCCCAATACCCCCAATTTGGTGACACTGTGGGATGAAGTGGACGAGTTTCCTCCACCCCAACCAGCATCACCTGCACCCAAGGTTTTTGAATTTCCGCTGCTGGTCACCAGATCGTTCACTAGGGACATCAGCACTTAGAGAGCATGCTGACATCACCCTCTCTGTGACCACCCGCTGTAGCGATTGGTCTCAGAGAGGTAGCCGATGGATTGGATCCATGTATGCGCGCATCTCCACTACATCATTCTCGTAAAGAGTGCAAGTCCCATAGCAATGCAGTTCCTACACTATGCAAGTTGTATAGGAGCGCAAGTTGCGCAAAAAAGCTTCAGGGACTTCAGGGTTCAGGAGTCCCTGTGCAGAAGAGGAGGAGCAGCATGTGGCGAGAGACAAAAGGTGAGTAAAATCACCAAAAACTATTAGGCAGAGGCATTAGCTCAATTATTTAAGGACAACAAAAGGGATCTCTATATTCCAATAGAGGATCCCTTTAAATATCCCTGACCCTAAAGCTATTGCATCCCTAAGCCGAAGTCTAATACAGGGAAACCCTAATGTTATATACCATCATTTTAATGTCCATTTTATTATAAGAATGCCAATTCGCTGCAGAATATGTGTTCAAACACAGACCATATTTTCAGACATACCACATCATGAATGACATAAGTACTCTGAAGCTGCGTTCTCCCACACAGCACAGCTCAGAATAGAACCTGAGGAACCCAAATTAAAAATATAACTTTCAGACTCTAAATTTATTCTATCTTGATTAGCGCCAAGTGGTTTTCCTACAATGGTTCAAACTTTAAATCCCCTACGTCACTGATAAAGCTGCTCATATATCTTTGCTGTAGTCACAATTGTCATACGTATTCCCACGTGCTTTGGTTATTGTCTCTGTTTGTGCGAGCGTTTACCATTTCCCATCACCTTAATGTGTCATTAGAATGTGAGGCAGTGACAAAATTGATTGTGCAGTCTTTTGCCTTCTGCAACTTCTCAAAGTCATCCATTTTTTATGATTGGTTTGCATGCTGCATGAAGGGTATCCTTTATAGCAAGACTGATTGGTTTTATCATCTGCATAATTTGTTGTCTGGTTGAAGCTAGCTGTGCCATCAATCACAGTATACGGTAACAGGTATTCAAGATAAAGCAAAATCACATAACGTGTTATTTTCTGTGTGCGGGAATATATATTGTACATAAAAAAATTCATAAATGTGTATATATGACCAGATACTCCTATATGAACTTACCTGTGTGCATATAAAACAATTATTGTTAGTATCATCATCATTATTAGTGCACTAGATTAATTAATGGGCTTTCTGTATGAATAATGATTCTCATAATGTACTGTATATACAATAAAAAAGCCAAATCTGCATTTAACTAGGAAAATAGATACCGTAGATACTCGAGTATAGTGTGACCCGAATATAACGCGATTGATAGAGATTTATTATGGAAATGAGAGAATACTCAAGACTCGAATATAACGCGAGGAACAAAATTTTACTGTACCGGTAAACCAATTAAAATCCTTCCAGGTTATCTTAACAGTCAGGCTACCCTCAGGCCAGGGGATTCTACTCTAGAATGAATGCAGTTCTTACTTAGTATGAAGCCGCAATCCACCCGTCTTCTTTACTAGCGATTAGATGGCCGGCGGAGGCGAGCGAGGTGAATGATTGGCTTAAACCGAGCGTGCCCTCTGGCCGTGATGGATCCCACCTCTCCCGAATCCGGGAGTTCCTGAAGTGTTTGTAAGCATCAGGGAGCCCACATTCACTTCAGCGAGACTACCGGAACTTCCGGGAGCCTTGAGATCCAGAGCAAGGCAAGTTTTTTTGGCTATTTTTACATGCAATTCAGATGTCTCGAATATAACACAATCCCTCCAATTTTAAGGTAAAAACTTTTCACCAAAATCTAGCGGTATACTCGAGTATCTACAGATAGTTTTCCCTGATGGCACAGCGGGCATATTCCAAGATGACAATGCCAGGACTCAACGGGCTCAAATTGTGCAAGAGTGGTTCAGGGAGACATCATTTTCACACATGGATTGGCCACCACACAGTCCAGACCTTAACCCCATTGAGAATCTTTGGGATAATGTGCTGGAGAAGACTTTACGCAATGCCGCGACTCTCCCATCATCAATATAAGATCTTGGCTACAAACGAAGGCAACTCTGGATGGAAATAAATGCTGTGACATTGCATGAGCTTATTGAAAGGAGACCACGGTGAATGTGTGCCATAATCACAGCAAAAGGTGGTTCAACGAATTATTAGAGCGTGTGACTTTATATTTTGCCAGACATTATAGAATTTTAGTGAGACATTGAGAGAAAAGAGAGGCAATAATGCTCAATAATATACATAACATTGCATATATAAAAAATATCTCAAAGATTTCTTTCAATATATTTTCTTGAATAGGTGCACCTGGCTAACACCCATGGACTGGATATTCTTTTATGGTCAAAGACTGAGAGTAAAATGAAGAAGTGGTTGTATGCTAATGTGATCCTTTCTAGCCCCAGTCCATTCAGAGTAGTGTTTGAGGCTGAAGTAGGTTCGGATAAGATGGCAGATATTGCTATTGATGATATATCCTTTACACCAGAATGCTACTTTGAAGGCAAGTGTCAATTTTTAATAAAACCTGTGATTATTGTTTCCAATAAATATAATAGCGTTGCACTATATAATCTCCACTTTACTAATGGAGTGTTTTTTCTTATGTAAATTTAGCACTGACTGCTCTCTCAATTTTCACATTGCGGTAACTCTAGGAAACTGGTGTTTCCCAATCCTAGTCTCCAAGAAGCCCTAATAGACCATGTTTTTAGGATTACCTTGGGGAAATGCAAACTGAATCCTGCAATCATTGAGCAACAATCATATCACCTGAGCTGTGCTTCAGATATCTGGCAAACCTGACCTGTTAGGGAGACATGAAGAGTAGGGTTGGGGACCACTGCTATAGACAGTGTACACTGCCACCCAAGTGAAGGGAGAGTAGGGTGCGACACTGGCTTTTATGGGTTTTCATCTACTTTCTGTCACATTTGGTGCTTTGGCCACCAAACAGGGAATTGTTTGGTTTATTTACAAATAAAATCTTCTGTTCTTCGGCTGGTGATGGCTGGGTTGATCCTCTCCTCTTCTTCAACAGCTGCTGGTGGCCTGAGTCCGTCCTCTTCTCTTTTTGGATGGTACTTTGGGTCAGTTCTCTTTTCTTCTTTCTTTGGACATGTGGTAGTCTGGGTCCATCCTTTCCTCTACTTCCTTGCTTAGTGGTGGTCTGGGTCTCTCCTCCTCTTCTCTGCTTGGTCACGGTGAGGGTAAGTCTGCTTCTGTTCTTCATGTCAGGTGGTAGTCTGAGTCCGTTGTCTCCTCTCCGTTTTGGGCTGGTGGTGTGGGTCAGTCTTTTCACCTTCCTTTGAATGATGAATTGTGATGGAGATATTGTTATTCTTTTTTTCATATGCATATTACACATGTACATTGAACAAAGACAATGTATCTAGATCATTATGGATCCAGAACCTCAAGATGAAAGAAATACTCACATACAATCATGTCTTTGATACAAAACTCCCTTTATGATTTGTCATATCAATCCTTTGATTATAGCATGTGCACATCATATTTCTGATATGGGATTTGCCTCTACATACAACTCACTACTTTTTTTTCTTTCTTTTCTTCTCTTTCCGCTTTCCTTCCCTTCCCCTCCGCTTCTCACCTATCCATCTTCTCCTATCTCACCCCACGTCTAATCTTTGGTCCAGCACAGAAAACTCTTACTCCATCCCATCCTTGAATAAACACCCCTCTTCTATTTTATACTCAACCATATTTATATTCCCCCTTTTGACTATAATGATGTCTTGTCCAGCAGTTGCCTACACTTCTTTGCCTCTTCACATGTGGTTGTACGACACCTGGGCAAATTATACTACTTTGATCTGTTGTGTTCTAAAACAAACATATGTATGGTGAACCCATTTATATGTTATGCAATTTTTTTTTGCACTTACAATTTTTTTAACCTCGTTTGTGATAAAAATCAGAACACAAAAAAGCAAGAATAAATTTCATATGTGAAACCTCTTGAAAGATAGTAATGGGTGACAGTGCATGTCTGCAGAGGCGATCCGTAATTACAAAACCAATTAGATTTTCATGTATTAAGCTACTGGACGTGTGTAATTTATTCAACGCCAACTGGACTATTGACAAAAATGCGGATAAAGATATCAAGTAGTTCAGTCTTCCATTATTTGGAAAACAGCTCTAATATATTCATAGCATGATTAACAATGTCTATATAAAGACATTGAATAATGAATCAAAATTTTATTTTGTCAATATTTCATTGTTTAGTCCAATTCTGATAATATGTAAAATACCCTGTTTTTCTTGTCTGCGCTTTGTAAAACCACTATTACAAAACAATTTCTTGAATTCTATCATTTAATGATATGGGTCTTCAATATTTTCAAATATCAATTTATCTATTCCAAAATCTTGTATAAATACACCAATCAATGATTAACCTCTACTTGTAGTAATGCAATAATATACCATAAACCTTATTTTAGCCGAGGTGGCAATAGGGAGCCACCAATGCAAACATTTTGCCATGAATTGTTCATAATTACAGGCTTAATATTACCAACTCTGTTGAGTGTGCTGCTAATTTAATAGCTTGACTGGTAATGTTTGAGAGCAGCTAATGAATATATGCAGGCTATCCACTGGACTCCATGGAGATGTGCTGTTACAGTGGAAGGACACCAGCGAACTATCTGTTCTCCTTGTCCTTCAAACCTCAATGATAGGATGTAATGGATCATGCTCTCCTCTCCATCACGGGATGAAAGGTTGCATTACAAAATGCTTGGCCTATTGTTTTTTCCAGGACATAATAATTTTGCTGCTAAAATCACTTAAAACTATGGTCCCAATTCCAACTGAACCATTAATAGTTGCTCGCAACTAGATAACATCTGCTCGAACCTCTATCCATATGCAGCTTGATACTAATGGTTCTGTTCCAAAGAGCCACTCTATTAGGGAATAGAGACAGAATATTTTAAAGCCGTTCCTATATACCGGCAAAGGTGTAGCAAGCATCGGCATCCAGGAGTATGGGCTCTGTGAGTCCATAGTATCCAAGTGTGACCATCTGCAAGCTCACAAGTGGGGTCATGGAGGAACAGTGAAAGAACACTGGGAAGAAAGCATGTGGCTTGGTTGGAATAGTTTGACATTAACGGGAATTCAGGCGCCAGATTTTTGCGGTTGGTATTTTATTCAATACTGATTGCAGGTGAGAATAATGGATGACCTTGGAATCTCTCATTATTTTCTGGCTGCCTTAATATTTGGACTTCAATTCATATACAAAGTATAGGAGCCACAAAAGTCCAGCTAGGCAGCTGTTATAGCTGAGCCACAACTCCTGTTGCTGCTTAGCTGTAATATTAGGAGAGCTGCTAACATTACCAACTCGGTTTGTTATATTGGCACAGAAGACAAACATATTGGTACAGTGATGACACAAGTGTTACCAAAAATACTTCTTGCAGCACAGACAGACCAGTCATATACAAATTGATCACTCTAGGTTAGAAGAATCACAACATAAATCCATGTGGAATAAGTAATGAGATTTGATTTAGCAATGGATATGTTTATGCTTTGCATTTTTATAGTTTCCCATGTTCTTCAATGTCATCTAATTATATATATTTTTGTTCTCTCATTGAAGGATCACCCACACCACACCCTACGTGTCCCCCAGAGTCATTCCTCTGTTTTTACGAAAAAAATTGTGTCCCCCTTTCTGCAAATTGTAACGGTACAGAAGAGTGCATGGATGGAAGTGATGAAATAAACTGCCTCACCGCTGCGCCAATCACCGTAACAACACGGAGATGCAATGAAACAGAAATCCAGTGTGCTGATAAGAAATGCATCCCATCTATGCTGTGGTGTGATGGTGTTTCAGACTGTCCGCTAGACGAAGATGAAGCAGAATGCAGTAAGAAGTTTACATTTTCTAAAAAAACTGATGGTGGAGAACGAGGATAGAAACCTCTTACACGTTATTGCATTAAATTTAATTTGGCCTAGTAAGTATGTAAGGTTTTTAGTAAAAGTTAAAATGGCCCAGTAATAATGGTGTCAGTTCGTAACTTGTGACTGAACCAGGAGAAGAAACAATGCCCTTTGGTATTATCACTGTCCAACAAAAAAAGTCCTAACCCACCCACCCATGATCTCAACCCTTGCATGGCCAATTTGGAGATTCTATTTTTGTATTACCATTGTCCAACAAAAAAGTCCTAACTCACCCTGCCCAGGATCTCATCCCTTGTCAGGACAATTTGGAGATTCTATTTAGTTCTGGGAGTAAGGAAACTGCTAGTTATATATTTTTTGTCATTTGACTACCTTTGAGTTAATTATAATTCAGGTTATTATTTTAACTCTGTTTCACAGACTATTATTAATAATGTTTTGTAAAAAGTAAATTATAAATGATGTTTAGATGAACCCTGTTGAATAGCAAGCTAAATTTGGATGAGATCTATAATAGATCACAGAAATTAGCCAATTACATACATACATACATACATACATAGATATTATTGCATAATTTCATATATATGAAAATGCACACCCTTTTTTGAAAAAAATCTTTCTCTATATTTCCATGCTTACAATTGATTTTCATTTTTTTCCCTGATTAAAAACATGTCAAGTTTTTGACATGTCATGATATGTTAGGCTATTTGTCAAATGGATTTGTGTTTAGAGGCTGTTGGGAGCTGGCAACCCGACAACCAACCCCCTCGGCATCATAGGCTTTTGTCAGCATCTCAGTTGGAATATGGAGTGGCCTCCATCCTGGCAGCAAGAGAGGAGGGTAGCTGAAACCTTGAGCAAAGGCTGTAGATTATATAGTGCATCCTATTTCAAAAGTCACAGTCCGGAGGGAGAGTACTCAGATGTTTTGGGCACACTTTGTGCTACTATATTCCGGAGTGATATATTTATTGTGTTTTTTTCTGGCCTTTGACCGTGGCAAGTATTCTTGGTATCTGGTGTTTGCTGCAGTTTTTGATCTCATAAGCCTATTTTTCCTCCTATAGGACTTCGTGGCTTTGTTACCATGATACCGATATCCTTTGTTCCTCTTGAACTGTGCTATCTTCATTAGAGTATTGCATAGACAGGCGTGTTTCACTCTGAATCAAAATTCGATCGAAAATTAGCTGATTCGTATTTCGGAAGCACTTCCGAAATACGAAAAATTGTCCGTCTGAATTTTCGGATAGGCAGGAATAATATATTAAAATGTACACATTTACATTTTTTGCTCTTATATTTATCTCATAGATAGAATTTCTTCTTAATCCTACATTTCAGCATTAACTACACATCTGTAGCCGAACCTGTTTTATTAAAGCTGCTTGGTAGTAAAGGGTTAATGAACAGAGATCTAGCACAGAGCTGCTTTCACTGAGGTGCAAACATTTTCACATAAGCATTTCATTTACTTTGACATAAAATCACAGCGATGCAAATGTTGCTTCTACTTTGTCGTTTCCAAAATCATTTGCTGATTAAATCATGTCTAGGAGATGACATGTTTTTGGAAAAAAAAGAAGGTTTTCTTAGATAAAATAAATATGGAAAGATTGACAAATAAAATAAAGAGGAAACTGTTATGGTTCATCCACCATGTGGCCTTCTAAAAAAATTGCAATTCTCTATATCATTCAGGAAGGTGTATTAAGCTGGTTGGTATTTTTGCATATTCCTCATTCTTGCGATCTCTATCAGAGATCTGGAAGTCCGAGGGCTCTGAGCATTATCTTAGCTGTTCTTAACACTGTTCTCTTGACAGAGGTCTCAGATGTTCCACCTAGAATCTGCTGAAACCTCTTTCCCAGCTCAGGGGTTGCAGCCTTGAGTGGTCCTATCGTACCTGGGACTACTACTGCCTCCACATTCTTTTGTATCTCTTAATCCAGTCTTTTGAATTTATGGAATTAGTCCACCTTCTCACGGTCCTTCTTTTTGATGTTCATTGTGGAAATAAAGTTGAGATGGGGCACAGTTCCCCCACAATTCTTTTCAGGAGGAACGCAGTTACATTTTGGCCCATACACTCTAAATATTTTATTAAAGGGATACTCTAGGCAACATGACCACCTAAGCTTTTTTAGGTGGTCATGATGCCCTGAGTATGCCCTTGTGTGTCCCCCTCCCTCCGCTCAGCAGCTCAGCCGATCAGCTGAAAACAGCTGAGAGACGCGGAGGACTTTACTCCGCCCTCCCAGCTGTCAGTCAGCAAAGCGGGATTCATATTTCCTGCTTCTGCCGACTATTGCCGAGTAGGAGACGTCATCGCGCTTTCAGAGCAATGACGTCTCCAACTCGCAGCAGGAGCTGGCGGCAGCGGCTGAGTATTAGTGTTGCGCGCATCCTCTTGCGCGCAACACTAATACAATAAGATGGAGCCAGGAGGAAGCCTGCTGATTGGCTGGCTTACATGAGAGGCGCGCACGCGCGCTTCTCACGTAAAACATTACCAAGTGAAAGTTAGAAGGACGGGAGCGTAAGAGGAGGGAGGTGAGTATAAAAAAAAAAAAAGACGCCGTTGGAAACAAGTGGATTTTATGGTAAGTATTACAGTAAAAAAAAATCCCTACCTATTTATTGAGGGAATAGGTATAGTTTAATGTAAAAAAAACAGGGGGGGGATTTTTTATTAGAGTGTTCCTTTAAGTTTTAATCATATGAATCCTTATTAAGTCACCAGAATATATTTATTTCAATTATCATACAGGGTTATTCAAAGAGAATCGAAAAGTCACCGCACGTTCGGTGACTTTTCGTTCTCTTCAATTCGGTTCATTTTGCCGATCCCATTTCGTCGAACCTGCGGTGTATTCAGCAAGCACCACAGGGTCCCCGAATTGCAGGGAAAGGCTGCCGCAAACCCGACGAAAACTAACCGCAAACCCGGCGAATGCATGCCGAAAAC
Source organism: Leptobrachium leishanense (assembly GCA_009667805.1). Lineage (NCBI taxonomy): Eukaryota > Metazoa > Chordata > Amphibia > Anura > Megophryidae > Leptobrachium > Leptobrachium leishanense. The sequence goes on from CM019067.1 coordinate 298,432,314, forward strand.
CTGCAAAAACATCTGGATTAACCCCGCCGAACACGCCAGAGAAACCCGAATAGGAGCCGATCACAGAGCAGCGAAGCCGCTGGAAAAACCCGACATCTGGATTAACCCGCCATAAACCACAGAAAAATCCAAACAGGAGCCAGTCACACACAGCGAAGCCGCCGGAAAAAGCCGAGACCGCAGACGAAGGCAGTGAATAAATTAGCAAAACAGTTTGCTTGAATGTTTGAAAAGTGAAACGCTGTTTGCAAAGAAACTACTCAGCGAAAATGTCTGAAATTTACATATGAGATCCAAGGAATGATGATAAAAAGGGCTGTTACAGAAAAAATAACTTAAAAAAAAATCTGACTTTTTAAAAAAAAAAAAAAAAATCCAGAAAAATGCTTAAAATATCCTAAAAATAAATAAAGAGACTCTTTACTGCAGAATCTTATAATGAACGGTTTATTAGATATTGAATTAAAACGGGAATATTTTTAACATTGAAGCCTATGGGATTCGCCTGAATAAATCTGCTGCATGAAACAACCGAATGGCAGGGCATTTCAGGAACCTTTCATTGCTGGTTTGTGCTCTCTGAATAGACGAAGCAGTGCTTTTTTATGGGGATTTCACAGCCCTCGAACAGGCACCGAACAGGCACCGTATCTCCAGGATTTGCCTGCTCTCTGGATAGCCGAATGGCCAAGAAAGGTAACTGAATGCTGATTTTAAGCGTTCGGTTACCTTTCTCAAGCAATTCGGATCTCTTTGAATTACCCTGATAATGTTTCCCTAAAACATAGCTCATCACTGTATTTAAACATTGATATCAAATTTTAGCGTGGTGTTGAGGGTTATGTGTGAAATGTTGTCTATTAGTTGGTGAGCAGAAATCCTGGAGAGTTCCCTCACTTGAGGGTCTATTCACAAAACACCGAAATTGCACTCAATTTTAGTGCTTTGCCTTCTAGCCCATTTCTTCTAATTTTGGGGATTCCATTTCGCCGGAAAAAAGGTGAATTCACTATTTAGTGGTCACCGGCAAAATTGGAGTCGCCAGAGCAGGTATTGGACGTTGGTCAAAGACTCCAAATTGTACCGATAAAAGAAAAAAAGTCTCCTATTCTCCTAATAGGCATATGAATCAATAAAATGTGTCCAAATAATAAAAAGGGTCCTTTAAAAATGCCTTTTAAAAAAATAATAAAAAAACCAAAATGTGTTCTAAAAAAATTAAGAAGGGTTTTTGAATAAAAATTAGAAGAATAAACAGTCTTAAAAAATAAAAAATAAAAAAGATATTCTATTTATTGCATTGAATCCTATGGGATTCGCCTGTTTAAACCTGTCAAATTGAAACGCTGAAAATCAGGACATTACGTCAGAATTTCGGTGCAATTCGGCATTCTGTGAATAGAAGACACGATAGTTTTCTATGGGGCATTTTCAGTTCCGCCAAATTGCACCGACAGCATTTGCTGTCAATTCGCCAGTATTTGCGTCCAGTGCAATTCAGGGCCAATCTGGAACTTAGTGAATAACCTCTTAAACTTTTTACGACTAGACTTCTGATTATAATAGTCTATACTTCTAATTTTACATATATGTGTCAAACAACATATAGTCCTGATAGCATCCGTTTGGAAAGTTCAGATGTTGTTGCCTGACTTCCTTCGTTGTTTATCTATTTTTTCTCTCATTTTAATTTTTAATTTTTTTTATTACGCTAGATATTTTTCCAGTCACAGTTTATTCATTTTTAAACCAGACTGTTCTTATTTGAACTTTGTCTTTTTATTTTCTTTATTGGTTGAATTTAATGTCTTATTTTATGAATCAAGCAATACTATGAAATAGGTGTTTTTATATCTTGCTCTGATATGCAGAATTATGGTACCCACTTTATTTTTCAGGTGGTCAGACTTGCATGGATGGTTCTCTGTTGTGTGTTTCCAGTGATACCTGCATTCCTGTACACCACCGTTGTGATGGCACGCCAGACTGCAGTGACTTCTATCAGGATGAATCAAGTTGTTCAGGTACTGGACATGAAATGATTTATTGTAATCAAGAATGATTTATTGTAATTTTAAAAAAAATGGAATTATCCCTTGTTTTTTTATTGAAGAGTGAGTGCAGCCAGTATAGATCATTCTATGTACACAATGTTAACATAATGTGCTTTTAAGAAGATAATATGTACATGTTGGCCTGGCTGCTGTATATTATGGACACATGAGTCTGCTGCTCACGACACCTTTTGAAAGCATTTAGTCGACAGCACATCTCCAGTCTAAAACCCCTGCACTACACTATACAAGGGATTGTCAATGTGTGAAGACCCTGAAAAAAATTGAGACGGAAGGAGCACTAAGTGCCCACAAAATTCCACCAAGCCAGAAAGCTCCCAGGGTGTCCTAAGAAGGCACCTGCGAAAATCACCTCCAGACGCAGAGGCTTTTGCCTTATGAATAAACGTGGCCTACCTTCTCCAACATATTTCAGATGGACACAGCTCCCTATCAGGCAAAATAGAAAAAAAAATCCCTTCTGGTGACCACAAAGATCCATGCACTGCGAGAGCCAGAGCTGCAGAACTGGAGCAACGTATGGAGAAAGTTGTGGACAGATCACACTATTGTCCTCACCTGCTGCCTGGAGATGGATGACTTGTGCTTAGATTGTATTTTACTGAACCTGTTCAACTCCATGTTGCCACACATGGAAAAACACCTCTACAGTGTAGGTCATGTGCACAAAGTCTTGCGACTGCAGAATGCCTTCAAGAATAACCCACACGTCATGATTGTCAGGTTCTTGAGCAGGGAAGCAGATTTTAACTGAGCCAACAGCTGCACCTTTTAATTTATGACCTGCCCTTCCATAACATTTAAGTATACAATGGAAGCAAGTCACTGACCTCCTTGGTGTGCACACAATCCGCTTCACATTGGGGCATCAGTTTTAAATGCTGGCCTTACAGAGGGGATCCTTTTCCTGCCATAGACAGATGCACATCAATTTTTCCAGGCACTATAGTTACAGCTATCTGAAGGTCTGCCTCAATTGCATTATAAGGACCCAACAATCTCTTGACTACACTACAACTGACCCAGCTTTTTTCGTCTGCTGTTCCTTTCTCCCCCAGAAACCAGATGGAAAACCATTGAGTCTTAAATGGTGTTTCATGCTCGCCCATTGACCAAACTGGAGGACCAATTATTCCATGAATATTTTTTTTTTCTTGTACCAATGATTCGCAATCGCTACTTGCTTTTCTTATAATCTGTCAAAATGGCCATGTAACCTTTTCATTGATATTTATGATAATAATGCTTATGCAAGGTATGACCATATGTTATATATATATTTTGTTGATTAAATCTTGAAGATAATGTGTGTGCATATATATATATATGAGAGAAGGATGAAAAACATTTGAAATATTTGTAAAATATAACATATGTTTCTTTTATTTTCTATTGCAGTCTGCCCAGATAAATATTGCAATAATGGAGGGAAATGTTTTATCGAGCACGACATCCCTTTATGCAAGTAAGGTTCACATCGCTAATACATAATTAAGGGAGGGATTTGCAAATTCATGTAACTATTTTCTAGAATATTAATGCTCATGTACAGTGTTTTTGTGCAAGTAACATCTCTAGGATTAATTAAACAAGTCAGTGAATCCGTTACAACTTTGTATTTATCTGTGTTAGACACCGGGGCGGATCCAGACACAGGTTTCGGGGGGGCACTCTACCAGTTTTGGCTAAGAGCTGGTGTTGGGCTCGCAATGACAGGCAGAGATGCGCCTAATCGCAAGCTGTGCTCGTTATACTCACTCTCCCCCACAACTCATATGGATATATTGTCCTCGCTCCTATGGATATATTGCCCCCGCTAATATGGATATATTGCCCCAGCTCATATGGATATATTGCCCCATCTCACATGGATATATTGCCCCAGCTCACATGGATATATTGCCCCAGCTCATATGGATATATTGCCTCAGCTCACATGGATATATTGCACCAGCTCTTATGGATATATTGCCCCAGCTCACACATGGATATATTGCCCCAGCTCACACATGGATATATATTGCCCCCAGCTCATATGGATATATTGCCTCAGCTCACATGGATATATTGCACCAGCTCTTATGGATATATTGCCCCAGCTCACACATGGATATATTGCCCCAGCTCACACATGGATATATATTGCCCCCAGCTCATATGGATATATTGCCCCCAGCTCACATGGTCCAGCGGTCTCTTTGGCCAGCCAGGGCCGAAGAATGCTTCTCTTCTGTTCCTACGAGTGTCCACCGGCATGAAGCTCTGCCGCTCGCCTGGGAACCAAGCACAAGCCGCGTTCTCACGAGATCCTGGAAGGTCACGCGAACTCCGCAATCTCGCTAGATCGGGGTTGGCTGCGCTGGTCAGGTGGATCCCAGGAGAGCGGCCAAGCTTAGTGCTCACGTTTTTGAGAATACCTAAGGACATACAGCTGTGCAAATAAACCAAACTGTACATTCAGTCCAAGAACTATGAAACTTATGGGGTTATTGCCAGAGTCCTAGTACCATGTCACTATAGAGTCGCAGTGTCCTAGTTCCATAATCACTGTAAGAATCTTAGGAGACTACTCATTAACCATCACTGTTTGCTGTAGTTGCAAACAACAGCGAAATTCACAGGAGCGCAGCTCCAATCCATTCTTCTGTACATGCCCTACATAAATTGCACAAGTCCCGTTGCACTGCACGGTTTGCGACTCCTACTCTATGCAATTTGCGTATGGTTGTAAATTGTGTTAGAAAGCTTATGGGACTTTCGGGTTCGGAAGTCCTTGAAGCTGAAGAGAAGGAGCTGCACACGGTGAGGGACAAAAGCTGAGTAAAATGACCCAAAAAGGAAAATTAAAAAAATAAATAATTGGGCAGAGACTTCCGCAGCCTCTGCCCAATTATTTAAGGGCAAAAGAAAGGAAACTTGGATTTTTAACCCTTTCCCTACCAAGTGATTGTCAGAAACCAGTATTTTTTTGTAAAATCATTTTTAATTAATTATAAAGTAAGAAATATTTGAGTATATACCCATTGTATTTCTTACTGTAAATATCCTATAGATGGCGCCATCTCCTGCCAAATTGAGTTACAGAGGTTTGAGCAACTGGTCTAATTTCTTCTTTTTCTCTCTGCATCGGCTGCTGAAAGCCCGATATTTCAGAGCTTTCAGCAGATGATTTTACAGTTGTAGCTCTTTTGGCATTATGCCTACAGGACTAAAACTTTGGGGGCACCTTCTGCAGCCCAAAAGCAAACAAAATTCATTTGCTTTTGGGCTGCAGATCAGCATATCGAGATACACTATATTGCCAAAAGTATTCGCTCACCTATCCAATAATGAGAATCCGGTGTTCCAATCACTTCCATGGCCACAGGTGTATAAAATCAAGCACCTAGGCATGCAGACTGTTTTTACAAACATTTGTGAAAGAATGGGTCGCTCTCAGGAGCTCAGTGAATTCCAGTGTGGAACTGTGATAGGATTCCACCTGTGCAACAAATCCAGACGTGAAATTTCCTCGCTCCTAAATATTCCACAGTCAAATGTCAGCTGTATTAGTGTTTGGGAACGACAGCAACTAAGCCACGAAGTGGTAGGCCACGTAAACTGACGGAGCGGGGTCAGTGGATGCTGAGGCGCATAGTGTGAAGAGGTCACCAACATTTTGCAGAGTCAATCGCTACAGACCTCCAAACTTCATGTGGCCTTCAGTGCGCAGAGAGCTTCATGGAATGGGTTTCCATGGCCGAGCAGCTGCATCCAAGCCATACATCACCAAGTGCAATGCAAAGCGTCGGATGCAGTGGTGTAATGTAAAGCACGCCGCCACTGGACTCTAGAGCAGTGGAGTGTCGAATCGTGCTTCTCCATCTGGCAATCTGATGGATGAGTCTGGGTTTGGCGGTTGCCAGGGGAACGGTACTTGTCTGACTGCATTGTGCCAAGTGTAAAGTTTGGTGGAGGAGCGATTATGGTGTGCGGTTATTTTTCAGGAGCTGGGCTTGGCCCCTTAGTTCCAGTGAAAGGAACTCTGAATGCTTCAGCATACCAAGACATTTTGGACAATTCCATGCTCCCACCTTTGTGGGAACAGTTTGGAGCTGGCCCCTTCCTCTTCCAACATGACTGTGCACCAGTGCACAAAGCAAGGTCCATAAACACATGGATGACAGAGTTTGGTGAGGATGAACTTGACTGGCCTGTACAGAGTCCTGACCTAAACCCGATAGAATACCTTTGGGATGAGTTAGAGCGGAGACTGAGAGCCAGGCCTTCTCGTCCAACATCAGTGTGTGACCTCACAAATGCGCTTCTGGAAGAATGGTCAAAAATTCCCATAAACACACTCCTAAACCTTGTGGACAGCCTTCCCAGAAGAGTTGAAGCTGTTATAGCTGCAAAGGGTGGACCGATGTCATATTGAACCCTATGGATTAGGAATGGGATGTCACTTAAGTTCATATGGGAGTCAAGGCAGGTGAGCGAATACTTTTGGCAATATAGTGTATCTCGATATCTTGACACCAGATGGTGCCTTTGAAGTCTGAGATATCGCAATATCAATAGTGAAGTGGTTAATAGAGTGCTGCTTTAATCACTGCCTTAATGGCAGTGGTCCGTACCATACCATACCATGCCATACTGTACCATGTCTATCAATATTCATGAAATAAAACAAATTAAACAGGAATGTGATTGATAAAAGCCATAAAGAGGTTTTAAACCATGACCAACAGTTTTATTCATATCATTAATCAGTCTGGGTTAGAATTCCAAGACTTGGAAGAGCCAAGGGAATATTATAATAATTATTATTACTATTTAAAATATCATAATCTGTTTCAGCAACCTAAACTCCCTATTTTTAAAATATTTTGGAAAGTACATTTTTCTTTGAAAAGCCGCGATTAATCATATAAAAAAGACCTGTCTTAGTTGTTATATGTGATTGCACAAGTTTCATATTTTATACCCCAAATGAACGCTTTCCAATTTCCATCGCTCTGACTCCCTCAAGTATATAATTCAAAATCAAGGTTAGTCATTAAACTGGGAATTCTCAAGAACAGATAGTGGAATTACAAGTTTTCAAATAAAAGATAGGCTGAAAAACGCCAAGACTGCAGAATATTTTACAGTGAAAAGGCCCAAATATCACAATACCTGGGCAAGTCCCGGTTTAATTACGCTAGGTTTCATTCAAGACGTACTGTTATAGTACAATTACCCATGATACTGTAGAATCCAAATAGTACTAAATTCATAGATATTTGTAAACATACGCATTTCATCCAAATTCTACAAAATGTTTAATTTTTTTTAAATTTAAGCAGTGATTTGGATACATTTTGAGATAGTTTAAGCAATGAAGAATTCTTTTAAACCAATTGTTTTGTAACGTAGGGATTCAATTATATACAGTATTTTTTAAAGCACGCTAAACCAGCACAAAATTATAGCGGCTACGGGTGCTGACCTATGAACCCAACCCAGTTTAATTTAAGGACAGAATCTGTGAGCAAACCAGAGATGTATGCATATTATTTCTATTTTGGTATTTACCCTTATTATAATAATATAATAATGAGTGCCTCCTCACCCTTGACTAATCCACACTGAAATAGAAATGTTACATTAGAATTTCCTATTTTGACTGATTTTTACTTGTGCAAGGGGAGCATCTTTTCATTTGCAACACACATAAAATCAGCAGCTTAGTATAGAATCAGAATTACAAAACCAGGCTGGTGTCAAGAATTGCAGGAATCCAAAATCAAACACTGCTACATATTATTATTATTACTATTCTTTATTTATAAAGCGCCGGCATATTCCGCAGCGCTGTACAATAGGCACAGTATAGACAGGGTTACAATACAATACATTGAACAACATTTGACAAACAGTACAGGAGGAGATGAGGCCCTATTCCCGTAGGAACTCACAATCTAGAAGGGTTGGAAACAGGAGGAGAGGACTGCAAGGTGAGAGTGATTGATGGTTGCGTCAGTGAGTTGGGTGGTAGGCTTCCCTAAATAGGAACGTTTTAAGGGAGCGTTTGAAGGCAGAGAAATTAGGGGAGAGTCTGACAGTACAAGGGAGAGTGTTCTAGAGAGTGGGGGCTGTGCGTGACAAATCCTGCAGTCTATCATGGGAAGAGGTGATGCAGGAGACGCTAGGCGCAGGTCACTGTTTGACCTTAGGGAGCGGGCTGGGGTGTATTTGGTGATTAGTGAGGACAGGTAGTGGGGAGCTGAGTTAGTGAGGGTTTTGTAGGTAAGGATAAGGATTTTGAACTTAATTCTGCAGTGGATGGGGAGCCAGTGAAGGGACTCGCAGAGGGGAGCGGCAGAGACAGAGCGGCGGGTGAGGTGGATTAGCCTGGTGGAGGCATTCGGAATGGATTGTAGGGGGGAAAGGCGGGACAGAGGGAGGCCAGATAAGAGATTATTGCAGTAGTCAAGTCAGGGTATTACCAGGGCATGGATATATACAGAATGACACATACATACACGCCACAGACAGAGATTAATAGGGTTCCCCTTGTGGTCATTTACTGAATTGAAATACAGGAATTTTTCACTCTCCAAAAGGACAATGTGTTAAAGGGATACTCTAGGGTTAAAACCGGAGAAGGTTGGAAACAGAGGGGTTAAAGATTAAAACCACCTTACCCCTATGCATTCCCCCCTCTTGTTTTAACCTTATACAGGGTTATCCAAAGAGATCCGAATTGCTTGAGAAAGGTAACCGAACGCTGAAAATCAGTGTTCGGTTACCTTTCCTGACCATTCGGCTATCCAGAGAGCAGGCAATTCGCCAAATCCTGACGAATTGCCTGAACATACGTGCCTGTTCGGTCCCTGTTCGAGGGCAGTGAAATCCCCATAGAGAAGCACTGCTTCGGCTATTCAGAGAACACAAACCAGCAGTGAAAGGTTCCCTTAATGCCCTGCCATTCGGTGGTTTAATTCGGCAAATTTATTCAGGAGAATCCCATAGGCTTCAATGTTAAAAATATTCCCGTTTTAATTCAATATCTAATAAACCGTTCATTATAAAATTCTGCAGCAAAAAGTCTCTTTATTTATAGATTTTTTAGGATACTTTAAGCATTTTTCTGTTTTTTTTTTTTTTTTTTAAAAGTCAGATTTTTTTTTATTTATTTTTTTCAGTTTACTTATTTATTTTGTAACAGCCCTCTTTATTATCATTCCCTGGACCTCCTGTGAAAATTTCAGACATTTTCGCTCAGTAGTTTCTTTGCAAACAGCGTTTCTTTTTCCCAGATTCATACAAATGGTTTTGCTAATTTATTCACTGCCTCCTCTACGTCACAGCTGCTTCGGCTCTGTGTGATTCGGCTCCTGTTCGGCTCCTGTTCGGCTTTTTCGAAGGTCAATCCAGATGTTTTTGCTTGTTTTCAGCGTGCATTCGGTTAGTTTTCGTCAGGTTTGCGGCAGCTTTTCCCTGCAATTCGGGGACCCTGTGCTGTTTGCTGAATACACCGCAGGGTCACCGAAATGCAATCGGCAAAAGGAACCGAATTGAAGAGAACGAAAAGTCACCGAACGTGCGGTGACTTTTCGAATCTCTTTGGATAACCCTGTTAGTTTCCTACAAAAACCTCTCCTGAATCCAGTGCAGTTCTCGCTCTGATCTCTGGATGATATGACATGCTTCCAGCTCATTGTGTCACATGACTGTAGAGGGGCTGAAACACCAGCCAATCCAGTGGCCTCCGATGATACCATTTGATAAGTCTAGTTCCTAATGGTCTGCAAGTCCAAGAAACCTGCACTGAGAGATACCTGAGCTGAAAGATCCAACTTTCTCTGCCCCTTAATTATCATCATTATTATTTAATTATTGTCAACCCAATGCCATATAATAGAAAACAGATTGGAAAATTAACAATAACTTGCTACAAAGGTTCTATGTGATTGAAATCAAACACACTTTTTATTATTTGATTTATTTTACCGACTTATTAATGTACCAGAAACATTTTCTTATAGTAATACCACTGTGTCTTACATATCTTCTGTCCTTTACATCTTTTATACACAGTGCTTTTCAATTCACTTCTTGATTGCATTAAAAACGCAATAACTTGCTAACACGATGAACATCTTTTTTGCGCGCAGCGTTAAATGTTAACACCCGTAAACGCTGGTTTTAAATTCCGAGCGCATTCTTTCATCCGTCCAAAAATAATGCGCGTAAAAATGACGCCCAAAAACGCGCGCGCATTAACTGCACGCGGCGGACTGTTTTTTCACGCGATTCAGCCAATCAGAATTAAGAACCGCAATTGTCTCCCGTTAAGTTTTTGCGCCTGTCAAAATCAATCTGAGCATATATGCTGCAGCAATAATGAAAACACGCACAACCTCTCAATTTTATTGTTTGGGTATGCGTAGAATGTGTAACTATACTTTGCAGTATTTTTTTTTGGGCTGGTGTATTTGGTTTCGGCCAGGACGTTCAGATTTGCCGTTACCACCAGCTTTTAAAAGACGTTAAAATTATGCGCGCAAACGTTGTGTAGCGCTCACTCCCGGAGGAGCCCCTGAAAATGAACCACGGGTCAGTCTCCCCGCACTAGGGAATAAATATACTCCAACACAGTTGTGAGTTTTTATCATTTAAATAGTTTACTAAAATCTTGAGCAGATGTTGAAACACGGTATTCACAAGAGTTATTACAATATTTTCGTATTCCGGTAAAACGCGCAGCGGAAAATAAACGAAACACGAGGCTTCGTATTTCGGAAAATAAAATGTTCGCGACCGAACATAAAAGAATGCAATTTCCCGATAGTTCAGAAAAAGGGACACGTAGCGAAACCCCAAACATACAATCCCTTTCGTATTACGGCGAACGCGCAGCGGAAAAAAAAGAAAAATGTATTCGGAACGTATCTTTGACTTTAACCCCCGTTCCGATTCGCAAAAGGAAAGGAGTCCTGTACAAGTTAAGTTCCAGAATGTGAGAAGCGTATCTGTGTGTGTGTGGTACCCGGGTACTGTTCAACTGGCCAGTGAATTTATTAAAGGAAAGTCTTCGACTAGTCAGTTGGGGCCCTGTGAACTTAAAAGAGAAAAACAGCAGAGCGTCCTTTAATCATACAAACAGGCTTGGAGGCCTCTCACCCATCTGATGACTGCTTTAGGCTCCGCTGACCCAGGACGTCTCTCCACCCGATTTTGACTGGGGATACTAGCGGCCGGATCCGTTGTCTACCTTCATGCAGCTTGTCCAGCTCCCCGCCTGCTCTCCGTTCGATTCCGCCGGTCTGCAGCTGTTGTCTGGGTACTGGCAAGTCTCCTTCTCCTCAGGTTGAGTGACCCAAATAGGAATTACAGGTCTCCCTCGGGCTTTGGCCTAGCTCCTCCAGCGGTCTCCTCAGTGCGTCTGCTTTCTCTCATCCCCTGGCGCGCTCTGGCCCTTTCTCCACGAGGCAGAGGATGTAAGTATCCAGTCTCCACCCACTTCCTGGCTTCTTGCAAAGCATGCCAGTTATTGTAGTCCCAATGTCCAGTATCTCTGATTGCGATAGTCTCCATCTTGTGGCCAAAAGTAGGTACTGCCACAGCAAGATTTTTAGCACAGCGCTACAGTTGTCCGTTAAAATTTGCGCTAATATTGTAATACCTTGCGCGCACCAGCGCACAAACGCATTTGCGCTCACAATGTTAAGTATAGGATGCTCAAAGTACATTACGCTCGCAAAGGATTCACGCAGGTTCACCCGCATTAGACGTTAACGCGCATTTTTTGCGCAGACATTGTAATACGACATTCTGCGCAAAGGGTTTTTCCCTTCGCGTTAATGCATTTGTGCGCAGGCGTTAACGTTTGCGCAAAGTATTTAATAGAGCCCAAAGATATTTCCAATCCAGCCAGTTTACAGTATTTTATAAATATTGGAAGAATTACATTATTAAGGATCGTAACAAACTACAAATCTCATTTAAGTATATATTAGGAACCATAAAGCCAGGGATCCACCTGGGGACACTGTTATTGAAATAAAAGTCTGCTGAAGTTCCTTGTCAGAATGTAAAACAAATAAGCCTCATTATTTTTGGTTGTTGAAACTTAGCATTATACATCCCCAGTGCTACATTTGAAACCGCTAAACGGATGCATAACTGAAAGCATAGGTAACCATGAATAGCTTGCTGTATCATCGGGGATGAGTATTTGTCTCCAAGCAGATCTCACCGGAAAATGTTAGATGCGTCCCAGAACCTGCCATATGTACATACTGAAGAATCAAAATATCTTTAATCATCTGTTGTTAGCATGGTATTTGATTGAATGCCAGGGTTCTGCACACAGATGATAGAAAATGATAGTCTTTTCCCGACATTCTAGGGTCAAGAAGAAATATTTTTCCAGTTTGTTGCATATTTGCAGATTGCATCAGACTAGACTTGTTGCCTTCTTTTGTATGAACAGCAGTAGCTGATGTGTGGAAGGCTGAACTTGATGGGTGCACGTCTTTTTATCAGCCATATGTAGCAATATATATATTCGTAGTGTTCCACTGAATCATTGTTCTTTAAATCTTTGAAAAGGCCTGTAAAATATTAACTTTTCTTACCATTTAGCTGAGTACCCTGTACTTTCTGTTTCTTTGATGTCCTTGGTGTACATTCTCTATCTGTTGTCACAATGAGACTTTCCAAATTCAAAACCCATCCCACATGGTAAATGTGTGAGCTGATCACTAACAAGTATAACTGCAAAGAAAAAAGCTGGCCAGAGTGTCTGAAAGCTAAAACTATAGCCCAACACTCACCTGTTTGTATAACTGTGTGCACAATCTTATAGCAGAGAATTAGGAGTAGGGTTACTTTTAGGTTTGAGTTACTCTTACAGGTCTATACAAAGAAAGGTGAAAATCAGGAGAATTGGCAGGAGAAGAGAACAATCTAGACCAAATAGCCGATTTGGAAAGTGAGATAAAAGAGAGAATTTTTCTGGTTTGGCTATTTTGACCTAGAATTTTAAATTCTCCAGTCATTCTCCTGAGTTTCACCTTTCTTTGAACAGACCTGTAAGTGTTACTGTTAGGGGAAGGGGGTTTAATTGTGACTCCTTGTTGGGTGGCTGGTAGTTATCTTGTGACTCATTTTGGGTGGCTGGTTGGTTATCTTGTGACTCATTTTGGGTGGCTGGTAGGTTATCTTGTGACTCATTTTGGGTGGCTGGTTGGTTATCTTGTGACTCATTTTGGGTGGCTGGTAGGTTATCTTGTGACTCATTTTGGGTGGCTGGTTGTTTTTTTTTTGTGAAAGGATTTTACCAGGAAGGATACATTGAGATTTCTCTCGTTTTCAAGTATGTCCTGGGTGGCGAGTATGTACAGTTAGCACTGGTGTATTTTGGCCTAGGCCAACTAGGCCCAGGCCTAGGGCGGCACTTTCCAGGGGGCGGCGGCGGCCCGCACTGGGTGGCCCCACCCCTAAATAAAAAATAAAAAATTTTTTTTTTTGGCTTTTGCAAAGTATTTTACCAGGAAGGATACATTGAGATTTCACTAATTTACACTTTCAATTTCACTTTCCAGGGGGCAGCAAAAAACCTCACCACTAAATGGGTTACTCACAGAGCACCGAAATAACGCCAACTTTTTGGTGTTCTGTAGTTCCCTGCACTTAGGAGAATAAAATTTCCCCACCCTGCAGTGAATTCACCATTCACCGCAGGGTCCCCAAAGTGCATGGAGTCGGCCGCTGAATGCTGCCACCGCAAACACCTGGCCTGCTGTTTTCAAAAGAACTACTGAACGAAAATGTCTGGAATTTACATATAAGATCCTATGATAGATAATAAAAAGTTCTGTTACAGAAAAAAGAAAAACTGCTATTAAAGAAAAGGGGGATTTTGCCCAAAAAAATCTGAAAAATGACTAAAAGGTACTAAAAAAAAATCAATAAGTAAAGACTTTTTACTGCAGATTAAAATAATAAATGATTTATTAGATATTGCATAAAAATGGGAATATTTTTAACATTGAAACCTATGGAGTTCGCCTGAATAAACCTGCTGATTGAAACCACCGAACATCAGGGCATTTCACTGCCATTTCTCTGAATCTCAGTACCACATGACTGGCTGCCCGCCCTTTCGTTAACACAGACTCTATTCTGGACTGAACACCCACCGGGAAGGGAATCAAAGCTACAGTGCACCCTCTGGCAGTGGCACCCCACTGCTGACAAGATGGCTCCACAGCATAATTGCTGTGTGCTCATATACACTCGGTTTGCTGGGAGTTTTATTGCAGTGGATTCTGATGCACTCATACACACCGCACATTGCATTGCTGGGAGTTTTATTGCTCTGGATTCTGTGATACACACTGCATATTACTGTGAGTTTTATTGCCCTGGAGCTCTGGGATACGCTCATACACACTGCACATTACTGTGAGTTTTATTGCTGTGCAGTTCTGTGATATGCTCATACACACTGCACATTTCCGTGGGTTTTATTGCTGTGCAGCTCTGATGTGCCCATTTTGGTGGGTTTTATTGCTGTGCAGCTCTGTGATACGCTCATATGCAGTGCACGTTTCTGTGGATTTTATTGTTCAACCAATTAGAGCGGCTGTGATCCAGTATACTTGACTTGCGTGGCTGTTCTTTGTAAAAATGCTTGAATTTAAACATTTCATAATTTTCTTTATCTCAATAGATACATTTGAAATGGTATACAAAATATACAAGTAGGCACTTGGTTTCCACTTTTAATATAAAGAGAGGAAAAGGCAGAGCTCTAAGAGGAAAAGGTGGAGCTTAAAGAGGAAGGGTGGGGATTAACCAGGAAGAGGTGTGCCCTTGACAGGAAGGGGTGCGTCAAATTTAAATTAGGGGGTGCACGAGTTTAGTCAGGCCTAGGGCAGCACAAAACCTAAATACACCACTGACCGTTAGGTGTCTTGCCAAGGACACTTACTGGAGAGGTTGCTTGCTGGGATCGAACCCATGACTCCACAGGCTCTCTCCATGCAGAGCGGTGACATTACCTCTACTCCACCCAGCCGGTACATCTTGGTTATCTTGTGACTCATTTTGGGTGGCTGGTTGGTTATCTTGTGACTCATTTTGGGTAGCTGGTAGGTTATCTTGCACTCACTGGTGAGCATGGGTTCCAATATTTATAATGGAAAGGACAGTTTGACTTCATTGGACAGCTACAGCTCTTTGTGAATTTTCAGGCTTTCCCACATCTAACTACTTATGTGAACCCTAAGGCTAGGGTCAGACGAACGCAGCTTTAACGTGCGTTTAGCCGCACAAAATCACGGCCGTGCTAGCAGCAAATGACGTCCAATGCCGGGGAACACACGAAGTACGGCCGCACGAAAGTTCGTCCGCGCAACGCAAGTGGCAAACGAACGCATTTTTTCGAGAACGTCAAACCGCTACTACTGACGTACAGAGTGCGCTGCGGCCGCATAGCGGCGTGTGTGTGTGATTGGGAGACATCAGACGCTGCTAATGTCCGGCCAACATAACGTCCAGACACAAAAAGTGTTTTATTGATGATCCGTACAAAATCATGGACGAAAAGCGCATCGTATGACCGCTACCGCGTATTCCGTGAAAAAATATGTCCGTTCGTTCGACCGCACTTTTCCACGGTCGACGCGAAAAATGCGTTCGTCTGACCCTAGCCTAAGCTGTCACAATTGTTTTTTCAAATTTGAGAAAATGTGAACGTCAATCAGTGGCTTTCTCGGTTAGATGATCACCACACCCCTGACCCTTATTAGAGGTGCAAGAACTCCGGAGTTTTGCTTATCATAACATGTATTTAAAACATTTGATGCAAAGTTAAGAATTAAATTTAGGTTAAAATATAAATTTTGCACAGAAATTAATGTTCTGAGATAGTAAAAAAAATAAAATGAATGGAATGTCACTCATTTTTAATGATTCATGTATTGTTTTATCCATTACAGAGATATTGTTGGAATGAAAGATTCTGAACCCAAGGTGGTGTCCCTTATCTCACACAATATCACGCAGGGTCTGCATTATCAGCGTACTGGCAGAAATGACCTTTGTGTCAAATACTGTAACTGTGATAAACATAAATAATGAAAATGGTCAGATCACCTTCTTATGGGGATTTTTAGTGCTCATAATCAGATTATTAGCAATGCAGCTTCCACAAAATACCCGTATATGGAAATTTACAGTAACACCTTGTTTCTGTACTTTACAGGGAATTTCAGTCATTATAACCCACTGAATCTGATCCCTGTACGGCAGTTAGTGACCCCAGAGCTCTCCCTGTATTCTGCCCTCTCCCTGGCTGTTGCAATGCATCAGTAATGTATTTGAACTTTTTGTATGTTTTTCAAAGGATATTCACCAAAAGGTGAAATTTCGGTATTTGCCCTAAATATTAAAAGAAAATGCTGACATTTTTTCTTCTAATAAAACATACAGGCTGTACTTTATTTAATGAATGTAGTGATAGTACAAGGGGAATTTAATTTTGTTTAACAAGGTAACAAAGTACCAAAGTGTGAAAAGTAAACATTTATGTTTCACACTAAAGCATGTTGACAGGAGGTGCAAGTTTTATTACGGAGGAACATTCCCGAAGCATTGAAATGTTAGCACACTCTGCTTCTGAGTAACATATTTCATTACCCTTAAGTCCAGTATGGTGACAGACATATATTAGAAATGTAACGTGCACCTTTATTATTGCCAGTTCTCTATATTAATGTGAGCTTGGCTGAAACAAATTAAATAAAAGGGATAAAATTAATACAGATACTTATCATAAAAGCTATTCAGCATTATGAAAACTCCGTATAAATTTAAAGAAGTTTAATTTCTTTTGTGCAAAGGTTTCTTTCAAAAGCTTTTAAGTTTATAGATTTGCTGTATTATATTGTTGGTATAACAATATATCTAAAATAAAGGAAATGTTAATCGTTTGGTTGAATAACAGTTTCTAAACTGCAGTGATAAATGTTCGTGTTCGCTCCAGCAGGGTATGCATACGCGATTTGGTCCGATCAAATCGTAATTCGGCTGAATAAACGGCAATTTGGGACAATCTGACTTGCCAATATCTGAACCAAATTCCTCTCCAGATAAAACATCCCAAATTGATCCAAACAAATCTGATATTTTAGATATATCCGGATTAATTGGGAATGCTCCACAGCTTTACTGACGCCTGTGGGTCATTTTGTGGGGCATATTCTGCATTTGATGCACCATATTGTAGCATATACCCCATTTTTTGCTTAATTTTTGGATCATATGCTCCATTCTGTGCATTATTTTTGGATCATATGCTTCATTCTGTGTTATTCTTGGAGCATTTGTCCTATTCTGTGCACCATTTTTGCCGCATTTGCATTATTCTGTGAGTCATTTCTGGAGCACATGACCCATTTTACCTGTGAGCACCTCTACTACAGGGTATATGATATAATATATATTTAATATGTTGTGCAGAGTCAGCAGGGCTGAGAGCAAGTAAGGGGTTAACCTGGGAGGGCAGGTACTTCCCCTACAGCCCTTCCTGTTAAAAACACAAAAGTATCACAGGTTATTGAGAGTGGAGTAGCTGAGGCTGAGTCTCACACAGAAAGCTCTGTGTGTGTTTGGCTGCTCTGGAGCAATTGGACCGTACCTGGGTGAGACTACCTATTGCACTACGCAGTGCAACTTTACTTGAAAGACTTTTGCTTTATGTTGATGGATTTCTGAGAAAAGCTATTTACTTTACTGATTGCTGAGAAAAGTTGTTTACTTTACTGTTGCTGAAGAAAGTTGTTTTGTTCTGTTGCTGCTGGATGCAGTAAAACCAAAATCAAGAGGAAAAAGACTGCTTGTTTATATCAGGACTGTGTAGAAGGCGCACGTGTACCCCTGGGGTTCCCTACAATGTATATTATAAAATATTTTATAATATTCCATTTACACATAAATACAGAAACATTTTAAACGTATCTACATGACTGAAATGATCTGCCACCTTCTATTAAGGCCAGTTGACCATACATCTTCCGATCTTATAGCTCGAAGTTTATAAAATATTTCCCTAAGGCTCCTGTCAGACGAGCGCAGCGTTCACGTCCGTGATGGCGCACAAAAGTACATCCGTGATAGCATGACATAAAGGCCAATGGAGTCCCACACACGAAGTACGTCCGCACTGAACTGCTGACGCACAACGGCCACGGCAAATGGACGCAAGTTAGGCAAGAATGTAAAACCGCTAGAACGGACGTGCGGAGTGCTCTTCGTCCACAACGTCCGCATAGCTTTGTGTGTGAGTGATGAACGAGGTCAGACAGACTGCAATTGTGCTGCCAGCATTTTTGACGGACAAAATGTTTTTCAGATTTCATTTATCTTCCCTGCTACATCCGTCAAAAATAACGTCAGTTTAAAAAACGGACTGTGTGCCACTATTGCATCTTCCATCAGAAAGTGCGCCCGTACTGCACGGGCGCACAGTCCGTACAAAATGCGCTCATCTGACACCAGCCTTAATCCAACACGTAGTCTACTGCTCACGCTTCTTCTTTTTGTTTCATGTCAGGGACTTTGATAAAAGCATTCAAACGAAAAGCCAGAGAGCCGTATTCTAGCCAAGCCTTTAGTATTAAGTATATCGGCTCCGATACTAAGGTCTCCCCTACTATTACAAGATAAGCCACAAACTCCTGAGGCCAATAAATAAAAAAAAATCCCTGTGCAGAATACAATGATCCCCATAACACACTATGCTCCCGCCTGTCACTGTCTAAGTGGGGGCTTATCAAGTTACCACAACTCTCCCCACCCTGCTGCAGTTAGCCCATTCACTACCAAATGATTTCCCAAAAAATAATTGCCAGGAATCAATGTTTTTAAACACTTTTTAAAGTCATTTTAAATTAATTATACCCTGGGAAATATTCCCAGTGTATTTCTTATTGTAGTAATTTATTTGGCAGGCAGATAGCACCATCTACTGGCCAAATGGAGTTACAGCAATTTGAGCTGCAGCTCGTGGTTCCCTACATCGGCTGCTGAAAGCCCGATATGTCAGGGCATTCTTCAGCCAATTTAAAAAAGGCATTATGTCCATAAGGCTAAAACTTTGGGGCACCTTCTGCTGCCCAAAAGCAAACAAATTCCCTTTGCTTTTGTCCTTCACAGCTACAGATTAAGATAACTCTATATCGGGACCTGATAGCGCCTTTGATGTCCCGAGTTATCTCGATCTTGGTAGTGAAGGGGTTAAACATTTGAAACTGAGCAGCAATGGCTGCTAATAATGAACAGCGGGGATCTGTCACTGGTCCCACTGAAACAAGAGCCAAAGAGTGAAAGAGATTGCTCATTGGTGGAGTAGCCTTTTTTCTTTTTTGCCAGCCTTACCTACCCAGTTTGATATAAGGGACTTCAAAAAAGACATTGAAAGGAGAAGCCAGCGTTTGTAAAACATTAACCCTTTTTTAAACACCTTGCATTATAGATAAGGTTCAAGTACATGCCATGTTCATAAATCTTACAAAGCCCATATCTGCCAGCTTGCTGATAATACAGACAGTCTGAAACTGTGTACGATAATGGACACTGTCTAGAGTTTAGAACATTTCATTCCAGTAATATTTGTGTAAAGGATAAATGAAAACATGAAAATTTAAATATGAGCAAATTTACATTATTTTAATTTATTAACTATCTCTAAACAACAGTTTCTGTGCAACATTTGTATTTTACCCTGTTAACTTTGCATCCTCTGTTTATTTATTTATTTACAAAGTCTTTTACCAGGATGGATACATTGAGATTTCTCTCGTTTTCAAGTATGTCCTGGGTTCAAGAACATTGAAATTTTACAGTCGTTACAGAAATGCAAAGCACTAAATGCAAGATATTAAAAAAATAACACATACAGATTAACACAGAAAATAAATATGTAGGAAATATAGTCACTATGTTACATGTTTACTGGTGCATTCTGTATAGAGGAATGTTAATAAGGAGCTCTTGCATGGCTTAATACTGGGGGAAGATTTGATGGTGTCTGGGAGGCTATTCCATAATTGTGGTGCTCTGTAGGAAAATGAGGATCGAGACACTTTCTTTTTGTATTGTGGTATTGCAAGCAAGGTGCAGGTCCTGGATTGGAGTTTATAGGATGAGGGAACTGCTAGGGGAAGCAGCCTATTCAGGTAGGGTGGTAGCTTCCCAGAAAATCTCTTAAACACCAGCAAGGTTATTCAGAGAGGTGAAAATCAGGAGAATGACTGGAGAATGGAAAATTCTAGGTCAAAATAGCCGATTTGGAAAGTGAGATAAATTAGAGAATTTTTCTGGTTTGGCTATTTTGACCTCGATTTTTCCATTCTCCAGTCATTCTCCTGCTTTTCACCTCTCTCTGAATAACCCTGCAGGTTGGAAAGGTGAAGAGTGCGTCTAGATTCAAGCGACGGCCAGTTTAGCTCTTTTAACATGTCACAATGGTGGGTCATGTAGTTACATTGTAGCACAAAGCAGCAGAAAAAGTTTTACAATGTAGTAAGTTTCTGGAGGTGTGTTTGCGGGGCCGCTGCATACACTACATCTCTGTATTTAATAGCCGGCATAAGCATTTGTTGCACAATCTACTTTCTTACCGCTGGGCTCAGGCAGGATTTGTTTCTGTACAGGGCACCTAGTTTGGGGTAAAGTTTAGATGAGAGTTTTTCGATGTGGGGGCCAAATGATCGATTTTGGTCTAACCACATACCTAGATATTTGAGAGAAGTGACTGTGGTCAGCGTACCATTTGGTCCTGACACATAGATGGGGAGATTGCAAGTTTAGGTGCTGTTCCAAAGAGCGTCGTTACAGTTTTGTCAGTATTTAGAAAAAGTTTGTTTCAAATCAAGGTTATGATAACTGTTTTTTGTAACAAAAATGTGAATTGATTAATAAATATAACTTCAAAGAGTCTTCCATTGTGTAGCTCCTTCTACCTCTTCTTTTTCCATCAGCCTCGCAGACGTGCCCAGATGCAGCCTTTCCCCTAATGCAGCCAGCAACAAATTAGGCGTACTTGTGGAAAGAGGGTGTATATTTTACCGTAGCTTAATGATTAAGATCCAAGTCTGTTACTAGCATTAATCCCAACCACATTAGAATGTTTATTTTTTATATTTTGGTACTTTTGGAGTTCACAATAACTAGCGAAAATATTTTGCACAAACTTCTCAAACTGCCAGTTACTCTTGCCTTCTGCTAAGCAACATTGCACATTATAACCCGTGCAACTCAGAGTAAAACCTTCATCAACTTACACTTTGGATGCCTTTTTAGCAAAGAGTCAAAACAAACCTCTAAACATTCTTGCGTTCACTCTTGATTAACTTAGATGGAGCCCTGCTCTGTCAGAATAAAACCACAAAATGAGAGCATGTGCAGAAGATGTTAGATTGCGATGCCAAGGACTGTTTATTAAAACCCCACAATTGTGGTTTTGAATGCAGCCTCCACAGAAAATGCGCTCGATCTGTGGCTCCTGATTTGCATTGAAACAATCGCCCTTTAAATATTATCTGTCTGTTCAAGACCAGCTTTGGCAATAATCTCTAGAAAGCAGGCGTCTATCCAAACCACCAGAGACATGTCAGCAAACAGTTTAACTTCCTTTTTTTCTCTGTGGGTGACCAGAGTAACGGAAAGTCTGGTTTGACTAAAAACTCACTCACTGTAGGCCAGAAGATACATTTGATATGTGAGTAATTTTGTATCATGTGAAGTATCGCCAATAATACACACAGGATTCTATTCCACCTGAGCTGT
This sequence comes from Leptobrachium leishanense, assembly GCA_009667805.1. Lineage (NCBI taxonomy): Eukaryota > Metazoa > Chordata > Amphibia > Anura > Megophryidae > Leptobrachium > Leptobrachium leishanense. The sequence continues at coordinate 298,454,216 of CM019067.1, forward strand.
TAGCATTATTGAGTCAGACATTAAACCCTTCGTTACAGTGATCATGTAAACATGATCAATAGAACAGACACAGTAGCACGAGATCGTGATAACTCCATCTGGAGCTATTTGTTGCAAAAGAATTTTATTTGCACTTGGATTCCAGAACGTGCTCCCAAGGTTTTAGCCCTGTGGGCGTGATGTCTCAGATGCTATCACTTTTTATAATCAGCTGGTTATATGTCTGCATGACATCTCTTCCGCTGATTCTGCAAGGAGCTCAGAACTGTAGTAACTCCTTTTGGCCAGCAGATGGCAACATCTCCCTGCAAATAGGTTATTACAGTAAGGAATACATAAAGAATATTCCAAAATATTTCTTACTGTAAAAATAATTTAAAATAATTTAAAAAGAAAGAAACAAAAAAACCCTGTAGTTCCTGATAGTGTTTTCTTGGAAAATCACTTGGTAGTGAAGAGGTTAAGTATAGCAGCCCCACTCGTTAATGCTAACGGTTCAATTGCTGTTCCTTGTACGGCAGGATACTTGCATAAAAGCTTTCTATACTTTGCTTAGGTATTGTTAATATTAAGGCAGACGGGGAATGACGAACGATTCTGAAGTCAATCATTCTTAATATAGAATGCAGCAAATAAATAAAACCAGAAATAAAATCGAGTACATCAAATAGACACGACAGATGAGAGAAGAAAATGATACCAGTTAGAATCAGAAGAATTTAAAAAAAAAATCTGGTTACTTTTTATTGACCCCATAGTGACCAGATGGTTTTTCCATTGTCTCTCCGATAAGTACCCACTGCTGTTTTTACATTTCTGCACTGGTTGTGTTAAGCTCTAATTTTCCTCTTACTCGTTTATGGAACCCTCACATATTATATACAGTTTTTCTCTCCATAAAGTGGACTTTATAAAGATATCATTATTTTAATTAGATCATATAATTTACTATAAAAAATTCTGAACTATAATGGACAAAAAAATGGAAAAAACACACTTTTTTGTGCTTTGACCCCCAAAATCTACAACCGACAAAAAAAATACCCTAGCTAAATAGTTTCAAAATTTTGTCCTGAGGTTAGAAATACACAATTTTTACATGTTTTTGCTTTTTAACCCCATCAGTGCTGAGCCATTTCACCTCTGTGTGCTGAGCTCATTTTGACAGTCTTATGTTCATCATGTTTAAATGTGATTTTAAGTCCTATTTTATTATACAACCTTTACCAAAATATTTTTTTTTAAAAAAAAACTTTTTTTATTGTTTTTTTTATTTTTACACCAAACATGTCATGTTTGTTATCATTGGAAAGGCCATAATCTTGCTTTTCCCAATGATACCAAACATGAACCGCTAACTGCTCTCCAAAGCACCCCTATATCTCCACTTGGCAGCTCCGGGGTTACCTGGCCAACTGTCGTCATCACGCATATGGCGTCGACATCAATGGGTGGGGGGTGGCCCCCGAGGACTGGCTGACATCCAAGATGTCAGCCACCTCCAGGAGAGGACCGGGATTTAGCACAATTAATGACAAATCGTGATCCGGTACCTAAGGGGTTAAAGAGAAGCACTGCTGGAAAGGGCAGACTCTGCCCTTTCTAGCGGTGCCTCTCTTGTTTCTCTTAAGCCGTTTGGGAGGGAGAGGGGTCCAAAGGACCCACTATCAGGTTCTCCCATAGCAGGCACCGGGGGGCACCTGACACTGACGTCATCGCACCTGGCAGTGAAGTCCGTGCGACAGCTGGTGCCCATAAAACCATTGGTCTGGCTTCAAGGAAGCAGGTCTGACATGGGACCCTGGCCAGAGAGGAGAGTATAGAGAGGGATGGGAGCAAAGGACCACTGATGTACATAGTACATCCTTGATCCTTAACAGGACATTTTCCCAGGAAGTACAATGTATGTCAGTGGTCCGTATGGGGTTAAAATACATTCATATAATTTCTACAGTGTAATAAGCATTTCTATTGTGTTGTCTCTGTCCCAGTAAACTAGCACTAGCTCTAACTACTAATTAGCTTTATAGCAACCATGCCAGAAGATGTGCATCTGGACAAATTATGGAAATTTCAGGGTGAGATTATTCTAGAAGTGCTCAACTGTTTGATTAATTAGAGAAAATTGTGGGAACACTGACAAAGTTGGAAAGGTGGAACTGGAGCAAATTGAATTGCAGTATATTTGCAAAATGATGTAGATCTGATAAACCTATTTCAATGCTAAGGAAGAACACAGTTGGTTATTTCTTGAAAATAAATCTCAGATTTTTATTTTTATCGTAATGCCGCAGATCTTTCCAATAAATAACTGCAAACAGAAGGGGAGAGTCAGCATGAAATATCAGAGAGTGATTCAAAAGAAACTTGGCACAAAATAACCTAAGCGGAGATATTTGATTGTGTTTCTGAGAGAAGTGTGGATTTTAGTTTGATGGCAAAAAAAGATAAAATATCCAAAACCTGCCAATCTAAGGCTAGGGTCAAACGAAAGCATTTTTACACGCGAACGTAAAAAAGTGCGTCCGAACGAATTGACGTATTTTTTCACGGAATTCGCGAAAACGGTCATACGATGCGCATTTTCGTGCGTGATTTTTTACGGATCGGCAATAAAACACTTCTTGCGTCTGGACATAATGTTGGCCAGACATTAGCAGCGTCTGACGTCTCCCAATCACGCACACACGCCTCTAGCGGACGCAGCGCACTCTGTACGTCCGTACTAGCGGTTTGACGTTCTAGAAAAAATGCGTTTGTTTGCCACTTGCGTTGCGCGGACGAACTTTCGTGCGGCCCTACTTCGTGTGTTCCCCGGCATTGGACGTCATTTGCTGCTAGCACGGCCGTGATTTCGTGCGTCTAAACGCACGTTATAACTGCTTTCGTCTGACCCTAGCCTAAATGCAATCAACCTCATACAATTATTTCATTGCTGTACCACTTGACACATGTTGGCAGGCATGTACTGGCCATTGGGACTACTGGAAGATTCCTGTTTGGCCAGGGTCTCTAAGGGCAGGTGCGACCAGTTACATGCCTGGGCATCTCGTTGGTCGGGTGGCCGCCTGGGCCTCTCCTGGGCCTGCCTATTTTAATTTTTTATTTTTTTTAAATGTAAAGACCATTTATTCTGTTTATATTTTGCAAAACACTTAGGGCTATATTACATAGTTGGTGCTAACTTAACCAGAGCTGTTGTAAACTTCCCAGAGCCATTATAGCCTATGGAGGTTTTAAGTTTACAACAGCTCTGGTTAAGTTAGCACCAACATTGTAATATGGCCCTTATTTTTTTAAACCACATTTTTGTATTTCTTTTTTAGACATTGTTTTTTTCTACTTTTAAAGATTTTTAAAAAAATTGTGACAGATCTTTTTATTATTTTTATAAAGGATTTTTTATTATTTAGACACATTTTCATTGATTTAAGCTCCTATTAGTAGAATATACTGTTTTTTTTCAGTTCAGAAGAATTTTGCCAATGCCAATTCGGCATGATTCAGCAGTTAAAGGTGCTATTTGGCGTTTTCCACAACATCTGATTACTGCTTCGGCAACTCCAAGGCAAAACTTGGTGCACATTCACTAAATTGTGAATTCGCACAGGTCTATTCAAAGAAAGGTGAAACTCAGGAGAATTGACTGGAGAAGTGAAAATTCTAGATTAAAATAGTCAAACTAGAATTTCTTTTCCATTTATCTCACTTTCCAAATCGGCTATTTGGTCTAGATTGTTCTCTTCTCTTGCCAATTCTCCTGAGTTTCACTTTTCTTTGAATAGACCTGACAGTATTTTCGGTGAAATGGAATCATGCCAAAAAATCCGAACAAATATATAGATACTTGAAAACAAGAGAAATCTCAATGTGTCCTTTCTGGTAAAATACTTTATAAAATATATAGCTCCAGGCTCATTGAGATCTTAATCCAGCACTGTGTGTTTGCATAATTGGAGTGGGCTGGTCTGGATGAAGCCCAGGGCCTATTCATTTATTTTTTGTGTGCCAGTCCAGCCCTGCATGTTGGTAGTAGTTTCCTTGGACCACAGGAGTGTTCACTATATTAAAATTTAAGTTTTAAAAACCACCACACTTTGGGCCCTATTACATTCTTTGTGCAATTTCGTCCACGAAGCGCAATTTTTTTTGCGCACAGCAAAATTCGTTATCGCACGAAAATTAATGTGGTATTACGATCCGAGCGCATTTTTTAATCCGTCACTTATTTTCATGCGCAAAAACGACGCACAAAATCGTGTGTGCATTAACGTTGCGCGCAGAAATCGGTGGGCAGACTGTTTTTTCACGGGATTCAGCCAATCAGAATTAAGAACCACCATTTTCAAACGTTAGGTTGTTGCGCCTGTCAAAGTCAATCTGTGTATATGTGCTGCAGCAAAAAAAAAAAAAAACGATTTATTAATTTTATTGTTTGGGTATGTGTAGCATGTGTAACTGTACTGTGCTGTATTTTTTTTTTCGTGCTGGTGTATTTCGTTTCGGCCAGAACGATCAAATTTACAGTTACCACCTGCTTTTCAAAGACGTAAAAAAACAGTTAGTATAAAACAAGAGGTCCTAGATCCTGTACAAACTAAGCCCTGGATCGCACCATAAGGAATTTCTTTCCATGCAATATGTGAGCTTTTACATTTACGCTCACACGGATAATGTGTACGGGTCTTTACTACAGTTATTATGAATTAATAATATACTTTTTAAACCATAACATTCTTTGCACTCTTATGCCATGTATTTAATTTGCCTTTTTGAATCTCTTGCTACAAGAACTCTTGAAGATATTTTATATTCCTTGCAGATGAGTAAAGCTATCAGAGAATGGCTGAAGATGATGCAATTTACTTTAATGTAGCCTATTGTTCCATTGTTTAATATGCATTTTAGCTGATTGCATTTTATTTATAGCTTTAAAGGGAACTGCCAGTCATTTTTTAAATTACCCAAATGCTTTTAGAATGTTAATACACCTTACCAGGCAGTAGTACACAGGAGTAGCAGGAGTCACACAGGGACTTAGCAAGAAAGTAAAGTCAAAAGAGAAAGAAATAAAGACTAGTGATGGGCCAAACACCCCTGTGTTTGGTTCGCATTCAAACTCGAACATCCGAAAACGTTCGACCGTGAACTCGAACACAATTCGAACACAATGCAAAGTCAATGGGGCTCGAACTTTCAGAAATTAAGGTCCCCTCCAAGAGGGCATATATGCAATATATTGGCCATAAAAGGTGTATGGGGGTCCTGGGAGACAGGAAACAATGAGAAAAAAAAAGATTAACCCTTTCACTGCTGAGTGCTGAGCCATTTCGCCGTTGTGCACTGAGCTCATTTTTAATGCTTTTGCTCATGTTTAAATGCGATTTGAAGTCATGGGAAATGTTTGACCAACAAGGTGTGGGAAATGTTTGACCAACAATCAGTGGGAAATATTTGACCAAAAAGGTGTGGGAAATGTTTATGAATCCCATAGGCTTCAATGTTAAAAATATTCCCGTTTTAATTCAATATCTAATAAACCGTTTATTATTCTATTCTGCAGTAAAGAGTCTCTTTATTTTTAGATTTTTTTAGAATCTTTTAAGCATTTTTTGGAATTTTATTAGAAAAAAAATTTCCTCGCACTTTACGCAAACGTCCTGAAAAGTTCGAAGTTCGCAAATTTTCGAACTGCCGATGTTCGAATCGAACATCGAACCGATTAAAACCGGCAGCCCATCCTTAGTAAAGAGGTCAGGAAAGAGAAGTAAGGCGGTCGGGGAGGAGGGTAAGGAGGTCAGGAGAAGGGAACTAGTCCTTTGATTCTTCTTTTAAGTATGAATAACTCAATAAAGGAAATTAATTATGGCTGGTAATCAGAAAAATGCTGTTTTTTAACATGTTGGATTGATTTAGGGAGAGTCCAAAAACCACTAGAATGCCCAATAAAAATAATATTGACATATTTTTAACCTTTTTTATTTTTTTATGGTTGATTAAAATTTAAGGTTGCATAATGCTCATGATGGCAATATCAATAAAGTGTTAGTTATTATTAGCCTTATTTTGAATACTCCTTTTATTAGCCTTTGTTTTTAGTGAATCAAATGCACTACGAGTAAAAACTGTAAAGGTCAGGCAGAGATGTGATTGTGGGTATCATCGCGTTGTGACTAACAGAAGATTGAGTGATATTAAATTGCTCTGTTATGCTTGAGGGTTATTTACAAAATGCTGTTGTTTAATGTTGTTTCAAACATTGGTGAAAATCGACTGTTGTTGTTCAGCAATCCCAATACGGAACAATACGAACAGAAATGGCAGTGGAAGTTTCACTGATGGGGAATGTATTTTCAAATGAAGCTAGAATAGGAGTTAACCAAATGTGTGCTAGCTATTTGTTTGTGAACACTATAACTTTGTCTTATGCCTTATAGAGAGGTTAATTAATAGGTTCGATCAGGATGACTGAAGAATCATCCACAGTGTCCTGAAGATGGATATCCCCTAACGCAAAACATAGTGACCTAATGTTAAACACACCATAACAGTAGGCATCACTACTCTAAACTCTACCCATAACTGATATTCACTCTTGTTCACAATGAAGTTATGGTACAGGGTACAGCACTTAACACCACTTTGTAATTTTGATTGATATTACTAACTCTATCTGTCATAACACTGGGATACATTAATTGTATTGCAGTCTATAACACTGTGTCATGGGGGCACCCGGTGTGAGCCGAGGTGGAGCCCCTATTCGGGGTTTGATAGCCCATATGGCAGGAGTGTTTCTGGTTGCATAACAGAGTATTGGAGTGCACCACACAGCTGCACAAAGAAAACACAAACAGGAAGAGCAAGAGTTAAGGGAATACCCAGATACACAGGTACTCAACAGTAAACAAAAGGGAACCCTTATCTAGAATATGGTCCTTAGATGGCCATCTAAAACTAAGGAAAGGAACACAAACTGCTGGGTGAAACAAAATAGAACACAGTGAAGTACAAAGGGGGAATCCAGAGACAGAATCAGAACAAAAGCCAAGAATCACAAACCAGAACTGGTAGTCATACAAGAGCCAGGGATCAGAAACCAGAGAGGGATGTCAGACAAGTCAGAAGTCGGCACACAGGAAATCTGCACAGAAAGGGTAAACTAGAAAACAAAGGCACAGCAAAGGAAAACCACTAAATAAACCTCACATGAGCAAGGAAGGGAAAAAGCAAAAGCGAATAATCAAAAATAAACAGAGGACAAGGAGACTGTAGTATCAAACAGACAAGGGAAACAGGGAACCAAATCTACAATGAACAAAATATACAAAGGGAAAATAACAGAAATACTGTCAGCAGGAACAGAATAACAGGCAGCAAAATAACCCTTATGACAGAGTGCCTCTGAAATGGAGAGACCGGCTTATGTTGGGTGTAAGCCAGTTCTATGGGTCAGGTAGTCAGAGACATGGGAGGCTACAGGGAAATCCTGGAGTGGGAAGTGGAGAGGAGTGGATCAGACAGGAGTAAGAGCTGGCCCGGATCGGCTCACCCAATGGCTCATGACTGGAAACGTGTAGAAACGTGACACATTGGTTCCCAACCCTGGTCCTCGAGTCCCCCTAACAGGCCAGGTTTGCCAGATATGTGAAGCACAGCCCAGGTGATATGATTTACTGCTCCGTGATTGCAGGATTTAATCTGCACTTTTGCAAGGAAATCCTTAAACTCTGGCCTGTTAGGGGTACTGGAGGATCAGGTTTGCAAACCATTGGTCTATAACATTTAGTTCTAATATCAAATAGGCAATGATAACCTCTTATAGACCTTGTAAAATGAGACAATGTTTTTTTCTTCCAATATTTAAATATAGGTTTTGTTAAAGTAAATCCTTCTTTTAAAACTTTCAAAACTCGTAAGTCGCCTCGCATATTCACAGGTAACAGTATAACTCCTGACTCAAAAATTTCAATCTTCTTACTGTGTCACAAAGATAAATAACCAAACATCTCACTGCCAGAACTTTGTATTTAATACAGAAAGTTTTTAATAAAAATAAATTGCATGTTGGGGATTGTGGCTATAGTTTTATTCCTGACTTCAACCGTATACATCCAAGACAAAGCTCGACATTATGATTTAATGTTGTCTCCCGTGGGAAGAGCTGAATTTTTGATTGTCTGGGGCCGACATACTGATTTATAACTTTCCCAAAGTACACTTCAATAGTCAACACAAGCAAAGTTTGCAGAGTTTTAAAGTCTCAGGACTAATCGTGAATATTAAGCTAATGAATAGCAAAATTATTTATATGAAATGCAGACTGCAGTACTTTATACAGATTAACTGTTGGAATATTAGGCTTTTTTTTAACCATTTCTTCACCAAAGTGTCCATTTCTTGTGTAGTCATCTCATAATGTACAGGAAGTACATTTTAAGAATTTCTATAGCTGCAAAATACATTTTCCTTTTCTTTTCTTTTTTTTAAACATTTCAGCGTAAATGGAGCAGCAAAGTGTAAATGATGATTTATTACCTACACAGCCAGCAATTACATCAAGTAATTAGCCTGTGGTTGCAGATAGAACAAGCATGCCCTGTCAGCGAAAAACTCAAACAATCCTCCTCATTTTAGTTCTGTAACTGAATCATTTGTCAACATGTAATTCCTGGCGTAGACTTAAAACTATTATTTAAGTTTAATTTAATAGAGCAAAAGAGAATAAGCATTTCTTCCTTGAATTCTTTGGAAATAGTTTATTGTGACTTTGAGAAAATGGTACCCATGGTCTGGATTTTCAGGGCAGTGGGCTTAACCCCATCACTGTTGAGCAATTTTTAAAAAAAAACAGTCAAAAACCAGTGTTTTTTTGTAAAATAATTTTTAATTGATTACACAGTAAGAGATATTTGGGCATATTCACATTGAATTTCTTACTGTAAATAACCTATTTGGCCAGTAGATGGCGCCATTGAATTCCAAATTGTGTTACAGCCATTACAGCTGTAGCTCGATTTTTTTTTTTTTTTTTTCTATCATTAAGATATTTTTTTCTCTGCGTTCGCTGCTGAATTCCTGATGTCAGGGCACTCATCAGCCAATTTTACAGTTTTAGCTCTTTGGGCATTATGACCACAGGGCTAAAACTTTGGGAGCACCTTTTGCAGCCCAAAAGGAAACAAGATTTGTTTGCAGCAAATTCCCCGACCCTGTTGTGAATTCAGCAGCATTCGCCGCAGGGTCCCTGAAGTGCAGGGAAAATCCACTGAAAAACCGCTGAATCGAAAATAAAAACGACGCAAAACCACCAAAAGTATCGGATCTGATCTGTAAGCCACCGGGAACCTGCTGGAAAACATTAGATCTGATCCAATATGCCGCCGAAAACCCGCTGAACGCATCCGAAAAAAGTTGACGATCCACCGAACAGCTGCTGGAAAAATCCGATAACCGGGGTAAAAAAAGCTCCCAACAAAACGACTGCAACTTTATAAATTTTAAACGCTGTTTGCAAAAAAACTACTAGACAAAAATACCTAAAATAAATAAATAAATAGACTTTTTCCTGCAGATTAAGGGAAAGAACGGTTTATTAGATATTGAATATAAACGGGAATATTTTTAACATTGAAACCTATGGGATTCGCCTGAATAAACCGATCGAATGAAACCACCGAACATCAGGGCATTTCACTGATTTTTCTCTGCTGTTCAGTGTCTCTGGATAGGTTAACCGTTAAAATTTCCTTTTATATGGGAAATTTCCCTACTGTTGAAGATCACCCATATTTCGCTGGCAATTTGCCAATATTTGCCGAATTTCCTGCTTTTTGAATAGCGAAATTGCCCTGAAAATGCACCATATGGGGGAATTCACCGTTCAATGCAATTTCGGGGCCAGTTCGTGTCTCTTTCAATAACTACGTATGTCATGTTTTGCGAAGGGGTCAAATACTTATTTCACTCAATAAAATGCAAATCAATTTATAACTTTTTGAAATGCTTTTTTCTGGATGTTTTCGTTGTTAATCTGTCTCTCACTGATAAAATAAACCTACCATTAAAATTATTGACTGATCATTTTTTTGTCAGTTTGCAAACATACAAAAACAACAGGGGATCACTTACAGGGTTATTCAAAGAGAGACGATCTGGCCCCGAAATGTAGCTGGACACTAAAATTCAGCGTACGGTTACCTTTCCTGGCCATTCGGTTATTCAGAGAGCAGGCAGTTTGTCAAATCCTGGCGAATTGCCTGCACATATGCTGCCTGTTCGAAGGCAGTGAAATCCCCATAGAGAAGCAATGCTTCGTCTATTCAGAGAACACAAAACAGCAGGGAAAAGTTGCCGAAATGCCCTACTGTTCTGTGGTCTCATTCGATAGGTTTATTCCCGTTTTAGTTCAATATCTAATAAACCGTTTATTATTATATTCTGCAGTAAAAAGTCTCTTTATTCATAGATTTTTTTTAGGATCTTTTAGGCATTTTTTGGGATTTTTTTTGGCAAACTTTTTTTCCGTTTTTGTTGGTTTTTTTATATCGATTTTTCTTTTTTCTGTAACAGATCTTTTTATTATCATTCATTGGATCTTATGTGTAACTTCCAGGCATTTTTACTCAGTAGTTTTTTTGCAAACAGCGTTTCAATTTTTTAAATTTTCAAGCGTATTTTTTTTTTATTATTCACCTTGTTCGTCTGCGTGTCGGCTTTTTCCGGTGTCTGCACTGCGCTGTGATCAGCGGCTAGTCGGGCTTCTCCTGCGTGTTCGGCGTGGTTAAGCCAGCTGTTTCTGCACATTTCGGTGAGTGTTCAGCGGGTTTGCGGTGAGTGTTTGGTGTGTTTGCGGTGAGTTTTCCCTGCACTACGGGGGCCCTGCGGTGCTTGCTGAATATACCGTAGCGTCGGCGAACTAGGATCGCCGAATCACCCTGAAGTGCGGGGTACAAATAACCTTGATAATGTTTCCCCTCGCTGTACAACCTACAGGAAACAAAGTATGAGAGACCAAGGGCAAATGAAACACTGTTTTCTCACTGACTAACATTGATTATGGCGGTTCAGTTTAATGTGACCAACCCATGTATTTACATTAAAGTTTAGTTTGGCCTCCGTTTTAGAAATGTCTTTTTAAAGAATCCCTTTCTTTTTTTAGATGTCCAAAAAAATGGAAAGGAAATCGTTGCCATCTCCCTGTTGCCGAATTACCTCCCGTGACGGCAGATGACAATAAAAATGGTGATGACATCACTAACATAGTGCATCATAGACATTATCTTATGCTCGTGTTCAAAGAGAAATAAAATAATACTTTTTTTTTTTTTTTTACAGTACTATGGATTTCTCTTGGAATTGGATTTGCATGTTTCCTTGCTGCGATTACTGTTGCATGCCTATGGTTTTTCTGCAAAAGGTAAGATTTCCTGTTTCGTTCAGCATCAAATAACTAAATATCAATAACTTGCGCTTTTCACGATCACAAATGTTTATTTTGAACTCAAACCGTCCCCCTGCAGCCAATGATGCGCGCTGCGTGCCACAATCAGTGCCGCGCAATGGCACCTGTCGGCGAGGCATACCTATACGCCTCATTGGCGAAAGCCACCCCTTAAGGGCGCCACCCATGCGTAATGGGTTAAAGGAATACTCTATTGAAAAATAGAATTCCATTTTTTTTGCCTTTTAAATAATTTGGCAGAGGCTGCCCAATTATTTTTTTATTATTAGTTTTTGTGATTTTACCCACCTTTTCTCCCTCTCCTCTTTGGCTCAGGGACTCTCAAATCCGGAAACCCTTGAAGCTTTTCTGTGCAATTTGCATTCCTACGCAACTTGCGTAGCATACAAACTGTAAATTGCACACTGTTACAGGACATCGCACTTTACATACGCAAGTCCCGTAGCGCCTGCACAGAACGATGGATGTAGCTTCGCACATGTGCACTTCTGATCTATTGGCTCCCTCTCTGAGAACATTCACTCCAGTGGGTGGTCTCAGAGGGTGTCTTCAGCATGCTGTCTACCTGCTGACATCACTAGAGACTTGGTGAACAGCAGCTAGGAAATACAAAAATCCCAGCTGCTGGTGACACTGCGTGAGGTGGAGGAAACTCCTCCACTTTACCCAGCGATTTCACAAAATCTGGGAGGGGAGGGAGAAGGGGGGAGACTCTCCACACCATCGCCACTTTAAAAAGCCAAAGTGGTCCGGATGAGTAGTGTCCCTTTAATATTTCATATTTAATGCTCTCAAATAAATATGATTGACAATCCATTGAGCAATTACATATTTGACAAACTGCAAGGATTTGGCCCATTTGCATTTGCAATTTTCATTTTGTTTTGCTGATCCCTATTTGATATCTGTCAAAGAAATTAAAACATAACATTTATTTGTACTTAAAAAAATCGAGCCAGACATACATATACACATATCGGTGTCAGACACCACCCAAAAAGATAAAGAATGGAGCCTCCACAAGGGGAGCAACCTAGAATTGCGGGTGTGTGAGACACTGGGGACCAGTGAAGCAGAGTAAAGTCTATTCCCGATACAGTGGAGCGTCTGAAAGCCAATAAGTAATTTTGTAAGCCAAACGAATAGGAAGGATTAGCCTAAATGAATCAACAAATCACAACGGGAAAGCTAATACAGAGATCTTTTGAATGGTCTCATAGGGAAATACATCTGGCAAACAAAAAATAATAATAATAGCTTCTACTGTTGGTAACCAAAAATTTAAATAAACACAAATTTATCCCATAGTCAAAAAAATGCTTGACGCGTTTCGCCACTAGGGCATCCTCAGGAGCAAAAAATAGTGCGGCTTGGGAGCATGTCAGAAACAGACTGCCACTCTCTTGGCTTCTTAAATAGTGGAGGGTAAGTGTTAATGGGAGTCAGATGCTTTTGATAATTTGTCCCACCTCCTAAGGGGATGTCCAAACTTAACATGGGACAATTCTCAATATAGAGGGGGGCGTGAATATTAAAATAACCTGAACAGAAAGGACTTCACTCATTGGATCAATAGGCTGTCCATCAGTAAGGGAGGGAGCGCCGAATCCTACAGCACAGATGTTTCTAATTGCAATCAACACTTCACCAAAGAGACTCATATTACTCTTTTGTGTCAATGGCTCCTCATTAGCAAATACATAATTGTCAATAGCGTACAGGCTAAGATTCACATATGATACAAACTGACGTACCAGCGCAGATACCGAGATCAATTATAGATGGATAGATGATAGATATATGATTTTTGTTTGCCAGATGTATTTTCCCTATGAGACCATTCAAAGGATCTCTGTATTAGCTTTCCCTTTGTGATTTGTTGATTCGTTTAGAGGCTAATCCTTCCTGTTCGTTTGGCTTACAAAGTTACTAATTGGCTTTCAGATGCTCCCGCTGTATAGGGAATAGGCTTTACTCTGCTGCACTGGTCCCCAGTGTCTCACACACCCGCAATTCTAGGTTGCTCCCCTTGTGGAGCCTTCATTCTTTATCGTTCTGGGTGGTGTCTGACACCGATATGTGTAGATGTATGTCTGGCTCGATTTTTTATTTTTTTATTTTTTTATTTTTTATTTTTTTTTAAGTACAAATAAATGTTATGTTTTAATTTCTTTGTCCTCACCTTTCTGACAATGATGTATTAGGTCTACACCCATTATATTGAGGATTATCAATCCTGTCTATTCTTTGATAGTTAGTCTGCTGTAATATTATCCATCTATACACAGCGTTTTTCACTATGTGATATCTGCACCGCATGTAGAGCATAGCTATGGGATGATTAGATACAATGTGCAACAGTCTAGTAGAAATCATCTTTTTTTTATTATCTAACAGTGTATTGATTCACTCTAGCTCAGTTGATCTTTATTTTCCACTTCCATGACTGTTGTTTTTGATGCAAAATAATAATATTTCTAATGCTTTCATTCATATGTTGAAATATCCTCAAGTGAGTGAATAACGCAATGACTACTCATGGAAGGATAAAGCAATCTGATGTTATCTGTACATTATTACGCTGTAAGGGCCCCTAAGTTTTTCTGAATATGCCTTTGCCGAATCGTTCTTATCATTGCTGTAGGTAATTAGCACTAGCGTAAAGAAACATCATTACAAGCACTCTTGCTATTTTAGAAATAGATTTTAAAAAATCATTTCTTACAGGTAAATATGTCTCTAGGTTTCAGATTTTTAGAAGTTGTTTAGATTTTTTTTTATGTGTACTTTAACCTCATCACTTCCAGACACTTTTAGATGGAAACGTTTAAACATGGGATGTGAAGTTAATTAAATAAAGTGTAGAATAGAAATTTTGTTCAGAAATTGTTGTTTCAAGATGGAGTAAAAATATTTAACCTTCCTGGCGGTCTATTTCTTCAGAAAATTCTGTACTGAAAATGATCTATTTTTTTTTTTTATTGCCCCCCCTAGCGGTATTACCGAGTGTGGCTCGGGGTTAAATTTTTATGTTGGAAGCGGTAACCCCGAGCAACACTCGGGATGCCGCTGGATACATCACCTCTCCCTGCGCTCCCTCGATGTCCCCAGCTGCCTCCTCCGGCAACCGCGACCTCATTACTTCCTGGTTTCCTCCTCGCGAGAAGGAATCCAGGAAGTAAAATGCTGCGATCGCCAGAGGAGACTGCAGAGATCATTGAAGGAGCGCACGGAGAGGTAATGTATACAGCCCTAGTGTGTCTCTGGGTTACCGCTCTCAGCGGTGAAATTTAACCCCGAGACACACTCGGGAACACCGCCAGGGAGGTTAAATAATGGAAATTTTAGACATTCTGCAGTTCCCTCTGTGACCCCCCTTAAGTTTTGTATGCCTCTTCTGAGTGTGTCATATCTGGCCCTGCGAGGCCACCCTTACTGATCGGTATGTGATCCTTTGTTACTTGCAAAATAAAAAATTTGAAACAGAAAAAAAAATTATAATAATGTAAATTTGCTGATTTTAAATTTTTCATGTATTCATTCATCCCTTACAGAAATATTGTTGGATTGAAAGATTCTGAACTCTAGATGATGTCCCTTGTCTCACACAATGTCACGCGGGGTCTGCCTTACAGGCAGGAATACCCTTTGCATCAGATACAATAAATATGACACAGATACAGAATAAAAATGGTCAGATCTTTTGATTAAGGGGATTTGTAATGATCATAATGAGATTATTAGCAAATCAGCTTCCAAAAAATACCAATAGAATAATAGTATCTGTATGTGTCATAATGCCTGTGTATGGTAATTACAGTAACACTTTGTATCTGTACTGTACATGGATTTTTAGCAATTATAACCCTCTGAATCATATCCCTTTACAGTAATGAGTGACCCTAGAGCTCCTCCTGTATTCTGCCTTCTCCCTGGCTGCTGTAATGCAGCAGCAAAGTTTCTGAAATTTTTGTTAGAAAGGTTGCGAGAGCTGCCCTTTGCAGCGTGTTTACTGTAAGAAAGAGTGAATAGGAGAGAGATTTAGTTTTTCCACAGGGGCACACCGTCACTAATCATGCTTTAAACCAGTGTTTCCCAAACCTGTCCTCGGGACCCTCAACCAGGCCAGATTTTGCAGATCACCTTGAGGAAATGCAGACTGAATCCTGCAATCACTAGACATGTGCACAGCACAAAATTTCATTTTGAACTAATGGATTAGTCCTAAAATGCAATTTATTTAGTTGCTAAAGAAATTCGTTATCAGTTCTTTAGTATGAAAACTAATTTCATTCATCCGAAAACCAGTGGATACAATTACTATTGTAGTGACTCCTCATCGCTGCTTGTTACAGTATCTCTCACTCTCAGCACAATGTGTCAGGCAAAGCTGTTACAGTAACTGACTGCTGCTCATCACAGTGCTCAGAGTTTCAGTAAATAATATTCTTATATAAAAGGTTAGAACAATATTATTTCCTTGTTTTACTGAAACTCTGAGCACTGTTACAGTCAGTTACTGTAACAGCTGAGGCTGATACATTGTACTGAGAGATAATATAACAAGCAGCCGATCTCAGCGCTCACAGCCACTGGATTTAAAGGGCTAAAAAAAAAGCTCCTCTCTTTATAATGTATAGAACATCCTCCTGCATTAATTAATACCCCTCTCTGTATAATGTATAGAGCATCCTCCTGAATTAATAAATGTCCCTCTCTGTATAGAACCTCCTCCTCAATTTATACCTTTCTCTGTATAATGTATATAACATCCTCCTCAATTAATACCCCTCTTTGTATAATGTATAGAACATCCACCTGCTTTAATTAATGCCCCTCTCTGTATAGAACATCCTACTGCATTGGCATGTGGAGGGTGCAGAACTTCGGAATGCAATGCTTATCCAGCACAGGAGAAGGAACTTTTACTTAAACTTTGTATCTCTGTGGGGGAGACAGACAGGATTAGAAAAGCAGGGGAGAGGGAAAATATTAACGTAAATTGGTCTGAAAGCTCAGAGAAGAGATGGCTGGCGCAATTTTATTTTTATAATAAAATAAAGCACTTTAACCTCCCTGGTGGTTTCATTTTTTCAAAATTTTGTGTCTAAAAGCGTCTCAATTTTTTTTAAAAGAAACGTGTTTTTCTACATAGTTAGCCTGTAATAATTAGGAATCACGCACTGAAATCCGTAAAATCAAGAGTTCTTACTGGTAAAATCCTTTATAAATAAATTAATTAATTAATTTAAAAAAAATAGTAAATACACGGAGTCCGATAAAGTTTGAAACACGACATAATAATTTATTATCTCAAAAATAATTATCTAAAATAATGCAAATAAATGATATTCAATAAAATACAACAAAAAACACTGAAATCTGGCTGAGAACAAGGGTGAGACGATGTATGGTCTATTTCTTATCCTGTACTGCCACGTAGTGGCCGTTCATAAACATAGCATTTTGTATTCAGTGCTTATTATGAATGAAATTTGCTGCGGTCCAGCCCCCCTGCACCATGTGACTCGCAGGGAGCCTTCCAGGAAGCAGCTCACCGCGATCACACTGCGGGGGACAGCGAGGGAGCCAGGAGGAGGTGAGTATGTATCCAGCCCGAGTGTGGCTCGGGGTTACTGTTCGTGGTAGTGAAATTTAACCCCGAGTCACACTCGGGAATACCGGCAGGGAGGTTAAATCCAGGGAAAACATTCAAATAAATCACACTGAAGGCTCATAATGACAGAGTAACTGGGGAGCTGGATACTACGTGTATCAGACGTAAAAAACCCTTTATAACAAGCAGCACTGGAGAAGAGAGGGACTTTATATAAAATGTGTATTATAGATGAGGAAAGGGGGATAGTGCTCCTGGATAATATAAAATGTATCAGACCTAAGCCCCTATTATGCAGAGCGGGAGGGGAGATAACACACATTTTATAAAGTCCTTCTCTTCTCCCAGCGCTGCTTGTTATAAAGGGGTTTTTACTATCCAGCCCTCCTCTGTCATTTAGTTTTCAGTGTGATTTATTTGAATGCTTTCCTTCTCCAGCTGCTTTTATCATCTTAAGTAAAGGTTTCCTCTCCTGTGCTGGCTGTCTGTGCTGCAAGTGAGTATTCTGGAGCTCTATCACTGTCTGATTTTCGGGTAGGGGGTCGGGAAGGATTACGCATACAAAACTTTTCTGTAGCTTTGCGATGTTGCGCTCTTCATTGTTGGTCTCCTTCACTCATCAATGTAATATTACAAAAAGGACTGAACTAAAATGTAGTGCATTTTATTTTAGTTTCTTTCGTTTTTTGTACTGAGCAGTTTTGTATCTCTTGAGTCATACGAAAACTAAATTATCCCAAAATTCTGACTAAATCGTTTTAGTACTAAAACGAATGCACATGTCTAGCAATCACTGAGCAGTAAATCATATCACCTGTGCTGTGCTTCACATATCTGGCAAACCTGGCCTGTTAGGGGGTCCTGAGGACAGGTTTGGGAAACACTGCTTTAAAAAGATACGCAAATTGTGTTTTGCCATGCTAATGATTACTTTTCAATGTATTACACTGAATATCGAGTTAACTTGATTTTGGCAGTAAAAGGGTTAAGAACATTCCCTTTTTACTTTCATTAGTTTATATACTGATAACCTTCAATTTGATAACAATGTACAGGTTACATAAAAATTACCAAGACTAATTGGCCATTGGCTGAAAGGTTGTCTTATCCCATTAGGTCTTATATATACTTTGTGTCGTGCTTACGTTACCTGGCTTCATAATCCTAATGGTATATTTCAGTTTCCAGCGTTCTCACCTTGTCGTCTTTTATTTTGAAAAACACTCAAATGCCTAATACTTTAATAATCGGAATAATAGTAATAATACATCGCCGAGGTTCATTACACAATGATATTCCTGTGCATAAATTACCCGAGGAGTGCTGCCGGCAAACATTTTCCATCAGACAATGCTTGAAGATAATTAGAGATTTTCAAATGTAGTAAATAAATAGTTTAATTAGTTTTGTACGACTCAATTTATTGTGAAAGTCGCGGCGGTAGTCATTTTTTTATCTAAATAAACTGTCATCACAAATTACTTTTTTGGCACAGTGTTGCTGAAAAAAATGAGGCTTGAGAAGACTGAGCACCTAGATTTATTGGGAGCGTAACCCTTTAGGCAAAATTAAAAAATTGTGCGGGCTATGTCTGCAAAAAGAATGTTACTTTCTTGCTTGTTTTTATTACAGTTTGATCTACTATAAGCTTTAAGTTAGAAGTGTTTGGTTTTTGTCCAAATTCCTTTTTTGCTAAAGATCAAATAGAATTTAATTTGGGAAAAGTTCACAATCGAACAATTAACATGACTGCTTGTTAACTTTCCCTCATCCCATTCAAAAAGCTTAAGAAAAGCATGTTCCTGGTCATCAGATACACTCCTCAATGACTGTGAAAAAACAGGTACTAAACCAGCACCAATAAAAATATAAAATGCAATAATACGTATCTTAGTTATTTCCAAACGTCTCCTCCTCCCGACGTAAAAATCGGAAATAATGGATCAAAATAGAAGATATGGGAAATAACTGTACAGAAGATAAAACAACGAACAGATCATAGCACAACACAATAAATACAAATGGAACCCCTTAATACCGCACTCACGGAAGCATGTAGTGATATAGATGTTTCCACTCATGTGTTGTATGGATCCTGGATGCTTTGGCCTGAAGGCCCGTGTCAGACAAGCGCACTGATCACGTCCGTGTTGCCACACATTTGTACGTCCGTTATAGCATATAATTATGGCCAATGGAGCCCCACACACAAAGTACGTCTGCACCGAACTGCGGACGCATAACGGACGTGGCAAATGGACGCAGGTTAGGCAAGAACAAAAATCCGCTAGAACAGGCGCACAAAGTGCGCTGCGTCCACAACGTCCACATATCTTTGTGTGTGAGTGATGAACGAGGTCAGACGGACTGCATTTGTGCGTCCAGCATTTTTTACGGACAAAATGTTTTTTTATTTTAATTTATTTTCCCTGCTACATCAGTCAAAAACAACGTCAGTTAAAAAAACCTACTGTGTGGCCACTACTGTGTCTTCTGTCAGAAAGTGCGTCCGTACTGCATGGACGCACAATCCGTACGAAATGCGCGCGTCTGACACCAGCCTTAGAGAGCAGGAAACCTCCAAGAAATACCTCATATCTGCTTCAGGACCAGGTTATAAATAAAAGGTGACCCACCATCCAAACTCTCCTTGAGCTAAAAAAGTACCTATGAATAACTATAAAAAGGTCTGTTACAGAAAAAAAAAACCATTTAATAAAAAATCGGAATAAAAAAAATTCTGAAACAGAAACTAATAAAGAGATTTTTTGCTGCAAAATGAAAAGAATAAAACGGTTGAATAAAAAATTATTAAAAATGGGGATTTTTTTTTTACATTGAAACCTATGGGATTCGCTTTTTTTTAACCGATTGAATTAAACCCACCGAAATGGTCTTTTTGCCAACTTTTCACTCCAGTTCGGCATTCTCTGAATAGATTAACCATTACTTCTCAGTGGAGAATCTCACTGCTGCCAAATTGCACCATATTTCAATGGCAATTCGCCAATATTTGGTGAATTGCCAGCTTTCTGAATTGCTGAATTGCCACGAAATTACACCGTACAGAAAAATTCACCGTTCTGTGCAATTCCGTGGCCAATTTGACTCTCTTTGAATAACCCCCTTTGAGTCATAAGGATGGAGGAAAATCATTCATTTTTGAACAAAACCAATATACCTGGGTCTATTTTCTAAACCATAACTTAGACTTAGATTTTATCCTACGAGGCTGACAATGTCATCAGTTCACTGGCTCGCTCTGCTTTCTCATTGTATTCCTTAGCCATGTTAATTTTTTCAATGGTAATTTTTCACATTAATGTTCTCCATTCATACCTGTCAGTGCCTTTCTGTCCTCCAATCCATTATCTTTTGCCAAAGCCATGAATTACATATACAACATTTTATGGCAACGTCAATGCATTTTAAGCGCTGCTCTAAATAGCACAAGTACCCAAAATTGCCGAGTTCAACGTCTTTGCTTCGTAAAGCAAGTGGTTTGTTTCTAGAAACTTAAGTCCGTAGAGTGTTTTAGATTATTTCAAGTAACAAAACAAGCTGCATGAAACTATGTACTGTTTTATATAGTGAAAGAATGTAGAGGAGAGAAAAAAGGGTCCTTCAGTTTGAGCGGTCATTACCAATTCAGGTAACCCAACAGAAGGTTCCAAATGCTATTCTAGTACAGTAGAAATGCTAGGCATTTTATGCCAAGAAATACTACCCTGAGTGTCAGTGTATACCTTCATTGCTCACTGTGTATAGTCTGCACTCTGCAGTCCTTTGGAATACATTCGGGGTAATTCAAAGAGATTCGAAAAGTCACTGCACGTTCGGTGCCTTTTCGTTCTCTTCAATTCGGTTCCTTTTGCCTATCCCATTTCGGTGACCCTGCATTTCAGCAAGCACCACAGGGTCCCTGAATTGCAGGGAAAAGCTGCCGCAAACCTGACAAAAACTAACCGCAAAACCCAGCGAATGGACGCCGAAACCCGCAAAAACATCTGGATTAACCTGCCGAAAACCACGGAAAAGCCCTAGCAGGAGCCGATCGCAGCCTCCGGAAAAAGCCGACACCGCAGAAGAGGGCAGTGAATAAATTAGCAAAACAGTTGCATGAATGATTGAAAATGAAACGCTGTTTGCAAAGAAACTACTCAGCGAAAATGTCTGAAATTTACACAGGAGGTCCAGGGAATGATGATAAAAAGAGCTGTTACAGAAAAAATAAGTAAACTTAAAAAAAAACAACAGAAAAATACTTAAAATATCCGAAAAAATCTATAAATAAAGAGACTCTTTACTGCAGAATCTTATAATGAACGGTTTATTAGATATTGAATTAAAACTGGAATATTTTTAACATTGAAGCCTATGGGATTCTCCTGAATTAACTTGCCAAATTAAACCACCGAATGGCAGGGCATTTCAGGAACCTTTCACTGCTGGTTTGTGTTCTCTGAATAGCCGAAGCAGTGCTTTTTCATGGGGATTTCACTGCCCTCAAACAGGGACCGAACAGGCACCTTATGTGCAGGCAATTCACCAGGATTTGGCGAATTGCCTGCTCTCTGGATAGCCGAATGGCCAGGAAAGGTAACCGAACACTGATTTTCAGCGTTCGGTTACCTTTCTCAAGCAATTCGGATCTCTTTGAATTACCCTGATTGTGTGTTACTGCAGGATTTACGCAAGTGCTTGTAGACCCGAAGGAAACCGAGGAGAAAAACTAATTGACTTTGGGGTCCCTCCTTTAACAGCCCTAAAAGATGTCAGATTGACGTGAGGATCTTGCATGTAAGATCCTTAATATAAATGCTAGGGGTCTACTTTTTACAAGTTTTAAAGAGATTTTTCCCTCTCAATCATTATAAATATTTATCATTGTAAATATAGAATCAACAGTTTCCGCAACGCTTTACAATAACCAATGGGAACATGACAAAAATTAAGACAAACATGGGAACAGAAACAAGAGGTGTAGAGGGCCCTGCTCGGACGAGCTCAAAATCTAGAGGAGTTGGGGTGGAAGAAGACAAGAGGAAATTTACAGGTCGTCAGAATCATTAGCACTTGTAGGTGAGGAGATGGATAGGTCAGCATCAGTAATGTGGTACTCTAATTTGAAGAGATGGTTTTTGAAGGATTTCTTGAAGGGCCAAAGATTAGGGGAGAGTCTCATAGGGCGAGGTTCATGGTGGTGCTATTTTTTGCCATTTCCGCACTAGTGCCAAAATAATAACCAACTTGAAATTTCTTGTTATTCAAGCACTAGTGCCACATTCGCACATTTTATTCAGAGAATAGGACTCACATATAGTCTCCAGGTGAAGAAGCCGATCAGTACGACAAGTTGTCTCTCAACCTTGACCAGCAAGTGTAGAGATAATGACTGCCTGAGGGCCCTCGGTAATTACAATGCCTCATGCAATCATTACTGCTCGACTTGAAATACTGAACATAGCAATTAAGTAATACTCCTCTTACAAGGGCAGAATGACAGCTCTTGAGGCCCCCGGGCAATAGGATAATATTGCCTGACAGGAGCACACAAATGTTGATAGATGTACAGGTGATTTTTATCTGCAGTGGTGTTGGGCCCAGCTGAAATGTCAGGTCTAACCAAGCCTTGGGGAGAGACCTCCTTGTGCCACCTCCTAGGCCCACAGCTCTCGGACAGTGCCCTGAAGCCCTAATGGACACTCTACCCCTGTCCACACTCTTTCAGACTTAAACACCTATGCTTCATGTGGTGTACATTGAATGTAATGGAATATAAAGCAGACGCCAGTACATAAATAACTTGTTTATAGTCCAATAGCAATATTTTCTTTTGTCTTTGCCAATCAGGGCTGCCATCAGAAATCTTGGGGCCCCTTACTGAAACACTGGTCGGGGCCCCCCATCCTTAAGCTACCGATTTCAGTAAACAAATTAAAATAAATGATTTTGTCTGCTCTTCTGCTTACCTTGTTTTACGGGGAGTGGGCTAAATTACTGGTGGTACAAAAAGGGGATAAATTGTTCCCCGGTGAGAAAGCACATTCACTCTTCACCTCTATCTGGCGGCCGACCTAAATAAACACAACCTAAGCGATAAGTTACAGTGCTCATACCAGCCACAGGTGCCACGACAAACCAGGAAATTTGATGGTGTCTTGGAGGGGCAGTCCTGGGTGGCATGGAGGAACCCTTACATCTTTGGCACTTAGACAAGTTGCACTAGTTTTGGCAAGGGCAAGGGCCCCCTGGTGCCACTGGGCCTCTGAACATGTTATGGGCTTTCATCCCTGATGGCTGCCCCGGCAACAATACTACAGGTATATTCAGTTACATATGGTCATTTAGTGACAATAACAATATTTAACTCCTTGTGCTCTATTAAATAAGAATAAGGTGTTAAAGATAGGAAATAAAAATGGTTGTTAGGAATATGCTAAAACAAAAATAAAAAAATAGTATGCCCTTGAATGTAGTTTTTTTTTTCGTAATATAGTTTTTATTAAGTTTGTATCATAACAAAATACAACAGGTAATGGTGGTATACTTTGCAAAATATTGTGATAAGCAACATCACAAATGCCATACAAGTGCTCAAGATATATTATAACAAATGCAAATATTTGAGGTTGAATAAGCAATCAAAAACACATATATATATATACCAAACATAATATGAAAATAAAAATAAAAAGAGAAACAAAAAGAAAGACGATAGACTATTATAAGAAAAGTCTATCCCTAATGCTAGGCTTATATCATCATTTTCACTGTTCAATCCTATTATAAGCGTTAAAATATCACCTCTGGATGCCGCGTTTCACTGATATCACTGCGACCGATAAGGGAAGTGCCTAAATCTGAGCCAGTGCCGACGAGCTCTGAGCCATTCGCCTATGGTTGGATCTGAATTCCGTCCACCAGTACCATGTCCTAAAATACGTGTCAAAGTCTTGTTCAAGAGTGTAATGTAGCTCTTCCAATTCTCTGACATATTCTACTCTATCAATCCAGTCAAAGATCGCGGGGGGCGACTGTTGCTTCCAAAATTTTGGGATTAATGCTCTCGCTGCATTCAATAAGTGTACCGTCACAGATTTCACATAGTTATTTATAGACAAGGGGATAACATGTAGTAGTGCCACTTTAGGATGAAATGGCAAGTCTAAAGACGTTATCTCTTTAATATATGTCCACACCACCTCCCAAAACGATTGTATGATAGGACATTCCCACCAAATATGTAAAAACGTACCCCTATGCCTTTGACATCGCCAACAATCAGGTGAGACCGCTGGGTATATAGCGTGCAGGCGGGCTGGGGTTAAGTACCATCTAGAAATCAGCTTGTAATTAGTTTCCTGCACCGTGAGAGCTCTAGAGGAGCGGAACGTCACCTGGAACGCCGTCGACCACTCCTCAGGAGTCAATGGCTGTGAGAGTTCGGCCGACCATTTTGTTGTGTACAAGGGTAGGGTTTGAAACCTAGCTGAAGATAGAAGGGAATATATGTAAGATAGTAAATGCGGAGGTGGCGGGTCTGAGATACATATCGTCTCGAAAGTAGTCAGTGCTGTAGGTATAGTAACGTCGGCCCGAAGTACCCGTGTAGTATAAAAAGTGTTGCAATTGCATATAGTTATATTTCCATAGTGGGGTGCTCAAGCGATCTCCCAGCAGATCAGTGAGAGGTATCAGACCCTCCGGGCCAATACAAGCCTGAAGAGGGACATAGGGGCCGTCATAATCCAATCCAAGAAAGGACTGGGCGTTACCTGGGAGGAAGTCTGGGTTATGTGTAATCGGAGTCAGCAAAGAAGGCAAGGGTGATAAACCCAAGAGTGTGCGGAGTTTACGCCATCTCTTTAATGTCGGGCTTATAGTTGGGTGTGGAGTGGGGACCAACGCGTCCATGGTCACCGTTTGCCAGGGGGGCCGAGACTATAGGAACCGCGAGAAAAAGCTGTTCTAAATGTACCCATAGTTTATGAGGAGGTGACATCGACCAGTCGCTAAGTCTCGTCAGTAGAGCCGCGTCGTAATAAAGTTCTAGATGTGGTAGACCCAGGCCCCCTCCCGATTTAGGTCGGACAAGGACATCGTATGAGATCCGTGGTCTATTGTCTCTCCATATAAATTTTAAAAAGATGGTTTTCAGTGTTCTAAAAAAGGATAATGGTATGTCAATAGGTAGAGTCTGGAAGAGATAGAGGAATTTTGGCAGAACTGTCATTTTTAAAATATTAATACGTCCGAACCAGGAGAACTGGGGTTTATTCCAGTCTTTAAGGTCTCGAGATACCCGATTGAGTAGGGGGACATAATTAAGGTCAAACAAGGATGATAAATCCGACGGGAGCTGTATGCCTAGGTATTGGATAGCCCCAGTAGGCCAGGAAAACGGAGCCAAACTTTGCAGCGCCTCCTTAGTAAGAGGTGATATGCCCACCCCCATCATTTCGCATTTATCAGTATTAATTTTGAAGTTCGACACTCCCGCATAATGCGCAACCTCCTGTAAGAAGGCCTCAGTAGAGCTAACTGGGTTCAATAAGGTAAGAAGTATGTCATCTGCAAATGCAGAAATTTTATAATGGTGAAAAGGTAATGTTACTCCCTGAATATTATCGTTGTCTCGAATCCGTTGTAGGAACGGTTCTAGAGCCAAGACGAATAAAAGCGGGGAGAGGGGACAACCCTGGCGTGTACCATTTGAGATCTTTATCGGTGTAGAAAGCGCACCATTAATTCTGAGGACCGCCGTCGGATCATTATATAATGCTGAAATCCAGGTCAACCATCTCGGCCCCAGACCGAACCTCTCCAGGACAGCCATCAGATAGGACCAATCCACTCTGTCGAACGCCTTTTCGGCGTCGACAGAGAGAAGGACCATCGGCGTGTGTGTCGTGCGTGCTCTATGAATCAAATTGATAGCCCGATAGGTATTATCTCGTGCTCCCCTCTGGTGAATAAATCCTACCTGATCAGGGTGGATCAAGGAGGGCAACAAGGGGCTCAATCGCATAGCCAACATCTTTGCCATCAATTTAATGTCATTATTAATTAGCGAGATCGGGCGGTAATTTTGACACAGCGTAGGATCCTTCCCGGGCTTCGGGATAAGGGCTATCGTCGCCTCGAGTGCCGATTTAGGGAGGCCTTTGTTGTCTTCTAGGGCATTGAGAGAATGGAGTAAGTGGGGGCCTAAAAGTGTTAAAAATGTTTTATAGTAGACTATAGAAAATCCGTCCGGGCCCGGACTCTTTCCAGTGGGGGTTGCCTTCAAGGCAGCCGCTAGCTCACTCAGGTTGAAGGGGGCGTCTAGAGCTTTGGCCTCCTTCACCGTTAGTTTCGCCTGCAAGGACTTATCCAGATACTCTGCTATGAGAGGGGTGGAGGGCACATCAGCGCGCTGGGAGTATAGCGACTGATAATACTTTACAAATTGGTCAGTAATATCCTTGTTCAAGGATAAAAGGCGGCCTGTGGAAGACCTGAGTTTGGGGATATAGGTGGCTTGGTATTTCTGACGCAAAGCCCTAGCTAACATCTTACCACATCTATTTCCGTGTACATAAAATGAGTGTTTTGTAAGCAAGAGTGAGCGGCTGGCCTGTTGGTGCAAGAGCTGTCTTAAGTCAGCTCTTAACGCCACGAGCGCCGTGTAGTGTTCAACTGACTCAGTGGCCTTATGTAGCTCCTCGGCTACCTGGATTTCAGCAAGTAAGGCTTGTATTTTAGCCGTCTTTTCCCGTTTACGTCGGGCCCCTATTTGAATAAGGGTTCCCCGCATAACACATTTGTGTGCCTCCCACAAGACCGTGGCCGTCACATCTTCTGTATCATTGTCTACAAAGTATTGTTTGATAGCCTCAGAAATGCGTTCCCTCTCCACAACGTCCGCTAATATCGTGCCATTCAGACGCCATTGATAGGATTTACGGGGCAGCGACGGTAAGGAGAGGGTCAGGAACACCGGGGCATGATCAGACCATGAAATGTTGCCAATAGTAACTGATTTGATATACCCTAGGTCGATATGACGTAGCAGGAATAAATCTAGGCGGGAATACACCCTGGCTGCAGCTGAATAATAAGTAAAGTCCCGACCAAGCGGATGCATTGCCCTCCAACAATCAACCAATCGGGCCTCATGGAGTATCTGGTGGAATCTCCGTCTTTTAGACGAGGAAACCAAAGCCGGTGAAGGAGGCGCCTCTCCTGGAGCATCAGGTGAAACATTAAAGTCCCCCCCACATATCAACGTGCCCTCTGCGAACTTTTCCAACTTCGTCAAAATTTTGCCTAGGGACGTACATTGCTTAATGTTAGGGAGGTAGCAATTAGCCAAGGTAACTTTCAAGGACCCCAAGAGGCCTTTTATAAACAGATAACGACCCCCCGGGTCAGAACATTGTTCCTGGCACGTAAAAGGCACGTGCGCTGCTATCAAAATGGCCACTCCTCTCGACTTAGAACCGGAGAAGTTACTATAAAAACAGTGTGGATAGTAACGAGAATATAAACGAACAGACGTATCACTGCGAATATGCGTTTCTTGTAAGAACACCACCTCTCCTCTCATGCGTTGCAGGTCATGGAGTGCCAAACGGCGTTTAGCCGGATGGTTAAGTCCTCTCACATTGAGAGTAATAACTCGCAACTCAGCCATGATATGGGCTGCGGCGGATCAATTCACCTGGTGTAGCCGGAGTGGAGGTGAAGTCGAGCAAGTGAGAGAGCAGCATTCTCCCAGAGGAGTATATAATATCACCCTCAGTTTCAGAACAGTATAAAGCGTTGCAACAACTAAACAAACTTACTAAACATAACAAACAATTAAACAGTATGCATTGGTGCTGAAGCCCAAAATGGACTAAATCCCTAATGGGATACCTTGTGAATAAAAGTGTAGTGGAAAAAATCCTCCACATGGAAACAAATGTTAAAGTTTGCACCGCGCGGGGAAGCGGCAAAAAAAGAAAGGAGAAAAAGAAAAACGGTATAGTTACCAGACCAAAAATCTGCAGACCAGCCGGTCTACAACCAACACTCCGAGAACAGTCGGAGACCAAAAGAACAGGACACCCGGGCAAGCCTTTGAAGTTGAAAACAGAAAAACAGTCAGTTTCATGCAAGGCCTGAGAGTCCCCTCATGGAGGGTCCGTTGAGCTGCGTTCAGCTCCACGTGCGGTATCCAGGGGGCGTCGACGATCTCGTCGGGCAGTGCGCCATGGCTGACGCTGTGGTTGCGGTGGGGGAGGTATATTCGGGTCTCCTCCGAACCAGCCCTGTATATTAACTGGAGAAAGTTCCAGCGCTTGTAAGAAATCTGGCACATCCTCAGGGACTGAGATACTCAGGGATCGATTATCCACGCGAACGTGTAGAGCAAACGGATATCCCCATCTATATCGTATGGAGCGAGCCCGAAGCTGGTCCGTGATAGGCTTCAGTTCCCTCCTGGCTGTCAGGGTAGATCTCGATACGTCCTGGAATAATTCCACTGTGTGGTCGTCAAAAACTATCGAAGGCATGTTCCTCGCCGCTTTCATTACCTCCTCTTTCAAAGTAAAATGATGCACTCGACATATCACGTCTCTAGGTGCTGAGTTCGGAGCGCCTCTGGCTCGCAGGGCTCTGTGAGCACGATCTAGATGCAGAGGGGTATCAGGGGAGCGTTGGAGAAGTTCATTAAATAAAGTTTGTACAGTCAGAGTTACGTTTTCAGTTTCACCCAAAGGAGGCTCAGGAAGACCTCTCTTGCGTCTCCCTCTATTATCCAGGTCATCCACCCAGCGAAATAAGGAGGCAATCTGTGTAGCCTGCGTGCTCAGAAGTGTCTCAAGATGCTGAGTTTTAGTCATTGCAGCTTCCCTGTCCTCCTCCAAGTCGTGCACTCTGCCTCCCAAGTGTTTGATATCTGCCCCCAGTTCCTCGAAGCGTGCATCAAATTTGGCCTCCGATCTGGCAAAGAGACCTTCCAGGTCCGTCCTAGTGGGCAACAATTTCAGGGCTTCCCTCACCTCTGTATCTTCCACGCTGCCCGCCGACAGCGCGGGACTTCCCGGGCCCCTCATGTCCGCCATGGCCGCCGCCATCTTGGAATCGCGGCCTAGGTGTGTTGATGTCGCCGCACCGCTCAGGTAATGCCGCATTGGGGAAGCTGTGGGCGGCGCTGGGGTACTCGGGCGGCTCATCTGCGTTGTGAGCCATTTTTTGGGTCCCATTGATGGGTCTAGCTACTGCTTTTCTGTGTCCTTGTGGTGCCCGGGTGAAGAGCTCCTCGATCACACAGCCATCCCGGATCGCGCCAAGCCACGCCCCCCTTGAATGTAGTTTTGTCACCTGGTCTTTTCAACGTATTTATTTATTATTATTTGCAAAGTATTTTACCAGGAAGGATACATTGAGATTTCTCTCGTTTTTAAGTATGTCCTGGGTATTTCCTGGACATTAGTTGAAATATCTCACTAGTCTCTGTTATTATTTATTTGTGGTATTTTATTTCTGTAAATATACAATAAATGATGTGTTTGAATGTTTTGAAATTTGTGCATATAGCGCTGGGTATTTTGAAACAGGATAAAGTCATTGCCAAAGTGATCATTATTACAGCTCAGTAAATGCCGTATCTTGGTGTCCGGACTGATTTCTTCAAACATCTTTCTACGAAAACCTCTTACTATCGTGAGAAGAATATACCGTGTTTTAGAATAAGTAGAATATTCTGTTCACGTATGGACGTGGTAGTTTTAGCTTGGCTGTGCCTCATTAGTTTGCTTTGTCAAACTGCCTCAGAGGGGAGGTGAATTTCTATATTGTTTTATAGACTTCAGCTCCGAGGCAGTTTGACAAAGTGCACTAATGAGGCAAAACCTATATAAAAGCACCACTTTTACATGCAAACAGAGTTTTATGGCTAAAGCCCCGAGCACATGGTTAGGAAGGGAACATAGAAAAGAGGACTGGAATTTTAATATAAAAATATATTGTTAGCACAGTCTCGGAATGAGAGTAGCATAATTAAGTATTCACATTAGCTTCCTATAAACATATGCATATATCTAATTTTATCTCTATTCATCCCTCTAAATATCTATCACTTCTATCTATCTATCCCTCTATCTATCTATCTATCTATTCTATCTATCTATCTATCTATCTATCTATCTATCTATCCCATATCTATCTATCTATCTATCTATCTATCTATCTATCTATCTACTATCTATCTAATCTATCTATCTATCTATCTATCTATCTATCTATCTATCCCTCTATCCATCTATCTATCTATCTATCTAATCTATCTATCTATCTATCTATCTATCTATCCCTCTATCCATCTATCTATCTATCTATCTATCTATCTATCTATCTATCTATCTATCTATCTATCTATCTATCTATCTATCTATCTATCTATCCCTCTATCCATCTATCTATCTATCTATCTATCTATCTATCTATCTATCTATCTATCTATCTATCTATCTATCTATCTATCTATCTATCTATCTATCTATCTATCTATCTATCCCTCTATCTATCCATCTATCTCTATCCATCCATCTATCTATCTATCTATCTATCTATCTATCTATCTATCTATCTATCTATCTATCTATCTATCTATCTATCTATCTATCTATCCCTCTATTTATCTATCTATCCCTCTATTTCTCCGTCTATCTATCTATCTATCTATCTATCTATCTATCTATCCCTCTATTTATCTATCTATCCCTCTATTTCTCCGTCTATCTATCCCTCAATCTATTTCTCTCTCTCCAAAAATCCCCCAAAATTCAACCCTTTTTCATGGGAATATGGCCAAGAGGCTTCTACGTCTCTTCAATTGCAAAGTTTAAAGGGGTTAATCAAAGAGATCCAAATGACTGCCGAAAGGTAACTGAACACTGATTTTCCTGGCCATTCAGCTATTTAGAGAGCAGGCAATTCGCCAAATGTTGGCGAATTGCCTCCACATATGGTGCCTGTTCGAGGGCAGTGAATCCCCAAAGAGAAGCAATGCTTCGGCTATTCAGAGAACAAAAACCAGCAGGGAAAAGTTGCCGAAATGCCCTGCCATGCGGTGGCTTCATTCGACAGGTTTATTCTGGAGAATCCCATAGGCTTCAATGTTAAAAATATTCCCATTTTAATATCTAATAAACCATTTATTATAATATTCTGCATTAAAAAGTCTCTTTATTTATAGATTTTTTTGGATCTTTTAAGCATTTTTTGGGATTTTTTTGCAAAAAATTTTTTCCCAATTTTCTTTTTTTTATTTTTTTTAACCTTTTTTTCTTTAACAGCCCTTTTTATTATCATTCATTGGACCTCATATGTAAATTTCAGACATTTTCGCTCAGTAGTTTTTTTGCAAACAGCGTTTCACTTTTCAAACATTCAAGCGTACTGTTATGTTTTTTGCACTCCATTCGTCTGCGGTGTCGGGTTTTTCCGGCGGCTGCTCTGCACTGTGATCGGCTCCTGCTCGGGTTTCTCCGGCGTGTTCGGTGGGGTTAACCCAGATGTTTTTGCGGGTTTCGTTGTGCATTCGCCTGGGTTTTGCAGTGAGTGTTCGGCAGGTTTTCGGCAGCATTTTCCCTGCACTACGACGGCCCTGTGGTGCTTGCTAAATACACCGCAGGGTCACCGAAATGGGATCGCCGAATAAAGTCGAATTGAAGAGAACGAAAAGTCACCGAACGTGCGGTGACTTTTCGATTCTCTTTTAAATGTTCTTCTATGTTGGCTTCATTCAATCAAAATAGGTAGCATAGAGATCACAGAATTTTCTCTTCATTTTTTTTCCTTTGAAGCACTGGTCATTTCCATTGCATTCAAGCCATTCACACACACCCATTGCAAAACATATAAAATATATATTTCTGTAAAAAAAGGGGGAAATGAAACTAGTCCTTATGAAAATAGTGTAGAGTGAGTCCATTTTCTTTAACAATACAACAACAAACAAAGTGGCAACGTGAACATACTAAATACAAAGAATCGAACGATGAATACCGATAACCATGAAATGCCTAAAAAGCTTTGTATACTATACAGCAGTGGTTCCCAGCCCTGTCAGGACCAGTTAACAGGCCAGGTTTGCAGGATATGTGAAGCACAGCACAGGTGATATGATTTGCTGCTCAGTGATTGCAGGATTCAGTCTGCTTTTCCCCCAAGGTGATCTGCAAAATCTGGCCTGTTAGAGGAACCTGAAGACCAGGGTTGGTAAACACTGCTATTCAGTATATATTTATATATTGTAACAAGTATATTCTGAAGTTGGAAAAACAATGAATACATCCGCACCTACAGGAGCTAGATATGTAGAAAATGCAAGTATATACCAGTGACCATAAGTGTGCGCAGGGGGTATGGCTGGTGTGCCCAGGCACACCCTAATGTTGGGTGAAGAGGTCTTCTTTCACCTCTTGCAGTGACAGTTTAGATGTACCTTATCTGGTTCATGATGAATAGCATAAAAACTGGCTGTATCTGCAATTACGGGCTTGTTATTTCTAATGAAAAATGTGTATTTTGTGTAAAATCTTCTAAACATAAGTTTTCAATTAAATGTTCCATGGGTGCACATCCTAATGCAATGGGCTGCGTACGACAGTGCCGGTGACTTATATATTTTCTCGAATTTGGCTTTCATGACTAACACACACACACACACACACACACACAAATGGTACTTTAAGGAAAGGTATCACACTTTTAATGACAAAAATCCTGAATACTTGTTAAGTAATGGTTTTGTCGCTTTTTCTTTCTGCAGGAAACCCAAAATAGATATTCTAAAAGGATTCTCCAATCCACTGTATGGAAAAAACAGCATAGCATCAGAGAAAGAGGTACCTAAAATTCGTTTTTTCCAGGAAGGGTGGTCCCTTTCTTGGATTGCAGACCTATTCCGACACGGTGTTCGTCCCTTCTCCATCAGTATTACTTTCTTCTAGTATCAATCTAGCAAGCAGCAGCCACATTTAATATGTGCACTGTTTAATATTCACATGAAGGGCTCTATTACATTCTGCGCGCAAAAATGCACGCGTAGCGCTATTTTTTTGCGCGCAGCGTTAAACGTTAATGCGCGAAAAATAACGCTGCTGTTACAATCCTCGCGCATTTTTTCATCCGTTAAAAAATAACGCGCAGAAAAAAGATGTGCAAAATCGCGCGCAACAATTAAGAACCACAATTGTCTCCTGTTCAATTTTTGCACCTGTCAAAGTCAATCTGCACATACATATGCTGCAGCAATAATAAAACCGCGCACAACTTCTTCATTTTATTGTTTGGGTATGTGTAGAATGTGTAACTATACTTTGCTGTATTTTTTTTTCGGGTTGGTGTATTTGGTTTCAGCCAGAAAGTTCAGATTTGCAGTTACCACCAGCTTTCCAAAGACATTAAAATTATGCGCGCAAACGTTGTCCGTTAAAATTTGCACATAGATTGTAATACCATCCGCGTACCAGCGCACAAATGCATTTGCGCTCACAATGTTAAGTATAGGACGTGCAACGTACATTACGCTCGCAAAGGGTTCGCGCAGGTTCACCAGCGGTAGACGTTAACGTGCATTTTTTTCGCGGACATTGTAATACGACGTTCTGCGCAAAGGGTTTTTCCCCTCCCGTTAATGCGTTTTTGCGCACACGCGTTAACGTTTGCGCAAAGAGTGTAATAGTGCCCGTAATGTATGTAAGCAAAGAAAAGCATTTTGAATCTTTCACACCTTTTGTAGAAATAAAATATAATGTATTGTGGTTTCTGTAATAGTCAATTTAATTAAATGAAATATATTTTATTTGAGACGAACATAGTTTATTATTAAATATTATACTAATTTACTCCTTAAGTTAACTGATACATAAACCTTTTTGTCATTCTTCTTTTTAGGTGACAGACAATGCAGTGGATTCAAATCTCCAAATTAGTGTATATCCATGGAGCATAAGTGATAAGGTACACATCATAAACGTTACTCTGGGTTTACTCATATTGTCTAACTAATTTAATAACAGGGGCGAATTGGAGGATCATAAAAACTTTTTTGAAAATGTATTGTGTGGCTCTATATTGGAGTCCTGAATGCAAAAGTGACCTCAGATTTGATCCAACACGCAGAGTTGATTTATTTCACAAGACTAACTTCTGAAAAGAGACCGTAAATACCGGACAGGAATAAAAATGAGGGAACACCCAACCCCCCCCCCTCCAATGGGACTAAACCAACTACCAGCAAAGCAATGAATGAATAAGATACTACAAGCCCTATTACAATGTTAACACAAATGTTAGCGCTCACCTTTGTGAGCGTTAACGTTAGCATTGGTGGCCCTAGTGCAGGCGCACCATATTACAATCCAAACGCTAATGGGTTGAAAAACTCGTTAGTGATTCGGAGCTCGCGCTTTCAGCGAGAGGTTACTGTACTTTGCGCTCCCCATGTTAACCATAGGGAGCGCAAACCGTTAAATAGCGTTAGTATTACAATGTCCTAACACTAATTACCGTCCGGCTGCAGTTAACTCAAAAGTTAACCACAGCCAGAACCTGGTGCTAACAGATCCGTCAGAACCAGCAGAAACCACCCAAAAAAATCTGATACTTACCTCTAATCCTGTGGCGGGAACGGTGGCTCCATCTGCCTCTTCTTCCCGCCAGGAGCAGAGAGAGACTGAGGGGAAAAAGTCCCTCAGTCTCCCTCTGCGTATCACTACGTCAACCTGCTGGTTCTCGCAAGGCATATGTGACCGGCAGAGCAGAAACTCAATGGAGTCAAATAGACTCCATCGAGAGGATGCTCGCGGAGGCGGATTGCATTCCCCGGATATGCAACAAACTGGGAAAAAAATCCTTCTTGACCCCAGAATGGTGTCAGATTTCTTCTTGGATCAAGCAGCCATTATCACATTGAAGTTGAGCGTCTGTCAGGGATCTGGCCTAGCCTTGTGTGCAGGTGGGATTGGTGTGAGCCCAAGATGCAGCGAAGGGATAAATCAGACAGATTACGGGGTACCAACAGGGTTTATTTGTAGGAAACAAATAAACAGACAAGAGACTAGAAGCTAAGAACAACAGGAGATCTAAAGTAAACAGGAGGAGGCTGGGCAATAGATAGGATCAGGCTAAAGCAGAGAGGAGATACAGAAAGGGGGTGAGGCAAAGGAAGGATGGCTGGGAGTAGTAGGTGGGAGAACTGAATACTAGAGCAGCAAGGAGGCAGGAGAAACAGGGAGTAGAAGGAGAATGAATGCTAGAGGGAGAGAACGCTGCAGACACAGAGGAAAACTAATAATACATAGAAAGGGCAGACACTGAAATATACAATAAATACAAATTACAGATATAGCAGGTAACAGTACAATTATGGATCAGGCAGAGAGAATGGTCATATACAAGCAGGGGTCTAGGCAGGAGATATCAACAATAGTCAAGGTCTGAGCAGGGGGTCTGGTACACGTGAAGTCAAGCAGATAAGGGGGCACAGGGGGCAAAGGAGGGCACCTGTGATGTGGAGTAGTAATGTCCAGAATATAGCAGAGGGTTCTCAGGAATGTCTATGAAAAGTCCAGGAGGGATTCAGGCAAGGTAATCAAAGTCCAGGAGGAATACAGGTAAGGAATCCGGAGGTAAGTCTGCACTGTGTAAAAGCTAGACATGTGCATTCGTTTTAGTACTAAAATGATTTAGTCCGAATTTTGGGATAATTTAGTTTTCGTATGACTCAAGAGATACGAAACTGCTCAGTACAAAAAACGAAAGAAACTAAAATAAAATGCACTCCATTTTAGTTTCAGTCCTTTTTGTGATATTACATTGATGAGTGAAGTAGACCAGCAATAAAGAGCGCAACAACCAAAGTTCTGCACCCTCCACATGTCAGTGCAGTAGGATGTTCTATACAGAGAGGGGCATTAATTAATGCAGGAGGGTGATCTATACATTATACAGAGGGGTAGTAATGCAGGAGGATGTTATATACATTATACAGAGAAAGGTATAAATTGAGGAGGATGTTCTATAAAGAGAGGGACATTAATTAATTCAGGTGGATGTTGTATACATTATACAGAGAGGGGTATTAATTAATGCAGGAGGATGTTCTAAACATAATACAGAGAGGAGCCTTTTTTTTTTAGCCCTTTAAATCCAGTGGCTGTGAGTGCTGAGATCGGCTGCTTGTTATATTATCTCTCAGTACAATGTATCAGGTTCAGCTGTTACAGTAACTGACTGAAACAGCGCTCAGAGTTTCGGTAAACCAAGGAAATAATATTGTTCTACCCTCTTACATATAAAAATATTATTTACTAGTTTTACTGAAACTCTGAGCGCTGTGATGAGCAGCAGTCAGTTACTGTAACAGCTTTGCCTGACACGGGGCAGTATTACAATGTTGGTGCTAACTTAACCAGAGCTGTTGTAAACTGAAAACCTCCATAGGCTATAATGGCTCTGGGAAGTTTACAACAGCTCTGGTTAAGTTAGCACCAACTATGTAATATGGCCCACATTGTGCTGAGAGTGAGAGATACTGTAACAAGCAGCGATCTCAGCCCTCTGAGGAGCCACTACAATAGTAATTGTATCCACTGGTTTTTGGATGAATGAAATTAGTTTTCATACTAAAGAACTGAAAACGAATTTCTTTAGCAACTAAATAAATTGCATTTTAGGACTAATCCATTAGTTTAAAACGAAATTTTGTGCTGTGCACATGTCTAGTAAAAGCCAAGACTTCAATGAGGAAGCAAAGTCTTCAGGGCGTTACTTCCTTTTAAGCTGGTGTAGAGGTTGGTGAGGCTGGGGTCCTGGATGGGTGCTATGTTTCACCCCTATTCGGGTTGTGGTCCCTTTTAAGGACAACCAAAGGGTTAACCTTCCTGTCCAGGAAGGGATTTAAAGGGTGGCAACTCCCAGAGAGGATTGTGGGAGTTGAGGAAAAGCTGAGAGCTGTTAGCTGTGCTGACTCAGGAGGCTGAGGGTCGAGCCTTGCCAGCTGTAGCTGTGCTGCTGGAAGCGGTGTCACTGTGCCTTGTCAGCTGGAGCTGGACTGAATCAGGAGGGTCAGAGTGGTGTTGCTGTGCCTTGCTGGAAAGGACTAAGGCTAGGGTCAGATGAGCGCATTTTGTACGGACTGTGCGTCCGTGCAGTACGGACATACTTTCTGACTAACAACAAGGTAGTGGCCACACAGTCCGTTTTTTCCACTGACGTATTTTTTGACGGATGTAGCAGGGAATATAAATTATAATGAAAAAACATTCTGTCCGTCAAAAATGCTGGACGTATAAATGCAGTTCGTCTGACCACGTTCCATCACTCACACACAAAGCTATGTGGAGGTTGCGGACGCAGCGCACTCTGTGCGTCCATCCTAGCAGATTTACGTTCTTGCCTAACCTGCGTCCGTTTGCCATGTCCGTTATGCTTCCTCACTTCTGTGCGGACGTATTTCGTGTGTGGGTCTGTATTGATCATGATTCTATGCTACCACGGACGTTAAAATGTGCGGCAACATGGACGTGAACACTGCGCTCGTCTGACCCTAGCCTTATATTTTCTGGGAAAGGATTCCCCAGGTTTGGGACTTTTTTCAAGTAGGTGAGCCACATTTGTTTTCTGTTATTTTTGTGCTGAAGAGCTGGACTTTACTTTAATTGCGGCGTTGGAGATAAGCGTGTTTCATGTTTAAACTTTTTACTGCCCTGAAAGGAAAAATAAAGTTGATTTATTGCATCCAAGATGTTGTGCGAGTGCTCTGTGGGCTCCCCAACATCACACTGGGTTGATTGGTCAGGACAAAGTTTAGGTGAGGCTCCAGGGCTTGATCGCAAGATCAGGCAGAAAGTCCCGGAACCTGCATTATGCAGGCAGGATGTGGCCTATATGTGGGTTTCAAAGGGGGCGCCAGGGGGTCAGGGCATCGAGGACCTGACAGCGTCGGGCATCACTTTTCATTTAATTCTTTGGATCCTAACGGTAAATTTGTTATCCAGGATTGCTCTGTGCAGTGCTTTCTGGCATCAAGGTTAAAATACATAGAAAATGTTGGCCTGGTACCCACACAGTTGAATGAGAGAGTTAAAAAGGGGGGGGGTATGAAGTTGCTTATCTTTTACAGAATTTAAAACCCTACTAAACAAGATGTTTTTTAATTCACTACTATTTAATAGTCACCCCATTAAAAACTGAAAATTGCCTGCCAAAAGAACCTTTTTATCACTGCGTTCAGAACTGAATACTAAGCATCTTTGTGAGCTTAATGGACCAGATCACTACGTTTGCAAGACAAGTAGGAAACAAATGCTTTAGTTTTCAAGATCTCCTCGTTTATTTACAAGGATCTCCTGAGTTTTTGACTTCTGCTCACAAAGCAAAACAGTCCACGCGATGTGACGCTTTCCAATTAAGTGTTTGTTTGTGGAAAGTGTCTTGGTTGCTTGGAGTAGTGACCCTAAAATTTTGCTCCTCGCGTTATATTCGAGTCTTCTCTCATTTCCATAATAAATCTATATCCATCGTGTTATATTCGGGTCGCGCTATACGTGCCTACGGTAAGTATTGCAGAACCGCAGTTAATTCTGAACTGAATTTAGAAAACAAAAGTTGTTGTTCGTAAGAGCTTAATCAAGAGGTTATTTATTTTTATCTTTCAAAGGTAAGTTACTGAAACTGAAGGAAATGTGATAAATGCCATTGTTGGTGTTTTGGTCACTTGTCATATTAAAGCAAAATGCGTTAAGGGGTGACACTATAACAAACGTAACCCTCTTTTTGTTCCCTTAAATAATTGGGTAGATGTTGCTGACAGCATCTGCCCAATTATAATTTTAACAGGTGTTTTAGTTTAGCTGAAAATACTCACCTTTTCTCCCTTGGTGCTGGGGAGCTCCTCCTCTTCAGCTAGAGGCTTCTCAATTGTAGCGTCCCTGCAACTTCTTATGCAATTTGCACAGCATCAATCCTTGACTGCTGCCTCCCAGAACCCACGATTTTGCAAGCATTCGGAGAGAGGATGGTGGCTGCTTGCAAAGCATGCTGACCTCATCAGTCCCTGAGTTGGTCCCTGGCTGGCAAGATGTCCAAATCCCACCTGCTGAGTGACAGCTGTGTGCAGGGAGGAAGCTGACCACTTTAACAAGCTATAGTGGTCAGGGTGCGTAGAATGCTCCTTTAAATTTTATAGTGATGCATGATTTTATCTTTCTAAATATAACATAAGGGGTTATTCAGGTAGCACCAAATTGACCATGAAATTGCACCAAAAGGTGAATTTCCCCGTACAGTGCAATTTCGTGGCCATTCCTCTATTCAAAAAGCTGGAAATTCGCCAAATATTAATAGCAAAATGTGGTGATCTTCGGCAGCAGTGGAATCCGCATAGAGAAGTATTGGTTAATCTATTCAGAGAATGCTGCACAGCACCGAAATGCCCTGATTTTCAGTGGTTTAATTCGACAGGGTTAAATAGGTTTCAATGTTAAAAAAAATCCCTGTTTTCCTTAAAAATTTATTCAACCATTTATTCTTTTCATTTGCAGCAAAAAGTCTATTTATTTATTTTTTTTATGATTTTTTTTTAGGCACTTTTTCAGCGTAATTTAAAATTTTGATTTGTTTAAAATTGCGAGGGTTTTTTTATTATGTAACAGACCTTTTTATTGTTTATTGATTCATAGGACCTCATATATTATTTCCAGGCATTTTCATGCAGTAGCTTTTTTTTTAACGCTGTTTAAAAGTTGTTTTGTTGTTTGTTTTTTTTACCCATGTTTGGCGGCTTTTTCCGGCGGCTGGTCAGCGGTTTTAATCAGATTCAGTGGATCGTCAGACACATTCGGTTTTTCAGATCGATTTGCCGGTTTTTCGATTCATTTGGTGGTTTTGCAGCGGTTTTTCGATTCGGCGGCTTGAGGATACGTTCGGTGGGTCGATTCGCTGCACTTCGGGGACCCTGCGTTGAATGATGAATTCACCACAGGGTCGGCAAATTGAACTCCCCAAAGTGCGGCAAACGAGAGAGCATTTCGGTGCTCTCTGAATAACCCAAAAGTCTACAATGAATGTTTACGGTATCTGCTTCCTATTAATTCATCAACACTAATATAAGCTCATCAAGATATTGTTGAGTCACTGGAACTGATACTGTGTACTTTATTATTATTGCAAATGAAATATCCCAGTTTGCAATGGTTTCAAATGGTTCAGAGTTTTGATTTCTCACACTCTTCTTCAATAAGTTACATTTTGATTTTCTGAATGCAAACGGCGAAGCTATGGAAATGCATTTCTCATTCCCAGCTGCGAGCACGGCAGTCATAAAACGAAGCTTAAAGCATGATATATGCTGCAAGGTGCCACCTGCCTAAACTGCACTTATGCTTTGCTGATACAGCTTGTGTATGCGCACATCTGGGGACCGCTTGACTGCGAATAGTAATTGAAATGGTTACCAGGGAATTGTTTCCACAATGCAAATTAAAATCGGGAACCTAAGGGCAGAAACTCTCCCACAGACTTCTTATCTTGTGTAAGCGTAGAATGGCTTCTGGACAATCGGCTGGTGAAATATGCTAAACAAAACTGCATGCTAAAGTGCTCATTTTAAAGAAAAACACACAAATAGATGCTTATTTACTTTAAAGCATTTTTTTTTCAAGAATACATTTCAGCTGTATAAACCGTGCAAAGAATCATTTGCCGATGTATCGCTCACTCTGAAGAATATTAAACATTTACACCACAGTTACAAATGCCGAGTACATAGCTTTGTAAACGAAGATCGATACATTGATTACATTTCATTCCAGAGATGGTGCATGATTCTGTAAATACCAACAAATTTCTCAGTTTTAGAAAACAAAAGATTTTTTTTATTTCCGTAGATGTATTTCATTAATTTTCAGCAATGTTTAGCATATGTTGCAGTGTTAAATAAAACATATCCTAAAACTTAAGTTACAGTTACGATTTTTTACGTAGGGATGTGTATGACTGAAAAATTTGTTTAGTTTAGTGTTGTTTCGTTACATTTTAAAACATTTTCAGGGTTATTCAAAGAGCTCCGAATTGCTTGAGAAAGGTAACCGAACGCTGAAAATCAGCGTTCGGTTACCTTTCCTGGCCATTCGGCTATCCA
The DNA here is from genome assembly GCA_009667805.1 of Leptobrachium leishanense. Classification (NCBI taxonomy): domain Eukaryota; kingdom Metazoa; phylum Chordata; class Amphibia; order Anura; family Megophryidae; genus Leptobrachium; species Leptobrachium leishanense. The sequence continues at coordinate 298,495,481 of CM019067.1, forward strand.
GAGCGCAGACAATTCGCCAAATCCTGGCGAATTGCCTGAACATACGGTGCCTGTTCGGTGCCTGTTCGAGGGCAGTGAATCCCCATAGAGAAGCAATGCTTCGGCTATTCAGAGAACACAAACCAGCAGTGAAAGGTTCCCCTAATGCCCTGCCATTCGGTGGTTTAAGGCTAGGGTCAGACTGAGGCAGTGCAAACGCGCGTTCTGGCGCACTTAATCACGGCCGCACTAGCAGCAGATGCCGGGCAATGACGGCCAATATACGATGTACGGTCGCACAAAAGTCCGGCTGCGCAACGCAAGTGGAAAATGAACGCATTTTTTCGAGAACGTTAAACCACTAGTACTGACGTACAGAGTGCGCTGCGTCCGCTAGCGGCGTGTGTGCGTGAATTGGAGACGTCAGACGCTGCTAATGTCCGGCTAACATAACGTCCAGATGCAAGAAGTGTTTTATTGATGATCCGTACAAAATCACGGATGAAACTGCGCATAGTATGACCGCTATTGCGTATTCCGTGAAAAAATACGTCCATTCTTCGAACGCACATTTTCACGGACAACGTGAAAAATGCGTTAGTCTGACCCTAGCCTAATTCGGCAAGTTTATTCAGGAGAATCCCATAGGCTTCAATGTTAAAAATATTCCGGTTTTAATTCAATATCTAATAAACCGTCCATTGTAAAATTCTGCAGTAAAGAGTCTCTTTATTTATAGATTTTTTAGGATATTTTAAGCATTTTTTTTTTTTTTTTTTTTTTTAAAAGTCCGATTTTTCTTTTTTTTTCTTAAGTTTACTTATTTTTTCTGTAACAGCCCTCTTTTATTATCATTCCCTGGACCTCCTGTGAAAATTTCAGACATTTTCGCTGAGTAGTTTCTTTGCAAACAGCGTTTCATTTTCACACATTCACACAAACTATTTTGCTAATTTATTCACTGCCTCGTCTGCGGTCTCGGCTGCTTCGGCTGTGTGTGATCGGCTCCTGTTCGGGTTTTTCTGTGGTTTTCGGCAGGTTAATCCAGATGATTTGTGGCTTTTCGGCGTGCATTCGCTGGGTTTTGCGGTTCGTCTTCGTCGGGTTTGCGGCAGCTTTTCCCTGCAATTCGGGGACCCTGTGGTGCTTGCTGAATACACCGCAGGGTCACCGAAATGGGATCGGCAAAAGGAACCGAATTGAAGAGAACGAAAAGTCACCGAACATGCGGTGACTTTTCGAATCTCTTTGGATAACCCTGTTAGTTTTTGGAATTTCGTAACTAATTTTGTTGCGTATTACGTTTCGTTTTGGATCGATTTGAAATTTCGAATCGATTTCAATTTCATATATCAATTCGATAGTTTATCAATTAAAATTTTGGATCACTAAATAAGACCCCAATTAATCAAATTTTGCTGTTAAAAGAAAAGCTAGGGATAAATTTTAAGCTGTGTCACAGAGTTAGTATTTGAGTCAAATTAAACAGTAAAACAAAATTAATTTGTTTAATAAAGTCCTTTGCTGACTATTACTTGTATTGTAAGTTAAGATCAATTCGATAGTTGATATCAATTTGATAGTTAATTTAAAATTCGATAGTTGATATCAGTTATTCAAATATTTCTTTTATGATGATGACACAGTGTAAAACAAAATAAATTTGTTATAGACCATTTTGTTTCAAAATTCGTATCGTATCGATTCGTTATTTGGAAGTACTTCTGAAATACAATTTATCAAATTCCGTTCCAAATTCCGAATTTTTCTGAAACGAATGCACATCTTTTTTTTTAGATTGTTAAGGGGTTATTCAAAGAACACCGAAATAGATTAGACAGGTAAAGATTTAGATGTAACGGTAAGGAAATATTATTTTACGGAGAGGGTGGTGGATACATGAAACAGCCTTCCAGTAGAAGTGGTTGAGGCCAAAACAGTGATTGAATTTAAGCAAGCATGGGATAGGCATAAGACTATCCTAAACAAAAGATAAATCCAGGGAAAGTGTCCATAGAATTGGGCAGATTAGATGGGCCGAAAGGTTCTTATCTGCCGACATATTCTATGTTTATGTTTCTATGAATTGGCCACAAAATTGAATTTCCTTGTATACTGCAATTTCGTGGCCATTCAGCTATTCAAAAAGCTGGCGGTTTGTCAAATATTGACCAATTGCTAGCGAAAATGACTTTCGGCGGCAGTGAACTCCCCATAAAGAAGTAATGGTTAATCTATTCAAAGAACACCGAACAGCACCGAAATGTCAGTGAAATGCACTGATTTTCGGTGGTTCAATTCAATAGGTTTTAAACAGGCGAATCCCATAGGTTTCAATGTTAAGAAAGTTCCCCGCTTTTCTTAAATATTTATTCAACTGTTTATTCTTTTCATTTGCACCAAAAAGTCTCTTTATTTTTTAGGATTTTCTAGGCATTTTTTGGGGTTTTTTCAAAATATTTATTTATTTATTTTTAAATGGCAAGGTTTTTTTATGAAATTTCGTTTTTATTATTATTCCTAGGAGCTTATATATTATTACCATGCATTTTCATGCAGTGGCTTCTTTTAAAACATCTTTTGAGGCTAGGGTCAGACGAGCGTGTTTTCTACGAACTGTGCGCCCGTGCAGTATGGACGCACTTTTTGACAGAAGACGCAGTAGTGGCCACACAGTCCATTTTTGTGACTGACGTTATTTTTGACGGATGTAGGAGGGAAAATAAATTAAAATGTAAAATCATTTTATCCGTCAAAAATGCTGGACGTATAAATGCAGTCCGTCTGAGCACGTTCCATCACTCACACACAAAGCTATGTGGACTTTGCGGACGTGGCGCACTCCGCACGTCCGTCCTAACAGTTCGATGATCTTGCTAACCTGTGTCCGTTTGCCGCGTCCGTAGTGTGTCCGCACTTCCGTGCGGACGTACTTCATGTGTGGGCCTTCATTGGTCATAATTATCTGCTACCACGGATGTACTAAAGGGCGGCTACATGGATGTTAACACTGCGTTCATCTGACCCCAGCCTGAAAGTTACAGTGTTTATTTATTTTTTTACCCCAGTTCGAAGGCTTGTCGGCTTTTTTTGAAAAATTCGGTAGTCTGTTTGGCGGATCGGTGGATGCATTCTGCATTTTTGCGGCAGTTGGAGAACACGTTTGACAGTTTTTCAGATCGATTCAGTGGTTTTTTGATTAGTTCAGCGGGTCGATTCGCAGCACTTTTGGGGACCCTGTTGTGAATGCTGAATTCACTGCCGGGTCGGCGAATTTAACTCGAAGTGCGGGTGAACGGGAGAGCACCAAAATGTTTGTGATGTTTCGGCGTTCTCTGAATAACCCCTTTAGATTTTAGTATTTTTATTTAAACTCCAAAGAGTCGTTTCAGGCTCCAAACTCTTGACAATAAGTAACACAAGCATCATTCTGTGTTAACCCCTTAAGGACCACTGACGTATATAGTACGTCCTGGAGAAAATTCCCCTTAAGGACCAAGGATGAAATATGTCATGGTCCTTAATCCCTCCTCCCTCCCTATACTCACCTCTCTGGCAGGGCTCCCACGCTGGAATGACTTCTCTGAAGTCTGCTCAACGTTTTTATGGGCCCCAGTCATCACAATGACGTCATCACCGTGCATGTTGCACCCAAACGACTAGGGTTAGAAAAAAGAAAGGTACTGCTGAAAAGGGCAGAGTCTGCCCTGTTCAGCAGTGCCTCTCTTTAACCCCTTAAGTGCCAGATCACGATTCGAAACCGGAAGTGGCTGACTTCTTGGATGCCAAGCCTCCAGGTCACCCTCCATCCACTGACATCATTGCCGTATGTGCGATGACGTCAGTTGGCCATTTTGCCCCCAGCTGCCAAGTGGAGCATGGGGAATCCTTTGGAAAGCCGTATTTCCCAATCTGTGGTAGCTAGAGGGTCATATTTGGTTTAATTTCCTAAGGCCTGGTCATGACCTTTCCAATGATGGTAAACATGACTAGGTTTGGTGTTAACCCCTTAAGGACGCAGGGGTGGCGCCCTTAAGGTGTTTAAATTTGTCGGCGAGGCGTACAGGTACGCCTCGCCGACAGGTGCCGTCACGCAGCACTAATTTCGGGCCCTTCGGGCTTGATTTCAGGCCGTCCCTGTGCAGCCAATGACGCGCACCGCGAGTCAGTGTGCGCAGGCTGCGGGGAGGGGCCAAGGCGGCCCCATTGAAGACAGCCAAGGCGGCCCCATTGAAGTACCTGTACGCCTCGCGTCTTCAAAGCCCGCCCACCGCCAGGACGTCATGGAACGTTCTGCGGCGTTAAAGGGTTAAAGTAAAAAAAAAAGTTTTTAGTCTGAGGTTTTAATAAAATAGGACTAAATTTGATGTTTAAACATGATGAGCATGAAACGGTCAAAATTATCTCAGCGCACAGAGGTAAAATGACTCAGCAGTGAAGGGGTTAAAAAGAAAAAACATGTAAAAATGGGGTTATTTAAATCTCAGGTCAAATTTTCAAAACTATTTTTTGGCGGTTGTAGATTTTGGGGCTTAAATGTTGAAAAAGTGTGTTTTTTTTCAAAAGAAATTTCATCATATTTCATAATTGTTTTACAGTAAATTATACGATATGATAGAAATAATGGTATCTTTAGAAAGTCCATTTAATGGCGTGAAAAACGGTATATAATATGTATGATTTCCATAAACGAGTAAGAGGAAAATTAGACCTAAACACAAACAGCGCAGAAACGTAAAAACAGCAGTGGGCACTTTCAGACTGACAATCGTAAAACCGCCTGTCAGTATGGGGTTAAAATGCAAATTTAAAGATGGATATTTGCAGAAAATGCAAGTGATTTTCATTACTTACATTATAACCCCTTTTTTTCAAAACTGCAATATGATGTATTGTGGAGGAGGTCAGCCACAAGGGAAGTCTTTGTCCTAGTAAACCTTATCTATTATAAATGTATAATGCCTACTGTCAATATGTAATGTTAATCTATTTTTGCCTGATATACAGTATGTCAGTATAATGATATTATGCAGAGTGTTTTTTCTCGGGCATGCATTGAAATGCAGTATGGTATATATTATGGCTTGTGTTTCAATTATTTGGAATGCAGAATGTCATCTTGCTCGAATTTCAGAGACAATTTCCTACTAGGCTTTAAGAACCCTGTTGTTCTGACATTACTTTCCTAATTGGCTCTGGTCCATTTGATATAATATTACCTCCAAAGCTGTTGCTGTTGAAATTGAATTCACCGCTTCCCTATTCTGCTGTTTTTTCACCCAAGAGCATCTCGCTTTAAAATCTTTATGGCGTGGATTCGTATTTTATGTTGCTCAAAATGAACCCTTTTAATTTGGAAGAAAGAAAATGTGAGGCTAAAATAAAAATGATAAATGCTCTGCTCTTGTTCACATGGCTCAGGGATATCCATTTTTATATAGTTTTACCTGTGTCAAATTGTTACACATTAATTTTATAGTAGTGGTCACTGACGGTAAAATATACATTTTAATATTGGTAGAGGTGAATTGGACAGATCTGAGCCACATGTTGTACTCAATTAACTCTTCCATTACCAAACTATTCTTTTTTTTAATCAAAGAGCATATAAATTATTTTTTTCAACTAATAATTCAATATATATTTTTTTTCCCCTAGAATCACGCGAAGGAACCGAAGAATATTGCATTTCTCAATCCTTTGTTTGGAAAGAAAGAAATCGATGTTTAGTGTTCTCGAAATGATATTGTTAGTAGCTGCTATCGGAGTTAAGATTAATAGTAAGGAATGTATTAGATTGTAAGCGCGTTCGAGCAGGGTGAGGTCCTCATACCTGTGTTTTTATCTTGCTGCGATAATTTAATGGACCCATCGCACAGCACTGCACATTATGATGGCGCTTTATAAATAATTGTACTTGTAATTGTATGAGGACTTCAATACACATTGAGTGCCGGTAATACAAACAACAAAAAATATGAAACCTTGTTTTACATCAAAATGAAACTGTTTTGTATAATACACAGGAATATGACCTTAACAAAACATACCAAATAAATAGATTAAAAAAACAACACACGTACTAGAGATACACACACTGTCTATGCAAATAAAGGTGTACATTTTAAAGCTAAACATTTGAATAATTTAACTTAATAAAAAGGATGTTAATTTAAGCTATTGCTCGTCTTTGTTGGATTTTTTTTTCCATTTTTTTTTTATGTATTATACCCTTGTTTGTTTCTTTTCAAAGCCTCGCAGACATTTCATCCATGGCTCCAGGTAGCAAAGAGGCTTGGGCCGTCCCTGCCACAAACCATCTAATTATTACAGCTACATACAGTTCCAGTTGCCTTTTCCATCACATGGACAGAAAAACAATGACTTCTAGACATCCACAACTCATTCAATTTATTTCATCCTTCTTTTTTTTAATTTTTAATTCTTTATTTAAGGTAATATAAATCCAAAATCGAAATACAGACAATACATGCTGCAGCAGACATCAGTAGTATAAATATATTACCATAAAGATATCAGGTAACAAAAAACAAAACCCCGTAAATCCCGGGGGAGATAAATCTAATATAAAAAATGAGAAATAAAAAACAACCGTCACAATGGGGGTAGATAAAGAATAGATGGTATCGAGCACCAGAGACACGCAAGGAGGGGGGGGGGCAAAAATCAAGTCTTTACTGGTTACAAATATAATCATCCCAAAGGTACCATGTCTTATGAAATGTGTGCATAGTATTCCTGACCTTGACTGAAAGCTCATCCATAAGACATGCATCCGTAATCTTCTCAGCTACAGTACACCATGATGGAAGGCTACTCTGGCACAATGCCACAGCCAAGGCTCGTCTGGCTGCCAAAGCCATTCCATCCTTCTTTTAACCTCAAATTTAATTTCTCCAAGTATAATGTGAGCTTCCAGGACTGTGACAAGACCTTCACTAATCAAAAACAAAATTAGGACAAACTGTGGCAACATATATGTGACAGCAGTACAGCCAGGCACAATGTGATGTACAACAACGCTTGCACTCATGCACATCTGCTAATGTGGTGTACGTGATTGAGTGTAGAATGTGTGACAAGGATTTGTTGGAGAAATCATTCAATCATAAGTTGCCTCTCCTTATGAACCTAGATAGATACTCTTGCACATGTTTCCTATTCATCGCACTAAATCCAAACGCCCCTCCTCTCACAGTACTTCTAATTATTTCCGATTATTTCTACCTGCCTGCTCTTTACACTACCTGTAATGGAAAGTTGTTTTCCATAATTCCACTGGATGCTGGAAGTGGGTTTATGGAAAACAATTTGGTAGTGAAGTAATTAATTTTTCTTAATTCCACATGCATCTTCTGAGTCCCTTAAGAGCAGAGATCCCAAACACCTCCTACAAAGAAAAGTCTTCGGCTTGGACACCCAATAAAACAAAAAGTGCGTTACAAAATTTCAGAGATATTGCCATCTGTAACAGCTGGAGGTCCAGTTTTGACCACCCCTGTGAAAAGTAGGCTGAATGTGTTTACTGGTGCTTTTCAAGGTGTTCCAAGTATTCAAAAGTCTAAACTGGAACCACTGGAGTTGTTTTGGAGCCAATCGCCAAGATCAAGATGAACATTAGTTCTTCTTTTGTCAATACGGAGAGGTTTCCCATGGTTACAATGCATGGAAAATCCGCTACAGTGACATCACACCTTTGTAATCTCACAGCTATTTGGCAATTTCCTTTTTCTTAATATCTTTTGCTGTGGAATAATTTTCCCCGACATGCCTGGCTTCCAAGCAAAAATTCCTTTGTAGGTACAATAAACCGAAGCCTCTAAGCCTCTACAGTATTCATGCGTATGTTGAATTTATCTTTATAATATTGCACTTGTTCAGTTTATTTTCCGCAGATTCTTTTTAACGACAGTATAGTCCTGGCACCATTTTTACAGAACAGAATCGTGACCTGGGGTTTGTCGCTACAGATTAGTTGTATGGATTGGTGCCCAGAAACCTTTGCTCCCTGTGAAAGGGAACAAATGCACTGCTAATAGCTTGGCGACTTTATTATGTAAGTGCTAGGTGTCCTCGTGCTTCCAAAAGTACATTTGGGACTCTTCAAATCATAATTTTTTACATGTCTACACATTGGCTTCTGGCTTCCTATAGCACAGTAGTTAGAGACGAATAATAACTGTAGGGAACTGCAGACAAATAAATTATGTCCATTTTATTGGGTATTCTGAATACTATGTACACACTGAATATCCTGGAGACCAGAAACCAATTTCATAGATTTCACAGCTGAATTTTTGAACTTTATCAGCAACATTGAATGGAGATGATATGATGTGAAGTTGGCAAAAGCAAACAATATTCAGCTTTACACCAATATGTTCTCCGAAAGGTTTTTTCTAAGCTAAAAAAACCTTGTATTTTCTAAGAGAATCTGTCGACTTTTAGCTCTTTGCTCTGATTAAATTAATCTTCACGAGCCTTTTAGATTTTATGGTTTAATTTTTAGTTGGTTTTGGATATAATTCGTTTTTTGATAATATACTATCATACCCGTAATATGTCTATATGCGATGGCTGGAGAGTTATTTACTCTCGTGTCCTCTCTTTGAAGTCTACTGTTTTATTTTGAAATACAAAGTTCCCAGACCAGTGCCAGCAAAAACATATTAGGCAGATCACTCGTTGCTTTTCACCACCCACAAAATATGCTTCCACCAAACCTTCAGCAACGGTATTATTATATATCATCAGGGTGTGGCGCCACATGCATATTAAAAAGGGGTGCTGGACAAAATCCCTACAGCCAGGTTCCCGAATGCCAACATCCCGACGGCCAACATCCAGACAGAACAAGTGCCAGACATCCCAACTTCCCTACATGGCCAACTTCCAGACATCCATAATCCCAGCGGCTAACCCTAATACTAACACCCTAACCCTAGGTTTAAGGGGGTTAGGGCTATATTTAGGGGGTTAGGGGTAGGGCTATGTTTAGGGGGTTAGGGCTAGGTTTAGGGGGGGTTAGGGTTATGGCTAGGTTTAGGGGGTTAGTGTTAGGGGGTTAGGACTAGATTTAGGGGGTTAGGGTTAGGTTTAGGGGGCTAGGGTTAGGGCTAGGTTTAGGGGGTTAGGGCTAGGGTTAGGTTTAGGGGGTTAGGTTTAGGGCTAGGTTTAGGGGGTTAGGGCTAGGGCTAGGTTTAGGGGGTTAGGGCTAGGGCTAGGTTTAGGAGGGCTAGGGCTAGGTTTAGGAGGGTTAGGGCTAGGGTTTAGGAGGGTTAGTTATAGGTTTAGAGGGGTTAGGGCTAGGTTTAGGGGGTTAGTGCTAGGTTTAGGGGGTTCGGGCTAGGGCTAGGTTTAGGAGGGTTAGGGCTAGGGTTTAGGAGGGTTAGGGCTAGGGTTAGGAGGGTTAGGGCTAGGGTTAGGAGGGTTAGGGCTAGGTTTAGGAGGGTTAGGGCTAGAGTTTGGGCTAGGGTTTAGGAGGGTTAGGGCTAGGTTTAGGGGGGTTAGGGCTAGGTTTAGGGGGTTAGGGTTAGATTATGAGGGTTAGGGCTAGGTTTAGGGGGTTAGAGTGTAGAGTTAGTGTTAGCCGCTGGGATTTTGGATGTCTGGAAGTTGGCCATCAGGGAGTTGTCTGTGTAGGGAAGTTGGCCGTGTTGGGAAGCTGGCTGTCAGGGAGTTGTATGTGTAGGGAAGTTGGCCGTGTAGGGAAGTTGGCCCGTCAGGGAGCTGTCTGTGTAGGGAAGTTGGCCATCGGGATTTTGGCATTAGGGAACCTGGTTGTAGGGATTTCAACCTAAACCCATTAAAAAGACCAAAGAATAAAATCACCCTTGAGATGGCAGTATAGGGCTATAGTTATTTAAAACCCAAAAGTATCTGTCAGCACAAGAATGAGGTACATAGTGCAATACTATGATATACAATACTAATATGCTGAAATACAGAGCACAGTCACAAAATCTGAGCTTTTATGGGGCTCAACCAATTGGTCTCTTGTGAGTTATCCATGGGCCACTCATCAGCCTATTCCAATAGTCGTGCATTATTCAATATATATTAATGTATTGAAGCCCAAATTGGCTTATTTGTATCGCGCACAAGTTGTTTTATAGTCTCACATCCTGCACTGCTGTGCCCATGTTCCTGTGGCTGGCAGCTCCTTCCTTGCTGGCCAGCCACCGAGTGAAGTAGCAGATGGTCGCGGTCATGGGTCAAGGACGCAGGCAGGGTGGGGTGTGATGAAGCGGTGCCTGCCGAGTTCAAATGCAGACGCCTGAGACATGGTTCCTTGCCCTCACGTGGTTTTCACTCCTCTCAGTGCGTTCTTTGCTGAAATCCTTCGAATCACCTGTGTACCAACTTTGCTTGCCTGACAATTCTCCTGGCTGTTAACCCCTTTGCTCCTGAATGACTACCCCCTTGGCGATACGACCCCGGGCACTTGGCGGACGATCCCCCCTGGCTCTTGCCTGACGATCCCCTTCCACAATACGATCCCTGGCTTTTGGTTACAGGTCAGCTTTGGTATTAGCCCCTGGTATCTGGCTGATGAACACCCTGGTATTAACCCATGGTACCTGGCTCACAGACATTCTGGTATATTAACCCCTGATATCTGACTCACGAGTATCTTTGCTGTTAACCCCTCTTGCTTATTATTCATTCCTGTTTGGTATTATTTTATATTTGGAAATAGGTAGAATTACCAGTCACTTTAAGGACCGACAGTGTAGTATAGCTAGTCTGCCTACAGGGATTAGGCATTATATCTAGGAGGTACGTGACATATAGCCAGGCATAACTTCCAATAAAGCCACCATCGTAAAAGCAGGGTTCTTTCAAAATAAAATCATTTATTAAAATACATAAAAAGCCAAAACGCATTTCGCCAAGATCATTGCGGCTTCTTCAGTTGGCGAATACCATATTTATAGTTATTGCATAATACTAGCTGGTATCATTTAGGTGTTATCTACCCATCCCATGTTTAAAATAGTATAATAATATTTGTTTAAACAAAACTTGCAGTCCTTTCTGTCAAACTTATTTAAAGACAGATCTATGGATTGACTCTTGAGCAGTAAAATGTTCCCTGAGTTGTGACATTTGTATTTTTTATTATTCTGGTGATTTGAATACTTTAAATTGCAGTTAAGCAGCAGAGAGGACTGAAATGGCTAATTAGACTACAGAAACTACACTAAATTGTGATTTGTGGCTGTCTGTCCTCACTCCAAAATGATCAAACTCCCTAGGGATAATTGCATATCTGAGTAAAAGAAGTGTACAGTTCATCTGTAGCTAAGCAGAGTTTGCTGATGCCAGAATGCCACTATGTGTATAGACAAAATATGCAGTACTCCTTTGCTGAGATGTTTTCGTGCCAAGAGCAGTCCTGGTCACTTGAAACTGAAATGGTTTTGTGTGTATAAAATCGAAAAGTTTGGTGATTGTTTCACCAGAATATTTGTGTTTAGTTTTGTGGGAGATTATCAGGGTTATTTGAAAAGCACCGAACTGGCCACGAAATTGCAATTTTGTGCAATCTATTCAGAAAACACCAAAATCAGTCGACAGGTATAATCAGGCGTATCCAATAGGTTTCAATGTTAAAAAAATCCCCGGTTTTATTAAATATTTATTCAACCGTTTATTCTTTTCATTTGCAGCAAAAAGTCTCTATTAACTTTTTAGTATTTTATAGCAGAATTTTTTCCAATTTTTTTTTTCTTTTAATGGCGTTTTTTACTGTAACAGACCTTTTCATTATTATTCATTGGACCTTCTATATTATTCCCAGGCATTTTCATGCAGTACTGTTTGAAAACACCTTTTAAAAGTTGCTGTTATCTTTTTATTAAATTTTTTACCCCGTACGGCGGCTTGTCGGCCTTTTCTGGCAACTGGTCAGCAGTCTGTTTGGTGGGTCATCGGCTTCTTTCAGGTCGATTCAGCAAATTTGCAGTGGATCGTCGGATGCATTTGGTTGGATTTCAGCAGGTTTTCAGATAGATTCGGAGGTTTTTCAGATAGATTTAGTGTTTTTTCGGATCGATTCTGCAGCTTTTTCGATGCGTTCGGCAGGTCGATTTGCTGCTCTTCGGGGACCCTGTGGTGAATGCTGAATTCACCGCAGGGTCGATGAATTTAACTTAAGTGCGGCGAACGGGAGAGCACTGAAATGTTGTTGACATTACAGTGCTTTCTGAGAAAATCACTTATCTTACACAGGGTTATCAATGTGCTCAGTATTACATATGATGCACCCACTTAAAGGAATACTAGGGATCAAACCTGAATGCAAAAAAAAACCAAAATACAGATCATTCCAAATTCTGTAAACATGATAAGGGAAAGGGTAGTGAGAATAGCCAAATCGCAAAGAAAAATTAAACATAAAATATAAACTTTATTTGTCATTATAATGGCATGCCATCCGGAACACCAGCATTTAAAGGGATACTAACATAAGCTGTAAATAGAATACTTGTGCATTACAATAAAATGCATTATAAACCACATGCTACTGTTTTCTTTTAAATTAATTGCATGTAAAAAGGAAAAACAAAGTCAGGTTTTTCTGACCAATTCCCTCCATTCTATGCCCAATGCCACATAGTGAGGAGCAACTGATGTAAAGACACTGGGCCCTATTCCATTCCTGACACTAACATGGAGAAGGTAAGCAGGATAATGTGCACCTTTAGATTTTCCCTTACTGTCTCCATGTTAACGTCCTATTCCAGGGAAGGTGCTATCTCAGCACCTCACCTCAAAATGCTGCGCTAACCTCAAAAAATTATTATTCGTTGAACAGATTTACTAGTAAAAAAGTATACTTAAATCAATGTTAAAATACGTATCTTCAGTAGTGCTCCCTTTAATGACTCCCTTTGATGACTTCTGCTCTTCATCCACGCAACAGCATCAATGTAAAAGTTAAGGGTACACTGCCATAAAATACAGAATATTCATGGCGTAGCACTGCAGTAACTGTAAATGGATTACCCCTGCTTCATAAATTTGCTCACAAGATATAAAATTCATACAAGCCCATCATTTGTATACTCAGCCGTCGCTGCTTAGGCTCGGGTCAGACGAGCGCATTCTGTGCGGACTGTGCGTCTGTGCAGCACGGACGCACTTTCTGACTGACGACAGGGTAGTGGCCACACAGTCCGTTTTTGTGACTGAGTTTTTTTTGGCTGATGTAGAAGGGAAAATAAATTAATATGAAAAACATTTTGTCCGTCAAAAATGCTGGACGTCAAAAATGCTGGACGTCAAAAATGCAGTCTGTCTGACTTCGTTCCATCACTCACACACAAAGCGTTGCAGACGAGGTGCACTCTGTGCGTCCGTTCTAGCAGATTTACGTTCTTGCCTAACCTGTGTCCGTTTGCCGCGTCCGTTATGCGTCCGCAGTTCCGTGCGGACGTACTTTGTGTGTGGGGCTCCATTGGTCATAATTATATGCTATAACGGACGTACAAATGTACGGCAACAAGGATGTGATCAGTGCGCTCGTCTGAACCGAGCCTTAGCTGTTGGTTGCCGCTCACTGTTGGAATTCGTTGCCGCTGGACAACTGCCAAATGGTACTTATGGGTCTCCTTTCCAGGTGTTCCCTTAACCTTGGTCTGTGGACCTCTATAGCTGAGCCAAATGCAAAATAGATTGCGCTCCCCATGTTAAGTTTGGGAAACATTTAAGCACAGTAAGGTTGCGCAAGCTGTAAGGCGCAAACTGATTTCATCCCAGTGTAGCGTCAATTATGGAATATCGATGCCAGACATTAAAATTACTTATGCTAGCACTAACGCTTACATATCGAGATGCTACATTAGCACCAACTATGGAACAGAGCCCACTCTGGGGGCAGTGTACACCACAAAATATCACAATATGAATGCACCCAGTGACACATAAAGAGCAAACGATTTCCTTACCTAAACAAATAAGAGAAAAACAAAGCATATGTAAGATATCAGCAACATAAAATAAACACAATATTTTTTTATTTTTTTTGGTGGTGGTAGTGGCCCTTTAAAAACATAAGGAAAAATAGAAGAAGGATTGAAGGGGAGTAAAGTGGAAATTAGCCCTATCATAATATCATGAGGACAAAATGCATTATAACGTTGATACGAAGATTACAACACACAGCACAATATTTAGTATTTGTGCCTTGTTTGGTATCAACTTGTTGATGTTTTTGTGTGCGTGTCGCTAGAAGGATGTTATTTTATTTGCTGGTATTGGTGACCACACTTGAAAGAGAGATGCCAACAACACCTAAAAACCTGTGCATTGACAGTTTCCATTTTCCACTCATCTGAAATATATTTGCAGGAACATCAGAAGTTGTGCGGTTACAGAAGCACAACAGTTTCTCTATTACCTCGTTCAAACTCAATTCTGCACATGTTAAGAAGCATATACTGTAAGCTCAGATGTTTAACCCTTTCGCTGCTGAGCCATTTCACACCTCTGTGCTGAGGTCATTTTTACCGGTTTTGCTCATCATGTTTAACCGCGTTTTGAAGCCTTATTTTATTATATGACCCAGACATATTATATATCGTTCTTTCCGGCAGACTCGGCAGATTCATAATATGTCATTATTATATGTATACGTCATGTCCTGTCTGTATATTATAACAAAAAATGCAATAAAATTTGAATTTTCAATAATTTACAATGTGTAAAGTGTTTTTTTTCACATTTTAACATGCGATCGTTTGCGGTTATATTTTCTATGGGGTGCGCTTGTTAAAAAAATTAGAAATGGGGTCTCGTTACATTTTTTTGGGGGAAAATTTAGCTATTTTTAACAAACGCACCGCCTACAAAAATCGTTAATGCAGCATCATTGTTCACATTATAATTGAAATGGGAACAGTATTAAAGCATTAACAAAACCAAAAAAAAAAAAAACTTGCTCTTTTTTTATAATTTTTTTAAAATATATATTTATTTTTTTTAAAACTTTTTACATGGTCAAATTGGTATCGTTTGAAAGGCCATGCTCTGGCCGATCCAACAATATCAAACATTAACCCTTAGCTGTCACAGATCGGGAGATAGGGGGTTCATTGGAACCCCCTATCTCCACCATTGCTGGCAGCTAGGGGTTAACTCCAGGACTGGCGTCATCGTGCTATGCACGATGACGCCAGTCCTCAGGGGGAGTTCCCGGAGGCTTGGCCGACATCCAAGATGTCGGCCAGCTCCAGGAGAGGATCACGATTTGGCGCTTTTCAGTGCTGAATCGTGATCCGGCTCCCCATGGGGTTAATTACAGCCACAGTTTGGAAGGGCAGGCTGTGCCCTTCCAAACGGTGCCTGGATTAATCCTGTGCCCCCCGGCGATCGGGAGGGAGAGAGGTCCGAATGACCTCCCCCCCCTCCCTTTCAGGCGCCTCCTCCACACACGCGGGGGCGCCTGAATTAGATCTAATTCATCTAATACATCTAATTGCTCCGCCGGGGTCCAGGAGTGCTGGACCAGGGGGGTGCAGCAATCCGCCGGAAAGCGTCCGATTGCTGCCTTCTGAGCATGGTCGCGCTCAGTGCGTCCATAGCACAGAACAACCACTTGGCTGGACGCACTCAGGGCGTCCATAGTAGCCAAGTGGTTAATTGATGGGTTGATTCAAATGTTAATGTTGCTTGCAGACGTTTTCCTTTCCATTTGTCATTTTTTACAACCTGTTATGCCCTTTTTTGTTGATTCCCAACCCTGACCCTCAAGAACTACTAACAGGTCGGGTTTTAAGGATCACCTTGGGGAAAAGCAGACAGATTTACTGCTCAGTGATTGCAGGGTTCAATCACCTGTGCTGTGCTTCAAATACCTGCAAACCTGGCCTGTTAGAGCAGTGAGAACGGTGGTCCTCAAGTTCTCCTAAGGTTACATTTTCCTATTACCACCTAATTTTTTGAAGGAGTTGAACATCCAAAGTTCATAAAATAAAAAAGTCTGTACTGTACAGTGAAAAAACAAAAAAATGGAAATAATAATAAGAGAAGAAATACTACAAATAGAATTATAGATTATTTTTGAAATCACGTGATCAACAATGATGATTATATTTTCATTAAGCAGGACAAAAAAATATTTTATGAAAGCACTGGGAACAGAAAATGGCATTGCGGCCTGCCCTTCAATGTGTCCATACTGGTCTCTTCAATGTTTAGCCCATTTTTGTCATTGCAGAAAAAAATATATACCTAATGTAAATCAGCCTGCATCTGCCCAAAAGGGTGACCAGGACTTAAGCTGTTAGCGCCGCAGGGCGTACTATGCCGCCCCTGCAGCAGGTGGGACTGAATGCTGTGGGGCCGCATAGCATGCCACCTGGGGTCTATGGGCTGTGACATGCCCGCCCACCAGTCGGCGCACGGCTCGCATTATTGGCTGCAGCGGGACAGCCTGAACTGAGGCAGTACCCCTTCAGCCAATGCCGCACGACGCACATCAGCTGCATAGGCAGGCCAGAGAAGGGGCCAGCTGCAGCAGGTGGCAAGAGGGGTGTACTAGTACACCTGTCGGTAAGGGGTCAAATAGCGAGGAAGTCTGTTTTGCCTGAGAGATACAGCAAACACAGATGTGGATTTGGTCTTGGTTGGACCTCATCAGGAGGGTATAGGTATAGCTCATACCTCTCTAGGCACCATAAGCAAGGTGTGCAGGTCTGGATTACCTAGTAGAATTATAGATAACAATAAAAAATTAGTTTTGAAAGCACTGAGAATGGGCATCCACATTAGTGGCCTAGCCTTCGGTGTGTGTGCCAGCTCAGGTCTCATAAGATTTGGTTCAGAGATTATTGGAAAATAAGAATACTGCATTCTTCAAGAAGGACACAGCTTAAAAGATGGAAGATTCCACATAACAAATGATAAAAACCATGAAGGGGTAATATGTCAAACACATTTATTATAACTTTTCAAAATTAATAACAACAAAGTAAAACACCAACATTAAGAAAAAGAAATAATAAAAATAATGCAATCTTTGAAATACAATATTAACTGGAATAAATTACACAAAGACAACAAGTGAATATGTTTAGAAATATTAGCACGCAAAAAAAATTTGTAGTACCGAGAAGTATAATTAAAATGCATTTTCGCTGTTTTTAGCCATTTTAGTTATCTTGATTAGGCCGCGTGTCTCTTTCACTTTCATTTCATTAATCTTGACAATTTGCCAGAAGGAATTTAGAGAGAACATAGGGAAGTGTTCAAACAACATTTGCATGTGTCATATAAATTATTCAGGAATATCAGTCTGTGTAGAATTGAATCAAATGTGTGAGCTAATATTATAAACTCTGCTTCCTTTCAAGGTGGACGGTTTACATGCAGGCCTTCCCATACAATTTTAAAATAAACACTGTACATGACAAGTGATATGAAGTAAGCTATGGAATGTCGAAGGTAAAGGTTACCTAAATAATTTGTCAAGTGTCATAAATAAAACTGCATAGGTTATAGAATACCCAAAAAATGTTTAGCATAAACAAGAAAAGAATTTACTCACATTTGTGTTTTTTCATGTTTTGCACATTTTCAGGGTTATTCAAAGAGATCCGAATTGCTTGAGAAAGGTAACCGAACGCTGAAAATCAGTGTTCGGTTACCTTTCCTGGCCATTCGGCTATCCAGAGAGCAGGCAACTCGCCAAATCCTAGCGAATTGCCTGAACATACGGTGCCTGTTCGGTCCCTGTTCGAGGGCAGTGAAATCCCCATAGAGAAGCACTGCTTCGTCTATTCAGAGAACACAAACCAGCAGTGAAAGGTTCCCCTAATGCCCTGCCATTCGGTGGTTTCATTCGACAGGTTTATTCAGGAGAATCCCATAGACTTCAATGTTAAAAATATTCCCGTTTTAATTCAATGTCTAATAAACCGTTCATTATAAAATTCTGCAGTAAAGAGTCTCTTCATTTATAGATTTTTTTAGGATACTTTAAGTATTTTTCTGAATTTTTTCTTTTAAAAGTCCGATTTTTTTTTTACGTTTACTTATTTTTTCTGTAACAGCCCTTTTTATTATCATTCCCTGGACCTCATATGCAAATTTCAGACATTTTCGCTCAGTAGTCTCTTTGCAAACAGCGTTTCACTTTCAAATATTCACACAAACGGTTTTGCTAATTTATTCACTGCCTCGTCTGCGGTCTCGGCTGCTTCGCTGTGTGTGATCGGCTCCTGCTCAGGTTTTTCGACGGGTTAATCCAGATGTTTTTGGGGGTTTTCGGCATGCATTCGGTGGGTTTTGCGGTTCGTTTTCGTCGGGTTTGCAGCAGCTTTTCCCTGCAATTCGGGGACCCAGCGGTGCTTGCTGAATGCACCGCAGGGTCGCCGAAATGGGATCGGCAAAAGGAACCAAATTGAAGAGAACAAAAAGTCACCGAATGTGCGGTGACTTTTCGAATCTCTTTGAATTACCCTGTTTGTATGTAAGAATTTATTGATGGCTTTTACCCGTAATTCCAGCAAAACTCTTATGGTTTCATATTTGAAACAATGTGTTGGAGTATCCTTTCAATGTTTTTCTTTCTAGCACATCATATTACACATTAGCATGATTTTTGTGTGTACTCTCTATTTTGTTTAATTTTTTGAAGTAGAGCAAAATATGTAAAAAAATTCAGCAGTCACCTTTGTTGATGCATTATTATTTATTTCTTCCATCTTTGCATGCTTACATAGATTATAAAAGTGAACATCAATTGTTAAAGCATTTTTTGATTACCCTACTAAACGTGTGGTTTGTTTTTATCTGTTTTTATTTGTTTTATCACTTTAATTAAAACATTTTTTTAACTCATAATTGTTTAAAAATCATATTAATAATATCCATTAGTACGTCGAATAAACTACATCGTTGGGAGCGTTTATGGGTGTTGTGCCCCGAAAACAACTTTTGTGCCAAGAAATAGAGCCTAAGGTAGCTCAGCTCCAAGGGAGTACAACCTTGAGAGAGAGTGAGCTATATATTTTATTCATTTCTCTTGAATTATCTGCACTATTATTTGTTATTTATTTTGTTGTGAGGAACATCATCTGGAAACTGCTTCTTCCATACAATGTTCTTCTGGGAAATATAGAAAAGGTGGATGGCGTGCCTTAAAAAGCCCCAAAGGCGATAATACCAAGAACGCATTAAGGGACTTGATTTGATATTCTTCAAATATCGTTGCCGAAAAATTACTGCACTATGTTATTTTTTCTGCTTCTTGTTTTTGTGTTTTAACATTTTTATTGTTATAATGCAATGGGTCACAACTCAACCTGCAGAAAAGCCATGCAAGGCTAATATAGCAGAGACATCACATAAAAAAAAACAGGGAGGGGGGTATCAAACGCGATGTGTGTGGAGGCGCGGGACCAGGTTCATTGGTTGACAGTAGACGCTGGTGGATCCAGGGGTAAGAAGGTAAATAAATAAAAAAATAAAAAAAATAAAAAAAAAAGGGAGGGGAGAGGGGAGAGAGGGCAGTGGCCATCACCGTGACGCTCCTGGCGCGCTCCCGGAGGAGGCCATGGAGGTATAATGTCACGAGGCCTAGACGGTCCGAGGGCCAGGCATGTCAAAACATGATGGCACACCCCAGTACCGTCCAGAAAATGCCAAACAATAATAAAGAAAAGAAAAGAAAAAGGGGGGGAAGGGGGTGGGGGCCCAGAATCCACCGTTGCTCGCTGTAGGTCTTGTCACACAAAACAGATGCTGGTTAGGTGAGGGGCGCAACAATCTCAAGTCTCGCCAGTAGACATAATGAGGGGGGTATAGACTGGGAGGGCAAGGGGGGGGGAAGTCTCAGCACGGGGTCGCGGCAAAGTTTGACAGAATCAAGGAAAACTAGGCTGTACAGTTCGACGACTCAGTGACCAGTAAACACTCCAAGAAACTAGGTAAAGGGGGAATGAGCCGAGAACGTATGTGGCCCACTCAGTCCGGGTCCCGGGGAGGGAGGGGTGAGCCTGCCATTGACTCGCTCGCCATGTTGCTTGAGGCGTCAGAGGTTATTCCCATGTTTTGAAGATGGGTGATCGCATCTTCCGCAGAGGTCGCTGCAACGTGGCTTTCTCCATGTGCTATCAGCAAGGAGCTGAGTGGCCCCCATTTGTAGCGCACCCTGTGGGCTCGAAGAAGTGCAGTGGCCAGCTTAAATTGGCGTCTAGCAGCCAAAACTAAAAAAGGAAGGTCTCTGTAGATCGCAACGGAGGATCCCTCAAATGAGTATTTTCATGAATATTAAAATCCTGGAATGATTACCATCTCTGTCCTGTGAGAAGTGATGACATTAATATTTGTGTGCCGATACTATCAGGGTTATTCAAAGAGAATCGAAAAGTCACTGCACGTTTGATGACTTTTCGCTCTCCTCAATTCGGTGCGATTTGGCGATCCCATTTCGGCGACCCTGCGATGTATTCAGCAAGCACCACAGGGCCATCGTAGTGCAGGGAAAAGCTGCCGAAAACCTGCCGAACAATCACCGCATAAACGGCGAATGCACACCGAAAACATGCAAAAACATCTGGATTAACCCCACCAAACACGCTGGAGAAACCCAAGCAGGAGCTGATCAGAGTGCAGAGCAGCCACCGGAAAAAGCCGACACCGCAGACGAATGGAGTGAGAAAAAAATAAAACAGTTTGCTTGAATGTTTGAAAAGTGAAACGCTGTTTGCAAAGAAACTACTGAGCAAAAATGTCTGAAATTTACATATGAGGTCCAATGAATGATGATAAAAAGGGCTGTTACAGAAAAAAAAAAACGATTTAAATTTTTTTTTTAAAAAATCGGCCACCATTGATATATGCTGTAATGCTTGAATCTCTAATAAACATATTTTTAAAAAAAAAAAAAAAATCGGCAAAATTTTTTTGGCAAAGAAATCCCTTAAAAAAATGCTTAAAATATCCCAAAAAAATCTATAAATAAAGAGACTTTTTACTGCAGAATATTATAATAAACGTTTTATTAGATATTGAATTAAAATGGGAATATTTTTAACATTGAAGCCTATGGGATTCGCATGAAAAAATTTGCCGCATTAAGCCACCGAATGGCAGGGCAATTCGGCAACTTTTCACTGCTGATTTTTGTTCTCTGAATAGACGAAGCTATGGGGATTTCACTGCCCTCGAACAGGCACCGAACAGGCACCGTATGTGCAGGCAATTCGCCAACATTTGGCAAACTGCCTGCTCTCCGGATAGCCGAATGGCCAAGAAAGGTAACCGAGCGCTGATTTTCAGCGTTCGGTTACCTTTCGGCAGCCATTTGAATCTCTTTGAATAACCCTGTATATGATCTAGTGTTGGGGCACTGACCCACTCGTGTTTTTGATTGCTATAAGCTTAAGCTAACTGTTGACTTCATGAAGTTGAAAAGATCATTTGTATATGTCTATATAATAATATTTTACGTATAGTCTCTCTAAAAAGTGTTTTAGATTTGATAAAGAGAGAACTTTAAAAAAAAAAGTCACTTTGTCCAATAAACAATGAGTTTCTGGCAGGGGTCAGTTACTCCTTTACTGTCACGGTTCCCAGATCCCACCACGCAGTACTTAACACCCCACACTCCACAGAGCCCAGAAGCTACCAACAGAGTAGCCGTGAAAGATCTCTAACTGTCTGGTCCTTAGAATTGGCCAGGTAAACTAGCTAGACAGAAAGGGTTAACAACACAGGGAGTAGTCAGCCGAGCCAGAATCAGGAATACAGAGTTCAGAATGGTCAAATGGAATAGCCGGGTCGATATCAGAGCAGTGGCGTAGTACAAGAAAATGGTCTAGGGCAACAGAAGGCAGAATAGTCAGAAACAAGCAGAGGTCAATAACGGGTTAATTCAATATAGCAGTCAGGTACAAGGAGCTCAGGTATGGATAACCACGACCTGGCAACTGCTGAGAATACACTGAGGGTTTTTTAAAGACCTTTACCAGGCCATGCCCCCACTCAAGCCGCGCCTCATGCAACCACCTCCCTGCCTGTCTCCATTTAAACCGGGCATTGGTCAGCGAGCAGCATCAGACATGCTGCCCTCAAGCACACAGGTAGGGCTGGAAGCTCCCAACGTTACAGTACCCCCTCTCCACGGGAGGCCACCGGACGACCAACAGGACGAGCGGCAGGACGACCACCAGGGCGATCGGGGTGTGAGGCATGGAACGCCCTGACCAACCTAGAGGCAGACATGTCGGAAGCTGGAATCCAGGACCGGTCTTCTGGACCATAACCCACCCAATCGACCAAGTACTGCAGAGTGCCCCTGCACAGCCTAGAATCCAAAACCCTCCTAACCTCATACTCAGATTCACCATCAACCTGAATAGGTGGAGGAGGAGGAACGACCCGCGTGTACCTGTTACACAACAATGGCTTCAGTAGGGAGGTGTGGAAGATGTTGTGCATGCGAAGATGTTTAGGAAGGGCAAGAGCATAAGCCACAGGATTAATGCGGCGAATGATCTTATATGGACCTATAAACCGAGGTGCCATTTTCATAGAAGGCACCCGCAACTTCACGTTCCTAGTGGACAACCAAACTCTATCCCCCACGTTATAGGAGGGAGCTTGTAACCTATGCCTGTCAGCCTTGCGTTTCTGGACAGCAACATTGGCGCTCCATATTTTCTCGAATCTGTCTCCAAATCTCTTGCAGTTGAGTGAGATGGTCATCGAGAGCCGGGATGGCCTGTTCAGTAAACTGAAGCGGTAGAGCCGGAGGGAAAAAAACATAGATGGCAGAAAAAGGAGAGTGGCCAGTGGTCTCGTTAACGGCGTTATTACGTGCATACTCAGCCCAGGGCAACAACTCCGACCAATTGTCTTGATGTTGTGTGGTAAAGCAACGTATGTACTGCTCGAGACCCTGATTTGCCCTCTCTGCTGCCCCATTGGTTTGTGGATGATATGCTGAAGAGAAGGCCAATCGCACCCCCATCTCTGCACAGAAAACCCTCCAGAAACGAGAGACGAACTGGGCTCCTCTGTCAGAGACTATTTCAGACGGAACCCCATGTATTCGTACAATCTCTCTAGCAAATACAACCGCCAGTTCTTTGGCTGTAGGAAGCTTAGGTAGAGGGACAAAATGAGCCATTTTGGAGAAGCGGTCTACAACTGTCAGAACCACAGTATTACCCTTGGACTTCGGCAAGTCCACAATAAAATCCATAGATAGATGAGACCAAGGCCTCTTAGGCATGGGTAAAGGCTGCAATAGACCGACAGGCAAGGATTTACTGGTTTTGCTTCTGGCACAGACTTGTCAAGCCAAAACAAACAGACGTACGTCCTGTCGCATGGTGGGCCACCAGAACTGTCTGGAGATACTGGTAAGAGTCTTAGTAATACCAGGATGACCTGCTGGTTTAGAATCATGAAACATTATGAGTAATTCTTGTCTTTCCTTTTCAGGTACAAACAACATATCTGGAGGCTTGTCAGGTGGAGCCCCTACTTGAACTGCCTGGAGGCGTTCCAGGAAAGGCGAGGAGACAGACAAGACTGTGGAAGCCACAATACGTTCAGGAGGAACTATAGGATTGTGGTCTTGTGTATTAGACTCATACGGGTCATATTGAAGAGATAAGGCATCAGCCTTTACATTGCGGTCACCTGGTCTGTAAGTCAATACAAAATTAAACCGAGACAGTAGCAATGACCACCTGGCCTGTCTCGCATTCAAACGTTTAGCATCCCCGATGTACGTAAGGTTCTTATGATCAGTAATTATCAATAAAGGGTCAAGAGTACCTTCCAACAAATGTCTCCACTCTGATAGGGCAGACACAATAGCAAGCAATTCTCTGTTACCGATATCATAATTGCGTTCTGCTGGTGATAATTTTCTTGAAAAGAACCCACAAGGATGTAGAGGTTTTCCTGGAGACTCTCTTTGAGACAGAACAGCCCCAATGCCTATCTCGGAAGCATCAACCTCAAGAACAAACGGAATCCTGGGATCAGGATGCCGTAACACGGGAGCGGAAGTGAAAGCTTGTTTGAGGGCTTCGAATGCTTGTTTGGATTGAGAAGACCAGATCTGGTTCTTCAGACCTTTACGTGTCATATTAATGATAGGGGAGGCTACAGCGGAATAATTCTTGATAAATCTCCTATAATAGTTGGAAAACCCAGAAACCTCTGTATGGCCTTGAGACCTTGAGGGAGAGGCCATTCTGAGATGGCCGTGAGTTTAGAAGGATCCATCTCAAAACCTTCTGGAGTGATAATATACCCAAGGAATTTCACAGTAGTAATGTCGAATAAACACTTCTCTAGTTTGCAATAAAGAGCATTGTCCAGTAATTTTGCTAATACCTGTCTGACATGTGCATGGTGGGTTTTCAGATCGGGAGAGTAAATCAATATATCGTCTAGGTATACTATAACAAAGGTTTGTAAGAAATCTCTGAGCACATCATTAATAAAATCCTGGAATACCGCTGGAGCATTACAAAGACCGAAAGGCATGACCAAGTATTCATAATGCCCACTCCTGGTGTTAAATGCTGTTCTCCACTCATGCCCCTCTTTTATACGTATCAGGTTGTAAGCTCCTCTTAAATCAAGTTTTGTGTATACTGCTGACCCCCTTAACCTGTCGAACAGTTCTGATATGAGAGGGATAGGGTACACGTTCTTAATGGTGATCTTGTTAAGCCCCCTATAATCGATACACGGGCGTAAATCTCACTCTTTTTTAGACACAAAAAAGAACCCAGCCCCTGCTGGAGAAGAGGAACGTCGGATAAAACCTCTCTCCAAATTCTCCTTTATGTACTCTTCCATAATTTGGTTCTCCTTTATGGAAAGAGGATATACTTTGCCTCGAGGAGGCATGGTACCAGGATGAATATCAATGGCACAATCATATGGTCTATGTGGAGGCAGGTTCTCTGCCTCTCTTTTATCAAATACAGCCCTGAGGTCGGCGTATTGGTCAGGAACCTCTGTAGACAATGGAGGAGCTGTGGGTGTGTTCAGGGCACCGACATGCTGAATGGGTATTAAACAAGTCCCAAAACAAGCAGGACTCCAAGACAGTATCTCTCCCTTAGCCCAATCAATACCAGGATTATGTTCCACCAACCAAGCGAAACCAAGTACAACAGGATTGGAAGGTGAATGGATAACTTGAAATATGATTTCTTCTTTATGCAAGAGACCAGTGGTAAGAACCACTGTAACCGTATCGTGAGTAATCCTAGGGCAGGATAACGGTCTGCCGTCAATGGCTTCGACGGCTAAGGGTGTCTCTCTTACAACCAGAGGTAGAGAAATGGAAGAAGCGTAGTTAACATCGATAAAGTTGCCAGCAGCCCCAGAATCCAAAAAAGCGGTAGTATGTGTGGTCTTGGTCTCCCAAGCCAAGGATACTGGTAACATAAGTTTAGTGTCTTTGACAGGAGACATGCACGTCACACCCAAGGCCTGTCTCCTCAGCTGCCTTAGGTGCGGTAGTTTTTCCGGCTTATCATGCATCTTAGGACCAGTAGGACATTGAAATCGTACATGACCCCCCCAAACCACAATACAGGCACAATCCCTCACGAAAACGCCTTGTTCTCTCTTCCTCTGTAAGCCCAGTACTGCCTAGTTGCATAGGCTCAAAGGAAGGATTAACTCTCTTGGTGGTGCCTGAAAGACAGGGGCAAACCTAGGTAACGGTCTCTTGGGCTTCTCTCTTGGAGTCCTTCTGTCCCTTATCTGATTATCCAGATCTATACAATAAACAATGAGTTCACACAATACCTCAGGTAGTTTACGTGGAGCCAATTCATGCATCAATGACTCTGATAACCCCTCCATAAAAGCCAGAACCAGTGTCTCATTTGTCCAGTTCACATCAGAGATCAAGGTTTTAAATTCTATGGCATAATCAGAAACAGTCCTGTTCCCTTGACGTATGCGGAACAAAGGATTTGCCAGCTACCGTGGCCTTCCTGGTAGGATTAAATGTACGTTGTAACTCAGCTATGAATTCTTTATAATCCCGTATGATAGGCTTCTCTGCCTCCCATAACGGAGTCGCCCATGTCAATGCTCTGCCAGACAGATGATTAATAATGAACCCCACTTTGGCAATGTCAGAGAAAAACATCTGTGGATTTAATTTAAAATGAATATCCACATGGACCAAAAATCCCCGGCACTCTGAGGGAGTACCGTCAAACCTCATAGGAGCGGTCATGTGTACCTGGGATGTCTGAACGACAGGGGACACAGGTATATCAAGCGAGGGTGCAACCCCAGCTGGTTCCAGGTGAGCCGTACGAGTCAGGATAGTTTGTAAGGCAATAGCAAACTGATCCATCCTATGATCCTGCTCATCCTGTCTGGATACAAAGTTAGCCAAGTGCTGTGTTAAGTCTGCGGGATCCATAGTGGCCAGATCGTAATGTCACGGTTCCCAGATCCCACCACGCAGTACTTAACACCCCACACTCCACAGAGCCCAGAAGCTACCAACAGAGTAGCCGTGAAAGATCTCTAACTGTATGGTCCTTAGAATTGGCCAGGTAAACTAGCTAGACAGAAAGGGTTAACAACACAGGGAGTAGTCAGCCGAGCCAGAATCAGAAATACAGAGTTCAGAATGGTCAAATGGAATAGCCGGGTCGATATCAGAGCAGTGGCGTAGTAAAGAAAATGGTCTAGGGCAACAGAAGGCAGAATAGTCAGAAACAAGCAGAGGTCAATAACGGGTTAATTCAATATAGCAGTCAGGTACAAATAGCTCAGGTATGGATAACCACGATCTGGCAACTGCTGAGAATACACTGAGGGTTTTTAAAGACCTTCACCAGGCCACGCCCCCCACTCAAGCCGCGCCTCATGCAACCACCTCCCTGCCTGTCTCCATTTAAACCGGGCATTGGTCAGCGAGCAGCATCAGACATGCTGCCCTCAAGCACACAGGTAGGGCTGGAAGCTCCCAACGTTACAATTACTTTCTCAACAGAACGGAAGAGCCCTTTTGCCCATGCACTAAGAAGCTTATATTATGTAGGTTCCAATCACATTTTCCTTGATAAATCACCCTAAATATATTGCATATATTACAGTTATCATAACAATTCCCTAACATCCAGCCTATCTTTAGGTTTAAACATTGATATCAAATTTGTATTTGGAGTGGTGGGTCAAGAACAACATGTCAATGGCAAATTGAGGAGCAGACATCTTGGATAGAGTGTCTATATGTATCATTTTAGGACTAGACTCGTGGATACAAGTTCCAGAAACTTATAATATTTTGCAGGATCAATATTTTTAAAATTTGTCTATTATAGGAAAAGCAAAATAGCATCAATAAATGCTACATAAATGTATACAAATTCAAGCTCATATCCCCATGCATTGATTTTATTTTTTATTTGTATCATGTAAATATGTCTACCCATCCTGCAGTATTTCTCCTGAATATGATAAACCTTATAAATATGCATACATTGGATGCCAGCTAGCTCCTTCCTTGCCTGTATCCTCACCGCGAGGGGATAATGGTTTCAATGGCTTACCGAAATGTCCACATATAATAATAACAATAGCCTAGTCTGATGAATTGTCGTATTAAGGTTGATAACAGTGTGAGATTATCTCCACAGATTCATCTTCTAAACCGCTTCCAGAATTGGTTCAGTGACCTTGCATAAGAGATTGAAACAAATTTTTAAAGTATTTTACAAATACTGCTGTGGCCCTTGAAGTCTCCGCAATCCTCCACTAGATCAGTGTCTAACCTTCGGCTGTTCTTGAGCCCAACAGTCATTCATCAGCCTTGCGGTACTTCAACACAACTACAGTAAATCAAAATCTTTTGTATACAAAACAAAAATCCACAATGCTCTGATTTTCCACTCTGTGTTTTTCAGCTTGGATGCAACATACACTCCTACTCAATGTGTACATAATCATGTCACCTCTCCATAATTTTAGGATAAATAACTTTGACAGAAGGGCATTCTGGTGAATTTTAATGTAAGCTTTGGCAAAACTAGTTCTGGCCATGACAGAGGCACTTTAATTAATCCAGATTTGGAAATAAAGTATTTTAGAAATTGAAACAATTTTATTATTTCCTATCTTCAAGCCTCAGGCCTCAGCTGTGATGCTCATGTTCATTTTCACAGTAGAGAGAATGGAGATTGTAAATTACGTCCATTGTTGACAAGGAAGGAGGTGGATTAAAATTAGCATACAGAGGGATAAAGCAAGTCAGAATGCTCTGCTGTAAAGCGGAGAAGAAGCAGCTATACTATATCCATCTAAAGAAGTAAAGACTATGTCAAAATACTCCTAACTTTAACACAATTATATGACAGATTCCTTTCACTCCAGAT
Organism: Leptobrachium leishanense; assembly: GCA_009667805.1. Lineage (NCBI taxonomy): Eukaryota > Metazoa > Chordata > Amphibia > Anura > Megophryidae > Leptobrachium > Leptobrachium leishanense. The sequence continues at coordinate 298,523,869 of CM019067.1, forward strand.
TCCTCTACTTGCCTATTTACCAATCCAAGCCTAAATACTAATGGCCACACGTCGCCTACCGGACAACTCACCCGACATACATCTCTCCATCAGTCTACTCTACAGTCGGATTAGACGATTAACTGATCATTCTTTACCAACCAGTTGAATGACAAATTAATGACATCCATTCCGACCCTTTTGACTTAGGACATTCTATTATTGACAAACAAACTACTCAAACTCTTTCTGCACCATGTACCATTAGGCTAGGGTCAGACGAACGCAATGTTAAAGTCCACGTAGCCGCACTTTAGTACGTCCATGGTAGCAGATAATCATGACCAATGAAAGCCCACACACGATGTACGACCGCACGGAAGTGCAGACGCACTACGGACGCGGCAAACGGACGCAGGTTAGCAAGAACGTCGAACCGCTAGGACGGACGTGTGGAGTGCGCCACGTCCACAACGTCCGCATAGCTTTGTGTGTGTGAGTGCTGGAACGTGGTCAGACAGACTGCATTTATACGTCCAGCATTTTGACAGACAAAATGTTTATTAATTTTAATTTATTTTCCCTGCTACATCCGTCAAAAAATACGTCAGTGAAAAAAACGGACTGTGTGGTCACTACCTTGTCGTCAGTCAGAAAGTACGTCCGTACTGTACAGACGCACAGTTCGTACAAAATGCCCTAGTCTGACCCTAGCCTAAGATGCATCATGTATCTCATTGTACTCAAACCGGACACCCAAATTCCTTTAAAAATTAAAGACTCTAAAATTAATCTTGTCTGAAATGTAGGGAGAGGGGGAGCTGACCTCTTCCCCTGCTTCTGGAACTGCAAAATGTACAATTATACCTGGAAAGTAGGGATGTGCGTTTCGGGTTTCGGAATTTTCACGAAATTTCCCGATTCGTGTTTTCGGATGCGGCCGATTTTCCGAAAATTTTTAGATCCGAAAATGGCAGTTCCGAAAAGTTTTCCGAGCCGAAACGAAATATTTTCGGAAATTTTCGAATGGACTTGAAATGTGTCAAATCAAAATTTATTTTCACTCTATTCATGATTTCGGTTCCATTCGTGATTTCGGTTCCATTTCGGTAATTCTGGACATCGTATATTTAACTATTATCGGTTATATCGCTGATTCTGTAAATTTTGTATTTGTAAACGCGTATTTTTGATCAACTATTTTTCCGTTTTAAAACCTTTTGTTCTGGTTTTTATTTTTAAAGTCAGACCATTTGGGTCAGTTTAGCGTTTTTAAATCGTTTTGTTCATTTTTTTTGTTGCTTGGCTTTCATAACATTTTAATATGATTAAATAAAGTTGTGAAATGGAAAAACAAACCAAAAATTTATTATAAAAAAATATATAAAGTATAAAAAAAACATAGCAGTTTCCGTCAAAGCGAATAGAGTTAGACACTTTGAAACGAGAACAGAGGTTCCGAAAAAAACGAAAATTTCCGAAATCTCGAAAAGTTGATACAAACAACGAGCAAAGTGACCCGAAAATACGAAAAATGGTCGATATTCCGAAAAAAAAAATGTACACGAAAAACGAGACGAACCGAATCGAAACAGAAATCAGTCGAAACGAGCCGAATCGAAAAGTTTAAACATCCGAACGAGCCGAACCGAATCGAACCGAAAAAAATCGGTGCACAAGCCTACTGGAAAGTGACATAGACTTGCCAGTGCACCTGTCCCCAAAGATAACAATATTGAGAAACTTGCCTACAAGAACCCACAGACACTCCTGATTCACCAAATGATTCTCAAGGGAGTCAGAGAAACCATTCTGAACATGTGGCTCACAGCAAACGTGCCAATGTTGGCAATTTGTAAATCCAAATTATCATACACTATATTGCCAAAAGTATTCGCTCACCCATCCATATGCAAGTCAAGGCAGGTGAGCGAATACTTTTGGCAATATAGAGTATGTTCAAAATGGCCTGGATTGAAACAATCCAGAACTGATTTATTTATTTATTTATAAAGTAGTTTACAGGAAGGATACATTGAGATTTCTCTCGCTTTCACGTACGTCCTGGGTTCAAGAACATTGAATTGTTACAGTCGTTATAGAAATACAAAGTAATAAAATGCAATATATTAAAAACAACACAAATACACAGATTAACACAGAAAATAAATATGTATGAAATAGTCCCTATGTTACATGTTTACAGGTGCATTCTGTATTGAGGTATGTTAATAGGGAGCTCTTAAGGGACTTTAGACTGGGGGAAGATTTGATGGTGTCTGAGAGATTATTCCATATTTGTGGTGCTCTGTAGGAAAATGAGCATCGAGCCACTTTCTTTTTGTATTGTGGTATTGCAAGGAGGGTGCTGGTCCTGGATCGGAGGTTATAGGATGAGGGAACTGCGGGGGGAAGCAGTCTATTCAGGTAGTGTGGTAGCTTCCCAGAAAAGCTCTTAAACACCAGGTTGCAAATGTGAAAAGTGCATCTAGATTCCAGCGACGGCCAGTTTAGCTTTTTTAACATGTCACAATGGTGGGTCATGTAGTTACATTGTAGCACAAAGCGACAGAATGAGTTATACAATCAGGGTTATCCAAAGAGATCCGAATTGCTAAGAGAAAGGTAACCGAACGCTGAAAATCAGCGTTCGGTTACCTTTCTTGGCCATTCGGCTATCCAGAGAGCAGGAAATTCGCCAAATCCTGGCGAATTGCCTGCACATACGGTGCCTGTTCGGTGCCTGTTCGAGGGCAGTGAAATCCCCATAGAGAAGCAATGCTTCGTCTATTCAGAGAACACAAACCAGCAGTGAAAGGTTCCCGAAATGCCTACTGTTCGGTGGTTTAATTCGACAATTTTATTCAGGAAAATCCCATAGGCTTCAATGTTAAAAATATTCCCGTTTTAATTCAATATCTAATAAACCGTTCATTATAAAATTCTGCAGTAAAGATTCTCTTTATTTATAGATTTTTTTGGATATTTTAAGCATTTTTCTTGATTTTTTTTTCTAAAAAGTCCGTTTTGTTTTTTATTTTTTAAGTTTACTTCTTTTTTCTGTAACAGCCCTCTTTACTATCATTCATTGGATCTTATATGTAAATTTCAGACATTATCGCTCAGTAGTTTCTTTGCAAACAGCGTTTCAGTTTTCAAGCATTCATGCAAACTGTTTTCCTAATTTATTCACTTCGCTCTTCTGCGGTGTCGGCTTTTTCCGGCGGCTTTCGCTGTGTGTGATCGGCTCCTGCTCGGGTTTTTCCGTGGTTTTCGGCAGGTTAATCAGGTTTTCGGCGTGCATTCGCTGGGTTTTGCGGTTAGTTTTCGTCGGGTTTGTGGCAGCTTTTCCCTGCAATTCGGGGACCCTGTGGTGCTTGCTGAATACACCGCAGGGTCACCGAAATGGGATCGGCAAAAGGAACCGAATTGAAGAGAACGAAAAGTCACCGAACGCACGGTGACTTTTCGAATCTCTTTGAATTACCCTGTATATCTCCGTATCTGATAACATCAAGCTGCTAAATTCTTTATGAATTAGGAACCGTTTATGCAAACTTTTGATCCTCAATAAAGAGACCGAATACAACGAGATTTCCAGTTTACTCCATTAGAGTTCTTTAGGAACAACCACCTCCTTAATTAGCCAATGAGATAGTGTTAGAGTGATCAGGAACACTTAGTAATGGGAATTGAAAAGCGCTGAAAGGCTTTTTAGCACTTGTTAGCAATTAGGCCACACATCACCCTACCTACTTATTAAGATGTAGCTTATTTTGATTTAAGTGATTAATGCTGTTTGTTTGTTTTACATCATGGCTAAAGCAAACATGTCATACCTATTTCATAACATAATGTTGTATTTGTGACAGTTCACTGTTAATACTATAAAATGGAAATGACTTTGACACAGACAGTTGGAATTTTAACCTGAATGCAAGCTGCAATATTTTCACGTGATTATTTCCCAATTAAGGACCATACATAGCTGGTGCTAACTTAACCAGAGCTGTTGTAAACTTCCCAGAGCCATTATAGCCTATGGAGGTTTTCAGTTTACAACAGCTCTGGTTAAGTTAGCACCAACATTGTAATACTGCCTTAAGGTTTTTGTTCAACTTGATTCATTCGCCAAACTTTTTCTGCCGCAATTCGGCCACTTTTCAGTTTTTAGATTCAATTAATACTGACCTTTCAATTCCCAGCAGAAATCTGTCTCAATATCAGCACTCGCGCCTATGCTTGTTAATATAAATTCTGGTTTTATTGATTCAATTCAAATTTACTGGTAAGGCGATTTTTGAAAAAATATCAAGTGCTGAAAGGGGTTAATAAATAGATTTTCAATCAGGGAAACAGAAAACTGGACTGAAATCATTATTTAAACATTACTGTCTCAAACAGACATGCTTAATATCGAAAATATATATGATACCGACCAAAAATATGCTTCTTCTGGTGTTTTACCAGCTTGCTTATATATATATATATATATATATTTTTTTTTTTTTTTCATTTTTCAATTTGTTTTTAATTACATAAATTTTTTCGATTTACTAATCTGATATTTTAAAAAAAAATGTCAAAGTTCACTGTTATTTAAACAGAAGGAATTAAATCGAAACCAAAATGTTTATTACAAAAAAGAAACTATCCTGCAAGTCAAATATTTAGAGAATTATGATAATGATACAGTTTGGGAAGAAGTAGAAAGTGTTTATTGTGTGCTTGAAAGCTACAAAAATATCCTTATAATATAGTGGAATATTATTTTTATAGTTTAATAAAATAACATTTCAATGCGTATTGATTTGATTGCTAATGTATAAATCTGATATTCGGGTCTGAAATAAGAGAAGGTGAGATGCTTTGGATTTTGCAGACTAGTCTTGGTTTATTAAAAAAGCTTCACATCACTACTGTGTTTATAACATTCACTGATTTCGGCCATTAAATAATGCATCAGCTAAGCTGCCGGCATGCATTTGACAGAACTTTTGATCGTAATGTTATTATATTTATAATGAAATAAAGCTTTGAATAATTTAAGGTGAATATAAAGACAGCATGCTGCATTCTATTAGTTCAAAATACAAGATATCCCCCAGGTATTTTACCGTGCCATATAGCTGTCTTCTGATAGACCTATATAGTAGTCCCTTTTACATATTTTAGTATCTCTTAAATATGGAGACAATAACTGTGAAATGGTTGAATGATTTTACACATTCCATTACATCCTGTTGCAATTACTCTGTTTCTACCGTTTTTACATAAGATTGAGATATAGTGCCAGTGGCAATAAATATATTAACAAGCATAGCCAAGCAAAGAAATGTATAGAATTTCTACAAAAAGAACTAAGACGGACACAGATCTTCAAAGAACAACCCCAAAGCCATAATTGTGTTTTAGAAATAATTGTCTACCATAGTTTTGATCGAAAATTATAAATTTCATTATATAATGAATAATTTTGGATAAATGTACAATTCTAGTGCCATGAAGAAAACCTCATTCCTTATATTGTACTAGGACACCAGTTAAAATATTATTTGGCAAATGGATGAATACAGTCAGGTCCAGAAATATTGGGACATCGACACATGTCTACCATCTTTGGCTCTATACACCATCACAATGGAGTTGGAATGAAACAAACACAATGTGCTTTAACTGCAGACTGTCAGCTTTAATTTGAGGGTATGTACATCCAACTCAGGTGAACGGTGTAGGACTTACAGCAGTTTGCAGATGTGCCTCCCACCTGTTAAGGGACCAAAGGTTATGGGACAATTGGCTTCTCAGCTGTTCTATGGCCAGGTGTGTGATATTCCCTCATTACCCCAATTACAATGTGCAGATAAAAGGCCCAGAGTTCATTTCAAGTGTGCTATTTGCATTTGGAATCCATTGCTGTCAACTCTCAAGATGAGATCCAAAAAGCTGTCACTATCAGTGAAGCAAACCAATCAGAGAGATAGCAAGATCATTAGGCGTGGCCAAAACAACTGTTTGGAACATTCTCAAAAAGAAGGAACTCACCGGTGAGCTCAGGAACACCAAAAGACCCGGGAGACCACGGAAAACAACTGTGGTGGATGACCGAAGAATTCTTTCCCTGGTGAAGAAAACACCCTTCACAACAGTTGGCTAGATCAAGAACACTCTCCAGGAGGTAGGAGTATGTGTGTCAAAGTCAACAATCAAGAGAAGACTTCACCAGAGTGAATACAGAGGGTTCACCACAAGATGTAAACCATTGGTGAGCATCAAAAACAGGAAGGCCATATTAGAGTTTGCCAAACAACACCTAACAAAGCCTCACAGTTCTGGAACAAGATCCTATGGACAGATGAGACCAAGATCAACTTGTACCAGAGTGATGGGAAGAGAAGAGTATGGAGAAGGAAAGGAACTGCTCATGATCCTATGCATACCACCTCATCAGTGAAGCATGGTGGTGGTATTGTCATGGCGTGGGCATGTATGTCTGCCAATGGAACTGGTTCTCTTGTATTTATTGATGGTGTGACTGTTGACAAAAGCAGCAGGATGAATTCTGAAGTGTTTCGGGCAATATTATCTGCTCGCATTCAGCCAAATGCTGCAGAACTCATTGGACGGCGCTTCACAGTGCAGATGGACAATGACCCAAAGCATACTGCAAAAGCAACCAAAGAGTTTTTGAAGGGACAGAAGTGGAATGTTATGCAATGGCCAAGTCAATCACCTGACCTGAATCCCATTGAGCATGCAATTCACTTGCTGAAGACAAAACTGAAGGGAAAATGCCCCAAGAACAAGCAGGAACTGAAGACAGTTGCTCTCCTCCAGCCCTTGACCTATGGCTTGCCATAGACCACGTTATTGGATACTCTTCTGGATACCTCTGCCTTTCCACAGTCTACATGGACTTACCATAGACTCTTGCTGTGTCAAGTCTCCTGCTGGACCAAGTCTCCTGCAGTGCCAAGTCTCCTGCTGTGCCATAGACTTACCTTCCTATCGCATCTGTCTGGTGTTTCGTGTAAGTGTTCCTCCAAGTATTTTCTCTGTGTTTCTATCCTATGTTCTGCCTCCAGTATCCAGCCCACTGTAACCAGCCAGCCATGTTCCTGCATCTCCCCTCGTTATTCCTGCTGTGTGTGTGTACATATATATATACATTATATACAGTAAAAGCCCTGTTTATGCACCATATCTTGGCTTCCTCCTGGGGCCCTATGTGTTTTAATGGATTCAAATGGATTTTTGCATTCTGTGGGCAATATTTTCAATTAGTAAGATATCAAAATTGCAGCTTAATTTAATGCTTCCAGACGATGTTTCGGGAATAAATATTGGCTGGTTTTAGACCATATTTTTCCCCAAATATAGGTCGATTCAATAGAAAAATATTCAGCCAGAGCTAGTAATCGAAAAATGCCACTGGTCCAAAAAAAAAGTGCTCGGTAAATGTCTTAGTAAAAGCTTATTTTCGTCCGGCATCATATATATTTTTACTGTTTAACATGGCTACTAGAAAAATCTGATTTTTAAACAGAGATTTCAGTCTGATTCCCTCTATTAACCAGCCTGAAAATCCATTTATCAACACCTTTCAGCATTGGCAATTTTTTTGGAAATCAGCAAATTGAATTGATATAGCCAACATTTCAATTAAAGGCATAGCTGTGAGAGTTATACTTCAGCCGAATTCATATCAGTAGCCAAAATGACGGTAAACATAAAATTGAATGTCCTGAATTGGAAATTGTCCAAAACGCGGCTGAAAAAGGAACTGTGATCAGCTATTGGTCAAATTAAATTGAGGTCTTGGTTTGGAGGTCTGGGAAGCTTTGACCTAGGGAGTAGGTACAAATGATGAAAATCCCTTTTGCAAACAAACCATTTAACCCCGTCCTGTGACTTGTAGAATGTTAAATAAATATTTAATAATCTGTTGGAAGAGACATGACACAACAGGTCTATAAATTTATAGCAGGAATGTAATCGAGCGACATGAACCCCCTGGAAGCCTCTCTTCTACAGCGCCATTTGTATATACAGCCCAGTGCACCTCATGCTACAATTAGCCCACTGTAAAATGACACTGTGAGGTTGTTGTCACAAACCCTGTATGCTAGTGACCCAGAGGGTCATTACTCTCCTGTCTCCCTTTGTCAGCGTTCTTCTGCATAATCTAAGTATGTATAATGGGGAGAGTCTCTTTGTTACCACTCAAATGAACAATTGAACAGAATTTTTTTATCGAATCTAGTAAATGTGTGGTGCATTGGCCCCAAAATAATATTTACTGGACTAAATATTAAGTGAAAAAAAGTCATTGGACTGTGATGAAATTATAGCCATGTGCAACTAAAGTGTACCAATCATGCCCAAAACAACTTTAGCTCATTTGAAAGATCTCCAAAATCTGGCTGTACATTGTGTTAGCCAAACTGCTGACAGGTAAAGGTATATATTTTCTTGGGGGAAAAGGGAGTAAATAAATGTGTGTGTGTGTGTGTGTGTGTGTGTTTGTGTGTTTTTTCATTGCAGCTAAGCAGTGGGGTAAGGAAAAAAACTGTTCAGCCTTTCAGAGTTAATACAACAGCCATTCTTGTCATCTGAACACCCCGCCCCTTTGAACCATCGAGCTGAGCTTTCAGTCACCCAACGGATATTTAATCCCTCCCACGAAATAGTGGAAACAAAAAAAATATGGCTGCCTCCATGAGAAGAACAGGCAAATTAAAAGCAACAAGAACTAACAAAACTCCATTGGAAGTTATAAAATAAAAAAAGTTTGCTGGATTAAGTAAGTTACAGTAAATCACGTATCAAAAAATCGCTCTAACAAACAGTGGGTGCGATTTAACAAGAGATCAACGCTCTAACATATGAAAACACATGCTCTTGCTAAATGACTTTGCCCAAAAGTATATTCCGCAGTGCCCTGATGGATTTTTAGCTCATATGGTCTTTATTAAAATTATTTTTTCCCTAGTCTATAACATTACTAGAACCGCAGAAATTAAATCTTTACAGCATGATTTTTTGTCTAATGTATCTTTAATGTTCATGATGTACTCATCTCCTTTCGCTTGATCCTGACATCTGAAACATTTTATCCTCCTTTTTATGCTTCTTATCTGTCTTCTTGCTGACGAGGAGTTTTTTGGATTTTTGGCTATACACCTGATAATTCTTACTTCACTAGTTTCTGTTCAAAATAAAACATTTCTGATAGAATTCTCTCCTTTCTGCTTTATATCTAAATAAATAGTTTCCCAATTCTAGTGCGTCTTAACTAGCTTAACTCTGTATATTATATTATTTGCCTTCTGTTTTTGATTTTTTTCTTTAGTTTTTAAACACAAAGGGCTAAACATTCTCCATGCTAAAACATTTACATTCTCCATGCTAAAACAGGGGGCGGTAGGGAGGAAAAACTGCGCCCGCAGTTTCCCGCCTAGCGCCCTCGTTTTAGCATGGAATTACAATGCAGGCGCTAAAAAAGCTGCCTGCATTGTTACCGAGCGCAAAGCCCCGGAAGGCTCATGGCAGCCCTAAGCGCCGCCGCGAGCATCCACTCGATGGAGTCCATAGGACATAACCTGCCGTATCTTGCCTTGGCATAGTGATATGCAGGCGGAGAATGAGGAAAGTTTCCCCCCAGTCTTTCCCTGCTCCCGCCAGAGGGAGGAGGCGGACGGAGCCGCGGTCTGCGCCGTGGGACAGGAGGTGAGTATACGTTCACTTTTTTTATTTTTTTGGATGGTGTTAACACCAAGACCTGGCTGTGGTTAACTTTTTGCTAACCATAGCCGGACGTTAATCAGAGCTAGTAGATTGTAATACTAACACAGAGTAACACTTTGCACACTCCATGTTAAGTATAGGGAGCACAAAGTAAAGTAACCTCGCGCTGAAAAGCGCAAGGTACCAAACGCAAACAGGTTACTTAACCCGTTAGCATTTGGATTGTAATATGCGGTAGCCACCGTGGCTAATATTAATGCACACGCAGGTGAGCGTTAACGTTAGCACCAAGATTGTAATGTGGCCCAAAGGTCCACTTTAGTTTGGTCGGAGTTGGAGTGAGCTGGGTCTCCCACTCTACAAAATCGATGCAATTTTGAAATGCGACTACGGTTATTTTTCCACACGTAGCGGGAAAAGGTACCACTGAGATCAGATGGGCCACACAAGAAACAGGAGCAGAATTTATTTCCAATAAATTCATTTATTTCCAATAAACCATGTTCCTGTTCATTACATACAGTCTCTGATGTGACCCGTTCCTTCTTGTGCTACATGTGTGGATCTGGTGGACTGGCTGCCTTTGGATCTTGGTGCATTTGGTTGGGTTGCAGTATTTTGGTGTGTGCTCCTCTTTACTGATTTCTGGGTTACAGTTGCTTTTCCCTTAGTCTGGAGGAGGACCAGCAGCTCAGAAGAACTCTTCACCAGCCTACCAGCAATATGGATGGGGGCCTATTGCACTACAGTAGAGCAGCGTTACATTCTGATCTTCAAAGCAGGGAGTTCCTCCAGGGAATTTGTGGTAAGGTTAAGGAGGCTGAGGGCTTCACCATGGAGCCAGTAACATATTTACACTCGTTTAGCTTGGAGAAGTCTGCAGGAGCCCGATAGAAAGGAAAAAAGGAATCAAGATACGAGATAAAATAGGAGGTGGTGGAAAAACAGCCAAAAGGAAGGGGAGGAAGACACAAAAATATAATAGATGGAAATTGATTTTAAAAAATGTGGAAAACAAATTTACCAAATTTGGCAGGTCAAGGAGACATGGCCAGAAGTTGGCATGACTGTGGCGTAATTTGTGGCATTGAGTGCATTCAAGCCCCCAAAAGCGGGCACATCATCCCAGCAGAAATAGTCAAGCAGTGCTGGTCATTAGGGATGAGCCGAACGCCCCCGTGTTCGGTTAGAGTTCGAACTCGAACAATTTCAAAAGTTCGAGTTCGAACTCGAACACGATCAGAACTCAATGTAATTCAATGGGACCCAAACGTTTGAATTTTAGAGTGCTCTCCAAGAGGGCATATATGCTAGATATTTGCCATAAAAGGTGTATGGGGGTCCGGGTAGTGCCCTGGGGGACAGGAAACAAGGACAAAAGTTTTAAAAAAACCTTTTTAAAGGAACAGTGAGTTTTCCATGAAATAAAGGTTGAGAATAAAAACGAAAAATTCCTTCAAATATCGTGCCTAGGAGGTCCCCATAACCTGCCCGTGAAGTGGCAGATTTGTAGGATGTGTAGAAACATTTAGGCTAGGGTCAAACGAAAGTATTTTTACACGCGAACGTAAAAAAGTGCGTCCGAACGCATTGATGTATTTTTTCACGGAATATGCGAAAATGGTCATACGATGCGCATGTTCGTGCGCGATGTTTTACGAATTCAAACCAGGAAACTTTTTGCGTCTGGACGTTATGTTGGCCGGACACGAGCAGGGTCTGACGTCTCCAAATCACACACACACACCGCTAGCGGGCGCAGCGCACTCTGTACGTCCGTACTAGCGGTTCTGCGTTCTCGAAAAAATGCGTTAATTTTCCACTTGCGTTGCGCGGCCGGACTTTCGTGCGACCGTACTTCGTATATTGGCTGTCATTGCCCGTCATTTGCTGCTAGTGCGGCCGTGATTAAGTGCGCCAGAATGCACGTTAAAAATGCGCTGGTCTGACCCCAGCCTTAAAAACAAAAAAATGACATTTCAAATGACAGTAAATGGTTTTCTTTTAATCTATTCATAAACAACTGCTTGGGGCAGCAGCCTGTATAAAAAGAGGAGATGTTTCAGGACACGCAGAACAAGTTTAGTGATTTTTTTTTGGCTAAATTATGGTGAAACTTTTGCAGGCTTTGGATGAAAGTAACAATAGGTGCTTTAAAATTGGGCCTTTAGTGTCGGCAACAGTGCTGTCACACCGTAACCCCTCTGTGGTATTGTGGAAGAGTGCAGGGTTGGACCCTGCGGTCAAATATTAAAATGATATGAATCTGGCTCAGGCGTCAGTGCACCCAAATATTTTGTCTTTGGTGGCAGCAAGTGCCTTCACACCGTAACCCCTCTGTGGTATTGTGGAAGAGTGCAGTGGTGGACCCTGTGGTCCAATATTAAAATGGTATGAATCTGGTCAAGGCGTCGGCGGCAGTGCACTCAAATATTTTACCTTTGGTGGCAGCAAGTGTCTTCACACCGTAACCCCTCTGTGGTATTGTGCCAAGACAGATTCTAATTTGCTGAACTCTGGTAGAACTCACTAATACACACTGATAACAGGCCATGCCAAGACAGATTCAAATTTGCTGAACTCTCTTAGAACTCACTGATACACACTGTCCCTGATAGCTTGGCAGTGCCAACACAGATTCAAATTCCCAGAAATCTCCTACAACGTCACTGATACACCCTGACAGAACAATCTCCTCTCTGATTCACTCCTGCAAACACACACGCTGGGGCTGCAGGCAGGGAGGCCTTAAATAGTGTGCTGCGGGACTTAGCTCTGTGAGCCCATGATTGGGCAAAATTTGCCCAATCAGGACTCTGAGCCATGATTGGCATAGTCTTGCACCTGTCTTGCACCTGACCTGTGGTCAGGTGTGCAAGGCTGTAGCCAATTACAAGCTTCAGGCCAAAATTGCATTGTGGTCCATTGTGGTGCATTGTGGGCGAACATGCGGCGAACACACGGAAATGTTCGGAGTTCGACAAACAGCCGAACGGGCCAATTTCGAATCGAACTCCGAACAGAACCGAACGCTCATCCCTGCTGGTTGTACCCAAGCTCTGCATCAGTGCTTGTTTTAGGTTTTAAAGGGCTCTGATTTTAACTATGTCAGCGCCATTATGCGAGTTCCATTAAACAGAAGGTCGTAGGCATTTTCCCCTAGTCCTCTGGAAAACTGGTTGACAGCCTTGGGTTGGCAAATGATCAGGAGGACTAAGGGAAAACCACATGTCCATGTGGCTTGGCAGGTTTTTTTTTTTTGAGAAAGGATCTTACCAGGAAAGATACATTGAGATTTCTCTCGTTTTCAAGTATGTCCTGGGTGGCGAGTATGTACCATTAGGTGTCTTGCCCAAGGACACTTACTGGAGAGGTTGCTCGCTGGGATCGAACCAATGACTCCACAGGCTCTCTTTGGGAGAACGTTGTGCTGCAGTCGACTGCACACTCCCACGATATGAACATTTATATATGCTTGTCTTCCTATCATCAGATCAGTCCAATGGAGGCTCACAGACAAAAGCAGACGATATTTTTGTAAAATATAGTAGAACAAAAATCAAGAACTATATGCAACACTTTTCGGAGGTGCAAATTTTTACTTTTTCATACCTTTTTTTGGAAGAAATGTATGTCATTACATCCTTGTTCAAGACTGAAAATACATAATATTCTCTCCTGGCTCCTGCAAAGGAAATAAAGGTGCCCAGAGCTTCACTGTCTAGTTTTCCCGATATTCTGTTGCAATATTCATGGCTGAATGATCTTACAATTTATTATTCACAGTGTGGTCATTTGAATATACAGAGCACGATGAATGTTTCAAAATGACAAAAAAGGTATCATGTTTGATAAATGGCCCCATTATTTTGGTTACAGTAGCCTAGAAATAAAATTGGCACAGTCATTTTGTATGTTGGCATCCGTACGCTCGAAAAAAAAAAAGTGCAAATCCCAGACAGATGTGGAGATGAGATAAAAGTTTAATGAGACAGAAAGGTATAGGGAGAGAATCGGAGACACCCAATCAAACTGACAGCAAGCCAACAAAACGATACCTTGAGCGAGGGAAAGTTGGAGAGAAATGTAATCAGGAAAAAGTAACAACAGAAAGGAAAATGAACGTGTGTAACTATGGAAACGAAGACGTAACACTAGAGGGTCTATTCGGTTCGTTCCGTTAGTCATTTGTAGCACGACTTACAAAATTTAGGTTAAAGTGTTGGAATAAACCTCCAGCTCAGCTAAAGTGTCTGAACTTATGTTAGTCGCTATACAATTTTAACCCTTTGTGCTTCCAATAAACTTTCAATATCAGGGTTATTTAGAGAGTGTGAAAAGCAGGAGAATGACTGGAGAATGAAAAATTCTAGGTCAAAATAGCCAAACCAGAAAAATTCTCCCTTTCATCTCACTTTCCAAATCAGCTATTTTGACCTAGAATTTTTCATTCTACAGTCATTCTCCCGCTTTTCACGCTCTCTGAATAACCCTGTATGTCCGGCAGTGGGTCTTATTAAATTTTCAAAAAAACAAAACACAGACAGGGTTATTCAAAGAGCTCCGAATTGCTGGCGAAAGGTAACCGAACGCTGAAATTCAGCGTTCGGTTACCTTTCCTGGCCATTCGGCTATCCAGAGAGCAGGCAGTTCGCCAAATGTTGGCGAATTGCCTGCACATACGGTGCCTGTTCGGTGACTGTTCGCGGGCAGTGAAATCCACATAGCTTCGTGTATTCAGAGAACAAAAATCAGCAGTGAAAAGTTGCCGAATTGCCCTGTCATTTGGTTGCTTCATTCGACAGGTTTATTCAGGCAAATCCCATAGGCTTCAATGTTAAAAATATTCCCGTTTTAATTCAATATCTAATAAACTGTATATTATAATATTCTGCAGTAAAGAGTCTCTTTAATTATAGATTTTTTAGGATCTTTTAAGCATTTTGCTTTTTCTTTTCTTCAAAAAAATTATTATTTTTTTAAACATTTTTTCTTTTTTCTGTAACAGCCCTTTTTATTATCATTCATTGGATCTTATATGTAAATTTCAGACATTTTCGTTCAGTAGTTTGTTTGCAAACAGCGTTTCACTTTTCAAACATTCAAGCGTACTTTTTTTTTTCACTCCGTTCGTCTGCGGTGTTGGTTTTTTCCGGCGGCTGCTCTGCGCTCTGATTGGCTCCTCCTCGGGTTTCTCCGGCGTGTTCGGTGGGATAATCCAGATGTTTTTGCCACTTTCGGTGTACATTCACCTGAGTTTTGCGGTGAGTTTTCGGCGGGTTTGTGGCGACTTTTCCCTGCACTACGACGGCCCTGTGGTGCTTGCTGAATACACCGCAGGGTCGCCGAAATGGGATCACCAAATCGCACCGAATTGAAGAGAATGAAAAGTCACCAAACGTGCAGTGACTTTTCGATTCTCTTTGAATAACCCTGACAATTTTTTACATATTTACACACACAAACCTTACACTTAATTTACAGATTTACACACACAAAATATACACTTATATATATATTTACACGCACACACATTTTATATAAAAGTTACAACTACTGTCCTAAAACCTTATGTTAGTCTTTATATTTTCTTATTGTATGAAACTTCTTAACCCCTTCATTGCTGAGCCATTTCACCTCTGTGTGCTGAGCTAATTTTCACCATTTTTGCTCATCATGTTTAAATGTGGTTCGCGGCTTATTTCCGATTGGGGCTGACATCTTTAACATGATGAATACAAACCGGTAAAAATTAGCTCAGCACACAGAGGTGAAATGGCTCAGCAGTGAAGGGGTTAAACACGATTTGAAGTCACATTTTATTGTACATCCCAGACAAATTATATATCCTTATTTACGACAGATTCGACGGATTCATAATATATTATTATTATATTTATACATCATGTCCTGCCAGAATGCTATAACAAAAATTGTTAAAAAAAAAAGAAGTGAATTGCCATTAAAATTTCAGTCATCTACAGCGTGTAAAATTATTTATTTTTTCACTTTTCTATCATCCAAGCCTTAGGGTTTATATATTTTATTAGGTACACTTGTTAAAAAAATTGAAATGGGTACTCATTACTGTATTTTTTGAGAAAATATGCAATTTTAAATAAAACTGAAAAAAACATTTTTTTTGTTAGTGCAGCATCATTGTTCACATTATAATTGAACAGTGAAAAATAGTTCTGCATTAATAAATTTAATTAATTTTTTTTAAAGATAGATTTTTTAAAAATATGATTTTTTTTATTATTAGCGCAGAAAATACAAGAACAGAAGGGGGAAGAAGAGGTACAGAAAAGAAAAAAGGGAAGGAAAGGTTGCAGGAAAATCATAGTGCAATTGAACACATACTGTACCAACTCCGGAGCTACAACACAGACAAGAATCAAACCAGGCTTTGAAGAACAGATCAGTTACAGAACAATTAGTAGGATCACCTAGTCACGGTATAGGTACCCCATATGAACCAGTGGGCTTTCCTGATGGGAGGGAGGGGTGCCCCCCATATCCCTGGCCATTCCATCTAAAGAATGAATCTCTCCTATCCTAGTTTTAATCTCTCTCATGGTAGGCAAGATATCAGTCTTTCATTTAGCGGCCAAAAAGGATGTAGTGGTAGACAAAGATGGGCCAGAAATACCTTCTAGAATTTGGTAAGGGAGTTTGGGTACATCTGAAGAAGGAGCACCTCAGATCTCAGAGCCTACGATAACAGAACTCAGAGAGGCTACTTGGTTCCAAAATATGGATAAACATGGGCTGGTCCACCAAATGTGGAAGAAGGGGCCTTGAAATGATGCTTCCTGTCCGTGGTGATGTACCAACGATACAAAACCTTTTTACGAGCCTTCGCCACAGAGACACCTTTAAATTTCTTGGCATCTAACTCAAAGCATTGATCCCACTGTGTTGCCATGAATACTTTCCAAGTCCCGCTCCCAATTCGCCTTGAATCGCCAATGCCGTTGTGGGAAAAGAGGATATTAGTTGATGGTAAATCAAGGAGAAGTGTGTCTGATACATTTTTATTTTTAATTATTTTCATATATTTATTTATTGTAATTATTATTTTTTTTTACACTTAACCTGTTCATGACTGGTATCATTGGAAATGCTTCAAGAACATTGTATTTCTGTACCTTACTGTAAAAATTCAAAGTAATAAATCATGCATGATATTAAAAACAAGGGGCTCTATTACATTCCTTGAGGAAAACCGCTTGCGCAGCGCAATTTCTTTTGCGTGCAGCGTTAAACGTTAACGCGCATAAATTAACGCTGGTATTACAATCCAAGCGCATTTTTTCATCCGTCCGAAAATATCGCGCGTAAAAATACTAGAGAAAACTCGCGCGCATTAATGTTGCGCGCAGAAATCGGCGGGCAGACTGTTTTTTTCACGCGATTCAGCCAATCAGAATTAAGGACCACAATTGTCTTTCCCCTCGCGTTAATGCATTTTTGCGCACGTGCAAAATTGTGCGCGAAGAGTGTAATCGGGTCCCAGATGTATATATATATATATATATATATATACAGTATATATAAACCAAAAATAATCCGCTACACCGACAAGCAAGAAGGAAATGAAATGGGTTTATTAAGTGACCAACGTTTCAGTTCTCATGAACTTTTTTCAAGGCTCTATATATAATAGGTTTATTAGGAAGCGCCATTCTAAACTCATAACTTTGGATCTAATTTAAATACCCCGGAGCAGGTGTGTTTTATATACCAGGATAGAAAATAGGCTTGTGCACCGATTTCTTTTTCGGTTCGATTCGGTTCGATTTGTTCGGATGTTTAAAATTTTCGATTCGGGGGGCGTGGCCGGCTGCCGAAGGGAGCAGACGTGTCTCTGTGGAGCTCCGCACGTCTGTCGCCCTTGGGACCTATCTACGGCTTGGAACGCAGAGAAATTTTGATTTTAGGGCCCAGGCTAGCTGGCCACCGGATCTGAGATGTCCGGAGGCCGTTTTGTCCCCCTCTCCGGACCAGAGACATTCCTTGCGGCCGACGAAATGGAGGTAACACGAGGGGCTGGCAGCCATTTTGCGGCCTTCGTCCCGACCCCTGGGTCTCTTCTACCCGACTGCCTTGATGCCATGGCACAGTCTGACCCTCTGCTGGGGGCTGAGGAGAAGATGGGCTCGCTTCTCTCGACACCCCGAGGCAGAGATCCGAGTAGAGAGGCAGTCGGACCGGGCGAGGAGCGGAGAGATGGGCACACGCCCCACGTGGCAGACATGGACACCTTTTTGAATGGCCTGGAGGCCTGCTTACGGCTCCTGGATGGGGAGGATCTGAATGGTCCTCTCACCAGGGGAGTATGGAGGCGCATGACTCATGCTTTGCGAAGTTGCCGTGGGGTGGTGGACCCGGGTCTGACGGGGGACGGGGCTGCTCTGGCTGGAGGCCCCCATGAGGCAGATATT
Organism: Leptobrachium leishanense; assembly: GCA_009667805.1. Classification (NCBI taxonomy): domain Eukaryota; kingdom Metazoa; phylum Chordata; class Amphibia; order Anura; family Megophryidae; genus Leptobrachium; species Leptobrachium leishanense. The sequence continues at coordinate 298,542,042 of CM019067.1, forward strand.
GCGGACGCTGCAGGGAACCGCGAAGAGAGAGATGGGAGAGAGGACGCGCTTGTGTCGTTGGAATGCTGTGCGGGCTTGTCGGAGTCTGACGGCCCAAGGAACGTGGGAGTTGAAGCGGAGCCCCGGAGGCTGCTGGTCCCTGTGTTGGAGGCTGAGTGGGTACCACGAGGTGTTCATGATTCGCGTGGTGTGCCCGGGGTGCTGGCCCGTGCTGCGCCGGGCAGAGCACTGACACGACCTGGAGGCCGAGATCTCGGTTTAGGGGGTGTTGAGGGCCCCTCCTCGCCGAGTGTGCTGGTACAGCTGCTCCGGCCTTCTGCGCGGGGTTACGCCACGAGGCGGATGGAGATTCTCTGCGGGGGAGCAGATACCGGAGCTTCCTGGATGCCCGGAGGCATATTGGAGATGTGGATCAAGTGCTGCGGTGTCACGGTGGCTGGAGCACCGACAGCGATAAAAGGCTGCACGTATGGCGCCCTGCCTGCTGCACGACCTCCCCTATTCCGAGATACGGGTTGATGGGATCCCAGAGACACCTTTTCATCTCGTCTCACCCTGATTTTTGACGCTCCCTGGCCGGATTTTTTAGACTTTTCTTTCTTTTACTTGCTGTTTGTTTTTTGGTGTGGACTTATTCTCCCCTTCCCCCTTTGATTGCTATGTTCCACTGAGACCCCCCTATCTGGGGACGTTTATTATTTTTCTCCCCTTCCCCCTTTGATTGCTATGTTCCGCTGAGACCCCCCTATCTGGGGACGTTTATTATTTTTCTCCCCTTCCCTCTTTGATTGCTATGTTCCGCTGAGACCCCCCTATCTGGGGACGTTTATTATTTTTCTCCCCTTCCCCCTTTGATTGCTATGTTCCACTGAGACCCCCCTATCTGGGGACGTTTATTATTTTTCTCCCCTTCCCCCTTTGATTGCTATGTTCCACTGAGACCCCCCTATCTGGGGACGTTTATTATTTTCCTTACGCTGAACCTATGATGACAGTTTTGAGTGACCCTCACTTTGCTATATATCTGTAAGCGGACTTATTTACAAAATAAAAATTTTAAATACAAAAAAAAATTTTTTCGATTCGGCTCGTTTTGACCGATTTCTGTTTCGATTCGGTTCGGTTCGGCTGGTTTTTCGTGGACATTTTTTTTTCGGAATATCGACCATTTTTCGTGTTTTCGGGTCACTTTGCTCATTTTTTGTATCGACTTTTCGGAAATTTCGTTTTTTTCGGAACGTCTGTTCTCCTCGTTTCAAAGTGTCTACGATAATTCTGGCGATTCTATCGTGTTTTTTTTTTATTAAATAAAGATCCTTTTTTTCTTATGAATAATTGAATATACATTTCACAACTTTATTTAATCATATTAAAATGGTATGAAAGCCAAGGAACAAAAAAAATGAACAAAACGATTTAAAAAACGCTAAACTGACCCGAATGCCACAAGAAACAAGTGATACGCATTTACAAATACAAAATTTACAGAATCAGCGATATAACCGATAATAGTTAAATATACGATTTCCAGAATTACCGAAATGGAACCGAAATCACGAATGGAACCGAAATCATGAATAGAGCAAAAATAAATTTCGATTTGACACATTTCAAGTCCATTCGAAAAAATTTCGTTTCGGTTCGGAAAACTTTTCGGATCTATCGGTTTTCGGGTCCGACCCGATTCGGAAATTCGGCCGAATCCGAAGACACGAATCGGGCAATTTCGTGAAAATTCCGAAATTCCGAAACCCGAAACGCACATCCCTAATAGAAAAGATAATCAATAGTATTGTGAAAAAGTCTCTCTTTAGTAACTATGCTAGCTGAAGAAAGATAAGAAATAATGTATGAAGAGATGAACCTTTGTCAATTCTCTAGGTATATACATATATAATTATCTGAGGGAATATCAGGATGCAGGGATGCAATAGAACTCGCAATATTCGCTCTTCTCTACCAAATGCAAACTCTAATAATGGATTCTCGTCTTTCATAACCAAAGTCTTGACAGTAGTAAACACAATGAACTCGTTAGGGACACATTTATTAACAATGTATTAGGAATTTTGGAACCAGGTAGATATGTTCTTGTGTGGCTTCAAAAACAGGCAATTCCAAGCACACATCTGATTTATTTTTGAGACCTTTTTATGTATACATTTGTATGAATATAAACTCCACACTTGACATCTTCTAAAATAAATCTGTCTTGATGCAAGCTCTAGCTGACAAATTATACTTATTTATAAAGTGACATCATAATGCGCAGCGAGCGCTGTACAATGGTAGGACAAAACGAACGAAAAATAAAATAAATACCTTTGACACACAAAGTACGATAGAAAAAGAGGACCCTGCTCAAGAGATTAAGACTAAAGTAGAGAGCACTCAGGGGCCGGATTACGATCTCTATGGGCCTGGAGCTGAAGATTTTGGTGGCTTTTTATGGAATCTAGTGAATTGAAAACATATTTTAGGTTATTTAATAGTGCAGAAGATACGGGTATATCTAATGAAGCAGTTGCTGTGTGAATAATTTTCATTCAGATTTCAATCATTTAAAGCGTGTAAAGTTATTTTTTCCCCTTTTATCATACAAACCTTTGTGGTTCTATATTTTATAGGGAATACTTGTTAAAAAAAAAAAAAAGTGAAATGGGAACCTGTTACTGCATTTTTCTGAGAAAATATACAATTTTAAACCAAAAATTTTAAAAAATGAAATATGTTTTGGAGGATGGTGGTTTATGAATAATATCAGGGTTATTCACAGAGATCCGAATTGCTGGAGAAAGGTAAACGAACGCTTTACAGTTACCTTTCCTGCCCATTCGGCTATTCAGAAAGCAGGCAATTTGCCAAATCTTCGCGAATTGCCTGCACATACGGTGCCTGTTCGGTGCCTGTTCGAGGGCAGTGAATCATCATAGAGAAGCACTGCTTCGTCTATTCAGAGAACACAAAACAGCAGTGAAAGGTTCCCGAAATGCCCTGCCATTCAGTTGTTTCATTCGGCAGGTTTATTCAAGCGAATCCCATAGGCTTCAATGTTAAAAATATTCCCATTTTAATTCAATATCTAATAAACCGTTCATTATGATATTCTGCAATAAAACGTCTCTTTATTTTTAAATTTTTTAGGGATATTTTAAGTATTTTTCGGGAAAAAAATTTTTTTGAAACGTTTGTTCTTTTTTCTGTAACAGCACTTTTTATTATCATTCATTGGATCTCATATGTAAATTTCAGACATTTTCATTCAGTAGTTTGTTTGTAAACAGCATTTCACTTTTCAAACATTCAAGCGGACTGTTTTTTTTTTTTCTTCACCTCCTTCGTCTGCAGTGGGCTGCGCTGCGTGTGATCGGCTCCTGCTCAGGTTTTTCCGGCGTTTTCGGCGGGTTAATCCAGATGTTTTTGCGTGTTTCGTTGTGCGTTCGCCCTCATTTTGCGGTGAGTTTTCGGCGGGTTTGCGGCAACGTTTCCTTGCATTTCGGCGGCCCTGTGGTGCTTGCTGAATACACCACAGGGTCGCCGAAATGGGATCACCAAATCGTACCGAATTGAAGAGAACGAAAAGTCACCAAACGTGCAGTGGCTTTTCAATTCTCTTTGAATAACCCGGTATGTATAAAACACTGACCTTGATCGCAGGGTGGGAAATTAAGGCTGGGGTCAGACCAGCGCACTTTTAACGTGCGTTCTGGCGCACATAATTACGGCCGCACTAGCAGCAAATGACGGGCAATGACGGCCAATATACGAAGTACGGCCGCACAAAAGTCCGGCCGCGCAACGCAAGTGGAAAACGAACGCATTTTTTCGAGAACGCCGAACCGCTAGTACGGACGTACAGAGTGCGCAGCTGCGGCATAGCGGCGTGTTTGCGTGATTAGGAGATGTCAGACGCTGCTAATGTCCAGCCTACATAACGTCCAGACGCAAAAAGAGTTTTATTGACGATCTGAAAAAATCACGCACGAAAAATGCGCATCGTATGACCGTTTTCGCGCACTCCGTGAAAAAATACGTCAATTCGTTCGGACGCACTTTTTTACGTTCGCGTGTAAAAATGCTTTCGTCTGACCCTAGCCTAAAAGGTGAGTAATGGCAGTGGTATTGTTCATTTTATACTTGACAAATTGATAATGCCATCACTTTGGAACTAAAAATAAATAAATAAATAAAAGGTTTGGGTTTTTTTCTCCTTTCTTTTAGATTTTACATGGTCATGTTTGGTATTATTGCAAAGGCCAGACTCTGATCTATCCAATGATGCCTCACTTGACCTTGTGAGGTGTAAAGATTAGTGATGCAGGGGTCCAAAGTCCCCCACAGTGCTCTTCGCTGCAGTGTGGCAGTTTCGGTTAATGGTGTAACATTTCTGTGTTAGAAAGAAAAAAATAAAGAAATATTTATTATTTTATTTTTATTGTTACATAAAACCTGGTCATGTTTGGTATCTTTGGAATGGCCACAGTCTGACCTTTTTAGTGATACCTCACATGACCCTGTAGCTGCTATGGAGTTGGAGATACAGGGGTTCAAATGTCTATCAATGCAGGCATAGTTGTCCTTTCTGTGGGCCTATTATGGGGTATGGGCCTGGAGCTGCTGCTCCATCAGCCCCTATGTTAATCCGGCCCTGCTCAGGGGGTCTTGACATGTAGCATATCAGACCCAAAAATACTGCACCACTGTCTATAAGGGACTGGACTTTTGCTTTATTGCATTTTTTTAATCATTCTGTTGATTTTAAAAAGTGGTGGCCAACTATAGAGCTTATCAGCAAATTTAAAAAAAATCAGAATTAAGTAGATAATCTTGTAATTAACATCCCCGTTATTTTCTGTTTTAACCCTTAACTACCAAGGTTTTTTTTCAGAAAACCACTGCCCGGGACCAATGGATTTTTTAAAAATAATTTTAAACAAATTACACAGAAATATTTGAAAATATTCCCAATGTATTCCTTGCTATAATAAGCTATTATTATACTGGGCCCTCTACTTTTTCAATCTGCACGGCCTCTCTAGGAAAACTGATCAGCTCCTTTGGATTCCAGTACCACCTACAGTTGTATTCAAAATTATTCAACCCCCACTGAAATTAAGTGTTTTGGCCAGTTTGACATTGATTTTGATCATTCAGTCATCTTGCTTACAATTAAAATCAAAGAGGCACGTGTAGGTCAGACAAATATAACATAACATTTATAATGAAATAACCACAAAGGTCTTTTCTGTGCTCACATCATTATCAGTTTTATTCAACCCCCAAGTGACATTCAATCTTAGTACTTAGTACAACATCCTTTTACAGTTATAACAGCTTTTAAACGTGAAGCATAGCTTGACACAAGTGTCTTGCAGCGATCTACGGGTATCTTCGCCCATTCGTCATGGGCAAAAGCCTCCAGTTCAGTCACATTCTTAGGCTTGCGCATTGCAACTGCTTTCTTTAAGTCTCACCAGAGGTTCTCAATCGGATTTAAGTCAGATGACTGCGATGGCCACTCCAAAATGTTCCAGCCTTTAATCTGCAACCATGCTCTAGTGGACTTGGAGGTATGCTTGGGATCATTGTCCTGTTGAAAGGTCCAACGTCGCCCAAGCCTCAGGTTTGTGACGGACTGCATCACATTGTCATCCAATATCTCCTGGTACTGAAGAGAATTCATGGTACCTTGCACAGGATGAAGCTTCCCTGTACCTGCAGACGCAAAACAGCCCCAAAGCATGATTGACCCTCCACCATGCTTCACAGTAGGCAAGGTGTTCTTTTCTTCATAGGCCTTGTTCTTCCTCCTCCAAACATAGCGTTGATCCATGGGCCCAAACAGTTCTAATTTTGTTTCATCAGTCCACAGAACACTTCTGTGGTTTGTCCACGTGTCTTTTGGCATACTGCAGTCGACTCTTCTTATTCTTTGGAGACAGCAAGGGGGTGCGCCTGGGAGTTCTGGCATGGAGGCCTTCATTACGCAGTGTGCGCCGTATTGTCTGAGCTGAAACTTCAGTACCCACATCTGACAAATCTTTTCTCAGTTCCTCAGCAGTCACACGGGGACTTTTCTCCACTCTACGCTTCAGGTAGCGTACAGCAGTCGAAGTCAGCGTCTTCTTTCTGCCGCGACCAGGTAGCATTTCAACAGTGCCCTTTGCCTTGAATTTGCGAATGATGCTTCCTATGGTCTCTCTTGGTATGTTTAACATCTTTGCAATCTTCTTATAGCCATTGCCCTTCCTGTGAAGAGTAATCACCTCTTCTCTTGTCTTCCTGGACCATTCTCTTGACTTCACCATGTTTGTAACCACACCAGTAAATGTCTAGAAGGAGCTGAGTATCACAGTAATTTTAAAGCTGCCTAATTGGTGCTTATTATGCTTTATTGCTGCTCCGTGACATCCACAGGTGTTTTCAATACCTGATTGAAAACACTTGAATGAACCTCTGTTCTTCAGAGTGGTAGTCTTTAACCCTTTCGCTGCTGAGGCTTTTCCCGCCCCTGTGCTGAGGTCATTTTTTACCTGTTTTGCGCATCATGTTTAAACGTGTTTTAAAGGCTTATTTTAGTATATGACACCGACATATTATATATCGTTCTTTCCGTCAGACTCGGTAGATTCATAATATGTCATTATTATATGTATACGTTATGTCATGTTTGTATATTATAACAAAAAATGCAATAAAATATGTATTTTCAATAATTTACAATGTGTAAAGTGTTTTTTTCCACATTTTAACATGCGAGCAATTGCGGTTATATTTTGTATGGGGGTGCGCTTGTTAAAAAAATTAGAGATGGGGTCTCGTTACATTTTTTTTTGGGGAAAATGACACCATTTTTAACAAACGCACCGCATACAAAAATCGTTAATGCAGCATCATTGTTCAAATTATAATTGAAATGGGAACAATATTGCTGCATTAAAAAACCAAAAAAAAAAAAAAAAAAGTGTTTATTTTTTTTTTTTAATTTTTTTTTTTAATTTTTTTTTTTTTTTTTTTTTTACAAATTTTTTTACTTTCATGTTTGGTATCGTTGGAACGGCCATGCTCTGGCCGATCCAACCATATCAAAATTTAACCCCTAACTGCCACGGATCGGGAGATAGGGAGTTCATTGGAACTCCCTATCTCCACAGTTCGTGGCAGTTAGGGGTTAACTGTAGGACTGGCGTCATCGTGCTGCGCACGATGACGCCAGTCCTCTGGGGGAGTTCCCGGAAGCTTGGCCGACATCCAAGATGTCGGCCAGCTCCCGGGAAGGATCGCGAATCGGCGCTTTTCAGCGCCGATTTGCGATCCAGCTCCCCAGGGGTTAATGTCAGGCATCATTTGGAAGGGCAGGCTGTGCCCTTCCAAATGATGCCTGGGTTAAGCCCCTGTGTGCCGCCGATCGGGAGGGAGAGAGGTCCGAAGGACCTCCCCCCCTCCCTTTCAGGCGCCTCCTCCGCACATGCGGGGGGGGGCGCCTGAATTAGGTGTCATCGCGGGGGCGCGATGACACCTAATAATGGCGGCCGCTGCTCCGGATGCCGGGCTGACATCCAGGATGTCAGCCCGCACCGGAGGGGCCAGCGATCGGCCGGAACCCGGCCGAACGCTGACCCCAATGCGAGGACGCGCTCAGCGCGTCCTCCGCATACCAGCGGTAATGCTGAGGACGCGCTGAGCGCGTCCTTAGCATTGAACTGGTTAAGGAGTTGAATAATTGTGTCAATGAAGAATTCACAAAAGAAACATAGGATTTCATTCTGAATACAATTATTCGCATACTTCACCCTTCCCCCTTCCCCTCTGTTGGTCCCTCCATTGGTTTCCTGTACGTTTCAGGATACAGTTTAAAATACTGATTCTCACGTTCAAATCACTCAATAACTCAATCCCTCTCTACATGTCTTCGTTACTCCGAAAGCTTGTCCCATCTAGACAACTCTGTTCAGCAGGTGATCTCCACCTGTCATCGGTCTACACACGCACAGCCAACTCTCGCCTCCAAGACTTCTCAAGGGCAGCACCAGTCCAGTGGAATGACTTGCCTCACCCTATCAAACTCTCCCCTGACCTTCAGGCCTTCATGAAATCCCTCAAAACCCATCTCTTCAGATTAGCCTACTGCATCACTGATGCAACTCATCCCTCTGCTCACCTACTCACACTTGATTGAAGCCGCTTGTATGGCCCCAACATTCCCAAACCACTGGCACTAATGATCCTGCTATCTAGTGCAATTCCTCTTGTCTTCCTCAACCCTAATCCATCTAGACTGTAAGCTCCTATGAGCAGGGCCCTCTACACCTTTTGTTTCCATCCCATGTCCGTTTATATGTATTTCGTTCCCTTTGGTTATTGTAAAGCGCTGCTGAAACTGTTGGCGCTATATAAATGATGACAATAATAATAATAATAATAATAATAATTTAGCAGACAGATGTTGCCATCTGCTGGCCAAAAGGAGTTACTGCAGTTCTGGGCTCCATGCAGAATCAGCTGGAGAGATATCAATTCCGGAACATTTCCAGTTGGTTTTAGAAAGTGATAGCACGTCGGGCATCATGCTAATACTTTAGGGGCATTTTTTGGAGTACAAATGCAAATGAATTTAATTTGCAATAAACTGAATTATTTTGCACTGCTTCTATGGTACACTATATTGACAATACTTGATATTGAGGCAACAGGAGGTGCCTTGCAGATCGAGTATAGTACATCTTGGTAGTGAAGGGGTTAAAGCCATATTGAAGTGGAGCCAGCTCAGTAATTTTACAGGTTTCAGTGGTATTCTTGGTAAGCACACATGTTTAGTGTGAGTGGGGCCCAGGGCCGGCCCAAGACATTGTGCTGCCTGGAGCGAAGGCTACAATGCTGCCCCCCTAAAATGACACCCACACACCCTGAATATATGGAGGAGCTCCTAAAAAGACACCCACACATCCTGAATATATGGAGGAACCCCTAAAAAGACACCAACACACCATGAATATATGTAGGAGCTCCTAAAAAGACACCCACACACCCTGAATATATAGAGGAACCCCTAAAAATACACCCACACACCCTGAATATATAAAGGAACCCCTAAAAAGACACTCAAATCCTGAATATATGGAGGAGCCCATAAAAAGACACCCGCCAACTTGAATATATGGAGGAACCCCTATAAAGACACCCAAACCCTGAATATATGGAGGAACCCCTTAAAAACACAACCACACACCCTGAATATATGGAGGAGCCCCTAAAAAGACACACACACCCTGAATATATGGCTATATTTGCCCCAGCTCACATGGATATATATATTTGCCCCAGTTCACATGGATATATATATCTGCCCCCAGTTCACATGGATATATATATTTGCCCTCAGCTCACATGAGTATATTTGCCCCCAGCTCACATGGATATATTGCCCCAGCTCACATGGATATATATTGCCCCCAGCTCATATTGGTATATTACCCCAGCTCATATGGGTATATATGGCCCCAGCTCATATGGGTATATATTGCCCCCCAAGCTCATATGGGTATATATTGCCCCCAGCGCACATGGGTATATATTTGCCCCAGCTCATATGGGTATATATTGCCCCCAGCTCATATGGATATATTGCCCCCAGCTCATATGGGTATATATTGCCCCAGCTCATATGGATATATTGCCCCCCAGCTCATATGGGTATATATTGCCCCCAGCTCATATGGATATATTGCCCCAGCTCATAAGGGTATATATTGCCCCAGCTCATATGGATATATTGCCCCCAGCTCATATGGATATATTGCCCCCAGCTCATATGGGTATATATGGCCCCAGCTCATATGGGTATATATTGCCCCCAGCTCATATGGGTATATATTTCCCCAGCTCATATGGGTATATATTTCCCCCAGCTCATATGGGTATATATTTCCCCCAGCTCATATGGATACATTGCCCCCAGCTCATATGGATACATTGCCCCAGCTCATATGGGTATATATTGCCTCCAGCTCATATGGGTATATATTGCCCCAGCTCATATGGGTATATATTTACCCAGCTCATATAGATATATTGCCCCCCAGCTCATATGGGTATACATTGCCCCAGCTCATATGGGTATATATTGCCCCAGCTCATATGGGTATATATTTCCCCCAGCTCATATGGATATATTGCCCCCCAGCTCATATGGGTATACATTGCCCCAGCTCATATGGGTATATATTGCCCCCAGCTCATATGGGTATATATTGCCCCCAGCTCATATGGATAAATTGCCCCCCAGCTCATATGGGTATATATTTGCCCCCAGCTCATATGGATATATTGCCCCCAGCTCATATGGATATATTGCCCCCAGCTCATATGGGTATATATGGCCCCAGCTCACATGGGTATATATTGCCCCAGCTCACATGGGTATATATTGCCCCCAGCTCATATGGGTATATATTGCCCCCAGCTCATATGGGTATATATTTCCCCCAGCTCATATGGATACATTGCCCCAGCTCATATGGGTATATATTGTCCCAAGCTCATATGGGTATATATTTCCCCCAGCTCATATGGATACATTGCCCCCAGCTCATATGGGTATATATTGTCCCCAGCTCATATGGGTATATATTGCCCCAGCTCACATGGGTATATATTGCCCCCAGCTCATATGGGTATTTATTGCCCCAGCTCATATGGGTATATATTGCCCCCAGCTCATATGGGTATATATTTCCCCCCGCTCATATGGATATATTGCCCCCCCAGCTCATATGGGTATATATTGCCCCCAGCTCATATGGGTATATATTGCCCCCCAGCTCATATGGGTATACATTGCCCCAGCTCATATGGGTATATATTGCCCCCAGCTCATATGGGTATATATTGCCCCCAGCTCATATGGATATATTGCCCCCCAGCTCATATGGGTATACATTGCCCCAGCTCATATGGGTATATATTTGCCCCAGCTCATATGGGTATATATTTGCCCCCGTTCATATGGATATATTTGCCCCAGCTCACCTCTCACCTCCTCTGCTGGCCCCGCCGGCATTCTTCTCCATACCAGGAAGACGAGCGGCCGCTGACATGCAGCTTGGCCGCTTGCTGGAAACCACCTGACCAGCTGCGCAGCCGTGTTCTCACGATATCACGCGTTGGTCAGGTGGCTCCTATCCCAGGCGAGCGGCCAAGCTGCATGTCAGCGGCCGCTCGCCTCTAGGGAGAGGAACTCCGGCACCGGCGGCGATTTTAAAGCGGCAAATCTGCTCAGATTTGCCGCTTTAAAATTCTGCCACCTGGAGCAAGTGCATCGCACTGCTCCATCATCAGGCCGGCCCTGGTGGGGCCCCTTCGCTCTGTACATATTTATACATACAGGACATGTTGGCTTTCAATAGCATGCAAAGGCACACTTAATTTTAATTTGAAAATTAACACAAGGTGACAAACAACTGTTTCAGTATATGCTACGTTTTGATATCTACAACTCAAAATGACAGTTTTAATGCACAGTTTATTTTTCATTATCTCCATCTTCCAGCTGCCTTATCTCCTTCTATCTTCAGTTTTTTGGGGCTTCCTTGCAACTGTTTATAAATGTATACAAAGTACTGAACCTTATCCTATTATGTTGGTTCTGTGGCATGTTTAAGCTACTAGGGAAGCATGGTCCAATGACTCGGCCAACCAAGCCCTCAAAAGGCTATTCGGACTTGCGACTCCTTTGAGCTCTGTAGTTCTACCTTATTACCAGCGCCCCCAGAATAGGAGCCACTGTATTGAAACAAAGTATATAATACACTTTTTTTTTTTACAAATAACTTCTGAAAGAATAGAAATTATGAGTAATTGGATAAAACTTATATTTTTCATTTAGACCATAGCATGTTGATCATTTTCTGCCATTGTTCTCACTGCACACACATTCTTTCAGGGTGCACAGCAGGTTTAGTGCAAAACACATTTCCATCGTTCGCCCTTGGCACAGGATAACCTCTTATAACATTCTTTTCACTTTACTGAGCTCCCTCATTTAGAAGCTGCTCTGCTCCGACGAGGAATAAAAAAAGAGCAATATGTACCATCTCTTGAAAGGCGAAAAGAGAAAGCCGGACAAAAAAAAAATGGAGGCAAGCATTTACAATAGCGCGCTGCAAATTGCAATAACTTTACGACTTAGGAAGGTTACAGTGTCTGCAAAACAAAATTGGTTACAGGGGAAATGGGACAAAGTGTACTGTAAAACTATTAGATGGGACATTAGACAAAATAAAAAAAAGCAACCAATAAAGGGCAAAGGAGACAAAAGACAACCTCTAACATGAATGCAAATACTTTTTGTTCCAATAGTTGGGATTAAATTATACTTTATTGCGGATTTCCGTTTTCGCCTCACAAAGCATTTCAACCAAACAACAGTATGAGAAAGTAAACAGGGAGCGCTGGAGAAAGAAAATCTCTTAAAGAATAAGACGTGAAATTTGCTGTCTTTGGCAATAAATGATGTTCGATTATAACCAGAATTTCTATGGTCTGCAAAATATAATAAAAATGAATTAATTTTAATAGAATGTGCTGGGAATACTGGCATGAACCCTTAGATAACCTCCCGGCTCTAAGAAAAAACTTTGACTGGAAAAACAGAAACATGTTGTTTTGAATTGCATTTTAGCTTGGGCATTACTTTTTCTAAACACATTTAACGTCCAAAAAAAATTAAATAAATAAATAATAATACTAAAACATGAATATGCATATATGTATAGCATCTAAAAATCCAAATAAAACATACAGTACAGAGGATATCCTGCAACCCCTTCACTACCAAATGATTTTCCAAAGAAACATTGTTAGAAATTGTACAGTAATATACAGTCAGGTCCAGAAATATTGGGACATCGACACAATTCTAACATCTTGGGCTCTATACACCACCACAATGGAGTTGTAATAAACCAAACACAATGTGCAGATGTGCCTCCCACTTGTTAAGGGACCAAAGGTAATGGGACAATTGGCTTCTCAGCTGTTCCATGGCCAGGTGTGTGATATTCCCTCATTACCCCAGAGTTAATTTCAAGTGTGCTATTTGCATTTGGAATCTGTTGCTGTCAACTCTCAAGATGAGATCCAAAGAGCCTTCACTATCAGTGAAGCAAGCCATCATTAGGCTGAAGAAACAAAACAAACCCATCAGAGAGATAGCAAGAACATTAGACGTGGCCAAAACAACTGTTTGGAACAGTCTCAAAAAGAAGGAACGCACCGATTAGCTCAGCAACACCACAAGACCTGGGAGACAACGGAAAACAACTGTGGTGGATGAATGAAGAATTCTTTCCCTGGTGAAGAAAACACCCTTCACAACAGTTGGCCAGATCAAGAACACTCTCCAGGAGGTAGGTGTATGTGTGTCAAAGTCAACAATCAAGAGAAGACTTCAGAGTAAATACAGAGGGTTCACCACAAGATGTAAACCATTGGTGAGTCTCAAAAACAGGAAGTCCAGATTAGAGTTTGCCAAACAACACCTAACAAAGCCTTCACAGTTCTGGAACAAGATCCTATGGACAAATGAGACCAAGATCAACTTGTACTAGAGTGATGGGAAGAGAAGAGCATGGAGAAGGAAAGGAACTGCTCATGATCCTAAGCATACCACCTCATCAGTGAAGCATGGTGGTGGTAGTGTCATGGCGTGGGCATGTATGGCTGCCAATGGAACTGGTTCTCTTGTATTTATTGATGATGTGACTGCTGACTAAAGCAGCAGGATGAATTCTGAAGTGTTTCGGGCAATATTGTCTGGTCACATTCAGTCAAATGCTGCAGAACTCATTGGACGGCGCTTCACAGTGCAGATGGACAATGACCCAAAGCATACTGCAAAAGCAACCAAAGAATTTTTGAAGGGACAGAAGTGGAATGTTATGCAATGGCCAAGTCAATCACCTGACCTGAATCCCATTGAGCATGCATTTCACTTGAAGACAAAACTGAAGGGAAAATGCCCCAAGAACAAGCAGGAACTGAAGACAGTTGCAGTAGAGGCCTGGCAGAGCATCACCAGGGATGAAACCCAGCGTCTGGTGATGTCTATGTGTTACAGACTTCAGGCTGTGATTGACTGCAAAGGATTTGCAACCAAGTATTAAGAAGGGAAAGTTTGATTTATGATTATTATTCTGTCCCATTACTTTTGGTCCCTTAACAAGTGGGAGACACATCTGCAAACTGCTGTAAGTCCTAAACCATTCACCTGGGTTGGATGTACATACCCTCAAATTAAAGCTGACAGTCTGCAGTTAAAGCACATTGTGTTTGTTTTATTCCATCTCCATTGTGGTGGTGTATAGAGCCAAAGATGTTAGAATTGTGTCGATGTCCCAATATTTCTGGACCTGATTGTATATGTCTATTACTGTAATAACTTATATGGCCAGTAGATGGCGCGATCTACTGGCAAATTGAGTTACAGAGGTTTTAACAGTAGATCTATTTTCTTCTATTTCTCCTGCATTGGCTGCTGACAGCTTCTGAAAGCCCGATATTTCAGATCCTTCAGCTGCCGATTTTACAGTTTTAGCTCTTTGGACAGTATGCCCACAGGGCTAAAATTTTGGGGGCATCTACTGCAGCCCAAAAGCTAACAAAATTCTTTTGCAGCAAGCGAATGTCATTTGCTTTTGGGCTGCAGAACAGCACATCAAGATATCTCCATATCGGGGCACCAGATGCAGCCTTTGAAACCCGAGATATCTCGATATTGGTAGTGCAGTGGTTAATCAGAGAATTAGGGGAGAATTTCAAATTTCAGATTGTCAGGGGAAGACCTGCTAATTATAACTATTTTTATTATTGATCTTTATTTATAAAGCGCCAAGATATTCCGCAGCGCTGTACAATGGGGGAGCACAAACATGAGACATACATGATAAATAAGGAAAAGACAACCCTGGCCGTAGAATAGTTAGTCTAGGAAATACGGCACTTTAACCAATTTATTTTTTTATTTCTGTAGGGTTTCATTGCTTTTCACCCCTTGCTTTGTTGTGGATTTAATCTCTAGACTAGACAAGCTTGAAGTCAGCAATTTTTATGAGCCCAAATTTCACTTTCCCTACTTCAGATTAATTTGTACTCGTATCAGGTGAGCAGGCGAGCAGAAATTTTGAGCCCTCTTTAAAAAGGGAACATGTGACTCTGTCTTATGTTATAGAAACATGTGGGTAAAAGCTTCTTGATCCAAGGAGAAATCTGACTGCCATTCTGGGGTCAAGAAGGAATTTTTTCCCAGTATGTTGCATATTGGCAAGCATTCAGACTGGGTTTTCTGCCTTCTTTTGGATCAACAGCAGTAGGTTATGTGGGAGAGGCTGAACCCGATGGACGCATGTCTTTTTTCAGCCTATATAACTATGTAACTATGTAACTATGTAAGAAACGTAGTACATTGTATTTTTTTTGACGAAGTCTATCAAATTAAATGCTATGGCAGCAGCCAGTGGAGAGGAATTTAGAAACGGAGGAAATACATAAGGGTAGCCCCAAACAATGCCCACAGCCAATCTGAACATCACCTACAATCAGGGCCGGATTTACCATTAGGCAGAGTAGACATATGCCTACAGGCGCCTGCCACAAGGGGGCGCCTTGCTCTGTGTGTAAAAATTTCTTTTTTTTACAATTTGCAATAATTTAGACCACTGTATCTCTGGAGCCCTAAGGGCTAGAGGGACATATGAGATATCATTGGAAAGGTCAGCTTATAACCTTTCCAGTGATACCAAATATAACCAGGTTAGATTTATCTAAAAATAAAATCTCTTAAAATATTTTCTCATTTTTTTTCTAACACGGCACTATTATTCAGTTTACAATTATAAAGTGAACAGTGATGCTGCACCTACTCACCTCATTTACCATACTGCAAGCACCAGTGTATCTGGTGAAGCAACACATTGTTTAATTCAAAACCTAGACCGTGGTGCTGCAGTGAGGAGGGACAGGGGAACTTTGGAACCCGCATCCCTGAATTGTAACACAAGGTTAAGTGAGGTGTCATTGGAAAGGTCAGAGTCTAGTCTTTACTATGATACCAAACATGACCATGTAATGTGTAAAAATAAAAAAATAAATGAATAAAGTAAATGCAAAATATTTTTTTTTCGGTTCTACAGCAGAGGCAATATATGCTTTTACATATAAAACAAACAATGCTGCTGCATTCACTGCCCTCCTCCTTTAACCATTCTACCCCACTGACCCCCTCACTCCCTGCCCCCTCTTCTACTAGGTCTTCCTTTTCTACAGTCTCGGAGGATGTAACAGAACTTCTTATGTCCTCCTACCTGACCATCTGTCCACTTGATCCTATCCCCTCACACCTTATTCAGCCTGTCCTACCAGTTACTGTCCCTGCTTTGGCACATATTTTTAACCTCTCCTCTGGAATATTCTCCTCTGTATTCAAACGTGCTTTGATCACCTCATTCTAAAAAAGCCATCTCTTGATCCTACCTCCCTCTTGAACTACCGTCCCATCTCTCTGCTCCCCTTTGCCTCCAAAATCTTAGAACGTCTGGTCTATAACCAGCTCACCAGTTTTCTTGCTGCTAACTCTTTACTCGATCTGCAACAGTCCGGCTTTCGCTCCCAACAATCTACTGAGACTGCTCTGACCAAGGTGACTAATGATTTATTTGCCGCTGAAACCAAAGGTCACTTCTCCCTCCTTATTCTTCTTGACCTTTGCGCTGCATTCAACACTGGTGATCCCCCTCTTCTGCTTCTCACGCTGCGTCAACTTGGCCTCAGTGACATCAATCTCTCCTGGTCCTCTTCCTGTCTCTCTTTTCGCTCCTTCAGTGACTCTTCACCACAAGTTCCTCTTTCAGTTGGGGTACCTCCAAGGCTCTGGTCTGGGTCCCCTGCTCTTCTCGATCTATACCGCCTCTTTGGACAACCTCATCTCTTCCTATGGATTCCAATATCATCTCTATGCTGACGACACCCAAATATACCTTTCCTCTCCAGATCTCTCTCCTCCGGTGTTGGACCGTGTTACTGCCGGCCTATCGGCTGTCTTCGACTGGATGACTTCCCGTTTCCTAAAGCTCCACCTCTCTGAAACTGAATTTCTCATCTTCCCTCCCTCTAAAACCTCCATTCCTGCGCCAGTTTCTCTTCAGGTGAATGGTGCCACCATTACTTCTACCTCTCAAGCTCCATTTCCTCAGGGTCCTCTTGGACTCAATCTATCCTTTACTCCTCACATTCAGTCTCTAACTAAATCCTGCTACTTCCACCTAAAAAACATTGCACGCATTAGTCTCTTTCTTAATCCAGACTCTACTAAAATGCTCATCCAAGCGCTTATTATCACCTGCCTTGACTACTGTAACCTCCTTCTCTCTGGCCTTAAGAGATCCCAGATTCTGCCTCTGCAGTCTGTAACGAACGCCTGTGCCAGACTTATACACCTCACCTCCTGCATCTCACGTCTCTGTCAATCTCTACACTGGCTCCCGGTTTCCTTTAGAATCCAATTTATTATACTGGTGCGTCACATACAAAGCTCTCCATAACTGCGCCCCTGCCTACATCTCCTCCCTTATTAGGAGGTACATCCCATCCCCACCACTTCGCTCGGCCAATGATCTGATGCTATCAGTTCCTCATACCCGCACCCCCCAACCTTTGCCTTCAGGACTTCACTCGAGCTGCACCCTTTCTATGGAACTCCCTCCCCCGCATCAGACTCACCCTTCTCTCCAGTCCTTCAAGAAGTCTCTGAAAATGCATTACTATAGAGAAGCCTATCAGCTCATTCCATAATCCCCCACTGTCATTTCCTGCTCCTCTTCCCATTCAGTCCTCATGCAAACCGCTACTTCAAATACCCTCTTCATCCTCACCTAATGTGTCACCCATCTCTTTAGGATTAAGCTCTCGAGCAGGGTCCTCCCTCCTTCTGTTCCATGTGTGTAACATATATGTACAGTATATTTGTTATTCTGTATCTCCCATTGTACAGCGCTAAGGAATTTGTTGACGCTTTATAAATACTTGTAACTGTAACTAATTCAACTAAGGCAACAGATTCTGCCTCTTCTTTTGATTTGAGCACAGAGAAAAAAAAACAATTTCAGTTTTTTTAACCACTTCGCTGCTGAGGACGCGCTCAGCGCGTCCTCAGCAGTCCCGCTGGTATGCGGAGGACGCGCTGAGCGCGTCCTCCCATCGGGGTCAGCGTTCGGCCGGGTTCCGGCCGATCGCTGGCCCCTCCGGTGCGGGCTGACATCCTGGATGTCAGCCCGGCATCCGGACCAGCAGCCGCCAGAATTAGGTGTCATCGCGGGGGCGCGATGACACCTAATTCAGGCGCCCCCCCGCATGTGCGGAGGAGGCACCTGAAAGGGAGGGGGGGGAGGTCCTTCGGACCTCTCTCCCTCCCGATCGGCGGTGCACAGGGGGTTAACCCAGGCATCATTTGGAAGGGCACAGCCTGCCCTTCCAAATGATGCCTGGCACTAACCCCTGGGGAGCTGGATCGCGAATCGGCGCTGAAAAGCGCCGGTTCGCGATCCTTTCCCGGAGCTGGCTGACATCTTGGATGTCGGCCAAGCCTCCGGGAACTCCCCCAGAGGACTGGCGTCATCGTGCGTAGCACGATGACGCCAGTCCTAGACTTAACCCCTAACTGCCACCAAATGTGGAGATAGGGAGTTCATTGGAACTCCCTATCTCCCGATCCGTGGCAGCTAGGGGTTAAATTTTGGTATCTTTGGATCGGCCAGAGCATGGCCGTTCCAACGATACCAAACATGAAAGTGAAAAATTTTGTAAAAAAAAAAAAATGAAAAAAAAAATAAAAAAAAATTAAAAAAAAAAAAATAAACACTTTTTTTTTTTTTTTTTGGTTTGTTAATGCAGCAATATTGTTCCCATTTCAATTATAATGTGAACAATGATGCTGCACTAACGATTTTTGTATGCGGTGCGTTTGTTAAAAATAGTGTCATTTTCCCCAAAAAAAAATGTAACGAGACCCCATCTCTAATTTTTTTAACAAGCGCACCCCATACAAAATATAACCGCAATTGCTCGCATGTTAAAATGTGGAAAAAAACACTTTACACATTGTAAATTATTGAAAATACATATTTTATTGCATTTTTTGTTATAATATACAGACATGACATAACGTATACATATAATAATGACATATTATGAATCTACTGAGTCTGACGGAAAGAACGATATATAATATGTCTGGGTCATATACTAAAATAAGCCTTCAAAACACGTTTAAACATGATGCGCAAAACAGGTAAAAATGACCTCAGCATAGGGGCGGGAAAAGCCTCAGCAGCGAAAGGGTTAAATGTATTTTTTTTAGGTTTTTTGCCTCAAAACAAAACTTTAAATAGTAATTTTGGCATGTTTCTTTTTTTTGTTTGGGGGGTAGGGGCGCTCCGCATTTCTGTGCCTACAGGCTCCTGAGGTGCAAATCAGGCCCTGCCTACAATCACTCTAACCTCAACTATAGCTGCCTTAAACCTACTCTCAGTCAGCACCAAATGGGTCCACATCTGGCCAATGCTTACTACACCCATAGGGTCTGTCAAATGGGCCCTACTCATTCCCACCCATGGTCACGTCCCCTTCCTGGGCTCATTTCCAGCTCCAAACTGGAAGAAAGTGCACAATTGTAGCTTTGTCCCCAAACACCAGAAGAGTTTTAGTGAAGGTAACATATTCAATGATTGGGGTGTATCGCTAGACACCCACATTACAGCTGCACATACCGATAGCTCTATAGCGGTAGCAATCATATTCGCCACATAAAACCAATCTTTTAGTGCAATACCACCTTACATCTTGGTTAAAACATAAGCTGTTACACACATGCAATCCAAAAAGGATTTTTTTGAAAAAAAGATTTTTCGCTTAAGCATCAAGAATAAGGAATTCATACATGTACATTTAAGATATGCACAAGAAAATACTATAATTATAATTATTATTATACTTTATTAATATAGCGCAGTATATTCCACGGCACTGAACAATGGGCCCAATATAGACAGGGTTACAATACATTGAACAACCTTTTGATAAACCATTACAAGAGAAAACTAGGGCCCTATCCAGTTTAATACCCCCTCCTGGCACACTGATGTCAGTTTCAGGCGCCCATTCCCTCCAGAGCAGGGTGAGTGCCTGGAGAGGGGGGCCTTTTGACCCCTCCATCTCTCCATCACTAAGGGGTACCTGGTCAAGAGAGACATCGCAGGTGACGGTCACAGTATGACCTTTTCAACAATGCTCCTCTTTTACCGGCTGGATGGAGTAGAGGTAACATCACTGCTCTGCATGGAGAGAGCCTGTGGAAACATGGGTTCGATCCCAGCGAGCAACCTCTCCAGTAAGTGTCCTTGAGCAAGACACCTAACGGTACATACTCGCCACCCAGGACATACTTGAAAACGAGAGAAATCTCAATGTATCCTTCCTGGAAAAATCCTTTCTAAAAAAAAAAATTGCCCTGGATTGCACTAATTGCACTGGATTGCGGCCTATTTCCGGAGGGGGCTGACATCTTAAACATGTTAATTTGCTTAGCACACAGAGGTGAAATAACTCAGCAGTGAAGAGGTTAAACGTGATTTGAAGTCATGTTTTATGATATGATCCAGACAAATTATATATCCTTTTTTTGGCAGACTCGGTAGATTCAAAACATATCATTATTATATGTATACATTATGTCCTGTCAGAATGCTAATACAAAAAACCCGGGCTGACATCAGTGATGCTAGCCCACACCAGGGGCAGTATTACAAAGTTGGTGCTAACTTAACCAGAGCTGTTGTTAACTTAACAGCTCCATAGGCTATAATGGCTCTGGGAAGTTTACAACAGCTCTGGTTAAGTTAGCACCAACATTGTAATATGGCCCCAGGAGGAGCCCGATCGCGTTGACGAGCTGAGCTGAACACTTCCTCCGCAGCTAAGTGGTTAAATGAAAAAATATATGGCGGAGCTTTGATGCCAAGGACAGATGTGTTATTAAGGAGTTCCGTGTATCGGGCTCCTGCTTGCTGACTTTTAAGCTCTTTGGGGCCATCTGACCACCCTCCTTGGCTCCTTACTGCTGTTGGGAACACTACCGGCTTGAGAGATGCCCTGGTCTGGGATTTTTGTTGTCGCGGTACCTGAGATCACCACCCGCCGGCTATCTGCTCTTCCTGGCAGCCATCTTGGGGCCTAGTTGGCAGAGGAGCTCTACCGCATCGGCCCTGCTGCCTGATTGCCGTTGCTGATTGGCCCACGATGCTGGCTTTGGTGGGATGGAGGGGGCTGCCTGGTTGATCAGAGGGCTTGCTTCCCCGGAGGTACCTTGCCACTCACTGGGGTGCTCGCCAGGCCTGACTGCTGTGGCAGTACCCAGCTTCCCTGCGCTTGTGGCAACGATGGTGACGTCTTCTTCCCCCATGCCGAAGAAGGATGATGACTTGCTTCCTCTTACCCGAGGGATGCTTGCGGAGCTGATGGAGAAGATGCGGGAGGAGTGCCACTATACGGGAGCTGGATTGGATGAGTAGTGCAGCAGTCGGGGGGGGTCTGTGGAGATGGCGGAGGCGCTGCAGCCCTGCGGTGAAGTTGTGCCTGTGCTTGAGCGAGTCGCAGTCGGAGGGAGCGGACCACCCTCTACTTTCGCTGAGCCTGTTGTGGAGCCCCCTGGATGCTGGCCGGATGTTCTGGCTGGAGCCCCTGCAGCCGCCGCTGCAGCCGCCCTTACTGTACCTGGCTACTGATGTCTGCAAGCCGGTCTTGAATGTCAGGAGATCTGCTGACTGCTTCACCCTCACCGTGGCTGTGCCCCTGCTGTGTTGAGGCCCAGCTGGATGGCTCTGCTTCCCCATAACAGCAGGTTACCATGGTGGCCTTCATTTTGTTCCCTTCCCCCCCATCCCTTTTCTTTCCTTCTCTAACGACTTTATTTCTAAGTTCGTGTCGTTTCTCGCTCATATGCTGTGCTTTTTTGCAACCTTTCTGGTGCGCCCTGCGTGTCCACTATACTCTGTTATATTACTGACGATTTATCAAAATAAAAAATTATTAGTAAGAAAAAAAAGAAAAGAAAAAATATCAAACACAACTCGTCTATGTTTAATCTGAGAAAAACTGCCGATGGAATTAAATAGGGCCCTTAGTCCAGGGATCTCGAACTCTGACCCCCAGATGTTTCTGGACTACACCTTCAGTGATTCTCTGGCCATTTATTGCATTCAAAGAATTCTGGGAATTGTAGGCGATCAACATCTAGGGGGGGGGGCACAGTTTGGCATCTCTGCCACAGTCTGATACAAGGTGAAAATTATTTATTTTTCTTAAAACGGTTTTATGGCTAAAATTGGATTAAATAGTTTTCTGCCCGAATCAAGAAGCACAAATAATAAATAATCGCAACGAGCAACTTATTACTTTTATAAATACTTTATTTCGAGGGAAATTAACGAATTCTACTATTTCTGGTTATGACAAAACGGATAAATATGAACGTCTACGTGGCTAAAGCTTCAGGAGGTTCTTTGTATAAATAGGATTTGGAAAGTATTGAGAAGTACAATTCAATTTGCGTATTTTCTGGCAGCACCAGCTGCGCCTTATGATGAGCAATGTCTCCTTTCATAAATTACTGCCGAAAAAACTCAAACGATTGCATTGTTCCATTAAGCTAAAAATCAATAGCATCTTGAACGCAGACGGCAGAATTTTTACAACGAGATAATCTCACACACATATATATATATATTTTTTTTAATAGTTTACACTGAGCTTTCTGGCTGATGGGAATATGTGCACGTTGCATGAATCCCCATACTTTATTCTCACCATAGATGGCAGCAAGGTCTCAGAGCTTAGTACATAAAGTGATTCAGAGATCACCGGCAGGTGTTTCTAGGATGCTCCGATAAAGCTGTGAGTCCAGGAGAACGAAACAGCTCTGCTAACGAATGTGTTCTATGAAAATGCAATCAGTGGGCTTCAGCTTTCAGTGATAGATTATGCTCATTCCTTTCCCTTGATTTTCTTTATCAGCTAACTACCCGGCTAACTGCCATTCATCTGCGTACAACTTTCTGATCCAATGTGTGTTAAGCTGATACCACAGAAATGTCGCTGATGATTGTTTATATTTCCTTTTTTTGCACGAAAATTAAACGTCCCGTAGACTCACAGCGGTGCATTACGATACAATGATTGAAATTATAATTTAATGTTGATAGAGAGCGATTTAAGTGGAAAAGAGCGGCTGTGAGCACTTAATATAAGATAGACAAAACAATGAAATAAGATCGATTTCCACTTCCTTCATGCTTATTATGTTTGTTGTTTTGTTTTGTTAAGCAAAGCATTCCTTGGAACACAAGGCTGAGCTCAAGGATGCTGAGTATAGCTGTGTTGTGTCTATAACAAAATGTATCTCCTGTGATTAACGACGTGTTCTGTGATACAGCTGGCAGAGTACAACGCTTCAATATGTTTACATGGAGGGAGGGTTTAACTGGTTTTGGGGAGTCTGGGAACAGTTTTATAAAACCTGCTTTTTATAATCAGGTTATTTCAGTCATTTAGGCTTAACTTTAGATTCCAAGTCAAGTGTAAACTTAACAATTGTACCGGCTGGGTGGAGGAGAGGTAGCATCACTGCTCTATAACCGTGGAGACACAGGTTCAGATCCTGGCAAGAGCACCTCTCCAGTAAGTGTCCTTGGGCAAGACACCTAACGGTACATACTCGCCACCCAGGACATATTTGAAAACGAGAGAAATCTCAATGTATCCTTCCTGGCAACAATACTTTCTCAAGAAAAAAAAGATTGTTTAAGGGCAATATACTCTTGTGAACGTTAACTGTAGTATTTGGGTGAGTTGGCGTCGACGTCAGCCTAAGTGAATTTAACACATGACCCCCCCCCATTACCTTTCTGACACTACACCTGTGAGCAATCAGTTTGCGCATCGGGGACTGCGCTAGCTTGCGTAAGCTTACTGTACTTTGCGCATCCTATACTTAGGATAAGTTATTACAAAGTCCTAAAGATAATGCTAATTACCGCACGATGCGCAAACCTAAAATTTAGCGACACCTAAAAGCTGTTGCTAACTGATTCCACTTTTGCAGAAACAGCACCAGCTAACCCCCCCACCCAATAAATCAGAAATTCACCTCTCATCCCGCCGCGATAAAGAATGCCCCATCCGCTGCTACTGGCCACAGGGAGCCGAGTGAAACTGGGGACTTTTTGTCCCCAGTCTCCCTCCGCAATCACGCTGCTGCCCTGTGCAATCTTGCGAGAGTGAGATTGCGCATGGCTCGTGGCTTGGCAGCACAACCCTCCATGGGGTGCTAGGGACCACCAGGAGGTGATATTCGTCTCGTTGCTGAAGTGTCCCCCAGGGTAGCGCTGCGAATATAGTGCTAAAATGGGGAAACCTGCAGGTGCAGGTATTCCCATTAGCGTCCACATTTTAGCGCCAATATAGGAATAGGGCCCAAAGTCTAAGGGCAATATTCTAAAGTTGGTGCTAACTTAACCAGAGCTGTTGTAAACTTAACAATTCCAAAGATTATAATGGCTCTGGGAAGTTTACAACAGCTCTGGTTAAGTTAGCACCAACTTTGGAATACTGCCCTAAGGGTCCTATTCCATAGTTATCGATAACTATAGGAGACTTTACACATAATGTCTCCTGTAGTTAACTTATCGATTGGAATCGCTATGTCATTCTTGCCGAGCTTGCAGCTCCAATGTAGCTGTTAACCTGCACGAGGTTGCTGTACGATAACATGTCCTACACTTAGTATAGGAGACATTAATTAACACCTCCACATGGAAGTGCAGGCTATTCATAAGGAGCTTGTGCTTTCACCTGGGGGATGTTATTTCACCGTGAAACATCGTCTCCTCAGATCTGATGTTAAGTGATTCTTCATTTGCAAAATCACATAACACGTTCTGAAACCCCCCCCCCATTAAATCCCATACTCACCTAAAATCCCGCGGTGGAGGGGGTGGCACGATCTGGTGCTTCCTCTTGTTACAAGCAGAGTGAGACTGGGAATAAATAGTTCCTATTCACCCTGTGCAATTCCTACGTGGCACTGAGCAAGCTCGCGGGCCGGGACGCACAAGGCTCTATGGAGTTCTATGGATTTCATGAGCCAATACTTGCTGCCGGTATCAGCCAGCTTTGCTCTTTGTTCCAAGGCTAGGCACTAACACAAATCACCTACCCTAGCATACAGATTGTAAGGAAAATCTGCAGGCGCATGGTATCCTGCTTACCGTCTCCATTTTACTGTCAACTAAGGAATAGGGCCCTTAGAATTTGGCACATTTACAAGAGCTCTGGTTAAGTTTACAATTGCCTTCGAATTTAGCAAGTCCGATGTGCTGATCATTTGGTGGTACATTTTGGACCCATTTGTAAAGAAATTTAGTTTGCAATAAGCTAAGGGCATGATTTAATTCTATCAGCTGCTTCAGTTTGGAAACATTTGGCTTGAGCCGATATTCAAAACATGCATCTGGTCGGGAAAAAAAAAGCTGGCTGGCAAAATGACTGAAAAAAAATCTTATTTTAGGCCAGCATCATACAGGTTTGTGACTGTAAACATGACTATTCGAAATATCTGATGTTTAAAAAAAGATGTAAGTTTAATTCCCTCTAATTCCCCGCCTGAAAATCCATTTATCAACACCTTTCAGCATTTGAAATTATTTCGGAAAGCGTTGTACCGATAAATTTAAATTTAATTGATATAGCCAATATAAATCGATATAAAAGAAATTCAATTGGGAATTCAAATGACAGTAAACCCACATTTGAATCTCCCAAACAGAAAAATGTCTTGATTTCAGCCATTGGACTGAATTAAGTCAAGCGCATTTGCATTGCTCCAGAATATGACCAGATTGAGGTTAGTCAATGTTGGGGTCCTGCAGGAGCTGTTGAAGATTGAGTATATTCTATCATGCCGTAAAAACATTGTATGAGGTAGTCAGTGGTTTCCTACTATAACTGAACGTGAGCTCAGCTATGTCATGCCCCCTCGCTGTCAGGGATGGTACCGGGATGGCACAGGGGGGGTCTAAGCCCAATATGCAGGTATACACACACAGAGGGTCGAAGAGGGTAAACAGATACAGGGGAGATCCAGGTGAAGGTACAAAAGGGGTAATCCAAGGTAGAATGGTCAAGGAGCGATCCGAGGTCAAAGGACTGAT
Source organism: Leptobrachium leishanense (assembly GCA_009667805.1). Taxonomy (NCBI): domain Eukaryota; kingdom Metazoa; phylum Chordata; class Amphibia; order Anura; family Megophryidae; genus Leptobrachium; species Leptobrachium leishanense. The sequence continues at coordinate 298,568,354 of CM019067.1, forward strand.
AAGTGTCGTTGTCGGTGGGCAAGCAGAGGGTCTGGTACACGGTATAACAGATAGTATAGCACAGGTTTGCACACTAACAGGGAAAAACTCTTCCTGCTGAGCCAAGATAGAGAGTGGGTGCAGACCTTTTATTTCAGGGGTGTGGTGTGTGCGCAGTGATTTAACCGTTGTAGATATGGAACACTGATGCTGAGTATGGGCAGCACTTTTCGTGTGCTGCCTGGGTTCAGGATGCAGGCAACGTACAGTCAGCAATTGGGGTCCTGACACTGGCGTTCTTCAAAAATGGAGAAAACAAATGGGGCCTACTTCAAAGTTAGTGCTATCTTAACCATAGCTGTTGTAAATTTACCAGAACCATTATAGTGCATGGGCTTGTTAAGTTTACAACAGCTCTGGTTAAGTTTACACCAACTATGTAATATTGCAAGATGAGTTTTAAGAAAAATGTTCAGCACATTTTGCACGGATAAACATTGTTACAAACGAGACTAGAATTACCTCTGAGACTTATCTGGATTTTCAGCACCGTGTCTGGGTTAAGTAAACAAATATCCCAGCAGTTCGCTGCAATTATTGGAATAATTTAAACACAGACATTGACAATACAAACCTGGCTACATCTGTACGTGCTGATTAGGGAATCTAAACGTTCAGGCAGGATTATGTCTACTGACGACTGGTTTCACAGGCAGTTAATGGAAGCTATATTGAGTATCGATGTTGGAGGTATAGTTTAGTTAGTAAGTAAATGAAGATAAAAATAGAACACCTGCCAGAACCCTCATCTAAATACATATAAGAAAATCTACCCTGACAAGGAATGTATCTCTACACTAGAAGAGCCCATTGTCGCAGTTGAAAAACATCTTGTCCTTAAATTTAACCCCTTCCCGACTGCTGATGTACCATGTACGTCCAATCAGGAAGTCTCCTTTAGACCCACGGACGTACATGGTACGTCAGGGCACCCTACCCTTCGGAGCCCTCTATCTCCAACGTTTGAAGATAGAAAAACAAATTGCACTGTTGCAAAGGGGAGAGTGCATACATTTAACCATTTCGCGGCCGGATCGCGATTCGGTGCCAATCCGCGCCGAGTCGCGATTCAAACCCGTAGGTGGCTGACATCTTGGATGTCAGCCAAGTCTCCAGGTCACCCCCCCTACCCACTGACATCCTAACCATATGTGTGAGGATGTCAGTGGGCCAGTTGATCCCCCTATCTCCACTTGGCAGCTAGGGGGTTCTTTGGATCCCCCTATCATAGAAAATGTCGGCAGATAAGAACCTTCGGCCCATCTAGTCTGCCCAATTACATGGATACTTTACCTGGATTTATCTTTTGTTTAGGATAGCCTTATGCCTATCCCATGCCTGCTTAAATTCAATTACTGTTTTGGCCTCTACCACTTCTACTGGAAGGCTGTTCCATGTATCCACCACAGTCTCAGTAAAATAATGCTGATCTCCCGATCCATGGCAGCTAGAGGGTCATGTTTGATATCATTGGAAAGGCCTGATAATGACAAGGTTTGTTGTGAATTTTTTTTTTTTTTTTTTAAATTGTGTAAAAAAAAAAAAAAAAAAGGTCGGGGGGGGTTAATTAAATATGAGGAGCATTAAATGGTCAAAATGAGCTCAGCACACAGATGAACTAGCTCAGCAGTGAAGGGGTTAAAAAGCAAAAACATGTAAAAGTTGGGCATTTCTAAATCTCAGGACAAAATTGAACCTATTTAGGCTGGGGTCAGACCAGCGCACTTTTAACGTGCGTTCTGGCGCACATAATTACGGCCGCACTAGCAGCAGATGACGGGCAATGACGGCCAATATACGATGTATGGCCGCACAAAAGTCCGGCCGTGCAACGCAAGTGGAATTTGAACGCATTTTTTTGAGAACGCTGAACCGCTAGTACTGACGTACTGAGTGCGCAGCTGCGGCATAGCGGCGTGTTTGCGTGATTAGGAGATGTCAGACGCTGCTAATGTCCAGCCTACATAACGTCCAGACGCAAAAAGAGTTTTATTGACATCCGTCCAAAATCACGCCCGAAAATGCGCGTCGTCTGACCGTTTTTGCGCATTCCATGAACAAATACGTCAATGCGTTCGGACGCACTTTTTCACGTTCGCAGGGAAAAATGCTTTCGTCTGACCCTAGCCTTAGCCGGGTCTTTTTTGGGGATTAAATTTAAAAAGTGTATTTTTTCATCATATTTCATATTTATTTATAGTAAGTTGTGCGATATGAGGGAAATAATGGTATCTTTAGAAAGTCCATTTAATGGCGGGAAAAACTGTATAATATGTGTGGGTGTCACGTCTCACTTTGCAGGGGTTGAGGATTCGAGCCCAATATGTGGTTACAAAGATGGAGAGGCAGGAAGGTGAGGTTTATTTAAACGGAAAGAAAGTAGCAAAACAAGAGGACATAGTCTTAGATTAGAGGGGCAAAGGTTTAAAAGTAACATCAGGAAGCATTATTTTACTGAGAGGGTGGTGGATACATGGAACAGCCAGTAGAAGTGGTAGAGGCCAAAACAGTAATTGAATTTAAGCAGGCATGGGATAGGCATAAGGCTATCCTAAACAAAAGATAAATCCAGGTAAAGTATCCATGTAATTGGACAGACTAGATGGGCCGAAAGGTTCTTATCTGCCGACATTTTTCTATGTTTTCTATGTTTAAATCAGAATATAGGTTTATTAATATAAACCAAGAAGGGGAATCTGGATAAATAATAACAGATATAGGAACTGGTTGGGAAGGATAATATATACAGAGGACAGGGTACACTTAGCTGATGGGATAGGAAGCGGTGGACAGGACAGGACACTGAATAGCACAGTAGGGCTAACAGGACAGGTACTGGACTGGACGCTGAATAAAGTATAACATAAGGGTGGACAGGACAGGTACTGGACTGAACACTGAATAAAAACACAATCAGAGCTGACTGAACAGAAATGGAAAACAGATATACTAAAGAACACTCTTACTGGATACGCAGAGGGTGGAGGACCAGAAGACACAGAGTGCAAAAGGCACAATAAGATCAGGCGCGGTATCAGAAGGGTTAGAGCTGGAGAATGGTCAAATCAAGCTTAGGTCAGTGGCAGGCAGCTGGCATAGGGGTAGTCAGAGTCCAGATCAAATGTCATACACGGGTAGGTCAATATGTAGCAGGATCAGCAGGATGATGGGAGTTGCAAGGAGTCCAGAGATGGGGAATGCAAGGAGTGTCCAGGAAGGAGGGTTGCAGAGATGAGGGAGTCCTTTATTGAGTGTAGCAATGAGGGGGTCACAGCGATGATGAGGGGTTCTCAGGATACCAGATGAGGGGTTCTCAGGGTACCAGATGAGGGGTTCTCAGGGTACCAGATGAGGGGTTCTCAGGGTACCAGATGAGGGGTTCTCTAGCCAGAAAGAACGATGGAGAAGCAATGATTCTGAGGTGAGGCTTGATTATATGGGCATTGCAGGTCCAGCCCACACCTGAGGCTGGAGAGGTGAGGGGAAAATCAGGAACGGATCCCTGAGTGCCTGGACTGGTGTCCAGGCAATGGCAAAATCAGGACTGGAACAGGTTTCTGAAAGTGGAATGGCACTTCACTTGCCTTTTCTCTCCGGCGTCTACGGCGCGAACCGTGACAGTGGGTTGCATAAATGAGTAAGAGGAAAATTTGACCTAAACACAAACAGCGCAGAAACGTAAAAACAGCAGCGGGCACTAAAGGATGGATTTGCGTAAAACCGCCCGGTCACTATGGGGTTAAAGGAATTTTCTGAGCAATCTCTAAGCTGTCTGCCCAAATCTATTGGTGATATGAGTCATCATTAAGGAATTATGGTAAATTCAGGTCAATTTAATTTTGATTCAGAGTACTGGATGATTTCAAATATCCTTCTAACGGAAGGTTTCAGTATCCAGAGTTTTTCCCAAAATTGCATTCGCCAAGCTCCAGAACACACAGCGATTTAACTCTTTGTTTATTAGTCCGATGTAAAGCCATGGGGGTGTTGTATGTGGTTCTTTTCTCAATAGAACTCCTCTATTCTTTAATGCACATATTACATATTAAGGTAATATCACTAGTATGAGGGATTTGCAGCTTTTCATCCTTTACCGCCAAGGACTTGATAACAAGGGATTTGCCTAAGCACGGATCCTGATGGGAATTAATGGATGGGAAACAAGAAAAAATAGTCATGATTGGCTGGGAGACACAGAGCCCTTAAACTTAATGTTTCTTGAAATGTATCCTCTTGCAATATATTGTATGCGCCCGTGGCATAGACAATGTGAAGTGATAGCGAGTTTCTATGGAGTTTTGTTTCCTTTTTTCTGTTGTTATACGGAACAGAAACCAGACAATTCAGTGATTCTGTAAATCAGAAGTGGGTTCAAGGACAAGTCTAGTAAAGCAATCATAAGTGTTGCAATGTATTTTCATATAAGGATTACTACATCAGCAGTATCATTCGACCAGAGGTCAAGTCCTACCTAAAAAAAGAAGTGTGGGAACTCACCAAGATTTCTGTTCCCCTATTAGCAATAATCTTGCACTCAACACAAACATACACTTAAATGTGATATATTTACATATATATGAGGGGGTGCTGATAAGTATTGAGCCTTACCCAGAAACACTTGAGCTAGGAAGCTGTAAATTATTTATTTATTTATAAAGGATTTTACCAGGAAGGATACATTGAGATTTCTCTCGTTTTCAAGTATGTCCTGGGTTCAAGAACATTGAATTGTTACAGTTGTTACAGAAATACCAAAGGAATAAATGCAAAATATTAAAAAAAACAGCACAAATATACATAATAACAGAAAATAAATATAGTCACTATGTTACATGTTTACAGGTGCATTCTGTATTGAGGTATGTTAATAGAGATCTCTTAAGTGACTTTAGACTAGGGGAAGATTTGATGGTGTCTGGGAGGTTATTCCATATTTGTGGTGCTCTGTAGGAAAATGAGGATCGAGACATTTTCTTTTTGTATTGCGGTATTGCAAGTAAGGTGCTGGTCCTGGATCGGAGGTTATAGGATGAGGGAACTGCTGGGGGAAGCAGTCTATTTAACTAGGATGGTAGCTTCCCAGAAAAGTTCTTAATCACCAGGATGGAAATGTGAAGGGTGATTCTAGATTCCAGTGATGGCCAGTTTAGTTTTTTTACCATGGCACAATGGTGGGTCACGTAGTTACATTGTAGCACTAAGCGGCAGAATGAGTTATACAATGAAGTAAGTTTCTGGAGGTGTGTTTGCGGGGCAGCTGCATACACTACATCTCCGTATTCAATAGCCGGCATAAGCATGGCCTATTTGTCTATATTCAACTTTTAGATTTTTTTCTGTCCAAAGTGAACATGGCAACATCTCCAGAAAAGTTCAATGTGGAAGAGCTTAGGACCATAATCAAATTCTTGTTTCTCCAAGGGAAAGGTGTGAAACAGATCCATGATGAAATGTCACAAACTTTGGGTGACAGTGGCCTTTCATATACCACAGTTAAACATTGGGAGGCAATTTTTTTTCATAGTTTCACCTGTTCCAAAACAGCCACCGATGTCTCCACACGTCTCCTCTTTTGTTCGGTTATCAAAATTTTCAGGATCCCCTTTGCTGCAAGCTTTCTCATTTCCAAGTCGTTGTGGATAATGGCACCAACTCTCTCACGTGATATTCCCAGATATGTAGCAATACTTTTGGCTGATATTCGGCAGTCCTCCATGATCATGTCATGGATGGCTTGCACATTTGCAGGTATAGAAACAGGCCTTTCACTGGGTTACTCACTTTCACCGAAATGGCCAGTTTTAAAATTGACAACCCAACGTTTAACTGTTGTTATATATTCTATAGGACATTCTTGTTAAAAAAAACTTAAAATGTGAACCTGTTACTACAATTTTCTGATAAAATACACAATTTTAACCAAAACTGAACAAAAAGAAAATTTTCACATGTGTTTTGGAGGATGGTGTATAATGAACAATATGACTATCAAGGTTATTCAAAGAGAATCGAAAAGTCACCGCACGTTCGGTGACTTTTCGTTCTCTTCAGTTCATTGCAATTCGGCGATCTCATTTCGGCGACCCTGCGGTGTATTCAGCAAGCACCACAGGGCCGTCGTAGTGCAGGGAAAAGCCGCCATAAACCCGACGAACACTCACCGCAAATCCCAGTGAACACACACCGAAACCCGCAAAAACATCAGGATTAACCTGCCGAACACGCCGGAGAAACCCGAGCAGGAGCCGATCACAGTGCAGAGCAGCCGCTGGAAAAACCCAACACCGCAAACGAATGGAGTGAAAAAAACAAAAAACAGTATGCTTGAATGTTTGAAAAGTGAAACGCTGTTTGCAAAGAAACAACAGAACGAAAATGTCTGAAATTTACATATAAGATCCAATGAATGATACTAAAAAGGGCCGTTACAGAAAAAAGAAAAAACGATTTAATAAAAAAAAACGGGAAAACATTTTTGCAGAAAAATGCCTAACAGATCCTAAAAAATCTAAATATAACGAGACTTTTTACTGCAGAACAAAATAATAAACGGTTTATTAGATATTGAATTAAACGGGAACATTTTTAATATTGAAGCCTATGGGATTCTCCTGAATAAACCTGTCGAATGAAACCACCGAATGGCAGGGCAATTCAGCAACTTATCACTGCTGGTTTTTGTTCTCTGAATAGACGAAGCATTGCTTCTCTATGGGGATTTCACTGCCCTCGAACAGGCATCGTATGTGCAGGCAATTCGCCAGGACTTGGCAAACTGCCTGCTCTCTGAATAGCCAAATGGCCAGGAAAGGTAACCGTAAGCTGAATTTCAGCGTTCGTTACCTTTCGGCCCCAATTCGGATCTGTTTGAATAACCCTGTATGTATAAGGCTGGGGTCAGACGAGCGTGATTTCTACGGACTGTACGTGCGTGCAGTACGGACATCGTCAGTACGGATGACGCAGTAGTGGTCACACAGTCCGTTTTTTCACTGAAGTTATTTTTGACGGATGTAGGAGGGGAAAATAAATTACAATGAAAAAACATTCTGTCCGTCAAAAATGCTGGACGTATAAATGCAGACCATCTGACCTCGCTCCATCACTCACACACAAAGCTATGCAGACGTTGCAGACGTGGCGCACTCCGCACGTCCGTTCTAGCAGTATTACGTTCTTGCCTAACCTGCGTCCGTTTGCAGCATCCGTCATGCGTCCGCAGTTCAGTGCGGACGTACTTCATGTGTCGGGCTCCAATGGACTTTCTTTCATGCTATCACGGACGTACTTTTAGGCGCAATCACGGACGTGAACACTACGCTCGTCTGACAGCAGCCTAAAATACTGAACTTACTCCCAGTGTGGGAAATGAGAAGGTGAGCAATGGCAGTGGTGTTGCTTATTTTATACGTGACAAATGAACAATACCATCACTTTGGAACTAAAATTAAATAATAAAACAAAAGTTAAACTTTTTCTTCACTTAGGCTGGGGTCAGACTAGCGCATTTTTAGCGTGCGTTTAGGTGCACTTAATCACGGCCACAGTAGCAGCAAATGACGGGCAATGACGGCCAATATACAAAGTATGGCCGCACGAAAGTCCGGCTGCGCAACGCAAGTGGAAAATGAACGCATTTTTTCGAGAACGCAGAACCGCTAGTACTGACGTACAGAGTGCGCTGCGGTGGCATAGTGACGTGTGTGCGTGATTAGATGTCAGACGCTGCTAATGTCCAGCCTACATAACGTCCAGACGCAAAAAGAGTTTTATTGACGATCCGTAAAATATCACGCCCGAAAATGCACGTCGTCTGACCGTTTTCGTGCATTCCGTGAAAAACTACGTCAATGCGTTCAGACAGAGAGTGACTGGTGGTACTTGGAGAGAGAATGACTGGGGGTTCTGGGAGAGAGTGACTGGGGTACTGGGAGAAAATGGGGGTACTGAGAGACTGGGGGTACTGGGAGATAGTGACTGGGGGTATTTTGAGGGAGAGAGTGACTGGGGTACTGGGAGAGAGTGACTGGGTATAGTGTGAGAGTGGAACTATGCTAGGATATACTGGGACAGGGTGACTGGTAGCAGTTGGCATAGCATGGGGGGCATGTGTGTTTCATTTTTTATTATATCAGTATTTTGTTAATATACAATACATGTGCATGTGCAGAAAAGGGGGGTCAATACTCTACTGGTGGAAGGGAATCAGGGTGTGTTACCGTGTCCACAGGTTGGGGGGGTGCACAATTGTTTCCTTGCCCTGGGCGTTGACGACCCACGCTACACCACTGGTCAAAGGCCACATTCCAGGACCGATTTATACCTCGACTTGCAGAGAGCTCCAGGAGGATGTATGACCCATGTGGGTTTACATCATAAGAGCAGTCTGTAGGTCAGGAAGAATAGGAACTGCCATATCGAGGTACATTGATGTTTTGGCAGGCATATGCAATGTACTGTCACATTTTGCAACTAAACCACTTTTTAGTTTGCCTAGGTCAGATATTTCTTAAAATCTCTAAAGATCCATAAAGAATATTAAAACAGAGTGCTCAGAATTGATAGATATATTAGAAATAAACACTACTAGCATGTTTCAGTATTCTTCTGTTATCCATTTACTGGATAGTTTTGTCAGCCCTACCACCAATACAAGGGCATGTGCAACCGTTTAATTCACATTATTTTTAAAGGGTTTACACTATATGCATTGTGACCACTGAATGTTATTTGTGTGGTCACATAGCCCTGAGTGCTTCCATCCCTCTACCCCCCCCCCCCCATTTGAGAAGGGGTAAATCTTGGAGGGCTGATTCAACCCTCTGAGTGCAGGTGCTTAATCCTGCCCAGAACCTAAGCACTCAGCCTAGGTTTTGGGATCTTTTGGCACAGGAGCATGTCTTTATGGACCAGCACCAATGCAGCCCAGCGCTGGATTTATGGTATGTTTTAAAACAAACTAAACCAGGAGGGCAGCACAAAAGGGTTAGGAGAGGTTCTTGTACAACGCCTCCATTTCCCTCTCCTGTTTTAACCCTATAAGTAAAATACAACACGTGCATTATTTTGTGTTTAAAGTTTCACTGGTTTCCAATGTGCATTTTACCAATACAAAAATTATTTCGTAGGTTACCACACTCTTACCTCTATCCTTAACCCTTTCCATGCTGAGCACGTCCTGCCGCATGGCCACTTTGCTGCGGAGGACACGCTGAGCAGCGGCGATCGGCTGGGATTCCGGCGGTTCGCGGTGGCCCCCCGGTGCGGGCTGACATCCTCGATGTCAGCCCAGTCTCCGGGACCCCGGCGGGCACGATAAACGTCATCGCGCCTGCGCGATGACGTCTATTTCAGGCACCCCCCGCCATTGCAGGGAAGGTGCTTGAAGGGGAGGGGGAGGTCCTTCGGACCTCTCCCACTCCCCGTCTGTGCGGGCCATCGGGTAAAGACAGGTATCGCTTGAAAGGGCACAGCCTGCCCTTCCAAGCAGTGGCTGTCTTTAACCTCTAGGGGGCTGGATCGCAATATGGCGCTAACATGCGCCGTATCGCGGTCCCCTCCCGGAGCTGGCCGACATCTTGGATGTCGGCCAAGCTTCCGGGATATCCCCCTAACGACTGGCGTCATCACACATAGCGCGATGGCGCCAGTTTCGCAATTATCACCTTGCTGCCACCAATGGTGGAGATAGGGGTTAATTGGAACCCCCTATCTCCCGATCCGTGACAGCTAGGGGTTAATGTTTGATATCATTGGAACGGCCAGAGCGTGGCCTTTCCAATGATACCAAACATGACCATGTATAATGTAAAAAAAAATAAAAATAAAAAATGTAAACAAATTTAAAAAACTTTTTTTTTCTGTTTTATTAGTGCAAAAGTATTGTTCCCATTTCAATTATAATGTGAACAATGATGCTGCACTAACGATTTTTTCTATGGGGGGGGCGTTTGCTAAAAAACTCATAATTTTCCCCCAAAAAAAGATTCCCCGTTTCTAATTTTTTTAACAAGCACAACCCATAGTAAATATAACCGCAAATGCTCGAATGTTAAAATGTGAAAAAAACACTTTACAAGTTGTAATTTATTGAAAATTCAAATTTTATTGCATTTTTTTTTATAATATACAGACAGGACATAACGTATACATAGAATAATGATATATTATGAATCTGCCGAGTCTCCCGGAAAGAACGATATATAATATGTCTAGGTTGTATAATAAAATGTGACTTCAAATCGCATTTAAACATGATGAGCAAGTAAAAATGAGCTCAGCACAGAGGTGTGAAAAGGCTCAGCAGCGAACGGGTTAAACAGTGCTGAATGCAGGATTTTACGGAGTTATAATTACAAGGCCATGGTCTCATGGAAGCAAAGCAGACTTTATAGAGATGTGTAACAGATGAATTAACATTGTATTAAGTCCATCCTTTCAAATAAACGCACTTTTGAATTCATACATTTCAGCACATTCATGGATGTATATTCTGTTTTGTTTACAATACAAAAGCTTAGATCACTGTGATATTAAAAGAGGAGCCAGTCAACATTCTCATCCATTGACCTCATGGAAAGGCAGGTTCTGCTGGAGGGATGCACTGAGGAATATTTGGGATAGTTTGTAAGTCAAGTGTAGACTTAGGCTAATGTCAGACGAACGCAGTCTGAGCGCATTCTGCGTGCGTGCGTAACGGACAGACGTAGAAAAAAAAAGGGAACTATGGGAAATAAAATGAATATGAAAAATGATAAAAATTTGAAAAGGATATGAAAAGCCATTGTGTGCGATGCGCTGCATCTCACATCACTCACACAGAACGCTACGCAGACATGGCGCACTCTGCACGTCCATGGTAGCGGTTTTACGTTCTTGCCTAGCTTGCATCACACGTACTTCGTCTGTGGGTCTCTATTGCTCATGATTCTATGCTACGACGGACATTAAACTGTGCGGTAACATGGACGTGAACACTGCGTTCGTCTGACGCAGGCCTAAACTGGAGCTCCAGTAACCTTACCACCTCAAATACAGTTGTGTTCAAAATTATTCAACCCCCACTGAAATTGAGTGTTTTGGCCAGTTTGACATTGATTTTGATCATTCAGTCATCTTGCTTACAATTAAATCAAAGAGGCACGTGTAGGTCAGACAAATATAACATAACATTTATAATGAAATAACCACAAATGTCTTTTCTGTGCTCACATCATTATCAGTTTTATTCAACCCCCAAGTGACATTCAATCTTAGTACTTAGTACAACATCCTTTTACAGTTATAACAGCTTTTAAACGTGAAGCATAGCTTGACACAAGTGTCTTGCAGCGATCTACGGGTATCTTCGCCCATTCGTCATGGGCAAAAGCCTCCAGTTCAGTCACATTCTTAGGCTTTCTTTAAGTCCCACCAGAGGTTCTCAATCGGATTTAAGTCAGGTGACTGCGATGGCCACTCCAAAATGTTCCAGCCTTTAATCTGCAACCATGCTCTAGTGGACTTGGAGGTATGCTTGGGATCATTGTCCTGTTGAAAGGTCCAACGTCTCCCAAGCCTCAGGTTTGTGACGGACTGCATCACATTGTCATCCAATATCTCCTGGTACTGAAGAGAATTCATGGTACCTTGCACACGCTGAAGCTTCCCTGTACCTGCCGAAGCAAAACAGCCCCAAAGCATGATTGACCCCCGCCATGCTTCACAGTAGGCAAGGTGTTCTTTTCTTCATAGGCCTTGTTCTTCCTCCTCCAAACATAGCGTTGATCCATGGACCCAAACAGTTCTAATTTTGTTTCATCAGTCCACAGAACACTATCCCAAAACTTCTGTGGTTTGTCCACATGACTTTTGGCATACTGCAGTCGACTCTTCTTATTCTTTGGAGACAGCAAGGGGGTGCGCCTGGGAGTTCTGGCATGGAGGCCTTCATTACGCAGTGTGCGCCGTATTGTCTGAGCTGAAACTTCAGTACCCACATCTGACAAATCTTTTCTCAGTTCCTCAGCAGTCACACGGGGACTTTTCTCCACTCTACGCTTCAGGTAGCGCACAGCAGTCGAAGTCAGCATCTTCTTTCTGCCACGACCAGGTAGCGTTTCAACAGTGCCCTTTGCCTTGAATTTGCGAATGATGCTTCCTATGGTCTCTCTTGGTATGTTTAACATCTTTGCAATCTTCTTATAGCCATTGCCCTTCCTGTGAAGAGTAATCACCTCTTCTCTTGTCTTCCTGGACCATTCTCTTGACTTCACCATGTTTGTAACCACACCAGTAAATGTCTAGAAGGAGCTGAGTATCACAGTCATTTTAAAGCTGCCTAATTAGTGCTTATTATGCTTTATTGCTGCTCCGTGACATCCACAGGTGTTTTCAATACTTGATTGAAAACACTTGAATGAACCTCTGTTCTTCAGAGTGGTAGTCTTTAAGGGGTTGAATAATTGTGTCAATGAAGAATTCACAAAAGAAACATTTACTACTGTATTACAAAACCAATTGATGTCATTTTAGTTGCATATGGTTCTTTAAAAAGTCCTTGTAGGATTTCATTCTGAATACAATTAGGCTAGGGACAGATGAGCGCATTTTCTGCGGCCACCGTCAAAATGTACGTCGATGCGTGCGCACGCATTTTTTCACGGAATACGCTTAAGTGGTCAGACGATGCGCAATTCTGGACGTATTTCATGACGATGGGGTGAAAAGAAGTCTAGGGAAATCCGGCTGTTTGAACGTTATGTTGGCCGCACACTAGCAGCGTCTGACATCTCCTAATCACGCACACACGCCTCTAGCGGACGCAGCGCACTCTGTACGTCAGTACCAGCGGTTTAACGTTCTCGAAAAAATGCGTTCATTTTCCACTTGCGTTGCGCGGCCGGACTTTTGTGCGACCGTACTTCGTATATTGGCCGTCATTGCCCGTCATCTGCTGCTAGTGCGGCCGTGATTAAGTGCGCCAGAACGCGCGTTCGCACTGCCTCAGTCTGACCCTAGCCTTACAAATGTACACTAAATTCCCTAAAACCCTTTACAGCATTGGGGGTTGAATAATTTTGAACACAACTGTAACTTTAATTCGCTTTGGTAAAATTACTATAGGATTGATTAAATTTACTCCTGACTTGGAGACTAGCTGCACATATTTTTGGATGAACCTTTTACAGCTTGCGAAGATGCACCAGCTGGTCACTTACTGTGCGCTTATTTAAGAATAAGGCAAGGATTTTGACGAACCGTCAAAAAGTGCGTTGATGCGTCCGAACACATTTTTTCACGTAAGATGCGATAGCGGTCACACGATGCGCAATGTCAGCCGTATTTTTTGATGGAGCTATAAAAAACCAAATGGACGTGATGTTGGCCGGACATGTGCGGCGTCTGACGTCTCCTAATCACGCACACACGCCGCTTTGCCGACGCAGCGCACTCTGTGCGTCAGTACTAGCGGTTCCACGTTCTCAAAAAATGCGTTCGTTTGCCACTTGCGTTGCGCAGCCGAACATTCGTGCGGCCGTACTTCATATATTGGCCGTCATTTGCTGCTATTACGGCCGTAATGAAGTGCGGCTCAACGCACGTTCACACTGCGTTTGTCTGACCCCAGCCTAGGACCTGGAACTGCATAGGCAGGCATGGAATTGTGGAGAAATATTACACCTATCTAGACGGGATGTAGCTAATCTATAGGGTTGCCAGATGGGCAATGTTTTCCTGGACACGTTCATGCAGAGGGAGAGCACAGGGAAAGATCAGCCCAGTAACATGTAGAATTCATATGCTGCAGGAAGGAAATCAAGCTGGGTCACCTGGGATTCTTTTTTGATATCTTCCTTGCAGCATATGAATTCTACATGCAGCAGGGTGGCATTTTTCATGCACTGCCCATCAGCATGAATAATTCATATGTGTCCAAGAAAACATGGCCGATCTGGCAACCCTAGAATCCAGTTCCTTAAATGTTCTGTACAATCTGATACTATCTTTCCAGGGATACTTGTAAAATATCATGCTTACAAACCAGCAATTAGAGTTGCCAGGTCGGCCATGTTTTCCTGGACACACATAATGTATTCATGCTGATGAGCATTACATGAAAAATGCCACCCTGCAGCATGTATAATCCATACGCAGCAGGAAAGAAATCAACAAGGAATCCCAGGTGACCTGCCTTGATTTCCTTCCAGCAGCATATGAATTATACATGTTGCAGGGCAGCACTTTCCCTTGTGCTCTCCCTCTGCATGAAATAGGAATATGTGTCCAAGAAAACATGGCCAACCTGTCCATCCTACCTGCAATGCCTCATGGGTTCAAGAAACCAGAATGATATCCAGAAGAAAGGACACTGCTATGATACATTTGCAACCTTTTAAGGCTAGGGTCAAACGAATGCAGTTTTCGCAGCAAACGTCAAAAAGTGCGTCCGAACGCATTGCCGTATTTTTTCACGGAATGCGCGAAAACGGTCATACGATGCGCATTTTTGTGCGTGATTTTTACGGATCCAAACCAGGAAACTTTGGGTGTCTGGACGTTATGTTGACCGGACATGAGCAGCGTCTGACGTCTCCTAATCACGCACACTCGCTGCTATGCCGCCGCAGCGCACTCTCTGTACGTCAGTACTAGTGGTTCTGCGTTCTCGATAAAATGCATTCATTTTCCACTTGCGTTGCTCGGCCGGACTTTTGTGCGGCCGTATCGTATATTGGCCGTCATTGCGCATCATTTGCTGCTACTGCGGCCGTGATTAAGGCTAGGGTCAGACGAGCGTGATTTCTACGGACTGTACGTCCTTGCACACGGACGTACGTCAGTACGGAAGACACAGTTGTGGCCACACAGTCCGTTTATTCACTGACGTATGTTTTGACGGATGTAGGAGGGAAAATAAATTAAAAAGCAAAACCATTTTGTCCGTGAAAAATGCTGGACGTATAAATGCAGTCCGTCTGACCACGTTCCATCACTCACACACAAAGCTATGCGGACGTGGCGGACGCAGCGCACTTTGTGCGGCCGTTCTAGCGGTTGTACGTTCTTGCCTGCCTTGCGTCCGTTTGCCGCGGCCGTTGTGCGTCCTCAGTTCAGTGCGGTCGTACTTGATGTGTCAGGCTCCAATGGACTTTCTTTCATGCTATCACGGACGTACTTTTAGGCGCAATCACGGACGTGAACACTACGCTCGTCTAACCCCAGCCTAAGTGCGCCCAAACGCACATTAAAAATGCGTTAGTCTGACCCCAGCCTAAGGCTAAGGTCAGACGAAAGCAGTTTTAACGTGCGTTTAACCGCACTAAATCACGGCCGTGCTAGCAGCAAATGACGTCCAATGCCGGGCTGCATATGAAGAACGGCCGCACAAAAGTGCAGCCGCGCAACGCAAGTGGCAAACGAACGCATTTTTTCGAGAACGTCAAACCGCTAGTACTGACGTACAGAGTGCGCTGCGTCCGCATAGCGGCGGGTTTGCGTGATTGGGAGACGTCAGACGCTGCTAATGTACGGCCAACATAACGTCCAGACACAAAAAGTGTTTTATTGATGATCCGTACAACATCACGGACGAAAATGCGCTTCGTATGACCGCTATCGCGTATTCCGTGAAAAAATGCATCCATTCATTCAAACGCACTTTTCACGGACAACGTGAAAGATGCGTTAGTCTGACCCTAGCCTAAACGGTGATGAATTCAAGTGATTGCTGTGTTTTTTTTTTCTTACTCAAATCAAATTTCACAATTCAACAAACCACACTTTACTTTTCCTTACTCCTACCCCCCCCCCCTCCAACTCTCCCTCAGAATGACAAGAGCTATAACAAATGTGAGTTTTACAGGGTTATTCAGGGAGCGGTGAAAAGCAGGAGAATGACTGGAAAATGGAAAATTCTAGGTCAAAATAGCCATTTGGAAAGTGAGATGAAAGGGAGAATTTTTCTGGTTTGGATATTTTGACCTAGAATTTTCCATTCTCCAGTCATTCTCCTGCTTTTCACCGTTCTCTGAATAATAGTTTTCCCAAATGACCCAGTAACAGATTAAGAAGTTTCTATTGTTGTTAAATGGTTCCTTTATTCTCGCCTGCAGCGAAGATAAAAAACTGTTTTCTCAAAGTTAAATGGGGCAAAGTAAATCTTCCAAAATGTGTGTAGTACAAAAGGTGGCAGCTCTACAGCCCAAGTGTGAAAGGACAGGATGGAGAAGTCCACTTCCACTACAGCAAAGAAAAAGTCACACAAGAATAGAAATAAAGAAAAGGAAAGGGAACAAAAAGAAATAATAAAAATAAAGAAAAGAAACGAAGTCCCTTCAGTGGATGCAAGGCAATTAATCAGCAACAGCACACAGTGTGTTCCAGGTCCATGTCACGTTCAAAAGAATCAATAAGAATTCGATGTAGAACACATTGTATGCAATTTATTTTTTTACTAGTGCAAGCAGGAAACAATGTATCAATCTCACTAGAACGTCCACACAGTGAATCAAAACAAAGTAACAGTCTCTCAAACTAGACAAGCTGTAGCTATATATATATAAACTGCAGATCAGATTAATCCAATACAGAAACAAATCCAAAAAAAACGAAAAGGTAACAACCAAAAAGAAGTAAAATAGACTCTTGTCTCAGGCTGTAAAGCAAAGATTTGCAGGAGCTCTGTATGCAGCTGAGGAGGAGGGTGGGTGGAAGGAGGAGTAAAATGCTCTGGCATTGGGATCTTTCTTTCTAGGAGCAATCATCTTTTGTAAGGTTTGAAGAAGAAGAGGCAGTAGTTCCAGGAGGGAGAGGAGAAGGTGTTGGATGCTGTCCTCTTGCCTGGAGGTGAAAGAACCAGCAGATATAAGAAAGTGAAGGGAGTAAAAAAAATAAATAAAGGGTAATGGAAGAGAAGCATCTCTCCCTGCTTGCCTCTCCCAAGGAAAGTGCATCGATTGGGCAGCTCGCCCCCGCTTGCTGGAAGCAGTGAAAGAAAAAGAGGAGGGAGGGTATGAAATAGAAAGAGAAGAAGGGATGAAGAGGACTCTGATGATCAAACAGATCTGCTTTCACTGCATCTAAAGTGCAGATTAGGAGTGAAAGGGCTGAGGAGTGTCTCAACTATCACACTCCCTCTCTTCCAGAAAACTATTCTGCAGCCCTTGACATCTGGCTGTGTGGACCTTTCTCTGTTTACCTTTTCACGTGTGATGTTTAGGTGTTGGAATGTTTACATGTAGCACTTTGCTGCTTCTATTTGGAATGCAGATTTCCTTTTTTTCTGGCTTGCCATCTTTTCCACCTCTCACTTTTTTCTGGAGCTGCCTGTGAAGATTGCTAAACCCATCCTGCACAGACCTACAGAACAAAGCTCCTGTGTCCTCACCCACCCTTCCTGGAGGTGTTTTATTAAAAAAGTACATCTTGGAATAGGATCCCCCCCCCTGTAGGAGTCAACATTCTGTTGTTTTTTTTTTTCTCTTTTTCTTTTTTTCTTTGACAGTTGCCAAAGGGTAAAAAAAAAAAAATCCTCAAGAAGTGATTGATTTTTTTTTTTATGTACTTTTGTTTTAATAATCAGGATTGTGCCTGGACCTGTAGGTCTGACCTGATGATCCTCATTCCATAGCCTCAGGTCACTTTTCTCCTTGCTATGCGGTTGATTGAAGAAGTTGTCTTTGGACTGGTCAAGTTGGATGTATCACCTTTTTAAGAGGATTGGGTTTCTTTTGGTGTTTGGGTCCCAAGAGTTTCAGGAAAAAGGAGAAGAATCCAGCGTTATGGAGACACTCAGGAAAAGCAAGTCACTGTTTGGAGTTTTATTAGTTTTCCCATTGTTGGTGGATCTTTATCAGTTTACAGCAGCAGAGGTCTCAGAGCAAGAATATGGTAAGGACTTTGGGGGGGGGGGGCTGCAAGAAATATTAAAGGATTTTTTTTAGGGGGGGGTGCAAAAAGTATTAAAGGATTTTTAGAGACAATGTACCTCCTGAAGGTGCATTCCAGTCTTCATGTATGCTCCATCCTCTGGCTGTAATGAGGCAGAGGGAATGTGGTGGAGCCCAGTGTGTGTGAGGCTGATGCCTTAGCTATAGGCATTCAGGGATGCTCTGGCATGGAGTGGATTAGCACAAATGACCCTTGCCTTGTCTGGCTAAAATAAAGAGCAGGGTGAAAGTGCCATTTTTTTACATCACAAAGGAACATCTTGTTCCAGTCCAGTGTTTGATTGAGTCCATAAATAAGTGTCAGGAATGTTGGCTGTGTTTTGCACAGACTGACATGCAAATGAGGAGTGCTCTGCTCTCATTAGGGGGGACAGCAAGCAAGTTCATTTTCACATAAGTACACTAAAATGCAATGTGCTAACACCCCTCACTCATCACACACAGTGACATAAGTCATTCCCTGCTTATAAAGATCATGGCTTTTTCACACAGGCTGCCAAAGATTTATGTGAGAGTAGCTGCATGTATGCCTGATGTAACCGAGATATATATATAATGTGTGAGCAATTATGTGGAACTCCTAACCTCTTAGTGAAAAAATGTGTATGTATATATATATATATATATATATATATATATTTGACCTGTATAGTTTAGTGTGTGTGTGTACTTTATATACAGTATCTATGTAGTGTGTGTGTGTGTGTGTATGTATGTATGTATGTATGTGTATATATATATACACACACTGTATACAGGTGTGTGTGTGTATATATACACTGTATACAGGTGTGTGTGTGTATATATACACTGTATACAGGTGTGTGTATATATATACACTGTATACAGGTGTGTGTATATATATATAATACATATACACTGTATACAGGTGTATGTGTGTATGTGTATATATATATATATATACACACATACACCTGTATACAGTGTATATGTATTATATATATACACACACCTGTATACAGTGTATATATACACACACACACCTGTATACAGTGTATATATACACACACACCCCTGTATACAGTGTATATATACACACACACCTGTATACAGTGTGTGTGTGTGTGTATATATATATATATATATATATATATATATATATACACACACACACACACACTGTATACAAGTGTGTGTATGTATGTATATATAATATATATATACATACACTGTGTGTGTGTACTCTATATGCAGCATATGTGTGTATACAAATGTGTGTGTGTGTACATATGTGTGTATGTGAGTGTACATATGTGTGTACATATGTCTGTGTGTGTGTGTACTCTATACCCAGTATCTATGCAGCATGTATGTGAGTGTACATGTGTGTGTACTCTATATCCAGTATCTATGCAGCATGTGTGTATATAAATTTGTGTGTGTACGTGAGTGTACATGTGTGTGTACATATGTCTGTGTGTGTACTCTATATCTAGTATCTATGCAGCATGTGTGTGTACATGTGTGAGTGTACGTGCATATGTCTGTCTGTCTGTCTGTGTGTACTCTATATCCAGTATCTATGCAGCATGTGTGTGAGTGTGTGCATATATATATACGTGTGAGCGTGTGTGTATGTGTATATATTATGTACACACACACACCTATACACAAACGTGTGTGTGCCAGTGTGCATATGGAGATGTGTTGGTGTAAACACACACACATATATGCATATGTGTGTGGACACACACACACGTGTGTGCCATTGTGGGTATATATATATATATATATATATATGTGTGTGAGTGGTGTGTGTGTGTGTGTGTGTACACTCTACAGTATCTATGCAGCATCAGCCAATGGTTTGTGATTCTGTTCAGAATAGCCTTAGGCAGTGGCACACAAGTTTTCCTGGCTGATACACAAACATTGCATTTGGAGTTCTGTAATTTTTAGGTGTATGTATGCATATTCATTTGTAAATATTAACATCTTTTACTTAATATAAACTTGAAAAGTAATTATGTTGCATGGAAGCGGTTTATTCAAACACAATGCATTACGTGAAGTATAGTGAAAGCTGATCCTTTTAAAGTTTACACCTGGTTTTGCTCAGCTTTAGAGTCTGCATAGATGGACAGCAAAAAAAAGAGAAATAATAATCACTTGATACAATGCCTCAGCTCCATGAAGTCTATGTAAATGTGGTGACAGCTTTTCTAAAATCTCTTCTTTACATTGGGTAAAAGTGAAACATCTAACATTTTATTTTTTTATAGAGGAATCATTCTATGAAACAGCCTAGAAGTCCAAAGTCTCTCATTAATCCTGGTGCAGCTAATTATTGCAATTAGCCGTCCTGTGGGTCATTAAGTTATTGCTGACAGTCATTATTTTAATTGGAAAACATCTACAAAGATCTCTCTTTATTTAATTGGTCATTTGTTTCTTTCCAATGATTATTCTTTTTTCTAATCACTGATTTTTCCCAAACAGGATCCGTTCAATTTTCTCTTCTATTTGTAGACACTCAATATCCAGTCCAGGACTTTTATTAATTAATGACAAGCTCCCTGGGATTTTAGAGTAATGAGGTAGCAGCGGTCAAATACCTCCAGTTATACCTTCTATGGTCAGTTGCCTAATTTAATGGCTTACAAGAAAGTGAGAGATCTTGGTCTCCGGGGAAATCACTGGAAATGATTTTTGTCCTGTATTGGGGAGATTTATTTTATACTTTGCTCATAATAATATTAAAATATTAAAATGAAAAATGATATTGCTTAGTTAAGGGTTAACTCAGGCAGTCGCCCCCCCCCCCAATTTAAACAGAGGGATATGTGGTTCCAACTTGACTGACATAATGGAAAGCAGCAACCCTCTCCTAGTCAGACTTACGGGTCTATTTAAAGAAAGGAGAAACGTTTTCACCTTTCTCTGAATAACCCTGATAATTTTAATTTGGGAATGACCTCTGTTTCTCACATGCAACCTCATTAACGCATTATGAGTGGTTCCCAACCCTGGCCCCCAGGTATCCGTAACAGGCCAGGTTTGCGGGATATCTGAAGCACAGCACAGGTGACATGAGCTACTTTTCAGTGATTGCAGGATTCAGTCTGTATCTCCCCAAGGTGATCCTTAAACAGGGATGTCAAACTATGCCCTCCAAATGTTTCTGCAATGTAATTTCCACGATTCCCTGTCCATTTATTGCATGCATAGAATTCTGGGAATTGTAGGCAAGCAATATTGGGAGGGGGGCAGAGTTTGACATCCCTGCCTTAATTACCCTTAACAGGCCAGATTTTAAGGACAGGGATGGGAACAATTGCCTTAGATTAGTGGTTCCCAACCGCGGTCCTCAAGTACCCCTAAGGCTGGTGTCAGACGAGCGCAGTGTGAACGTCCGTTTTTGCGCACATAACGTCCGTCGCAGCATAGAATAATCGCCAATGGAGCCCCCCCACACGAAGTGCCTCCGCACCGAATCGCAGGCGCACAACGTACGTGGCAAACGGATGCAAGTTAGGCAAGAACGGAAATGCGGAGAGCGCTGTGTCCGCAACATCTGCATAGTTTTGTGTGTGAGTGATGAATGAGGTCAGACGAACTGCATTTATACGTCCAGCATTTTTGACGGGCAAAATGGTTTTCATATTTAATTTATTTGAACTTCTACATCCGTCAAAAATAACGTCAGTTTAAAAAACAGACTGTGTGGCCACTACTGCGTCTTCCGTCAGAAAGTGCGTCTGTACTGCACAGTCTGTACAAAATGCGCTCATCTGACACCAGCCTTACAGGCCAGATTTTAAGTATTACCTTGGAGAAAAGCAAACTGAATACTGATGCTGATGTGCTGCGCACATCATTGGCCGCTGGGAGATGATTTGCGTTCAACGCTTCCTGCGGCAGTGAATGGTACACGCTCACTGGTAGACGGAAGGCTGCCAATAGATGCCAGCAGGGCATTCTATGCCGTCCCATGGCATTCAGACCTACCCGCCTCATGGATGGCATAGAATGCCCTGCTGGCATCTATTGGCAGCCTTCCGCCTACCAGTGACGTGTGCCATTCACTGCCGCGGGACGCGGTGAACTCAAGTCATCTCCCTGCAGCCAATGACGTGCGCAGCGCATCAGCTGTGGAGGCGGGTCAGAGGAGGGGTCACATCAGCAGCTGGATAGCTGGGAAGTAAGGGGTTAATCAAAGAGGCATTAAATTATATATCATTATAGATTTTACACCCTAACAAATGTGGACACTTTATTAAAGGGAAAAGGGGGTAGTATAAGAATTAAAGTAAGGGAGAGAAAAAATTAAAAGCAAGACAGGAGGGCATGAGGACAGTGTAACAGATCCCCATGCCTTGGCTGAGCCAAATCTGTTAATGCCTCTCCCTTGCCGAACCCCCCAGCTGTTCTCCCACCAGCAGTATTTTGTGTCTTTTCTCCAGCCCTTCGCTGAAGCTTAAGGATGGCTACACTGAACGCCGTGGTAATAGCATTCCCCAGAAAAGAGTCAGCATGCAGATCTTGAGGTTACAGCAGTCAGCCTCGAACGGAGCCTTTAATGAGAAATATATACAGTGCCAGGTGGAGCCTGGTGGGTGGTGGCCAATGGAAAAATGACACCCTGACGTCTTACTGCACTTCTTCATTAATCCCTTCCCTGGTTGACCTCCCTTATGCCGTCCCATGTCATTCAGACCCACCCGCCGCATGGATGGCGTAGTACGCCCTGCGGCGTTCATTGTTTAATAGCATTCTTTGTATCTTAGTGTCTCGATTTGTAAGTGTTACCACTAGCATTAGTAAGTTTGATGTCTGGTATCGCTATTCCATAGTAGATGCTAAATCAGTTAGTGCTTTGCAGCTTGCGCGAGCTTACTGTACTTTGCACTCCCCATATTGTGTATAGGAGACACCTCTATTTTTACTGTCTTGACAAGTGAGGTATTACAAAGTGCAGGCGCAAGGTAACGTCGGGACACGAACTGACAAATTTTAACATTTCCTAAAGCTGGTGCTAAATGATTTTGCATTTGCAAAGTCATTTAACATGCTCTAAAACCCCCCTATAAATCCCATTCTCACCTCTCATTCTGCAGCAAAAAGGGTGGCTCAATCCACCGCTTCTCCTAGCCAGGAGCAGAGTGAGACTGGGAACAAATAGTTCCTAGTCTCATTCCACAGCTCTGCGTAATCTTGCAAGAGCGAGTTCATGCAGAGTTCACAGCCGGGACACGCAAGGCTCCATGAAGTCCTATGGACATTACTAGCAGATACTCACGACAGTGCGGAGCACCAATCCTGTTATCAGCGAGCTTTGCGCTTCATTCCGGGGCGATGTGCCAAGATAGCACCAACCCCCCCGGAAGACAGCATTAAAATGAAGATGGTAAGGGAAAATATGCAACCGCACATTATCCTGCTTACCATCTACATTTTAGCATCAAGTATGGAATAGGACCCCGACTAGTTTATGATACCGTAAAAGAACCAGCCTCCATGAGGTTGTTTCGGAAGCACACACTCCCTGTATTGAGTTCATTCCTGCCTGCCGAATGCATTAGTCTTTAGGCTCTTTATCCAAGTCTTTTTGTCTTTACTTTAGTAGGATGTAATTTTGCTATGTAGCTGTTCAAGGTGCTCCTTTTCTAGGCGGTTTCTGGGATTCTGCAGAACAACATTTAAATCGGTTATAGGTCAAATATTACAAGGCTGAAATTGGCATTTTAAAGCAAAATGCCATAGTGATGTGTTTTATGAGCCTTAAATGGACACTCTAAGGTTAGAATAGAATGGAAGGTTAGAGGGGCTAAACATTAACCCCTCCTGCCCCCCTCCACATACCCACTCCAGTTTTAAACTCCCCATCTTTCCATTGTTGGAACTACTGCACTACTTGGACTTGACATGCCGCTTCCTGTAAGCTGCAGCATGTCATGTGACCAGGTAGAAGCGGCTAATCTAATGGCTCTCAATGGCAAGTGTATTGGGAGCCATTGGTGGAAGCTGGGTCCCAAAGGTCCCTATGCTTTGGAACATGAGCTGAATGTTCAGGTTCTGGGCAGAACTAGGCCCCTGCACTCAGAGGGCTGAATCATCCTTCCCTGGAGGGGGGGGGGTGAGTGCACTTATGTCACTGAGTAACCACTCAAATACCATTGACAGGGCCTTGAGTGTCCACTTAAGATGACTGTCATGCAGTGTGTGGCTTTAATATCATTTACTTTATTATTCTTTTACATAAAGGGGGAGTTTGATATTCAGCTTCCGAAACATTGAAGAACATCAGACTGAATCAACAAGATTGGAATAAAGATCTCTAGATTGTAAGCTCCTATAAACAGGGCTCTCTACACCTCTTGTCTCAGTCCTGTGTTTGTTTAGTTGTGTCTTGTTTCTTATGGTTATTGTAAAGAGCTACGGAAACTGTTGGTGCTATATAAAGGATGATGATAATAATATTAATAAATAAGAGAGTAGCCAGGCAACAGGAAAATATATATATGTTGTGGTGGAGGACAAAAAGTGAGATAAAAAGCCTCCACCCTATAATTAGTTATGTTTATTATTGCAGAAGCCACTTGCACATCCCAGCAATTCAATGAATTGCATCCCAGAGCTCCTGTGCCACATTCCCCATATGCAGCAAGGAATTCTGGGTAGGATATGCAAATGACATCTGTCTCACTTTTATGCATCTCGGGTCTGTTATTACACAGAACCCTAAAATCAGTGCTATGCCACACTAGAAATCCACAGTGTGGCATAGCATTGATTTTTAGGGTTCTGTGTAATAACAGACCCGAGATGCATAAAAGTGAGACAGATGTCATTTGCATATCCTACCCAGAATTCCTTGCTGCATATGGGGAATGTGGCACAGGAGCTATGGGATGCAATTCATTGAATTGCTGTGATGTGCAAGTGGCTTCTGCAATAGTGTGTGTGTTTATTTATTTTATATTTTTAGGCGGTACGCGCACGCGTACCCCGTACCAGCACCTCATCGCCAGCCGCCCCATAATTTTTGACAGCTCCGGTATCGGACTCTCGGAGTCCGAATCTGGAGCTGTCTGGTCGGCGCAGGGGAAAATCCAGTGGCTAACGCGTTCTTTTCTTCTACGAGCGGCCGCCTGCATGGATATCTGCTGCTCGCCTGGGATCCGTCCTCGCCAGCGATCTGGCTGGCTGGAGGACGGATCCCAGGCGAGCGGCAGATATCCGTGCAGGCGGCTGCTCATAGAAGAAAAGAATGCGGTGGCTGCTGGATCCGCCCCTCCGCAATGACTCAGAGGCGCCTGGCAGAGGTGAGCTGGGGCAATATATCCATGTGAGCTGGTCTGGGGCAAATATATCCATGTGAGCTGGTCTGGGGCAATATATCCATGTGAGCTAGTCTGAGGCAAATATATCCATGTGAGCTGGTCTGAGGCAAATATATCCATGTGAGCTGCTTTGGGGCAAATAGATCCATGTGAGCTGGTCTGGGGCAAATAGATTCATGTGAGCTGGTCTGGAGCAAATATATCCATGTGAGCTGGTCTGAGGCAAATATATCCATGTGAGCTGCTTTGGGGCAAATAGATCCATGTGAGCTGGTCTGGGGAAAATATATCCAAGTGAGCTGGTCTGGGGCAAATAGATCCATGTGAGCTGGTCTGCGGCAAATATATCCATGTGAGCTGGCCTGGGGAAATATATACCTATATGAGCTGGGGAAATATATACCTATGTGAGCTGGGGAAATATATATCCATGTGAGCTGGGGCAATATATATCCATGTGAGCTGGGGCAATATATATCCATGTGAGCTGGGGCAATATATATCCATGTGTGCTGGGGCAATATATATCCATGTTAGCTGGGAGCAAATATATCCATGTTAGCTGGTGGCAAATATATCCATGTAAAGCTGGGGCAATATATCCATGTGTGAGTTGCTGGGGCAATATATCCATGTGTGAGCTTCTGGGGCAATATATCCATGTGTGAGCTTCTGGGGCAATATAACCATGTGTGAGTTGCTGGGGCAATATAACCAAGGTGAATAAAGGAGTATTTAATAGGACACGAAAAATCGTCATAATAATCAGGTTTCCCTGGGCGTGAGAGTACCCCCACCTATTTTTCCAGGGAAAAAAAGCACTAATATATACTGGCTTTGACCAGTTACATAAACCTTATCTCTGCTAGAAAGCCACAGTGTGGCATAGCATTGATTTTAGAGTTCTGTGTAATAACAGGCCCAGGATGCATAAAAGTGAGACAGATGTCATTTGCATACCCTACCCAGAATTCCTTGCTGCATATGGGGAATGTGGCACAGGAGCTCTGGGATGCAATTCATCGAATTGCTGGGATGTGCAAGTGGCGTCTGCAGTAATAAACACTATATTTATATATATATTATATGTAATTGGTAAAACTTTTCAAGGAAAATTGGAAAGCAGGTTACAGTAGACAAGATGGGGATAATCTGAACCAAAATGTTTATGCTTGGTTTGATTATTTAACCTTGAACATCAGGATTGGTGAGCGTGCCTCTCAGTTGTGGCAAATTAAATATTTTGTACATATCACCTTGATAAAGGCTCAGTATGAGCCAAAATGTTGGCTGCTACTTCTTTTTATTGCGTTTTAATAATAAAGTTCTGGATTTTACCTTGAAGACTCTGTGTGCATCCAAATTTTTAAAAACCTTTGTGTGTGTGTGTGTGTGTGTGTATGCATGTGTATATATGTACAGTGTGTATTTATTTGCATCAGCTATTTCTAGTTGTCTAAATCAATCAGTGTCTTTCTCTGTGCCACAACCACAATGTTCTCCGACAAGCTTAGTCATCTACTTGGCTAAGTTTAACCTCCTTTCATTTTTCCTAAGTTACAGCCTGGCTGAATGTCAGAGTATATGAAGGTGTTGTGTGGGAATAATTATTATGTGTATTATTTTTCTTCTATTTATTATGTTTAATATGAGTTTGGTTTATTTATTTTTTCCAGCTGAGGCAGATTAATACACTC
This sequence comes from Leptobrachium leishanense, assembly GCA_009667805.1. NCBI lineage: Eukaryota > Metazoa > Chordata > Amphibia > Anura > Megophryidae > Leptobrachium > Leptobrachium leishanense. The sequence goes on from CM019067.1 coordinate 298,595,324, forward strand.
CATAATGGTTCAACCCCCCCCCCACTGCTCTGTAAAGTAAGGTGTGTTTTTAAAAAGAAGTCAAGCATGTATTTGTAACTGATTCATACACTTAATATACACTAATTAAACTGTGAGAAGACGGCCCATCTTTGCAAAACAAATATATGGAAGCCATCTTGTCCAGCCATCTTTAAAACCTTTAAGTATCCTGAGTAGGGATGAGCTGTTCGGTTCGATCAGTTCGGAGTTCGAACCGAACTTTGGTCATTCAAAAGTTCGCAAACTTCGAACTTTTAGGGTTTGTTCGGTTCGAGTTCGCAAAAAAAGAAATTTTGAAAAAAGTATAGAAAATGCTTAAAAAAATTCTAAAAATCTAGATATAAAGAGACTCTTTACTGCAGAATATTATAAGCAATGGTTTATTAGATATTGAATTAAAAACTAATGTGTACGTGCAAAAGATTCTCCACTCTAAATGACCTGTGTTTTTCAAATGGCATAACAGGTGTTTTTAGTCTGGTCTAATCAATTTGATACATTGTAGACTACACTGAGGGGGTGGGGTGGTGTCTGCTTCTGATTGAGATTTGAGAAGTGTTAATTTCCCTCCTAAAACTTCTAATATGCTGTATTTCACCGCTGTGTGTGCTCAGCTAATTTTTACCGCTTTCGCTCATCATGTTTAAACGCGATTTTGAAGCCACATTTTGTTAAATGACCGACATGTTAGAAATCGTTCTTTCCGGCAGACTCCGCAGATTCATAATATATCATTTTTATATGTATTCGTCCTGTCCTGGCTGTATATTATGAAAAAAATGCAATAGAAATTGAATTTGTAATCATCTGCAAAAAGTGTTGTTTTTTTCACATTTTATCACATGAGCGTTTGCGGTTATGTTTTCTATGGGGTGCGCTTGTACAAAAATTAGAAATGGGGACTTGTTACATTTTGTGGGGGGAATTACGTGATTTATAGCAAACACACCCCATAGAAAAAAATCATTAGTGCATCATCGTTCACATTATAATAGCAATGTAAACAATATTGCTGCATTAATAAAAATAACACACAAAAAAAAATACATGTTTTTATTTTCTTTTTTTTACTTTATACCTGGTCATGTTGGGTATCATTCGAAAGGCCATGCTCAGGCCTTTCGATTGACACCCTCCATGACCCACTAGATGCCTGGAGATATCTGGGTTCAAATGAACCCCCTATCTCCACCAGGGGATTGGCGTGGGCAATATATATACGCATGATGTGAGCTGGCCTGGGCAATATATATATATATAATTTTTATATACGCATGATGAAAATTTGCAAAGGATAAGGCACGCAAAGTGAAATTTTGATGTGTCTGAAATTGAAACTTACGTGACAACTCTTATTTTTGTTTCGTTAATTTATATTTGTTCAATACAGTTAATTTTAATTTGTTTAATAGAGTTAATTTAAAATGGTTTAATACAGTTTATTTATATTTATTTTACCTTTTACTATTGGTGCTTTTCAAACTTTATTCTTAAGTAAAAAGAAATTTAGCAGTTTCATGTTGTGTCGTTTTTTTTTTGTTTTTTTTGGGGTGGGGTGCAAGTAGCTCGTCTTGCCTAGGGTCCAAAATAGTCTAGCACCGGCCCTGACTGCATGGTCCACCCCTGCACTCTTCCACAATACCTTAGAGGGGTTGCTGTATGATGGCACTTGCTGGCCTGGCACCAAAGGCACAATATTTGGCTGCACTGCCACTGACGCCTGTATCAGATTCATATCCTCAGAGGGGTGAGACTGTGTGACGGCACTGTTGCCGACGCTAAAGGCCCAATTTTAGGCTAGGGTTAAACGAACGCATTTTTCGCAGCGAACGTCAAAAAGTGCGTCCGAATGCATTGAGGTGTTTTTTCACGGAAAGCGCTTAAACGGTCATATGATACACATTTTTGTACGTGATTTTTTTACGGATCCAAACCAGGAAACTTTGGGTGTCTGGACGTTATGTTGGCCGGACATGAGCAGCGTCTGACGTCTCCTAATCACACACACACGCCGCTATGCGGACGCAGCGCACTCTGTACATCAGTACTAGCGGTTCAGCGTTCTCGAAAAAATGCGTTCATTTTCCACTTGCGTTGCGCGGCCGGAATTTCGTGCGGCCGTACTTCGTATATTGGCCGTCATTGCGTGTCATTTGCTGCTAGTGCGGCCAAGATTAAGTGCACCTAAACGCACGTTAAAAGTGCGCTAGTCTGACCCCAGCCTTAAAGCACCTATTGTTACTTTCATCCAAAGCCTGCATAAGTTTCACAATAATTTAGCCCAAAAAATCACTAAACTTTTTCTGCGTGTCCGAAAATGTCTCCTCTTTTCATACAGACTGCCGCCCCAAGCAGTTGTTTATGGATAGATTAAAGGAAAAGCATTTACCGTCATATGAAACGTCATTTATTTGTTTTTAAGTGTTTCTATACATCCTAGAAATCCGCCACTTCACGGGCAGGTTATGCGGACCTCCTAGGCACGATATTTGAAGGAATTTTTCATTTTTATTTTTAACCCTTATTTCATGGAAAACTCACGGTCCCTTTAAAAACGTTTTTTTTAACCCCCATACACCTTTTATGGCAAATATCTAGCATATATGCTCTCTTGGAGGGCACTCTAAAAACCGAATTTTCAGCCCCATTGACTTGTATTGAGTTCGAGTTCGGATTCGAACATTTGGAAAGTTCGGGTTTGGATCCGAACCGAACTCGGGGGGTGTTCAGCTCATCCCTAATCCTGAGTCAATTAGCAATGATCTACCGATCTTCTACAAGAGAACTGTACAGCAGTGGATCCCAACTCTGGTCCTCGGGTACCCCTAACAGCAGGGGTCAAGTCCTGGGAAAAAAGTGAGGGAACTCACCCAAGAATTCTACTACCCCCCCCCCCATTACCTATAAAAAAAACGTGCATGTGCGCCACACCTTGGCAACGTCACACTGACAATTACCACTGACTGGGCTCAAATTTTCAAGTTCCAAGCTACTAGCCAGGCCTTAAGAGTTACTCGCCACTAGTTGCCCCACTTAACCCCTTATCCTGCCCTGCCTCTGCATTCCCACTCGCCCTCATGTAATTTCCGCTCGCCAAATGCGAGCAGGCGAGTGGAAATTTTGAGGCCTGGCAGTCTATGGAGTTGTTAAGTTTACAGCAGCTCTAGCTAGGTCTACCCCAGGGTTGGAACAGAGACCCCAAAAAACAAATATGCAGTACAATCTGAAAATTGCAGCTGGACACCAAGCAACTGTGTAGTAATTAGTACGTGTCATACTTGACATCAACTGCAACACCAAAGAATTTTATGTTCACCTGGGTGGCTTCTTAGTTTAGAGATCGTAAACCCATGTTTTAATGTATTTCTCTAAAGGGATTTTAATTCTAATCCCATTCAAACCATTGTGCACAAAACGTTGTCATACTTGGCTGTTATACATTCTTCTTCATCACTTTTCCATCTGACCTAAATTAACAGGAGATAAAACTAGGCTCTTAGCCAACTCCGTAAATGATCAGGCCTATAGAAAAAATTCAAACATCATAAAAAATTATTTGGATTATTTTTTTTCTCTAATTTACCATTTCCATGTGTGTACAGCAGTTTACTCATAATAAATTTCAGGCCATTAATCTTTGCTGGAAGCTTCGCAGTGCAGAGGCATTGCACCTGTAGATCGTTTTCATTATTTAACCCTAGGAGTAAGGATGGAGAAAGCAACACATTATCCACTTCTCCTGGAAAGGTTAAGTAGTGTCTCATTGAAAAATTTTGACACATTTTGATTTGGTCTAATTCGTGGAGGTTAAGTGTCATTTCATTATGCCTCAAGAAAGGGAAGGATGGAAATTCACATATCAACACCAGACTACAGAAGACATCTTGTGAATCCTAATGATGTTATTTATACATGAGCTTTTATTATAATGTTTTTCCTGAAGGTTACTTACTAAAACAGAGGCTGGACTGACACAGACTTTGCGCATTTGCTCATTTGTGCGAGGGGCAAAACCCTTTGCGCTGAACGTCGCATTACAACGTTCGCGCAATCGTTTAACACGGATGGACTTGCGTGAGCGTGATGAACTGTGCGCGTCCTATACTTAGAATTGTGAGCGCAAATTCGGTCGTGCACTGGTATGCAGATGGTATTACAATTTTCTCGCAACTTTTTACGAACGACGTTTGAGCGCGTTTTTTAACGTGGTGGTAACTGCAAATCGGAACGTTTTGGCCGAAACGAAATACACATTCTACACATATCCAAAGAATAAAATTGTGAATTTGTGCATATTTTTTTATTGCTGCAGCATGTATACTCAGATTTACTTTGACAGGCGCAAAAACGTAAGTGAGTCAATTAAGGTAAATTGATGTCAATTAAGGTTCTTAATTCTGATTGGCTGAATCCCACGAAAAAAAAACAGTCCGCACACTGATTTACGTGCGCAACGTTACTGCGTGCGTATTACACTTTGTTTTGCGCGTCGTTTTTACGAATGTTATTTTTTTGACAGATGAGAAAATGCGTTCGGATCGGAATACCACGTTAATTTTCGCGCGATAACGCTGGACGATGCGCGCAAAAAATTTGCGCTGCGCGAACCAAATTGCACGAAGAATGTAATAAGGGCCAATCTGTTTTAACTAATAATGCACACAATACCGTATTGTTCTTGTACATGTTGATTACATCATTCAAATATTCACAGTACATGTTGGAAAAAGTATGTGAAACCCTAGGCTGATGACTGTCACAAAAGCTGATTAGAGTTGGAAATTGGCAAACCTGTGTCCAATTAATGAAACAAGGTTGGAGGTGTGAGGAACAGCTACTTTGACAAAAAGCATTCAAACGTTTTGAGTTTGCTGTTCACAAAAAGTATCTGTTGATGTGAACCATGCCTCCACAAAAAAGAGCTCTCAGAAGACCTGCGATCAAGCATTGTTGTGCTTTTTCCCCCCCAGTCTCCCTCTGCTCCCAGCAGCCAGAAGCAACGGATTGGGCCGCCGTTCTCACCGCAGGATAAGACGTGAGTATTTGATTTTGAGGGGGGTTTTGAGCTGCAGGTAACGGATTCTGCAGCAGCGCAATCCGTTACCTACACATCTGAGCTGGTGGTAACTTTTTCGTTAGCGCCAGCTCTTAGGATCACTTGGTCCTGACACTAGTTACTAACGCTAGTTAATCTGTGCTTTCACTTTGCGCTTCCCATGTTATGTATAGGGAGCACAAAGTACAGTAAACTCACGCTACGAATCACTAATTAACGAGCACTAACGATCGCTAACGGGTTTTTAACCGGTTAGCGATTCAAAGGTGATCTGGCCGCAGCGCTATGACCGCCTTTAGAGCCAGCGTTGGCTCCCGCTTAGTGTTAGCTTGAAGGAGGTGATAGAGCCCTAAGTATCCGTCAGTTTTATCTATAATATGTTTTTAATTAGAACTATGTTTAGGACTTTTAGTTATATTTACCAGCAGAGTGATAATTTGTACTTTTTTATGTTTTTGTATTTTGTTTTTTCCCCAACTCATTACGTATATATTTCTTGACCTTGACATATTATTTGATGTTTTGCTGGTTGGAAAAAATAGAAATGTGTAGGCAGCATAAAATTATTTAGATTACTTGAATTATTCATATTTTTCGTAAATGAAATTGTGAATATTTAAATTAACTCCTGCAAAGCCTGGTTAAACGTTTCAGTTTTATTTCACCGTATTATGCATCGAATACTATTATACTCTACAGTCAGGAGATTTCAAGACAAGGCAAAAGGAGAAAACTCTTTTAAGGAAAGGGGTATTTTTGCATAAGCCCAGTAGGCCTGGACCTAGGGCAACATTTGTTTTCCTGATTTCTCTTCTTTTTTAGCTGTCCATCTAATAAAGACGTGTACTTGTATACTCAAGCTGCAAAGTAATACATCATCCAGCATGGAGTCTCTAAAAACTTTAATAAATGGTGGTAAAAATCACTAAGATACTTTAGAACAAAAGCAAACTACATGTTTGCAGACATGGATACCTCCAATAATTTAGTTTAGGCTCTGAGCTATATGTGAGGTTCGGACTCGGCTGGTAATTAGCTACTTCAGTACCAAATGATTTTCCAAAAATCCACTGTTGGGAAGCAGTGGTTTATTGGAAAATCATTTTTAATTAATTATACAGTAAGAATATTTGGCAATATTCCCAGTGTATTCCTTGGTGTAATAACCTATTTGACAGGCAGATGGCACCATCTAATGGTCAAATAGAGTTCTTGCAGGTAAAATTGCTTCTGCTGTCTCTGTGTCGACTAGTTAATGCACGATATGTCAGGACGTGCCTTAGAGGATTGTAAACCGTTTTAGCACCTCAGGCATTATGTCTACAGGGCTAAAACTTTGTGGGCACCTTCTGAAGCCAAAAAAGCATACGAAATTTATTCGCAATCACACAGCACAGCCCGAGATGTTGTTAACACGACCTTGGGCTACTGTGTCTGCTACCACTGATTGTATAAACACGATCATGATAGTGAAGGGTATAATGTACACAAAGCAAAATATATGGCTTGCAATTCCTTGGACCATTGGTCAAAATATTAAAGAGAACCTGTTATGTTCAAAACAAGTTTGGCCTCACTTTGGGCATCACGTGCGCTATATAGTAGAGAAAAACAAATTTACCAGAAAGGGAAAACAGGGAGCGCATATAATCAGAGTTTATATGCGCTATATAGGTCAGAGTTTTTATTCCTGTGCAATTTTATTGAAAAAGAGACGATATTGACTTTCAATGTTTGTCCATAACCCAACGTGATGGCAACATGCCAGCAGGGGATAGGGGCTGCTCTGAGCATAGAGCTGTCCTACAGGTCAGCCCTCTGAGTGACAAAAATAGATAAATCCTGCTGTTGTGTCATCACTATTTAAGATGAAGAGATGGTATGCCACCCAAGTGGACCAAGCAACGTTTCGACTCAAAATGAGACTTGGCAAAGTTTGACAAAGACTCATTTTGAGTGGCACCGTTGCCTGGTCCACTTGGGTGGAATATAATAATTTCGACATTTAAGATCCAGGTGTTTAATTATTCCTGTCGCTCTACAATTGTTAGGAACAGAGGGACCACAGGATTACGAACCCAGGTATTACAGACTATGTTATCCTTTAACTGTCAGTCTGTCATATGGAGGAAAATAATCAGATGCAGGAGCGTTCTTGCTTGCAGTCATTCAATGTACTTTGTATTTCAGCTTCAAATGTTATAAACATTATATTTGCCATGATAGTGTTCAATACATTTCTGTATGAGGTAGGATTAGTTTTTGTGAATCCTACAACCCTTTTTGCATAGGGTATCACAGAGCCTATTCAAAATAGCAGGTATTAATTGGGACGGTCAGATTGTACCGGTAAGGATTCAATAGGGACTCTGATCACGCCTGGCAGTAATTGAAGTCATGCAGAGACGAGGTCTTCTGTTAATGAGGCTCTTCCGATGCCTGAGGATATTAATGGGCACTATTCGCCAAAAGCAGAACACGACTCTTTTGAACCTGGATAACGTACATGTAAGGTTTGATGCTACTCTTGTTCACCACCTTGTGCTCTAATCCACAGGGGACGACTTGCTGCTCAACGCTAGTCCCAAGTGCAAATTGTTTAGAACTATTCATTATTTACAAATAAAACAATTATTAACTCACATTCCCGTGATCATCAGCCAGATATTGAATAGAAAGATGGCTGGGTTTTGACTGTAGGCAGGGCTGCGATCAGAAATCATGCAGCCCCTTGCTAACCCACTGGTCAGGGCCCACTACTGTCAGCTGCCCATTTCAATAAGCTAATTAAAAATATAACATTTTGCCTCTTTCTGCAAACCCTATATTACTGGGAATGAGATAAATTTGTGGTGGTCCAGCAAGCGGATAAAAAGTGTTCCCTGGTGCAGGACATACTAATCGATCCCTCTGTTATGAGCCAGAGTGCTCTGACCAGCCCCTAGATGCCGCGGCCCACTGGGAAAATTGCTGGTATCTTGGTTGACCAGTCCTGGGTGACATGGAGGGGTCCTTACCTATTATGCACTTAAAGTGCACACTGGGTTTGGCAAGGCCCCCTGGATCAACTGGGCCCCTGAACTTGTCATGGGCTGCACCCCCGGTAGCTGCCCTGACTGTAGGACAAATACTATTGGGTCAGTTATGCTTGATTAATATACCCCAAATGTGGCCCACACAGGGGTGGATCCAGATGCAGGTTTTGGGGGGTATTCTACCAGTTTTGGCCAAGAGCTGGTGTTGGATTCGCAGTGACAGGCAGATATATTTGCCCCCAGCTCACATGGATCTACAGTATATATTGCCCCTAGCTCACATGGATATATATATTGCCCCTAGCTCACATGGATATATATATTGGCCCCCAGCTCACATGGATATATATATTACCCCAGCACACATGGATATATATATTGCCCCCAGCTAACATGGATATATATATATTTGCCCCCAGCTCACATGGATATATATATTGCCCCCAGCTCACATGGATATATATATATTGCCCCCAGCTCACAAGGATATATATTGAACAGAGCATTAAAGATAAGTGGTGCACAACCTGTAGTAGGATATTTTTTATAAATACCAATATTTGGAGATGTAGTCGATGGCCCTCCCCTCCAAATGTGGCGCAATTTTACTTGTAAATATTAATTGACCGTAGAGCTGGGCTATATCCTTAATTTTTCAGTTTTAAATAGAGTCTAAAGTCGACCTCGATTTCACTTTTATGGAGAAATATTATGATTAATTTATTTTCAATAAAAAGTACTTGGTAGTGAAGGGGTTAATTGACAGAGCAACAGTTCAAGCGTTGGCAGAGCAGACAGGTTCAATTAAAAAATACGGATTCCTTGATTTTCATAAAAAGGAAAAAAACAGAAGTTGACCTCAGACACGAGTAATGGCATAAAAACGAGGAGAACGCTCAGGCTTCAATAACCGTGAGCATTATGAGGAGTGAATTACATTATATTTCTATGCGACCAGGTGTATTTTATTTTATGGAGACTGCTTTATAGCATAGAGGCGTTCTAATACATGCATTGCTCCTACCAATGTAAACACATTTACAAACATCATTGAGGCTGCATGTGATACATTTCAGAATTCAGAAAAAAGCAAACCTGCAGAGGCCTTTCAGAGATAATGTCCAAAGTGTGGTCATGTTGTAATATCTGTTTGAGGCTAGGTTCACACCTGCACGCTTTTTTCCGCGTGCAATACGCGCGTTCTTTTAACGCGCGTATCACGCAAATGTAAAAAACGCACGAACTCGCATTGCAGCGCGTTCACGGCCATAAACTGCAGCGGTGAACGCACTGCAATACGCCCCAAAGAAGCTCCTGTACTTCTTTGGGAGTAGGACGTTTTACAGCGCGTTCCTGCACGCTGTAAAATGCCCAGGTGTAAACGGACCCCATAGGAAATCATGGGATTTCCGTGGTTCGGCGTTTTAGAACGCTCTGTAAAATGCTGAGGTGTGAACCCAGCCTAAAGATGCCACATCTGATGCAAAGTGCTCTACACGGTATATTGCCTAAGCTGGTGTAAACTGGCTAACTGCAATTGGGCTATAACCGCAACGATGGAGGAGGGAATTAAATTCATTGTATAACCGCTGTAAAGAAACCGCTTGCTATGTTAGCTTAAGCTTTCTTAGCAAACAGTTTTTTATATAGTAATATTTTTTAATTCCTAAATGATTCTTAACCTCCCAGGCTCTCTGTTTTTTTGGCATTTGCATGTCAAAAAGCGCTCTATTTATTTTTTTGCGCCCCCCCCCCCAGCGGTATCCCGAATGTTGCTCAGGGTTAATCTCCTATGCTGGAAGCGGTAACCCCGAGAAACGCTCAGGATGCCGCTGGATACATTACCTCTCCCTGCGCTCGCTCGATGTCCCCGCAGTCTCCTCCAGCGATCGCGACCTCATTACTTCCTGGTTTCCTCCTCCTTGCGAGAAGGAATCCAGGAAGTATGAGGTCGTGATCGCCGGGGGAGACTGCGGTGATCAGCCGGGGGGAGGGGGAACAGAGGTAATATATACAGCCCGAGTGTGTCTCGGGGTTACCGCTTCCAGCGGTGAAATTTAACCCCAAGCCACACTCGGGAACACTGTCAGGCAGGGTAAGTCATACAGTGCTTTTTTTGGTCACTTTTATTCATTCATGAACATCCAACAAGTATAAACATATTCTGAAAAAGCTAAAGAACATACTTTTCCTTAATATTTAAAGCATGTGTCACAAACTACACGGGGGGTGGAGAAGCAAAAGGTTTGGAGCGCCTCTTATCCGGCATGCCGGGACCCGAGAATTCTGGATTTCAAATTCTTCCGGACTTCAAAAACTGGAAATTTCGGTACTCCCTCGTTCGGCACATATCGGCGAGTTCAATTCGCCTACCCTTTGGTGAATTCACGATTCACCGCAGAGTCCCCAATGTGTGCCAAAATGAATCCACCGAACGCCGCCAATAAACCCACTGAACAGAGCCGCAAACCGCTGAAGCATCCGATAAACTGCCGAACGCATGCGAACACCGCTGAAAAAAGACAATCAGCTCGTGAACAGGGGTAAAAAAAACCACAACCAATATTTAAAAGGCGTTAAAACAAAACAAGTGCATGGAAATAATAAATAAGGTCCTATGAATAGTAATAAAAAAGTCTGTTATAGAATAAGTTTTAAAAAAGGCATTTAAAAAGAATTGGAATCAAAAGTTTTGCCTAAAAATCCTGAAAAAATAGCTAAAAAAATTCTAAAACATAAATAGAAAGCTTTTTGCTACACATGAAAAGAATAAACGGTTGAAGAAAAATAATGAAAACCTTTTTTTTCCCATTGAAACCAGTGGCATTTGCCTGTTTAAACCTGACAAACGGAAAATCTGGGCATTTCACCAACTCTTTGGTATCGTTTGGCGTTCTTTGAAAAGATTAGTCATTACTTCTATATAGGACAATTTCACTGTCACTGAAGGTTTGCTGAATCGCGGCGATCTGAGATGACTTTCACCGTATTTCGCTGGCAATTTGCCAATATTTGGCGAATTGGCAGCTTTCTGAAGAGCCGATTTGCCACGGGATTGCACCGTACGGTGATATTCACCATTCAGTGATAAGTTCGGAAGTCTTTGAATAACCCTTTGGAGAATCCTCTGTTTTATTCGAAGGAGATCATGGCGAGTGAGCCACGATCCCCTTGCTGCAGCAGCTCCGAACATGTATACAGCTGGTGGTGCTGTGCAGGGTTTCTCTGTGGACATGCTGCTTGGAGTCAATGTGGCTCCAAGCACACTGGAGCCGCCCAGAGGTTCCCAACAAATGCCAGGGTCTGTTGCAGCGCTCATGGGTTAGATCCTCAAGCAGCGACCATCCGGAGCAACCTTAATCCAGTAATACTAAAATTCTGATGGCTCTGAAAATTCAGATTTTCAGTGTCTTCTGAAAATTTAGATCTCCAGATAAGGGATGTCTCCTCTGATTTCCAAACCACAAAATCTTTATTTTTTTCAGAAAGGATTTTACCAGGAAGGATACATTGAGATTTCTCTTGTTTTCAAGTATGTCCTGGGTGTCGAGTATGTACCGTTAGGTGTCTTGCCCAAGGACACTTACTGGAGAGGTGCTCTTGCCGGGATTTGAAGGGTCTCCATGGTTACAGAGCAGTGATGTTACCTCTACTTCATCCAGCTGGTACAATAAAAACTTCCATCACCGTGGCGGCCCTCCTAGTTGTCACGGCCTAGCCCCCGGGGAGCACGCTCAGCGCCGGCTAAGTGACTTTTTAAAATTTTTTAGGAGGTAAAGAATTACTGTTTTTTTAGGTTAATTTCTGACCTATTGATGGCAGCAATAAGTTGTTTTACACATTTCTAAACATAGATATCTGAATTAAATACATCTGCAAATTTTATTGATTCTGACATTTACTTCTGACACAAATAATAGTAGATAACAGCACAAACACACAACAGTCTGCTATAGATGGCAAAGTTTGGCAAACAAAGACCACTCAAATCTGACACAGTTTTAACAAACACTTTATTTTACAGGTGGTTAACAACAAATGCTATAACAATATTGACACATACACAATGATAATATTAACAATAACCCACACACATACACCCTGCACCTATAGGTACATGGTGACTAGGACATAGGAGAGGGTGTGGGAATAATATGATGTGTCAGACACCCTAAAACCCATAGTTCCATATCTCCCAAAAATAATCTTGGGTCCAGGTACCCCAAGTACCTATTATCACAAGGAGTACTTTTTTGTAGCTGTGTACCGACAGCAAAATAATGCTCAAAGTGGTATTGAATGAAAATACTTGTCCCCACTTATTTTTTTCAGGTGCCTCCAGTACCACATGTTGTGGAGGAATAGCCATATTACTGAGACGTCTCTGGGATTCAGTATTGACCTCCATTCATAGGTGATAGCCGTCTGATTTACATATGGAGCAGTTGTCTCTGTAATGGCACAATCCAGCTAATACCTTGTGAGACCAGAGTGGGCTCCGCCGTAGAGCAGGCCACTAGTGCTGTTACTCGTTCTGAGGACCCTCACAAACCTCTTTTTTTCTTCGATAAAAGTAACTCTACAGTAGGGATGTGCATGGCTGAAAAATTTGTTTAGTTTAGTTTTGTTTCGTTAAGTTTTTAAATTATTTAGTTTTCGGAATTTCGTAACTAATTTCGTTTCGTATTTCATTTAGTTTCGGATCGATTTGAAATTTCGACTCGATTTGAAATTTCGACTCGATTTGAAATTTCATTTATTAATTCGATAGTTGATATCAATTTGAATTTTGGATCACTAGATAAAACCCAATTAATCAAATTTTTGCTGTTAAAAGAAAAGCTAGGGTAAAAGTTTAAGCTGTGTCACAGATTTAGTATTTGAGTCAAATTAAACAGTGAAACAAAATTAATTTGTTTCATAAAGTCCTTTGCTGACTATTACTTGTATTGTAAGTTAAGATCAATTCAATCGTTGATATCAATTTTATAGTTAATTTCAAATTCCATAGTTGATATCAATTTGATAGTTCATTTCAAATTCCATAGTTGATATCAGTAATTAAAATTTTTCTTTTATGCTGATGACAGTGTAAAACAAAATAAATTCGTTATATATCGTTCTGTTTCATTTAGAATTCGTTCGTATCGATTCGTTATTTGGAAGTACTTCCGAATACGAATTATCAAATTTCATTCCAAATTCCGAATTTTTCGGAAACAAATGCGCAATCTCTACTCTACAGTCAACTGACATCTTACAACTACGTGGCGATATATCTCCTGTATCTTTAGCTAGAATGTTTTTCTGTGTATTTGTTAAACTGATTATAGTAAAAGAAAAATATGCCCAACCAAATAAACTAAAAACAAATTCTGTCCCTACAGGTACTTTAGAGATAATAAATGGATATATTTTTTTTAGGAAATCATTCACGGACTGGAATTTTACTGTTTGGTGTGCTAAAGCTCTGAACATAATGTAAACACAATTTATTACTGCCGTGCGCTCCTTGAAAATCCAGCGTGTCTCGAGACCAGCCTGTTTAATAGGAGAGCCAGGGAAATGCTACGAGCATTTTAGACTATTTAGCATGTCAGTTCCTTTTTTACATGTGTTATAAATTTCTCAAAGTAATTTGCAAGAAATTGAAATCTGCAACGGTGACCTTCCGTTGTATCTCTTTTTCAGCACCATAAAGCATCAATAAATTTTTTGGAGATAAAAACGACACATAAAGCCATCTTGTTCTAAGGAGTGAGAACAAGTCTGTAGAAACCATGACCACATAAAGTGGGACTAAATTACTTTTTGCAGAACAGTGTTCATCAATTAAAACAGATGAGTAAAATGGTACCCAGGAGTCTTGATTAACGTTACCTTTAACATTAGTTCACCATGGAAAAGAAACTCGATGGACAGAACAATCGAAAAGCTAAGATGGCCAAAGAAAAACATGTTCTGGGTATACGATGACCTAATCTAGAACAAGATATATATCTTTTTATGCAATTTTTCGTTTTATGCGTGACATGAATTGCTACACAACCAAAATAGCTAAATTTTAAAAGAATTTCTAACTTAGGGCTTGCTTTAACCCCTTAAGGACCGCTGACGTACCCTGTACGTCATGCCGACGGGTCTCCCTTAGACCCGCGGACGTACAGGGTACGTCAGCGGCGCCTAACCCCCCTCCCGTCCGATACTTACCTCCCTCGCTGGATCCCTCGCAGATCTAGCAGGGAGGAAGCCTTCCCTCCTGATTTGCATGGGCCGGCGAGCCTGATGACGTCACCACGCTGCGTGGTGATGTCATCAGCAGGCGCCCCCATTGAAATCAATGGAAGGTAGGGGTGGCTCCTTCGAAGCCCTCTATCTCCCCAACCATTGAAGCTAGGGAGATGATTTTTGCACCGCTGAAAAGGGGAGAGTCTCCCCTTTTCAGCGGAGTATAGCATTAACCATTTTGCTGCCGGATCGCGTTTCGGCGCTAATTGGTGCCAAAACGTGATTCGAACCTGGAGGGGGGCTGACATCTTGGATGTCAGCCAAGCCTCCAGGTCCCCCCAACCCACTGACAACCTCACCATATGTGTGAGGATGTCCGTGGGCCAGTTAACCCTCTAGCTGCCATGTAGAGATAGGGGGATCCTTAGGATCCCCTATCTCCCAATCCGCAGCTAGATGGTCATGGCCTTTCCAATGATACCAAACATGACCAGGTTTGGTTTAAAAATAAAATTAAAAAAATTAAAGTTTTTTTTGTCTGGGGGGTGTAGTTAATTTGGACCTAGGCTGTCATCTCAAAATAATTAGCACAAAATGGTCAGAATGAGCGCATGGGTATTTCTAGTCTCGGGACAAAATTTTGAAACTATTTAGCCAGGGTCTTTTTTGGTGGTTGTAGATTTTGGGGATTAAATTACGAAAAAGTGTGTTTTTACCATTTTTTTTCATCATATTTCATATTTTTTATAGTAAATTATTCAATATGATGGAAATAATGGTATTTCTAGAAAGTCCATTTAATGGCGGGAAAAACGGTGTATAATATGTGTGGGTTGAATAAACGAGTAAAAGGAAAATTTGACCTAAACACTAACAGCGCAGAAACGTAAAAACAGCAGCGGTCACTAAAGGACGGATTTGTGTAAAACCGCCCGGTCACTAAGGGGTTAATTAAGCCCAATGTCTGAAGTCTGGACTTTTTAGGAGTTGTTTTATTATTCTTTATTTGTTTTTGCCATTTTTCAGTTTCAAAGATTCAAATGCAAGTTTACCAGCATTTCAATTCCCGATTAAAAATTTGGTATAGAAAATATCAGCGCTCGCGATTATACATTTCGATGGAAATAACGACGCAATTCGAATTTAACGATATGCCGATTTCCAAAGGAAGTATAAATTTATATATATTTTTTTTGAGAAAGGATTTTACCAGGAAGGATACATTGAGATTACTCTTGTTTTCAAGTATGTCCTGGGTGGTGAGTATGTACCATTAGGTGTCTTGCCCAAGGACACTAACTGGAGAGGTGCTCTTGCTGGGATTGAACCTGTGTCTCCACAGTCTCTCTCCACAGTTATAGAGCAGTGATGTTGCCTCTACTCCACCCAGAGGTAAAGAGAGTGTCGATAAATGGATTTTCAGACGGGGAAATATAGGGAATTAGACCGAAATCTGTTTAAAAATGTTTAACAGCACAAATCCGTATAATGTTGGCCAAAAATAAGCTTGGACCAGCAGTATTTTTTTGAATATCAGCTCCCTCTGAATTCTTTCAAATGAATCTGCATATACAGTCAGGTCCAGAAATATTGGGACATCGACACAATTCTAACACCTTTGGCTCTATACACCACCACAATGGAGTTGGAAGGAAACAAACACAATGTGCTTTAACTGCAGACTGTCAGCTTTAATTTGAGGGTATGTACATCCAACTCAGATGAACGGTGTAGGACTTACAGCAGTTTGCAGATGTGCCTCCCACTTGTTAAGGGACCAAAAGTAATGAGACAGAATAATAATCATAAATCAAACTTTCCCTTCTTAATACTTGGTTGCAAATCCTTTGCAGTCAATCACAGCCTGAAGTCTGGAACGCATAGACATCACCAGACGCTGGGTTTCATCCCTGGTGATGCTCTGCCAGGCCTCTACTGCAACTGTCTTCAGTTCCTGCTTGTTCTTGGGGCATTTTCCCTTCAATTTTGTCTTCAGCAAGTGAAATGCATGCTCAATGGGATTCAGGTCAGGTGATTGACCCTTAATTGTTGCCGTGTAACTTTCACACGCTCGCCCTGACTGAGCTGCTAGTTTTCGGGCCTAGTGTGGAGAGACGCTGATCGCCATTTTACTACCTCATGCGTTTTCTTTCTACACAATCCCTGTGCACCACCCAGCAATGGGCAAGCGGGATAAGAAGTCCAGAGCAGTGGAGTGCCCAGGTCTTCCAGATATTCGGGTCGCGCTTGCGGGCCCGAGGGACGTGGGTACTCTACCCCGACCCCCAGTGGAGGTTGTGCCCTGCAAGGCGGGCCCTGATGTCTCCCCGCGAGCAGCACATCTTACCCTACAGGACTCGGAGGACCTCCCGGCGATGAAACGGGACATTCGAGCCCTTCTGACATTCGAGCCTCGTGGGCTACGGAGATTGCGGAGGTGCGCTCTGATCTCTCCACCCTCCGCGAGGAGGTGGTGGAGCTTGACACCCGTACCTGCACCTTGGCGGCGACGCAAGTTGAGGCCTCTTCGCAAGTTCGTGCACTCCATGCCCAGGTCGCCGGTTTTCAGTCCGCTCTGTTGGCCATAGAGACCCGACATCGACGGCGGAACCTAAAGCTGAGGGGTATTCCGGACGCTTTCCCTGCCCCTGACCTACTGCTTCTGGCCAACCGGATGGTAAAGGCCGTCCTTTTCCCTCCCTGATGGTGCCTCGGACCCAGTGATATCTGCGATCAGGGTCCGCAAGGCAGCGGCGGCCCCTCAGACTGCCACGAGGGACGTTATCGTAGTGTTGGGAGATGTCTCTGTGCGAGAACTCTTTCTAGGGGCGACGATCCGTGCTCCTCCGATCCGATTTGAGGGACTGGACATTACTGTCTTCCGCGACCTACCATTTCTGGCCCTGGCAGCCCGGCGACAATATGGACAGATTACGGCCACTCTCCGGGCCCACAAAGTCCGTTATCGTTGGGGAGTGTCAGGATCCTTACTTATCCAACAGGGCGATGAGGTTCTTGTGGCCTCGACATTGGAGGAGGCCCGGGCACACCTGTTGGCCTTGGGTCTACCGCGGCGTCTGGGCAATGTTGATGGGGAACAGTCGCGGCCACCATTGGTTGTGCAGCCCTATGACCCAGACTAACATCTGAGACACGACTGCCCTCCACTCCCACCCAGCCGAGATCGGCGCCGGTCATTCTCCGGCCCTCGCTATAACCAGTTCTGCTGACGACTTCATGCTCCCCTTCCTTCCTTTCTTTCAACCCACTCTCTCCTATCCCCCCTCTCCTACCCACTTTTTCTTCCCTCTCCTCCCCTCTATTATTAAATTATTTTTTTTATTATTATTTATTTATTTTTCCTTTCTTTTTTGGGTTGGAGGTATGGATTTGCTGAGAGCGAGCCATATGGCAGTCACCTAGGCTCTCACTGCCCCCTTGGCCCCACAGTGACCTTTGCCCTGTGGTTCCCTCTGTTTCCCAGTGCGGTCTCAGAGGCGTGCTGCTGAGCACCACCTTTGATATGGGCTGCCTTTCCCATCTTCTCTGTCTTACCAGGGAATTTTTTTTTTTCTCTATCTTTCTCCTCTCTATCCCATCTCTTCTCTCCCCTTCACTTACCCTTCCTTGACTCCCTTCCCTTTTTTATGCCCTGCGATCGCCTACAACTTTTGTTACCCTGTTTATGTTGGTGGTACTTGCTTACCTCTCTTGTTGTATTTCCCTGTACTTAATTAATGGCTTGTTTCCTCGCAAAATATAATCTAGCTGTGGCCCTGTGTGGCTTTCGCTTTCCTGGCCTTACTGCATTTATTTGTGATATGCATAATCTTAAATAAAGAATTAAAAAAAAAAAAAAAATTCATCCTGCTGCTTTTGTCAGCAGTCACATCATCAATAAATACAAGAGAACCAGTTCCATTGGCAGCCATACATGCCCACGCCATGATACTACCACCACCATTCACTGATGAGGTGGTAAGCTTTGGATCATGAGCAGTTCCTTTCCTTCTCCATACTCTTCTTTTCCCATCACTCTGGTACAAGTTTATCTTGGTCTCATCTGTCCATAGGATCTTGTTCCAGAACTGTGAAGGCTTTGTTAAGTGTTGTTTGGCAAACTCTAATCTGGCCTTCCTGTTTTTGAGGCTCACCAATGGTTTACATCTTGTGGTGAACCCTCTGTATTCACTCTGAAGTCTTCTCTTGATTGTTGACTTTGACACACATACAACTACCTCCTGGAGAGTGTTCTTGATCTGACCAACTGTTGTGAAGGGTGTTTTCTTCACCAGGGAAAGAATTCTTCATTCATCCATCACAGTTGTTTTCCGTGGTCTCCCGGGTCTTTTGGTGTTGCTGAGCTCATCGGTGCGTTCCTTCTTTTTGAGAATGTTCCAAACAGTTGTTTTGGCCACACCTAATTTCCTTGCTATCTCTCTGATGGGTTTGTATTGTTTCTTCAGCCTAATGATGGCTTGCTTCACTGATAGTGAAGGCTCTTTGGATCTCATCTTGAGAGTTGACAGCAACAGATTCCAAATGCAAATAGCACACTTGAAATGAACTCTGGGCCTTTTATCTGCACATTGTAATTGGGGTAATGAGGGAATATCACACACCTGGCCATGGAACAGCTGAGAAGCCAATTGTCCCATTACTTTTGGTCCCTTAACAAATGGGAGGCACATCTGCAAACTGCTGTAAGTCCTACACCGTTCACCTGAGTTGGCTGTACATACCCTCAAATTAAAGCTGACAGTCTGCAGTTAAAGCACATTTCATTCCAACTCCATTGTGGTGGTGTATAGAGCCAAAGATGTTAGAATTGTGTTGATGTCCCAATATTTATGGACCTGACTGTATATATATATTTTTTTAAAATATCGACCGCAAGCCGATATGAATTAATCGAGCCCTTAATTAACTGGTGATTATTTTTTTATATCGTTAATGTACTTTTTAAAATGCATAGCAGAATCTCATTACCTTTTTCAGGTGTAGAAAACAATGAGGAAATACTGAGGTGGAGTTTACTCGTTCCAGAATTACAATGACAAGCACTTATTGATCCCTAGCATTGATGGCATCATCATCATCAATTGTGTAACAAGCACAGATATCATAGTATACTTAGCACTGGACTGAAGCAGGCAACAAATAGGAGGAAAGAATCCATCCCCAGGGAGAAATCTTAGGCATGAGGGATGAGACGATGGAGCGAGATGACTGGGTTAGACGGATCCATTTTGAAATAGGAAGTGATATTGTAAGGGAAGAGAAGAATGGTCATGTTTTGGGGTAAAATAAATTGTTGCAACAGGATATCAAGCGGCTGCTCTGCAGCATGAGCAAAGGTTATGGAGAAAGGGAAACACAGCTGGCTAAGCAGGTGTCTGGGATGAGTGTAAAAGAAAAGATGAAAAGTGCTTGACTCTGTAGTGGTCATGTTGCCTTTTCTTCCAGAACATATTTTCTTTCCAATGAATAATAAGGTCCTCAGGCTTTTTCTAGCTGATCTTATTTTTTTTAGTTCAAACCCTGTTTAGAAAAAGGTTATTTTTCTAGTAATAACAATTAAAATGGGGAATTCTCCACGGAATTGTTGTTTTTAATCTTTCAATGTTACGTATTTACAAAAAAACAAACAATTCTTTGGTTTGTATTAGGCTTGTGCACCGATTATTTATTTATTTTTTTTGGTTCGATTCGGTTCGTTCGGATTTTGTAAATTTTTGTTTCGACTCGTTTCGGCTGATTTCCGTTTCGGTTCGGTTCGTTTCGGTTCGTTTTTCATATCAACTTTTTTTTTCGTGATTTCGGAAATTTTCGTGTTTTTCGGAACGTCTGTTCTCCTCGTTTCAAAGTGTCTATTCGTTTTGACGTAAACTAATGGTTTTTCGGATACAATAATTATACGATACGATAATTATACAATACGGTAATTCTGCCGATACGATAATTCTGCCATCGAGATTTCTCATGTTTTACAAGAAGGATACATTGAGAATTCTCATGTTTTACAAGAAGGATACATTGAGATTTCTCTGGTTTTCCAGGAAGGATACATTGAGATGGGAATGATACAAAATTTAATTACAGAATCAGCGATATAAATACGATGTCCGAAATTACTGAAATGGAACCGAAATCAGGAATGGAGCCGAAATCAGGAATTGAACGAAAATGAATTTCGATCTTACACATTTCTATTCCATTCGAAAAGTGCTAAAAGTTTTCGGATCTGAAAATTTTCAGAAAATCGTCCGAATTCGAATGCACGAATCGGGATATTTTGTGAAAATTCCGAAACCCGAAACGCACATCCCTAATTTGTATTAACATATAGCGTGCTTCTTAGCATCGTATGTTATGATTTACTGTTTCTATTAAAAAATCTTTGGACTTCATTCCATAAACGACGCTTCACCACTGTCAAGAGTATCTAGACTGTACTTGGAAAGTTGGACTTGTCATCGTTTAACTAGGATTTCATTACGCTATTAACCAAGCTGAGGTTGACAATTACAACTTGGCATTTGGAACCTGGGTGTACATTTTGGCGGCAACACATTGGCAGTGAATGTGCTGGCCATTTATTCATTCTGTATTTAAATTTTAAGAGCGTATTTTCATCTATAATCTGCACACCGTTTTTTTTAATGTGTCATGTATACAATATAATATGGAAAATACATTTTCTCAGTGGTTTCCAGAACCTAGAAGAATCCAGGCCCCTAGTCCGACCAAGCCAAGGACCACTAAGTGATAACAGCAGCTGGAACTCATGCCAATGCTGGTATTCTTTGCTGGAGTCTGTATGACTGTATGGAGAGTTGCGTGAACTCGCGAAGGGCGGTGCAGGGTTGGCTGAAGGACACTGGAGAACTGTTTATTTTCCATGTCTTTTGATCAGAAAATGCAGTGGATGGCACCACCCTTTGTTACAGTCTGAGTTATGGAATTGAGACTTTGATTTGGTTTTTCTTGTGCTAAGTGATTTTCCTGATGCAAACATAACAAGTGCTGGTAGACTCAAAAGTGCTTTAGGCAGCCATAACAGCTGAGCAGCAGCGGAAGTTTGTGGCTCGTCTGCAATAGCATGGGAGTCGTTAAATGAATGAGTTGACTGTTAATGGCTCACTTGTTAATGCTAATGACTGCAGGGCTACACCCTTGTGTCTAGATTATGGGTTTTTTAACCACTTGGTTGTGTGGTGCCAGTCTTCAATGACAGATGTGCACTAACAATAAATTCCCAATCTCAATGGAACATACAAAACCCTTTCTTTTAACATGCAGAGCCATCCTTAGAGAGGAATGAGAATGGCCAATGGGCATTTAGATTCATGTTGCCCGGGGAGCAGGACCCTCGTGAGCTCCATGCTGTAGAAAGTCAATGCCAGGTCCATGTCTACACAGAGTATTTTTTTGAACACATTATCGTTATTTTATTGGCCTAAGCACAACAACACATTGAATGAAAACCGTGTTAGTTTAGAGAATAAACAAAACGTTTATCCTTTATAGTATTCTTTGTTGCATCCAACAACTTCAATAAGACTGAATAAAAAAATACAAACCGTATATATATATTTTCTTTGCTCCTCTCCATCTCTCTTCTCCAATAACTAGCTACTGTTTTTCTCTGGTTACGACGTCTGATACCCTACTGGCAGGTTATTAGCAGGAAGAGCATTGAACTGAATACACGCTTGACACTTTTTTCTATCAAAGTGGCAGTGACAAAACAACAGCTCTAGTTACACTGGAGCCATCAAGCAGAAAGAAAATACACACAAAAATGCTTAAAAATCACACACCAACACTTTAAAGGCAAACAACTGCTGTAAATTAAATTGTATTCATTTATATATTTTCATTATAATAATATTATAGTACACTTTATTACTAATATTCATTTTCACGTTTTAGTTAATTCACCAATATCTGTCTTTGAATATAATTTATATTTTTGTGTATGTTTGAATATTTAGTAGATATAGTAGATGTGTTATTATATCCTGAAAATCTCTCATTTCACTCTGACACAAAGAATATGTTCTAGGCTTTTGCCTCCATTGACTGAGAATCTGTACATTTCCCATGAAAACAATCTAATGGATTGTGAACCTCTTCCAAATTCTTTGTCTACCAGAATGTTATCAAAGTGTTAGATGGCTTCAATACAGCTCCTCTTAGCCACCCTTAAACATTATCTTGTCTATTCAAAGAAAGGTGAACCTCAGGAGAATGGCTGGAGAAGTTAAAATTCTGGCTAAAAATAGCCAAACCAGAAAGATTCTCCCATTTATCTCACTTTCCAAATCGGCATTTGGTCTAGATTGTTCTCTTCTCCTGCCAGTTCTCTTTGTTTCCACTTATCTCTGAATAACCCTGTAGGTCTAATTGCTGAGTTGTACTTCTCAGCACTGGCATATCTAGCTGCATAATGAAAAGTTAGTTAAATCATTAGCATTGTCTAAAGTTTTCCTATGCAATTAGCCAAATTCGACAATCACAACCAAGTTTCCCACTACTCATTGATTAGTGAATGGCCCCTTTAAGGTTCAATTTCAACCTAGGTTTTACGCTAACACTGTGGTCCCCAACCCTGGTCCTCAGGGACCTTTAACATGCCAGGTTTTAAGGGTTACGTTGGCAAAATTCAAACTGAAACGTGCAATCACTGAGCAGCAAATCATATCGCCTGTGCTGTGTTTCACATATCTGCAAACCTGGCCTGACAGCGGGTCCTGGGGATCATGGTTGGGAACCATTGAGCTAACAGATTGAAACATTAGCTTAACAGCTCCAGCATCTATCACAACAGAGTTGCATGCATTACTTTGTTTAGGCGTCATTGTTTTACAGTTCCATAGAAGAGAACAAGCTTGTCACGTTTCCAGCCCTGATCCCTATTGTGAGCCGATCCGGGCCAACTCTTACCCTTGTCTGGGCGATCCCTTTCCTCTCCCTCCATTCCTGGATTCCCCTGTAGCCAGCCTGGGGTGGGATCACATGTTCTGCTGGCTCTGCCCCACTCCCTATATATATCCAGCCACTCCCATTACTCAGGGTTCTTGCACGAGTCATTGCTCCCTGAGGTTCTGCTAGTTATGATTTTCCTGTGTTGGTACTTACTTCAGTTATTTTTCCTTGTTTTCCAGTGTTCAGTTTATTTCTGGTTTCCTTTGTCTGTCTGCTCCTCCAAGTGTCGTGTCTGTTATCTTATTTTGTTTTAACCTGATTTTGTTTCTATATGTGACTTTGAGCTCCTGTGTATGACTCTGACCTGGTTATCTGACTATTCTATTGTATTATCCCTATGCTCTGTGATCTCCTGTTTACCAACTCCTCGCTTGTATGACAACACGTTCTGTTTTCTGACTTCGGTTATTGTTTACTACTGCGTCTCTGGATTTGTCCCTAGTGTCCTGTCTCTGGTTCTGTGTGTCATCCTTGCCTTTGTTCTGTATTTTTTCCCTCAATAAACAACCTTCTTTTGCTATACTATTGCCTCCAGAGTGTCACTGCACCCCTGGGCTTGTGCCCCTCGCCCCACTGGGTTGGCTGATCCATGCCACTTGAGCAGAGTCGCACTCAGAGCCCATACCATGACTTGGTCCTAATAGAGTAAGTAACAGGGAGCTGCTTACAGTTATCGGCTCATAACCAGTTTTCGGAATCAGACCCTTGGGCCCATATTACATTCCGAACCATAAAACGGGGATGCTAAGGTGGAAAACCTGCACCTGCAGGTTTCCCTAAGTGTCCCCGTTTTAGCACCATATTACAGGGCAGGCGCTGATTTACAGGGTTATTCAAAGAGATCGAATTGCTTGAGAAAGGTAACCGAATGCTGAAAATCAGCGTTCGGTTACCTTTCTTGGCCATTCGGCTATCCAGAGAGCAGGCAATTCGCCAAATCCTGGCGAATTGCCTGCACATACGGTGCCTGTTCGGTCCCTGTTCGAGGGCAGTGAAATCCCCATGAAAAAGCACTGCTTCGGCTATTCAGAGAACACAAACCAGCAGTGAAAGGTTCCCAAAATGCCCTGCCATTCGGTGGTTTAATTCGGCAAATTTATTCAGGCGAATCCCATAGGCTTCAATGTTAAAAATATTCCCGTTTTAATTCAATATCTAATAAACTGTTCATTATATAATTCTGCAGTAAAGAGTCTCTTTTATTTATAGATTTTTTATGATATTTTAAGCATTTTTCTGAATGTTTTTTTTTTTTTTAAAAGTCAGATTTTTGTTTTGATTTTTTTTAAGTTTTTACTTATTTTTTCTGTAACAGCCATTTTTATTATCATTCCCTGGACCTCCTATGCAAATTTCAGACATTTTCGCTCAGTAGTTTCTTTGCAAACAGCGTTTCATTTTCAAACAATCACACAAACTCTTTTGCTAATTTATTCACTGCCTCGTCTGCGTCTCAGCTGCTTCGGCTGCGTCTGATCGGCTCCTGCTCGGCTTTTTTCGACGGGTTAATGCAGATGTTTTTGGGGGTTTTCGGCGTGCATTCGGTGGGTTTTGCGGTTAGTTTTCGTCGGGTGTGCGGCAGCTTTTCCCTGCAATTCGGGGACCCTGTGGTGCTTGCTGAATACACCGCAGGGTCACCGAAATGGGATCGGCAAAAGGAACCGAATTGAAGAGAACGAAAAGTCACCGAATCTCCGAATTATCCTGTTGGCTCTGTAAAGCAGCGCTAACCCCGGATACTCACGGCACACCTGGCACACCCCCTGTGCACTCCTATGCTGATTTGTAAAGGGAATTAATCAAACTGCAATATCTAAGCTATTGTAAACACATACCTTGTTTGACAGGATAATTTCATTAAGTATTTTAATGGGAGAATCTTAACACATACATTAGTTGTCATAAATAAGGGAAACTTTGGTGTTAAGATTGAGATAATTGTTATTGTGTGGCATAATCCACATTTGAAGTATATGCTTTGTCTTATGTCACTGGCTTTTACTGAATTCTTCAACTACAATAGCGTGGGTACTTTGAATTTTTACACCTCCAAATGTGGTACGCAATAACTTGTACCCATAAATCAAGATGATATTTGTTTTTGAAACATGTGTTGTCTACATTTCATGTATTCTGTATTTCTCCAGAGATTCCCGCTCTATCAAGGTAGAAGAAAGTAATAAATGACTCAAAAGTTTCAAAATGCATTTTATTGAATATATATTAAATTCACTAAATCCAACTTTGTCATTTCAGAAAATAAGTCTTTGAGTCTTACATAATGAGAAAAGCTATTTTCTGTAATACATGCCAAATCTCATATCCTTCATGTCTGCGCAGATTCTGTCACCTTTCCCCTTACCCCAAATCATTTCTTGCTACATTTAATCCATTCACATCAGCGCCACCTGAGCTCAGCTACAGGCAGTTTGTTCATCGAACTTTGTTTCTTTTGCCTGAGCTTCCATCTGCCTGCGTTCCCAGGATCCACTAAGCAACGTAACAAACCTCATCACATAGCCCATACATTTAGGGCCCTATTACAATCTACCCGTTAAAACGCTCGCGCAACGCGTGGATTTGTGCGCCAAGCGTTGACCGTTAATGCGCGTAAATCACAGCTGGTATTACAATCCTCGTGCATTTTTTCATCCGTCGAGCAATAACGCGTGTAAAACGGACTCGCACAAACGCGAGCGCAGCAACGTTGTGCGCAGAAATCCGTGTGCGGACTGGTTTTTTTCACGCGATTAAGAATTAAGAACCACAATTGTCTCACATTAGGGCCCCTATTACATTCTTCGCGCAATTTCGTTCGCGCAGCGCAATTTTTTTTGCGCGCATCCGTCCAGCGTTATCGCGTGAAAATTAACGGGGTATTCCGATCCGAACGCATTTTCTCGTCCGTCAAAAAATAATGTTCGTAAAAACGATGCGCAAAACGAAGTGTAATACGCGCGCAGTATCATTGCGCACGTAAATCAGTGTGCGGACTGTTTTTTTTCCCGCAGGATTCAGCCAATCAGAATTAAGAACCTTAATTGACATCAATTTTCCTTAATTGACTCACTTAAGTTTTTGCACCTGTCAAAGTAAATCTCAGTATACATGCTGCAGCAATAAAAAAAAAGTATGCACGAATTCACAATTTTTTTGTTTGGGTATATGTAGAATGTGTAACTATACTGTGCTGTATTTTTTGTTCGTGCTGGTGTTTTTTGTTTCGGCAAAAACGTTCAAATTTGCAGTTACCACCAGCTTTTCAAAGACGTTAAAAAAAAACACGCAAACGTCGTTCGTAAAAAGTTGTGCGAAGATTGTAATACCATCCGCGTACCAGCGCACGAACGCATTTTCGCTCACACTGTTAAGTATGGGATGCGCGCACGAAATTTCATTTGCGCAGGGTCACTCGCGTTAAACGTTAACGTACATCTTTAGGTACATAAATTCTAAAAAACCCAAGAGTGAAAATGTAGGTTCACGAAGATCAGGATAAGGCAGAAATTTTAAATGATTATTTTTCTTCAGTATTTATCAAAGAGAAACCTATAACAGGAGACATGAAATTCATTAATAAAAACTTACTAATAGAAAGTGACTGGTTGACTCAGGACAAGGTTTTGAGAAATTAAACAATGTGAATGTGAATAAAGTCCCAGGGCCAGATGGAATTCACCCGCGAGTACTGAGAGAGCTATGTGTTGAAATATGTAAACCTCTGTTCTTAATCTTTCAAGATTCTTTTCTTTCAGGAATAGTACCAGAGGATTGGAGAAAAGCTGACGTGGTCCCTATATTTAAGAAAGGTTTAAAATTTGTGCCTGGGAATTATAGATCTGTGGCTGGGAAAGTATTTGAGGGGTTACTAAGGGATAATATTCAGGAATTTATTGGGAGGTATAATGTAATTGGCAAAAATCAGCATGGTTTCATGAAACACAGATCATGTCAGACTAACCTAATTACGTTCTATGAGGAAGTAAGTAGAAGTATAGATCAGGGGGTCGCAGTGGATGTGATTTACTTAGATTTTGCCAAAGCTTTCGACACAGTTCCACACAAAAGGTTACTATTTAAATTGAGAAAAATTGGTCTAGATGAAAATACTTGTTCTTGGATAGAAAACTGGCTAAAAGATAGGGTACAGAGAGTAGTCATAAATGGGACATTTTCAAGATGGACACCAGTGGTAAGCGGTGTCCCTCAGGGGTCTGTTATAGGACCAATACTATTCAATTTATTTATAAATGACCTTGAGATAGGCATTGAAAGTCATGTATCAGTGTTTGCAGATGACACAAAACTAGGAAAAGTAATACAATGTGAGCAGGATGTTACTTCGCTGCAGAGGGATTTAGATAAATTGGGGGACTGGGCACTTAAATGGCAGATGAGATTTAATCTAGATAAATGCAAAGTTATGCACTTTGGAGTGAAGAACACACAAGTAACTTATACCCTAAATGGTACGGAGTTAGGGAAATCCAAGCAGGAGAAGGATTTGGGAATAATCATAGACTTCAAACTAAGTAACAATGTGCAATGTCAAACAGCAGCCGCCAAGGCCAGCAAAGTATTAGCATGCATTAAAAGGGGAGTTCACACACGGGATGAAAACATAATTTTGCCTCTGTATAAATCAATGGTCAGGCCGCACCTTGAATATGCCGTGCAATTTTGGGCACCTGTCTTAAAAAAAGATATTATAGCGCTAGAAAAAGTGCAGAGACGGGCAACTAAATTAATAAGGGGGATGGAAGGGTTAAGTTATGAGGAAAGACTAGCAAGCTTAAACCTGTTTAGTTTAGAGAAACGGCGCCTTAGAGGGGATCGGATAACCTTATATAAATATATACGGGGCCATTATCAACCATTGTCTGATAACCTATTCATTAACAGGACTATACACAGGACAAGAGGTCATCAATTTAGACTGAAAGAAAGAAAATTTAGCTTAAAGCATAGGAAGGGTTATTTTACGGTGAGAACAATAAAGCTGTGGAATTCTCTGCCTGTTGAGGTGGTTGGGTCAGAGTCTGTACAGACTTTTTTTTAAAAAACGACTGGATGACTTCCTGCAGACACAGAATATTAAGGGTTATAATATTTAATATGTGGGTAAAAGCTTCTTGATCCAAGGAGAAATCTGACTGCCATTCTGGGGTCAAGAAGGATTTTTTTCCCAGTATGTTGCATATTTCAGACTGGGTTTTTTGCCTTCTTTTAGATCAACAGCAGTAGGTTATGTGGGAGAGGCTGAACCCGATGGACGCATGTCTTTTTTCAGCCTATATAACTATGTAACATCGTTTGCGCAAACGTTGTAATAGGACGTTCAGCGCAAAGGGTTTTGCCCCTCGCGCAAATGCGCATTTGCGCACGCAAAACGCACTGCGTGAAGAATGTAATAGGGGCCTAAGTGTTTGCGCCTGTTAAAGTCAATCTGCGTATATATGCTGCATCAATAAAAAATGCACACACCACTTCTCCATTTTATTGGTTTGGTACGTGTAGAATGTGTAACTATACTTTGCTGAGTATTTTTTTTTGGGGCTGGTGTATTTGGTTTTAGCCAGGTTGATAGAAATTGCCATTAACACCAGCTTATAGGAGTTGATAAAATTATGCGCGCGCATAGATTGTAATACCATCCGCGTACCAGTGCACAAACGCATTTGTGCTCACATGTTAAGTATAGGACACGTGACGTACAGTATGCTCGTGCAGCGTTCGCGCAGGTTCATCCGCGGTAGACATATACACGCGTTTGTTGCGCTGACATAATGATACGACGTTCAGCGCAAAGGGTTTTGCCCCTCGCATTAATGCGTTTTTGCGACGGCGCAGTCGTTTGTGCAAAGATTGTAATAGGGCCATTAGAATCGACCCCCCCCCCATATATTTACGAAATAAATTTTTGGCATGTCGACTTAAACATTGGGCAGAGAAAGGGTTAAAATGTAAATATTTTATGTCTATACATGGCTTTAAGAGCATTTATATTCCAATCTGGCTTTGTGGCTTCTAGCTGGCACAGTTAGCTTCGGGGAAACCTTCCCCG
The DNA here is from genome assembly GCA_009667805.1 of Leptobrachium leishanense. NCBI lineage: Eukaryota > Metazoa > Chordata > Amphibia > Anura > Megophryidae > Leptobrachium > Leptobrachium leishanense. Next base: position 298,624,719 of record CM019067.1, read on the forward strand.
AGACACCAACATGAACCTCAGAAAGTAAAACCTAGAAGCAGGGTCTGGACTCTCTTGTCTAATTCTGTCATCTACAGAGCACATCTTAAGGCTTTTATTTGATATGCAGAGCTGTAACTGTGGTACAAAGTACAAAGGGAATGTCACAAACATGTATTTGAGCAGAATAATGTTTGGAAAGTGAGTTGGCATCAGAGAGAAACTTTCAAGATTATTTCTACATAGCATGAAATAACGGGCAGGGGATTGTAAGGCCATCTGAAAGAAACGCAAAACCGCACTGTTAAAATATCATCAATAAGAAAAAAGGATAAGAAGGTTGTTGTGATTTCCGTAAAACACAGAAGGGTACTTTCTGTCTTTTGCAAAACCATCTGTAAAGCAATTCCCTTTACTGCTTTGCTTTAGATGAGACTTCACATTTACTAAAACCTCTGAGCTGTAAGCCACGTCAACGAGCCTTCCGTGGGACTCGAATCTAGAGAGATCTTTATCTTGCTCTACATTACTATAAATTATTAAAGCGCAGGAGCTAAGAAGGGCAACAGAGGAAGTATGAGAGTGTCAGACCTTTTTGGATATGAAATTTCTATAACGCAGGAATGTTTAAATTTGGGGCCAGGAATTGCGTCACGCAAACAACTTGTCTGCGTCGTTAATATATAACAAGAACAAGAGACAAGCTAAACTCGTTAGTGTTACGCATACAAGAAAGGACATTTAACATTGATCAAAGACGGTCTAATGGACTCTGTTTATTTTATTTATTTGTTACAACCAAACAGGGTTTAGATCAAATGGTTTAAAAGTAAGGGAACACAATGACAACTAAGATAGAAATCTCAGTATGGTGTTTATTTCGTCAGATCGAAACTCTGAAAGCCACGTAAACATGGAACAATAGGTTGCCCAATAAAGAAAAAAACCCAAAGAAGGTTAAATGGCCTGGGTAAACCAGCTTGTAATGCTATGCTATTCGGCAATATGTACTATATGGTATGAGAATATTTATTAGTTAGAACTGATAATTTTAGCATCTTTATAAAAACAGAGGCCCTACCACATTTAGTTGATCATCACGAATGTCTGGTGTACTAACCCGCATGAAGCCGATTAAGTCGGGTAACGTGTGACTGTTAAAAACGATACCACGAATGAATGATTGTATGTCCCCTCACATACACATCCCTGTGGATATAAGTAAAGTGGGATGAGATGCACACACGCCGTGGCGAAGTATGCTGGCGATGCCACAATAGAAATAAATTTTGATTTGTTAATAAAATCTATGGAGTCCCGGGATATAGGAATAAAAGACCCCAAACCAGTAAAAGATTGGCCAAACACATAAATTAATTCCTGCAGAAGGTTGATGGTTGATCTGAGAGCGCCATCTGCTGGCCAGGTAATATAACACCTGGACAGACCCCTGGAGTTGATGAATATATATATCCTCCAATCAAATGAGGCCACATAGTGATGGGCTAGATCTAAAACTGGGCGGAAGACCACTATATAGAGAGGACACTCCAGAGCTTAGGGAAAGACACACACTGAGAAAAGCTTGGGGAGAGACCTGAGGGACGCTTGGAGGGAAGAAAGGCAATCACCATCGGCCGCCCCTTTAAGACCGACCACACCCTAATCTTCCACCACTCTATCTTCACTAACCAGATGGTAAAGTATACCTGAATAATATGATATCTATTTTCTAATTGCATAGTCCTGACTTTAGATGTCCATCACAAACTAAAGGAATATACAGTTGTGTTCAAAATTATTCAACCCCCAATGCTGTAAAGGGTTTTAGGGAATTTAGTGTACATTTGTAATTGTATTCAGAATGAAATCCTACAAGGACTTTTTAAAGAACCATATGCAACTAAAATGACATCAATTGGTTTTGTAATACAGTAGTAAATGTTTCTTTTGTGAATTCTTCATTGACACAATTATTCAACCCCTTTAAGACTACCACTCTGAAGACCAGAGGTTCATTCAAGTGTTTTCAATCAGGTATTGAAAACACCTGTGGATGTCATGGAGCAGCAATAAAGCATAATAAGCACCAATTAGGCAGCTTTAAAATGACTGTGATACTCAGCTCCTTCTAGACATTTACTGGTGTGGTTACAAACATGGTGAAGTCAAGAGAATGGTACAGGAAGACAAGAGAAGAGGTGATTACTCTTCACAGGAAGGGCAATGGCTATAAGAAGATTGCAAAGATGTTAAACATACCAAGAGAGACCATAGGAAGCATCATTCGCAAATTCAAGGCAAAGGGCACTGTTGAAACGCTACCTGGTTGTGGCAGAAAGAAGATGCTGACTTCGACTGCTGTGTGCTACCTGAAGCGTAGAGTGGAGAAAAGTCCCCGTATGACTGCTGAGGAACTGAGAAAAGATTTGTCAGATGTGGGTACTGAAGTTTCAGCTCAGACAATACGGCGCACACTGCGTAATGAAGGCCTCCATGCCAGAACTCCCAGGCGCACCCCCTTGCTGTCTCCAAAGAATAAGAAGAGTCGACTGCAGTATCCCAAAAGTCATGTGGACAAACCACAGAAGTTTTGGGATAGTGTTCTGTGGACTGATGAAACAAAATTAGAACTGTTTGGGCCCATGGATCAACGCTATGTTTGGAGGAGGAAGAACAAGGCCTATGAAGAAAAGAACACCTTGCCTACTGTGAAGCATGGCAGGGGGTCCATCATGCTTTGGGGCTGTTTTGCTTCTGCAGGTACAGGGAAGCTTCAGCGTGTGCAAGGTACCATGAATTCTCTTCAGTACCAGGAGATATTGGATGACAATGTGATGCAGTCTGTCACAAACCTGAGGCTTGGGAGACGTTGGACCTTTCAACAGGACAATGATCCCAAGCATACCTCCAAGTCCACTAGAGCATGGTTGCAGATTAAAGGCTGGAACATTTTGGAGTGGCCATCGCAGTCACCTGACTTAAATCCGATTGAGAACCTCTGGTGGGACTTAAAGAAAGCAGTTGCATTGCGCAAGCCTAAGAATGTGACTGAACTGGAGGCTTTTGCCCATGACGAATGGGCGAAGATACCCGTAGATCGCTGCAAGACACTTGTGTCAAGCTATGCTTCACGTTTAAAAGCTGTTATAACTGTAAAAGGATGTTGTACTAGGTACTAAGATTGAATGTCACTTGGGGGTTGAATAAAACTGATAATGATGTGAGCACAGAAAAGACATTTGTGGTTATTTCATTATAAATGTTATGTTATATTTGTCTGACCTACACGTGCCTCTTTGATTTAATTGTAAGCAAGATGACTGAATGATCAAAATCAATGTCAAACTGGCCAAAACACTCAATTTCAGTGGGGGTTGAATAATTTTGAACACAACTGTAAATGAATTATTTTGCTGTTTGAGCCTAATAATCAGTAGAATAGAAATTCTGCCTTTACAGTCCACTGCAGAGGACTGCTAAGGGAGAAACCTATTACCGGCTGCATACTTGAGCCATAATTTAGTGAAATTATTTATATTCCAAGAATACTGTTTGTGGACATCTAAAGATCAATTATATACCTATAGTGAGATACGCTGGGACCGTGAAATAGCTTTTATATGTCAAGTACTGTCCGCCCCATTCGTAACCTAGCATAACTCCTTCCATATCCATCTTGCAGCCCTTCCGAATGAACGCATGCACTGTAAGTCATTAAGAAGCGTTAGGTTAACGTATATCGAATGAAGTGCTGTGATTGATCTGTGGAAGAGATAGTCTCCCTATCGAGTGTGTTATGTATCTCCCTGAAGGAAGTTGCATTTAGTGAATAGGCCCCCACAATAATAAATTGTGCTGCAGGTGATGCCCAGTAACTGAGTGTTTATCTTAGCCAGGTGGAGGATTGGTTTATAATGGGAAAGGTTTAAGTGAATAGAATAGAGTTTGGTGTTTAAGAATTGAGGCGTGTATATCTGTGGTGCGGTCTATAAACCTAAAATATCTGTCCATTAGATTATTACGTGTCGCAGTATCGCTACTAATCACAATCTATAATCACTTGTAAATTGTAGTTTGCTAATCCGTTGATAACATACGATTGTATGAAACTTGACGTGTGAATAAATTTTGGTTTGAATTGTTTTACCGTTACGCAGTCTCATATCTTTATTGATTTTATTGTGTTTAAAAATATCTAGAGAGCATCAAAAGAACTCGGGATAACGCGCCATATATTTGTTAAGACGTATATTCATTGATTGGTTATTAATCCCTATGTTAGGGGTTAAATACCAATTTATACCACTGGTATTGGAGGCACTGTCAATAATATATATATATCTATGTATATCAACAATAAGAAAAATATGCGTCATAATTAATATATCCCTGACCTATTAAAGAAGTCAATAATCTCTAACAAGAGAGACAAAAACATTGCTTTTTTGTTCCTTGCATCAGCATATGTGCGTACGGCTCTGCAATTGTCAATGCATTAAAATATAGTGACACAGAAGGTGTTATTCACAAACCGTAGGAAACAATGGTGGATGAAGTACAGTGAACCTATGCTGATTTCACTTTTTAGGGAATCGCCACTGTGTAGATGGCCATACTTTTCACGATACGTTTCACCATAGATTCCGCTGGAGTTGTCTAGCATAGTATTCAGCGTAGGCTTAAATGGGATTCCTACCATAGTTTAATTCATAGTTCTTTAGTATAGCTTTCATCGCAGTTGCCATCAGTGTTTCGCTTGAATTTGTCTTGTGCTGTTGTGTTCTGTTTCCATCGTAGTTTGTATAGTAAGTCTATGGAGATCACCACTTTAAATTACAGGCGAATACCCACCTGTGAAACAACAGTAAGTGGAGAAGAACCACAGTTTATAAGTTTGTCACACAATGGCAGACTCAGCTCTCGTCATGTCATTCAAGTGACGCTTGCCCTCAGCCACATCATTCCGGCAACACTTGTCCTCAGCCACGACATTTCAGTGACACTTGCCCTCATCCATGTCATTCCGGCAACTTTTGCCCTTAGTCATGTCATTTCAGTGACACTTGTCCTCAGTCGTGTCATAATGTCAATGTCTGCATGCAACAGTGTCATTCTGGCGAGGCTCACTCGCGTCACTCCGGTGTCCTACGTAACGTGTGTTTTCTATAAAGCTTCATTCCACCCAGCTAAGGAGTGTTTTACAACCTATATAACCCTTCCCTTTCCTGGGGAAGTCACTCTGGTGTGGTTTCCTAGACCCTCTGCACTCCTTCGTATTGTAGGATTTTCTTTCTGGTTTAACCCTTGGCTTGCTTTCAGGCAACTCTGATTTTCTCCTTCTCTCGACCTTGGCATGTTTATGGTTTCTCCGCTGTCTGATAACCTGATTCTTTTGGAATGTTTAATGGTATATTTTCTATCACCAGCCCTAGATTTTAAATATTTTTGCCTATGCATACCCAGCTATTATAAGGACTAGTCTAATATTAGCTGTTTCATTTGCGAAGTCGGCTATGCAGTAAACCCACTGTGGCAAGTTTTTACAGCTGAACAGTGGTACAACTGTTCAGCATTGTAACCCATCGTTTGCAGAATCTGTGGCTGCCAATGTTACATTTTCCTTCTCTGGGTGGGCAAACTGCACCGTAGTCACAGCAAACATGATTTTTTTTTACTGTTGTTTTTAACGACAGTGAACATTGATGTTTAGTGAATAACACCTAGAGTAATTACAATAGATAAACAAACTATAATCAATCTAGAAAAGTCTGTTTCTTCTTCTAGATGGTACCTAATGGACCTTAATATTATAAATATTTGTGAAAAAGACACAGCAGAGGTTCAGAGGTTAGCCATCCTTTTTCCAAGCCAACATTCCAACATTCCAAAGAGAATGTTGTATGATCTGGTTGCTTTAAGCAAAAATTGCTATGTCAGTGTTTATAAGCACAGCTAAGATCTATTCACTGGAATTTACAGGTGTTTAGAGGACACAGACAAAGAAATTGACCTGAGTCAACAGCTGTTAAAATAGAAGATGTTTAATGCATATTTCTCCTGAATTTGTCCTCAGGATACTCTTTAATGAGTTGCAAGTTCGTACTTCTCCATTGCTCATCTAGGGTTTAATGTGACTTCAGTCCACACAAAATTTAATTGTAAAAAATAACCATTAAAAACAAGAACAAACACGTGATGTTCTGCTAATGTTGAGTCGCTTCTGCTTGAACTTTGGACTTGGCATAATCACCGGGACATCTCTTCGGAGCCAGGAGACATGATGCAGATGTTCAGCTATTCATTTTGCTCTGTGGATTCTGGGAATCAGACATTACTCTGAATTCTGCTTCACAATACACCATAACTGGGGATCATTAGAAATCAATGATTTCCAAAAAATGGGCCTTGTCCTTCAGCACGAAATATGTATAATGCAAACCTTCTGCAGCCCCAAAATCCTGAATAAAACAAAACGAAAAGCACAGACACTTTATTACAGTTCTACTATTTACTTGACCACAGCCTGTTGGATGTATTTAAATGGCTCCAATAATATGTTCTTTGTTTCAGGCATTTCAGCAATTATGAGCGGCTGTGTTGTGCATGTCATCTGTCTCTGTTCTAACATGTTGTCAAGACTCGAAAACCTATTCCTGCTGGATCCTTTCATACCTTTATCCTGATATATAGATCTATATATATATATTTTGTATAAAACAGAATTCTACTTTATGAATGAAGATATTACAAATATAACTATCAATTAGTAATTAAAACATGGTAATTATTAAAAAGGGTCACTACTAGGTATGATAATATATGGTATAAATAGCTCTTGCAATATCAAAATGTGAATTAACACGTTGAGCTTTCTGTTTGGTTTTATAAATCATAGTATATCGACTATATATTATAGCTCACAGATATCCATATATTAAGCCCTCGAGGATTATTTCAGATTGATTTTTCTGCAGACACGGCTGCGATGTAGTTTTGCAACCCACACCTTATGTTTCTTCCCATTTCTTTGGACGTAGCTGCTCGGCATTGAGAGAGCTCAGCACTGAGAGCAATTGGATTGGCTGCCTTCCTGTGGTCAAGTGGCAGCTGCGGCTCGGCAGGAAGTTGGCAGCCGGCATGTCACGTTGGGACCAGCTCAAAGGGAGTTGGGCACTGGAATAATGGGGCATTTAAAAAGAATCTAAAGAGTTAAAGCAGGACCATTTCTCTTAGAAAAACCGTCGTCTATTTCTCCCTCCTCCCCACACGTCGTAAATGGTTTGCAATCTGAGCATTTTCACCAGACCTCATTCTCTTTCCACAGTATACGCATACAGACTGACCTCCATCTCTGTTCCCTCTGCTGTCCCAACCCACCCTCCCCAGCAACCCAGGCCCGGTCCCTAATTTCAGCTGTCCTTTCCAGCTGTCTCCGCTTAATTCTCTTATTACTCTTACTAAGCTCAAACTTCTGGTCCTTCCCACGGAATACCTACGATATTCTTCTGGCCACCAGTTTCACCTTCCCTCTGCTCCCATTTGTTTCAGTTACCTGTGTCCCTTAGATTGTAAGCTCACGAGATGTCTGGCTGAGCACTTGGTTTAATGTGCTGTATTACCTGGACAGTTATCCTACAGGCAGGGTTGTCTTTCCTCTTGTATCATATACGTCTCCTGTTTGTGCTTCCCCATTGTAAAGCGCTACGGAATCTGTTGGAGCTGCATAAGTACTTTTAACTGTAACTGTAATTGACCTCCCTCCTGTTTTATCCCTTAAGATTCTTTTTTAACTCCCCTATATTCCAATGCCTGGCTCCCTCAACTCCGGACATACGTGATATGCTTTCAACTACCTGCCAACAGAGTCCTTCTCTCGGACGAAGGGAGAGGGGAAAAAGTACTCCGGGTACTGTGACCACTCAATTAAAATTGAGTGGTCACATTGAATAGAACGTTCCTTTAAATCAGGGCTGTCAAACACTGGCCCCTCAGATGTTTATAACTTACAAATTTCCCAGAATTCTTTCCATGCAATAGATGAACTGAGAGTTGTGGGAGTTATAGTCAGAAACATCAGGAGGTCCAGAGCTTGAGATTGCTGCTTGGAATCCTCCTTTTATCCCAATTAATCTAGGTTCTCACTGCATAAGTTAGGGGTCAAGGTGCTGGAGGTCATGAAATCACCATTAAAATATATATTAGGGCTGGGGAAATTAACGGTTAGTTAATCGATTAATCGTTAAAATTTTTGATCGATTAAATTTATTTTGATCGGGGGGACCCCATCCGCTCATGTATCGGACTCTACGAGTCTGAATCCGGAGCTGTACTGGCTTCCTTGGGCCCTGGGCGGCCCTACAGCAGCAGACCCAGGACACAGGACCCAAAGGCCCAGGCCCAAGTCCTAGACCCAAGACCCCAGGGCCCAGACTCCAGGGCCCAGGACCCAAGGGCCAGGGCCCATACCCAAGGGCCAGGGCCCAGACTTAGGACCCAGGGCCCAGACCCAATACCCAAGAATATCAGCTAAAAGTAGTTGGATCTGTATGTGCGTTATAATTAATCGATTAAAAAAAATTTGTTTAATCGAACACGAAAATTTTAATCTTTACCAGCCCTAATATATATAGATTTTGTTTTCATGTTTTGCACTGCACCTGTGGATTACTATACTTAATCCTTGAAAAATAGGGCAAGTGTCAAAAAACAAAACAAACAATAAAAAATAATTGGATCACAGCATACATAGAAATCATGCCAAAGTAATAATGCGCTAACAATTTTTATTACCTTTTGTAATAAAGTACTTTTTTCTGTTTATAGTAATGTATAGAATGTAAAACAGAACAGGGAATAAAATATTTCTAGAAAAATAAAAAATGTGGGAAAATTATGCAAATGACTGACATACTGCTTAAGCAGCAAGATAAGGTACTAAATATGTTATACCTAAAACTAATTTGAATTTCTAATGCATAACCTATATGAAGCCGCGTGCAACTTGTTGGAAATTGCTATTCTCTCAGCCATCAGAGATGCAGAATGGGTAAAAGCATGACTGGCATTCATAATACTTATTAAATTTGGTTTTTAAAACAGTCATGGGGCTTAGGTTGTAGAGTAAGATAATAGGTTCTAAATTTCTGTACGCGGTAGAACAGATAGTGACACCAGTTTATAAATTGGGGACTATGTCAGCTCCAGTAGATTGGTCCTGCTTTCTAGGGAAAGGAGGCAGAACTAAGAAGGAGAAAAAGCACCGCAGAGAGTAGCTACTCTTATTTCCCAATAAGTAAGCTTATATTCCGACAGAAAGGGCACATAAACGATGTGAAGCATCTGAAATATCTGACACGGAAAATAATTTCTGAGATTCAGTCTGAAAAACAGTGGAAGAACTGTAACGATGAAGGCCTTTAATAAGATGCTTGTTACGATTGTTTTGAACTGGAAAAATTATTCAATGAATCTAAACCCTGCTTTCCTCTGGATTTTTTGAATAATAAAACATTTACTTAAGCCTGCGTGGTGGACTATGTCATCCTGACTGCAGGTGGGCCTAAATGCCGCATTGCACCAAATCACAGCCCTTGGCTTTCTGGTAACTCCTACAGTCTACCTCCTCTTCTCTGCAGCTAATCAAAGTCATTGGCTTCAGGGGGACTGCCTGAGTTCAGACCCGTATGCCTCCCTGCATACCCCTTGTGTATGGGTGCTAACGGTCTTTCTTTTCTCCTGCCTCTCACCCTTGCAGTCCATCTTAAACACATAAGCACGGCTTATCCACCTCACCTGTCGCACGGTCTCTGCTGCCCCTCTTTGTGAGTCCCTGCACTGGCTCCCCATCCATGGAAGAATTAAATTCAAATTACTGACCTACAAAACCCTCCCTAACTCCGCTCCTCACTACCTGACCTCACCAAATACACCCCAACCCGTCCCCTAAGATCCAACATCGATCTACTTCTGGCATCCTCTGTCATCACCTCACAGACTACAGGACCTTTCTTGCACGCATCAGACTGTCTCCAAATCTGATTTCTTTTAAACACTCCCTAAAGACACTTCTATTTAGAGAAGCCTACCACCCAACTCTGCAATAACCATCCAACTAACCAATAACCGTCCTCCACTCTCTACATTTGCCATCATTCTCATCATTGCAGTCCTCCTCTCCTGTTTCTCACCCCTCCCCCATCTAGATTGTATGTTCCCACGGGAATAGGGATCTCATCTTCTCCCTGTATCTGTTAGAGAAATATTGACTTGCCTGATTGGTGTATTGTAAAATTGTCTGTTACCCATTGTACTTCTACAGCACTGCGGAATGTGTTGGCGCTTAACAAATAAAATAATAATAACAAAAGAGTAATGAGCAGCAGGTCTGGCTATATAGCAGATTACTTGATAGAATCACTCCTTCTAAAAACAGAGGAGGACCCTAGGGGTTAATTATCAGCCTAGTCAGACCCCACCCCCCCTTATTTTAGGCTTAGAAGTGATAGAAGCTCACTCCAATTTTACCACCAGGGTCTCTTGGTGTGCTCTGCCAGACATACAGCACTCTGCCGAGTGCTCAGCCAATCCAATGCGTCTTAATGCAGGATACATTGAGACGCACTGGAAAACCGCCAAATGTTCCATTCACAGCCTGTGTTCTTTCACTCTCCCGGCTGAGTGTATTGGAGGTCAGAGCTTTCTTAGTTATGTTTGGCGTTGCAAAACAAAAATTCAACAAAAGTTAGCTTTTATGCGCGCATCGTTGGGAATGGGTTTGCAATTATAGGGTCAATATATTTCTTCTGTAACCACCTGTGGAATATGCTGCTCTCTGAAGATGACGGCCCATATTACAATGTTCACGCTAAAACGGGGACGCTAAGGAGAAACCTGCAGGTTTCTCCTTAGGCTAGGGACAGATGAGCGCATTTTCTGCGGCCACCGTCAAAATGTACGTCGATGCGTGCGCACGCATTTTTTCACGGAATACGCTTAAGTGGTCAGACGACCACAGTCGCACAGTCGCAGGTACTCACCAACGCAATTCTAGGGAAATCCGGCTGTTTGAACGTTATGTAGGCCGCACACTAGCAGCGTCTGACGTCTCCTAATCACGCACACACGCTGCCATGCGGCCGCAGCGCACTCTGTACGTCTGTAGCAGCGGTTTCACGTTCTGAGAAAAATGCGTTCATTTGCCGGTTGCGTGGTGTCGGCGCACTTTTGTACGCACGTACTGCGTATATTGGCCGTTATGTGCTGCTACTGCCGCCGTGATTTAGTGCGCCTGCACGCGCGTTCCGACTGCCCCACTCTGACCCTAGCCTTAGCGTCCCCGTTTTAGCGTGATATTACGGTACAGGCACTAAACCAACCAGCAAACTGCACAGTAACACGGCACTAAGCCTCGGGATGCTCGCGGCAGCGCTAAGCGCCGCTGTGAGAATCCTCTCCATGGAGTCCATAGGACTTCATTGAGGCTAACGCTGCCTGGTCACATGACCTGCTGGATCTTGCCTTGCGAGATCCGTCAGGTTGGCGTAGTGATCTACAGAGGGAGACTGGGGACTTTTTCCCCCCAGTCTCTCACTGCTCCCGGCGGCAAGAAGAAGTGGATGGAGTTGCCGTTCTCGCCTCTGGATGGGGGGTGAGTATGTGATTTTTTTTTTTTTGGGGGGGGTTCAGCTGGTGCTGACTGATTCCACAGAATCAGTTAGCACCAGGTCCTAGCTGTGGTTACCGTTCATGTTAACCGCAGCAGGACAGGAAATAGCATTAGGACTTTGTAATCCTAACGCTAATTAACACTTTGCGCTCCCCATATTAAGTATAGGGAGCGCAAAGTACAGTAACCACGCGCTGAAAAGCGCAAGATCCCAAACGCCAGCGAGTTTTTTAACTCGGCGTTCGGATTGTAATATGGTCTGCCCGTGCTAGGGCAACCATTGCTAACGTTGACGCTCTCACAGGTGAGCGCTAACGTTAGCGTTATGAATGTAATGGGGCCCAACTTCTGGGATGCGCTAAACAAAGATGGATCTCATGGAAACCTGACAGAATTTAACAAACACAGCAGATAAAAATAAAATTCTGGATTCAATTTTAATAGTGACAAAGACTGTATTATCTTACACTGAGATGATTTATATAAAATATATATACGAATGCTAGATTAGAAATAGGGAGGAAATGTTATGCTACAGTGGACTTGCGTTTCACTTTAACTGAATGATATAATTTTTAACCCCTTCAATATCACAATCAAGTATACCTGTTCTCCAAAAGCACCAGCAGGTGCCAGAAGAACAAGTATATTCAATCTGTTTTTTTTCTAGAGGAATGCAATGTAATATAGTTTAGCTTAAATGAAATTCACTTCCGATGGCTCCATAATTAATAATTATTGCTACACTGACATGCTTTGCTTCTTATTTTTAAGGTGTGCTTGTGCGTAAATCTTTGTCTTTGTGTGACATATTTAATTGGGTAGACCTATCTGCTACCTCTTTTATCTATTATCAATAAATGTTATGTTTTATTATTACCCATCTCCATATCTCTTCCTTTCTTTACTGCTGTTATTATTGTATGTAGTTGTCATCATGCCCCATGACTCAGTGTTTATTTGTATATTTTAATGTTACGTGTTGAATCTGCCTTTTGCTGCTTACAGTTATTATTTAATAGCTATTTTGTTCCTGCTGGGTTTCCTTAGCCTTGCTGCATCCAGCTAGCTCCACCTCTTTTTGCTCAATCTAGTTCTGAGGTAATTACTGGTCATCTATCAGCCATCTTAGCTCAATGCTGGACAGAACTAATGTCTTTTCACCTGCATTGCTGTACACTATTACAAAGATTGTCAATCTGATCATTAAAGTTTTAAACTGGATTCATCTTTCTACGTGTCAGTTTTGCTGAGCTGACACTGTCTGCTGAACTTTCATTGTGTGAGTACTGGTCAATACAGACTTAGCTAGTCTCAAGCACCAACGCCTCACAGCTTTGCTAGGGAGGCAGAATAGTAGCATTAACACATGCAAAGAGCTATATTTTCTCTCGTGGGAATAAAAAGGATTATTGAAACCAGATTTCTAAACATAAAAGAAAGATGGTTAAAAAAAATCGAATATTTAACAAAGACGTAAATGTAATTAACAAAGCTATCCCAAAATTATTTGTTAAATGTTATGTTTTAGAAAAAAAAGAGTCCTGTAAAAAATTGATTCAGAGCTGGAACAAAATTGTGAATTTAGATGTCATACAGCTTAATATACAAATAGCTGATGTTGAAAGCTGTGCCCAAAGGGTGTAATTACTGCTTTCTTAATAGAAATGGTCTTTTCTAATCATCAGCCCTAAATTCCATTTGGATTAAAAACCTTATGGGGATTTTTTTCTTTCATTGACCATAATTGAATGGTATGAAAAATGTAATGTGTAACATAAAATTTGAAATAACAAAATATAGATGCATTCCCCAATCTGAAACATTGATTTTTAATCCAACGTGTGTGCCATAAAGATTTTTTTCCTTTTTTCCCCCCTTATTAACATAGTTTTCCCTACCATTTCATGGAATACAAATATGAAATTACAAAAATGTCTCTTATTCCTATCCAAGAACTGGATCATAACGCAACTGATATTGCGGTCATTTTTCACGGCAAAGACTTGTGTCTGCTGCAGAGGCATCAAAAGAACAGGTTCATAAAGAAAGGCTGATTAATTTAAGTCAGTATTTAAATTAATGTCTTTGGCAAACATTTAAAGGAATTTACATGGTTAGGTTTCAACCCCTGTTTGGCATGCCTGCAATGTGTGACAGCCTTCCCAAGTGGAGGGCTGTCGTCTGCTAGTTGGACTGTCCATCAACTTGCATTGGACAGTTTTTTCAGGGATTAGGGCAGTAGTGCACAGATCTGTATATTTAAAGTATTCCTTTCAGGTAAAGACGAGGGGTTGGGGGGGTAATATTTCACTAACGTTGCTGGTACTGATGAAGCTGAGATAGGTTTGAGGAAACGCGTCTGTGGATGCTGGCAAAACTCTTTTATATGTTTCACACCTTCACACCTATTTGATTTTAATATGATCCACCCTTGAAAAGTGGATTTCAAGACACACCAGAGACTGGATCACAACTCAGATGCTAAAGTTTGCACTAGAGATGTGCATGGCTGAATAATTTGTTTAGTTTATTTTTCATTTTAAAATAATTACGTTAATAATTTTGTTTCATTTCCTTTTGGATTGATTTAGAATTTCATATCGATTCGAATTGAAATATCAAATTATCAATTCGATAGTTAATATATCAATTCGAATTTCAGATCACTAAATAAAACCCCAATTGATCAAATTTTGCTTTTAAAAGACAAGCTAGGGTTAAATATTAAGCGGTGTCACAGATTTAGTATTTGAGTCAAATTAAACAGTGAAACGAAATTCATGTTTCATAAAGTTGTTTGCTGACTATTACTTGTATTGTAAGTTAAGATCAATTCGATAGTTGATGTCAAATTCAATTCGATAGTTGATATCAGTTAGAAAAATGCCGAAAAAATACTAAAAAATTAATTTAAAAATGGCTGTTTGCTGCAATTGAAAATTATAAATGGTTTAAGAAATATTTAATAAAAACGGGGATTTTAACATTGAAAACTATGGTGGAAAAAAGCCTAGCATCTGCATTAGTTAAAAAGTGACCTGTTCGGTTTTTTTTCTTTCGTTTTAGACCTTTTGGTTCACTTTTTTACTTTTTATATCATTTTTTTTTTTTTTTTTTCTCCATATCAAATGATTTGGACCAGTTGGTTCCGTTTTTGATCGTTTTGTTCTGTTTTTTTCAGCATTTCCTATCATTTGCATTCCATTTTATTTCGTTTAGGTCCCATAACGAAATGATTTTGTTTGTGCTGAAACTTTGATTCGTAATTTCGGGCGGCCGATATTTAATTTCAGAAATGCTTCCGAAAGAACGAAAATGGTCAATTTCGTACAAAATTCAATTCGGAACGAAACTAATTGCACATCCCTGGTTTGTACCTTTCTTTAACTTCCACTCCACAAGAACTTCCCTAGTGAGATTGTGCTGAAGGGAAATCACTGAAATGAGCACCAAGCATTTGGCCAAACATCATTATTATTATTATTATTATTCTTTATTTATAAAGCGCCAGCATATTACGCAGCGCTGTACAATAGCACAGTATAGACAGGGTTACAATACATTGAACAACATTTGACAAACAGTACAGGAGGAGATGAGGGCCCTATTCCCGTAGGAACTCACAATCTAGGAGGGTTGGGGTTGGAAACAGGAGGAGAGGACTGTAAGGTGAGAGTGATTGATGGTTGTGTCAGTGAGTTGGGTGGTAGGCTTCCCTAAATAGGAATGTTTTCAGGGAGCGTTTGAAGGAAGAGAAATTAGGGGAAAGTCTGACAGTACGAGGGAGAGCGTTCCAGAGAGTGGGGGCTGCGCGTGAGAAATCCTGCAGTCTATCATGGGAAGAGGTGATGCGGGGAGAACCAGTCTTCACCTACCCTGATTTTGACTGGGACGCCAAAATAAAGAAGAGGAGGAGGACGGAGAGAGGGAGACTCCCACCACCATCTATACTGAGAGTTCAGATAAGCCCTCTTAATTTTACCTTCTGGTGCGCAGATTTTATGATCCTATGCAGGAGTGTCAATGTATCAATGGTGTACACTATGATTGTCATTTTCTACCACAGGTGTCCTTGAATGTGTTTTTTTATGTGAAGATTTCCATGCGGAGGAAGGGGCAATAAGGACTCCCTGTGGTTTTGTATTTACCCTTATTAATAGATTAGTGTGTGCGGTGTGGGTTGTGCTCTCAATCTGCTATATAACCATGAATGTAATTAGCTATATAATATTTTCAATAAGTACACTACACTTATATTTCCCAAGGGGGGGAAAATCCATATCTTATAGAGCAAATTGCTTTGGAACAAAGTGCACACTATAATGAGTAGCATTAATAATGCTTAAAGTGGAGAAGATAGTTATCTCTATTCAAGGTCATTGATAAAGTGCTGCCAAGTCCTTTAGGAAAACTTTAATTAGTCCCATTCTCCCTATTTCTGTCCGAACTGCTCTTTATAATATATAGAGCTGGAGGCTGGGCCAATATTGAGAATTTTTCATTGTCAATTTACCTGTAAGCTTTTTATAACCCGAATATGGTTTTTAGAGGTCAATTTCAGAATTTTTTTTTCACCTGTTATTTGTGCATACAAAAAATATGAAGAACTTGATAATGTAATCTACTTTCACCGATTTTACACTTCCTTGTTTGAATTACGAGTCGTATTTTAAATCCTGTAAATGCGAATCTTACTGCAAATCCCCAAAATTTGTGTCTTTAATAGAAATATTACAGTACAGTCTTGCAAGTTGTAAATCTCATAGTGGAAAAGAGAAGTAGAGCGTTGCTGCTGTTAATATAACATAATACAAAATGTTAAAGTACGGGCTTGCGCATTATTACGGTGTAAATGTTAATGTACGGACTTGCGAGATTTAAACTTACAGTACAGAGTTTGTGCGTTTTTACTGTAAATGCAGATGCTGATTAGGGGTTTACGGTGAGACGCACATTTCCAGGTTATAAGATTAAAACACATGGGGCTAGATTATGAACCTAGAGCTAAAATGGGGACACTAACAGGGAAAACATGTGCTTGCAGATTTCCCTGTAGAGTCTCTATTTTAGAGTTAGATTCCAGGGCAGGCGCTATCACGGCACCTTGTCCTTGAACGGATCGTTACCCTCGGTGATGCGGCGGCACAGAAGCGCTACCACCATCAAGTATCACCTCCTGGAGTCGCCATTGGAGGGTTGCTCTGCCGGGCTGCCAGCCCTGCACAATCTCGCTCTCTCGAGATCGCACAGCGCCACAGAGTGATCGTGAAGGGAGATGCTAAAATGGGGATGCTGATAGAGAAAACTTGTGCCTGCAGGTTTCCCCTTAGCATCCCCGTTTTAGCACCATATTACAGGGTAGGCCCTGATTCAGGTAGCGCGCCAACTCGGAGCGAGTATCACCTCCTGGAGTCCACATGACTCTATTGAGGGCTGTGCTGCTGGGCCTTTAACCCTGTACGAGATCATGCAGGGCTGCAGAGGGATTCGCAGAGAGAGACTGGGGACTATTTGTCCCCAATCTCACTCTGCTCGTGGCCTGGAGAAGAGGTGGAGCGGGCCACTGTTCTCGCCTCGGGATGAGAAGGGAGTATTTGATTTAATGGGAGGGATTCAGAGGGTACTAAATGATTCGGCAAAAGCAGAATAATTTAGCACCAGTTTTTAGGATTATCTAAATTTTAGGTTTGTACATCAGTGTGGTAATTAGCGTTAGGACTTTGCAATACCTTACTTATTTAAATGCTAATTACTGATTGCGCTCCCCATGTTAAGTATAGGATTAGCAAAGCACAGTAAGCTCCTGGAAGCCGGTGCAATCACCGATGTGCTAAAGTTTTTTTAACGGGTTTAGCTTTAGGAATGTAATATGCGTTTAATGCATTAAAGTCACTTATCCTAGAGTTAACAGTTACACATCCGAACGCTACTGTTAGCGTTCAGTATGTAATCTAGCCCTCAATGCGTAATCTCTGTAGAGCAAGAGCTGGAGCAATACATTTAACGGTGCTACAATCGTCCGGAAAGCCATTTATCAACTCCTTTAAGCATTTGATACTTTTTCAGAAATCGGCATACTGTTTTAAACTCAAATTTAATCACTAACGCTAATATTTCTAATGAAATGTATAGCCATGTGAGTGCCGATATTTAACCACTTCGATGCTGAGGACGCGCTGAGCGCGTCCTCAGCATTCCCGCTGGTATGCGGAGGACGCGCTGAGCGCGTCCTCCCATTGGGGTCAGCGTTCGGCCGGGTTCCGGCCGATCGCTGGCCCCCCCGGTGCATCCGGAACCGCAGCCGCCGGTATTAGGTGTCATCGCGGCAGCGCGATGACACCTAATTCAGGCACCCCCCCGCATGTGCGGAGGAGGCGCCTGAAAGGGAGGGGGGGAGGTCCTTCGGACCTCTCTCCCTCCCGATCGGCGGCTCTGCGGGGGTTAACCCAGGCATCATTTGGAAAGGCACAGCCTGCCTTTCCAAATGGTGCCTGGCATTAACCCCTGGGGAGCTGGATCGCGAATCGGCGCTGAAAAGCGCCGGTTCGCGATCCTTTCCCGGAGCTGGCCGACATCTTGGATGTCGGCCAAGCCTCCGGGAACTCCCCCTGAGGACTGGCGTCATCGTGTGTAGCACGATGACGCCAGTCCTGGACTTAACCCCTAACTGCCACCAACTGTGGAGATAGGGAGTTCATTGGAACTCCCTATCTCCCGATCCGTGGCAGTTAGGGGTTAATGTTTGGTATGGTTGGATCGGCCAGAGCATGGCCGTTCCAACGATACCAAACACTAGTGTGAAAAATGTTGTAAAAAAAAAAAAAAAATGAAAAATAAAAATAAAAAACAATTTTAAAAAAAATTATAAAAAAAAAAATAAACACTTTTTTTTCTTTTTTTGTTTTGTTAATGCAGCAATATTGTTCCCATTTCAATTATAATGTGAACAATGATGCTGCACTAACGATTTTTGTATGCGGTGCGTTTGTTAAAAATAGTGTAATTTTCCCCAAAAAAAAATGTAACGAGACCCCATCTCTAATTTTTTTAACAAGCGCACCCCATACAAAATATAACCGCAATTGCTCGCATGTTAAAATGTGAAAAAAAAACACTTTACACATTGTAAATTATTGAAAATACATATTTTATTGCATTTTTTGTTATAATATACAGACATGACATAACGTATACATATAATAATGACATATTATGAATCTACCGAGTCTGACGGAAAGAACGATATATAATATGTCTGGGTCATATACTAAAATAAGCCTTCAAAACACGTTTAAACATGATGAGCAAAACCGGTAAAAATGACCTCAGCACAGGGGCAGGAAAAGCCTCAGCAGCGAAAGGGTTAAGGTGAATTTGTATCAGGAAGCGAAATGACGGTAACCCCAGATTTTAATTCCCCCAAATTGAAAAATTGGCCACAACGTAGCTGTAAAAGGTCTTGATTTTGGTCATCAGGCTGAATTAAATCGAGGCCCATGTTTCAAATATTTGTGATACAGGATAGTGTATGTTGTTTACATTTTTTTTTTGGTTTGGTCCAAACATCATATCCGTAAAGGTTGCAAAAACAAATGAAGCATTGAAGTTGTGCATCTATAGATAATTGTAATTGCTACACATCTTTGCTCATTCTTGATACAATAATGCTTTTAGATATGTTTAACTGTTTAACTGTTTATCACATTTTCCAAATGTTACGATAATATTTTTATGAGTGTTAATGAAGGGCGTTAAAGGGAGACTCTCACTGAATTAAAGTGCACCGGTCTTGCCCATGTGCCTATGTGTTGTTAAAGATCAATTCAATAGCTCATTCGTTGGGGAGATTTCACTGACTGGACATACCACGTTCATTGTTGGGCGCTACACTCTTTCCTTTCCCTGGGCGGAGCTTACTGTCAGGCTGCAATTGAGTGCATGGAGTGCGGTGAGAGCTGTCCTGTAGGAGGGCCCTTCTGCTAAGGCTAGGGTCAGACGAACGCATTTTTCACGTTGTCCGTGAAAAAGTGCGTTCAAACGAACGTTCGTATTTTTCCCCGGAATACGCGATAGCGGTCATACGATGAGCCTTTTCGTCCGTGATTTTGTACGGATCATCAATAAAACACTTTTTGTGTCTGGACATTATGTTAGCCGGACATTAGCAGTGTCTGATGTCTCCTAATCACACACACACGCCGCTATGCGGACGCAGCGCACTCTGTACGTCAGTAGTAGCGGTTTGACGTTCTCGAAAAAATGCGTTCGTTGGCCACTTGCGTTGCACGGATGAACTTTCGTGCGGCCGTTCGTCGTATGTTCCCCGGCATTGGACGTCATTTGCTGCTAGCACGGCCGTGATTTTGTGCGGCTAAACGCACGTGAAAAATGCGTTCGTCTGACCCTAGCCTTACAGCTGTCACTCACCCTGGCAGCATGCCACTGGAAATGCTCATTTTTTAGCAAAAAAAACATCTAGACACCTGTAAGTAATGATTCCCTGTCAAGTGACCCCAAATTAAGTTGGACGTAAATGTGCACTTTAATAATTTTAAATATTTAATAGTAACACTAAAAATGTATTGTTAGTTTTATCTGTAGATACTACAAAACACTTTGGGTTTCTTTTTGGCCCCAACCCACTGGAAGCTGCTCATTTTCCCACTTGAATATGAAGGAATGGGTTATTGAAGTTCCATTTCTTCTTATAAAGTATAGATGCAAAGTATAATAAATGAGAATTATGAATCATATTTAATATATCGTTCAGTGCTTACTGTGTATGAAAACAAGCACTTTCAGTTTGATCTAATCTCACCCTGCAGTAACGTATAATTCTTTATTAAGATGCTAAATATGAAGCCGGAGTTTGGATCTGCAGCAACGTACGCCACGATTAGAGTAATAACTTAAATGTTTACAGCTGTGACATTTGAGAGTTGCATCTACATTGCATAACACCCGATTAAACTAACGAACACATATAAAGACAGAAAGAGCAATATGCGTATGTCTAACGTGCAAATGTGTAGTATGTGTATTTTTGGGAGACCCTGATTGTGCTGAAGGTGTAAAATGACTACACAACAAAATCCAATTAATACTATTATATTCAGATTGTATCACATTCAGGGTTATTGAGAGAGCGGCAAAAACCAGGCGAATGGCTGGAGAAGTGAAAATTCTAGGCCAAAATAGCCAAACCAGAAAAATTCTCCCATTTATTTCACTTTCTAAATTGGCTATTTGGTCTAGATTGTTCATTCTCCTGGCAATTCTCCTGGTTTTCACCTCTCTCTGAATAACCCTGTATGTTTCTTGTCTGTATCCCCATTCTTCGAAACCCCTGCGGAATCTGTTGACACTATAGAAATGCTTGTAACGCAACCGATTATGTTAGTGTTGATTCAGTTTGGCAATTTGAAATTATGGATGCTTCTGAATCGCCAAACCCTTGATATTCGGCCAAATTTATAAATACGATCCAAACCGAATAGCACAAGTCTAATAAGTACTGCAATACGAGAGACCCACCCATTAAAAATGATTCTGCTTTTACAGACGTATACATCCTTGTTTCATGTGTTTATCCACAACGAACCAAAGGACACCCTTTCGGAGAAAATGTCTTCCTTTTTTACAGTAGTATTGTAAGTGCATTGAAGGTGCTTTACAATTGCTACTGGCTTTTGTATATGTTTAATGTTTCATTGACCGCATCCTCCTTTTTATCTTGTTTATGTAAATGCTTTGCATATCTGGTAATATCAACACACTTGTACTAGCCTTGTGGTGACCTTCTATAGACTCTAAAATATATGCATGTCCATGAATCTACATAAACTCAAGCAAGAAATGGGAAACTAAAGCCATGTACCTTTTGTTGGATTACACATTGCCCGGGTCATAATAGGGCGGTGTACTTGTCTTATCTGAACTAGACAGTAACTACTACCATGCAATTCATGACATACCTACTGAAAACAAACATCATTTACAAAAGCATCAAGAGCAATATATGGAGGTCACCTGTTGATGTTAGTAAAGGAAATGATTGGGCAAACTGTTACAAATGGCAATAGTTCCTTAATAATGTAGACATGGCTGGTTTATGTATTTAGGATCCTGCGTCACACATGGCCCACTTTAATTTTGAGAACTACTAATTCAACAAATACAAAATATAAAATGGTTTTATAATTTTGACACTTAATAGACAAAGATAACAATGTGTACGAGAGCGATGAGAATGTGCATTGACCCCAACGGCCAGCCCATCAGTGTGTCTCAGGGCATCGTGTCCTCTCTGTGCAATACAGACACATTGATAAATCCCAGTCTCCCTATATTATGTCCTCTCATTACACTGTGTAATCTCTGTAAATTGTAGACAATACAAGGGTTTTGTGTCCTCTCTTTGTATTATGTGTGAGGCAGACATATTGGTAAAGCCCAGGCTCCCTGTATTGCGTCCTCTCTGTGTAATATGTGTAATGTAGATATATTGGTAAATCCCAGGCTCACTGTATTGTTTCCTCTCCATGTATTATTTATAACGCAGACCTGTCAATAAATTCCACACTCCCTGAATTCATAGGGATCGTCACGGATCCCCCTAGGGTCTATGATACTGGTCCCTGTACACAGTATACTATCTACCACTCCGACCCTTGGATGGTCAGTAACGCTAAATACCTTCTGGGAACAGAAATTGTAGCACCCTGCAAGGGTTGACAGACACCAGAACAGGTAGATAGACTAGCCCATGTAACAGAGGTCTTATCGCCAGGATAGTTGGTCAGCCAAGGGTGACACTCAGAATGGGGTGGTCAGGAATAGACAAGTCTGAACACAAGACAGGGTTCACATAAATAACCGGGTCAGTACACATAGAGAGTTCATTAATAATAGTTAACGTGAATACAAATCGCAATAGCACTGAGGGAAAGGAAAAACCACACCAGGGCAATGAGTGTGCCTGAGCAGACTGACTTGAAACCCGGTGGCTTCACATCATCACGGCGCGCCCCGCCCCCTGACCACCCAAGTGACCGCCGCAGGCTTGCATATCACTCAGCGCCCGAGCAGCGAGGACGGCGTGGCCGAGCGTCGGGCAGGGTCCTGGACGCTGGACGTGACAGGGATTAGGGGTTTGTGCATCATGAAGTACACAAGCTACCCCCAACAACACCACTGCCTATCCCTTCCCTATCAAATACATCATCAAAGTAACTTCTTCCCTCTCAAGTTCTTAAACAAAGGTACATGTTTTCTTATTTTTGTAAATCACTGCAGTGTGAAAGTCCATGGATGATAGGAAGTGAACTGACAGTTCTTGTCTTGTCAAGTTACCGGTAAAAAAGATTGTCGATCTAAGCATATCAGGATTGTGTAATACGTACCTCTCAGATCTGTATTGCCTTCTAGTTCTGCTGGTTGCAATAAATTCTTCAGATAATGGGTACCTTCATCTTGAGGTTTCTATATAATATTCAATCATTTCGACTTTTTACATTAATTTCAGGTCTCGTCTTGTGCCCTTTCCATTTTTACAAAGAAAATAGTGCTCATTGAACTTGCTACATGCATACACATTCCAGAGACTGTTCCTTTCCCTTATAATACCTTCACCCCATGGCCAATCTGCATTACCTTCTTCCTTCTGAATTGCAAATCCTTTAATACATATTTCTGAACTGTATAATCATTTAGAATGATATTCAATAATATTAAATTGTTAAAAAAAATAGTAAAAAAATCTGACACCATGGTAAAGAATAATTTAACACCGGGATATAAAGCATTGTCCCTCAGAACCCTATCGGGAAAAGCCTTCCTTATCAGCATTACTGTTATGGGTTTGTAAAGCTTTCTCTACATTTAACAAATTGTCTCATTTATCTTGTGTCCAAAACTCTACTCATAAGGCTAAAATTTCTCTTTTTCTTGAAAGAAATTTAAAACTGATGATGTTACCTTGAAGCTTCCATTGACTTCACCATCAGTCTTTAGCCGTTCTCTTTAGGGGATTGAAAGAACAATTCTTACACTTGTGATTCTATTGTATAAATGTTTTTCAGAACTTATTTTCTACATTCAGGAACCGTTTCAGTCGTTTAATGGGATTTTTGGGGAGGTATTTTGGCTCACATTTGAAAATGCACTAACCCCATGGTTGCATACTTGTGAGGATATTTGGCAAGGGATTATTTAATGGAAAGATTTTGGTTTACAGGTAGGGCCGGCCACTCCATGGGTCCTGGTGGGACCAAGGTTCCAGGCAGCACTTTTACAAGGGTGTCGACTGTCGAGCGGGTACAACAAATCCAAATCCCTGTTCACTGTCCGGGGATTTGGATTACTGCACTCTGCGTTCTCTCGCTCTCAAAACAATGCGGGCTCTGCTTCCACAGAGCACAAACAGCATAGAATCTCTCGCACTGAACTCTGACGGTGCCTCACCTGACATAAAATCCAAATGCTACTGACACAGCATGAAATGTGGTGAAGGAGGTGCATAAATGAATTCAAGAGAGGATGGGTCTCTGTCTTTGTGTCCAAAAAACATTGCACATGCCCTGTTCTACTGCCCATCTCCAGCCAGTGCCTCTCCAGCCAGTGACCCAAGTATTGGGATGAACATAGATGGAATATTTATTGCTTATTAACTGTAAATAATCATAAACAGTAAATTTGAATGCTCTTTATCTTGAACCATCTAAGAAACCCCCAAAAGTGCAGCTTGGTACCTAAAATGTGGGGAGGCAGGATCAATTCAACCAGCCTGCACACACAATATACGTGATTACTATAACCATGGACGTTTTGGCCTTGTTATTGGAGTGTACCTGACATATCTGTCTACTGTCACTAATCAACATTTTTGATCTCATGCTTACTGAGATAGTGACCCCCTGCTCCCTGCTTGCCTTCCTTATCTTTTTGCAAAACAACCCATATAGATACAGTTGTGAAAATCCACAGACTAATGTACAACTAATCACACTATCAGTGAGGGAGCAGATGGGACTGTCAAGATGAAAAGTAATATACTATACTTTATTTACATAATACCAGCAGGTTGCACAGTACTATACACGACTCAAATTTGTACACAACTTGCCTTGCTAAGTATGATTTCTATTCTAAAGATACAACATAAATTTATGAATGTACACAAGTACTAATTTTCACAATATCTCTCCAAGCTGTCACGTTATAGGTCGCCCATTAGGTTATTGTAGATTATGTGCCATATTGTGACATGTATTTTGCCTGTATTGTTGCACCACGGTCATACCCCATATCTCAAATTTGTACTACTGTAGCCAGGAGTGACATTCTCATTCGTAAAATTCCAGCATGTCCTTATGGTTATAAATGATTTATGCCACCGGTTCGGTAGCTTCGGGTCAGGAACAACGGTGCCATAACAAAGCAGCTCTTCATTTTTACAGTCACAATGCATCAAGCTTATATCAGTAATTAGAGAGGAGACAGAAAACGACAATCCCGACAGACAAACCGAGCATACAAAACATGATATGCAAGCGTCGCTAAAAAGAGTAACCGGCTGCTGTGAGCGGCATGCGCCGGGTGTCATTATGGAAGGTGAAAAGGAAAAATAAAACATCTAAGATGTAATAAAATATTATCATCCCTTCAATCAAAAATTTCCTCTTCTCCAAACGAAGCCTTTATCAAATTGTCTCTTAAGAAAATGAGATTTACTGTATTGAGAAAGTATTCAGATCCCATTTTTTTTTCACATTTTTGGCATTGCAGCCTTATGCTAAAATATTTTAAAAAAATTTCCGATTTGTCTACACTCAGTACTCCATATTGAGTAAGAAAGTAATAATTGTTAATAACAAATCACTCTTATAGAAAAAAATGTAAATATCCCATATATTGCGTTCCCTTACACTTTCCATTAATGCTTATTTCAAAGAACTTTTTTAATTATATGGTTGTACGAGCTTCAAGAAATACGTGAGACATACAGGGTTATTCAGAGAGCGTGAAAAGCAGGAGAATGACTGGAGAATGGAAAATTCTAGGTCAAAATAGCCAAACCAGAAAAATTCTCCCTTTCATCTCACTTTCCAAATCGGCTATTTTGACCTAGAATTTTCCATTCTCCAGTCATTCTCCTGCTTTTCACGCTCTCTGAATAACCCTGCTAGAATGCGGTTCTCATCTCAAAACATAAGTGATTGACCACCTAGGTACATAGTTAACTTGAACTATACAGAACTATACGTATCGCCTATCTAACACTACCCCTGCTACATCGCCTTCCCAGCACACCCATATAACCCCAAAGAGTTGGGGGATAGGACTGAAAAGGATCTGAAGAGAAATGGAGGGAAGGTTAGGAAGGATATGAAGAAGGAGGGGAGAGGAAAAAGAAGGAAGTGGGGGAAATCCCTTCCTGCCGACCTGACCTGACCCACCAACCTCCAAGAAAAGGAGGTCAGCACACTACACTGCATACCATTCAATTCACTCACCCATCAAAATCCTCCCATAGATCCCAGCCTTTATTCAATATTTATCAGGAGAGAATGTATATTTCAAAATGACATGGGTCTGTACTTTACCACACTGTATTTAACCCTTCACCAGCATTTCCTTTTTTCTGTTGCATATGGTAGTCAGGTAGTTTTTGACCCAATATATTAATCCAACCTCAATACATCGTTGCTACCCTAAAGAATACATGTGCGCGCTCTAGCTTTTCAACATGCGTGACGTACAAGAATTATCTTTTATACTTTTTTTATTGAATTCACAGTAAAATTTACAAAATTTTTATATTTTTTTTAATCTTGTTTAACACATGATCAGGGTTACCGCCTTTACTTATAAGGAGTGTGAAGTAGTCTTGGGCTAGTTCTTTTTGGATTTACTAGATCTTCAAATTTAATTAAAAACATTGCAAAAACTTGTCATAATTTATCAAATTTGGACCAAGCAGAAAAGGTGCACAAGGAATTACTAAAGAAAATGTTGTTTTAGGGCATGAATTAGTTTTGGCTAGTTCTTGTGTAAAGCAATAATGGGTGATGTGACGTAAGTCATTTTGAACTTGGGGTGCATGGGCATGGCGGCATATATATTTTTTTTTTGAGAAAGTATTTTACCAGGAAGGATACATTGAGATTTCTCTTGTTTTCAAGTATGTCCTGGATAGTGAGCATGTACCGTTAGGTGTCTTGCCCAAGGACACTTAGTGGAGAGGTGCTCGTTGAGATCGAACCCATGACTCCACAGGCTCACTCGACGCAGAGCAGTGATGTTACCTCTACTCCACCCAGCCGTTGTAGGATGTAGGACTCCTAATCAATATCAGCCCATTGCCCTCTTGTGTGCAGAAAGTTGGTATAATCTGTATTGGTATAACAATTGGTATAACAATTTCTATGTAAATGACCGATGTTTGACCATATAAATATATATGTGTGGGTCCCAGTTCTAGTCAGTTCTAACCCTGAAAGACCTCAGATCTACAGCCTCATCTTATTTCTGGGGGATGCTAGGGGACTCCCTATGCAGTGGCGCCACACGGGTTGGTGTCACCCTGCGCGGTAACTCATGGTGTCAACCCCCCTTGAGTTTTTTTTTTTTTTATCTACCCTTAGGCTGGGGTCAGACCAGTGCACTTTTAACGTGTGTTCTGGCGCACATAATTACGGCCGCACTAGCAGCAGATGACGGGCAATGACGGCCAATATACGATGTACGGCCGCACAAACGTCCGGCCGTGCAACGCAAGTGGAATTTGAACGCATTTTTCTGAGAACGCTGAACCGCTAGTACTGACGTCCTGAGTGCGCAGCTGCGGCATAGCGGCGTGTGTGCGAGATTAGGAGATGTCAGATGCTGCTAATGTCCAGCCTACATAACGTCCAGACGCAAAAAGAGTTTTATTGACGATCCGTACAAAATCACGCCCGAAAATGCGCGTCGTCTGACCGTTTTTGCGCATTCCGTGAAAAAATACGTCAATGCGTTCGGACGCACTTTTTCACGTTCGCGGGGAAAAATGCTTTCGTCTGACCCTAGCCTTACTCATAAATCAGTACTCCCATATAACACTGAATGCTCATACACAGCGCACATTTCCGTGCGTTTTATTGCTGAGGATTCTGTGATACGCTCATACACACCGTACATTACTGTGAGGTTTATTGCTGTGGAGCTCTGTGATACGCTCACACTCAAATTTTGGCTAACCGCCAGCCAAAATGGTGCCTGTTCAAAGGCAGTGAAATCCCCCATAGAGAAGTAATGGTTAATCTGTACAGAGACACCGAACAGCAGTGAAATGACCTGCTGTTCGGTGGTTTCATTCACAGGTTTACTCGGGCGAATCCCGTAGGCTTCAATGTTAAAAATATTCCTGGTTTTGCCCAATATCTAATAAACCGGTTATTACTTAAATCTGCAGTAAAAAGTCTCTTTATTTATTGAGTTATTTTTAAGGATATTCTAGACATTTCTCCGATTTTTTTTTTAAATAGTCGATTTTTTTTTCTATAACAGACCTTTTTATTATCATTCATAGGACCTTATATGTTAATTCAAGACATTTTCGTTCAGTAGTTTTTTTGAAAACAGTGGGCAACGGGTTTGCGACAGCGGCAGCATTGGCAGCCGATTCCCTGCACTTCAGGGACACTGAGGTGAATGGTGAATTCACCGCAGGGTGGGGAAGTTTAATTCCCCGAAGTGCGGGGTACAACAGAACACCGAAATGTCGGCGTCCTTTCGGTGCTCTATGAATAATCCCTTTAGCAGTGTTTTATTTTTGCCGCCCCCTGCAGTGGCGTCACAAAACCTATTTTGCTAGGAAGGATACACAGAGATTTCTCTAATTTTCAAGTATGTCCAGGGTAGGCAACACATAGGCTGTCACTTTGCGGGGAGTGGCAAAAAAGAGACTTTTTACCACAGATTAAAGGAATAATGGTTTATTAGATATTGGATAAAAACAGGAATATTTTTAACATTGAAACCTAATGGTGTTCTCATGAATAAACCTGCCGAATGAAACCACCGGACATCAGGACATTTCTTTGCTGTTCGGTGTCTCTGAACAGAGTAACCATTACTTCTCTATGGGGGATTTAACTGCCTTCGAACAGGCACCCTACTTGCTGGCAGTTCGCCAAAATGTGTGTGTGAGCGTATCACAGAGCTCCACAGCAATAAACCTCACAGTAATGTGCGCTTTGTATGAGCATTCAGTGTTATATGGGAGTACTGACTTATGAGTAAGAGTAGTTAAAAAAAGAAACCGTAAATCTCGGGGGGGGGGGTGACACATGAGTTACCGCACCGGGTGACACCAACCCTAGTGACGCCACTGGCCCCCTAAAAAGTGCTGGCCTCGGCCTTGCCTACCCAGGACATATTTGAAAATGAGAGAAATTTCAATGTATCCTTCCTGGTAAAATACTTTGTGTATAAAATATATATATATATATTTTTAGGGTGTCACCCCAGGAGTGGTGTCACCCGGTGTGGGCCCCCTTGTAACGCCACTGTCCCTATGCGTACCGGTCCTTGAGCTTCATCTGAAGATTGGAGAGAGGCACGGGAGTTTGCCTGGGTAGAACACGGGGGGTCCTGCAAGGAAGCTGGAGGTGTGAACCTGTCCGGGGTACAGAAATCTGTTACAGGTGAATACTGCAGTTTGGATGCAAGTGCAGAGTTTTATACATTAAAGCTTCAATTATAAATATATATATAATTTTTTTAAATTTTGTTTTTGGAGTGAAGTATGTGGATGCGTTACTGATAAAGTGCTGTGAAATAACACCCTGCTATTGGTTACATTCTCCACATACCTGAATGATGGTATGTGAGCAAGTAGTATTTTAGAAAAGGCTTCATATTATATGTTTAAACGTGTAAAGTAAAATGTTACTTTACATTATAACGTCTTTGTATATTCAGTATAATTTTGACAAACATTTTGCCTGCGAGGATTGTAAATTTATAATTATGCTATTTTATAGATGTGATGCTGATCCGCTACAAAGGCATTTCTAAAAAAAATTATAGCGACAATAAAAATCTATTTAAAACAAACTGTAATTACAAGTAATATAATGTTTATTGGTAGAAATCCCCTAGGGAAAAAAAAAATCTATCGTGTGGTACAGTGTTTAATGTTTCTGAATGGAAAGCCTAAGATATATTGCTTTAATATTCTGTTGAGGGAGGTGATGTTAAAGCAAAATTAACCACATTCAGCATGCAGAGAACCAATAAAAACATTACTCAGCATTTGTTTCTGTGGTTAAAGAAAGAAGGAAATACATTGCTTAAATGTTTTAAATCACATTTCATAGTCATCTAGGACTGAGGCAATTTAACCCTAAGTGACAGCTAAACCGGGTAAGGTTCGGCGGATTTTCTATTCAAATGACTTGATGTACCCTTCGACTGTGAGTTTATAGAGCTATTTTGAAGCTTTTTTTCCCCCACAGATACAGGTAGACACGTTTTTGATGTTTTCCTAGTGAAGCTGTCAGGATAGTGTGACCCAACACGTGAACAACCCTACAAAGATCTCTAAATTGATAGGCTGGTCCTTGAGATGGCCGGATCTGCTCTAAGTAGAAAAACACTAGAATATATTACAGATAAACCGGCCCTTGACATGGTCGGATCTGCTCTAATTAGAAAAACATTAGAATATATTACAGATAAACCGGTCCTTGACATGGCCGGATCTGCTCTAAGTAGGAAAACACTAGAATATATTACAGATAAACCGGTCCTTGACATGGCCGGATCTGCTCTAAGTAGGAAAACACTAGAATATATTACAGATAAACCGGTCTTTGACATGGCCGGATCTGCTCTAAATAGGAAAACACTAGAATATATTACAGATAAACCGGTCCTTGAGATGGCCAGATTCAGTACACAGAAACTCAGTAATTACAGTAGTTAAAGGGTTAACCAGATAGGCTATTGCTACTGACTCCGCTATTTCAGTACACAGACGTTAAGCTATAAACAATATTTCAAGGGTAAACCAGATAGTGGAGTCAGTAACAATAGCCGGATACTGGTACATAGAAGGACAGTACTTAACAGTAATTCAAGAGTTAACCAGATAGTGGAGTCAGTAACGATAGCCTGGTTAGGTACATAAAAGTTCAGTAACTCAAGGGTTAAATAAAGTAACCAGCGACCAAAAACAAAGACATTCGTAGTCAAAAGGGGAAATTTAGTAAGGAAGGTTAGTCAGGGCAAAGGTACCAATACCAATCTTGAGAGAGGCGCTGCAGGAGACCAGAAATCTGTAACCACCACAGGGCACCCGGAAGTGTCGGCTGCGAGTCTTTGAATATGCTCTGCAGTGTTCACTGGCTGCCACAGTGCGCATGTGCATGAGAGAACGAGAAGGGGGTGGTCACACATGCACAATCCCCTCCCAGTGTCTGGCAGAAGCATGCAGCGCACAGTACAGTTAATTTAGGTTTAGTGTGAGAATTATGATTATTTTGGGGGTAAGTTTAAGGGTTGTTTTTTTTCAGGTTTGGGCATATAGTAAGATAAAGTATAGAGTTAGGGTTAGCCAATTAAGGGGCCATCACAAAGGCTTTCGTAATATATCGCATTTTGACACAGGTCTGCGTTGTCCAAGAGTAACAAGATGGGAACAGGCACTTCAAATGCTGGATGTTTATTTAGGAAAAGGCAACATTGTGTCTGCCCATGCATCCTTTCTCAAGCTAAAAAAAAAATGGATCTTGGCTCCTTACAATTACATTTTTGAAATTGACAGTGTTATTCAGAGAGCACAGAAATGTCACCGATATTTCAGTGCTCTCTGTTTCACCGCAGGGTCCCTGAATTGCAGCGAATTGTCCGCCGAACGCCACCGCAAACCCAGTGCAAACCTGCCGGCCGCCGCCACCAACCAGCCATACAGCTGCCGCAAACTCACCGCCCACCACTAATTCGGACTACTGCCACAAACCCGCCGGATAGTTGCCAAACGCAGCCGATGAGCTGCCGAACACAGTGCCAACCAGCAGCAACTAAAGCTGAATAAATACCGAAATTGCCTAAAACATCCTAAAAAAAATAGAGACTTTTTGCTGCAGATTAAAATAATAAATGGTTTCACTGCTGTTCAGTGTTCTCTGAATAGATTAACCATTGCTTATCGATGGGGACTTTCACTGCTGTTGAACAGGCACCATATTTCCTGTCAATTGGCCAAAATTTGGCCAACTGCCTGCTTTCTGAATAGCTGAACGGCCCCGAAATCGCACTGTACGGAGGAAGTTCCCTGTTTGGTGCAATTTCAGGGCCAGATCGTCTCTTTCTGAATAACCCCTTTATTTTTGTTTTTATTTAATTTTGTCTTTTGAAGTAAAAAAAAAATAATTATGGGGCCGTTGCCCAAACTGGGCTTATATACAAGCCTCCACTAATAGAAGGTGCACTTAACAACAGGGAAGAAAATGATGTTGAAACCAATATTGTTTTACTTTAAGTGCTAAATGCATACATTGGGGTGGGGGAAATCCGTCATTAAGGGTTAAATGACAGAAAATACATGTAATATACTATATTATAACTTATTGTTCATGCATGAAATAGTTAAATAATGTTGTTAAAAATAAATATGGTTAATGTACATCCTACCAGATACAAATTATTTGGTTTCTCCGTCCCCAGCAACAGCCTGACACGCACCTAAACCACAATGGATGACTAAGTCATGCACATGTGATGTTTTGGCTCATGTCAGATATTGTGTAATTGTACATTTTCTCTTTAATCCCTGAGAGCCCTATGAGTGCTAACCTTGGAAGATGTATTTCTGTTAATAATTCTCTGTGCTGATCTATTGGCAACATATCAGGACACAGAGACCTGCCTTTTGACCTCATCTGGATTTTAATAATAAAAAAAAAAACTCAACATATTTCTGAATATGCAGACTATCACAGAAGGTTGGAGGTTAGGGAGGATTTTCAGGTTTTCATTCCAATAAGCTGGCTGTTTTTTTAATATGCTTTTGTACATAATTGTTGTGCTGTAATGCATATAAAGTGATTACATTTTCAATGTACCGAACACTATAAATACAATATATTTCTATACCATCTGTGCAGCCCTGAACAATTTAGAGCTCTATTCCACTCGAGACAGTAATAACAAGACACAAATTGACCATTAACAGATTAACGGCCGTAGTGCCCCATGCCACCACTGGCATCCACTCCTGGAGTCCATAGGACACCATGGAGACAAGAGAGCCCTACAAGAAGTTGGTGAAAGTAAGGACGCCATGGACACGAGAGAGCCCTCCAAAAAGTTGTTGAGAGTAAGGTAGTATATATTCACCTGTTACTTTTTTAGGTACACCTTGTTGCTAGTACAGGGTTGGGCCCCCTTTTGCCTTCAGAACTTTCTTAATTCTTCATGGCATAGATTCCACAAGGTGTTGGAAACATACCTCAGATATGTTGGTCCATAGTGACATGATAACGTCACGCAGTTGCTGCAGATTTGTCGGCTACACATCCATAATGAGAATTTCCCGTTCCACCACATCCCAAAGGTGCTCTATTGCAGTGGTTCCAAACCGCGGTCCTCAAGTACCCCTAACGGGCCAGATTTTAAGGATCACCTTTGGGAAATGCAGACGGAATCCTTTAATTACTGAGCAACAAATTATATCACCTGTGCTGTGCTTCAGATATCTGGAAAATCTGACCTGTTGGGGGTACTTGAGGACTGCGGTTGGGAACCACTGCTCTATTGGATTGAAATCGGGTGACTATGGAGGCCATCGTAGTACAGTGAACTCATTGTCATGTCCAAGAAACCAGTTTGAAAGGATTTCAGCATCGTGACATGGTGCATTATCCTGCTTGAAGTAGCCATCAGAAGATGGGTACACTGTGGTCATAAAGGGATGGACATGGTTTGCAACAATAATCAGACAGTCCGTGACATTTAAACAATGCTCAGTTGGTGCTAAGGGGCCCAAAGTTTGCTAAGAAAATATCCCCCACACCATTATACCACCACCAGACTGATCCATGCTTTCATGTTCTTTACACCAACCTATCCCTGCCATCTGCTAGTGCTATGGACTATGGCCACCCAGTGAAGCAATGCTCTCCTTTCCATAATAAGCATAGGAACAGGCACAACTGAGTGATTATAAGTTTACCTACACAATACACACTGACCAAAACTGAGTCCTGGTCAAAATCACCAAAATTAAATCCACTAGCAAGGCAGAAAGAAATACAAGCAAAACATGACTGTGACACATTTGCAACCACATACAAAAAGTCAAAAGTGCACAATAAACATGCACTTTCCAAAGAAATGGTGAAGCTGCCAATGTCAAAGTGCTGAACTTCAACCAGTAGGCTGGCCCCTTAGCAAAGCAAATACACACTTTGCACAATGTCAATACCGAGTTCCGCTGGGAGAAACCTGAGGAATGTGCATGGAATGCCTACTCACTGCCCAATGGCAGATCTACAAGGACAGTGAATCCACGTTTTCAATTCAAAGTGAGAAAGCATGAGACTAAAAAATGGATTTGATCAGAACTGACACAAGTCTCGAGCTAAGCTAAAAACACTGAAAATGTCTCTTTTTGACAGTCAAATCACCAAAATCCCAAAACTAGCTGTAAGAAAATAAGATGACTACTAATTATTTCCCAATCATGCGATTACACTCGCTGTCATCTGAAATCTGGCAGCGAATATCAAGCTATAGTTTAACTGGTGGCCTCTATGACAGCCATTCTCCTGGCAACTCAACAGTAACCAGTACAAACGCATGGGGTATGGGCTGCGTTGTCTTCTCACACCATGGACATCTCCCATTATGAGCCGAAGAGAATGTAGGCTATTGACTTGGTGAATAGTCAAACAAATAACAGAGGATCCAGGCACTCTATTAAGCAGTGAATAATAAAAGGAACTTTGCTTAAGGAATCTGTGACATTTTGGCTGAAATTAGCCTTTGTTGTTGGAATGCCTTGCAGGGGTTTTGGCCACCCGAGGGTCCATGAGCACCCAGCAGGGTAATCCACTCTATGTTCAGCGTTGGTGTGCATCTCGTTCTTTGCTGTTTTTGACTTGATAGACATCAATATCTCATAGCTAAAACTACATAAAACAAAATTTGTTTTGTAGGTTTATACGCATGATTGATCTCATCGACCTTGGTCTTGCAAGTTTTCAGTGGATTTTGCGAGGGGATGCACTCGCGATGGGGGTTCATTTGGCATTTCTGCTTGATATCCCTAGGTAAATAACACTAAGCGTCACCTATGATAGAAAGGTATGTTTACGTGCTGATAAACCTCTCCAGCTCGTAAGTTGTATAACTGCAGGGTGTATCTTGTTTTTTTATAGTTTGCTTTTCTTTTCCTGAGTAAAACATTTTATATTTACCAGGAAAAAGTCTTCTTTCCTTTTTTTGTTTTACCACGATTATATTCTTGAAGACACAGCCACTAATCACTTTGAGAATAGTCACACGTAAACCTTATAATTATGTGAAGCTTGCATCTGGCATTCACTGGAAGATTCTGTGACAATGCTTGTTGAACTTCTCAATTTTCAAGCTTCTCTTCTTGGCTCAGATCTGAGCTATAATGAATCTTGGAATTCTATTGAACGAAACCCAGAATTCTTATTTGTATGTATTAAATGGCATTATGGCTGAATTACGATCAGAATTTTTCAGTACTGTCATATACGATCTTCAAATTAAATCATTGACAAAAAAAGTCCCCAGCTGGATTTAACTAAGCCAATAGATGTGAGCCTTCCATTGGATAATTACTTCATCAGGCTAAAATTGTGCAAGAGTGGTTCAGGGAGCATGAGACATCATTTTCACACATGGATTGGCCACCACATAGTCCAAACCTTAACCCCATTGAGAATCTTTGGGATAATGTTCTGGAGAAGACTTTACACAGCACTCCGACTCTCCCATCATCAATA
The DNA here is from genome assembly GCA_009667805.1 of Leptobrachium leishanense. NCBI lineage: Eukaryota > Metazoa > Chordata > Amphibia > Anura > Megophryidae > Leptobrachium > Leptobrachium leishanense. Next base: position 298,660,392 of record CM019067.1, read on the forward strand.
CAAGACCTCGAGAAAGATTAAAAATAAAGCATGTAACTGTAATAAAGTATCTCTTTAAATACTCAAATATTGGGAGAATACATATATATAATAAAGTTTATTATTGCAAAAGTCATTTACACATCCAGCAATTCAGAGACCTGTTTCACAGAGTTCATGCGCTACATTCCCCATATGCAGCAAGGAACTCTGGGTAAGACATGCAAATGATGTTTGCAATTTCTCCCTTTTTTGTATCCTGGGTCTGTTTTAACAAAGAACCCTCTTACCAGTGTCAAGCCATGCTAGATGGCTTTTTTAGCAAACGGTCAGGTTTATGTCACAGGTCACAGCCACTGCTGTACCGCTATTTTGGGTTTATTATGCTCTCATCAGCAAGAAACATAGAAACATAGAAAAATGTCAGCAGATAAGAACCTTTCGGCCCATCTAGTCTGCCCAATTACATGGATACTTTACCTGGATTTATCTTTTGTTTAGGATAGCCTTATGCCTATCCATGCTTGCTTAAATTCAATCACTGTTTTAGCCTCTACACTTCTACTGGAAGACTGTTCCATGTATCCACCACCCTCTCAGTAAAATAATGCTTCCTGATGTTAATTTTAAACCTTTGCCCCTCTAATCTAAGACTATGTCCTCTTGTTTTGCTATTTTGTTTCCTTTTAAATATACTCCCTTCCTCTACCTTGTGGATTCCCTTTACGTATTTAAATGTTTCTATCATATCTCCTCTGTCTCGTCTTTTTTCCAAGCTGTACATGTTAAGATCATTAAGCCTTTCCTGGTAACTTTTCTCCTTCAAGCCGTACACCATTTTAGTAGCCCTTCTCTGAACTCTCTCTAAGATATCTATATCCTTCTGGAGATACGGTCTCCAGTACTGCACACAGTACTCCAAGTGAGGTCTCACCAGTGCTCTGTACAGTGGCATGAGCACTTCCCTTTTCCTACTGCTAATACTCTCCCTACACAACCAAGCATTCTGCTAGCATTTCCTGCTGCTCTATTACATTGACTACTTACCCTTAGATCCTCTGAAATAATGACCCCTAAATCCCTTTCCTCAGATGTTGAGGTTAGGACTGTATCAAATATTCTATATTCAGCCCTTGGGTTTTTACGTCCCAGGTGCATTATCTTGCACTTATCCACATTAAAACTCAATTGCCACAACTCCGACCATTTTTTTAGTTTACCTAAATCATTTGTCATTTGGCTGATCCCTCCAGGAACGTCTACCCTGTTGCAAATCTTTGTGTCATCAGCAAAAATACATACTTTTCCATTAATACCTTCTGCAATATCACTAATAAAAATATTAAAGAGAATGGGTCCAAGTACTGACCCCTGAGGTACCCACTGGTGACAAGACCTTGCGCCGAATAAACTCCATTTACCTCAACCCTCTGTTGCCTGTCACTCAGCCACTGCCTAATCCATTCAACAATATTGGAATCCAAGCTCAAAGATTGCAATTTATTGATAAGCCTTCTATGCGGAACAGTATCAAAAGCCTTACTGAAATCTAAATAAGCAATGTCTACTGCACCACCTGTGTCTGTTATTTTTGTTACCCAATCAAAAAAATCAATAAGATTAGTTTGGCATGATCTCCCTGAGGTAAACCCATGTTGTTTCTGATCCTGTAATCTATGTGCTTTTAGATGTTCAACAATCCTTTCCTTTAACATGGTTTCCATTAATTTCCCCACTACTGACGTAAAACTAACTGGCCTATAGTTCCCCCGATTCCTCCCTACTACCCTTCTTGTAAATGGGCACAACATTTTCTAATTTCCAGTCTTCTGGGACGACTCCCGTTAACAAGGATTGGTTAAATAAATCTGTTACCGGTTTTGCTATTACATCACTGAGCTCTTTTAATAATTTAGGGTGGATCCCATCAGGCCCCATTGACTTATTTGTCTTTACTTTAGACAGCTGCTGTAGAACCTCCTCCTCTGTAAACTCATATGTAAATGTCTCTTTAGTGTTTCCTCCTAACTGAGGTCCCTTTCCTTCCTTTTCTTCTGCAAAGACTGAACAAAAATATTCATTGAGGCAGTCAGCGAGACTTTTAGCAAGAGATAGACCTTGGCCAGTTGCAGTTTAATGATTTACCCCTAGGGCAAATCAATACTGATTTAAGTTGTGGTGGAGGGCAAATAGTGAGATTAAAAGCTTCCACACAGCAAATAATAAAGTTTTCATTATTACAGAAATCATTTACACATCCCAGCAATTCAGAGAACTTCTTCACAGAAGTTCAAGTGCTACATACCCCATATGCAGCAATTTCTCACTTTTTTGCATCTTGGGTCTGTTTTAACACAGAACCTTCTTACCAGTGCCATGACCTACTAGATGGCTTTTCAGCAAAGGACAGGTTTTGCAACAAGTCACAGGCACTCCTGTACAGCTGTTTCAGGCTTATTGTCCCATAGGAAATCCATTTTTCCATTCCACAAACAACACTCTTAGGTTTACCACTTATTTGTGAATATTCCCAATGTATTTCTTACTGTAATAACCTATTTGGCAGTGAGATGTCGCTAAAAGAGTTAGTGCCCCACTGATCTTTGTGAAGGATCAACTTGTTGTTATCCACCATAGGGTGATCCCCTTTTACATCACCTGACAAAGAAGATAACTATCAGCCATTATTATTTCTGAAACATAAGGGGCCAAATTACATTCTTCACGCAAAAACGCATGCGCAACTCGTGAATTCGTGCACCAAGCGTTAAACATTAACGCGCGGAAATCAACGCTGGAATTACAATCCTCGTACATTTTTTCATCCGTCCAGCAATAATGCGCGTTAAACGGACGCAGTAACGTTGCAGGCAGAAATCAGTGTGCGGACTGTTTTTTCCACGCGATTCAGCCAATCAGAATTAAAAAACACAATTATCTCATGTTAAGTTTTTGCGCCTGTCAAAGTCAATCTGCGCATATATGCTGCAGCAATAATACATGTACACACCACTTCTCCATTTTATTGGTTTGGTATGTTTAGAATGTGTAACTATACTTTGCTCTGTATTTTTTTTGGGCTGGTGTATTTTGTTTTGGTCAGGTTGATAGAATTTGCCATTAACACCAGCTTTTAGGAGTTGCTAAAATTATGCGCGCAAAGGCTGTGCGTTACAAACTGCGCATAGATTGTAGTACCAGCGCACAAACGCATTTGCGCTCACAATGTTAAGTATAGGACGCGCACTGAAAAGTACGCTCGTGCAGAGTTCGCACAGGTTCACCCGCAGTAGACGTTTAAGTGCGTTTGTTGCGCTGACAATGTAATACGACGTTCAGCGCAAAGGGTTTTACCCCTCGCGCTAATGTTTTTTTGCGCCGGCCCAAACGTTTGCGCGAAGATTGTAATTTGGCCCAAGGTTTGTCAGATGTTTTTGGACTTAAGTACTATGAATACAGAAATTGAAAATGAGTGAGCACACGAGGGGTAATCGTTTTTTTTATATATGTATTCTTTTTCATCCTATAACAGTCAAGAACTCACTTTTATGCAAATTGGCATTTACATGAAACAGAAAATGACATGACGAGATGAAAGGCTCAGTTTGAATAAAAAATATGGTTTTACAGCAATTTGAAGATAGATTCCTTTCAAGGCTGGGAGTATAATGTGTATTCATTTTAAAGGGATGGCATGAAAGGAAGATAATAATACGACGTAACAGTTTTGTTCATCGATGGGCTTGCTTTGATGTGCATTTTTATGTAGCTGGTAGCATTTTGGCAAGTCAATATAACTTGCTGGCAGACATCAAGACTGAGATATAAGGGTAATGTTCCATGTTTACCATCATTCATTTGTGATCATTACCAATCTCGTCTATGTTCCCATTGCCTCTGGCACAGTTATGTCATTCCCAGGGTATTAAAAAAATACATCATTTTAATACACGAGAAGAAGAGTCTTAGCCAGTGCCATTTCGGATGAATTGCAACAATCCTTCAGTCAGCCTACATTTCATTTCCTTGAATGTACTCACCTGTTCACCCATAAAACTAAATTTTAAATGAGACATATTGTATTCTAACCTTCATGATATATTGCTAACCCTCACAGACTTTAAGTACAGTCATTAAATATTAACATAAACATCTATGAAAAACACTGTTACATTTGGCCTCTTGCTACTTCTTCTTCATCCTCCTTTGTGTCCCTTGGGATTCCTTTTATCAGATGTCAGAAGACCTTATAGACATGTGTATGCACCTATTCATTACAAATTACGTTTCTTATGTGAAGTACCAATAAGCTCATACAGGGCAAAATGTCTTTAAAAACACATTACTTCAGATATACCTTTTAGCTCATTCATCAGTCCCCCCCATTGTACCTTTCCTGATCTATCTCCCACACAGCCCCCATGCAACCCATAACTTCTCATACTCTGCTGCGTACCTCTGTGTATCACCCCACTCCTGTTAGATTGTAAGCTCTTAGGCATTGTCCACTTTCCAAACCTTCTCTATGTGTCATATGTATTGGTTAGTTTTATGATTGTTTTTACCCCACCCATAATTATCATTTATTATTTTTATTATCATTTATATAGCGCCAACAGTTGCACATTGTACAGTGATGCTGGATAATTGTAATTGGTTTAAAAACCGTTGGTTGGCATGCTGGTAATCACACAGAGGGACAGAGGTATGCAAAACAAGAGGGAGCGGAGGGGGGATGTTATATCCTCAGCCCTTGCTGTGCTTCCTGGGGGGTCTGGGCATGGTTCGGTGCCACTGGCTGGTCGAGTGCCAGCACCTTGTAATGGCCGAGCGGCGTCCAAAAGGGCGGGGCCTGGCGTGGTCATGAGGAGCCGTCGGGTTTAAAGCAGGGCGCGAGGAGTTGCCTCATCGCCCTGACGTGGAGTTCAGTTCCCGCATTTTGTAATGCTGTTTAAGTTGCCGACCCGTTTCTGACTACCATTCCTGCTCCTGATTTTGACCCGGCTTGTATCTGACGATTCTCTTGCTTCTACCATTAGCGGTTGCCAGTATATTGTGCGTTGGTGGATTAACCCTGTTTGCCGCTGGGGGTTTCACTCACTACCTGGGATCATTCCCATCTCGCTCTGTGGTATCATTTGTGGCCTCATTAGGGTACTGGTTAAGGCCCAAGGTTCATGATTCTTTACTACGTATATATGTGCAAACCGCGGTAGAGAATTCCTGTTTATTTTCTGCATATGATCATTGCACACAAACCGCCAAGTATACTCAGTTCTGTACCAGCCGTATACCCATATGTGTGTCAGCCACCCCTGATAAATGCAATGAATGTAATGGTTTGGAAAATTGTACTTTGCATACTAATATCGCAATAATTGTTCACCAAAACGCTGCTTTAGGCGTCATCACTTTATATACAAATGTGCACCCTTGTAAATTAGTACCTTGGGATACTCGAGGAATCAATGCAACAGCTTAAAATCTACAAACTGTGAATATAATTGTATCTTTTGTGCCAATAACGCAACAATTTTCCATCTAAACGCCACTTTGGGCGTTATTATTCTATATACACATATGCACTTTTTTCTTGCAATATAGTACCTAAGGATACTTGAGGAGTAAATGTAACAGCTTAAGACTCTAGAGTTGTGCACAATTGTACCTCTTACGCCAACAACGCAGGGAATGTCTATTTGAACGTTGTTCTGGGCATCACCACCCTATATGCAACATATGGACACTTTTGCCATATAGTACTTTTTGGATACTTGGGGAATGTTTGTAACAGCTTAAAACCCCTGAATTAGGTATATAATTGCATTCTGTACGCTAATGACGCAAGGATCATTTATTTAAGTGCTGCTTTGGGCATTATTACTTTATATGTGCATTCCTGCAATACAGAATCTTGTGATACCTGTGAAAGGAAAATAATAGCCTTTTACTTCAGAACTGTCAATAATTGTACCTCGCATCCTTACGTAGCACAGATGGTCTAATTAAACGCTACTTTAGGTGTCACTACTTCATGTGCAATTTCGCAATATAGTATCTTAGGATACTTGAGAAATGAATACAACAGCTTAAAAATTGTAAATGTAACAGCTTAAGACTCTAGAGTTGTGCACAATTGTACCTCTTACGCCAACAACGCAGGGAATGTCTATTTGAACGTTGTTCCGGGCGTCACCACTCTATATGCAACATATGGACACTTTTGCCATATAGTACTTTTTGGATACTTGGGGAATGTTTGCAACAACTTAAAACCCCTGAATTGGGTATATAATTACATTTTGCACGCTAATTACGCAAGGATCATTTATTTAAGTGCTGCTTTGGGTATTATTACTTTATATGTGCATTCCTGCAATACAGAATCTTGTGATACTTGTGAAAGGAAAATAATAGCCTTTTACTTCAGAACTGTCAATACTTATACCTCGCATCCTTACGAAGCACAGATGGTCTAATTAAACGCTATTTTAGGTGTCACTACTTCATGTGCGATTTCGCAATATAGTATCTTAGGATACTTGAGAAATGAATACAACAGCTTAAAAATTCTAAAAACCGTGCATATGATTGTATTGTGCATGCTAATCACGCAATGATTGAGATCACAAAAGAATTATTCAAGTGAAAGGTTAATGATTTCTATTAATTTACCCTGCTAATCACTGTAGCACTGGTCCACAACCATATTAGCATATACATTTGGCTGTATTAGAACTAATGCCAACCGATAGTGACGATTTCAGCTAGCATTAGGGGCAATTTCATATACAATTGCCCCATTAGATAGTATGCTCATAGGTAGTGACGCCTTCTATTTGCATTAGGGGTTAATTCCATATATATATGCCCCATAAGATAGTATAATTGGTTAAGACAGCGATCATTACAATCCCATACAATTTAGTGAATCCATTGATGCTCCATTAAGAAATGAATGCTGTATTAAAGAAGGAGCTTATTTCATGGGTTTCTCACTAGTTTCACTTATCATTAATTGTTATAACCACTCCCTGAGGTAATTTACCTATTAATTATTGTGGTTATATTGATTTTAAATCATGTCTATTTGTTTTGTGTTGTCCTTTAATAACCTTCTTAAGGGTTAATGTTTAAACGTTTAATAAAGCATTTAATGTTCATTGTTATGTCCTAGCCGGTCACCTCTAGTTTAGAGGTCCCTTTTTGTTTATTTGGGTTACCCCCTGAGTGGCTCTGATATCACATTTTAGAAGCTCTTTAGTAGTCCATCACTGGGCTACCCTCTCTATACAAGGTACTTCTTACCCGTTTGTGCGCTACAGAAAACGCTAAGTCTGTCACTTTGTTGTCTGCCCTGCAGCCTGCACGATTCATCAACTGTCAAACATTGTTGTCAGATACCCGTCTCGATACTCCTACTCAAGTATTACAGACTTCTGTATTGATTGGTGTTTCTGAAGGTGCACTAACTTGGCTTTTGGTCTCGAAACCATTTGAGCTTAGATGCAAATCAGTTCTGCTTTTGTATTCCTTGGTTTTGGAAAATAAGTCTGTAATTACCGAGTATTTTGCAAACATCAAGCAGATATTTCTGTCCAAAAAGATCTCAACCTCGCTACTCTTGTGTGAGAGCTACAGCGCCCGTTACAGGGGAGCGGGCTGTGGAGCGGGTGGCCAGAAATAAGATAGCAGGGATTGTATGGGAGGAACCAGAAGCTTGGACTTGTTACAGGAAGTAAAAAAAGTGGAAGCAGCTGGAAGGGAAGCTACAAGTTTTAGACCAGGACTGGGTGGGGGTGGGGGTGGATGGAGAGGGTCGGTGGGACAGCAGAGTAAAAATGCAGTGTTCTGTTCAATAGGTTTGATGCATGACTTGATTTTGTTCATATTCTAGTCAATGCTTTAATTTCAATAAATTCTATAAATATTAGAAACTATATCAGACTTTTGCTATCTCCTCTATATACTGTAGAAGCAATATCATATGTGCTGTTAATGGAATAAAGTTGAATTAATTTCCCATAAGGCACAATTCTCAGCACACAGCTTTCAGGCTTTTATATCTCCATAGACCATTATTACTTTGTTTGCGAAGAAAAATACTATTACGATTCTCTACGTTTGATAAAATTTCTAAACATTTTGGAAAATAATTTTAAGGCATGCAGTGTAGATATTCTTAATTAGTGTCAGATCTTTTCGCTGATTTATTGTGCGCCCTGATGAATTAGTCTGGGAGCAGTGCCCTAATCACTGACATAATAATTAGCTCAAAAACAATATTTGCATACTAATAGACTTATTTCTGTCCGTTTGCATGCATGCATTGTGTCCGTAGGATCTCTAAAACTTTCGATATTTACCATTCCATTATTTATTTGTCTCTACTTATGATTTGTGTCGTGAAAATTTATGCAGAGGGGTTTGTAGGTTTCTCCAGCTTTTCTTGAATGTTCAATAAAATATAAATAAGTACAATAGTGATTATCTATATAATAAAAGAGTAAGGCTTTGGCTGTCCGTCGCCAAAGCCTTACTGCGCATGCGCGCGCAACCAGCGGCGGTTGGTTGCGCGCGCATGCAACCGCCGCGGCACGAGCCGGCTGCCGGCTCGCCGCGGCGGTTACACATGCACACAGCAGCCGGGTAGAGGCTGCGCTCGCAGCCTCTACCGCGGCTGCCGCGCGCATCCAACCCCCGAGCGGCGAAGGGAAAGTTTCCCCCGCCGCTCGGTTGGATTGCGCGGCGGCAGGCCGGGTAGAGGCTGCGAGCGCAGCCTCTACCCGGCTGCTGTGTGCATCTAACGGGTCCCCCGAGCGGCGAAGGGAAAGTTCCCTCCGCCGCTCAGGGGTAGGATGCGCGCGGCAGCCGGGTAGAGGCGCAGCCTCTACCGGCTGCCGCTCGCATCCTACCCCGAGCGGCGAGGGAAAGTTCCCTCGCTTCCGCTTTGAAGGACCCAAGCCCCGGTCACGTGACGCGGCTTGGGTCCTTCAAAGACCGGAAGCGGGGAAATCTTCACTTCCCTGGCGCCGCTCGACAGGTAAGTATGAGCGCTGGTGGGGGGTGGGGGGTCAATATCACGAGCTGGGGGGGTCCATATATCCACGAGCTGGGGGACCATATCCACGACCTGGGGGCAAATCCACGAGCTGGGCAAATCCACGTGCTGGGCAAATCCACGAGCTGGGGCAATCCATGTGCTGGGCAAATCCATGAGCTGGGGCAAATCCATGAGCTGGGGGCAAATCCATGAGCTGGGGGCAAATCCATGAGCTGGGGCAAATCCATGAGCTGGGGCAAATCCATGAGCTGGGGGCAATCCATGAGCTGGGGGAAATCCATGTGCTGGGGGCAAATATCCATGTGCTGGGGGCAAATATCCATGTGCTGGGGGCAAATATCCATGTGCTGGGGGCAATATCCATGTGCTGGGGCAGTATCCACATGCTGGGGCAATATCCACGTGCTGGGGCAGTATCCACGAGCTGGGGCAGTATCCACGAGCTGGGGCAGTATACCCACAATAGACTGCCCTCTGGGCAGGCTGGGGCAGTATCTCACGTGCGGGGGCAGTATCCACGTGCGGGGGCAGTATCCACGAGCTGGGGCAGTATATCCATGAGCAGGGGCAGTATATCCACAATAGACTGCCCTCTGGGCAGGCTTTACAACTAGTATAACTATAAAAGATTAATGAAACTGGCAAAGAATGTAGAATGTTCTTGTTTTTAACTACAGTATATTCTTCTTCTTGCATTCTATACCTCTTCCTATATCCTTGTGGAACTATGGAAAGACACCGGGAACTATTTGTGAAAGGAAGGGGTGTATCTTTCTGTGCTCTTCCCCATGGGGTCAGAAATTGTTTTGGTATTTTTCCAGGGGGTTTAATTTAATGTGTTAAGTGATTTTGCAAAAAATGTTAATCCCTTAAAACCCGCTATGAGAGTTATTTATTTATTTATTTATAAACGATTTTACCAGGAAGGATACATTGAGATTTCTCTTGTTTTCATATTCATATTCATTCAGAAATACCGGCTCCAGAAGAGAAAAGCTATGTTGGAATAGCTCATTGTTCTCATTCTGGACACAAATTAATGGCTCATATACACAGTATAAGTGCTAACTTATAGTGAGAAAAAGGGGGTATAAGCGCTAACTTAACCATTGCTGTCTTAAACTTAACAGCTCCATAGACTATGGGCACTACCATGTGCCTCTTGCTAAAACAGGGACCCTAATGGGGAAAATCTGCGCTTGCAGGTTTCTCCTTATTGTCCCCCATTTTAATACCATATCACAGCGCAGGTGCTGATTCAGCAGCCTGCCCCGTAATGCAGCGCTAATCTCCTAGATACTCGTGAGTATCACCTCCTGGAGTCCATAGGACTCCACGGAGGGTAGTGCTGCTGGAACATGTGACACTGCACAATTTTGCTCTCGCAAGATCATCCTGGGGACGTGGAGTGATTCACGGAGGGAGACCAGGGACTTTTTGTCCCCAGTCTTACTCTGCTCCTGGTGTCCAGAAGCAGCAGATTGGGCAACCGTTCGCGTCTGCGGGACGAGAAGGTGAGGATCTGAATTTTTTGTGGTGGCTTTTCAGCTGGTGACCACTGATTCTGCAGAAGCGGTATCAGTTAGCACCAGCTTAGCCCTGGTGCTAACTTTCAGTTAGCCACAGAAGTTAGTAATTAGTATCAAGACTTTGTAATCCTAACGCTAATTACCCTTTGCGCTCCCCATGTTAAGTATAGGGAGGGCAAAGTACAGTAAGCTCACGGTATAAAACACTATCCCCCGATGCGCTAACGTTTTTTTTAACCCGTTAGCATTCGGGATGTGATATGGCCGACATGCGTTAACTTAGTTTTTGCTCTAGGTTAAATGAGGTTATGTGAGGGCTAACGCTAGCATTAAGGAGATGATAGAGCCCTATAATGGCTCTGGTAAGTTAAAACAACAGCTCTAGTTAAGTTAGCACCAACTATGGAATACAGCCCTCCACTCTAAGTGTTATCCACTTCCTTTAACCCGCCATCCAACTCTCAAATTTGAAATGAATTGTACACATGTAGTGGGTTTATTGGATTATTATGGTAATCATTATACAATACACATATCTTATATGTTTAGACGTAACAAAGAAACATACGATTAAACCTAAATAAAATAATCAGAAATGGAAATGGTCAGAAATGGAACTACGTTCTAATGCGAAGATACCACTCGCATTGACCCCTGCTTAAAACACAAATACCCATGATAAAGCCAACTAAGGTCACTGGATGCCTTCAGCAAAGTGTTATTTGTTCAAGAGAAAAGTACAGGTTTGGGAGGATACCATTAGCACAAGTACAGCAGGACTCTAGTTAAAGAGGAATATCGTGTGGTCAGATAAGTTGGCGCAGTGGAGACAGACTGGAAATGGTCCTACTTGTCCAACTTGTTGAGTGTTTCTCACTTGATTCATGATAGAGAGTTTAAAAATTTACTGTTCGTGATTATATTCCATTTGATAAGCGGTCCAGGTGTTCACACTCTAAAATATGTAGAACATGCTTATGGCTGGCATTATACAGTTGTGTTCAAAATTATTCAACCCCCACTGAAATTGAGTGTTTTGGCCAGTTTGACATTGATTTTGATCATTCAGTCATCTTGCTTACAATTAAATCAAAGAGGCACGTGTAGGTCAGACAAATATAACATAACATTTATAATGAAATAACCACAAATGTCTTTTCTGTGCTCACATCATTATCAGTTTTATTCAACCCCCAAGTGACATTCAATCTTAGTACTTAGTACAACATCCTTTTACAGTTATAACAGCTTCTAAACGTGAAGCATAGCCTGACACAAGTGTCTTGCAGCGATCTTATTGTACAGCGCTGCGGAATATGCTGGCGCTTTATAAATAAATAATAATAATAATAATAATCTACGGGTATCTCCAGTTCAGTCACATTCTTAGGCTTGCGCACTGCAACTGCTTTCTTTAAGTCCCACCAGAGGTTCTCAATCGGATTTAAGTCAGGTGACTACGATGGCCACTCCAAAATGTTCCAGCCTTTAATCTGCAACCATTCTCTAGTGGACTTGGAGGTATGCTTGGGATCATTGTCCTGTTGAAAGGTCCAACGTCTCCCAAGCTTCAGGTTTGTGACGGACTGCATCACATTGTCATCCAATATCTCCTGGTACTGAAGAGAATTCATGGTACCTTGCACACGCTGAAGCTTCCCTGTACCTGCAGAAGCAAAACAGCCCCAAAGCATGATTGACCCCCCGCCATGCTTCACAGTAGGCAAGGTGTTCTTTTCTTCATAGGCCTTGTTCTTCCTCCTCCAACATAGCGTTGATCCATGGGCCCAAACAGTTCTAATTTTGTTTCATCAGTTCACAGAACACTATCCCAAACCTTCTGTGGTTTGTCCACATGACTTTTGGCATACTGCAGTCGACTCTTCTTATTCTTTGGAGACAGCAAGGGGGTGCGCCTGGGAGTTCTGGCATGGAGGCCTTCATTACGCAGTGTGCGCCGTATTGTCTGAGCTGAAACTTCAGTACCCACATCTGACAAATCTTTTCTCAGTTCCTCAGCAGTCACACGGGGACTTTTCTCCACTCTACGCTTAAGGTAGCGCACAGCAGTCGAAGTCAGCATCTTCTTTCTGCCACGACCAGGTAGCGTTTCAACAGTGCCCTTTGCCTTGAATTTGCGAATGATGCTTCCTATGGTCTCTCTTGGTATGTTTAACATCTTTGCAATCTTCTTATAGCCATTGCCCTTCCTGTGAAGAGTAATCACCTCTTCTCTTGTCTTCCTGGACCATTCTCTTGACTTTATCATGTTTGTAACCACACCAGTAAATGTCTAGAAAGAGGTGAGTATCACAGTCATTTTAAAGCTGCCTAATTGGTGCTTATTATGCTTTATTGCTGCTCCGTGACATCCACAGGTGTTTTCAATACCTGACTGAAAACACTTGAATGAACCTCTGTTCTTCAGAGTGGTAGTCTTTAAGGGGTTGAATAATTGTGTCAATGAAGAATTCACAAAAGAAACATTTACTACTGTATTACAAAACCAATTGATGTCATTTTAGTTGCATATGGTTCTTTAAAAAGTCCTTGTAGGATTTCATTCTGAATACAATTACAAATGTACACTAAATTCCCTAAAACCCATTACAGCATTGGGGGTTGAATAATTTTGAACACAACTGTATATGCAAACCTAAAAGTCAATCCTTGGAAAGGTGCAACAATGTCAGGATCGGGTAACCCCGCTTGCAGACTGTAAGCCAACAGACCCTGACCAACCGGTCCTTAGTAATGGCCAGGTTATGGTCAGTAATACTGAGAATGACGAACACAAATAAAGTGGCGGAATGCAAAGTAAAACAACCTGCAGAATAAAGTAACCCACAATGCTCTAGCTAGCCGGTCCTTAATAATGGCCGGGTTAAGCAGAGGAAACCAACAAAAACACACATAGGCAGGGGTTAAGGAAATAGAGGTCCGTTATACTATGCCAGAATTCAGGGCGCCAGAATAAAGGGAAGTCGAGACAAGCTGGGATTGTATAAACCAGGAAATCAGTCAGATAGGAATTCAGAAATAACAACAAGGCACTAGGCGTAACTGGAACCACGCTAGGGCAACTTGCTAAGAGAAAGGAAGCCCTTTAAATGGAGCCACAGCACTTCCTTTTGGTGCTCAGAGGAGACGCCCTGCTCTGCTGTAGGATCGCTGGTCATGTGCTGCGATTGGTTGTCCTTCCTGCATGCTGCGTCTGGTTCGCGGGCAGCACCATTCCCTGTCCTGTAGTACACAGTACCCTGGAATAAGGCTTTCTGGATATCAGCTGCTGTGACGGCCACAACATTTCCCCGGACATGGGTCAAAGGTGCAACATTTCCCTGGACATGGGTCGAAGGTGCAACATTTCCCCGGACATGGGTCGAAGGCGCAACATTTCCCCAGACATGGGTCGAAGGTGCAACATTTCCCCAGACATGGGTCAAAGGCGCAACATTTCCCCAGACATGGGTCGAAGGCGCAACATTTCCCCAGACATGGGTCGAAGGCGCAACATTTCCCCGGACATGGGTCGAAGGCGCAACATTTCCCCAGACATGGGTCGAAGGCGCAACATTTCCCCGGACATGGGTCGAAGGTGCAACACTTCCCTGGACATGGGCCACCGTGACAAACATGAAGCCAGCAACTAACTTTTTATTCAACGGAAAATGCTGAGACATGAAATAAGCTCCCTAATTACTCTATCACAATTTAATCAATGTGGTCTACAAAGATGGATTAACTACTAGGCAGCTGCTTAGGGACTTTGGCTCGGGCAAGGGAGGGGCAAGGACCTATTTTGTTGCAATTTAGACTGTTTTAAGTGTTTTTCAACAGGTGGTGTGCACCCCAAACTGGTAAAGATCTTAGGGCTCCATGATCTATTAATCCCAAACTGACGTTCTTCTCCAAATAGTCACCTTTACTGTTATGCAGTACATGAAGCCTAGTGGATTTCAGCCTGAGCTGTTAGAGCTGTCGGTACAAACTATTGTCACTTGTAATTTCTTTAAAATTGGAAATAAAGCAGAATCAGGCAGCAGTTTCTTTTATATTGTGGGATTTTTTTCTGCGTTCTCAATAAAATTCTTTCTACCGTAATATACTTGAGGCATCTGTTCTATTGTGTTCTCTGTTATTCATATAAAGCATATTATTTCATTTTGAATTTCTAATAAATTATAAGTATATGCTGTAAAAAGATTGATCATCGAGGCTGTATTAAAGCATGTAATTCTACCTGTTAGGAAATGAAAGTCAAATGGTGCATGACTACCGCGTGTATTGATCTATACAGTGGAATGAAACATAATATATAATGCTATATTTCTAATGCTTTCATCTCTGCGGAATACGGTGAGTTTGCATCCCAGTAATCTCATTCTAAGACAATATCAAAGAGTGTAAGTATTAGTATATTATTCTGCCTTACCTCTGGGAACAAAAACCTATAAATTCCATTTTCTGTGGTATTTACAATAAATATAAAATAAAGTCTTTAAGGCAATTTATGTTTATGAAACGTTGCTAACATTGTTCCTTAAAAGAGTTACAATGACTTTCAATGATTTTAGCAACAGCAAACAAGTGAACTCATTGGACACTATTCCATAGTGAAAGCTAACGTTAGCGTTGTGTTGAGTAAGCGTTACGGCCAGGATATATTACTTTAACGCATGCCCCCCCCATATTATGTTCCTGACACTAAACCCATGAAAAATCCGTGCATCAGTGATTGCGGGAGCTTGCGCGAGCTTACTGTACTTTGCGCATCCCATACTTAACATGGGAAGCGCAATCATTAATTAACGTTTCGATAAGTAAGGTATTACAAAGTGCTAGCGTTAATTACTAGCAATGTGCAAGCCAAAATTTTAGTGACACCTAAGGCTAGCGTCAGACGAACGCAGTCATCACGTCCGTGTCGCCGCACAGTTTAACGTCCATCGTGGCATTGATGTGTGATCAATAGAGACCAACACACGAGGTATTTGCGCACCGAAGTGCGCACGCACCATGCAGGTGGTAACGGACGCCATTTAGGCCTCGGCGTAAAAGCACTATGACGGACGTCCCGAGTGCACAGCGTCCGCGTAACAGCCTGTGTGCGCGAGGAGGCGATGTCAGACGCAGTGCATTTGCGACGTCCATCACGTTGACGCTCAGAAGTTTTTTCGGCCTGTACCTGTCTTTTAATTTTAATTAATTTTGATTCCCATATTTAAATATGCAAAAAAAAAATTGTCACAAGGACAATGGAGACAGAACCAGCACGTTTAGGATTAAACCTACAATTCAGTTACAAAAAAACAAAGATAGATTGTGGCAAGTGTATCGCAGCTGCATTAGCTAGCTTATACTAAGCAACACAAAGCAAC
Source organism: Leptobrachium leishanense (assembly GCA_009667805.1). Classification (NCBI taxonomy): domain Eukaryota; kingdom Metazoa; phylum Chordata; class Amphibia; order Anura; family Megophryidae; genus Leptobrachium; species Leptobrachium leishanense. The sequence continues at coordinate 298,676,345 of CM019067.1, forward strand.
ACAAATAGTTAGTCAAATGATTGCTGCAAAAAAGCCCCAATGGCTAAAGAATTGATAACTAGTCATATCGCCAATAGCAACAGTATAAGAATGCCAGGTGACTCCTGACGCGCGTTTCGCCACCAACAAAGAGCGGCTTCGTCCAGAGCTGTACTGTAGGAGGGTGTGATTTGCAAGCCTAGGTTTATTGTGCTGCATTATATATGTAATATATTTACCCCAATTGGTGGGCTGTGCACAATTATTGTGTTGCGCTAGTTAGTGTTTTTTTCTTTTTATTATTTTTGCAAAGTGGTTATGGTTTTTCCACTCAGCCCTACATCAATTATTGTGACGGTTTACATATCGCAGGGGAACTTAATTTCTGTTAATACTTAACCAATTAAGGACAGAATTGTTATTGGCGAACAGTGGTTATATACCCTTATGATCCCTAGTTACTTCCCACCGATGTGGGGCTAACCAACAGTAGATTATATGCCTCAATTAAACATAGAATTGTCTGTCAATATTTGTGATTTTAGAATTCTCTAATAAAAGTTATATGTACATTGTATGTCTGTAATTTGAAACCAGCACTAGTGGTATAAGCAAGCTAATGCAGCTGCGATACACTTGCCACAATCTATCTTTGTTTTTTTGATTCCCATATTTCCCTTTTTTTCTACATCTGTCAAAAAAACTGACCGTGCGGTGTCTACAGTATCTTCCGTCAGTGCGTACGTTCTTTAAGCACGCACGCAGAGTGCGCTCAGACTGCGTTCGTCTGGCATTAGCCTAAAAACTGGTGCTAAAACTGATTCCACTTTTGCAAAGTCATTTGGCACCAGCAACCCCCCCCCAATAGGTCCCATACTCACCTCTCATCCCGTGGCGAGAAGGGTGGCCTGATCCACTGCTTCTGGCCCCCGAGAATAGAGTGAGATTGTGGACAAATAGTTCCCAGTCTCCCTCCACGATCATTCCACAATGCGATCTCGCAGCCCACAAATGCAACCCTCCACGGAGTCCTGTGGACTCTAGGAGAAGATACCCGCGGCGGCACTACCACGAGTATCACTGCAGGAAGAGCTGCGTTCCTGTGCAAGGTGCTGAGACAACGCCTGCCACGGAATATCACGCTAAAATGGAGACCCCAACGGAGAAACCTGCAAATATTTATATAACGCCAACATATTCTGCAGCGCTGTACAATAAGTAAGACAAAACAAACATAAAATTAGCAAAAAAACTTGACATACAGACTGATAGGAAAAGAGGACCCTGCTTAAATCATGACATTACTGTTGTATTGTGGCACTGTTTTTGGGGTCAGCAACCTTCAGCAATCTTGGATCCTCCAGATGTTTTGGAACTAAATTTCTCATGAAGCTCAGCCAATCTCATGAGTGGCTGAGCATTATGGGAGATGTAGATCCAAGACATCTGGAAGGCCAAGGTTACTGACCCACGTGGGGTAACAGCATGCACCACTTCTGTTCACAAGCAGGTTTATTCAGCAAAAAAATAATATGTTAATGTTAGTAGCTACATCATTGTTTTAGAACCAGGGGGGGCATAGGGACCGATCGCTTGGAGTCTGTGGAAACATGGTGTATTGAATAGGGTTGCCAGGTCGGCCATGTTTTCCTGGACACATATCATTTATTCATGCTGATGATGGGCAGTGCATGAAAAATGCCACCCTGTAGCGCATAGAATCCATACAATGCAGGTAAGAAATCAACAAGGAATCCCAGGTGACCCTGACTTCCTTCCTGCCACAAATGAATTATACATGTTGCAGGGCAGCACTTTTCCCTGTGCTCTCCCTCTGCATGAAATAGTAATATGTTTCCAGGAAAACATGGCCGACCTGGCAACCCTAGTCTTGATTTGAATATGAGCAAAACTTGAGGATACCCACGAAGATTTATAAATAAACAAAATTTTTAATAAAAATTGATACAACAGAAACGCTGATGTTTCGACCACAAACTGCTCTTTATCTTATGAATTGATATTAAAAAAATGTGTTTATTTATAAGTCTTTGAGTGTGTCCTCACGTTTTGCTCATCTATACATACATCTATATATACTGTATGTATACATTTACTGGAAGGCTTTTTAGTGATTTCCATAGTCATCGGGGGCCCCTTGATTTATGCAAATTTTTATTTTTTAAATTTTTTTTCAACATCTAATACATTAGCATGAAATTAACTGTGGTGCTCGAGTGTCATTAACAGACAGGTTTGTGTAGAAACCGTTCCTTTAGCACAGATGGCTCAATTATAGACTTGATTGCTTTGGTTAATCTCCGTGTACTCAAGTCAGACTCTGTATGAAAATCTAGGCTTGTTATTGACACTTGAGGACATACTTTTGCCACCGCCGATAACAATCTGAAAGCACCCGCCTTGTCGCTTATTTTTTTGACTATTGACTTTCTCTTCACCGTCGGGTTTTTAATTAAAATAAAACTTATATTCCAGAAGCTTCTGCTGCCCGTCTGTAATGTGATTTTACACAATAAAGCGATACTACGTAATGACTTTAGCATTATTGCTGCTGCCTCCATCTAATCCATGGTAGATTTTCTCGTTGTCTGTGTATTTCAGTCGTCTTCCTACGCACAGGTTGCAGCCAGGTATTTTGTTTGTGTTTTATTACCGATAAAATAAAAAAAACACGCTTCAAACATCTAGCATCTTATTAAAGCCAGATTGTGATGGTGCACATAGGGGGTTGCTGCTGCGATGACAGCTTTGATATACAGATTGCTTTCTGGCATGCAAAGTCGTTTGTAGTGATTTGCATAATTCCTTGGCGTTGTGTACATTTTTGCACCAAACCAACGAGAAGGATAAAAAAAAAAAAATGAAAATGATTAACGTTGATAAACCTTGTTAATTGGATAATCAGTTAAAAAAATTCAATTTTTTATTAATTATTCATTAGAACGGAACCTTATGTATTGTCCTTGTATGGTTGGAGTTAGGAGGACAAAATAAATCTGAGTAACAATGTATCACTAACCCTTGGAACGTTGGGTTATGTTTAACCACTTGAATGCTAAGGACGCGCTCAGCGCGTCCTCAGCATTCCGCTGGTGTGCTGAGGACGCGCTGAGCGCGTCCTCACATTGGGGTCAGCGTTCGGCCGGGTTCCGGCCGTTCGCTGGCCCCTCCGGTGCGGGCTGACATCCTGGATGTCAGCCCGGCATCCGGACCACCAGCCGCCAGAATTAGGTGTCATCGCGGGGGCGCGATGACACCTAATTCAGGCGCCCCCCCGCATGTGCGGAGGAGGCGCCTGAAAGGGAGGGGGGGAGGTCCTTCGGACCTCTCTCCCTCCCGATCGGCGGCGCACAGGGGCTTAACCCAGGCATCATTTGGAAGGGCACAGCCTGCCCTTCCAAATGATGCCTGGCATTAACCCCTGGGGAGCTGGATCGCGAATCGGCGCTGAAAAGCGCCGGTTCGCGATCCTTTCCCGGAGCTGGCCGACATCTTGGATGTCGGCCAAGCCTCCGGGAACTCCCCCAGAGGACTGGCGTCATCGTGCGTAGCACGATGACGCCAGTCCTAGACTTAACCCCTAACTGCCACCAACTGTGGAGATAGGGAGTTCCAATGAACTCCCTATCTCCCGATCCGTGGCAGTTAGGGGTTAAATTTTGGTATGGTTGGATCGGCCAGAGCATGGCCGTTCCAACGATACCAAACATGAAAGTGTAAAATTTTGTAAAAAAAAAAAAAAATGAAAAATAAAAATGAAAAAAAATTAAAAAAAAAATAAAAAATAAACACTTTTTTTTTATTTTTTTGGGTTTGTTAATGCAGCAATATTGTTCCCATTTCAATTATAATGTGAACAATGATGCTGCACTAACGATTTTTGGATGCGGTGCGTTTGTTAAAAATAGTGTCATTTTCCCCAAAAAAAAATGTAACGAGACCCCATCTCTAATTTTTTTAACAAGCGCACCCCATACAAAATATAACCGCAATTGCTCGCATGTTAAAATGTGAAAAAAACACTTTACACGTTGTAAATTATTGAAAATACATATTTTATTGCATTTTTTGTTATAATATACAGACATGACATAACGTATACATATAATAATGACATATTATGAATCTACTGAGTCTGACGGAAAGAACGATATATAATATGTCTGGTCATATACTAAAATAAGCCTTCAAAACACGTTTAAACATGATGCGCAAAACAGGTAAAAATGACCTCAGCACAGGGGCGGGAAAAGCCTCAGCAGCGAAAGGGTTAATAGAGCGGAAGCAGAGATGATCAATGAATATCAGAGTAGAACTTGAGGCTTGTGGGGAAAAAATGCACAAAACCCTGAACTGAGTAATGAATCCAGACCGCAGGGGTCATGATATTCTCCCAACAGAGCCACCACCTACTTAAGCCATACAGGGTTATTCAAAGAGATTCGAAAAGTCACCGCACGTTCGGTGACTTTTCGTTCTCTTCAATTCGGTTCCTTTTGCCGATCCCATTTCGTCGACCCTGCGGTGTAGGCTAAGGTCAGACGAAAGCAGTTTTAACGTGCGTTTAGCCGCACGAAATCACGGCCGTGCTAGCAGCAAATGACGTCCAATGCCGGGGGAACATACGACGAACGGCCGCACGAAAGTTCGTCCGTGCAACGCAAGTGGCAAACGAACGCATTTTTTCGAGAACGTCAAACCGCTACTACTGACGTACAGAGTGCGCTGCGGCCGCATAGCGGCGTGTTTTTTCGTGATTGGGAGACGTCAGACTCTGCACACGTCCGGCCAACATAACGTCCAGACGCAAAAGGGTTTTATCGATGATCCGTACAAAATCACGGACAAAAATGCGCATCGTATCACCGCTATTGCGTATTCCGTGAAAAAATACGTCCATTCGTTCGAACGCACGTTTTCACGGACAACGTGAAAAATGCGTTCGTCTGACCCTAGCCTTATTCAGCAAGCACCACAGGTTCCCCGAATTGCAGGGAAAAGCTACCACAAACCCGACGAAAACGAACCGTAAAACCCAGCGAATGCACGCTGAAAACCCCCAAAAACCTGCCGAAAACCACTGAAACAGGCACCGAACAGGTGCTGAACAGGCACCGTATGTTCAGGCAATTCGCCAGGATTTGGTGAATTGCCTGCTCTCTGGATAGCCGAATGGCCAAGAAAGGTAACCGAACGCTGATTTTCAGCGTTCGGTTACCTTTCTCAAGCAATTCGGATCTCTTTGAATAACCCTGATAGTAGATTTCCCATCATGGATGATATAGAGGAAAAAAGAGTATAGAGATGACGATAGATGATCAAAACATCTCTGCTTATGTAATCGCTTTGTATTCCCTAAAATTACATCACATCTCGAAAAGCAAGGAAAAAATGGCGCATAGTAAGGCTGGGGTCAGACGAACGCAGTGCGAACGCGTGTGCAGCCGCACTTTATTACGGCCATAGTAGCAGCAAATGAAGTCCAATGACAGCTAATATACGAAGTACGGCCGCACGAAAGTTCGGCCGCGCAACGCAAGCAGCAAATGAATGCATTTTTTTCAAGAACGTAGAACCGCTAGTACTGATGTACAGAGTGCGCTGCGTCAGCATAGCGGCGTGTGTGCGTGATTAGGAGACGTCAGACGCTGCTCATGTCCGGCCAACATAACGTCCAGACACCCAAAGTTTCCTGGTTTGGATCCGTAAAAAATCACGGCCGAAATTACGCATCGTATGACCGCTATCGCGTCTTCCGTGAAAAAATGCGTTCGGACGCATCAACGCACTTTTTGACGGTAGACGTGAAAAATGCATTCGTCTGACCCTAGCCTTAGACGTTAACGCGTATTTTGTGCGCAAACGTTGTAATACGACGTTCAGCACAAAGGGTATTTCGCCTCGCTTTAATGTGTTTTTGCGCACGCGCAAAATTGTGCACGAAGATTGTAATAGTGCCCAAACTGAGGTCTAGGGGGTTATTCAGAGAGCACCGAAATATCGCTGACATTTTGGTGCTCTCTCGCTCCCCGCACTTCCCAGCACTTTGGGGAATCAAATTCCCCCACCCTGAATTCGGCATTCACCACATGGTCCCGGAGTGCAGGGGTATACCCACTGCACACCCGCCGAAAACTCACCGAGAACCCGCCAGAACCACCACAAAAACACGCCGAACACGTCAGAAAAAGCCAACGAGCTGCCGGACACAGTGTAGACTAGCCGCTGGAAAAAGCCGACAAGCTGACGAACGGTGTAGAAAAAAAAACCAATACGATTGAAAGTGTCAAAATTTAAACGCTGTTTGCAAAACAAAATACTGAACGAAAATGTCTGGAATTAACCTAAAAGATCCAATGAATGATAATAAAAAGGTTTACAGAAAAAAGAAAAAAAAAGCTTTTAAAAAAACGGAAAAAAAGTTCTGTCGAAAAAATCCTGAAAAATGCTTAAAAGATCATAAAAAAATCTATAAATAAAGAGACGTTTTACAGCAGAATAAAATAATAAACGGTTTATTAGATATTGAATAAAAATGGGAATATTTTTAACATTGAAGCCTATGGGATTAGCTTGAATAAACTTGCCGAATGAAACCACTGAACAGCAGGGCACTTCAGCAACTTTTCCCTGCTGTTCGGTGTTCTCTGAATAGATGAACCATTGCTTCTCTATGGGGGATTTCACTGCCTTCGAACAGGCACCCTACGTGCAGGCAATTCGCCAAAATTTTGACAAACTGTCTGTTCTCTGAATAGCCGAATGGCCCCGAAATGTCACCGTACGGGGAAATTCCCTGTTGGGTGATATTTCGTGGCCAGATTGGCTTTCTCTAGAGTTTTTTACATCCATAAGGAGGATTCCATTGGGGACATTGGGGATACATTCCTTGGCAGCCACATTTACCATAGACAAGAAGTAGATTGTAAGCTCACTTGAGCAGAGTCCTCCTTTCTTATTATTTCCATATGTCAAATTTGTTACTTCTTTAAGGACTATTCAAATTGCAATGAATGGTGAATTTCGCCGTACGGTGCAATTTCGTGGCAGTTTGGCTATTCCCTAAACTGTCAATTTGTTAAATACTGGCGAATTGAGAGCAAAATACGGTGCAGTTTGCTGCAATTCAGCGATCTTTGGCAGCAGCGATATTGTCCCATTGGGAAGTAATGGTTAATCAATTCAGAGAATGCCGAACTAGACTGAGATGTCAGCAAAATGCCCTGATTTTTGGTGGTTCAGTTCAACAAGTTCAAAGAGGCGAATCCCATAGGATGCAATGTAAAAATATGGTTTTGTTACTCATTTGTTTTTTTATACAACCGTTTTTTTCTTTGTAGTTTCAGCAAAAAAAGATTTTTTTTGTTTGTTTATTAGAACTTTTTTTGTTTTTTTTAGGCCAAATTTTGATTCCAATTTTTTTAATAGGTGGTTTTTTTTTCTAAATTTCTTTAACAGACCCTTTTATTGGTTTTTATAGGACATTTTTTCATTATTTTCACACATTTTCATGCATTTTTATTGTTTTAAACGCCTTTAAAGAATAGCAGAGTTCCATTTTTTTTCTGAAGTTCGGCAGCGTTCAACGGTCAGTTGGGCGCTGTTCAGTGTTCAGCGGGCTGATCGGCGTTCTTCGGTAGCGTTCGGCGAGCTGAACAGTGTTCAGCGGTCTGTTTGGCGGTTGGTGACAATCTTCGGCAGCTTCACGTTCGGCGCACTTCGAGGACCCTGCGATGAATACTGAATTCACTGCAGAGTCAGCACACTGGAATCGCCAAATCGCGCTGAAGTACACCAAACAAAACCGTCTCTTTGAATAACCTTTTATGTGTGTTTTTCTGGGTTTTTTGTGCTGTAGAATATGTTGGTGCTTTTTTTGTCATTGTGATGGTTAATGGAAGAGGACTGAGGAGGGAAAAACCGTAATTCCCAATTTTATACACAATAGAAATTGCATTTAATAGATTCTTTATTAAAGGGACCAGGGCCACCATCAGGGCATTACGCCCCATGACCTGTTCAGGGACTGAGGGTGGGGCGGGCCGGCCATCGGGGCACCCTTACTTTTCATCAGCTCCGGTATCGGACTCACGGAGTCCCAATCCGGAGCTGTACTTCTGTAATATGCTGCGAACCGCGATTCACAGCTGGTTGGCTGGCCGGGCAAGCCAAACAATGTAGCGTGCCTCCCAATCATAATACTTGCTGACTTTTTTTTAATTTTGCGTGAGTCCTATGGGAGAAGGGGATCACGGAGGGGAGGCATTCCGAGAGTCAGTGAGGAGCCCCAAAATTTGTGATGGCTGCCCTGACTCTAGTCATCATGACCTAATGAACCTAATTATCATGATAATTATGAAAAATGTTGGGGGGGGGGGAGTATCCATCCCACCACCGCCTGTCTGTCCCTAGGGGCTGGGAGAGTAGTCTAAAGAAGAAGAAAAGAGCTTCATTCCCTTTCACAGCTTTCAAACAGCTCATGTTAAAAACAGGAAAAGTGGGGATCAAAAAGGGTTAATAATTAATAACCCCTTTAGTTTTTGATTTCCCCCTGCTGTCAGATTGACTCTTTTTAAATATTTGAAAACATTCAGAAATAAAACAATTGATTGAAGACTAACCGTAAATGATGCAAAGACGGAAAATCGAGAGGTGAGGTCAAACATCAAAATCGTTTTGCATTTTTATAGATAATAATGTCTTTTAGAGTTAGTATGTGCTCACAGTAAATGATACATCATCAGCTAGCTGTGTCCAAAAACAGGACACGGTGACCTGGCATTTTATGGCTCCATCGATCAGACCTGTCAGGAGGTAGTCTGCTTTCACACATAATTATATAACGTTCCCAGGAGCTAACAATGTGCAGCCTACATTTCAAAATCTATTGGGTCTTATTTTGGTTCAGACGGTAATGAGGAGATTCTAATGAAAAACTTTAGCGGCTCTATGTTACTAGTAGTAGTACAAGTCAGTTGCTGTGTAATAAATGGGAGCTCCTAACAGATAGTAGTGGCACCACCTTTGACATCGTATCTTGAAGTCCACAGGACTGGGTTTGCAGAAGGACACTGAGAACTGTTGGTTTTCAGTGTCCTCCTGTTTGCAGTGAGAAGAGGAAGCATATAATGCCATCCTCTGCACCATGAGCCTAGAGGTGAGTGTGGATTTTTCATGCTTGTTTTTGTGTGTGTGTACTGTATTGCTAAAGCAAAGTTTTTTAATTCTTGTTTCTTGCAGAAAACATTTTTTTTACCATAATTGCTGGCCTCTTAACTTGCAGCTAGCTGGAGAAGAATGAGCTCTTCCAACGTAGCTCATTCTTCTCACCTCGAGCGGGTGTTCTGCAAAGTACACCGAATCAAAAGCCCTGGTGTTAAGTAATTTTGCTTTTTCCGATCTACCATCTAGTCTGCTTTTATAGCGAAGGACACTGGGAACAAATAGTTACCAGGGTCCTTGAGCGACTCTGGCGCAACCCTGCAGCCCTGCAACCCTTCTAACTCAGTGGGTCATTTGGGATTAAACCATTTAAATACGTAAAGGGAATCCACAAGGTAGAGGAAGGGAGTATATTTAAAAGGAAACAAAGTAGCAAAACAAGAGGACATAGTCTTAGATTAGAGGGGCAAAGGTTTAAAAGTAACATCAGGAAGCATTATTTTACTGAGAGGGTGGTGGATACATGGAACAGTCTTCCAGTTGAAGTGGTAGAGGCCAAAACAGTAATTGAATTTAAGCAAGCATGGGATAGGCATAAGGCTATCCTAAAGAAAAGAAAAATCCAAGTAAAGTATCCATGTAATTGGGCAGACTAGATGGGCCGAAAGGTTCTTATCTGCCGACATCTTTCTATGTTTCTATTAATATTGAGGTGCTAATTGACCATTTGAGCAAAATTTAAGGAATTGTCGGAATTGGGCCAAAAATTTTCACAGTGCTATTCACATGTGTGCCCCATTTAATGTGACTCTGTCAGTTTTCACACAAATTTGCATTATTTAATAGGAGTTGTATTAGATATAGAAACATAGAAACATAGAAAAATGTCGGCAGATAAGAGCCTTTCGGCCCATCTAGTCTGCCCAATTACATGGATACTTTACCTGGATTTATCTTTTGTTTAGGATAGCCTTATGCCTATCCCATGCTTGCTTAAATTCAATTACTGTTTTGGCCTCTACCACTTCAACTGGAAGACTGTTCCATGTATCCACCACCCTCTCAGTAAAATAATGCTTCCTGATGTTACTTTTAAACCTTTGCCCCTCTAATCTAAGACTATGTCCTCTTGTTTTGCTACTTTGTTTCCTTTTAAATATACTCCCTTCCTCTACCTTGTGGATTCCCTTTACGTATTTAAATGTTTCTATCATATCTCCTCTGTCTCGTCTTTTTTCCAAGCTGTACATTGTCACGGATCCCCCTGATAATCAACAGTGTGGTCCCTTTACGCAGACCGCTCTCTACCCTTCCGATCCTTGAATGGTCGGTAAAGCTATAAAGGCAACGAAACAGGTAACAGACAAAGAAAGGGAAATACCAGACAGGGGTACAGACCAGATCACAAGTCCTCCCTAGGACTTTAGTAATAGCAGAGGTAGGTTGATGTGTGCTTAGGATGCCACACAAACTGACCTCGGTACCAACGTTAAGGGCAGAACCTAGAACAGAGTATATGCAAACGCCAGGAGTCATACACAGAGGGGTACGTTTGCCAATGCCAGGAGTCATACACAAGGAGGTTCGTTTGCCAATGCCAGGGGTCGATACACAGGAGGGTTCGTTTGCCAATGCCAGGGGTCGGTACACAGGAGGGTTCGTTTGCCAATGCCAGGGGTCGGTACACAGGAGGGTTCGTTTGCCAATGCCAGGGGTCGGTACACAGGAGGGTTCGTTTGCCAATGCCAGGGGTCGGTACACAGGAGGGTTCGTTTGCCAATGCCAGGGGTCAATACACAAGAGGACACGTTCAGGAAAATAACACAAGAGCTCTGCGGGATGTGAATACCACGTCAGGGCACCGGTGTATGGGAGAGACTGGGATTTAAACCCGGCGGGTCCGCGTCACAGCGCCAGGCCCCGCCCCTCGGCGTCCCACGTGAGCGGGCCCGGAAGCGCTTACATTCGGCGCCTGGCCAGCGAGCAGCGAGGAAGCTGCTGCCAGGCGCCCCATCCCCTGGATCCCCGTGACAGAACCCCCCCTCCAGGGGCGGCCACTGGACGACCCCCAGGGGCACGGGGGTGTGCGGAATAGAAGGCCCTCACCAGCCTAGGAGCATGGACTTCCGCAGCCGGTACCCAAGAACGATCCTCTGGGCCGTACCCCACCCAATCCACCAAATACTGCAAGGACCCCCTAGACAGCCTGGCACCCAGAATGGCCTTAACTTCGAATTCCTCCTCGCCCTCCACAGAGACAGGAGGCGGTGGAGCATGGACTTTGGTGTACCGGTTACATAACAGTGGCTTCAAAAGGTTTACATGGAACACATTGTGTATTTTAAAATGGGGGGTAACGCCAAAGCATAGGAGACAGGGTTGAGTCGCCGTAGAATCTTATAGGGGCCGATATACCTAGGAGCCAACTTCATGGAAGGCACTAAGAGCTTAATGTTACGTGAAGACAGCCAAACCCTGTCCCCAACTTGATACACGGGTGCCTGCCTCCTGTGTCTGTCGGCCTTAGTTTTCTGAATGGTACTACTTTCCTCCAGTGCCCGTCTCACTCTTCCCCAAGTCTCCTTCAATGATGCCAGTTGTTTATCTAAAGCAGGAATCGTGGAATCAGGAAACATGGCGGGGAGCACGGGAGGATCAAAGCCATAAACAGTAAAGAAAGGAGAATGACCTGAGGATTCACTCACTGCGCTGTTAATAGCATATTCTGCCCACGGTAGCAGATCTGACCAGTTATCTTGCTGTTCTGAGATGAAGCACCTGAGATATTTCTCTACGTTTTGGTTTGCTCGTTCTGCTGCTCCATTGGTCTGCGGGTGATAAGCCGAAGAGAAAGAGAGGTCTATCCCCACGTTCTTACAAAATCCCCTCCAGAATCCGGAGATGAATTGGGTCCCCCTATCAGAGACTATCTCCTGAGGGACACCGTGAATGCGGACCACATTGGCAATGAATATGGGCACCAGTTCAGCTGCCGAAGGTAGTTTCTGAAGAGGAACATAGTGACCCATCTTGGAAAATCGATCTATGATCGTAAGTATCACTGTATTCCCTCTTGACTCAGGTAGCTCTACTATAAAATCCATGGCTATATGTGACCAGGGTCGTTCGGGGATCGGCAAAGGCTGGAGTAAGCCAATGGGTGCTGTCTTGGGACTTTTCTGCCTTGTGCACACTTCGCACACGGCAATGTAATCTTTGACGTCTCGGCGCAACGTGGGCCACCAGAGGAGTTTACTGATACTAGACACAGTCTTGGTGATACCCATATGCCCGGAAGTTTTATTGTCATGATAGATGCTGAGTACCTCTTCTCTTTCGTTCTCAGGTACAAAGAGTCTCGCGGGAGGTTTTCCCCCAGGAGCTGCACCCTGGACGGTCTGCAACCTTTTCATTAGAGGAGACGAAACACTAATCGTGGTAGCGGCTATAATCCTCTCCTGGGGAACAATGGGATGCTGATCTTGGATATTATGTTCATAAGACTCATATTGTCTCGACAATGCGTCTGCTTTAATGTTTCTGGACCCAGGTCTATAGGTAAGCACGTAATTAAAACTTGAAAGAAACAATGACCATCTCGCTTGTCTGGAGTTTAAACGTTTGGCATCTCCAATGTACGTGAGATTCTTATGGTCGGTTATGATAACAATGGGGTCCTTAGACCCTTCTAATAAGTATCTCCATTCTGCCAAGGCCGCGATGACTGCTAATAACTCTCTATTTCCAATGTCATAGTTCTTCTCTGCTGGAGACAACTTTCGAGAATAGAAGCCGCATGGATGCAAGGGTTTGTCAGGAGCCTCCCTTTGGGACAAGACTGCACCAAGGCCTAGTTCGGAGGCGTCAACTTCTACTTGGAAAGGCAGAGCCGGATCTGGATGCCGGAGAACAGGGGCAGTAGTAAAGGCTTGCTTTAGTGTCTCAAAGGCTTGAGTGGCTTGAGGTGTCCATTTCTGATTTCCCACCCCTTTCTTTGTCATAGCCGTGAGAGGGGCCACCAAGGCCGAAAAATCTTTAATGAACCTTCTGTAATAATTCGTAAACCCCAGAAACCTCTGAATGGCTTTAAGTCCTTGGGGTAGAGGCCAGTCGAGAATAGCTGAGAGCTTCTTAGGGTCCATTTGAAACCCTCCAGGGGTTATAATATAACCAAGGAATTGCACGGTTACTATGTCGAATAGACATTTTTCTAGCTTACAGTACAATCCAGCCTTCAATAGTTTAGTCAAGACTTGTTTTACGTGGACATGATGAGTGTCCACATCAGGAGAGTATATCAGGATATCATCCAGATATACTATGACGAATTCTTGCAGAAATTCCCTTAGAGTGTCATTTATCAGGTCCTGAAAGACGGCTGGCGCATTACATAACCCAAAAGGCATCACCAGGTATTCGTAATGCCCGCTACGTGTATTAAAAGCCGTTTTCCATTCGTCTCCCTTTTTAACCCTGACCAGGTTGTACGCTCCGCGTAAATCAAGCTTAGTATAGACACGAGCCCCTTTCAATCGGTCAAACAATTCTGTTATGAGAGGTATGGGATATGCATTTCTTATAGTGATCCTATTTAAACCCCTATAGTCGATGCAAGGTCGCAGATCTCCCTCTTTCTTGGAAACAAAGAAGAAACCTGCTCCTGCTGGAGAGGAGGACCGTCTAATGAATCCTCGTTCCAGATTCTCCCTTATATATTCCTCCATAATGTCGTTCTCCCTTTGTGACAAAGGGTATACGTGACCCCTAGGAGGCATCGTACCGGGGAGCAAGTCAATAGCACAGTCATATGGACGATGTGGTGGTAGAACCTCAGTCCTGGCTTTAGAGAATACCTCCTTCAATGCCCTGTAACATTCAGGGACCTCTGTGGACAAAGGAGGGGCTGTGGCAATATTGAGGCTACCAATCACATTAACTGTGCCTAGGCACTTGAACTGACAACTCTGACCCCAACATTTTATGTCTCTCTGGACCCAATCGACTACTGGGTTGTGCTCTATTAGCCATGGAAACCCAAGGACGATAGGACATGAGGGTGATTCAATGATTTGAAATCTTATTGTCTCTTGGTGCAAAACTCCTATTTTCATACATACATCGACTGTGTCGTGAGTGATATGTGGACATGCCAGGGGGTTACCATCTATGGCCTCCACCCTTAGAGGCCTTTCTCTGAGAACTAGTGGTATGAGGCTTTTGGCAGCAAAATTCTTATCCATAAAATTGCCTGAGGCCCCAGAGTCCAAAAACGCCTCAGTCTTGAGGTGAACCCCCGCAGGATAGGGAGACCGGTAACAGAATCCTGGATTTTTTTTTTTCATTATCCACAAAGGAGGCACACAGAGAACCGACAACCTGGGTGTCTCCTGTTCTGAATCCCATTCTGCTATGTTCAACTCTGCCAACCCTGGGTCTCTGAGGACATTGAAGGCGGAAGTGATCTGCCCCTGCACAATAAAAGCAGAGCCCCTTTTCTTTTCTGTGAGCTTTTTCTGCTTCTGAAATACCAGTCCTCCCTATTTGCATGGGTTCAACAACCGGTAAATCTGTTTTTACATTCTCCGAACCACCTGATGTACTGGGGTGTCTGGGTAACGAGGGTAAAGGAGGCAAGACCCTTCTGGGTCTATCTCTGGGGTGTCTCCTTTCCCTGATTTGATCGTCCATGGCTATACAGAAATCTATCAGGTGGTCCAGACTTTCTGGTAATTTTAAGGGAGCCAGTTCAAACATAAAAGCCTCGTTCAAGCCTTCGGTAAAGGCTAAGGTTAAAACGTCGTTCGGCCAAAGTACTTCAGAAACCAATGTCTTAAACTCTATGGCATAATCGGCAACCCTCTTATTTCCTTGTTTGATATGAAACAAGGACCTACCCGCATTGGTAGCCCTTCTAGAGGGATCAAAGGTACGTTTTAACTCAGAGGTGAAACCCTCATAGTCATAAATGATGGGTTTCTTATTTTCCCACAACGGCGTAGCCCACAATAAAGCTTTTTCTGTTAAATGATTAATCAGATATCCTACTTTGGCTTTATCAGACATACAAGAACCTGGATTGTTCTCAAACAGAATCTCGAGTTGAGTCAAAAACCCCCGACATAGGCTTGGTGTACCATCGTAGCGTAGGGGTGCTTTCATACTCAGCCTATGTCCTTCAGGGGGGACCGGACTGACCCTAGGTAACACTGGATCTGGAGGGTTTGTGGTACCTGTATTGGACCGATTTAACAGGGTTTGCAGAGCGAGAGAAATCTGGTCCATCCTATGGTCCTGTTCCTCTTGTCTGGCTGCGATACGTGCCAGCTGGTTAGAGAGGTCTGCGGGATCCATTGGCCCTGACGTAATGTCACGGATCCCCCTGATAATCAACAGTGTGGTCCCTTTACGCAGACCGCTCTCTACCCTTCCGATCCTTGAATGGTCGGTAAAGCTATAAAGGCAACGAAACAGGTAACAGACAAAGAAAGGGAAATACCAGACAGGGGTACAGACCAGATCACAAGTCCTCCCTAGGACTTTAGTAATAGCAGAGGTAGGTTGATGTGTGCTTAGGATGCCACACAAACTGACCTCGGTACCAACGTTAAGGGCAGAACCTAGAACAGAGTATATGCAAACGCCAGGAGTCATACACAGAGGGGTACGTTTGCCAATGCCAGGAGTCATACACAAGGAGGTTCGTTTGCCAATGCCAGGGGTCGATACACAGGAGGGTTCGTTTGCCAATGCCAGGGGTCGGTACACAGGAGGGTTCGTTTGCCAATGCCAGGGGTCGGTACACAGGAGGGTTCGTTTGCCAATGCCAGGGGTCGGTACACAGGAGGGTTCGTTTGCCAATGCCAGGGGTCGGTACACAGGAGGGTTCGTTTGCCAATGCCAGGGGTCAATACACAAGAGGACACGTTCAGGAAAATAACACAAGAGCTCTGCGGGATGTGAATACCACGTCAGGGCACCGGTGTATGGGAGAGACTGGGATTTAAACCCGGCGGGTCCGCGTCACAGCGCCAGGCCCCGCCCCTCGGCGTCCCACGTGAGCGGGCCCGGAAGCGCTTACATTCGGCGCCTGGCCAGCGAGCAGCGAGGAAGCTGCTGCCAGGCGCCCCATCCCCTGGATCCCCGTGACATACATGTTAAGATCATTAAGCCTTTCCTGGTAACTTTTCTCCTTCAAGCCGTACACCATTTTAGTAGCCCTTCTCTGAACTCTCTCTAAGATGTCTATATCCTTCTGGAGATACGGTCTCCAGTACTGCACACAGTACTCCAAGTGAGGTCTCACCAGTGCTCTGTACAGTGGCATGAGCACTTCCCTTTTCCTACTGCTAATACCTCTCCCTATACAACCAAGCATTCTGCTAGCATTTCCTGCTGCTCTATTACATTGACTACTTACCTTTAGATCCTCTGAAATAATAACCCCTAAATCCTTTTCCTCAGATGTTGAGGTTAGGACTGTATCAAATATTCTATATTCAGCCCTTGGGTTTTTACGTCCCAGGTGCATTATCTTGCACTTATCCACATTAAAACTCAATTGCCACAGCTCCGACCATTTTTTTAGTTTACCTAAATCATTTGTCATTTGGCTGATCCCTCCAGGAACATCAACCCTGTTGCAAATCTTTGTGTCATCAGCAAAAAGACATACTTTTCCATTAATACCTTCTGCAATATCACTAACAAAAATATTAAATAGAATGGGTCCAAGTACTGACCCCTGAGGTACCCCACTGGTAACAAGACCTTGCACCGAATAAACTCCATTTACCACAACCCTCTGTTGCCTGTCACTCAGCCACTGCCTAATCCATTCAACAATATTGGAATCCAAGCTCAAAGATTGCAATTTATTGATAAGCCTTCTATGCGGAACAGTATCAAAAGCCTTTCTGAAATCTAAATAAGCAATGTCTACTGCACCACCTGTGTCTATTATTTTTGTTACCCAATCAAAAAAATCAATAAGATTAGTTTGGCATGATCTCCCTGAGGTAAACCCATGTTGTTTCTGATCCTGTAATCTATGTGTTTTTAGATGTTCAACAATCCTTTCCTTTAACATGGTTTCCATTAATTTCCCCACTACTGACGTAAGACTAACTGGCCTATAGTTCCCAGATTCCTCCTACTACCCTTCTTGTGAATGGGCACAACATTTGCTAATTTCCAGTCTTCTGGGATGACTCCCGTTAGCAAGGATTGGTTAAATAAATCTGTTAACGGTTTTGCTATTACATCACTGAGCTCTTTTAATAATTTAGGGTGGATCCCATCAGGCCCCATTGATTTATTTGTCTTTACTTTAGACAGCTGCTGTAGAACCTCCTCCTCTGTAAACTGATATGTAATTGTCTCGTTAGTGTTTCCTCCTAACTGAGGTCCCTTTCCTTCCTTTTCTTCTGCAAAGACTGAACAAAAATATTCATTGAGGCAGTCAGCGAGACTTTTATCCTCTTCTACATACCTTCCTTCCTTTGTTTTTAATCTAACTAATCCTTGTTTTACTTTTCTTTTCTCGTTTATGTATCTAAAAAATGTTTTGTCCCCCTTTTTTACTGACTGAGCTATTTTCTCTTCTGCGTGTGCTATATAACAAATTTCTAGGGTATCTATGTAAAAATTGTGCTATGGAAATATCCAGCAAATGTACGCCCCCCCCTCCCAGCACACTCACATCAACTCACTCACTTCCATTGGCATAATGGTCTTAATAGACTCCAGTGTAGATGAATAGTTATAGGTTCGGGTTGGACAGATGCCCTACAAAAGATTTTCAAGCTTGTTTCGAGACCCTCGATTGGCTTAAAGCATACTTGTAATCTCAGACAGCCAATTGTGCACTTCGTATGTGTTTACTCTCCCTGAAGCGTCACCCATGGACCCAGTTCTATAGTGTAGGACAACACTGCTCCAAGACGAGTTGTGGCTTGCAGCATCTCATGAAGCAATGATAAATTGTATAATTTGTTAAGATCAGAGTGATATCCATCACTTGATGCGATATTGCACAGAAAGAGAACCTTCCCATGACACGAATTAGGCTTGATGTACAGTTGTAGTGCATTTTTATACACTTCTTTAGATTTAGCGCCTCCAGCACCAAACCCAACAGCACGAAGATTAATCTACATGACATTCAAAATTGAAAAACCCTCTAGAAAACAAAATAATCCTCAACATGGCAAATAGAAAGACCTGTTTTATTCCACTGAACCTTAAAGACTAGAACGTAAATGGTTTGAACCTTTCGAGTATAGTAAGTGGAAATCACTTTAAAATATATTTTTTCAATGAGTCAGAATTCCTTGAAAATGGGGAATGTTTCACAATAATTCTATCCATTGCTGTAAGAGGGTAAGAGAAGGGAACATTGTCATCAATATGATGTACAATATGTAATTTATTCTCTTAAAATATAAGGTTTGTTTAAGTCATTTTAATGATGTAATAGTATGGAATATTTTTAACAGGTTAATCTGGATTTTACTATGAATGAGTGGAATAAGAATCAAGGCTTTGTTGACACAGCAAAAATATGTACTTATATAATAAGCAACATATTCAGAAAGATTGATGACTACTTACCAATTTTGAAGGATAGGATATCAGGGTTCAAAATTCAGAAACTAAACAGGTTGAAGAGATACTCGCCACTTCTGATGCCAAGTGGTCAATAACAAATTCCAAGGTTGCAAAGGGCCAAATTTCCACTAGCCCTTCTTAAATTATCAATCTGGTGAGAGGGAAAGAGCAAAATTTGAGCCCTAGGATAGATAGACAATAAGTGTCATTAACCCTTTTACTACCAAGGGATTTTCCAAAAAAACTCATTCTCAGAAACCAGCGTTTTTTTGTTAAATTATTTTTAATTAATTTTAAAGTAAGAAATATTTGAGCTTATACTCATTGTATATATTACTGTAAATAACCTATTTTTGGCCAGTAGATGGCGCCACCTACTGCCAAATTGAGTTAGAGGCTTGAGCGGCTGGTCTATTTTCTTTAATTTCTCCTGCATCGGCTGCTGAAAGTCCGATATTGCAGAGCTTTGAGCAGCTCATTTAACAGTTTTAGCTCTTTGGGCATTATGCCTACAGTGCTAAAACTTTGGGGGCACCTTCTTCAGCCCAAGAGCAAACAACATTTTTTGCAGCAAACAAATCTCATTTGCTTTAGGGCTGCAGATCAGCATACCGAGATATCTCAATATCGGGGCACCAGATGGTGCTTTTGAAGCCAGAGATATCTCTATCGGTAGTGAAGGGGTTAAATAGACAGACAGGTGGATAGATAGGCAAAAAAATATAGAAAATACAAATATATAACTCAATTGCCCCATCCCTACAAGACTGGGTCCATGAAGCTAAAGTCATAAAGTAGCTGGTACCACCTTATAAGATGATTCTACTGGTCACCTACTGCCCCAAATTAACACATATACAACACACTGTGACACCATCTAATTGTAAGTAGCTGCTCTCAACAGCATAACACATCACATATACCCTACTATCACACTTAAGCGGTTATTCACTAATCTCTGAATTGGCCTCAAATTGCACCAAACGGTGAATTTCACCGTTCGGTGCAATTTCGAGTTAATTCATCCAAGCACTAAGCTGTCAATTTTGCCAAATACAGGCAAATTGACAGCAAAATATGGGGCAAAGGTTTAAAAGTAACATCAGGAAGCATTATTTTACTGAGAGGGTGGTGGATACATGGAACAGTCTTCCAGTTGAAGTGGTAGAGGCCAAAACAGTAATTGAATTTAAGCAAGCATGGGATAGGCATAAGGCTATCCTAAACAAAAGATAAATCCAGGTAAAGTATCCATGTAATTGGGCAGACTAGATGGGCCGAAAGGTTCTTATCTGCCGACATTTTCTATGTTTCTAAAATATGGTGCGATTCTGGCATGTTTGGCGGCCCCAAAATTGTCCCATAGAAGGCTGTTGTGTCTTCTATTCACAGAATGCCCAATTGCACTGAAATTCTGGTAAAATGCCTTGATTTTCCGTGTTTTAATTCAACAGGTTTAAACAGCTGGACGTTTGCCTCGCCGTTTCCTTTTTTGCCGGCCGATGCAATGATGCCATCACGTTGCGTGATGATGTCATCGGCAGACGCCAGTGGGTAAAATTCAGGAACCATTTTACCTAGAGAGGTGCTTTTTGCACTTTTGGAAAGAGGATAGTCTCCCCTTTCAGCGGTTTATAGCATTAACCGTTTCGCTGCCGGATCGCAATTCAAACCTGGAAGTGGCTGACATTTTTGGGTCACCCCCACCCACTGACATCCTCACCATATGTGTGAGGATGTCAGTGGGCCAGTTAACCCCTAGCTGCCAAGTGGAGATAGGTGGATCCCCTTATCTCTCGATTTGTGGCAGTTAGAGGCCTTTCCACTGATACCAAACATAACCAGGTTTGGTGTAAAAATAAAATAATAATAAATAAATAATAATAAAATAAATAAAATAATTGTTTTAAAAAAATTGTCTGGGGGGTTTAGTTAAATAGGACCTAGGCTGTCATCTAAAAATAATGAGCATAAAACGGTCCTAATAAGCTCAGCCCACATAGGTGAACTGGCTCAGCAGTGAAGGGGTTAAAAAGCGAAAACATGTAAAAAAATGGGTATTTATATTCTTGGGACAAAATTTTGAAACTATTTAGCCAGGGTCTTTTTTGGTGGTTGTAGATTTTGGGGATTACATTACGAAAAAGTGTGTTTTTACCATTTTTTCATCATATTTCAAATTTATATTTTACAGTAAATTATAGGATATGATGGAAATAATGGTATTTTTAGAAAGTCCATTTAATGGCGGGAAAAATGGTGTATAATATGTGTGGGTTGCATAAACGAGTAAGAGAAAAATTTGACCTAAACACTATCAGAGCTAAAACGTAAAAACAGCAGCGGGCACTAAAGGACGGATTTGTGTAAAACCACCCGGTCACTAAAGGTTTAAGACCAAACAAATCATATTATGATAAAACCATACAGATATTCATACACCACTCAATGTTCTCGAACCCAGGACATACTTGAAAACGAGAGAAATCTCAATGTATCCTTCCTGGTAAAATCCTTTATAAATAAATAAAAAATAAATAAATACATTACCTTGCTACGTTTTTAAAGGAAGAACGTCATGATATTACTGTTGTCAATTTGTAGTCATTAAAATGAAAAACCTTTACATTATGAATAGTATGTGCACGAACTAATACTTTTACTTAATTTCAAGTTTGTGTTGAGCTCATGGTTTCCTTTCACATGTAGCAAACATATGCATGGGTCCTTTGAGTGTAATTTGGCATGGACAGATAATGAAAATGTCAGAATGTAGTCTCCAGAAGAAGTGATATAATAAATGTACACCCGATGAATCATTTTATAGCTTACAGGTTACAGATGGCAGTATGTTAACAAGGAATTTGATACCAATCTTCTAATTCCGATCACGGATATCATTTACCGCAAATGTCTTTCTTAAGCTTAACCCTTTCGCTACTATGTGGTCTTCCAAATCCTCCACTGGCAAAGCTTGCGGCTCAGTTGGAATAGCGGCTTGTGCTGATAAGCTAATGGCTTGACCCAGAGGTGGACTGACCAATAGGGTGCTGTCTGAGGGCTCTAATCTCAGAGGTGATCCTATGAGGGCCCTTGAAGGCAGAAGTCTCTGAAACTGTTCTGTTCAACGTGTGCTCCTACGCACCTTACGTACAGTGGGAACCGTAAATTGAACACTACTATGGGACTTGCACACTTTACGTACACAAGTTACCGCAATTGATCTCAGGGAGGATGATGTCGGCACATTCTTTGTGTTTTCCGACGTCACTAGTGACTGATCCGGTGACTAGCACCTGGGAAATTCAATAACCCAACTGCTGATGACACTGGGTGGGGTGGAGGACGCTCTTACACTTTACCCCATGATTTCACTAGATCGGTGGAGCAGGGGGGATAGGGGGCACTCCTCACATCCTGACCACTTTAAGTCAATAGAGTGGTCAGCTTGAGAACAGTGTGCCTTTAAGTCTCGGTAAAGCCTGCCCTTTAAGCAGGGTCCCACACCAACATAGATCAAGGGGAAAAAGTATCAGCTGCCAGTTTTAAATCTGGCCACTGTTAAACAGTGAAGAGAGATGCAGAGGAGTTTGTGATGCTTGTGAATAGATAGGGAATGACAGGTCCGTGGGAGCCCTGGACTGAACTGCCCTCTACAATTTACCGAAATGACTGTAAGTGCTGTCTGCCGTTAGGTGGGTCCCCACAATTTAATTTTGAATGTATAAATTCTGTAATTGTAATGCCCCACACTGCGGTCCGACTGCGGCCGCCATGTTGGGACGCATAGCACACTCACCCAGGGTCCCTCGTTGCGCGTCGCTCCACGGTTCCAGTCCACAGCTCTGAGGAGGAGGAGACCCGGGGTGCGTCCCACGCCGCCAACGGAATCCAAGTGAGGAGAGAGGAAGTGGTCACGTGCGATCGCATGCCTTCCTAGGAAATGAACTTGCTACTCTGGCCTCTGCTGGTAGCTTACGGGTACTGCATGACACCTGTACTGGAGATCCTCGTATGCCACCAATTAACTTATCAAGTTCTCAGGTATCCCAGCTCCACCTATGAGTCCCAGGTAAACGTGTTCTTATGATCCTCTGAACCCTATTTAAACCTGCCGCCTTTCTCAGTTCATTAACCAGGTTATACTGTGGTTCACTGCTTCAGTTATCCAGTGTTCCCTCTTCGTTCCTATTCCAAGTGAATCCTGAGCACCAGACCCTGCATCCAGTCTTGCCTCCACGGTACCAGCCCCAGACCCTGCATCCAGTCTTGCCTCCACGGTACCAGCTTCAGACCCTGCATCCAGTCTTGTCTCCATGGTACCAGCTCCAAATCCTGCATCCCGGCTTGTTTCCGCTACCACGGTACCAGCTCCAGATCCTGCCTCCAGGCTTACGCCGCTACCACGGTACCAGCTCCAGATCCTGCCTCCAGGCTTACCCCCGACCACAGTACCAGCTCCAGATCCTGCCTCCAGGCTTACTCCACGGCCACGGTACCAGCTCCAGATCCTGCCTCCAGGCTTACCCCACGACCACGGTACCAGCTCCAGATCCTGCCTCCAGCCTTACTCCATGACCACGGTACCAGCTCCAGATCCTGCCTCCAGGCTTACTCTGCTACCACGGTACCAGCTCCAGATCCTGCCTCCAGGCTTACTCCGCTACCACGGTATCAGCTCCAGATCCTGCCTCCAGGCTTACCCCACGACCACGGTACCAGCTCCAGATCCTGCATCCAGACTTGCTTCCGCTACCACGGTACCAGTTCCAGATCCACAACCCAGGCTTGTCTCAAAGGCCACAGCCCACGTTACCTCCTTCTGCAACCCTTCGTTCTGGACTTTGTTCTAACCAAGAATACCTTTTGACTAATAGTATTTTGTTCTGAACTTCTATTTCTTTTCATTCCGGTAAATATTTTGTTGCTTATATACACCTCCTGGTCTCCTCCTTCGATGGCTTGTCATTGGGTTCCATACGCACAACACTATACAAGGATCACAATCCCTGCCCTTACAGTAATATTACAATGAGAAATGGGTGGTGCTTGTATGTTGATGTGGTTTGCATGTTGGCAGACACCATGGGGGGGCCCTTGATCTCCTATTGCCCAGAGACCGCAAGAGTTGTCAATCCACCTCTGGCTGGACTTGTTGTGTATAACGGCTCCAACTGTTCTTAATGACAAGATTGGTATAGGACCCTTTATCTTTACTTCTTTTGGCGATCCCAAAGGCTTATATATCTGGAGAATTGGTCATAGTGGCCAACGCTGCACACAATATATCAGTAGCTTACTTGTGAGTTCAAAATTTGGTGCTCATGTGTTTTATTTCATTCTATACAAAACTACTATACTATGGGAGTTATCCACTAAGTGCCAGTGTTTGCCGACATTGCAAATACTTTCTACAATCGATGGTTTTGCAGTTCTGAGAATCCCCAGATCTTCTCAAAACTATAATCCAAACAGTTAGAGAAAAACTTTATAGTAAAGCTTCTCCATTTTCTCTTCGGATTACAGTTTTGAGAAGCACCGGCGATTCTTGACACTGCAATACCTGTGAATTTAACTGATATTTGCAACGGCTGGCGCATAGTAGATAAACCCTTTTGTTGTTACAATTTTTTCATATTATTTTCCTCTATGTATACCAGTTTTGCACCTTGAGGAATGGTGGAGAATAATTTATAAAAGTGGGTCTATTGCATTCCTGAAGTGGTTCTATAGAGGTCTATAAGAAGCCGGTATTTAAATTATTGCTCAACCATTGGCACATTATGTTTAGTGCCCTCATCGCTACTTCACCCACCATTTATAAGAGTGTGTTTATGCACATTGTTGCCACTCCATGCATTGGTTTTAAGCAGCAGGCTTTCCTTTGGCTAAAAAAGAATCTTAGTATAATATCTTTACCTTTAAAGGCTGCTAAAAGCAGAAAATCTAATAAAACTGTAAACTGTAAGACCATTCGGCATCCTTTATCTTTTTTTTGCCAATAAAGATAGCATCACACTTGGGCTTTATTGATTAAACGCTGGTTTTCTTGAACAGAATGTCAAATCAGAGATATTAGATTAACAAAGTAAAAACTGGACAAAAAAAATGTTCTATTGTATTCTTTAACAGCATTTTGCACATTCGGAGGTTTTAGCACAGTTCACTGTTGAGCAAATTAACTTCAGTCTGGCATAATTCCTTTGTGCTTGTCAGGCCTATTTGTAGAATAGAGGAATGCCCTACTTAAAGAAGACAGGTTCTTTAATTTCAATGCAAATCAGATTTCCTTTTCTCTTGTATTTTCACAAACTGCTAGAGGTTTGCTTAGCTGGTCTTTTGGGAGCAATTTGACATGAAAGAATAATAAAAAATGTCAGAATATAGGCTCCAGGCGAGGTGATAAAATAAAATGTGCATTTACTACGTCATTTTATAGCTTGCGGGGTGCAGATGGCGGTATTAACGGATAGAGGGATACTACTCCTCTTATAATTCCGATCAGATGCATCATGGGTTTATCAGAAATCCAATTCCTTAGATTAGAATGCGGTCATTACCATAGTAAATTAGCACCACACTGCAGCAATTGATTTTCTTGAGATTTATCATCTAAGGTGGACGTGAAGGCCAGCTTACATGTTTTGTGAAGAATAGGTAAGAGAAATAGTTTCAATATAACTTTTAATGACAAAAATATTGTTTTGTAAAGTTCCCCAACTCATGCCGCAGTTGCCAAGACTAAACATGTTGGGACACTCTGTAAATATGCCATTTAATTATAAAATCTCTAATATGGTAGTTCATTTTATCAGGGTTTGTGAAGTTGAATGGCCCTTCTGGCCAATACATCCCTTTTCACCCTTAACCTGCAGCCACTACCAGTTGAACATTGTTCACCAGGATAAAGACAAAAGTCTGGCCAGAAGGAAGGCCCCAACAACGCTTCCTTCAACCATAACAACAGCTATCTACGTAACTTACTGGCCTGGACGGAGCTTACTCTAACAGCTACAAATTGTAAGTATTTCAATCAAGGTCCTTGGAGAATGGGACCTCCTTACACAGTAACCTATACGAAGAACATATTGTAAGTTGCCTGGTTAGATCAGCGGTTCCCAACCCTAGACCTGAGTTGGGAACCACGGGGTAGAGAGTCTCTTTTAACTATGTTATAACAGACACACAAATATTAAAGGAACGTTCTAGTAGTTTTTGAATTCTTCCAGAGTCGTAACTACTACTCAATGGACCCTGGGTCAACTTTTATGGTCTCACCATATGTACTTAAATGTAACCTTACATACACACCTACACACATGCACATACATACATATATTCATACATATACCAACATATATGCTCTCATATATACAAATGTACGTATATAGTCATACATACATACACCTCTAGACACACATTTAATATGCCGTGCAATTTTGGGCACCTGTCTTAAGAAAGGATTTTATAGCGCTAGAAAATGTACAGAGACAGGCGACTAAATTAATAAGGGGAATGGAAGGTTTAAGTTATGAGGAAAGGATAATAAGTTTAAACCTGTTTAGTTTAGAGAAACGGTGCCTTAGAGGGGATCTGATAACTTTATATAAATATATAGGGGGACATTATAAACCTTTGTCTGGAAACCTATTCATTAAAAGGACTATACACAGGACATGAGGTCACCCATTATGACTGGACGAATGGAAATTCAGCCTAAAGCATAGGAAGGGTTATTTTAGGGTGAGAACAATAAAGCTGTGGAATTCTCTGCCTGTTGAGGTGGTTGGGTCAGAGTCTGTACAGACTTTTAAACAACGACTGGATGATTTCCTGCAAAAACGTAATATTAAGGGTCATAATATTTAATATGTGGATAAGCTTCTTGATCCAGGGAGAAATCTGACGCCATCTGGGGTCAAGAAGGAATTTATACCCAGTATGTTGCATATTGGTGAGCGCTTCAGACTGGGTTTTTTGCCTTCTTTTGGATCAACAGCAGTAGGTGATGTGTGAAAAGCTAAACCTGATGGACGCATGTCTTTTTTTCAGCCTATGTAACTATGTAACACATATTTACCCATATAAAGATACAGACACACATACACATACCCCTATACATACACACATACCTATATTTAGAGAAACAACATGAACAGAAAAGGATCAGGGCTGCTGACATTTGATGGGTTTTCCATTTCCTTCTCTGATGGCAAAAGCGTGTAACATATTAAGAGAGACCAGTTTAAATCTCAATGTCTCCTGCTCTATTAGAGCTGCATGAGACATAACTGTATTGTTGGCCACGGACGATATACCGCAGACAGTCCACACTGTGCCGCATGGTTGGTTGGGTCAGTATAAAGGGACCCCCTGGAGGGGCAATCTCTAGAGTTACGCCATTGGATTCTACCTATATCAAGTCAACATGTTGAAACTAATATTCTCATTTGCATCCATTATTTATTTCCTACCTATAGTGCGTTATTTCTATTTAAAAGATGAGTTTGTAGACATCGTTGCCCTGACCTAAACCTGTGAACTTTATTTTTCCTGTAATTCTGCCGTGCACTAATATACAAGCTGTGTTAATTCTCACATGTTTCAGCGTGGTTCCCATTTCCATGTTTTTAATGATCTCGGATGGCCTAGATTGCATGGTTTCCAGTAGGAGGATTTCAAATACCAAGGGGTGGGCTTGAACAAATTGAGTGGGATCTAACCTATGGGTTATGGTTTGGAGCCCCCTGCTTCAGATTTAGTCAACATCCACTGTTCCCACACCTGTTAATAAGCAAAACCCCACATAATAGCTGTCCCTGCTCGCTGGTTACTACTAGTTTGATTCAGAATGCTCTGTACGTGCGGCTAATTGAGCCTTTTTCGAGTTGTAACTCGAAGATTTTTTTTTTAAATTAAGAATTTTCCAGTTTTTGGGGGGACGGACTATTGTATATGTGCACGTTGCACAAAGCACATGTTTTCTAAACCTGCGGATTACAAGATTAAGTCACTGATTTATTATTTTGCTCACAATATTAAATTAAGCCAAGTGGGATCTAACAGCCTGTCTCTCTTTTATAGATTGTTTAGCTTTGAGCAAGCATGGTGGAGTGAGGTTAATTGGAGTTATGGATGTTGACAATAAAGACAGATCTGCCTTTAGACATTTGTATATTGATATTTAGAGTGTGACTTGTTTCAATGATACTGCTTTGGTGGAACACAGAAATAAACTCGCCCTAGTTTTCCACTTTACCTTATGGAATAGTAACATTGTCTCATTTTAGAACATAATTTAAAGGGACTCTTAAAAACTGGAGTTCCTTTTCTTTGCCCATAAATTTTCAGGGGATTTTACCTTTTGTACCTTTGCACACACAGCTCCTCCTCTTCAGCTCACGGACTACCAAACCAGGAAGTCCATGCAGCTATCTAATGCAAGTTGTACTTCAAATCGTGCACCGCTACGAACTTGAGCACTTTTTGTACAATAGATCTGAGCTCTGCACGGATCAGATCGATCACTGCCTCTCCGAGACCGCTCGCTGCAGTGATTTGTTTCAGAGAGGGTGACATCGGCATGCTCTCTGCGAGCTGACGTCACTAGTGACTGATCTGTGGACTGGCAGCCAGGAAATTCAAAATCCCAGCTGCTGGTGCTGCTTGGTGCGGTGGAAGACACATCTCCACTTCACCAAGCAATAACTCCAGATCGGGGAAGAAAGGAGGGCATGCCTCACGTCCTGACCAATTTAAAAAAGCTAAAGTGGTCAGGATGAGTACTGTAGATACTTGAGTATACCGCTAAAGTTTGGTGACAAATTTACCTTAAAATTGGAGGGGTCGCGTTATATTCGAGACATCTGCATCGCGCGTAAAGAACAAAACAAACAAATTGCCTTGCTCTGGATTCCAAGTCTCCCAGAAGTTCTGGTAGTCTCGCTTAAGTGAATGCAGGTTCCCTGATGCTTGCAAACACTTCAGGAATTCTAGGATTCGGGAGAAATGGGATCCATCATGGCCAGAGGGCAAGCTCGGTTTAAGCCAATCAATCACCTCGCTTGCCTCTGCCGGCCACTTAATCGCTAGTAAAGACGGGTCGCCGGCGGCTTCATACTTAGTAACAACTGAAATCATTCTAGAGCAGAGCACCCTGGCCTGAGGGGAAGCCTGACTGTGTTAAGAGAACCCAAAAGGATTTTAATGGTTTACCGGTACAGTATAATTTTGCTTCATGCGTTATATTCGAGTCTTGAGCATTCTCTCATTTCCATAATAAAGCTCTATCCATCGCGTTATATTCGGGTCGCGCTATACTCGAGTATCTACGGTAGTTTCCCTTTAAAATCTCACCACTACCCAATACCTGCAGATGACTCTGCTAACAATGTTCTACATCTTTCCTATCTGTAGCTATATATTTTCCTGCTATCAGTAATTGAAGGATATTCCACTTTGATACATGACGTTTAGACGTGATTGTTATTACTGAATTATATAGTCATTGGACTAAGAATTTGAAAGTCGATAAATGATTCCCAAGTGCTGTAAGTATATGATGTGTGTATGGGGAAAACAGCCATTTTGAACTTATCTAAAACTGTGTTTTCTTATTTTACCTTCTATTAAATTGTCAGCTGAAACATTGGAATCTTCTGACATCCTTTCAGCTTTCGCATGTTGGAAGGTTGCCTTTAGCAGACATGACAGTTAATATATATGCATCTATTAGTTGCAGAACGAAGCTGTGACATTCTGCACATCCCTTGGAGATTGTATTGTGCTGTGTTCACATTCCTTTCAACTCTGACTCAAGGTTTTGAATGGCCTGGGAATCCTACCCCACCTATTTCCAGTGCCGGGCATCTCTCTACAATGTGTGAACAAGTGACAGAGCCCTAGGTATAAGAAACATTTGGAGGTGCACGTGCTGAAGCCTGTATTTTGGCCCAGCTACCACCAATAAGAACAAGATTTGCCTCTTTACAAAAGTGGAGACTGTATCATTTTCAACGAGGGTCATTTATTTTTTTACGATGCATGCGATGTAACTGGTGACTACTCGGAGCCCCTATCATTGCTTCTTACTTGACCCTTATGTTTAATTGATTACCATAGGAACATATTAATGGTGTGGCTATCATACACACAAAAATATATAAATAAGAGAGGCCAGAATATGTCTCCCTTATAAATAGGTGTAATTACACTCTCCCACCTCTACAACGGGCCTAACTCACTTAGGAACAAAACTGCAAAACTCCTAAACAGACAGGAAAAGAAACCCTGTTCTACCTCCACGTAAGGCAGTGGGTAAGGGTGCAAAATAAATACATAATTATTGGTAAAACTATTGAACGCAATCTGTATAAGACCGTTTTATTGTTATTCATGGGACCTTATATATTATTTTCAAACATTATCTTTGTTTAAAACACCTTTTAAAAATTGCGTGTTTTTTTTAAATTGTTTTTTACCCCTGTTCAGTGCCTGGTTGGCTTTTTCCGCCGGCGTTTGACAGCTGATCAGCCTTTTTTCGGCAGCAGTTGGTGGTCTGTTCAGCGGATCAGTGGCTGCGCTCGACAGTTTGAGGATGCATTAGGCAGTCTGTTCGGCGGGTCGTTGGCTGCAGTCAGCAGTTTGAGGATGTGTTCGGTGGTATGTTGGCGGTGTATGGCAGTTCAACGCCATTTGATTGGTGATGTTCAGCAGATCCCTTTGGGACCCTTCGGTGAATGCTGAATGTGTAGGTATAAAAAAAAATTGTAACAATTTTTATATATTATATATACTGTATATACAAGAGTTGTGGTGGAGGAGAAAAAGTGAGATAAAAAGCCTCCACACTATAACTAGTTATGTTTATTATTGCAGAAGCCACTTGCACATCACAGCAATTCAAAGAATTGCATCCCAGAGCTCCTGTGCCACATTCCCCATATGCAGCAAGGAATTCTGGGTAGGATATGCAAATGACATCTGTCCCACTTTTATGCATCCTGGGTCTGTTATTACACAGAACCCTAAAATCAATGCTACGCCACACTGTGGCTTTGTAGTAGAGATAAGGTTTATGCAACTGGTCAAAGCCACTCGTAGGACAGCGCTGTTTCGGGTTTGTTGGACCCTCATCAGCTAGGAGCTAGGCATGATGACCAGTTGCAGTGGATGCTTGGGACCCGTAGGGCAATCAGTATCTACAAGAGTTGTGGTGGAGGACAAAAAGTGAGATTAAAAGCCAAATAAAGTTATTATTAGGTAGCTGGTGTCTACCAATTGTTTTTTCCTGATGACATTGGGTGATGCCCGTTTCTAGACACTAGTGTGATATTCCCCAGTGTTTCTTTAGTCTATTCTTGTTTATTGCAAACATGTCCTGATGAAAGCTCAGTGGGTGGGCTGAAACGTCGACTAGTCTATAATTTTTAATTTGATGCAGTAAAGTTTGTTATATTATTGAAGGCCTTTGGAGTGCTAGCCCTTCACCATCCTCTGTATTCTATGTTGAGCCGAGCACCAGGCAGTCAAGTTTGTGAAAAGTCTATGGGCTCTATCACCTCATTAACGCTAGTGCTAGTGCTCACATAAATGAGCGTTAGCGCTAGCTTAATTGAGATGATAACTGCCATGGAGCTGATGTAACGCTCCATGCTTCAAACCCCAAGAGACTTTATGTTCATTTATATTGTGTGTTTTTAAATATATTTTACATCGTTTGGTTTTAGTTTAATTTAGTTTAGTGTAAAATGGCATAACTTTGGTTTTAAAAATACTTATATTCCTGTAGGTAAATGTGTTTTTGTGTGAACAGTAAACAAGCTTTACTGCTGTGTAATTTATGCACCAGGGCTTTTCCCATTATCTAGCTGCATGTTTAATTCAAGGGATCTCTGATAGTGTGTGTTTAATCTGATGTGTTAGAACAATGGATATACAAATGTTGTGTGAGCTGAAAGGCTAAAGAATGTAAAGAATGTTTATTGTAAATAACTGACATAATGTAATTGGTAAGTGTATGCAAATTATGACTGTTGGACTTCAGCATAAATGGTGGCGTTTGGTTCATTAAAAATTCAGAGAACTCTCAGAGCTCAGAGAGAGAGGATCCTGTTTTAAAGCATACAGCCGCGCCTGGTGTCTTTATTACAAACTACGCTACACTCCACACTCACCCTCAGAAGGCAGAGAGCGGCCTTCTGGAGATTCCTAATGGCTCCAGGGCAGAGGAACAGAAGCAGGCAGGTCAAGCCGCTCGAGGTGCTGAGGACAGCGCTCCCAGTAGCCGGGCTGACCGCAACGAAGGGGTGTCTGGAGAGCCAGGACAGACGGAAGGGAACGGTTCCTTCACAATAACTAAAAAACCCGTTAGCGAATCTGTATTAACCCTTTGGTGAATTCATTATTCCATGCAGGCTCACTGTAGTGCACCGAAGATGGAGTCGCCAAACACTGCTGAAGAGCGTCAAACTCACCACCGAACTGCAGAAAAAAACCTGAAATCTCCTATTCTACTAATAGGTGTTTAAATCAATAAAAATGCCTTTAAAATGTGTCTAATTAATAAAAAATGTCCTTTAAAAAATAATAAAATGGTCTGCTACCGAATAAAGATAACACCTTTTAAAAATAATTGTAAATCTAAAATTTCGGCTAAAAAATACAAAAAGATGTTCTAAAAAATACATAAAAAGACGATTTGCTGAAAATGAAAAGAATAAACTTTTTTTAAAAAAAATTAAAATTATATTATTTTTTAACATCGAATCCTACGGGATTCGCCAGGTTTAAACCTGTCGAGCTGAACCACCGAAAATCAGGGCATTTCACTGACACTTCGGTGCCGTTCTGTGAATAGATTAACCATTACTTCTCTATGGGACAAGGATCGTCGAATTGCGGCGAACTGCACCGTATTTCGCCGTCAATTTCGTCAGTATTTGTAGAATTGACAGCTTAGTGAATAGACGATCTGCCACGAAATTGCACCGTACGTTTAAATTCACTGCTTTGTGCAATTCGGTGGCAATTACGCCGCTTTGTGAATAACCCCTTTACTGTGCTACCATCAGAAATATGTGGAATTTTTAAAGTATTTCACAGGCGTATTCACCGATGCCTTTTAACCATGGATCTCGCACGCTCCTCAAGAGATAGCTCATTTATGAAGGATGGATAGAAAATAGGAAAGGGTGTTAAATTCAGAAAGCTTTGTTTTGCCCAGAGCATCTTTCAAGTTCTTCCATCTGTGACCTTGTTATATAAGGAGGTAAAAAGGTAATTTAGTATTGCTCGGTGCTATCATCTCAGGTACTGTGGCTGTATTTCCATTAAACCACTTGCTCCTGATATCCTGATTTCTTGGATACAGCAATTTCTGCGGGTTGCGAAGCACATTTCGATCTGACCTCCAGCATTCTGACAAAATTACCTCTGTGTCGCAGGAAAAGAAAAGTAATGCAAAAACACAATTATCAGGAGAGGTATTTACATTTACGCTGTGCATATATTTCTGAAATACAAGAAGATATGTGCCTGATATTGTTATAGACATATAAAAGGTATATTGTATAACTTTAATCCTAGATACGGAAAAACATTAAAAATTAGGTCCAATGCACTATTTAAGATCTCTGAAAAAAAATACCTGTCTCAAATATATTGCCCGAAACCTATCATTTCAAAGCTTTGTTACTTTTCATTGAGACACAGGGAAAACATGAAACGATTGATGGATTGATGTTGAGCGAGAAGAGAAGACATACGGCAATATAAAGTGTGTTCACCGATTTATCTTTTCCTTTGCTCTACACCTTGTTTTTCTCGTATGAAACTTTTCGGCTGGCTTTCTATTTGGTACTTACCAACTAGACATTAACCCCTTAGTGACCGGGCGGTTTAACACAAATCCGTCTTTTAGTGACCGCTGCTGTTTTTACGTTTCTGCGCTGTTAGTGTTTAGGTCAAATTTTCCTCTTACTCGTTTATTCAACCCTCACATATTATACACCCTTTTTCCCGCCATTAAATAGACTTTCTAGAAATACCATTATTTCCATCATATCGAATAATTTACTATAAAACAAATATGAAATATGATGAAAAAATGGTAAAAACACACTTTTTCATAATTTAATCCCCAAAATCTACAACCACCCAAAAAGACCCCGGCTAAATAGGTTCAAAATTTTGTCCCGAGACTAGAAATACCCAATATTTACATGCGTTTGCTTTTTAACCCCTTCACTGCTGAGACAGTTCACCTATGTGCGCTGCGCTCATTCTGACCATTTTGTGCTAATTATTTTTAGATGACAGCCTAGGTCCTATTTAATTAAACTCCCCCCAGACAAAAAAAACTTAAATAAAATAAAAAAAATAAAAATTTAAATTTTTTTATAATTTTTTTAAAAATTTTTTTTTAATTTTTTTTTTTTAAAACCAAACCTGGTCATGTTTGGTATCATTGGAAAGGCCATAATCAGGCCTTTCAAATGATGTCAAATATGACCATCTAGCTGCCATGGATCCTTAGGATCCCCTTATCTCTACATGGCAGCTAGATGGTTAACTGGCCCACTGACATCCTCACACATGTGGTGAGGTTGTCAGTGGGTGGGGGGACCTGGAGGCTTGGCTGACATCCAAGATGTCAGCCCCCCTCCAGGTTCGAATCGCGTTTTGGCGCCAATTGGCGCCGAAACGTGATCCGGCAGCGAAATTGTTAATGCCATACACCGCTGAAAAGGGGAGACTCTCCCCTTTTCAGCGGTGCAAACAGCATCTCCCTAGCTTCAATGGTTGGGGAGATAGAGGCCCCACTCCCCTCCATTGAATTGCATGGGGACGCCTGCTGATGACGTCACCACGCAGCGTGGTGACGTCATCAGCCTCGCCTGCCCATGTAAATCACATGGGCAGGCTTCCTCCCTGCCAGATCGCCGAGGGATCCAGCGAGGGAGGTGAGTATCGGGCGGGAGGGGGATTAGGCGCCGCTGACGTACCCTGTACGTCCGCGGGTCTAAGGGAGACCTGTGGACAGGACGTACAGGGTACGTCAGGGGTCCTTAAGGGGTTAAATCCCACTGTGACGTGCGTCACTTTGGACTTGAAGCACATGGGCCTAGAAATGTATTTGAGAGGTGCGGGCCTGAAGTTTCATATGGTTCTCCTGCCCTTTCCTTAGTTAAAGTCACCCTGTATCTACAATTATAGATGCAGGGTGTTTGTGTTATATTAATATTCTCGTATGTATTTATTGTGGAGTCCCCTGTGGTATATATTCTGTACCTTCTCTCTGTATAGCGTAACCTCTGTATTACTACCCTGTCTTTGTATAGCATACACCCCCCTCTAAGTAATGGATTTCTTTATTTTCACATGCTTCCATCAAACCCCCCTTCCTTCCCCCAACAACAAAGCTTCACCCAGATCATTGTTATGACTTATAACCCTTTGTTTCAATGCTGGGCGTGTTTCCATTGTTTCTGTACCTTCACCCTGTGTGTGTGTTTTTCCTATTGTGAAGTGAAAATAAAGTCAGTCTCAGCTTGATTTTCACCCTGCAAGGATCTCCTGTGTTTCATTGGGTCTTGGGCCAGAATCAATAGTTCTGCGGGATACTGATGGCTAGAGGAGCATTCTTAACTTGGGCAGTGATCCCCCACGTTACACCCACCATCAAACAGACTAACTAAAACTAGGTTTACACACTACAATGTGCTTCAAAGTTTGTGGCAAACCAGGATGGAGTAAGAATTGATCACATGACATTCTGATTGTGTGTACGAGGAGAACTAATAGCTGTTAGTTGTTTAACTGGTTTTCTGCAGCTGACATCAGTCAAACATCAGTACCAGCTGTGTGGAGTAGAGTCAGCATCATTGCTTTATAACCGTGGAGACATACATTTGAATCCCAGCAAGAGGACCTCTTCAGTAAGTGTCCTTGGTCAAGACACCTAACGGTACATACTTGCCACCCAGGACATTCTTGAAAACGAGATAAATCTCAATGTATGCTTCCGGGTAAAATACTTCCTCCAAAAAAAATAAAAATCCTTTTGTTCAGCTGGCAAAACCCACTAAAAAGAGGGACTTTACATCTGGTTTACTATTGATTAAGCGAGTTCCTGCTTTGTTTATGTGCTCTCTACCTGCCCTACTGTGATTCCCAAACCCTAAATAAACCTCCTGGTTTTTGCTGCATGCTGCCTGTTCTGCTATTTGTCCCCTGTATTTGGGCACTTACCTGCAAGCCACAGTTATCTAGACATTGCTTGTATCTGAGTTACATTTACAAGTATTTATAAAGCCCCAACAAGTTCCCTAGCGCTTTGTGAGTGGGACCTTACAACAAATATGCATACAAGTTAGACGTATTGAGAACAGTGGGAGAGAGGATCCTGCTAAGGGCTCACAATCTCAGAGGAGAGGGGTGACACACGTAGTCGAGGGTAAATAGCCGAGTATGAGAAGTGGGGGTGCATGGGAGCTGTGTGGGAAGATGGAGAAGGAAAGGTACAATGGGGACTATGGAGTGAGCTGATAGGTTTCTCCAACGTGTATTTAGAGACATCTTAAAAAGGGGACAGCTCAGAAGTACTAAAGGCAAGAGTTGAGGGTGTGGGTACAAGGAGATAACACCAGATCGTTGGCAG
This sequence comes from Leptobrachium leishanense, assembly GCA_009667805.1. NCBI lineage: Eukaryota > Metazoa > Chordata > Amphibia > Anura > Megophryidae > Leptobrachium > Leptobrachium leishanense. The sequence goes on from CM019067.1 coordinate 298,712,772, forward strand.
AGTGAAGTGGCCGGGACGGGATGTACTTGCTAATAAGGGAGGAGATGTAGGCAGGGGCACGGTTATGGAGAGCTGTGTACATGAGCACCAATATTTTGAATTGGATTTTAAAGGAAACAGGGAGCCAGCATAGAGATTGACAAAGGGGCGAGCCTTGAGAGGTGCAGGAGATGAGGTGGATGAGCCTTGCACAGGCATTCGTAACAGACTGCAGACGGAGAATCTGGGATCTGTGAAGGCCAGTGAGAAGGGGGTTACAGTAGTCCGGGTGGGAGATATTAAGAGTTGGATGAGCATTTTAGTAGAGTTCTGATTAGGAAAGGGACGGATGCATGCAATGTTTTTTAGGTGGAAATATCAAAATATGGTTAGTGACTGAATGTGAGGAGTGAAGGAGAGATTGGAGTTGAACATGACATTGAAGCAACGAGCCTGAGAGGTAGGAGTAATGTTGGCACCATTCATCTGAGGGGAAATAGGTACAGGAATGTTGGCTTTAGAAGGAGGGAAGATGAAAAGGTCAGTTTTGGAGAGGTTGAGCTCATCAACCAATATCTTCAGATCAGCCTGTTCTAAATCAATTGGTGTCATGTATTCCTTCTTCTTGCTTCCACACAATCCAACCTTTATTTATAAAACAAAAATTTAAATGTATTTCTAATAGCTATAACCAGGTGCAATTTACTTTATGTAAACGTCCTTCGCTCAGTGTAACACCTAGTAAATGCTCTGTGTCAGTGCCAATTACAGTGTAAACTAATGCTTTTAATTATTTACAATTACATTTAACTTTAAATTACTGGCTGCTTTATTTAAGAAGCGAGATTTAGGTGCATTGCAAAGAGAGGATAATTGTAAATGCACAGTGTGCTTTAATTAATAAACACTTTACATCGTTTAGTACAAATATTCTTATGTAAATGTTAGAGTTTTGATGAATATAAACAAGCAGTTTAGTGGAAATGTTCTAATTAGTTATGTTTTCATACAGATGCAGCAGGTGTGTAAAAGGCAAAATTATTTGTATATAGCTAATCTGTAACAAAACAATATAAATCTATTAAATGTCTTTATTATTTAAATACAAGGAGCACAGAAAATACACTAGAAGGTGTCAGTGCAAACAGACAAAAATATATTTTCAAGAGGAAAAAGGCTCCTGATGAAGTTTCAGTCTCAAATGACATGTAGTAATAAGGTGAAAATGGATAAATTATTTATTTGTTTAAAAAAAATGCAGAATAGTAATTCTAAAATAGATTGAAATCAAAGGGGAAAGAGAGAAGTTCCAATAATAAAATAACTTTTACGCATTCAAATTCGGAATTTGCCAAACTGCGAAACTGAATCACTCCAATTTTAGCAAATTACAGTGACCATTCACTAAATAGGGAAATCACAATATTTTTGGCGGAATTAACTCCCCAAAATGTGAAGAAAAGCAAATGATCCAAAGATGAATAGACCCTTAAGATTCTAACTTCCATAAACCCAGGGAAATACAATAAAAATAATGAACAGTGTGGCATGTAGCTACCTATTAACCCCTAAAATGCCATAAATCAAGGAAAAAAATTAAATGTATACTGTGAGGGATGAAGCCTGCCCATTAACCCTTAAAACACAACTAAACCAAGGCAAAAACAAAAGTAATACACAATGTAAAATATAGTCTGAACGTTAACTCCTTCACTGCCGAGCCATTTCAACCCTGTGAAAACTTTTATGTCTACTTGCACGTCTTTATTTAAATGTTCATGACTTTTATGTTACATTGAATATGGTCATGTTGGATATCATTGGAAAGGCCAGAATCTCCCTTTCCAATGACACCTAGATCGTCTATATAAGATGTACAGGAACGAAGATACAGTGGTCTGAATATGTGGGGGAAGCTGGATGCGGATTTCTGTTGGGGGGGTACATGGGGGGCAAGGAATAACCTAGGGGGGCAATTGCCCCCTTGTAGAGATGCATTTGAATATTACACCTGACCCTAATCATAAAAAAAGCAGAAACAGTAACCCTAACTTTAAAAGTAACCCTAAACATAATCAGAGCTAGGGATGCACCGATACCATTTTTTTAAGACCGAGTACAAGTACCGATACTTTTTAAAAATATTCACTGATACCGAGTACCGATACGTTTATTTAATGTCATGTGACCACATTTCAATAAGAACAGATCTCATATAAAATGCCCAAGCTCACAGTGCCCCAGCTCATATTGCCCCCAGCTCATATTGCCCCCAGCTCATAGTGCCCCAGCTCACAGTGATCCCAGCTCATATTGCCCTCAGCTCAGTGCCCCCCAGCTCTTATTACCCCCGCTCACATATTGCCCCCACGCTCACCCAGCCAGGCTCCTCCGGCGTTGCCAGACTCCTCCTCCGTCTTCCTTGTTCGTGCGGCCGCAGGCAGAGGTTGTAGCCTGGCCGCTCGTTGGGAACCACGTGCACAGACACAGTCTCGTGAACTCCGCGGCTGTGCACATGATTCTCAACGAGCAGCCGGTCGACAAACCTCTGCCTGCGGCGTTACGAACAAGAAAGACGGAGAAGGAGCCTGGCAGCGCGCCAATGAAACCAGCCGGCAAGCCAGCCCAGCACTGGCTTCCGGTATCGGTTTAGATATCGGGGGCTCCTGCACAAGTACCAAGTACTCGTGCAGGTCCCGGTATCGGCACCGATACCGATACTAGTATCGGTGCATCCCTAATCAGAACTAAAGCAGAATTACTAAAAGAGAACAAGCAGAAACCGTAATCCCATCCATAATCATAACAAAAGCAGAAACAGTAACCCTAACACTAATCATGAGAATAACAGTAACCCTAACACTAATCAGGAGAATAACAGTAACCCTAACACTAATCAGGAGAATAAAATATATAGATGAAGTCCTTGCACAAAGAATGAGAAAGTCCACAAAAAGATTTTTCTGTTTTTCGTGTAACCTAGATTGGAAACAAAAAAATGGAGACATTCATTGCGCAGTATGTCTAAACTTTGGATATCCACATCTAGTGCACTGAGAGAAACCTACTCACTCATTTCTGAGCCATAAATTCAGTTGGCTCAGAAATGAGTGCTGAAAAGCGCAAGGTACCAAACGCAAACGGGATAATTGACCCGTTAGCGTTTGGATTGTAATATGCGGTAGACACCGCGGCAAACGTTATGGCTGGGGTCAGACCAGCGCACTTTTAACGTGCGTTCTGGCGCACATAATTACGGCCGCACTAGCAGCAGATGACGGGCAATGACGGCCAATATACGATGTACGGCCGCACAAAAGTCCGGCCGTGCAACGCAAGTGGAATTTGAACGCATTTTTCTGAGAACGCTGAACCGCTAGTACTGACGTACTGAGTGCGCAGCTGCGGCATAGCGGCGTGTTTGCGTGATTAGGAGATGTCAGACACTGCTAATGTCCAGCCTACATAACGTCCAGACGCAAAAAGAGTTTTATTGGCTATCCGTACAAAATCACGCCCGCAAATGCGCGTCGTCTGACTGTTTTTGCGCATTCCGTGAAAAAATACGTCAATGCGTTCGGACGCACTTTTTCACGTTCGCGGGGAAAAATGCTTTCGTCTGACCCTAGCCTAATGCTCGCGCAAGTGAGTGTTAACATTAGCGTCAATATTGTAATGTGGCCCGAATTGTCTGAATATTCCGAATTGGTACGATATATGTGGATCAGACTAAATAGGACATTTGTGAACTAAAATGTTTCAAAATCAGAAATATTTGGCCTTGAACTGCACATAACTACTGCTTAATTGTACATTTTTGATGGTCCTTCTGTAGTTTACAATACAGAGCAGAAAATCAACTGCCCCTCTGCAAAGATTGAAGTCATGTTGCACTAGCATTTTAATATAGCACCTCATCATTAAGTTAATATTTGTTAATGTTTCTGATTATCATAACAGGAAGTTCATTTGTATTTGTTAGACTTGTGCACCGACTTTTTTTTTCTGTTCAGTTCGTTCTGATTTTGTAAATTCTCATTTCGGACGATTTCCGTTTCGGTTCGGTTCGTTTTTGGTTCGTTTTTCGTATCGACTTTTTTTCGTGATTCCGGAAATTTTCGTGTTTTTCGGAACGTCTGTTCGCCTCATTTCAAAGTGTCTATTCGTTTTGACATAAACGAATAGTTTTTCGGATCCGATATTTCTGTCGATAAGATAATTCTGTCGATACGATAATTCTGCCATTGAGATTTCTCAGGTTTTACAAGAAGGATACATTGAGATTTCTCATGTTTTACAAGAAGGATACATTGAGATTTCTCTGGTTTCCCGGGAAGGATACATTGAGATTTCTCTGGTTTTCCGGGAAGGATACATTGAGATTTCTCTGGTTTTACAAGAAGGATACATTGAGATTTCTCTGGTTTTACAAGGATACATTGAGATTTCTCATGTTTTACAAGAAGGATACATTGAGATTTCTCTGGTTTCCCGGGAAGGATACATTGAGATTTCTCTGGTTTTACAAGAAGGATACATTGAGATTTCTCTGGTTTTACAAGAAGGATACATTGAGATTTCTCTGGTTTTACAAGAAGGATACATTGAGATTTCTCTGGTTTCCCAGGAAGGATACATTGAGATTTCTCTGGTTTCCCGGGAAGGATACATTGAGATTCCTTTGGTTTCCCGGGAAGGATCCATTGAGATTTCTCTGGTTTTCCGGGAAGGATACATTGAGATTTCTCTGGTTTTACAAGAAGGATACATTGAGATTTCTCTGGTTTTACAAGAAGGATACATTGAGATTTCTCTGGTTTCCCGGGAAGGATACATTGAGATTTCTCTGGCTTTCCGGGAACGATACATTGAGATTTCTCTCGTTTTCCAGGAAGGATACATTGAGATGGGAATAATACAAAATTACAGAATCAGCGATCTAACCGAAAAATACATTGTCTGAAATTACTGAAATGGAGCCGAAATCACGAATGGAACGAAAATGATTTTCGATTTTACACATTTCTAGTCCATACGAAAATTCCGAAAAGTTTTCGTTTCGGTTCGGAAATTTGTTCGGATCTGCCGTTTTCGGATCTGAAAATTTTCGGAAAGTCGGCCGAATCCGAATGCACGAATCGGGAAATTTCGTGAAAATTCCGTAACCCGGCACATCCCTAGTATTTGTAAGAAATAAGTATCCCTGCACGTTTCTCTGTTGACACGTGTAGTGCAGATGTCTGAGAACAGAAAAGTAAAACAATGTAGCAATCCTATCTTTTTTCTTTTGCCTCTCCCCTACTTTTTTAATTCTTCCTCCAAGAAACCTATTTGTTAGAATCTATTCCGACCCCCTACGTTGCAAAAAGAAATAGTAAAAAACACCAACTTGTTCCCTCCTCACACAAAACATGCAATGAACGGGACCAACAAGGTTCAAAAGGGCAGCTCTATTTTAAAACCGCTTGATTCCTGGGGAATACAGCACATCAATAAATAATTAGCGAGAAGGAATTATGTATTTCAATAGTGGAATTTTCCAGCAAATGGTGAGAATTCTTTGCTCATCCGTGTGAGTTGATCAATGGAATCATACGCAGGGAGTTGGCATCATCAGAGAATTCGAAGTTCATGTGATGGTAGAAAAATATTAAAAATATTCAAATTTTTGTTAATCACTGTTATAAATTCTGGAGCCAAGTTTCTTAAAAAAACAAAACAAGTATTATGATTTATGAACAGTTTTAGAAGATGATTCGTAACATGGCGTAACAAAACGTATGCATTGTTCAATGAAGCGTGCATTTTTCAAAACAATCCCCTACAACATCGAAAATTAAAAAATTCAAGAAAAAAAAGTTGATATACACTGTATACAATATATATATAATATCAGGGACGTGCGGTCAGGGGTGGCAGGTGAGGCAGAGCCTCACCTGCCATTAAGGGCTGCAGTCAAACTCACCTGCTCACGTTCCCCCGTTAGCTCCATCCGCTAAACATTCTTTATTTTCTTTCCAGCAGCCTGGCTGAGCCTATGCAATTTGCGTAGCAGGACGCTAAGCAAATTGCGTAGGCTGCTAAGAGGTGTGCAGCGCGATGCGTCTGTTCAATGTACAGGCGTCCGAGCACTGCCCACTTCCTGAACATTGCTCTCACAGTGCCTCAGAGGCCCTGGGAGAGTAATGGAATAGCTTGGACCAATAGGAAAGCGCTATTGGTCCAAGCCATTCAAAAAATGCCTGCATGGGAGGCATGCCTCCCACGCATTGATTGGCGCAGGACAGTCATGTGACTGTTCTGTCTCGCACAATATTTGGGTGCGGGGGTGTGGCCTAGGCAGGGGTGTCACACTAGGCTGCCTGGAGGAAGATGCAGAGATCCTGGGAGCACTGAACCTACGTAACCTGTGTATATCTGGCTCTGATACTAACCAGTGCCTCACCAGCCACTGACCTCACCGCACGTCACTGATATATATATATATATATATATATATATTATTGTCTTCCTCAACCCCCAATCCCTCTAGACTGTAAGCTCCTATCAGCAGGGCCCTCAACATCTCTTGTTTCCATCCTATGTCTGTTTATCTGTATCTTGTTCCCTTTGGTTATGTTATTGTAAAGCGTTGTGGAAACTGTTGGCGCTATATAAATGATGGCAATAATAATAATAATCCCTATTGTTCTCAGTGTGTAAATATGTTCGTTAATGTTTGTTTTGTCATACCTATTGTACAGCTCTGCAGAATATGATGGCGCTGTATATATAATTGTAACAGAAATGGGGGTTTTTTTCAAACCTTTTTACGTCCCAGGAGCATCTGTCCAGAAGCAGATACGTTTCACAATTTATTCCATTAATTTATGTATTTTCAATGTTTTATATGGATGTTTATAAAAAATGCATACTTCAAGGCTGTGCTGTTCCCTGCATACATTATGTTATAGTTTATAAAATAGTTATAAAATACGAGTATCCATCATCAAACGAATGACAGCGTTATCAAATTTAAAAAATGACTAATTTTAAAATGTTGTCATAATAATCAAAAAATGTATCAGTGGCTTGATGAGTATAACTAATTATGTAATTATGAAATAGATGTGTGTTTTTATTAAATGAATACAGCTACTGGACTTTATGTGTAACATGAAAATGATAAAGCTTGGCTAAACAGTAGGCAGTCTGATTTCCTAGGCCTAGACAAAATAGTTTGCTGGTATGCTCAGGAAACAAAATAAAACGAAACCACATGAGAGAGACAACACAAATACCTGCAGAATGAGTTTATACCATCTGATAAGGAGAGGGAAAGACACAGTGGGAAATGGGTCATATTCTAAAGGAGCATGATGGACCTACAGGATAAAACAACCAACTAACGCTCCTATTCTGCAAAAAAAAAAAACGATTCAGTCTTATCTATACATTAAAAGAAATGCAAACAGAAGAATGTGTTATGATGTTTTTTTAATTGCTCGATTTAAGCTTTTTTTAGATAATACTTTTCACAAGCTCGAACCCCTGTAAACCTATTGATGTACGTTTTGATTGAGTTTTCTGTAATTGCATAAATTGCTGTATTATATGGGGTGTTTTTACTTTGCAATATTGGTCATTCCAAAACAAATACCTCTTTGCGGATAAGAGAAGAAGAGTGATCAAACAAAGGGATTAAAGTCCTGTAAGCATTTGGTAGAATACAATGTTTGGCAGTAAATGAGTCAAGCCTTCTTATGCAGAGTGCTCCCGTAAGCATCTTTAAAGATACTGTAGTGGTGAGACTTTTTTATACGACAAAAGCAGCACACAAGAGAAAACCCATGAAGGCATTCCAAAATTACATTAGTCTTATCAGCAGTTGAACTCTTGGGTGTTATACAGGACCAGTGGCGTCACAAGGGGGGGCAGGGGTTGCAGCCCGCACCGGGCGACACCACCCCCTAGGGTGACACCCTTAAAAAAAAAACGTTTTTTTTTTTTTTACACAAAAATATTTTTCCAGGAAGGATATATTGAGCTTTCATTCATTTTCAAGTATGTCCTGGCTAGGTACGGCATAGACTGGCACTTTCCATGGGCGGAGAAAACCCACCATTGAAGGGGATATTCACAGAGCACCGAAATTACGCAGACATTTCAGTGTTCTGCTGTTCCACGCACTTTGGGGAATCAAATTTCCCTGGGGAATTCACCGCAGGGTCCCTGAAGTGGAGGGAATCAGCCACCGAATGCTGCCGCAAACCCGTCGCCCGCTGTTTTTAAAAAAACTACTGAACGAAAATGTCTGGAATTAACATATAAGATCCTATGAATGATAATAAAAAGGTCTTTTACAGAAAAATGAAAAACTGCTATTAGAAGAAAAAAAATGGATTTGTTTTTGAAAAATGCCTAAAAGATACTAAAATAATAATAATAAATAAATAAAGAGACTTATTACTACAGATTAAAAGAATAAACGGCTTAATAGATAAAAACGGGAATATTTTTAACATTGAAACCTATGGGGTTCGCCTGAATAAACCTGCCGAATGAAACCACCGGACATCAGGACATTTCTCTGCTGTTCAGTGTTCTCTGAACAGATTAATCATTGCTTCTCTATGGGGGATTTCTCTGCCTTCGAACAGACACCATACTTGCTGGCAGTTCACCAAAATTTGTGTGTGCGCTTATCACAGAGCTCCACAGCAATAAACCTCACAGTAATGTGCGCCGTGTATTATGAGCATTCAGTGTTATATGGGACTACTGATTTACAAGTAAGAGTAGTTAAAAAAAGGAAACTGTAAATCTCGGGGGAGGGGGGGTTACACCATGAGTTACCGCGCCGGGTGACACCAACCCTAGTGACGCCACTGTACAGGACCTTCTGTGTATACAGACTCTTGCCCCCTAGTGTGTTTGGATGTGTCTATGCAGCAGCCGTAAGCCATGTGTAGTTGAGCAGAACCTTGGCACATAGCTCAAAGGTTGGCTGAGCTGCAGACAATAAATTTCTACACCTTCACTCATAAAAGGGTTAGTACTCGTAGTTATATTAGTGAGTGATTTCTACCTCAACTACCTGGCGGCTGCTACACTTACAAGTATCTATAAAGCGCCTCCAAACTCTCAGTGCAATGGGTAGGACAAAACATACCAAATCAACAAGTTAGTTAGACACAACGAGGATGATAGGAAAAGAGGACCCTGATCAAGTGCTTACAATCCTAGAGGAGTGGGGTGACACAGAGGTGAGGGTAAATAGAGTATGAGCAGTAATTGGGTGAATGGGGGTTGTGTAGGAGATAGATCAGGAAAGGTACTATGGGGTGAGCTGATAGTAAGGGTGCATAGGGAGGATTTTTGCCAATAATGCTTTTACAGGCGATGCTTCGCCCAGGAGGTGTTTGCGTCTCTACTCGGTGGCTGCATTTGTTGTGGCTTCCACATTTTGGCCGTCACCACGGTTTGAGTTGGTTGGTCCTTTCACAGGCGTCGCCACCCATCTGCTGCTTCTGGCTATGCTTGAGGAAGACTCTGTGAGTCGAAACTCTGCAACAGCAATAAACCGCTATATCTCTATGCAATACTCAATTCAAATCATTATTTTTTATTGAATCAATATAACTTGTTAACCCCTTCACTACCGATATTGAGATATCTCAGGCTTCAAAGGCACCATCTGGTGCCACGATATTGAGATATCTTGAAATGCTCATTTGCAGCCCAAAAGTAAATTAAATTTGTTTGCTGCAAATGAATTTCCTTTCAGTTTGAATTTCATTTGTTTTTGGGCTGCAGAAGGTGCCCCCCACAGTTTTAGCCCTGTGGGCATAGTGCCAAAAGCTCTGAAATATCGGGCTTTCAGCAGCTGATACATGAAGAAATAGAAAAAAAATAGACCTGCTGTTTAAACCTCTAACTCAATTTGGCAGTAGATGGCCTCATCTAATGGCCAAAAATAGGTTATTTCCAGTAAGACATACAATAGGTATAAGCTCAAATATTTCTTACTTTAAAATTAATTTGAAATGATTTTTACAAAAAAACAACTGGTTTCTGTCAATGTTTTTTGTTTGGTAGTGAAGGGGTTAATTAACATGTTAACGAAGCTATTAAAAAATCATCATAAAGTTTGTTATTGCTAAATTTAGACATATCAAACAACCCAAATAACATCTATCCATCTATTTATCTAACACTACTTTATCTCTCTAACACTATGCTATCGATCTCTTTTATAGTATGTATCAATTTATCTAGCACTGTATTATCTATTTGTCTTTCAGCAGGTACACCGCCTTCTATGGCTGCAGCCATTAAATTGGAGGTGTGGACTGGCCATATACCTTACATTTAGCAGATGGCTTGGTGCATTTCATGCCAATGAGCTTTAGAAGCGTGAAAATGCCAATGTCGAAATTGTAAACAGGTGGCAAAAATTTCACTTGGAGACTTGGCATCTGTAAGTAATCAGTTACTGTAAAAGCTGTGGTCAGACACAAATTAGCTTCATTGCTGATGACATTTTTAATATTGTAAGGAAACTGCAGCTGAGCCTAATTATAATGCTAGGACACAACATCAAAATATCTGATCACCTGTGACAGATTTATCCTGTGTCGGGCTTGAGCAATATTTCATATGAGAGGCATAACCTGTACTGTATATATGCCTCTCTAGTGCAAATTGGTCCCCTCACCCTATATTAAAGCAGATCTGTCATGTTAGATGTTTGTCTTTTTAACGCCTTCACTACCAAGTGACTTTCCAAAAAAAAATTGTCAAAAAACGGTGTTTTTTTTTGTAAAATCATTTTAAATTAATTATACAGTAATAAATAGTTATTACTGGAAATAACATATTTGGCCAGTAGATGGCGCAATTTACTGCCAAATTGAGTTGCAGAGGTCTAAGCTACATGTCGTTTTTTTTTCTTTTTTCTCCCTGCATCGACTGCTGAAAGCCCGATATTTCAGAGCTTTGAGCAGTTGATTTTACAGATTTAGCTCTTTGGTCATTATGCCCACAGGGCTAAAACTTTGTGGGCGCCTTCCGCAGCCAAAAAGCAAACAAAATTTGTTTGCAGCAAATTAATTTAAGTTGCTTTTGGGCTGCAGATCAGCAGATTGAGATATCTCAATATCGGGTCACCGGATGGTGCCTTTGAAACCCGAGATATCTCGAAGGGGTTAAAGTAGGTTTGTCATCTGAGATCTTCTGAAATTTCCCTGTTACCTATGCAGTGCACTTTTATATTTTTTTCATGCATTGTAATTGTTTTCCATAGATATGCATGTTACTATATTCAGAAGAGGCTTACTTGCTGGAGTTTAGCGTCACCTGTCAATGTCCATGCTGTTATTTAGATGCCCTGGTTATTAGTCACTCGCCAGAGTTTGTTTCCTTAACTCTTTGTTTAAAACAACCAGTTTAAAGGTAAATCGGAAATGGACATAACTGAGTTGCTCTTCAAAAATAAGAGGGATGCATAAAATGATGCTCTAAACGTCTTTCCAGAACAGAAAATAGCCTGAATATTTTACAGACAACACCTTAAAATATACATTCCTAACAAATATATTCTAAAATGTTTTCAAGGCACTGTCAGTTTATAATCTTGAGAAGAAATGTCTGAGCTGATGAGTTACTAAATATCTGCCCATGAGGCTGAGTCTATCTTGTAGCAAAGAATTTACATTGCCTGCCCAAAAAAAAAGTCACTTCCTGGACTTAGCTAAGCCAATAGGTGTGAGCCTTCTATTGGATAATTACTGCAGTGATTAATATGTTCCAGCTGCAAAAAATGCGGTCATGTGACTCCCTGAATATACTGAATGAGCAGGTTTTTCCATTAATGGGTTTTTTCTCTCCAGATGGCACAGCGGGCATATTCCAAGATGGCAATCACAGGATTCATTGGGCTCAAATTGTGCGAGAGTGGTTCAGGGAGCACACATTTTCACACATGGATTGGCCACCGCACTGTCCAGACTTTAACCCCATTGAGAATCTTTGGGATAATGTGCTGGAGAAGACTTTACGCAGCGCTGCGACTCTCCCATCATCAACAAAAGATCTTGGCCACAAATTAATGACACTCTGGACGCAAATAAATGCTGTGACATTGCATGAGCTTATCCAAGCGATGCCAAGATGAATGTGTGCTGTAATCACAAAGATGAATGTCTTCCCTAATCACGTAAAAGGCCGTCTAAAAATATATATAACAGGGTTTGACTTTACTTTTTTGTTCAGCCCTGGCAGTGTATAGTCTAGCTACTGATAAATGGCATATTGAATCTCTTTAAATCCTTCAGGTTTGACAAATAATGTCATTTATAACATTCTTAGTATGTGGCTTATCAACTTCTTTATTGATAACTTGTGTCCGTGTAAGTTGATCTTAACTCCACGTCCCTCTCCTCCTTTATTATTATTAATCTTTATTTATAAAGGGCCAGCATATTCTGCAGCGCTGTACAATAGGCACCGTATAGACAGGGTTACAATACATTGAACAACATTTTGTGACAAACCAGTACAGGAGGAAACGAGGGCCCTATTCTCGTGGGAACTCACAATCTAGAAGGGTTGGGGTGGAAACAGGAGGAGAGGGCTGCAAGGTGAGAGTGATGGACTTGTTGCGTCAGTGAGTCGGTTGGTAGGCTTTAGAGATGTGCTTTTTTTCGGAAAATTCATAACGAAATTCGATAATTCGTATTTCAGAAGTACAATTCGAAACGAAATGGTATATAACGAATTTATTTTGTTTTATACTGTATCATCATGATAAAAGAAAAATTTGAATAATTTTTTTTTGTTCCAGAATTTGAATCGATACCAACTATTGAATCAATACCGAATTGATATTGAATCAATACCGAATTGATATATCAACTATCGAATTGATCTTAAATTAAAATACATACAATGCAAGTAATAACTCATTAACCACTTCAATGCGGAGGACGCGCTCAGCGCGTCCTCCGCATTACCGCTGGTATGCGGAGGACGCGCTGAGCGCGTCCTCCCATTGGGGTCAGCGTTCGGCCGGGTTCCGGACGATCGCTGGCCCCTCCGGTGCGGGCTGACATCCTCGATGTCAGCCCGGCATCCGGAACCGCAGCCGCCGGAATTAGGTGTCATCGCGGCAGCGCGATGACACCTAATTCAGGCGCCCCCCCGCATGTGCGGAGGAGGCGCCTGAAAGGGAGGGGGGGAGGTCCTTCGGACCTCTCTCCCTCCCGATCGGCGGCGTTGCGGGAGTTAACCCAGGCACCATTTGGAAGGGCACAGCCTGCCCTTCCAAATGGTGCCTGGCATTAACCCCTGGGGAGCTGGATCGCGAATCGGCGCTGAAAAGCGCCGATTCGCGATCCTTTCCCGGAGCTGGCCGACATCTTGGATGTCGGCCAAGCCTCCGGGAACTCCCCCTGAGGACTGGCGTCATCGTGCGTAGCACGATGACGCCAGTCCTGGACTTAACCCCTAACTGCCACCAACGGTGGAGATAGGGAGTTCCAATGAACTCCCTATCTCCCGATCCGTGGCAGCTAGGGGTTAATGTTTGGTATGGTTGGATCGGCCAGAGCATGGCCGTTCCAACGATACCAAACACTACTGTGAAAAATTTAGTAAAAAAATTAAAAATTAAAAATAAAAAAAATTAAAAAAAATTATAAAAAAAAAAAAACACTTTTTTTTTCTTTTTTTTGGTTTGTTAATGCAGCAATATTGTTCCCATTTCATTTATAATGTGAACAATGATGCTGCACTAACGATTTTTGTATGCGGTGCGTTTGTTAAAAATCGCGTAATTTTCCCCAAAAAAAATGTAACGAGACCCCATCTCTAATTTTTTTAACAAGCGCACCCCATACAAAATATAACCGCAATTGCTCGCATGTTAAAATGTGAAAAAAAACACTTTACACGTTGTAAATTATTGAAAATACATATTTTATTGCATTTTTTGTTATAATATACAGACATGACATAACGTATACATATAATAATGACATATTATGAATCTACCGAGTCTGACGGAAAGAACGATATATAATATGTCTGGGTCATATACTAAAATAAGCCTTCAAAACACGTTTAAACATGATGAGCAAAACCGGTAAAAATTACCTCAGCACAGAGGCGGGAAAAGCCTCAGCAGCGAAAGGGTTAAACAACTTTATGAAACAAATTAATTTTGTTTCACAAGCATCTGTCACTGTTAAATTGACCCAAGTACTAAATCTGTGAGACAGCTTAATATTTAACCCTAAATTGTCTTTTAACAGCAAAATTAGATTAATCGGGGCTTTATTTAGTGATCCAAATTTGAATTGATATCAACAATCGAATTGATCTTAACTTTCAAGTATAGTCAGCAAATGACTTTATGAAACAAATTAATTTCGTTTCACTGTTTAATTTGACTCCTATACAAAATCTGTGACACAGCTTAATATTTAATCCTAGCTTGTCTTTTAACAGCAAAATTTGATTAATTGGGGTTTTATTTAGTGATCCAAAATTCAAATTGATATCAAGTATCAAATTTGAAATTAACTATCAAATTGATATCAACTATGGAATTGATCTTAACTTACAATACAGGTAATAGTCAGAAAGGACTTTATGACACAGATAAATTTTGTTTCACTGTTTAATTTGACTCAAATACTAAATCTGTGACACAGCTTAATATTTAACCCTACAAACAAAGTTCTTAGAACCACTAGATGATGCCAATGGCATAGATCCAAATGGGCCTAACCCGCCTATGTTACAAACCAAAAACACTCTTGATAAAGCCTGCTATACAGGCGAAACTAGTTGGGTGTTTGTGTTTTAACAGTTATATGAATTTTGAAAGAGATACCTGGATTGGCAGGGTTGAATTGGCAGGGTCGGATTGGCAGGGTTGGATTGGCAGGGTTGGATTGGCAGGGTCGGATTGGCAGGGTTGGATTGGCAGGGTCGGATTGGCAGGGTTGGATTGGCAGGGTTGCCAGTGGGTGTTTTTATTATAATGCAAATGAGTCTGGTTAATCACCAGGTATTGTGATCTATACCATGGGGCCCAGTTTGTTTTACCCTGACATTGCAGGGATATTGAGGATTAGTAATACTGGACAGAGGTTTCTGCAAGGAATCTATTGGCAACTGATTGCTTATTCGCTCAAAACATTGAATTTATCCCTGGATGGCTGATATGGGATGGTAATGCCTTTTAACCCATTCCTTTAGGCAAATGCATTGCAACTGTTATGGGACAAACCTACCCATGATGCTGGTTTGAACTCCTCAAATTCATACACCCCACAGGTGTGGCATTGTTCCCCCTGCCATAAAGATCTGAACCGGGTACTCTGACTACTCATTATACAATATTTATTTGGTTTTATTTGTCTACTTGTCAATTTGTATGTATTAATAAAAGGTGTAAAATTGTGTATACACTGGGGACATATATCCTTTACTTTTGTGAGCACCATTGTGGATGCATAGGTGCTCTATTTTTGCTTTTGGTTTGTAATATTTAACCCTTGCTTTTCTTTTAACAGAAAAATTTGATTAATTGGGGTGTTATTTAGTGATCCAGAATTCGAATTGATATCAATTAGTGCCGGCTGGGTGGAGTAGAGGTAACATCACTGCTCTGCTTGGAGAGAGCCCGTGGAGTCATGGGTTCGATCCCAGCGAGCGACCTCTCCAGTAAGTGTCCTTGGGCAAGACACCTAACGGTACATACTCACCACCCAGGACATACTTGAAAACAAGAGAAATCTCAATGTATCCTTCCTGGTAAAATCCTTTCTCAAAAAAAAAAAAAATTATCGATTTGATATATGAAATTTGAATCAATTCAAATTTTCAAATCGATACAAAATTTCGAATCGATCCAAAACTAAACAAACAAAATACGAAACGAAATTAGTTAAAAACGAAACGAAACTAAACAAAATGAATTTTTCAGCCATGCACATCCCTAGTAGGCTTCGCTATATAGGAATGTCTTAAGGGAGCATTTGATGGAAGAGAAACTAGGGGAAAGTCTGACTGTATGAGGGAGAGCGTTCCAGAGGATGGGGGCTGCATGTGAGAAATCCTGCAGTCTATCATGGGAAGATGTGATGCGGGGGGAAGCTAGTCCTCCTCATAAGACTACATGCTTCTCAAGGCTGAATAAATGGGATTAACTCTTTGTGGGCAGGAAGTACTGTCAGAAAAATTCTGGTGATTTCACATAGCAGAAAATAAGCAAATTCTTTCAGTTGCTAAAACGCATATTTTACCCCACAAGCTTTCCTGAGGTTTGTTTTTTTTTAGAAACTCTACAATGACCTTTAAGTAACACTTTTACTGCAAATAATTCCAATCATAATGATTACAATGTCATTGGAAAATGACAGAAAGAAATTGAAATACACGATGATGATACAATGACTGTGATTTATCTCGTCCTTCAAACATAATTTCGTGAAAAGAATTGTTCACATGACATAGTTTCCTAATCTGTCTGATTACAATGGCCGTTTGCTGTATAATTTTTCTCTAAGTGGAACATTTATAAACATTACATAGAATCAGTGATACAGATATAACAAAATAGCTTTTAACTGTAATTATTATCGAGTCTTGGTAATAGTTTCACCATTAACGATCTTAATTTCGAGTTAGGGTCTGACAGACAGTAAAGTGATACATATTCATTCAAGCAAATAAGTGTAAACTAGAATAATTGTCATAATGACAAATGATAGTTTTTTTTATTTGAAAAGTCTTAAGGGGTTATTCAGAAAGCATCGATGTTGCAATGGTAATAAACACTGGAACATCACTGAACAAAACCCAAACACTAGCAGGAGAAGATTCACTGCATATACACTGCCTGGTCAAATGTAACAGTCACCCCCTGGATTTAACTAAGCAAATATGAGTGAGCCTTCCATTGGATAATTACTGCAGTGATTAATATGTTTCAGCTGCACAAAATGAGGTCATGTGAATATGCTGAATGAGCAGGTTTTACCATCAATGGGTTTTTTCTTCCCTGATGGCACAGCGGGCATATTCCGAGATGGTAATGCCAGGATTCATCGCGCTCAAATTGTGCAAGAGTGGTTCAGGGAGCATGAGACATCATTTTCACACATGGATTGGCCACCGCACAGCCCAGACCATAACCCAGGGGTCCAGTCCTAAAAAAAGAAGTGTGAGAACTCACCAAGATGTCTGTCATCCAAATTAGCAATTTATCTCGCACTAAACACAAACACACACTGAAATCTGCTATATATATATATGTATATACACAGGGGTCAGGTCCTGCAGGAACGAATTAGCGTACGTGTAGAAATTAGCACTGGGACCAAATGATCTGTTGGTTACAGTAGCGCAAGTGATCTCTAGCGCTGCCCATGTTAAGTATAGGACGCAGCAAATACAGTAAGCTCGTGCTACGAATCACAAATTATCACACGCTAAGTGGTTTTCTCCATTTGTAGCAAGAGGCAAACGATCTGTTGGTCTGGCGCTAGACTCATTTTACCTGGCGCTAACGCAAAAACATGCTGACGCTAGGGTTAGCTCAAACCAGGTAATAATGCCCTATATGTTTTTACTTATAAAGCAAACAATGCTGCTGCACTAACTTTTCTTTTCATTTCCCACACCAGAACCAAATGTGGATTACACATTGGTCCATCCAAAAACACAAGCCACTTCACCGCTGTGAGGAAAGCGGGGATTCTCTGGACTCCCTGTATTTCCATTCTTTACATCCCACAAAGTCACATCATTAGGTGTCATTGGACAGGTCAGAGCCTGGCCTTTCTAATGATACCAAACTTACTTGACCATGTAAAATGTCATGTAAAAGAAACCCCACCAAACAACATAAAAGATTTAAAAAAAATCTTATTTATTTATTTATGTTCCAAAGCAATGGCATTGTCCATTTGTCACGTATAAATCGAGAAATGTCACGAACATTACTCTCCTTCTCGTTTCCAATGCCGCGAGCAAGGTCAGTGTTTTTATACAGTCATATTATTCATAAAACACAATGCGACAAAATAAAAGCAAAAAATTTAGTTTTTTCAGTTTTAGTTAAAATTGCCTATTTTCTTTTAAAAAAGATACAGTAACAGTAACAGGTTCCCATTTCAATTTTTTTTGCCCCATAGAATATACAACCACAAAAGTTTGGATGATAAAATGTGAAAAATATATATATTGTCTAAGCTGTAAGTGACTGAAATCTGAATGGAATTGTATTTTTTGTTTACATTTTTTTGTTGTAGCATTCTGACAGGACATGACGTATACATATAATAATGATAGATTATGAATCTGCCAAGTCTGCTGAAAATAAGAATATATAATTTGTCTGGGTCGCACAGAAAAACATGATTTCAAATCGTGTTTGAGGCCCGTGTCAGACGAACGCTGTGATCACGTCCGTGTTGCCGCACAGTTTAACGTCAGTCGTAGTATAGAATCATGATCAATAGAGACCCACACATGATGTACGTGCGCACCGAACTGCGCACGCACAACGCAACTGGCAAACGGACGCAAGAAGGTAAAACCGCTACCACGAACGCGCAGAGTGCGCCACGTCCATGTAGTGTTCTGTGTGAATGATGAGGAGATGTCAAACACAGCACATTTGCGACGTCCAGTACCTTGACGCACAAAATGGCTTTTCATATCCTTTTCAAATTTTTATAATTTTTTTGTATTAATTATATTTCCCATCGTTCCCTATGTCCGTCAACAAAAACGAACCGTGTGGTGTCTACAGTATCTTTCGTCAGTACGTCTGTGCTTTGTGCACGCACGCATGGTGTGCTCAGACTGCGTTCATCTGACATTAGCCTAAACATGATGAGCACCAAACAGTCAAACTGAGCTCAGCACAGGGGTGAAATGGCTCAGCAGTGGAGGGGTTAAACTATGCCTTGCAGTGTCTTTACAACACTTGCTCCTCACTGTGTGGTATTGGGCATAGAATGGAGACTGTAGGTCAGATCTCCAAAAATCTGACTCCTATGGATTGCATTGTGTGGGATGTTGCCAAAAGACATCATCAGGGTGTTGGACTGCACATGTTGGAAGTGACAGCCCATGATGAGTTTGTTCGCCCATTTGCTCCTGGTGGCCTTGAGGACCACCAACACTGGTGTCTTCTCCCGACTGATGTCTGAGCTCGTACGCATGGCTTCCTGGGCCGGGCTGGAATATTCTGTGCTGACTCCACCCCCTAGCGTGCAACTTCCTGTGTGATGGCAGTGGCACTCCAGGAGAGACAGGGGCTCAACGCTTCTCTGGCAAAGGAGGTCTCTGACCAATGGGTCAGGAAAGTATTTAAAATTCTTATGTCAGCCCTTACTATTATTATACATAATGTAAATAAACTGTCATACATTATAGTTTTATACCGATTTTCTAGATTCGTTTGAATTTATACAGCATGACATTATGTGGTCAGCCATGATTATGTACCATTTCGTAACAAACAAATGGGCCTTTGGGACCTATCATATAATGATACGACTTCCTGAAAGCACTTGTATCACCCTGTAAGAGGCTCAAGGACAGCTGATAAATGGATGTATGGGAAAGGCAATTTTGAGGAAAGCTAAATTATTGCGGTAGAGGTCTCTGCTGTCGCAACTTAGTCACTTTGTGGATACAATGAGAAATAACATAATTTCTATTATAAGGATGCTTCCTGTGGCCTGGTGGCCAGGTGGCCTACGAGGGCATTGGTTATTATGTCTGGAAAACTGTAGCAATACTAGATATTCTTTAACTAAATAGTAGCAAGTCAATAGGTAGCCGTGGTTTAAGTTCGCCTCCACAGGTCACAGAGTATTCTGTGATTTTGTGTTTTTTGTTCAGAGAAGGCATTTATGGTCACTATCAGCACAAACCGTCATATGAAAAAAAATACATAAATATCCTTCTTACATCCCCAGGGCAGAGGGTTTAAAATAATTGTTCAGATTTTCCCTGAAATTGTTTTAAAATACTGCATCTCTGAAACATTCCTGGACTGTCCGTGTTGAACGATGTGATAATGGCCGTGACAGGTGTCAGAAGGTTTCCTACTTGTGATTTAAAATCACTGTCAGGGTTATTCAGAGAAAAGTGAAACTTTCTGGAGAAGTGAAAATTCTAGGTCAAAATAGCCGATTTGGAAAGTGAGATAAATGGGAGAATTTTTCTGGTTTGGCTATTTTGACCTAGAATTTTCACTTCTCCAAAAGTTCTCCAGAGTTTCACTTTTCTCTGAATAACCCTGTGTGTCTAAATAGATGGTGGGCAACACATACCAATTATCAATATAAGAGATTACTGCTTAAAGAGAAGCTCTATATTATTAATTATTGTTCACTGGTTCTAGAGGGTCCCCATTCTGCCACTCCTGCTGTACCTGGGTGCTTTGACAGTCCTTTTAAATGGAATTCTAAACTGAACTCTGAAGGCTGTCAATCAGCATTCGCTAGAATTCCTTGGGGGAGTGGGTTCAATGCTCATGCATTTAGAGGCATCCAATTGGCTATGTGTATACTGCCCATGCCCAGGGGGCCAGTACCATTCCGCATTCTGCAGCAGGTGCCACATAGAAGACGAGAAGGGAGACTGCAGAGCAGGATCCAGGCCAGAAAATCAGAAAATGAGAAGAAAGGAACGGGGTGAAGGGTTAATAACCCCATTCACCACACCACCACCCCCCCCCCCCAGAGCGAGGGTCAGCAACCTTGGCTATCCAGATATTTTTAAACTACATCTCTCATGATTCTCAGTTACTCATTAGATTGTTTTAGATTTAAATATTATGAATCTGCCGAGTCTGCCGAATAAAAGGATATATTATATGTCTGGGTCGTATAATAAAACGTGACTTCAAATCGCGTTTAAACATGATGAGCGACACCGGTAAAAATGAGCTCAGCACACAGAGGTGAAAAGGCTCAGGAGTGAAGGGGTTAAAAATGATGTTACCTGCAGATGTCACAAGAAGCCATATTTACAGAAGAAGAATGTTGGACTGAGCACTCACACAAAGCAGACAGCAGCGGCATAGGAAATTCGGGTACAAATAGGGTTATTGACTCACAGGGTAAAATACATTATCTTGACAATTCATATATTGACTTCACTTTGGCTATGCAGCACAATGTTCAACAGTGGTTGTCAAACGGGAATTAATGTGACTAGGGAATGTGAAATAGAGGGCAGCAAAATTAACCCATCCATTGTTATTTTTTGATAGTTTAGGATTAATCTGAATTCTTATCGTAATGCTATTATTACTACTAGTATGGCGATTCAGAAGTATATGTTAATCTACAAGATGCTGCTTGGGGTACCTATACAATAGCTATATACATTCTCAATTTCTTAAAAGTAAACTATTGGGTCAAAGGGAGGTTAGGAAATTACTCCCTCCACACTCCCCCCTCCCATTTTATAACTTTAAAAATTTCCCTTAATTCATTACTGGGCCCCCTCTCATCCAAACAGGAGGTAACATGATCGGCATGTAGTGTGAACCTAGTGGAGCTGAATGCTCTACTAGTCAATCCAGTAACTTTCAATAATTACATATAATTATTCATTAATATATAATTATATACAGTATTTATTCTATTAAATTATATATAAATATATAAATTATTATTTATATATAATTATATATATATATATATTCTATATATATAAAATAGAAGAAAATGGACCAGCAGCTCAAACTGCTGTAACTCAATTTGGCAGTAGATGGCGCCATCTACTGGCCAAAATAGGTTATTTACAGTAAGAACTACAATGGGTAGAAGTTCAAACATTTCTTACTTTATAATTAAAAATTATTTTACAAAGAAAGCACAGGTTTCTGACGTTTTTTTTTCAGGAAATCACTTGGTAGTGAAGAGGTTAAGAATGGCACCCACAATATCCAAACGAGGTGGTTTAAGAAGTAGGTGAAACATTTGGTGATAGAATTCAGTACAAAAAATACATCTTGCATTAAATTGCAGTTATTTCTGAGTATGTAGAAACTAACCTAATTTGCACAGTGTACCGAAGCTTTATTTTTGTTTTATTTTCTTAATTGCAGGCTTTATTGCTTCCAATATACATTTGAGCTGTTGTTTTCTATTTATGTGAAGTCAAACGGCTGTTTTATTTGCAAAATAAGGCATTCTAAAAGAATAATGGTGTCACTTGATTTTATTGGAAGTCATGCAGTTAGTCATCAAGCTAAAGATTCCCAACTAAACTTAAATATGGTTTGCATTTATCTGACTGTGATACTGAGCGTAGTAAGATCACATGAGATCGCTACCACAATGGTAGAACGTAACAAATTAATAGTTACATAGTATAGTTACATAGTTATATAGGCTGAAAAAAGACATGCGTCATCGGGTTCAGCCTCTCCCACATAACCTACTGCTGTTGATCCAAAAGAAGGCAAAAAACCCAGTCTGAAGCGCTCGCCAATATGCAACATACTGGGAAAAAATTCCTTCTTGACCCCAGAATGGCAGTCAGATTTCTCCTTGGATCAAGAAGCTTTTACCCACATATTAAATATTATAACCCTTAATATTCTGTGTCTGCAGGAAGTCATCCAGTCGTTTTTTAAAAGTCTGTACAGACTCTGACCCAACCACCTCAACAGGCAGAGAATTCCACAGCTTTATTGTTCTCACCGTAAAATAACCCTTCCTATGCTTTAAGCTAAATTTTCTTTCTTCCAGTCTAAATGGATGACCCCTAATGATACCAGAAATAATTGTAAAGTATTAACAGGAAATGTAGTGAGGCAAGGTAGTGGAAGACCAAAGGGATTACCCCTATATAATTCGAAAACTTAAGTTTTCGTAGTAAGATCACATCACTTTGATTGCATCCACTATATGATTTGTAAGATTTACCGTATTTATTGGCGTATAACACGCAACTTAATTTTAAGAAGGAAATTTAAGTAAAACAATTTAAACTTAAAATAAATGACTTGGAAGCAAAATAAACGGAACTTTGAGCTTTGTTTATTAATATTTACACCACTTATAAGGTAAATATGTAATTTTTAGGAAAAAGCATGAAGGTAAGATGTACAAAAAATAAAAAATAAAATATGGTAAGTCATCATTTTATAAACAAAATACCATAAACATTAGGGGAAAAATGCAAGGTCATATTTTATTATGAATAAATATATAAATAATATAATAATGTAAATAATTTACAGGGTTATTCAAAGAGATCCGAATGGCTGCCGAAAGGGAATCAGCGTTCGGTTACCTTTCTTGGCCATTCGGCTATCCAGAGAGCAGGCAATTCGCCAAATCCTGGCGAATTGTCTGCAGATACGGTGCCTGTTCAGTGCCTGTTCGAGGGCAGTGAAATCCCCATGAAAATGCACTGCTTCGGCTATTCAGAGAACACAAACCAGCAGTGAAAAGTTGCCAAATTGCCCTGCCATTCGGTGGTTTAACTCGGCAGGTTTATTCAGGCGAATCCCATAGGCTTCAATGTTAAAAATATTCCCGTTTTAATACAATATCTAACAAACTGTTGATTATAATATTCTGCAGTAAACGTTCTCTTTAGATTTTTTAGGACCTTTTAGGCATTTTTTGGGATTTTTTTGCAAACATTTTTTTTCAGTTTTTTTTTATCGTTTTCTTTTTTCTGTAACAGCCCTTTTTATTATCATTCATTAGACCTCGATATGGAAATTTCAGCCATTTTCGCTCAGTAGTTTGTTTGCAAACAGCGTTTCACTTTTCAAACATTCAAGCGTACTGTTTTTTTTTCTTCACCTCCTTCGTCTGCAGTGTTGGCTTTTTCCAGCGGCTGCGCTGCGTGTGATCTGCTCCTGCTCGGGTTCTTCCGGCGTTTTCAGCGGGGTTAATCCAGATGTTTTTGCGGGTTTTCGGTGTGCATTCCCCGGGTTTTGCGATGAGTTTTCAGCGGGTTTGCGGTGACTTTTTCCCTGCAATTCGGGGACCCTGTGGTGCTTGCTGAATATAACGCAGGGTTGCCGAAATGGGATCGCCAAATCGAACCGAATTGTGGAGAACGAAAAGTCGCCGAACGTGCGATTTCTGTTTTACCACAGAACCCTCTTACTATTGCCATGCCATACTAGATGTTGTTTTTTTAGCAAAGGTCAGGTGAATGCAATAGGTCACAGTCACTCCTGTACAGCTGTTTTGGGCTTATTGTGCAGTCATCAGCAGGAGATAGGCCCTGTCCTATTGCAGTTTGATGCTTTACCTCTAGGGCAAATCAATACTCATTTAAGTTATGGTGGCAAAAAATAAGAATAAAAGCCTCCACACAGCAAATAATAAAGTTTATTATTGCAGAAGTCATTTACACATCCCAGCAATTCAGAGAACTTCTTCACAGAGCTCATGGTCTACATTCCCCATATGCAGCATTAAGCTCTGCAGCTGGCCTGGAGGGGCACAAGTCACTGGCTGGTAGTACCAATAGCTGCTGATGGATGGACATCACTGACGGGGTGGGGTCCACAGGGCCTGTTCCCGGTCATGTTGAGCAGAGTTCCCACTCGCAAGGACGCCCATCACACACACTCCTAGATGTTCCAGATATAGTCGAGAACCAGCCAGTTTCATTTTTATACATTATTGAGCATTTCTAAAGAGGGGAAGGGGACCCACTCTCTCTCCTAACCCTCCTCTTCGGAATACACATTCCCTCCATTAACCACCCCTCTGTCTACCTTTCCCACCCCCCCAGCCTAATTTTTTTTCTTTGGTATCAATAGCTTGTTACATATGGTCTACACACAGACACGCGTCACACATTATTTTTACATTCCAAAGGGATTGATTCACTTCTATCCAATAATCCTTTCACTATGCATCAGATTGACCAATTTCTGTTATATTATACTTACTTTTATCTCTTATCATGTGTTTAATGTATTCTTTATTAAACTTTTCTAAAAATTTAAAATAGAGAATGAATAAAAAATAATTCACTTCAAAAGTGAATTAATCAAAGCTATGTTCCGAAACCTAGTCGTGGAAAACTCGTAAAATCGACTCATCACCTAAAACACAGTGCTTTCCATTTCCTAGTCATTTCCACTGTTGATCAATAATTGGAAAATTGACAAGTATTAATGTTTAATTCACATTTCTGGTGACTGATCAATTTGAAAAGATAAATCATCCTCAAGACAAACTACTGCAATAGGTTATCTGCCAGGCATGTTCGCATGCTAAGTATATTCAATAATCATTTGCATACATATCAATAGTCCAGGTACCTTTTCAATCATACTATTTAATGAACACATTAACTCCTTTTTCACCAATATGAATTTTAATGCCATATCCCCATTTACCTGTGTGATAAAGATGCATCAAAAAATCCTGTTAGAAATCAAAATAACTTATGCATGGTCGAAAAAATAGGATTCCATGTTTTCACATAGTTACAAAGTTACATAGGCTGATAAAAATTTGTGTAGAAGAGGGGTCGGTACGGGCGCTCTTGTCTAGGTAGGAGTGTTTGTTTTGTTTTGCTGCCGTCTAGGGGGTAGCACAGACTCTCGAAAGGGTGTGCAGATATCAATAGAAAGGAAACGGGGGTATCCTAGTGGCGCAACAATTGTTACATACAACAGATTACAGTGTTGTACTAATGGACCGTCAGATATACATAAATCCTTACGGTTCGTCTGAATGCAATTTAAGTCGTGCACATACAGCTTCTAGAAAAAAAGTGCTAGTGCCGCGGTTCACACAGTATTAAAGTGCAACAGTGACAGCAGGTGCATATAGTGCAAGCTAGTGCAAAATGTACGTATCGATGCCGTAGTATAAAGGTATATCCCAAGTCAAGATATTTTAGCGTTCACCTGGGGATGCATGCAGTTTTTTGCAAGATCGGCTCTTAAAAAAGAGAAAAGTGCTAGTGCCGTAATAGGTCTTACTATTTACACAGTATTAAAGTGCAAACAGTGACAGCAGGTGTGCACAGTACAAATCTACGTATCAACGTTATAATGAACAGTGTGGCCCAGGTCTAGATATTTGACGTTTACTTATGGATGTATAGATGACCTTACGCTGGTTTTCCGTGCGTATTGAAGGTCTAGCGTCCTTAGTGTCTTTTTCCAGAGGTCCTAAGTGGCAGAATATGCACCAAACGTGCTCTGCAGTGTACTTGATAGGGCGTCTCCTCCTATAGCGTTGATTGACTCCACTCCAAATAGGAGATAAAGAGCAGGGGAGAGAGAGAAGAAATAATAATAGTGCAGCAACGTCTTATAGCCATTAAAGTGTCGTGTGTTTAAAAATTGCACACTTACAAGAACCAGAGCCTCTTATATCCGGGCTCTGGAGTGAAACGCCTTGTGCCAACTATAGGGTGACCACTTCCCTTCTTTAATGTATCGCCTTCACCTCAGATGGAGAAACATAAAAAAGAGAGGGTGCTCTCATAGCACAGCATCAGTGGTTAATGGCTTAGTGTGATAGAGAGGGTTGGTTACACTCACCGATTTGGGAGCCTTATCTCTCCAGGCTCAACTGCTATGCGTGCGGTGCTGCTTAATGGTGAGCCCCAGAACCTCTTTCAGCTGCTCCTTTAGATACAGGTCACGGTGTCCACGATAAGCCTCACAGGTCTGTCCTGATCAGGTTGGGCTCAATAATCAATTACTCCTATGTACTTAGATGAAGGATTTATTGATATATAATACAAGTATTAATAGATATACATAAGTGCAAAAAAAGGGGGTGTGTGATGTCTTGAGACGCGTTTCGGCGCTGTTCCTGCGCCTTCCTCAGTCGATATGTGGAAGAAAAGGGGGGGATGTGAGGATTGTCCAGTGTCTCTTTTTATTTAGAGAGAGTTCTGTGTGTTTCCTCGTGTTTTGCGACTTACTTCCGGGTTCGCATTGTGCTACGGTCACATGGTATCGGCCACATCATCCAGCGGCGCCGCCACCATCTTGGATATGCGTTCCAGCGCTTTGTTTGCGTTCCATTCACTGGATTACCATGCCAGTTGCGGTTTCATGAGATTTTGGGGGCAAAAAAAGTCTAGATTGTTCAGTATTATGCTCTGGATGGTGATACCAGGTCCTGGGGCAGTCCCCAATTGGTGCTGCACTTCCATGGGGTATAATTAATGCCTCTTGTTCATATATATATATATATATAAAGAGGATACACAGTGGGGACAATGAATGACTGTTATACAGTGTGACAAATATAAAGTGCTCAATTTAAAAGTGGGTTACTCCGGTCATAGAAATATGGGTAACAGTTCCCAGAATTGCCATAAAAAAGGGGGAGGACAAGATAAATATTCAAAGAAAGAACAGTTGCAAATGATGATCAAAGGCTGTTAAGAATGTTTAAAAACGTTATCTTAATACACATTCCCGGGAGGACACTCTAGTTTAATAGAGGATTGGGTTAATAAGTTGATAAACTGGTGTATTGATTGATATTAATTAGGTGGGGGCTAATAAAAATATAAATATTAAAAGGGTTTTGCTTAAAAGTTCAATAACAATATAAATGATATTAAAATAATTAAAATAATTAAATTTAAATTGGTGAATGCCCTCACAGGGTGTCTAAAAAAGGAAGGGAGAGGGTAGATGTACCTAGAATTATTCTTAATTATGGATGTAGAACATGTGTCGTGATATGTAGTTATCGCACTCTGGTCTTCATTTAGACGCTGTCGGGGTGTCTAATAAGTGGTGGGGACCAGTCCATGGGCTAACAGTTGAGAAAGTGACAGAGTTCGAAGTCCGCATTGAGTCCTCGAGGTTGCATCGTGTCTAGCTTGAAAATCCAGCTCATTTCCATCTGTCCGATAAGTTTTTCAAGATTACCGCCTCTCCATGGTGTCTCAATTTTCTTTATACCGACGAAGGTGAGTCCTTCGGGGTTTTGAGCATGCTTAATTTGAAATGCAGGGGGACGCTATGTTTTTCATAGCCGTTTCTAATGTTTCTGATATGCTCTTGAATTCGGATGTTGAGTGGTCTTGTGGTCCTGCCTACATACTTCAGACCACATGGACATATTAATAGATAAATGACATTCTTCGTGAAACATGTGATAACTTCTTTAATTGCGATGGGTCCTGTGGTTCCATTTACTTGTGTGATAATCTGTTTTTTGCCTTGTGTATTTCGGCAATTCAAACAGTTACCGCACTGGTGGAATCCCTTTTGGATATTGTAGTGATTTGGTCGTGCGAGTTTTTTCTGTGTATGTCTATGTGTTAGCTTCATTTTGAGGTTGTTTACGCCTCGACTTATTAATCTGGGATTTTCCGGTAGTATGTCTTTCAACATCGGATCTCTTCTCAGGATTGGCCAATATTTTCTTATTGTTCTTCTGATTGTTCTATTTTGCGCGTTGTAAGAAAATACAAATGGCACTTTTTGATTGGTGTCTGATGTTACTCTCACATTCTTCTTCAGTATTCCTGTGCGTTCCCGGTTTCTAATTTCCGATTTTATATTCTCTAAGATTACTGGATTGTATCCTTTTTCTATAAAATCATCTTTCAGTTTATCTGATTGTGTGTCATAGGTGTTCAGATCTGTACAGTTCCTTCTTATTCTGAGGAATTGTCAAGCCACTGGGGGTAGGTGGCAGCTCGTCTTTTCTATAAAACTATTGACGTCTACTTTTTTAAAAAATGTCTCCGTCCGGACCTCGTTCTCGTGAATGAAAATGCTTAGGTCTAAAAAATTAATACGTTCACTGCTCCAAGTCGTGGTGAGTTTTATCCCTCTATTGTTTTGATCTAGGTTTACCAGGAATTCTCGTAAGGTATTTTCTCCCCCTCTCCAGATAAGGAAAATATCATCTATGTACCTCTTGTAGATGACAAGGTTATCACGGTACAGAGATAAAAAATGTGTCCTCCCAGAATGACATAAAAAGGTTGGCGTAGGATGGGGCGAACCGTGTCCCCATAGCGGTGCCGTTGAGCTGTAGATAAAAGTCATCCTTAAAGTAAAAATAAATATTTTCTAAAATCAGGCGAATGCCTTCTAAAATAAACTCAATTTGTTCTGGTTGTAAAGTACCTGCTTTTGTTAAGGGATATTCATGGCCTTAATTCCTTCTTTGTGTGGGATAATGGTGTATAATGATTGTACGTCGCTAGTAACTAGCAACAGACCTTCTTCCCAATTGACCTCTTTTAAAATTTGCAGGATTTCTGTGGTATCTTTTAAGTGCGCTGTTGTATTTACAACATACGGTTGTAGCTGGTGGTCTAGATACTCTGATACCCGACTTGAAACTGAGCCTACGCCTGAGATAATCGGTCTTCCCGGTGGTTTAGTTGGTTCTTTGTGTATTTTCGGTAGAAAATAGATAACTGGAGTTCTAGGGTGTTCCACCTTTAGATATTTGTATTTTGTGATTGTTAAGAATGCCCATAGTGTGTCCACGTTCCAGATATTCATCAAATTTGATTTGAATTTCTTTTGTTGGATTTTTGTTTAGCTTCTTATGTTATTTTGTCCCCAAGGATTCTCTCTGCCTCTTCTCTATAGTAATCGGCGGACATGATGATCGTTCCTCCACCTTTATTGGCAGGTTTGATCTCGATTAGTTCGTTAGAAACTAGTTCTTTGAGGGCTTTCTTCTCATTCTTTGTGAGATTGTCTGTTTTTGTGGACATCTTAAGTTTCCCCAGGTCTGTCATCACCATTTGTTCAAAGGTACTTATCTCCTGTGAGATGAGGGATTTGGGGAAGAAAGTGGATTTGTCTTTAAGGTTAGTGTGTTGGTAGAAATGGACTGGATTTTCCCTTTCTATAGGGTTTTTCATAAAATACTTCTTAAGACAGAGGTTTTTCTTCAACTTTTGAAGATCGATGTAAACATTGAAGAGATCCATGTGGGCTGTGGGTGCATATTTCAACCCCTTTTTCAATACTTTATTTGGGCATCCGTAAGCGGTGTATCGGTCAAATTGTAGATCCCTCCATTCTGCTCTGTTTCTCTTTTCGTCTTCGGTTTTCTTCTGAGCTTTCCTGATCTGCGTCCCCTTCTTGGTGGGGTCTTTTGCCTGGGGACCAGCCTCTTCTGAGGATGCTGAGGTTCCTGTCTGGTGGCCGTTGGGCCTGATGAAAATCCACATAGTTCTCTAGGGCTTCATATCTGTTATTGGTGGGGAGTGTCGGATATTCATGATATTGTTCCTCTTCGTCTCCCTGATTATTTTGCCAAGGTCTTCTTTGTGCTGGTTGGTATGGCCGATTCTGCTGGTAATTGTAGTTAGATTGGTCGTTTCTGCGTGAATCGTACCTCCAATTGTTCCTATAGCCTCCATTTGGTGATCCGTAGTATGGTCTTTCATTGTACGGTCTTTCGTTGTATCGGCCTTGATTATATTGTTGCTGTCTTCTTGCTCTTTGGGGTAGCGCAGTGTCCTATAGGGTGCCCTATCTTGTTGCGACTTTTGATGTATAGGTGTCTGGGAGTACAGCTTTGGTATAGCCAGTGTTGGGTCTAGAGGAGTCTTTGCTGGTTCTAGACGTAGATTGTCCGGATCTTCAGCATTCCCTTTTCTCCAGACATTCCCTTTCTTATAGTCTGAAATGTCTCTTAAATATTTTTTCTTTTTCCTTTCTTTGACGTCTTCATTGAGTTTGTCTAGGTCTTTTTCGAGTCGTCCTAAGTAGGAGTTCATTTCTTGTTCTGAAGAGACTCTCAAGAGTTCCTCATGGGTCTTGGTGATGTTGTTATTTAGTTCTATCAGGATCTCATTCCTTCTCTCAATGATGACCTTCATACTATGTATGGAAAAGCCTTCTAGCATTTTTTCCCATCTTTCTCGAAGTATATTATCTTCATTATCACCTGCTAGGTTTTTTGAGAAACGTAGCCCTCTGGGTACCATATTGTCCTTGACATATTTATTGAGGGTAGTGACATCCCATTTATTCCTGATTTCTTTTTTCAGGTCTCTCTCGAGTTGTTTCCTCAATGTGTGTATGTCGTTTAGTTTGTCACTAGATTGAATGCTTATGTCGCCGAATATCTCATCATTACAGTGGCCAAATTTAGATCTGAAATCCATCTTACATGGAGAGCTGCCTCTATACCTATCGAGAGTCGAAAAGGAATACGAGTAGAAGAGGGGTCGGTACGGGCGCTCTTGTCTAGGTAGGAGTGTTTGTTTTGTTTTGCTGCCGTCTAGGGGGTAGCACAGACTCTCGAAAGGGTGTGCAGATATCAATAGAAAGGAAACGGGGGTATCCTAGTGGCGCAACAATTGTTACATACAACAGATTACAGTGTTGTACTAATGGACGGTCAGATATACATAAATCCTTACGGTTCGTCTGAATGCAACTTAAGTCGTGCACATACAGCTTCTAGAAAAAAAGTGCTAGTGCCGCGGTTCACACAGTATTAAAGTGCAACAGTGACAGCAGGTGCATATAGTGCAAGCTAGTGCAAAATGTACGTATCGATGCCGTAGTATAAAGGTATATCCCAAGTCAAGATATTTTAGCGTTCACCTGGGGATGCATGCAGTTTTATGCAAGATCGGCTCTTAAAAAAGAGAAAAGTGCTAGTGCCATAATAGGTCTTACTATTTACACAGTATTAAAGTGCAAACAGTGACAGCAGGTGTGCACAGTACAAATATACGTATCAACGTTATAATGAACAGTGTGGCCCAGGTCTAGATATTTGACGTTTACTTAT
This sequence comes from Leptobrachium leishanense, assembly GCA_009667805.1. Classification (NCBI taxonomy): domain Eukaryota; kingdom Metazoa; phylum Chordata; class Amphibia; order Anura; family Megophryidae; genus Leptobrachium; species Leptobrachium leishanense. The sequence goes on from CM019067.1 coordinate 298,744,514, forward strand.
GGATGTATAGATGACCTTACGCTGGTTTTCCGTGCGTATTGAAGGTCTAGCGTCCTTAGTGTCTTTTTCCAGAGGTCCTAAGTGGCAGAATATGCACCAAACGTGCTCTGCAGTGTACTTGATAGGGCGTCTCCTCCTATAGCGTTGATTGACTCCACTCCAAATAGGAGATAAAGAGCAGGGGAGAGAGAGAAGAAATAATAATAGTGCAGCAACGTTTTATAGCCATTAAAGTGTCGTGTGTTTAAAAATTGCACACTTACAAGAACCAGAGCCTCTTCTATCCGGGCTCTGGAGTGAAACGCCTTGTGCCAACTATAGGGTGACCACTTCCCTTCTTTAATGTATCGCCTTCACCTCAGATGGAGAAACATAAAAAAGAGAGGGTGCTCTCATAGCACAGCGTCAGTAGTTAACGGCTTAGTGTGATAGAGAGGGTTGGTTACACTCACCGATTTGGGAGCCTTATCTCTCCAGGCTCAACTGCTATGCGTGCGGTGCTGCTTAATGGTGAGCCCCAGAACCTCTTTCAGCTGCTCCTTTAGATACAGGTCACGGTGTCCACGATAAGCCTCACAGGTCTGTCCTGATCAGGTTGGGCTCAATAATCAATTACTCCTATGTCCTTAGATGAAGGATTTATTGATATATAATACAAGTTTTTTCTAGAAGCTGTATGTGCACGACTTAAGTTACATTCAGACGAACCGTAAGGATTTATGTATATCTGACGGTCCATTAGTACAACACTGATAAAAATTTGTGTGTCCATAGATTTCAGCCTTTTGCACAATACCTACTGCTGTTGATCCTAAAGAAGGCAAAAACCCCAGTCTGTCTAAAGCGCTCACCGAATATCCAACATACTGGAAAAAAAATTCCTACTTGACCCCAGAATGGCGTCAGATGTCTCCCTGGATCAAGCAGCTTTCACCCACATATTAAATATTATAACCCTTAATATTCTGTGTCTGCAGGAAGTTATCCAGTCGTTTTTTAAAAGTCTGTACAGTCTCTGACCCAACCACCTCAACAGGCAGAGAATTCCACAGCCTTATTGTTCTCTTCTATGCTTTAGGCTGTATTTCCTTTCATCCAGTCTAAATGGGCGACCTCGTGTCCTGTGTATAATCCTGTTAATGAAGAGGTTCCCAGACAATGGTTTATAATGGCCCTGTATATATTTATATAAAGTTATCAGATCCCCTCTAAGGCTGGCGGTGAGCGTTAACAGAGAGAGGAAGGAACGTCCGTGAGAGTGGATCGTGCTTTGTTTCACTGTCAGCGTCCGTTTAGCTTTTTGACGGGGAGGGCTTTTTCACGTCCGGTGGTTGGCCCTCCCTGTCAAAACGGCATGGACGCAGGGAAGTGCAGGCGCACACAAGCACCAAATACGCTTGTGTGCCGCCAGCCTAAGGCGCCGTTCTTTTAAAAGTTTTGCCAATTTTCTATTGCAGTAAATAATGCATTTAGAGAGATACTGCATTCCTTTCACACAAATAGTTTCTGCTTTATTTCACATTTCCTTTTCCAAAACTGTATTCTGTTACTTTCTTGTGTTTTTTTTCTTCCAGTCTTTGAAAATTCATTTTCAGAACTTCCTTACATTTGTAACATGAATGACTTATCTGCTACATTCCCCATGTCATGTGTCCATGCTCTCTAAGGCTAGGGTCAAACGAACGCATTTATCTCGTTGTCCGTGAAAAAGTGCGTTGGAGCGAATGGACGTATTTTTTCACGGAATACGCGACAGCGGTCATACGATGCGCATTTTCGTCCGTGATTTTGTACGGATCATCAATAAAACACTTTTTTCGTCTGGACGTTATGTTGGCCGGACATTAGCAGCTTCTGACGTCTCCTAATCACCCACACACGCTGCTAGCGGACGCAGCGCACTCTGTACGTCAGTACTAGTGGTTTGACGTTCTCGAAAAAATGCGTTCGTTTGCCACTTGCGTTGCGCAGCCGCACTTTCATGCGGCCGTTCTTCATATGCTGCCCAGCATTGGACGTCATTTGCTGCTAGCGCGGCCGTGATTAAGTGCGGCTAAACGCACGTTAATACTGCGCCTGTCTGACCCTAGCCTAAACTGTGAATAGCCATTTTTTCCATAGTGTCTCACAAAATGTTCTAGTATTTTTTTTATCACCCTGGATCAAGCCTGTAATAGCCCACTGGAGTGGCATATAGCAAAACAATGAAGCAAATGATAACCACGGGAAACTTTGCCACTTGAAAAAATTAATAGCACAGAACTAAAAGAAAAATTGACTTAATGGGCCATTAAACAATAAAATAAGGAAAAGATGTGCCAAATCACTAAAAACATTCGTCATACCGTCACAACACAATCAAAGGCAATTCCCCATCTGTGTAACAAATATAGGTAAAAAGCAGGTGAGTATATGGTGGCACACACCCAAACCCAGCACGCATTAACTCACATATACCCCACTGCATCCATAAGGGGAGGCAATAATGAAGAACCAGCAGCAATCCCTTAGGTATTCATATAGGGTGATTCTGATTATAAATAGCACACTATCAGGGTTATTCAAAGAGAATCGAAAAGTCACCGCATGTTTGGTGACTTTTTGTTCTCTTCAATTCGGGCCGATTCGGCGATCCTATTTTAATGACCCTGCGGTGTATTCAGCGAGCACCACAGGGCCATCGAAGCGCAGGGAAAAGCTGCCGCAAACCCGACGAAAAGTAACCGAAAAAGTGAAACGCTGTTTGCAAAGAAACTACTGAGCGAAAATGTCTGAAATTTACATATGAGATCCAGGGAATGATAATAAAAAGGGCTGTTACAGAAAAAATAAGTAAGCTTAAATTAAAAAAAAATCCAGAAAAATGCTTAAAATATCCGAAAAAATCTATAAATAAAGAAACTTTTTACTGCAGAATTTTATAATCAACGATTTATTAGATATTGAATTAACCCCTTAAGGACCGAGGACGTACCATGTACGTCTTGCAGCGGTCTCTCTTAGACCCGCTGACGTACATGGTACGTCCTGCCGTTTTTTGAGCGCTGGAAGCGATCGGATCGCTTCCAGCAGCTCAAACGCCATTGCAGGCTGCCTGGGAGTCCAGGCAGCCGTGCAATGGGGTTAGAAGTGCCGGGGCACCATGTGATCGCTCCCCGGGAGCGATCAACATCCGGTTTCACCGGAGAGGTGCCCGGCACTTCTAGAGAGCGCTGGAAGCGATCGGTATCGCTTCCAGCTGCTCTGAGTATATTACAAGGATGCCTCGACATCGAGGCATCCTTGCAATATGCTTACCTGCCGCCGGTCCGTCCGTGATCGCTCCCCCCGAGCGATCACTTCCGGTAGCGGCAGGAAGTACTGAGTGCCACGAGGTATCGTGGCACTCAGTACAAAAACGATCACATCAGTGATCAGGTGCTCTGCTGGGTGCCTCGAGGGATCAAGGCACCCAGCAGAGTAAAAAAAAGTGTAAAAAAAAGTGAAAAAAAAAGTAAAATAAAAAGTAAAATAAAAATAAAAATAAATAAAATAAACTGACGGTTAGGGGTAGGGTTAGGGTTAGGGTTAGGGGTAGGGTTAGGGTTAGGGTTAGGGTTAGGGTTAGGGGTAGGGTTAGGGTTAGGGGTAGGGTTAGGGGTTGGGGTAGGGTTAGGGTTAGGGGTAGGGTTAGGGTTAGGGTTAGGGGTAGGGTTAGGGGTAGGGGTAGGGGTAGGGTTAGGGGTAGGGTTAGGGGTAGGGTTAGGGGTAGGGCTAGGGCTAGGGTTAGGGTTCTAAGGGCAGGGTCATCTTGGGGCTGAGTGGGATGTTCCTAGCCTGCCTCAGAGAGGCAGGCTAGCAATATCCAATCAGAAGTTAGAAAAAATCAAAATAAAATTTCTAATTTGTCAGGTCAGGTTTTGTAAATATTGGCTCTGACCTCTGTGATTCTCCTCCCTCTCCTCACTTGTGTTTTGGTGAGCGAGAGAGAGAGATCAGATTTGACAGGTTAGAGATTTTAGTGAGATTTAGTGAGATTAGAAAAATTGAGGCAGATTTAGAGAGATTTTAGGGAGATTTAGAAGAATTGAGGCAGGTTTAGAGGGATTTAGAGAGATTTAGGTGTTTATTTGTATTTTCTTGTGAAACCCAACGGTTCTTCTAAGAACCAACAATCCGCTTATATATATATAATAATTATAAAATTTTATAATCTATTATATATAATGTCTGAGAGGGTGTACAGCGCCGAGGAGGCATATGCCATCCTGGCGTCAGAATCTGAGGCATCTGCGTCAGACTCAGACCCTCATTTCGACCCCGCTAACTGCTCAGAGACGTCGCTAGATACATTATCTACGCTGGCTGATGTATCTAGTGATGTTTCTGATGCAGATCCTGGGTCACCACCTGCCAGCAGGAGACGCACAGCTCAGCTGAGGAGTGGGTAGTGCCTCATCGCCAGAGGCCAGATATCCCTCCTTTCACGGCAAATCCTGGCATCAATATTGATGTTGCAGGATTTACCACAACAGTTTTTGCAGGTGTTTATGGGGGATGATTTGTTGGGCCACATCGTGGCCCAGTCAAATCTGTATGCCCATCAGCATTGTGCTGCGAAGCCAGACTCCTACTTGGCAAGGCAGCAATGGACCCCGCTAGATGTGCCAGAATTTCTGAAATTCTGGGCACTTACTATGCTGAGGGCATCATAAAGAGCCCAATTCGCTCCTACTGGAGCAGTAGCCCCATCTGCTCTACCCCCATTTACCCCCAATCAATGTCACGTAGAAGGTATGAAAACATTTTGCGTTTCATGCACTTCAGTGACAACAGCCTGTGCCCCCCTAGAGAGCATCCCCAGTTTGACAGGCACCAGACTTTTACATTTTTATTCGTACATTTTTATGTTACAATTGGTGCTGTATTTTGCCAAAATCTTTGCACACCTATGCATGGGGGGCATGGGTGTACTCAGGAGATCTTGCAGAAAACAACCTGGAGAGTTTTCATGCAGTAACAAACAACAGTGTCTCCTAAATCACAGTCCAAAACTACTGTGGGCGTAAAAATCTGAAAATTGAAAAATTACACCACACACCTTCTCAATGTTTTGGGCTAAAACCGTTGCATCCATGGCATCAAAGCACTCCATATGCAATACCTTAGGGTGCCAACATAACAAATATAAACAATTTTCTGGCAATAATTCAAACTGGGGTATGCGGTAGACCCAAAACCAAAGATAGGCCTAGTTGAAGAAATAATCTCCATTTCAACTCCAATGACAAAGTCATAAAAATTGTATTTGAACCTTCCCAAAATCCTGGCAAACTATGCATGGGGGGCATGGGTGTACTCAGGAGACCTTGCAGAAAACAACCTGGAGAGTTTTCATGCAGTAACAAACAACAGTGTCTCCTAAATCACAGTCCAAAACTGATGTGGGTGTGAAAAGCTGCCGCAAACCCGACGAAAAGTAACCGAAAAAACCCGGCGAATGCACGCCGAAACCCGCAAAAACACCTGGATTAATCCGCCGAGGACGCTGTAAAAACCCGAGCAGGAGCCGATCACACACATTGCAGCCGACAGAAAAAGCCGACACCGCAGACGAAGGCAGTGAATAAATTAGAAAAACAGTTTGCTTGAATGTTTGAAAAGTGAAACGCTGTTTGCAAAGAAACTACTGAGCGAAAATGTCTGAAATTTACATATGAGATCCAGGGAATGATAATAAAAAGGGCTGTTACAGAAAAAATAAGTAAGCTTAAATTAAAAAAAAATCCAGAAAAATGCTTAAAATATCCGAAAAAATCTATAAATAAAGAAACTTTTTACTGCAGAATTTTATAATGAACGATTTATTAGATATTGAATTAACCCCTTAAGGACCGAGGACGTACCATGTACGTCATTGCAGCGGGTCTCTCTTAGACCCGCTGACGTACATGGTACGTCCTGCCGTTTTTTGAGCGCTGGAAGCGATCGGATCGCTTCCAGCAGCTCAAACGCCATTGCAGGCTGCCTGGGAGTCCAGGCAGCCGTGCAATGGCGGTTAGAAGTGCCGGGGCACCATGTGATCGCTCCCCGGAGCGATCAACATCCGGTTTCACCGAGAGAGGTGCCCGGCACTTCTAGAGAGCGCTGGAAGCGATCGGTATCGCTTCCAGCTGCTCTGAGTATATTACAAGGATGCCTCGACATCGAGGCATCCTTGCAATATGCTTACCAGCCGCCGGTCCGTCCGTGATCGCTCCCCCCGAGCGATCACTTCCGGTAGCGGCAAGAAGTACTGAGTGCCACGAGGTATCGTGGCACTCAGTACAAAAACGATCACATCAGTGATCAGTGTGCTCTGCTGGGTGCCTCGAGGGATCAAGGCACCCAGCAGAGTAAAAAAAAGTGTAAAAAAAAGTGAAAAAAAAAGTAAAATAAAAAGTAAAATAAAAATAAAAATAAATAAAATAAACTGACGGTTAGGGGTAGGGTTAGGGTTAGGGTTAGGGTTAGGGGTAGGGTTAGGGGTAGGGTTAGGGGTAGGGTTAGGGGTAGGGGTAGGGGTAGGGTTAGGGGTAGGGTTAGGGTTAGGGGTAGGGTTAGGGTTAGGGGTAGGGTTAGGGTTAGGGGTAGGGCTAGGGCTAGGGTTAGGGTTCTAAGGGCAGGGTCATCTTGGGGCTGAGTGGGATGTTCCTAGCCTGCCTCAGAGAGGCAGGCTAGCAACATCCAATCAGAAGTTAGAAAAAATCAAAATAAAATTTCTAATTTGTCAGGTCAGGTCAATATTTTGTAAATATTGGCTCTGACCTCTGTGATTCTCCCTCCCTCTCCTCACTTGTGTTTTGGTGAGCGAGAGAGAGAGATCAGATTTGACAGGTTAGAGATTTTAGTGAGATTTAGTGAGATTAGAAAAATTGAGGCAGATTTAGAGAGATTTTAGGGAGATTTAGAAGAATTGAGGCAGGTTTAGAGGGATTTAGAGAGATTTAGGTGTTTATTTGTATTTTCTTATGAAACCCAACGGTTCTTCTAAGAACCAACAATCCGCTTATATATATATAATAATTATAAAATTTTATAATCTATTATATATAATGTCTGAGAGGGTGTACAGCGCCGAGGAGGCATATGCCATAGTAACAAACAACAGTGTCTCCTAAATCACAGTCCAAAACTACTGTGGGCGTAAAAATCTGAAAATTGAAAAATTACACCACACACCTTCTCAAATGTTTTGGGCTAAAACCGTTGCATCCATGGCATCAAAGCACTCCATATGCAATACCTTGGGGTGTCAACATAACAAACATAAACAATTTTCTGGCAATAATTCAAACTGGGGTATGCGGTAGACCCAAAACCAAAGATAGCCTAGTTGAAGAAATAATCTCAATTTCAACTCCAATGACAAAGTCATAAAAATTGTATTTGAACCTTCCCAAAATCCTGGCAAACCTATGCATGGGGGCATGGGTGTACTCAGGAGACCTTGCAGAAAACAACCTGGAGAGTTTTCATGCAGTAACAAACAACAGTGTCTCCTAAATCACAGTCCAAAACTGATGTGGGTGTGAAAATGAAAAATGACCACCAAACTGTATCCAATTTGTTTGGAGCAAACGGATGCATCCATAGCATAAAAACACTCCATTTACAATACTTTGGGGTGTTAGCTTACCAAATATATGCACGTTCATAAAACTGGGGTATGTAAAAAGGCCCCTAAAAGAAGATAAGCAAAGAATACTGTATGTCAAATTAGAAAATTGACAAGCACATGTCAAAGATTGGCGTAGCACCCCAAAAACAACAGAACAAATCTATATATGGGTGGTATCAATTTACTCAGAAGATGTTGCTGAACATATTTTGGGGTGTTTTTTGGCAGTAACCCATAACTGGATTTGACAATTCATGCCTAAAGTACAATGTGTGTGAAAAAATAACACAAAAAGTGACTACCTGAAAGTTTGACATAGAGCTAGTGCATGGAAAGTGTTAAAATACAACTCTTTGAAGCACCCTAGGGTGTGCCCTTTCTAAAAATATATGGTTTGATGGGGGTAAATACTTTGGCCGGCTTCAAAAATGTCCCAAATAGGACATGGGTGCATGATGACGAAATGTGAAAATTCCAAGTTGGAAAACTGAAATGCGCACCCCCCAAATAAGGCCTATTAGCCCCCAAATGACCCGACATACCTATACATGGGTGGTATCAATTTACTCAGAAGATGTTGCTGAACATATTTTGGGGTGTTTTTTGGCAGTAACCCATAACTGGATTTGACAATTCATGCCTAAAGTACAATGTGTGTGAAAAAATAACACAAAAAGGGACTACCTGAAAGTTTGACATAGAGCTAGTGCATGGAAAGTGTTAAAATACAACTCTTTGAAGCACCCTAGGGTGTGCCCTTTCTAAAAATATATGGTTTGATGGGGGTAAATTACTTTGGCCGGCTTCAAAAATGTCCCAAATAGGACATGGGTGCATGATGACGAAATGTGAAAATTCCAGTTGGAAAACTGAAATGCGCACCCCCCAAATAAGGCCTATTAGCCCCCAAATGACCCGACATACCTATACATGGGTGGTATCAATTTACTCAGAAGATGTTGCTGAACATATTTTGGGGTGTTTTTTGGCAGTAACCCATAACTGGATTTGACAATTCATGCCTAAAGTACAATGTGTGTGAAAAAATAACACAAAAAGTGACTACCTGAAAGTTTGACATAGAGCTAATGCATGGAAAGTGTTAAAATACAACTCTTTGAAGCACCCCAGGGTGTGCCCTTTCTAAAAATATATGGTTTGATGGGGGTAAATTACTTTGGCCGGCTTCAAAAATGTCCCAAATAGGACATGGGTGCATGATGACGAAATGTGAAAATTCCAAGTTGGAAAACTGAAATGCGCACCCCCCAAATAAGGCCTATTAGCCCAAATGACCCGACATACCTATACATGGGTGGTATCAATTTACTCAGAAGATGTTGCTGAACATATTTTGGGGTGCTTTTTGGCAGTAAACCTTAAAGTTCACAGTACATGTATTCTTAAATTGCGTTCAAAAAAAAAAAATCACCAAATTTTTTTCTTTCTCAAACTTTGGCATAGATTTGTGGTAAAATGGTTTGCATGGAAAGAGTCAAAATACCCCAAGTTTAATACCTTGATTTGTGTACTTTAAAAAAATATGTATATGTGGAGGGTTATTCAGGAATTAGTGACAGATATCAGTGTTACAATGTCACTATCACTAGTTTTGAAAATAAACTCTTTGGAAATGGCAAAGTGCTACTTGCACTTATTGTTGCATAAAATAAGGAAAAAAGCGAGGAATATGTAAACATTGGGTATTGCTAAACTCAGTACTAAATTTAGAAACTACTAAAGAATTAATTTTTTTTGACGGTTGTTGATACATAAGAAATTTTGGGGGTCAAAGTTCGAAAAAGTGGTGTTTTTTCAATTTTTGTGTCATATTTCACAATATTTTTTATAGTAAATTATATGAAATGATGAAAAAAATGGTATCTTTATAAAGTCCATTTAGTGACGAGAAAAACAGTGTAAAATATGTGTGGGTTACATAAACGAGTAAGAGGAAAATTTGACGTAAACACTAAGAGCGCAGAAACGTAAAAACAGCAGCGGTCACGAACGGACGGATTCGTGTAAAACCGCCCGGTCACTAAGGGGTTAAAACGGGAATATTTTTAACATTGAAGCCTATGGGATTTTCCTGAATAAACCTGTCGAATGAAACCATCGAATGGCAGGGCATTTCGGGAACCTTTCCCTGCTGGTTTGTGTTCTCTGAATAGCCGAAGCAGTGCTTTTTCATGGGGATTTCACTGCCCTCGAACAGGCACCGAACAGGCAACGTATGTGCAGGATTTGGCATATTGTCTGCTCTCTGGATAGCCGAATGGCCAAGAAAGGTAACCGAACGCTGATTTTCAGCGTTCGGCTACCTTTCTCCAGCCATTCGGATCTCTTTGAATAACCCTGTATATGTCAGGGATGTCCAAACTCCGCCCCCCCCCCGCTGTTCCTGGACTACAACCCCCATGCTTCTCCATCCATCTAATGCAGTCAGAGATTTCTGGGAATTGTATTTCAGGAACATCTAGGGGGCGGAGTTTGGACATCTCTGCTATATGTATACCTGAGGCAGGGCTGTGAAACGAACAACCCCCTAGATGTTAATGCATCCCAGAATTCCTTCAATGCATTAATGGCCAGAAAATCATGGGATTTGTAGTTCAGAAACATCTGGGGGCTGGAGTTTGACACCCCCAGGGGCGGACTGACCCATCGGGCACTCGGGCACTGCCTGAGGGCCCGCGGGTCGGTAGGGGCCCGCCTGGTTTGGGCAGACACAGTGGGCCCCTGCCGGTTTCCGTCCGAACATTGAAAATGTCAGGCAGACAGCGGCGCACTCTGAAAATGCTGCAGTGGCACCTGTGCTGCCCCCTCACGTGAAGGGTGGCGCCAGTGCAACGTGCAACAGGCGCCACCGTGGCAATTTCAGAGTGCGCCGCTAGCTGCCTGTCAATTTCAATGCTCAGAGGGAAACCAGCGGGGGCCCACTCTGTCTCCCCAAAGTGGGCCCCTACCGGGCCAGCAAAGGTGAGAGCTGGGGGCAAATATACCCATGAGAGCTGGGGGCACATATACCCATGAGAGCTGGGGGCAAATATACCCATGAGAGCTGGGAGCACATATACCCATGAGAGCTGGGGGCACATATACCCATGAGAGTTGTGAGCAAATATACCCATGAGAGCTGGGGGAAAATATACCCATGAGAGCTGGGGGCAAATATACCCATGAGAGTTGGGGGCATATATACCCATGAGAGTTGGGGGCAATATATACCCATGAGAGCTGGAGGCACATATACCCATGAGAGCTGGGGGGCAAATATATCCATGAGAGTTGGGGGCACATATACCCATGAGAGCTGGGGGAAAATATACCCATGAGAGCTGGGGGAAAATATACCATGAGAGCTGGGGGCACATATACCCATGAGAGCTGGGGGGAAAATATACCCATGAGATTTGGGGGCACATATACCCATGAGAGTTGGGGGCAAATATACCCATGAGAGCTGGGGGAAAATATACCCATGAGAGCTGGGGGAAAATATACCCATGAGAACTGGGGGCACATATACCCATGAGAGCTGGGGGGCAAATATACTCATGAGAGTTGGGGGCACATATACCCATGAGAGTTGGGGGCACATATGCCCATGAGAGTTGGGGGGCAAATATACCCATGAGAGCTGGGGGGCAAATATACCCATGAGAGTTGGGGGCACATATACCCATGAGAGCTGGGGGAAAATATACCCATGAGAGCTGGGGGGCACATATACCCATGAGAGCTGGGGGCACATATACCCATGTGAGTTGGGGCAAATATACACATGAGAGCTGGGGGGCAAATATACCCATGAGACCTGGGGGCACATATACCCATGAGAGCTGGGGGGCAAATATACCCATGAGAGCTGGGGGCAAATATACCATGAGAGCTGGGGGGCAAATATACCCATGAGAGCTGGGGGCAAATATACCCATGAGAGCTGGGGGGCAAATATACCCATGAGAGCTGGGGGGCAAATATACCCATGAGAGCTGGGGGGCAAATATACCCATGAGAGCTGGAGTGGCAAATATACCCATGTGAGCTGGGGGGCAAATATACCCATGTGAGCTGGGGCAATATATATCCATGTGAGCTGGGAGGCAATATATATATCCATGTGAGCTGGGGGCAATATATATATATATATATATCCACGTGTGAGCTGCTGGGGCAAATATATCCATGTGTGAGCTGCTGGGGCAAATATATCTTATTAATTTGTTAAGAGACCAAAATCCAGACGCACACGGAGACTTCTTTTCAAAGTTTAAATAAAATAAAACTTTATTCTGGCATCAAATTTCTTTATTTATTAATTTATTAATTCGTTAGGTATTTTTCTGGCGAAAATTTTAGATTCCATTTTATACTCTGTAACAGATCTTTTATTATTATTTATAGGATCTTATTTATTATTTTCATGCATTTTTTGGTGGATCGTCGTGTGCGTTCGGCGGGTTGATCAGTGGCATTCGGCAGATCCCTTCTGCGCACTTCGGGAACCCTGCGGTGAATGCTGAATTCCCCTCAGGGTTGACAAATTGAACTCGATGAAGTGCACTGAATGAGAGAGCATTCGGTGGTCTCTGAATAACCCCTTCAGTATCACTGCTAGATCTAAAACCAAGACCTCTATCCAAGGAGATCACTACTTAAAATATTTGGAAATTCTCTGCTTGGAGTGGAAGCTGTGATGTGCACATTTAAAATGTGTTGCCTTTTAATAACAGCAGCCACTGTTCAAGACAGAAAGACAAAAGAGTGCTCTGTGCTGTCAAACTATAACAGGTTTCCGCACACACATGGGCATATATTATTATTATATATTAAGCGCCTACACATATCAAAATACACATGCAGAAAAAAAGGGAAACCACTAGATACATATACAAATCAAATAGTATGTTTGAGTGTATGTACAAACAGTAAACTTTAACTCTGTAAAGCAATTGAGATCAGAGAAAAGCAGTTCTTGACCTTTCTAAATCTCCACGGCTGTGGTTTAACATAATTTTCTGAATACCTGGAAAAGAACGATATATTGTAATGAATTCCACTGCGATATGAATGATTGCTGTGGTTACTATAGTGTCTTGAATGAAAAAGTAATTACATTTGCTGTGTTTGCTTTTGAATAGCCTTTCATCCTGTGTGTCTTTCAACACACTGTTTAATTGTTGCATTGGTGTATTAAACCAGTACTGACATCGTTTATGTCCGGCTATGTTTTCCTTTGTGGTCTTCCTATGCCAGTATGACATGGGAATTGCATAGGATTTTCTCTACCCTCATTGATCCATTGTGCAACGTATAAAAACCAGAGTCCCTATTCCAACCCTGCAAGTGCCATTGTAGAGAACAGTAGGGATGTGCATGTCTGAAAAATTTGTTTTGTTTAGTTTAGTTTCGTTACATTTTTAAATCATTTCGGTTTTGGAATTTCGTAACTAATTTAGTTTCGTATTTCGTTTAATTTTGGATCGATTTGAAATTTCATATATGAATTCGAATTTAGGATCACTAGATAAAACCCCAATTAATCAAATTTTGCTGTTAAAAGAAAAGCTACAGTTAAATTTTAAGCTGTGTCACAGATTTAGTATTTGAGTCAAGTTAAACAGTGAAACAAAATGAATTTCTTTCATAAAGTCCTTTGCTGACTACTACTTGTATTGTAAGTTAGGATCAATTCGATAGTTGATATCAATTTGATAGTTCATTTCAAATTCCATAGTTGATATCAATTTGATAGTTCATTTCAAATTCCATAGTTGATAGCAGTTATTCAAATTTCTCTTTTATGATGATGACACAGTGTAAAACACAGTAAATTCGTTACATACCTTTTAGTTTCGAATTCGTATCGTATAGATTCGTTATTCGGAAGTACTTCCGAATACGAATTATCAAATTTCGTTCCAAATTCTGAATTTTTCCAAAACAAATGCACATCTCCAGAGAACAGATCCCGCCGTTAGTTTAATGTCTAAGCCTTGTATTTGCTTGTGGCTTGGATTTAGTGGCTGTTTACTGTACGTTGACGGCAAAAATATTTTGTATAGAAGCAGCTAATAAAAGCTCAGATTGAGAACAACAAGCTATTCTTTACTAACTTCTGTTCTCATCTCGATCTGTTATTCCTCAAAGAATAAGAAAAGTGAATAATACAGGATGAGCTCTGGGGTCACTCACTGCTGTGCAGGGATAAGGTTTAGGGGGTTATAATGACTGAAAATCCCTGTATCGTACAGATAAAGTGGTACTGTAATTTCCATATACAGGCATTATGCCACATATTATTTTTATATTGTATTGGTATTTTTTTTGGAAGCTGCATTGCTAATAATCTCATTCTGATCCCTCCAAATCCCTATAAGCAGGAGATCTCACCATTTTATTATCTACTTATATCACATTCACTGCATTTAACCAAATGTCATCTATCTATTCCTGTTTGCTGACAATGCAGACCCTGTGCGAAAGTGTGTATGATAACAGACACCATCAAGAGTTTAGAACCTTTCATCCCAGTAATATTTCTGTAAAGGATAAATGAATACATGAACAATTAAGAAAGAAGCAAATTTACATTTTTTTTTATATTTTAGCTAATTTGGAATAACAATATCTATGAAATAGTGAAATTTTACCTTATACTGTACTTAATTCTTATCTACACTCATATGTTTCAAATAAATGTCATCAGGGTTATTCAGAGAGAGCCAAACTGGCCAGGAAATTGCACCAAACGGTGAATTTACCCATACGGTGCAATCTCGTGACCATTCGGCTATCCAGAGAGCAGGCAGTTCCCCGAATTTTGACAAATATGGTACTGTGTGGCGGCAGTGAAAGTTCCCCTAGAAAATGGTTGATCTATTCAGAGAACACCGAACATCAGTGAAATGACCTGATGTTCGGTGGTTTCATTCAGCGTGTTTAATCAAGGAAATCCCATAGGTTTCAATGTTAAACATATTCCTGTTTTTATTCAATATCTATTAAACAGTTTATTCTTTGTGTTCTCTGTTTATTCTTTTAATTTGCAGCAAAAGTATCTTTATTCATTTTTTTTTAGGATTTTTAAGGCATTTTCTGGGATTTTTTCAGCATATTTATTTTTTTACATTTTTTGTGTTTTTTTATAGCGGTTTTTTATTTTTCTGTAACATTTTCGTCCAGTATTTTTTTTTGTAAACAGCGCTTAAAATTTTGAAAGTTTCAATCGTTTTTGTTTTTTTGGTTATTTTACCCCGTTTGTCGGCTTTTTCCGGTGTCCGGTCGCCGCTAGACATGTGCACAGCATAAATTTTTTTTTGAACTAATGGATTAGTCCTAAAATGCAATTTATTTAGTTGCTAAAGAAATTCGTTTTAAGTTCTTTAGTATGAAAACTAATTTCATTCATCCGAAAACCAGTGGATACAATTACTATTGTAGTGGCTCCTCAGGGGGCTGAGATCGCTGCTTGTTACAGTATCTCTCACTCTCAGCACAATGTGTCAGGCAAAGCTGTTACAGTAACTGACTGCTGCTCATCACAGCGCTCAGTTTCCGTAAAACTAGTAAATAATATTTTTATATATAAGAGGTTAGAACAATATTATTTCCTTGTTTTACTGAACTCTGAGTGCGGTGATGAGCAGCAGTCAGTTACTATAACAGCTGAGCCTGATCTATTGTACTGAGAGATAATGTAAGAAGCAGCTGATCTCAGCGCTCACAGCCACTGGATTTAAAGGGCTCAAAAAAATGCTCCTCTCTGTATAATGTATAGAACATCCTCCTGCATTAATTAATACCCCTCTCTGTATAATGTATACAACATCCTCCTGCATTAATTAATACCCCTCTCTGTATAATGTGTAGAATATCCTCCTGCATTAATTAATGCCCCACTCTGTATAGAACATCCTACTGCATTAGCATGTGGAGGGTGCAGAACTTCGGAATGCAATGCTTGTCCAGCACAGGAGAGGGAACTTTTACTTAAACTTTGTATCACTGTGGGGGAGACAGACAGGATTATAAAAGCAGGGGAGAGGGAAAATATTAACGTAAACTGGTCTGAAAGCTCAGAGGAGATGACTGGTGCAAATTTATTTTTATAATAAAATAAAGCACTTTAAATCCAGGGAAAACATTCAAATAAATCACACTGAAGGTTCATAATGACAGAGTAACTGAGAGCTGGATACTAAATGTATCAGAAGTAAAAAAAAAACTTTATAACAAGCAGCACTGGGAGAGGAGATGGACTTTATATAAAATGTGTATTATAGATGAGGAAAGGGGGATAGTGCTCCTGGATAATATAAAATGTATCAGACCTAAGCCCCTATTATGCAGAGCGGGAGGGGAGATAACACACGTTTTATAAAGTCCCTCTCTTCTCCCAGCGCTGCTTGTTATAAAGGGGTTTTTACTATCCAGCCCTCCTCTGTCATTACCTTTCAGTGTGATTTATTTGAATGTTTTCCTTCTACAGCTGCTTTTAGCATCTTGTCTGCCTCATAGACATGCAAGGGTTAAGTAAAGGTTTCCTCTCCTGTGCTGGCTGTCTGTGCAGCGAGTGAGTATTCTGGAGCTCTATCACTGTCAGATTTTCGAGTAGGGGTCGGGAAGGATTACGCATACAAACCTTTTCTGTAGCTTTGCGATGTTGCGCTCTTCATTGCTGGTCTCCTTCACTCATCATTGTAATATCACAAAAAGGACTGAAACTAAAATGTAGCGCATTTTATTTTAGTTTCTTTCATTTTTTGTACTGAGCAGTTTCGTATCTCTTGAGTCATACGAAAACTAAATTATCCCAAAATTCGGACTAAATCGTTTTAGTACTAAAACGAATGCACATGTCTAGTCGCCGCTGTGTTCAGCAGATCGTCGGCTTTTTCAGACGCGTTCGGTGGGTTTGCGGCGGATCATCTGGTGAGTTTGGCTTTTTCTCTGCGGTTTTTCTGGTTGCTTCAATTATTTTCCTGCGTTTTTTCCGATCGATGCAGCGGTTTTGCGACGACTTTCCCTGCACTTTGGGGACCCGGCGGTGAATGCTGAATTCACCACAGGGTCGGAAAATTTGATTGCCCGAAGTGCAGGGAACGAGCGAACACTAATATGTCAGTGACATTTCGGTGCTCTCTGAATAACCCCTTATGTCAATATTTTGTTTTTCAACACAAATCATTTGGTAGTGAATGAATCAAAGGTTTAGACACCTGTATCCATTTTATAAGTGTTTTTGCAATAATTATTGGGTTAAATACTTAGTACAAAAAAGCACATAAAATTCATATTACCAGTCCAGACGAATGGTTTCATCTGCACATTGGGAGTTTTTTCTAAGTTAAAGAATCATATTAAATTACATTTTTCTCTTTTTTTCCCAACTGAGGCTTACCGCAGTTCAAGAATATTGATGGGTGTACCAGAATATAAATGCTTTTAACCAGCAAAGCTATCAAATCGAGCCATAGTATACCTATAAATGTAGAATTTGACCTTTAATAGGCATCAGTGTTGCAGTCTCCCTTATTAGATTAGGAAAAAAGAAACGATTCCAAAGCACTTCATGTAAACACAAAGTATACATAAGAATTTGAGACCACAATGGGCTAATATGGTGTGTCTGGTATTCCAGACTTAGGATGTGCGGACGGGTAATGTGGGTATAAACAGAAACATAACCGCTATTTTTGAAAAATAGAATCCCCTTAAATCATATAAGTTAGGTGTGTAAATGTGTAAATTATTACATGAAAATATCGCCATGCCAGCGCACAAAAATAATGGTGATTTAATTTATCTGCACAACATTAACACTTTTTAATTAACTTTCAGAAATAAGAATCGAGTAGAACTGGTGCATGGTGAGGCTAAGGGCTTATTTGTTTTATTTTAACCTCTTCACTACCAAGTGATTTTTCCAAAAATTAAAAAAAAAACGAATTGCACGCGTTACAGCAGACGTGCTGTGGCCATGCAGAAAGCCTCCCGTCGAAGTGCTGTGTCGTGCGTTTGACTGGGCAGCAAAGCGCGATCCTCCATAGGAGAATCAAGCCTTGCAGCGCTGAGTGCGCTAACTGCTCTCAGCGAGGTGGCCAGACAGGCTTCAGAGTGGAAAGAACGTCCACTCTAATGGACGTTCCTTCCGCTCTCAAAAACACTCATCTGGTCCCAGCATTAGGGCATCAATTTTCTGATGCCATATGCAGCAAAAACCACAAATATTGAATAGATAAACGGCGCACAATCTGTTGATTAGGGCTAACACTAACCCTAAAACTAATGAAAACAAAGACTAACCCTAAAACTAGTGTTGTTTTTGCGCTGTGTTCATGTCAGTAGAATGACTTGATAATGGTGTTAACTTGCATATAAAATTAGGGGAACTTTTTTTTCTTCTTAAGGAGTCAGGTTTACACTAGAGTATTGGAAAGGTGACATTTATGCAGCGGCTATATTATTTGTAACCACAAGGTGGCAGCTTGCTCACAGTAAGGGATATTTGGTTATTTAGATTTGCACTGGGCACTAATCCAAAAAGGAGGCTTATAGCTGGAAAGCAGAGACAAAAGACAATTTGTCTTTATGAAAGAATAACACGCTACATAACAAGTGCTTCATCATATCTTTCCAATTTTAATGTACTTTTATTCACAGTCATAAAACAGTGTGTAGCTTTAAGTATCTAAACCATGTAACACATTCACAACATTCAAATGTAATATATACAAATAATAAAATTATTTAAATAATGCACCTTTCTGTCATCCGGCTGGGTGGAGTAGAGGTAATGTCACTGCTCTGCATGGAGAGAGCCTGTGGAGTCATGGGTTCGATCCCAGCGAGCAACCTCTCCAGTAAGTGTCCTTGGCAAGGCACCTAACGGTACATACTCGCCACCCAGGACATACTTGAAAACGAGAGAAATCTTAATGTATCCTTCCTGGTAAAATCCTTTCTCAAAATCCATCATTTAGTAGCCAAGGGGCTAAACTATCTCTACTCCAATGTTACCTCACTGCCAAGATCGACTATACTCAATCTGCAAGGCACATCAGGGTGCCCATATATAGGGCCCTATTCCTAAATTGTTGCTAAATTAACCAGAGCTGTAAACTTGCCAAAGCCATTATAGTCTATGGGGTTGTTAAATTTACAACAGTTCTTGTTAAGTAGCACCAAACTTTGGAATATTGCCCATAGAGTATAGTTGATATGGTGCAATACAAAGGAATTTGCTTATTTTAAGCAAATATGCATTTGGGCTTCAGATTATTCCCCCAAAGGTTTGAGCACCCTGGGCATGATGCCCGAGGTGCTAACGCATTTTAAAACCAGCTGGGAATATGTCTGAATGTCATTCCCCAGCTGATCTTGCAGAGATTCACAAAAAGTTGACAGGCGCCAGCAACTAGTACCGCCACCAACAAACCAACGCCAACCAGAGTATAGTGGTTTCCCCCAAACCAGTGAAATACAGAAAACAATGGTACGTATCTGGTGGCGCGATGATGGTCGCTGAATGGTAGGTGGTGGTTCCCTTAGTTCGTATGAAGCATATGAGAAAGAATAATACAATATATAGTGCAGATGGTATTAACACAAAAAATTGTATATGCCAATGTGGTATATTCCACTCACAAATTAAAGAGCCCGAACACTGGCTCTAAGTGGGTCGAGGCTTTTGGGTGTTTTTGCTTCTCCGTTCCTTAAGGTGACCCACGCCTTATACTGGATGGAGAGTGGCTCATACAAATGGACATGGAAAGAAAACAGAAACAACTTCCTTGTGCAGATCTTCTAAAGTTCAGATGGCATAGATATACGTAGCTGTTAAACTCACATTTGTAGGAGCTTATAGACCAAGCTCTTGAAGCGCACAAACCACGAGCTTGGTCTATGAGCTCCTACAAATGTGAGTTTAACAGCTACGTATATCTATGCCATCTGAACTTTAGAAGATCTGCACAAGGAAGTTGTTTCTGTTTTCTTTCCATGTCCATTTGTATGAGCCACTCTCCATCCAGTATAAGGCGTGGGTCACCTTAAGGAACGGAGAAGCAAAAACACCCAAAAGCCTCGACCCACTTAGAGCCAGTGTTCGGGCTCTTTAATTTGTGAGTGGAATATACCACATTGGCATATACAATTTTTTGTGTTAATACCATCTGCACTATATATTGTATTATTCTTTTTCCTATGCTTCATACGAACTAAGGGAACCACCACCTACCATTCAGCGACCATCATCGCGCCACCAGATACGTACCATTGATCTTGCAGAGAGACCAGAACTGCAGTAACTCCATTTCTCCAGTAAATATGTTCTTACAGTAAGGAATACATTGGGAATATATCCATTTATTTATTTCTGTGTAATACTGTAACAATAATTTCCTGAAATAACACTGGTTCCTGACAGTGGTTTTCTGGAAAATACTCTGGTAGTGAAGGGGTTAAGGCTGTCAATATAATTTAATACTGTGACGAAACAACCGCCCCAATGTTTATTCGCAAGTATTTTGCTTTACAGTTTATTGTCTGCGTATATAGTGTAGAGGGTTGTGTGATGTGCTATGCTGTGTCAAAGTGTGTATCTGTATGTTACAGTTATACTGTAAATTGTTCTATTTTGCACTCATAAATTCTGTATGTTCAGAATAGATAAGACGCATGTGTAAACAAGCCATTGTGTTGGATGGCTCTTTCTATTGTTCTCTGACTGGAGACTCTTGATCTTATCTGTAATGTATTCTTTAAGGGAGGGGGTTGAGTCTCAACTGTTAACTGTGTGTATTTGAAATAAAGAAGCATTCTCCATTTTGGGTTGGAACTGAAAAGATCTCCAGTGTGTTATTGCCTGCGTCGGGCCCAGAAGCAGTACTTCTGCGGAATACTGGCTTAAAGGGGAGCAGTCTGCATGTGGACGGAAACCCCCACGTTACAAATACTTTGTGCTTAGAAAGTCATAAAGTGTAAATGAGACTAGTATAGTGAATTACTAAATTTCATAGAAGGAGGGGAGTTAAAGAAAAGGGATATTAGATGAGAAGATAAATCAATTCATGAAAAAAAAAATAATAATTGTGAACTATGATAATAAAGTATCATGTCAGTCATTTTAACTTTTTCTGTATGAGCCTATGCGGTGTCACAAGTATTTATTTAAATAAGCTAGGTTTTTGCTGAATTCCTGATGTTGTGGTAAGCAAACAGACAAGGAACAAGCAGGTTTACTATGGTACATTTGTGAAGTTTAATGAATGATCATTAAATGCTGTTAAATTGATTGTGATTAACAACTGTCTCACAATTGCTGAATCGATTAAGGTTAAGGCAAATTAAGAATGTCAATTTAGCACCACCCGTTGCATATATCTCAGAATGCAATCAAGGCAAATTTTGCTAAAAAAAAGGGAAAAACCCCAAATTACACATTGTATTATTATATTCATTTTAAAATGTATTCGGAGAAATGGAATCTAATACATAAAAAAGAAACATTTCCAGACATGCATATGAATTCTTCAAATAAGATGTTGCTTTCATATGTCATCCTATACATTCAGCAAAGCAGCAGTAGGCAATCGTGGCTTTCCAGATCTTTTTGAACTACGTTTCCCAAGATCGGGGATGTAAAACTCTGACCCACAAGATGTTTCTGATCTACAGCTCCCATGATTCTTTGTCCATCTATTGCATCCAAAGAATTCTGTGATTAGTAGGCAACCAATATCTTGGGGGCGGAGTATGAGATCCTTGTGTTAGAAGCTCTGTAAATTTATTTATTTATTTATTTATTTATAAAGGATTTTACCAGGAAGGATACATTGAGATTTCTCTCGTTTTCAAGTATGTCCTGGGTTCAAGAACATTGAAGTGTTACAGTTACAGAAATACAAAGTAATACAATGCAAGATATTAAAAAAAAAACAACACAAATATACAGATTAACAGAAAATAAATATGTAGGAAATATAGTCACTAGGTTACATGTTTACAGGCACATTCTGTATATAGTCACTAGGTTACATGTTTACAGGTGCATTCTGTATTGAGGTATGTTAGTAAGGAGCTTTTGAGTGACTTTAGACTGGGGGAAGATTTGACGGTGTCTGGGAGGTTATTCCATATTTGTGTTGCTCTGTAGGAAAATGAGGATCGAGCCACTTTCTTTTTGTATTGTGGTATTGCAAGTAAGGTGCTGGTCCTGGATCGGAGGTTATAGGATGAGGGAGCTGCTGGGGGAAGCAGTCTATTCAGGTAGGGTGGCAGCTTCCCAGAGATGCTCTTAAACACCAGGCTGGAAAGGTGAAGGGTGCGTCTGGATTCCAGCGATGGCCAGTTTAGCTCTTTTAACATGTCACAATGGTGGGTCATGTAGTTACATTGTAGCGCAAAGCGGCAAATCTGATGAGTGGCTGAGCATCATGGGAGATGTAGTTCCAAAACATTTGGAGGGCCAAGGCACCCTTGCTCTAGAACCATCCCAATCAATCCTTGCTCACTTTGATGTGCTTTTGTGAGACCAAAAATTTGTTTCTGCGTTTGAAACTTCATCTCTGATGCAATTCTGTCACATTGGATTTAAAGACGCCTGCTGTCCAAATGGGCCAAATTCCCGCAGTTCCTTGTTGCATATGGGGAATGTAGCACATGGGCTCCATAAAGCAGTTCTCTGACTTGCTGGGATGTGTAATTGTCTTCCACAATTATAAACTTGATTATTATATATATGTGTGTGTATATATATATATTTATAAATAAACATATTCAATGTGCCGGCACTTCAAGAGGATTCAGCAAAAAACGTAACATTTATTTAACCCATTAAAACGTTGCTGCAAGTCAATGTCTCAGTTCCTCTAGGGGACTTTCTTCAGGACAAATTTTTACAATACTTTTTTGGTGGGACTGTTCTAGAGTTCCAGGACATTTAATACGTTTACTTTGGGAGCCAAGTTTCAGGCACTGGGCAATTAAGACAACAGGAGCTGGATTGCCGTGCAGGATCGCTTATGATTGTATGTATGTAGTTATATATAATATATATATATATATATATATATGTGCTGTATATATATGTTAGTGCTGTATTAGCAGGACAGTTTTTCCAGGGGCAGGGTCGTTTCTTCCCATGTATCATTCTTACGTCTCAGGTTTGTGCTCCCCCATTGTAAAGCAATACGGAATATGCGAGTGCTATATAAATGGCTTAACTGCATATATATATATATATACATACAGACTGCTATACTCGTGATATATATATATAATATATATATATATATACTTTCATACACAATTGGTTTCAGTTGTATTATCAGATAGATACACATAAACCAAGTCACATTATGCTGGCACTTGTCAAATACTTAAGTATTTCTTTGTGTTCAAATAATTGATGTATTCACAGGTATCAATATAATGTGACTTGGTTTGTATTTGTTTAGGGAATCTACCAGAAGATAGAACTAAAAGAAAAAATATGTGAATGAAATCCCTACAAGCATTTTATCCTTTTCAATAAAATTAACTTCAAGCACAAACTGACGGTTGTTTTCATTATTTTGGCATATAACAGAATGATGTTCATCTCCGGGAATAAAACGGAGTTTATGTTTTAGCTTTAACAGCTGAGAATGAATCATGAATTTTTCCGTGTGGTTTTGTTCCATTATTTATTTCACTGAAAACAAGAAACAATTTCCAGCTTATATATCCTTAAACGTACAGCAGCATCGTGCTTTTTTGAGTGTATCAAACATGAAATGGTTTCTGGAATCTATTTTTAAAAAAAAGCTCATCCCATGCCTTGATCTCAGCTTGGCCATTTCTTGACCCAACGTGCTTGCTGAAGGATAAGGATCTGTGGCACAAAGGGTAACTTGGAGTAAACCAGTCTGTCTGTGTCACTGAATCAATTTGTTTCAAACCAAAGGAAATCCATGGAGAGCTTCATTTCCTACTTTACTCCCTTTTGTCTGAAGATCCGTCTCAAGTCATCCTGCAAATCTACAACTGCCATTATAAAATAATTACTTTGTCATATAATGAATAATATATAAACAGTATTAACATATGGTGCAGCCAAGAACTATGTGACCAATTGGAAAATTTTGGATGATTGATCAGATGAAACTTCACTTTCATCTGTGACGAGAAATGTCTTTTTAACGACTTGCCATGTCACACAGTCCGACTTTGTGATACATGGTTTTACTGCAGTTCTTCCGTTCATCCGACAACTCGAAAGAACTGAGTTATGCATGCTCACAGGGCTTAAATATTTAAACTTTCTAAGCCAATACACTAGGCTTGTGTAAGACCAGCCTTGAGTGGTCGGCCAATCAAGCATCTGCACACACACACCAAATATAACAGTCGATTCTTTAGAACAGTGGTTTCAAACCCTGGTCCTCATGTATTCCGTAACAGGCCAGGTTTGCCAGATATGTGAAGCACAGCACAGGTGATATGATTTGCTTCTCAGTGATAGCAGGATTCAGTCTGCATTTCCCCAAGGGAATCCTTAACCCCTTCGCTGCGGATGACATGTGGGGAACGTCCTCATTGACTCCCGCTATATGCAGAGGACGTTCCCCACACGTCATCCGCAAGTGGGAGCCCCGGCGGAGATACTCACCTCTCTTTCCGGGGTCCCACAGAATTCTGGTTTCAGGGAAGCCAGACGCTGAACACAGGCCGGCCCTGACGTCTGATGTCATCGCACCATGCACGATGACATCATTTCCAGGCGACCCCCCCCCGGCAGTGCCGGGTTCCCCCTCGCCTCCTGACATATCGTGCATAGAGCGAAGATGTCAAATAGCAGGGGGAACCCCTAGCTGCTCGGGGAAATCCCATGTTGTAGATATGGGGCTCCTTTGAACCCCGATATCTCCAGAACCGTGGCAGCTAGGAGGTCATGGAGGATGTCATTCGAGAGGCCTGAGCATGGTATTGAACATGACCAGGTTTAAAGTAAAACAAAAATAATTTAAAAAAAAACATGTTTTTTTGTGTGTTGTTTTTATTAATGCAGCAATATTGTTCACATTTCAATTATAATGTGAACAATGATGCTGCACTAATGATTTTTTTCTATGGGGTGCATTTGCTAAAAATCACGTAATTCCCCCCCAAAAAATGTAACAAGTCCCCATTTCTAATTTTTCTACAAGCGCACCCCATAGAAAATATAACCACAAACGCTCATGTGATAAAATGTGGAAAAAACACTTTACACGCTGTAGATGATTAAAAATTCTAATTTTATTGCATTTTTTGTTATAACATACAGGCAGGACATGACGTATACATATAATAATGATATATTATGAATCTGCCGAGTCTGCCGGAAAGAACGATATATAATATGTCTGGGTCATATAATAAAATATGGCTTCAAAACACGTTTAAACAAGATGAGTGAAACCGGTAAAAATGAGCTCAGCACACAGCAGTGAAATGCCTCAGCAGTGAAAGGGTTAAAATCTGGCCTGTTAGGTCTACTTGAAGACAGGGTTGGGAAACACTGGTTTAGAAGTATATTTACTGCATATAACGGAAACTATAGAGACACCTGAAAAATGTATTGGAATATTGGCTCTCTTTCCTTGGTGTTGCTTAATTTCAAGTATCAGATGTTAACAAATATTGACAGAACAATCCTAAACCGATGCTAAAACAGATTAATATCATCATGATGCCAAGTGATGAAAATGCGGGGAAGTTTACAATAATGCCTAGGCTTGTGCACCGATTTTTTTTTCGGTTCGATTCGATTTTTTGGATTTTTAAACTTTTCGATTCGGCTCGTTTCGATCGATTTCTGTTTCGATTCGGTTCGGCTCGACTCGTTTTTCGTGTAAATTTTTTTCGGAATTTCGACCATTTTTCGTATTTTCGTGTCACTTAGCTCGTTTTTTGTATCGACTTTTCGTATTTTCGGAAATTTTCGTTTTTCGGAATTGTAAATGGTTTCGGAATATCGACCATTTTTCGTATTTTCGTGTCACTTAGCATGTTTTTTGTATCGACTTTTCGTATTTTCGGAAATTTTCGTTTTTTCGGAACGTCTGTTCTCCTCGTTTCAAAGCAATAAATTTCGATTTGACACATTTCAAGTACATTCGAAAATTCCGAAAATATTTCGTTTCGGCTCGGAAAACTTTTCGGATCTGCCATTTTCGGATCTAAAAATTTTCGGAAAATCGGCCGCATCCGAAAACACGAATCGGGAAATTTCGTGAAAATTCCGAAATTCCGAAACCCGAAACGCACATCCCTAATAATGCCCTTAGTAACATTATGGTTGGAAATGAAACGTGAGGATGGTTAAGTTGAAGAGACATTTAGAGCTGTGAGATATTAGAATTCTTGTTTGAGTTATAGAGTTTTGAGATGATGGTATTGGTGGAAATATCTGCACAAGAAAATAACCCTTAGTCTCTGTTACCGACTCTTTCCCAACCAATGACTGTATTGGTGGCTTGAGTTGGAATATTATAAAGCTAGTCATTGATACCAGCAGTGGTGCTGTTGCAGATGCTGGTATCGGCTCATGGAGTCTATAGTCCATAGGAATCCATAGAGCAGGGATGTCCAAACTCCGACCCCCCAGATGTCACTCAACTACAACTCCCATGCTTCTCCATCCATCTAATGCATTCAGAGATTTCTGGGAGTTGTAGTTCAGGAACATCTGGGGGGCCAGTGTTTGGACATAACTGTCGTACAGCCAAGCGCGACCCTGAGCTACCTTGTGTATGGAAGGTCATGCCAGGACCGCAGAAGGACACTGGAAACTATTTGTTCCCAGTGTTCTGCTGCGTGTAGCCAGAGGAGGTAGCAAATTGTACCACATTCTGCAGCGAAGAATTTGGTGTAAGTGTATAAGTTTTAATGTATACTTTAAAGTGTCAAATGATTTTGGGAAAACTTCTGAGACTGTATTCTCTGTTGAATACCATCTCAAGCCAAGGGCAGCGAGCAGGTCTCACGCTTAGCCATTATTTTTAATTCTTATACGGTGTATAGGATGCGTTAATGTAAAGTAAACAGCTGCTAGTGCATAGTGCTCAGACAGAATAGCAGCTTGAGCTGTTAATGGCTGGAGTCGTTACAAAAGATAAATCCAGGTAAAGTATCCATGTAATTGGGCAGACTAGATGGGCCGAAAGGTTCTTATCTGCCGACATTTTTCTATGTTTCTATGTTACGCATAACAACTGCAGCCATCAACGAGAGAAATCTCAATGTATCCTTCCTGGTAAAATCCTTTATAAATAAATAAATAAATAAAATAAACTGTTGGGTTGGAATTCATCATTGAATTCAAGGTCAGCTCAAAATCAAGATGCACACGTGTCCCGTTCAGAGTCCCGCCTTTCATTTTATTAGTATGATATTATAGTTAACCTTCATAAAACCGGAGTAAAATGTCAAGCTTTTATAGAAGTGATTAATAAAGTTCATTATTTTTTCGTTGAGATACTTTCTTTTATTCTTCGGAAACTCATTAAAAAATTTAATTTTGCCCCCAAAAAAAAAAATTAAATTAAAAAGACCAAGCGGGAATGTTAAAGCAATTCCAGGCTTTTTGTATCATTTTTCATGTCTGATTACCAGACTTTGTTAAAACGATCTCAAGAATGTATTGCTTCTCAAATTATTACATACCAGAAGTGAAATGATTATTATTTCAGATTAACATTTGTTTTATGTATTATTCATGACTGGACCTCTTACAAGAATTTTTATTTCATTCTGTTTTATCATGATATTAACCGTTTCATGTCAAGTGTGTGATTTCTGTAGTCTGATACACCTTAGCCATTATATTAACGCTTTCTTTACGATTTTAGCTCCATCCATAATGAGCTTAGATACACCAAACAGGCTTACATTAAGTAAATATTTAGGTCTATTTAGAGAAAGGTGAAACTCAGGTGAATGACTGGAGAAGTGAAAATTCTAGGTTAAAATAGCCAAACCAAAAAAAATTCTCCCATTTATCTCACTTTCCAAATCGGCTATTTGGTCTAGATTGTTCTCTTCTCCTAGTTTTCACCTTTCTCTGAATAACCCTGATAGTCTTTTTTTTTGCTATCGGGATTATTCAGAGAAAGGTGAAACTCTGGAGAACTTTTGGAGAAGTGAAAACTCTAGGTCAAAATAGCTGATTTGAAAAGTGAGATAAATGGGAGAATTTCTTTGGTTTGGCTATTTTAACCTAGAATTTTCACTTCTCCAAAAGTTCTCCAGAGTTTCACCTTTCTCAGAATAACCCTGATAGCAAAAAAAGGACAATATTTACTTAAAAATGTATGTCTTTTTGGTGTATCTAAGCTCATTATGGATAGATTACCTTTCTCTGAATAATCCTGAATATTAATGTTTAAAAAAAGGAACGGAAGCCTGCTATATAGGACAATGAACATAAGCATCTCCAGCACACATGTGTACGGCCAAAAAGTTTGGTTCGGCAAGGAGTCAGAAGGTTCGTAAAGGAAAATTTTTTACTAATGCTCCATTAATTGTTTCTTAAAGATACACTTTTTAAGTTTCCATATGTTCTCTACATGTGACATTTCAGCGAATATGTCTTTGTAGAATAGAACTCTTCTTAAAACTGATGTTGTGTTTATCATCTTCAAGCACTGCTTCATCTGACTGGTTTATTGCCTTTGTTCAAAACGTATGTTGTGAAATGATTAAACAAAAGATAGGAGTCCCAAAATATTAAAATTGAAGATAGAAGGGAAGGTGCCAAACGAGAGAACAAGGTTGAAAATGTTTGATAAAGGAGAATAAGTGGTGAGACAGAACAAATGAGTTGCAATAGGCTGGGGTCAAGAGGACAAGTGGTAGGGCAGGAGTAAAGGAGAAGTGCCGAGAAGTCCACTTCAGAGACTAGGGAAAAGAAAAACATTTTAAAGGAGGAGACAGGGACCTGGGTTTCCTGACTGTGGGAGGAGCGCAGCGAAGAGATTTCAAGTGTGAGATTGTTAATCTTTTCCGTAAAATGGCGAGGTTGGTCAAGCTTTGGGTGGAATTTGGACAAATTAACAAATTTTAATGTATGAAAAAGGTATCTGAAGTCATACGGAAAGGTGAAGATGAGGGGTATGAAGTATATTTGTCAAGGGATAGAATGAGACAGCAAGAACAAACTATGAATTTACAATGTAAGAAGTTGGCTGTAGTGCAAAACGTCTTCCGACCACGTTCAGTTGTCCTGGAGCAATGTTGGACGTAGCATGTTAATTTAGTGTGCATGGCTGGAGTTTACATCTAGATGCGGGACAGAGCATGGTGTCTGTCAAGTTCTCATGTGAAGTTAAGAGGGCAGAGGTCTAGAGGTTGGCGGCCGTGTCAGGACTCGTAGACGTTGAGATGGGTAAGAAAAAAGCATAGATTTCAGAAGAAGGTTGCTGTGCACTCCAGGTATCAATTCCAAAGTGAATTCGGTGTAGACGTGGGTGACTGGGCAGGTGGCAGGAGAAGTTTGCAGGAGAGGAGGTGGTGATCAGAGCGGGTGTTTGATAAGTTGGTTATTTTATACAGGTTGGAGAATATAAAGTGCAGAGTACTGCCAGCTTGGAGAGTTTGGGAATTGGACCAATGCATGAGCTCTAGGGAGGTGTTGAAGCAAACGCTATATTATTATATTATAGGTGATGTGACTATATTATATGATGGTCCAAGAATCACACTTCTCTCCATTTTAGTTCAATAATATAAGTTTTATAAACAATAACTCGATCTATTATATCTTACACTGCTGATGTTACGACTATAGCTTATTTTACACGCAAACTGGTTTTGCCTTAAACCATTAGTTAATTTCTATTTTATTTCCATTTATCCATCTCCCTTTATTCTTTATATCAAAATGTTTATTCCACTGCCTGAAAAATTAAACCATGTTCTACCAACCATTAGGATACATTTTATCTACGTGTCAAAATGCCCAAACTGAATTTTTAATATGTTTGATGTTTTTCGCTTCGCTTAATCTCTGTAAACAACTTGCTATAAAAGCTATAATTACACATATTATCAAGGTGCACATTTCCAAACACATTTCCTTTTTTTTTTTAATAGTTCCCGTCACTCCAAAGTTCGGTTCAATTGAATGTTCTTTTACAGAAGTCAGACTTGACAAGTACATAATATCCAAGACTTTCAATTA
This sequence comes from Leptobrachium leishanense, assembly GCA_009667805.1. Classification (NCBI taxonomy): domain Eukaryota; kingdom Metazoa; phylum Chordata; class Amphibia; order Anura; family Megophryidae; genus Leptobrachium; species Leptobrachium leishanense. The sequence goes on from CM019067.1 coordinate 298,774,366, forward strand.
TAAGCTCTGTGTACTTGTTTCCGTTCACTGGCAGAAACTTTCTGTGTTCTGTCTAGAAACCTATATTACTTTTTTTAGTTATACCCACATCTGTTGACTGCAGGTAAAGAGTTAATCTGTAGAGAATATGGACTTCTTGTCAGCCCAACTGCTCCTGAATCCCATGACCCTCAAAGATAGAAGGACTCCTGCACCCCTCATGTCCAGAGTTTGAGGAGTTAAATCAAAAGCAATCATACATTCCACATTCTGCTCGGATTTAGACCCTTACTCGACAACCATGCATGTGGGGGTATGAGAGTAGGGAGCAGGTGGACTGCTGTCGATTTAATGCGGTTCATTCACAAATTGTACTCATGGGTGCACTGATACAAACTGAAATGAGTGCACGGATGAAAATCGTTCCCATGCAATTATTTTTTCGGCTCATTTGTCGAGGTGTACTTTTGTTGACTCGTGTTTCAGAAACATCAACAAAACGCCCGAAATTTGGAAACATGCCCATGACTAATGATAGTGTTGTTTCTCAATTTCATACTTAAAAACTATGGATAATGCCTATTCATCCTCATTACTAGTGGGTCCAGAGGTAATTTGAGTTCAGTCACAGCAATATCAGTGTGGGATTCCATGACGGTGATGATTAAAGTGTATTTATTGTTTACGTTCTGACTATATGCTGACATAACAGAGCAAAGAATGCAAAACATATGCATGTGCCTATACTGATGTGCTAACATTGAACAGATACCACAATATTACTGTGCACTGATGCCGATTGCATGCAAAATTCCCCCCCCCCATACTGTCCATTACACACAAGACATGGTTCACTGCATGCTTGCAGTGGGTTTACAATTTATATCCAATCACATATCAGAATAATGCAATGATGAGGTTTCAAAAGTCTTAAAAAGATACCTCACTTACACTGAGGTAGGGGCTGTTCCAAAAAAGTCTGTTGTCTATTTCCTCTCCATGCATAACCCCTTCACTACTGTAATCGTGTATACACGATCAGCGGTAGAAAACACAGCAGCTCGACATCATGTTAACACAATCTGGGGCAATGCTGTATGAGTGCAAATTAAATTTGTTTGTTGCAAGCACATTTCTTTTCATTTTGGGCTCCAGAAGGTGCCCCCAAAGTTTTAGACCTGTGGCTACGAAATGTCCTGATAAAGCTGGCTTACCAGCTGATGCACGGAGCCACGGATGCAGTTCTAACTGCAGTAACTCCATCTGGCCAGCAGATGGCAACATATCCCTGCCAAATAGATTATTACACTAAGAAATACATTGAGAATATTCCCAAATATTTCTTATTATTTTACGAAAAACCACTGGTACCTGCCTGTAGAATTTTGGAAAATCACTTGGTAGTGAAGGGGTTAAGTAAATTGGCCACACTAGACGGCCACTTCATTGCAGCTCTGGTGGTTGTGTTTTTTTCACTCCATATTTTAAAAACTAGCCACCTGCCTGACATGCACAAGGGGGTTTCTCCACTGTTGATAGCAGCATATTGTATGTTCATTTATTTTGGGTGCCGCAGACCTGAGCCTGAGGTTCCTTCGCTTTATTTTGTACCTTCGCCTTACAGCATCTAAGGCTAGAGTCAGATGAACGCAGTCTGAGTGCACTCTGCGTCCGTGCATAACGGACAGACGTACTGACAGAAGATACTGTAGACACCACATGATCTGTTTTTGTTGACGAACGTAGAAAAAAAGGGGAATTATGGGAAACAAAATTAATATGAAAAATTATAAAAATTTGAAAAGGATATGAAAAGCCATTGTGTGCGTCAAGGTGCTGGATGTCGCAAATGCGCTGCGTCTGACATCTCATCACTCACACAGAACGCTACGTGGACGTGGCGCACTCTGCGCGTCCGTGGTAGAGGTTTTATGTTCTTGCCTAACTTGCGTCCGTTTGCCACGTGCGTTGTGCATTCGCAGTTCGGTGCGCATATACTTTCGTGTGTGGGTCTCTATTGAGCATGATTCTATGCTACGACGGACTTTAAACTGTGCGGCGACACGGACGTGATCACTGCGTTCGTCTGACACTGGCCTGAAACATGATCATGCAAGAATTTCCATTCATTATGTCTTTTTTTTTCTCCCCTTTCTTTACAGACATATCAAACTCAATCAATAAAGTGGCGTTGGCCAAAGATGAGACTGTTTCATTTTACTTGAAACCATTTAGACACAGATGGAGACGGCATTCTGTGGATACAAACAGACCAAGCATTGACCATGACTTCTTAGAAGCTGCAGGCCTTTCCGACCTGTTTCTGGGAGAAGGAAATGACAACGGCACAGATGTGGAGGTAATTCTGTTTGCTGTATTGTGAAACGCAGCTTGCCTGCTTACCTAAAGGAGAAGGCTTTACTGAACTGTGCATAAAATGGTTCTGCATGTTAAAATAATAATTTTACTGTGTTACATTTATTATTACTACCTTCTTATTCCTTTGTAACGGGAGCGCATGGAAAATACTCCCTTCTGAGCGAAATATATAATTAAGCCTTACTTACCAGCTTCATCACTATGCCTGAAATAACAAGAACCCGTTCAGTAATATTATACTATGCGTAGTCATGCACGACAGAAGCAGGATTCGGCACAGAGGGCGGGATGTACTAAACCATCGATTGGGGCTGTGAGTCTCCCGCTGTCAATACGAGGCGTCCTGCCTGATTCACAAAAGCCTGGATCACGCTGCGACCCACTCGTTTCACAGCGTGATCCTAATCTTCACAAACGGGGCGTTCAGGCTGTCAAACCCGGAATCTGCTCGATCGTGAGGCAGGGATTGTGTGACATCGCATTCTGAACTGTTGGCTCGCCAGGTTGTTGGCAACTTGAAACCAGCAGTTAAAGAGTTAATACAGAGAGCAGATAGGACGCAGCGCAGCTCACCACCTCACCATATAAAAGCTCTATTAACTTCTTCGCGCAAAACGTTAACGCGTGCGCAGAAACGCATTAACGCGAGGAGAAAAACCCTTTGCACAGAACGTCGTATTACAATGTCCGCACAAAAAATGCGCGTTAACGTCTACCGCTGGTGAACCTGCATGAACCCTTTGCGAGCGTAATGTACGTTGTGCGTCCAATACTTAACATTGTGAGCGCAAATGCGTTTGTGCGCTGGTACGCGGATGGTATTACAATCTATGCGCAGATTTTAACGCACAGCGTTTGCGCGCATAATTTTAACGTCTTTGAAAAGCTGGTGGTAACGGCAAATCTGAACGTCCTGGCCGAAACCAAATACACCAGCCCAAAAAAAAGATACAGCACAGTATAGTTACACATTCTACACATACCCAAACAATAAAATTGAGACGCTGTGCATGTTTTTATTATTGCTGCAGCATATATACTCAGATTGATTTTGACAGGGGGCGCAAAAACTGAACGGGAGACAATTGTGGTTCTTAATTCAGATTGGCTGAATCGCATGAAAAAACAGTCTGCCCACCGATTTCTGCGTGCAGCGTTAATGCGGTTTTGCGCGTCTTTTTTACGCACGTTTTTTTTTGACGGGTGAAAAAATGCGCTCGGATTGTAATACCAGTGTTAATTTACACGCGTTAACGTTTAACGCTGCGCGCACAAAAAATAGCGCTGCGCGTGCGCTTTTGCCGAAGAAGTTAATAGAGCCCTAAGATGGTGAGCAAATATTTGCTGCAAGGACTAAAATATTCTACCCATCTGTGACTCCTTTCCGGCCTAGCAGTTTTGATAGAGGAACATTACAGTAAATGAAGGATGTTGACTGAAGCCTAACTCGTTCACATATGTATGTTGCTAGGTGTCATCAGCTTTGTTCTTATTATGTTCCATGTTTGATTATAGGCACTGAATACCAGCAAATCTCAATGTCACTCCACATACAAATTAAGCCCTTCACATCCAAAATTGAGTTATCTCGATTTTTCATTTCAATGCACTGAAAAGTACTCATTAGCATATCAAAAGGCCATTTTCACCCCTTTTAAAGCAAGATTAGTGTGTCCCATGTGGAGAAATTAAATCCTTTGTTTTATGTCTCTTCAAGCACCCTGGAGAGACGCAAAACCAGTTGCAAATCACAGCCCTAAACTTCACTGTAACGAAAAGTTCAAATAGATTACTGCTGCATTACAGCTGCCAGGGAGAGGGCAGAATACAGGGAGAACTCAGTTTCACTCAATGTTGTACAGGGATAAGATTCAGGGGATTATAATGACTGAAATTCCCTGTATAGTACAGATACAAGTTGCTACTGTAATTTCCATATACAGGCATTATACCACATACAGATATTATTTTTATATTCTATTGGTATTTTTTGGAAGCTGCATTGCTAATAATCTCATTATAATCACTACAATCCCCCCATAAGCAGGAGATCTGACTGGTTTTATATTTATCTTTATCACAGTTACTGTATCAAACACAAAAGCCATTTCTGCCTCTATGACAATAATGCAAACCTCATTTGAAATCGTGTATGATAATGGACAGCATCTAAAGCTCAGAGTCTCACATTTTAACATTATTTCTGTAAAGGATAAGCAAATACATGAAATATTAAAAATGACTAAACTAACATTTGTAGTCCTGTGTTTGATTTGGCTCTGAGGACTGCAGCTGTTATGCCTCTAGGGGGAGCCAGAGGACAATGTATGGGAACATACTTTATTGGACTCATGGACCACACCTCCCAGAATGCCCTTACAGGAAAAGGAAGGATCCAAGCTAAAAGAAACAGGAAGTGAGAGCATGCATGCAGCGTGGGGAGAACAAAGTGAGCAAAGAGAGTGAGCAGTCAGATAAGAGAGATTTTCCAGGATCTGTGCAAGCTGGAGCACAGAGAATCAGCAGCATCCAGTGCTGGAGAGTGTACCTTGGTCTGCTGTATATTGTGCTGGACTGTTCAGGAGGCGAGTGTGTTTGAAGAGGGGCCCTGTGTTAAGGAGGCTGCAGGCGGAGGGATTTGCTGGCGGCATTCGACTTCAGGCAGAGGAGATTCTGCATACCGCGTGGGGAAGAATTGATCCAGAGGCTGCAGATTGCTACAACGTTCAAGAGGCCTTCCTGGGACTGTGAGCAGCTGAAGTTGTGCGGTAACGAGCATCTTTTCTCTCTGTCTCGCTGACAGCATTCTATCCATCTTTACACTAACTAAGGATCACACAGCTGCTGAGCGGATTTTACCCACAGTCTTTCCTGTACTGGCAGCTACGTTATGCTAAAAGGGCCCCACCTCTTATGTGCACCAACTGGTACCCATCATCGCTGTCATTAGGACGAAGATCAGGGTGGTTCCGGGTTGTTTGGGAGGGTCCTGGGCTGGGAGGTTAGAGAGCAGTTGGTGTGTCTAGTTAGCTACTGTATTACATGAAATCCTTTTATGCTGCCACTTGCATTTCAATACAAGTTTATATTGTTTATTGTACCACTGTGTAGTTGTTATTATTAGGTTCCTGCCTGGGCAAACAGTCCATGCCATGGATGCCCAGACAGGTGGAGGCACTGCCAACACTATGTATCCTTATTCCCAAAATGCGGAAACTCAGGACCAACAGGTAAAGCAAGAAGGTGTAATCCAGCTGGAGGGTGCCAGCGGGGGCGGCCCCCAGCGGCAAAAGAGCGTTACAGATGGAGGCACTGCTGAGATGAAAAAGGATACATTTTTCCACCTTACATTTGAGCCACGACCCACGGTGTCGTTTGTAACTGAGTGGGCTATTAATCAGAGGATACCCATATACCAGGCCCTGATGGTATGCAATATACCACCCCAAGGACAGGCTATGCAATGCATTCGCGTGTTAGAGAACCTTCTACCAGGGACTATGGTGACCATCAAGGATGTGTTGAGAAACCAAACAGGAGAGAAATATATCCTGGTTTATGCATTGAAGGATCTCAGGAACTGCACAAAGCCAATAGGTCTTCATTTAAGCGATGAACTATCAGAGTTTTGTCCGATTGTATATGCCGGTGTCAAAGAGGAAGCAGGGGCCATTCCAAAGAGATGGCACCGGACATTACCTATTCCACCCCAAGAGGAGAAGAGGCTCCGTGTCAACCACATTGATTTTGTGGATGAAATACCGACCACGTCTTCTAGACCTAGCAATGTGCCAAACCCAACTGATGCTAGTAATGGCGATATACCAGATGTACTCAGGAAACTCTCAGAGGCAATTGTGACAGCTAATCATACTCATAGCTATCGCAAGTTGAGGGTATTCTCAGGGATGCAACCCATTCCATTGGGAGAAGAGAGTTTTGAAATATGGAAGCGGAATGCAGCACAATTGCTGGGCGAATGGACCTGTACTGATGCTATGAAACGACAGAGAATAATGAAGAGTCTGCGGTCCCCAGCTACGGACATTGTGAATGCACATAAAATCTTAAAAGGAGAAATTGAGTCTCAGGAGTACCTACTGGTATTACAACGAGTATATGGAGATGTGGAGAATGCCGAAAGTCTTCTTAATAAGTTCTATAATACCCGTCAAAAGAAACATGAGAGGTTGTCTGACTATGTTACCAGATTGCAAGTGTTTTTGGGAAAACTGATGGAAAAGAATGTAGTGTTACCTGCTCAAGCTCATGTGAAATTGACAAAACAAGTATTGCGGGGTGCCTTGTCCGATGACCCAGTAATTGTTACTTTGCGAGCAGGACTGACTAAAGAAGATTTAGATTTTATATTGCTCATAACCCAAGTGAAGGAGATCGAGAGTCAGATATTTTCTCCTGCTACCTCCAAAGAAAACCTGACGAAACCTCGGGAAAAAGAGAACACTGAAATGGCTAGCCTCAGGGAAAGACTAGCAGAATTAGAGTCTCAGTCACATCCTCCACGGCCCGAGCAGGATCCGAAAAGGGCAGAGCCCACCCGGCTGACTCGGAATCAACCAAGGGAGAGGAAATGTTTTACTTTCGGACAGCCAGGACATTTTGCCAGGGAATGCCCTGCCCCTTCGGGAGAAGAAGACGGGCATGTGCTAGTGATAGGACCCCTGGAAGACAGTACAGTTTTCTCAAAGAAAATTAAGAAAAAAAGGAAAAACTGGACTAAAAAAAGAGCTCCTCGTTTACAGGCCAATCCCAAAGTAGGGCCCAGGTCTATCATCCACGTACTAATCAATGGCATCTATGCTTCAGCACTGATAGATACTGGGTCACAGGTGACTATAGTTTACAGGTCATTCTATGATCAGCATTTAAAGCATCTGCCCTTACTGCCCACTGAAGAGATGCAGCTATGGGGCATGGGAGATCAAGTCTGCAAGACTGATGGAAGCATCAAGGTCACCATCACCATTCCTCAGTTGAATACCGGAACAGAACAGAGCATGGAGTTGGAGGCCATAATCTGCCCAGACGTGAAGAGAGTTTGTGCCCCCATCATACTCGGGACCAATGCCAGGGTGGTGCAGGATGTATTCAGAAACTACCTTGGGGGAACGAGGGGTGCTTCACTGGATCATCTGATGGAAGTTAGTCCGCACCTCGGAGAAGAGTGTCAGCGACTGGCATTGCAGGCTAAAGCTGGGAAATGCCATTACATCGAAATTGGAGCTGTGTTCATCAGACCAGGTGAAACACTATCCCTACGGGCCTCGGCAACTCTACATGATGGAATTTTAGATGGCGGGCGACAATACTTAATTGAATCCCTTCCGGAGGATGACGCCCAGAAAAGATGGATGGTCATACCTGAAGTTAAAGACTGGAAGAACCACCGGGGGCAAGCCTTTCCGGTGATGGTGCAAAACCTAACTCACACTGAAGTGCGTATAGACCGGGGTCAGCTGCTGGGAGTGATCCACCTGCTAGACCAAATCTCCTCGATTATGGCAGTGACAGCTGAAGAGGGGAAGGTTCCCGGGACTCCAGCGGATTTCAGTCTAGAGGATTCTCCCCTATCCCAGGAATGGAAGGATAGTCTCCGAACTAAACTCCAAGCCAGAGAGAGTGTGTTCTCCAAAGAAGAGATGGATGTAGGCTGTGCAAAAAGTGCCACCCATGCCATTCGATTATCCAACTTTGCCCCCTTTCGGGAAAGATCTAGACGTATTCCACCCCGTGACATACAAGATGTCAGGGATATTCTCCATCAGATAGAAGGAGCAGGGATTATTACAGAATCTCGTAGCCCCTATGCATCCCCAATCATAGTAGTACGCAAGAAAAATGGATCAGTTCGGCTGTGCATAGATTACAGGACGCTAAATAAGCGCACCATACCAGACCAGTATACGTTGCCCCGGATAGAAGATCTGCTGAATGCTCTGTCTGGAAGTCAGTGGTTCAGTGTACTTGATCTAAGGTCTGGGTATTACCAGGTACCCATGAAGGTAGATGATCAGGAAAAAACCGCCTTTATCTGTCCTCTGGGATTTTACCAGTTTACGCGGATGCCCCAAGGTATCACTGGAGCTCCCGCCACTTTCCAACGTCTAATGGAGAAAACCGTTGGGGATATGAACCCTCGAGAGTGCTTGGTGTACTTGGATGATCCCATAGTGTTTGGGAAGACTCCAGAGGAGCATGAGCACCGACTATTGAAAGTGTTGGATAGACTTGAAGCTGAAGGATTAAAACTATCCTTAGACAAATGCAAGTTCGCTAGAAGCTCTGTCACCTACGTGGGACATATAGTTTCTGCCCAAGGGGTTGCAACTGACCCGGCCAAAATCGAAGCTGTGGTGAACTGGCCCAAGCCGGATAATGTTGGAGAACTAAGGTCCTTTCTTGGATTCTGTGGGTATTACCGTAGATTTGTGGAAGGCTACTCCAAGATAGCGCACGAATTGCATAATCTCCTAAAAGGCTCTTTAAGTGCAGATGGTTCTAAAGTGTTATATTCCAGAGATTCCTTCGGGGAAAAATGGACCTCTGAATGCGAGCAGGCCTTCCTCACCCTGAAGAAGAAGCTCACTGAAGCCCCAGTGCTGGCTTATGCAGACCCTGAAAGGCCTTATGTGCTCCATGTAGATGCTAGTCTGGAGGGCGTAGGAGGTGTACTACACCAGAGTTATGCTGAGGGACTGAGACCAGTTGCTTACATTAGTCGAAGCATAACAGGGAGTGAGAAGAACTACCCGGTCCACAAGCTGGAATTTTTGGCTCTTAAATGGGCAATAGTAGACAAACTTCATGATTATCTGTATGGGACAGAGTTTGAAGTAAGAACGGATAACAATCCCCTTACTTACATACAGACGACAGCAAAACTGGATGCCACCGGACATCGATGGTTGCGCGGTTGTCGAATTACCGTTTCCATCTGAGATATAAACCGGGCCCCAAAAACATCAGTGCAGATGCGCTATCACGGCGACCCGGGCTTCCTCCTCATCAAGAAGAAGAGGAGTGGGAAGAAGTCCCTGGACCTGGAGTGAGGGCTCTATGTAATACGGCGGTAGTTGTAGAACACCCAGAAGATTTTACCGAACTTAGGGGAATAGACTCCATTAGCTGTTCAGCTGGAGTTGTGCCCGAAAGCCTTCAGTGCTCCCATTATCCTACAGCATTGGTCAGATATCACGACAGCGGACAAGCGGAGAGCTCAGGCTCAAGATTGGCATGTAGGCAATGTCATCAAGGCCGTGAAGGCGAAGAATCCTAACCTTCTGACCAGTCTTCCCTCAGGACTGAAGGAGATATTTCGGCGAGAATGGAGCAAATTGCATCTGGAGGAAGGGTTGTTGTATCGGATTATTGAGTACCATGATCACCCAGATCGCAAGCAGTTGGTGCTCCCTCACCGGTTCAGGGGGATGGTTCTGAGAGCCCTACACGATCAGCATGGACATCTTGGAATAGACAAAACATATGGTCTAGTGCAAGATAGATTTTTTTGGCCAAAGATGAGAGAGACGGTGGAGCAGTATATAAAAACCTGCAAAAGATGCATACAGAGGAAGACCCTACCCGTAAAGGCTGCACCCATGGGCCATCTTAAAAGTAATGGTCCCCTGGATCTGGTCTGCATGGATTTTCTGTGTATTGAAAATGACTCTGCTGGCATTGGAAATGTCCTGGTGGTTACAGATCATTTCACACGCTACGCACAAGCATTTCCCACCAAAGATCAAAAGGTATTGACGGTAGCCAAGACTTTGTGGCAAAAGTACTTTGTGCATTATGGTCTGCCCAATCGGATACATTCTGATCAGGGCAGAGATTTTGAAAGTCGAATCAAGGAATTCCTGAGCTTGCTCAACGTTAATAAGTCAAGGACTACTCCCTATCACCCAGAAGGTGATGCACAGCCTGAGCGATTTAACAGGACCCTTTTGGATATGTTGGGTACACTGCCGCACGTAGAAAAAAGAGCTTGGAGTCGGCATGTGGAAGCTATGGTGCATGCTTACAACTGTACGAGACATGAATCTACTGGATTTTCACCATATTTCTTAATGTTTGGGAGGGAAGCCCGCTTGCCCATAGATTTGAGGCTGGGAGTTTCTTCAGATGGGTCGAGTCTCGTCTCTCATTATCAATATGTCAAGTCACTGAAACAGAACCTTCAGAGAGCTTATGAATTATCTACTCAGTCTGCTGCTAAGTTGAATGAACAAAACAAGAGGCGCTATGATGCCAAAGTAAAATATAGAGAGATACAGCCGGGGATAAAGTTCTTCTCCGGAATCTAGGGGTGCCTGGGAAACATAAGCTTGCAGATAGATGGAAAGACATTCTGTTTGAAGTGGTCGCCAAGTTGCCAGGACTTCCTGTATACAAGATCAAGGGACCAGAAGGTCGTATCAAGGCATGGCACAGGAACCATCTGCTGCCAGTGTTATACTCCCAAGAAGAGCTCCAGAAAGGAAATGAAGAGAGTGAGAATATATTCGCACCACCTGTAAGGGGCATGGAGGAGACAGTGCAAGACTGTAATGTGGAGAGAGCTAAAGAAAAGACCCTAGAATCCACTGACCGCAGTAACGAGTGGTGGATGGTACAAGACACTTCTCAGCAGCCACCTCCCTCTCCTCCCATAGCCTCTTCTACATTGGATCCAAACAGCCCTAGTTTTGTGCCTGGGACCCCTGAAAGAGACTCTTGTATCATGGGAAAGCCAGGGCCTCAAGCCTCTGGTGACCTCCCCAACCCAATGGCAGGAGCCGAAGATTCCCAGGCACACTATGGACTTCCTCAGAGAGAATTGAGACAGGGCACTAGAGCGAGACAACCTCCCAGGGTTCTTACTTATGATCACGTTGGAGAACCTAGCTATGTCCCAGTGCCCCAGCTACACTGTAAAGTTGTTGATTTCCTGTATGCTTTTGCAGAAATGATGAATGTGGGAACTCCTGTTTATTAGAGCAGACTTCAAGATAGTTGACAATTGTCTAGATAGGACTGTTATGCAGGACTGTCATGCAGAAATGTATATGTTGCCGTTGTTTTTTTTTTTTTTTGTGTGTTCTTGCACTTGGCTAGTCTTGCCAGTGGAAGGCAAGGATTTTTTTACGAGGGGGAGAATGTAGTCCTGTGTTTGATTTGGCTCTGAGGACTGCAGCTGTTATGCCTCTAGGGGGAGCCAGAGGACAATGTATGGGAACATACTTTATTGGACTCATGGACCACACCTCCCAGAATGCCCTTACAGGAAAAGGAAGGATCCAAGCTAAAAGAAACAGGAAGTGAGAGCATGCATGCAGCGTGGGGAGAACAAAGTGAGCAAAGCGAGTGAGCAGTCAGATAAGAGAGATTTTCCAGGATCTGTGCAAGCTGGAGCACAGAGAATCAGCAGCATCCAGTGCTGGAGAGTGTACCTTGGTCTGCTATATATTGTGCTGGACTGTTCAGGAGGCGAGTGTGTTTGAAGAGGGGCCCTGTGTTAAGGAGGCCGCAGGCGGAGGGATTTGCTGGCGGCATTCGACTTCAGGCAGAGGAGATTCTGCATACCGCGTGGGGAAGAATTGATCCAGAGGATGCAGATTGCTACGACATTCAAGAGGCCTTCCTGGGACTGTGAGCAGCTGAAGTTGTGCGGTAACGAGCATCTTTTCTCTCTGTCTCGCTGACAGCATTCTATCCATCTTTACACTAACTAAGGATCACACAGCTGCTGAGCGGATTTTACCCACAGTCTTTCCTGTACTGGCAGCTACGTTATGCTAAAAGGGCCCCACCTCTTATGTGCACCAACTGGTACCCATCATCGCTGTCATTAGGACGAAGATCAGGGTGGTTCCCGGGTGTTTGGGAGGGTCCTGGGCTGGGAGGTTAGAGAGCAGTTGGTGTGTCTAGTTAGCTACTGTATTACCTGAAATCCTTTTATGCTGCCACTTGCATTTCAATACAAGTTTATATTGTTTATTGTACCACTGTGTAGTTGTTATTATTAGGTTCCTGCCTGGGCAAACAGTCCATGCCATGGATGCCCAGACAGGTGGAGGCACTGCCAACACTATGTATCCTTATTCCCAAAATGCGGAAACTCAGGACCAACAGGTAAAGCAAGAAGGTGTAATCCAGCTGGAGGGTGCCAGCGGGGGCGGCCCCCAGCGGCAAAAGAGCGTTACACATTATTTAAATTTTTTCAACTATCTCAGAATAACAATTTCTGCGCGAAATCTCTATTTTACCCGATACTTGCTTGCTAACTTCACGTACCATGTTTCAAATAAATGTTATGATAAAAAAAATTAACAAATATTGCTGGGTAGTGAAGAGGTTAATATAAAGGCAATGCTGACTCTTTAATTTATATCTAACAGGGTTATTCAAAGAGAATCGAAAAGTCACCGCACGTGCGGTGACTTTTCGTTCTCTTCAATTCGGTGCCATTTGGCAATCCCATTTCGGCGACCCTGCGGTGTATTCAGCAAGCACCACAGGGCCGTCGTAGTGCAAGGAAAAGCCGCCACAAACCCGACGAACACTCACTGCAAAACCTGGTGAACGCACTCCGAAACCCGCAAAAACCTGTGGATTGAACACGCCGGAGAAACCCGAGCAGGAGCCGATCAGAGCGCAGAGCAGCCGCCGGAAAAAGCTGACACCGCAGACGAAAGGAGTGAAAAAAAACCAAAACCAGTACGCTTGAATGTTGATGAACGAAAATGGCTGAAATTTACAAATAAGATCCAATGAATGATAATAAAAAGGGCTGTTACAGAAAAAAGAAAAAACGATTTAAAAAGAATGGAAACATTTTTTTCGCAAAAAAACAGAAAAATGCCTAAAAGATCCTAAAAAATCTAAATATAAAGAGACTTTTTACTGCAGAATAAAATAATAAAAGGTTTATTAGATATTGTATTAAAACGGGAATATTTTTAACATTTGAAGCCTATGGGATTCTCCTGAATAAACCTGTCGAATGAAACCACCGAATGGCAGGGCATTTCGGCAACTTTTCTTAGCTCTTTTGTGTTCTCTGAATCGACGAAGCATTGCTTCTCTATGGTGATTTCACTGCCCTCGAACAGGCACCGCATGTGCCAGCAATTCGACAACATTTGGTGAACTGCCTGCTCTCTGAATAGCCGAATGGCCAGGAAAGGTAAGCGTACCCTGAATTTCAGCGTTCGGTTACCTTTCGGCCACAATTCGGATCTCTTTGAATAACCCTGTAAGTATCATACACAAAAACAACTGAAATTTTAAAAGTGTATCTTTCTTGAATGTTTGTTAGTATAATAGAATATCAAGGAATAGATAATATACTTTATGCATACACAATTATAAGGTTAGTTTCAACCCTGAATAGCTAGAGTGCTATTAGAGCTATAAAGTCAGAAACATTTGTATCTTTAGATGTTTTAAAAACATCACAGTAGGCATTTATTACACTTCATTAAACTGAAAAAGTGTTTAGCAGCTAATTTTCTAAACGACGTACTTTTCCATTATTACTCTTAACTGCTACTTTAATTTGCTTTGGTTTACCTCACATAATATACTTAATCTATTCTTTATTTCCTTTTCCCACTCAGAACAGGGTTTACTTTGCAACAAAATAGAGGGAAAAGTTTGGAGTAGAAGTTAGTACAGAAATATTTCTGTACTGTGAATGTCTAAGGGGTTTATTCAGGTAGCACCGAAATGTCGCCAACATTTCGGTGCTCTCTCGTTCCCCTCACTTCCCAACACTTTGGGGAATCAAAGTTCCCCACCCTGCGGTGAATTCAGCACATTTACCGCAGGGTTCTTCCCGGAGTGCAGGGAAAAACCACTGCAAACACGCCAAAAACCCGTCGGAACCACCACAAAAAAACACAAACACGTCGGAAAAAGCCGCTAATCACAGCACAGACCAACCGCCGGAAAAAGCCGACAACCTGACTAACGGTGTAAAACAAAAAAAAAAAACAATACGCTTGAAAGTGTAAAGATTGAAATGCTGTTTGCAAAAAAACTACTGAACGAAAATGCCTGGAATTTACATATCAGGTCCTAGGAATGATAATAAAAAGGTGTGTTACAGATAAAAGATAAACGCTAATAAAAAAAGGGAGAAAAAATGTTGCTGACAAAAATCACAAAAATGCCTAAAAGATCAATAAATAAAGAGACTTTTTGCTGCAGATTAAAATAATAAATGGTTTATTAGATATTGAATAAAAACGGAAATATTTTTAACATTGAAGCCTATGGAGTTCGCCTGAATAAACCTGCCGAATGAAAACACCGAACAGCAGGGCACTAGGGCAACTTTTCACTGCTGTTCGGTGTTCTCTGAATAGATTAACCATTGCTTCTCTATGGGGGATTTCAATGCCTTCGAACTGCACCGTACTAGCTGGCTGGCAGTTCGCCAGCAAACTGCCTGCTCTCTGAATAGTTGAATGGCCCCAAAATGTCGCCGAACAGGGTAATTCACTGTTTGGTGACATTTTGGGGCCAGATCAGCTCCTCTGAATAACCCCTTAAATGTTAGATTTTGTAAGATTCTGTTTAATGTTCAAAATGTTAATTATATGTTTTCTAGTATTGTGCATCCATTGGTACATTATTTAAATAATGACCGAGTGCAGAAAAACCCCAGGCTTATAATTCTGGGAAAGCAGCAGCAAAAGATTATTTATGTGTGTGTCTGTGCAGAGTTGACTTTATATATTTTTTGGAGAAAGTATTTTACCAGGAAGGATACATTGAGATTTCTCTCGTTTTCAAGTATGTCCTGGGTGGCGAGTATATATGCTGGAAATAAAATCATCACTTCATATTTACAATTTTTTTTCTGGACAATATAAATATTTCCTGAAAAAAACATGTTGGGAATAAATTACTATATTGCTTAACCCCTTCACTCCTGAGCCATTTCTCCTCTGTGTGCTTAGCTCATTTTTATCGTTTGTGCTCATCATGTTTAAACGCAGTTTTAAGTCATGTTTTATTATACGACCCAGACAAATTATATATCCTTTATTTCGGCAGACTTGGCAGATTCCTATTACATCATTATTATGTGTATACGTCATGTCCTGCCAGAATGCTATAACAAAATAAAAATGTGCATTTCCATTAAAATGTCAATCATCTACAAATGCGTAAAGTAATTTTTTCACATTTTATCATCCGAGCCTTTGTGATTATGTATTCTATGGGGTACGCTTGTTAAAAAAATTAGAACTGGGAACCCCCCCGTAAAATCATTAGTGCAGCATCATTGTTCACATTATAATTTAAATGTGAACAATAGTGCTGCATCAATAAAAAAAAATTAAAGTTTTTATTATTTTTTTAATCTTATTATTTTTAATTTTTACATTTTTATTTTAGCTTTTAACGGTGTTCTCTGAATAACCCTGTAAAGAAAATAAGTGTGGGAACTTTCCAATATTCCTGCCCCAATTAAAGCGCTGTCATATTGCCTTTAACCCACCACAATACACCCACATTTCATGCTAATGTATGTTTATATAAAAGGATTCCTTAAACCCACTTTTATATGTATACGAGTTGGGTTATATGGCATCATTATTTAGATTATAATGATTTTTATATGTTTATTGTTACTTAATTAGGAAATATATGAATGAGCAGCTAAATATAAGACTTACTGAATGTGGAACAAAAGGGAAATCACCTTCTCTAATAATGGTGGGTGTCATGCCAACTGGTGGAGCTGCAGTGAGGTCTCCTGGACAGAGAGGGTGCCATTCTGGCAACCTAGAATCTGGGACTGCTGCACCTGGTCAGAGACCTAGGAAGGCTAGAAGTAACTGAATTAGCTCTGTGCCCTGCCATGGTTCCTAGTGACCCCTCGGAGTCTTCCTGATTTTCAGTGGTCTTGATCCCCTGGCTTGACTTGTGGCTAAGTATTCACCGTTCTGATTTCTGCTCTTGTCCCTGTTTGGTTTATTTTTATTCTGTGTATTGGCCATGGTATCTGAACTTTGGTTTTGTTCTATATTCCCTATATGGTTATATACTTATTCCATGTACTGACCTCTGGCTTTGTGTTTGTTCTGCGATATCTCTCTTATTCCTGTGTGTTCAGTACTTATATGTATTGTTCATATACAGTATTCAGCATACTACTGGCCATTATAATGACCAGCCTGTAAGATTAGGGGCTTCCTTGCTTAACTGTTTTTTTTTTCTGCGTGCTGGGTGATTCTCTATCCTGACAATATCATTGTAATAGAAGTCCCTGGTTTAAATCTAATAACAATCCTGACTCCATTATCTAAGCATTGCTTAGCCATTTACAATTGCAGCGCTTTACAAGATCAGCGTACAAGGGGTTGATACATTGGAATATCACACATGGATGATATGATATGAAGGGAATTTACAATCTATAAGAAGTACAAGTATTTTGTGAGGTAGGCGCATCCGGATCGTTAGGTGTCTTGCCCAAGGACACTCGCTTAGTTTGAACCCGCTTCTCGTAAAGTCTAGACTTGCTTCTCAACAGTTGTATTGGAGGGATCTGCTGAACGGGATATGACTTGCTTCTCCGAAGTCTAAGGGTAGAGACGTTACCACTGGACTCCAAAGCCGATATTGGGCTATATTACCTAGTTGGTGCTAACTTAACCAGAGCAGCTATAAACTTACCAGAACCATTATAGGGCCATATTACATACTTGGTGCTAACTTAACCAGAGCTGTTGTAAACTTAAAACCTCCATATGCTATAATGGCTCTGGGAAGTTTACAGCAGCTCTGGTTAAGTTAGCACCAACTATGTAATATGGTTTTAAGTCTACAACTGCTCTGGTTAAGTTAGCACCAAGTTTGTAATATGGCCCAATGTATATGGAGCTGCTAAATTTACAACAGCTCTGGTTAAGTTAGCACCAGCTTTGTAATACTGCCCATTGTGTGGTAGGCAAGTATCTACCATTAGGTGACTTGCCCAAGGACACTTACTGGAGAGGTGTCCAGTAAGGGTATAGAGCAGTGGTGTTACCTCTACTCCACCCAGCCGGTACATTTTAGGTCTATGCAGAGCGCTGAGCATTATCATTGATGGGATCTAATAAAGGGTTTATATATGTAGTTAATCCACACATTCTATCAAGCTGTAGTACTGAATGCGATGTGATGTGCAACATATTTGCTTGCTATTTGTAAAATGCCCTCATTTTTAAGTTTACAAAGATCGATTCGTCATGCGAGATGTTTGCTTCATAATGTCTTTTAACCAGGGCGTTAGATATGAGCCACGGAAAATCAGAATATTAATCCGTAAAACATGCCTTGGGGTTTTTTCCAGACTTAAAATTCTAAACACATTGTAACAAAATTTATACAAATTACTAATCGTTTTTTAACATACGTTAACTCAAGTAGACTTTTAGTTATCTTTAATAAAAAAAATCATGTGTTACAAATTCAATCATTCTAGTTAATTTACTGTTTTTAAATAGGAAGGTTTACAAATTCCATTTTGTAATTTCATTAGTCAGATGCATTAGTTTTAAAGTTTTTGCATAATTTATCATTTCCTACCTTTTAGGCTAGGGTCAGAGTGGGGCAGTCGGAACGCGCGTGCAGGCGCACTAAATCACGGCGGCAGTAGCAGCACATAACGGCCAATGACGGCCAATATACGCAGTACGTGCGTACGAAAGTGCGCCGACACCACGCAACCAGCAAATGAACGCATTTTTATCAGAACGTGAAACCGCTGCTACTGACGTACAAAGTGCGCTGCGGCCGCATAGCAGCGTGTGTGCGTGATTAGGAGATGTCAGACGCTGCTAGTGTGCGGCCAACATAACGTTCAAACAGCCGGATTTCCCTAGACTTCTTTTCACCCCATCGTCATGAAATACGTCCAGAATTGCGCATCGTCTGACCACTTAAGCGTATTCCGTGAAAAAATGCGTGCGCACGCATCGACGTACATTTTGACGGTGGCCGCAGAAAATGCGCTCATCTGTCCCTAGCCTAAGGGGTTATTCAGAGAGCACCGAATGCACCAAGCAGTGAATTTCACAGTAAGGTGCAATTTCGTGGCCATTCGGCTATTCAAAAAGCTGGCGATTCACCATACAGTATATTGGCGAATTGCCAGCAAAATATGGTGACCTTCGGCGCCAGTGAAATCCCCATAGAGAAGTAATGGTTTATCTATTCAGAGAACGCTGAGCAGCACCAAAATGCCCTGATGTTCAGTGGTTTCAATCGACAGGTTTAGGCTGGGGTCAGACCAGCGCATTTTTAACGTGCGTTCTGGCGCACTTAATCACGGCCGCACTAGCGGCAAATGACGGGCAATGACAGCCAATATACGAAGTACGGTCGCACGAAAGTCCGGCCGCGCAACGCAAGTGGAAAATGAACGCATTTTTTCGAGAACGCAGAATCGCTAGTACGGACGTACAGAGTGCGCTGCGTCCGCTAGCGGTGTGTGTGTGTGATTTGGAGACGTCAGACCCTGCTCGTGTCCGGCCAACATAACGTCCAGACGCAAAAAGTTTCCTGGTTTGGATCCGTAAAACATCACGCACGAAAATGCGCATCGTATGACCGTTTTCGCCTATTCCGTGAAAAAATACGTCAATGCGTTCGGACGCACTTTTTTACGTTCGCGTGTAAAAATGCTTTCGTTTGACCCTAGCCTTAAGCAGGTGAATTCCATAGATTTCAATGTAAAAAAAAAATCCCTGTTTTTCTTAACTATGTATTCAACCATTTATTCTTTGCATTTGCAGCAAAAATTCTATTTATTTATTTATTTCGGGTTTTTTTAGGCATTTTTCGGGATTTTTTTAGCAAACTTCTTTACATGGCATTTTGTTTTTTATCCTGTAACAGACCTTTTTATTGTTATTCATAGGACCTTGTACATTATTTCCAGTCCTTTTCATTATTTTTTTATTAGTTCTTGTTTTTTTACACCTGTTTGGCGGCTGGTCGGCTTTTTCCCACGGTTGGTCGGTGGTCTGTCCGGCGGGTCATCGGCGGTGTGAAGATTGAGCTGGCGGTCGGTTCAGCGGGTCATCAACAGTTTGAGGATCGATTCGGTGATCTGTTTGGCGGGTCCTCTGCAGTTTTTCGGCAGGTTTAGGGCTGCGTTTGGCGGTTTTTCGAATTGATTCGGTGGTTTTGCGGCAGTTTTTTTCGAATCAATTCAGCGGTTTTGCGGCGGTTTGAGGATGTGTTTGGCAAGTCGATTCTCGTGCACTTCGGGGGTCGACGAACTTAGCTCACTAAAGTGCGGCGAACGAAATGTCTCCAACAATCGGTGCTCTCTGAATAACCCCTTTAATGTCAATTAGTTTTTGTGTCTCAGTCGCGACGAGTTTGAACACTCTATAAAACGCACTGTATCCTTCTTAAAATCAACTTTATAATTAGAATTCACAGGCACAGCCTCCAAAATAAGTGAGAGTAGCATATTGGAAATAATGAAAAGTATCTCTTGAACACCAATGTTTGTAAAGTATTTTGTATTAAATTTTTATTTTATAAGTTTTATGAAAAGCTTTACTACTTATGGTAGCTTCATGTTTATTTTATCAGATGTAATATATTGGAATGGATACTATAATATTAAAAATACAAAAGGATAACATTAAAGCCATTTATTTTGAAAGGCAGAGGTATGACAATAGACGCATATTATGCTTTGGAGAAATACTTATGCTTGTGTGACTTGGCTCTCTGATTATAATACAAAAATGTAAAATGCGCTGCTGCATATATTGAAACTATAAAACAGAATGTAAAATTTCTGGATTCCCACCAGGATAATGCATGAACAATGTAACACAATTAGCTTAGCCAGGAGAAACTCAGAGAAAACAGAAAGCAAATAGTATTTGTTTGATATTATCGTTATACAAATACATACTTTTTCTCGAACAACTGCATTGACATATGCACACCTGCACAAGGCTGCCCGAACAGCAATAAACTGACCTAGGATGTGAAAAACCAGTGGTTCCAAACCCTGGTCCTCAAGTACCACTAACAGGCCAGGTTTTAAGGATCACCTTGGGGAAATGAAGACTAACAGGATTATCCAGAGACAGCCGAACTGGCCCCGAAATTGCACCGAATGGAGAATTTCCCCGTATGGTGCAATTTCGGGGCCATTCGGCTATTCAGAAAGCAAGCAGTTGGCCACATTTTGCAAATTGGCAGCAAAATATGGTGCCTGTTCGACAGCAGTGAAATCCCCATAGAGAAGCAATGGTTAACCTATTCAGAAAACACCTAACAGCAATGAAATGTCAGTGAAATACCCTGATGTTCGGTGGTTTCATTCAGCAGGTTTAATCAGGCGAGTCCCATAGGTTTCAATGTTTAAAATATTCCCATTTTTATTCAAAATCTATTAAAGCATTTATTCTTTTAATTAGCAGCAAAAGGTCTCTTTATTTATTTATTTGTTTGGATATTTTTAGTCATTTTTCGGGATTTTTTCAGCCAAATTTTTTCTCCTAATTTTCTTTGTAAATAGTGGTTTTTTTTCTGTAACAGACCTTATATGCTAATTCCAGACATTTTCATCCAGTAGTTTTTTTGCAAACAGCGGTTCAAAATTTGAAACTTTCGATCGATTTTGTTCTTTTTTTTTTTACCCGGTTCGTCGACTTGACGGCTTCTTCGGTGGCTTGCGCGGTGTTCAGCAGATCATCTGCTTTTTTCAGACGCATTCAGCGGGCTTGGGACAGATCGTCGGGTACATTCTGTGGTGTTTCGGATCGTATGGGTGGCTTATCGGCGGAGGTTTTCAGCGAATTTTCAGTGATTTTTCGGCAGATTTTGGTGAATGCTGAATTCACCACAGGGTCAAGGAATCTGATTCCCTGAAATGCGGAGAACCACAGAGCACTGTAATGTCGGTGACATTTCGGTGCTCTCTGAATAAGCCCTTACATACTGCAATCACTGAGCAGCAAATCATATCAGTTTCCACTTAGTCAGCTGCTTGAAGCAGCAACTACTCCTTACACTACCTGACATTATTTTTGCTATCAGTGAACCCATACCATGAGAGTCTATCCGGTGGCAGCCGACTGACAGTCTTTATGGAGCAGGGAAGACATCTGGTTTAAAGGTATGTCACAACATCCAGAGGAAGCAGAGGGCGCTCATTACACTGTAAAAAATTTAATTCACTTATTTGAACGAGGCTAGGGTTGCTTAAATTATGGGTTAGGGTTACTTCTAGGGTTAGTGTTACTTTTAGACTTTAGTTTTATGGTAAATTTTGAGTTTGGGTGTTACTTCTAGGGTTAGGTTACATTTGGGGTTAGGGTTACGTCTAGGATTTGTGAGACTTTAAGGCTTACTTTTAAGGTTAGTGTTATGATTACTTTTTGGGTTAGTGTTACTTCTTTTGTTAAGGTTACATTTGGGGTTAGGGTTACTTCTATTGTTAGGGTTGCATTTGTTGTTCGGTTTACTTCTAGGATTAGGGTTCTATTTGGTTAGTTTTACTTCTATGGTTGGGGTTATATAGGGTTAGGTTTATATTTGGGGGTAGGGTTACTTCTAGGGTTAGGGTTACATTTGGGTTAGGATTACCTCTAGGATTAGGTTTATATTTGGGGTTAGGGTTGCTTCTAGGGTTAGGGTTACCTCTAGGATTAAGTATATATTTGGGGTTAGGGTTACTTCTAGGGTTAGGATTAGTTTTGCACAAGCAGTGCATTTCTTCAGTAAGCTAAATGATTAAGAATTGATTCAAAACGTTTCGGATTGATTTATACTCTCATTTCGGATGCTTTCGATTCAGCAAGTTTGCAATTTGGAATTTCAGCTGCTCCCAAATGCAGAATCTAGAAAAACACACCTTGAACGCAACAGAAAAAAATCCAATATACTTGCTGAATTCTTATCTTCATTCCTAAATCAAAACAACATCATAATAATTCTAAAGAAGGCAGGAGAGCTGAAAATCATCCACAACTCTACACTTGGCTGCGTTATATAACATTGTAAATGCAATGTAATTAAAAAAAAGCAAATAAAAATCCTTTAGGCTCTGAATTACTAATTGAGCTGAGAATGATGATAAAGCTGCATCTTTAGCTTCACAATTACATAAACTTTTAACATTCCGGAATTTCCAGCAAGCAAGATAATTACTTGTTCAGCACACACTGCTTTCCTCCATCAAAGTGTGCAAACATTTAAACGAAACGTGGAAATTGGTTTGGCCAGGAGTAGTACAACATCTTGAACGTAATCAGCAAATTTCTCTTAACAAATTATGAATACCAAAAAAGCTGCATTTCAGTATAATCATTAGCAGCTCATGGGAAGAAGAAGTCGATCTACATATTATATTAGTAGGGATAAGAGAGAGCTTGGTGGAAGTTCAGCAATTATTTTCCAAATTTTCCTGAGATGGAATGTTCCCACCATTCAAACCACTTCTCGATTTTTTTTTTTTTCTTTTGAGAAAGTATTTTACCAGGAAGGATACATTGAGATTTCTCTCATTTTAAAGTATGTCCTGGGTGGCGAGTATGTACCATTAGGTGTCTTGCCCAAGGACACTTACTGGAGAGGTGCTCTTGCCGGGATTCGAACCTGTGTCTCCACAGTTATAGAGCAGTGATGTTAACTCTACTCCACCCAGCTGGTACAGCTTCTGTAAAATGTACATGCCTGCAGTGTTCATTTCGTTGATTACAATTGTCATTTAAGACTTAGGTCCACAATTCTTTGTGCACTCTAAAATGGGAATGCGAACGGGGAAAAACCTTCGCCTGCATGGTATAGTTATAGAGGGAGATACCATCAGAGATGTTTTTTATTTTACTCATATATTCATTGGTTTGAAGTTGATTTTTATTTGTATTCTATATTGAAACTAATGTGAGTTTTGAGTAGGAATTGCGATATATGGAAGGGCCAATCGGTTATGGGACCTCCTTGAGAAGTGGTAACACTGGGATGAAGAGACTTTGACATACGGCGGATGAGAGACTCGGTATGATGACCAGAATACTATTTCCGTGTTCCAGTCCGGAACTCATGCATGCAGCGCATGTGAAATATGGTGGACTTTGATTTTCAAACTTCCGCATTCCAGCGAGAGGGACTGCGCATGACCAAGATGGCAGCCATAAATCCGATCAGAGGCTTGACACTCACGCCAAATTATTAATGAACCTAATTATTAGTAATATATATAGGGGCATCAGGACATTGTGAATAAGGATACCAGCTGAAGAAGCCACATGTGTATATGGCGAAATGCGTTCTGGTTTGTTATTTTAAGTAAAGCGCTTATTTTATTCACTAACAAGTCCACATGACTACGAACAAGAGCCTAGGAGAGCTCCAACTATTGTAAGTTGGCTATTGGCTATTTTATATATTTTAAACAAAGAATCTATACAGTATTATATTAGGGGAAAACCCTGGTATGTTTATTTAGTTATTTTAAGGAATAAGCTGATTGAGGCCTATATATGATACAAGGTGGCTGGGTACCTGAGAAGAAAAAAAACCAGCGGCCTTCTCCACCTAGAGCGGGTGTCTGGCTCATAAAATTGTGAGTGGATAAACACAGACTTTGTATCTGGGGTTATATATTGATATACATATTACATTATGTTGGATTTGTTATATTTTTTTATCTTTCATTTATTGAAAAGCAGAACCTAGGATTATCTTATAGATATGTATGAATAGAGTGTGTGATTTTCCTTCACTCACGGTCACACAGCGATTGGCGCTGTACCATATGCATATGTATTGTCTATAGATATTTGGTTTTTGGGGAGACCACCATTTTGGTGCATAGCGATTGAAGGATCACTATTGAATTATTGTTGTGGGAGATTCACTGTATTGTCCATTTTTAGGTAAGAAGGAATTGATGAATTTCCTATGTTCAGATAACATGTGTGATGGCATTCCAGCCAATACATTTTTTTAAAAATATATTTTAGAATTGCCCTTCCGCTTAACCTGTTAACGCCATGGGACATGCTATGACATCCACGTGGCGGGTGGGCCTTGAAGACGCGGGGCATACAGGTATTTTAACTCCCAGGTTGTGATCAGGCCCATTGAGTTGCTACGTTTGCAACAACTCTGGTTAAGTTTACACCAGGGTTGGAATAGGGTCCAATGTAATAGAAACCTGTTTTCCATAAAATCAATGGATCCTGCCAGTAGGTTTATATAAAACCACTTGGTATTGAGATGGTTAAATCCTTTAGAAACTGCACAGATTTTTCTTCTTCTGTCTTTCCTCGCTGTTTCCATTCTCTCTCGCTCCTGGTAATGGGTTTTTGTCTGAAAATGTGTACTTCACTATTTCTCTCATGTGAAATGAACTTTGTCTACATCAGAATTCTATTTTCTGGACCTGATACTGAGCATCTCTTCCGATGATTGTATCGTAAAGTTCCTTTTAAAAAGATAAGAAATAACACTTTTATGTTGCTATAATGCATGTGATTTTTATAGGGAAATTAATGTACTCCCTGGCTTAGCTATATTAACTAGGGATGAGCCGAACACCCCCGAGTTCGGTTCGCATTCGAACTCGAACTTTTCAGAAGTTCGAATTCGAACTCGAACTCGAACTCAATACAAGTCAATGGGACTCAAAATTAGATTTTTAGAGTGCCCTCCAAGAGGGCATATATGCTAGATATTTGCCATAAAAGGTGTATGGGGGTTCGGGTAGTGCCCTGGGGGACAGGAAACAAGGACAAAAAGTTTTTAAAAAAACGTTTTTAAAGGGACAGTGAGTTTTCATGAAATAAGGGTTAAAAATAAAGACGAAAAATTCCTTCAAATATCGTACCTAGGAGGTCCCCATAACCTACCTGCTAGCTGCCCAGAATCCCCTGGTGGAGATAGGGGGTTCATTTGAACCCCGATATCTCCAGGCAGCTAGGGGGTCACGGAGGGTGTCAATCGAAAGGCCTGAGCATGGCCTTTCGAATGATACCCAACATGACCAGGTATAAAGTAAAAAAAAAAAATAAAGGGGGGGCGTGGTCTGACCGCTAAGAGAGCTGGCTGTGTGAGAGCAGAGCTCCGTCAAAGGGGACACTGAATCAACGAATATCCTAAGCGATTATACCCTAAAAAGCAATTATCAGGCAGGAGAAGGCCAGGTGAACGCGATGGCAACACAAAAAGCCGCGAAAAAAACGACAAAGGCAGAGTTTTTCACACCACGGGGATTGAAACCGAAGGAAGGCCTGGGCATTCAAGATGGCGGCGGCTCTACGCAGACCTCGCCGGGAGCGGAGGCAGACCCAGGACTGGCACAGCAAGGTATGGAGGCCTTTGCCACACGCATAGAGGGCTTAATTACCTCTCTTTCGGACAGATTGACCTCCCGCTTAGACTCTGTAGCGGCGGATATTAAGAGAGAGATCCGGGAGATTGGAGACCGCACTGATAAATTGGAGGAGAAAATGGCGGAGCAGGCTGGAGCACATAATGAGATGGCGGGGAGAGTGGAGGATTTGGAGGAACAACTGAAGGGGGCTCTATTGAAACTGGCGGACATGGAGGACAGGTCGAGGCGCCACAATTTAAAGATACGAGGGGTGCCAGACTCGGTGACTACACAAGCCCTGTCGCAATATGTGACGGATATCCTACAACACCTTCTACCTGATGCTACCCTAGACTCCCTCTTATTCGACAGGATCCACCGGTTGCCAAGACCTCCGTCGGCGCCTGAGAGATCACCGAGAGATGTCTTACTTAGGCTCCATTACTTTAAACCGCGAGAGGATGTGCTTCGGGCCTTGCGTACTCCTGATGTTCTTAAAGCAGAGTATGAACATATTTCTATCTTTCCTGACTTGTCCAAGGCTACATTACAACATCGGAGGAATTTCCGCCAGATGACAGAGGCTCTGCGTGCGAATGGCGTGGCTTACAGATGGGGCTTTCCGGTCAAGTTATTGGTGGCCAGAAACGGAACTTTCCACGTAATCACCTCGGTGGAGGCCGGGAAAAGGCTCCTTAAAGTGTAGGGCATTGAACAACTTGGCTCGTCTTCTCCTCCGGCTCCTCCGTCCCGGGCCACCACTCAGCGTCTAGATCCGGAGTGGCGTAAAAGATGAGATCAGTGCTCTGACTATGTGACGGAAGGGCCTACAGAATCTGAAGAAGGCGGCCTTGCCATGTGAGGAAGTCAGAGGAGATCCTCCTTGCCGGCCTGGAGGGTCTGGGATTGCTCTACTTGGACTTATCTGAGGGCTCTCAGGATTGAACATGCCGCTGTAGGTTCGTCTGGGGCACGACAGCATGCCCGCCAGAAAAAGCGGGAAACTGGTCTCTTCGTTCTGAGGGTTAAGCTCCATGGACAGGTGTTCCCCGAAACTGGGCTCACTTGGCTCTCTCACCTTTTGTTTTTTTTTTTTTTTTGTGATTTCTCTTTTCTCTCTTATTTTGCGGTTCTTTTTACCTCCGCAGACCTAGAGGTTCCCCCCTCTCCCTCCTCCCGTGAGGTGTTAGAGAAGGTCCCCCATACTTTGGGGCTTCTCGCTGGAGATGTTTTTGCTCAAGGATGTACATAGTTCTCAGGTGTATCCCTGGTTTGTGTGTTTTTTTTGTTCTTGTTTTTGTGTGTCGCCACCTACTCGCTACCAGAGTATAGGTAAAAAAGTGTACTTCCCACATATTGTTATTATGCGCAATGTTGAAGATACTCTCATATAATGTTAAGGGGCTGAATGCTCCTGTTAAGCGTCATTCTCTGGAGGCGGAAGTGTTGAGGCTGAAGGCGGATGTGGTCTGCTTACAGGAAACTCATTTTAAACGCCTTGCTCACCCTCTGCTGCGAATACGTAACTTTACCACACAATATCACGCTACGGGTCCTACCAGAGCGAGAGGGGTGTCGATTTTAATTAGATCTAATGTCGTATTCCAATTGCATAGAAAGATTTCGGATCCGCAGGGTCGTTATCTCATTCTGGTCTGCTCACTGAATCACAAAACTTATACGTTGGTTAATGTATACTCGCCTAACACTGAACAACTTTCTTTTATCTCTGGAGTTTTAAACAGGGTGTCCCTTGTAGCGACTGGTCTATTGTTGATCTGTGGTGATCTTAATTATAGTATAGATCCTGTGAGAGATGTTCGATCCCCTAAGATCCCTATACCGACCAAACGTAGTATTAGACAGGGACAGAAACTGAGCGACCTGTTCTCCTCTCATGGCTTATATGATGTATGGCGTTTATGGCACCCGGGCGATTCAGAGTTTACGTTCCACTCTAAGGTACACAATATGTATAGCAGGTTGGATTATTTCTTGCTACAAGGCTCCTCTCTACCACAGGTCCTGCACTGCGAGATACTGGATATCACGTGGTCGGACCATGCGCCGATCCTTTTGTCAGTTGGGGAGGGAGGGGAGGGGGGAGCTGGGAAGTTTACGTGGCGCTTTAATGACTCCATT
This sequence comes from Leptobrachium leishanense, assembly GCA_009667805.1. Taxonomy (NCBI): domain Eukaryota; kingdom Metazoa; phylum Chordata; class Amphibia; order Anura; family Megophryidae; genus Leptobrachium; species Leptobrachium leishanense. Next base: position 298,802,222 of record CM019067.1, read on the forward strand.
TTGTCTGACCCCGGGGCTCTGGCTGAAATAGAACAGACTCTGAAGGAATACTTTGTGCTCAATAACACTTCGGGGATTACGCCCGAAACACTTTGGCAAGCGCATAAGGCTGTCCTGCGAGGCGTGTGTCTTAAATGGGCTTCTCGTTTAAACAAAGCCCGCCAGGCTGATAGACTCTCAATATTGTCTCAAATCCATCTAGCTGCGCAGGCGAACAGTTCAGACCCTACTCCGGCTCACTTGAAAACACTCTTGGAAGCGCAGGCGCGCCTGTCAGACTGGAATTACAAGGCCCTTCTCTACTCCCAGCGTAGACTAAAGACACGCTACTACGCGTTTAGGGACCGTCCAGGACGGCTCTTGGCCCGCTGCCTTAGACCCATGGTGGCGAATTCTAGAATTTCTCACCTAGTGATAGACTCCGGAAGGAGGACGGTGTATAAGCCACTGGAGATAGGGAATGCCCTGGCCACCTACTATGGGAAATTGTATAATTTACAATCTGACCCACTCCTTCCTTCCTCTAGCGAGGAACGGGTGGATCGGTATTTATCGGACCTTCATCTTCCTTCCCTAACTCCCACTCAGAGGGACGGACTGTCGTCTCCCTTCACGGAACTAGAGATAGCAACGACTATAAAATCTCTTCCATCCCATAAATCCCCAGGCCCGGATGGGTTCACAGACACGTACTATAAGAAGTTTTCTGCACTGTTGACTCCCCACCTTCTCTCGCTTTTCATCTCTGCTGCGGAGGAGGGTAGATTTCCTGAGGAAATGCTACGCACTACTATCGTTCCTCTCCCTAAGCCAGGTAAATCCCCTACTTTGTGTCCAAACTTCAGGCCAATCTCTTTATTAAATGTTGATGTCAAAATCTATGCCAAAATTCTAGCAAATAGGGTGGCGGATCTATTACCCAAGCTGATTTGTTCAGACCAGGTGGGGTTTATCAGGGGGCGGCAGGGGCCGCATAATACTAAGAAACTGATAGATTTAATCCAAGTGATTCAGACTTACCGTATCCCGAGTGTACTGTTGGCGCTAGACGCTGAAAAAGCGTTTGACAGGGTGGACTGGATGTTCTTGCGAAAAGTGTTGCTGAAGTTTGGCTTTCCGGTCTCGGTGCTGCAAAGTATTTTTGCGCTTTATGCTTCTCCGACGGCGTCGGTTTTAACGGCGGGTTTTTTATCGGATCAGATTAGAATTAGTAATGGGACTAGACAGGGATGCCCCCTGTCCCCATTATTGTACGCATTGGTGATAGAGCCACTGGCGCAGCGAATACGACAGGACGACGGGGTGGCGGGGATTATGGTGGGCCCGACTACATATAAAATAGGGCTTTTTGCGGACGACATTCTGCTGACTATTACGGAACCTACAGAATCATTACCAAGACTTGGAGAAATCCTGACGGAATATAGCGAGGTCTCATATCATAAAATTAATTTGCCTAAGTCTCAGGCATTATCTATTAATGTCCCTAATAGTACTAGGAAATCGTTAATGCAGCATTTTAAGTTTGAATGGCGGGAGGACTAGGGGTAAAAATTTCTAAATCTCCGGACCAATTATTTGACCTCAACTACAAACCCTTTTTAGCTCATGTCAGACAACTTCTGTTTAAATGGAAAAGGACTTCCTTATCGTGGATGGGCAGAATGGCTGCTATTAAAATGTCACTTTTGCCCAAACTACTATATTATTTTCGAACCATTCCGATCCGCTTACCTAAATCATATATTGAAGAGGTTCAGTCTCTTTTGAACCGCTATGTATGGAACGGCAAACGTCCTAGGGTTCCCACCAGGCTGCTCAACCTCCCCGTACGGAGAGGAGGACTGGCTATGCCTAATGTCCATCTGTACCATAGAGCTGCGGTATTGGCGTCCCTGGCAGAGTACTTCCACTCCCCGCGCCCTCCACAATGGACAGCCATAGAACAGTCTTTTGCGAAACAATACCTAATAACGAATGTAATGTGGCTCACACGCCGTCAGCGACCTCCCTTGCCAGAGTTACTGCCGCTAACTAGATGGTATTTGCATGCCTGGGATTTGAGCCGGGCCCTCCTTTTTAAATACTACCTCCCTTTCGCTAGCAACCCCTATAGAGGTATTAAAGCACTGGATAGCAGATTTTGACTGTGATAGATGGACCTCCAGGGGGATTGGACATCTCCACCAATTAATATCGGGAGGCAATATGATGACTTTTGAAATGCTTAAGCAGCGCTATAAGTTAACGGAGACCTGGAGGCTGTCTTATTATCAGATAGCGTCTGTAATACGTAGACCGGGTATGTGCTTGCCACCTACCCTGCCTCAGGCTCCCTTGTCGCCATTTGCGAGCTTTGTGGTGAAACCGAGTACAAAAGTGAAACTCCTTTCTATATGTTATGAAGCATTGAATGTTCCATCCTTAGATCATATCTGGTCCTTCCAATCGGCTTGGGAGGGGGAGCTGGGCATTCGGATTCCTTCCCAGGCTTGGGAGAGGGCGTTCGGATTAGACAGGGGAGCATATAGATGTGCTTCCCTGATGGAGGTTAGGAGGAAAGTATTGTACCGCTGGTACCTGGTACCGGCGAGGGAATGTCATATGAATAAATCGGTCTCATCAATGTGTTGGCGCTGCCTGCTACTAAAGGGTACCATGGCTCATGTTTGGTGGGATTGTATAGCATTAGAGCCACTATGGCGGGGAGTTTCAGGCCTGGTGGAAAAGGCAACGGGACTACTTCTACCGTTTGCTCCTGCGGATTTCTTATTGGGGGTTTCAATGGTTCGGATGGGTAAATTGCAAAGGAAACTTTTTTGCGTAATAACCTCTAGCACCATGTTGCTGATAGCGCGGAGATGGAAGCAAACGTGGGTTCCTACAGTCAGAGATGTGAGGGATATGGTGAACAACATAAGAGATTATGAGCTGATGGCTAGACACATCTATGACTTCCCGCAACCGGAAAAAGACCACTGGACCCTCTGGGATTCCATGCTAGCTGCGGAGTGCACTGCAGCCCCAGGTTCTCCGATCCAGAGGGGGTCCTGACCTGCTTGGGGTACCGTACCACCCTGCAATGGTGGGAGTCTAGTTAGTTAGTTAATTTTTTTGTTATTTCTCTTCCGATGCGTACTCTGCAACTACGAGTTGGTGGCTTATGTTTGTTCGTATTAGTATGTTTGTAATGTTCCCCTTATATGTAATTTGAAAGGATTTGAATACCCTGGTTTTTTTTTCTTCTGTATCCCACTGTCATATTTTCGGTTTTCAAAAAATAATAAAAAAACTTTGAATTTCAAAAAAAAAAAAAAAAAATGTATTTTTTTGTGTGTTCTTTTTATTAATGCAGCAATATTGTTCACATTTCAATTATATGTGACATGATGCTGCACTAATGATTTTCTTCTATGGGGTGCGTTTGCTTATAAATCACGTATTTCCCACAAAATGTAACAAGTCCCCATTTCTAATTTTTGTACAAGCGCACCCCATAGAAAGCATAACCGCAAACGCTCATGGGCTAAAATGTGAAAAAAAAACATTTTACACACTGCAGATGATTAAAAATTCAATTTTTATTGCATTTTTTGTCATAATATACAACCAGGACATGACGTATACATATAAAAATGATATATTATGAATCTGCGGAGTCTGCCGGAAAGAACGATATCTAATATGTCTGGGTTATTTAATAAAATGTGGCTTCAAATCGCGTTTAAACATGATGAGCGAAAGCGTAAAAATGAGCTGAGCACACAGCAGTGAAATGCAGCATATTAGAGGAAGATTTAGTAGAGAAATTAACACTTCTCAGAAGCAGACACCACACCCTCAGTATAGTCTACATACATACAATGTATCAAATTCATTAGACCAGACTAAAAACACCTGTTGTTTACTGTTTGAGAACACAGGTTATTTAGAGGTGAGAATCTTTGCACGTACACATTAGTTTTTAATTCAATATCTAATAAACCGTTGCTTATAATTTTCTGCAGTAAAGAGTCTCTTTATTTCTAGATTTTTTAGTATTTTTTAAGCATTTTTTATACTTTTTTCAATTTTTTTTTTGCGAACTCAAACCGAACACGCCAAAAAGTTCAAAGTTTGCAAACTTGCGAACGGCCAAAGTTCGAATCGAACTACAAACTGATCGAACCGAACGGCTCATCCCTAATATTAACATGCAATGGTGTAATTGTGCAGAGCTAATAAAGGGACAATAACTTGGAAAACGCCGCTGGATCACTCCAAGAGTGTTATCTATTACCACCTAACAACCCAAACAGTGTCAACAAACAAATTTGAAATAACGGAGTGTAGCGCCCCCAGTGTTCCCAGTAATACGGTAAACACAATTATTACCGTATATCACACTGTAAGTATCTTTTTATTTTTTGAGGTTATCTGTACCAGAGAAACTTACATTGTTTCAAATTTGTTAGCTATATTAACCCTTCAAGATGGGCAGGTGTACCATCGGGTGGGGGTTAACGATGGTGAGGCGTACAGGTATGTCTCGCCAGCAGGTGCCACCATGGGCCTCTAAATTGGCCCGCCCACATAGCTGACGTGCAGTGTGTGTCATTGGCTACAGGGGGGTGGCCTGAGGGAGGGTCCGAGGCAGCTTATTGAAGATAGCGGGGCGAACTTGTACGCCCTGCGTCTTCAAGGCCCACCCGCTGCACGACAGCTTAGAACGTCCTGCAGTGGGAAGGGCTTAAATAACCATTTTCACGGTTTCGTGTTTTGGGTATTTATAAATCTTCTGTTTTTCTAATCACATTGGATAATAATAAAAAGAAGTAAAAATAACCATTGAACAAACGGAACAAGGAGACAAAAAAATCCTCTTTTCCAAGCAGCAGGACTTTGGTCACCAAAGAGTTACTGACTACTTGTGTTTCTTATTCTAACAATCCTGGATACCAGTAGACACTGCTTGTTAGTTATCTGTCAGGCATTAAGTGAAGCTGCACTGCCAATTTATTAGGAAAGACCCTACAAGCAGGCAAAGGAAAATGGATTATTATAGAAAACCCTAGTGGAGAGGATTTCTCTGTAGAATAAGAGATTAAAGTATCAGGTAATGTCTGATTAATAGAAGCCTTATTGAAAATGTGAATAAATAACGGAATATGACAACCTGTATTATTATTATTATCCAAAAGAAGCATAAGCTTTTGGCAGCAAAGCGCGCAAGCTGAATCTACATTTATAAATTACATAAGTCTCTGGAATTTTCATTACCTTCAGAGAACAAATAACTTGATTTAAATACCTTCCGGTTTAGCTTGGATCTTTAATCCATTCACTTCTATGATCGAGTATACATGATATTCAAAGCACCTGCTTGAGCCTCAATATCAGGTATACTTGATGTGGTCTAATTCTTCCGCATTGCAATTTAATTTTGTTGAAAATGTGCTTTTAAGATTTTTCAAGCTTATTTCCACTGCATTGCTAATGCAAATTAAGTTTCCATAAAGCCACTGGCCCTGAACAGTGGTTTTATAGAGAACAACCTAGTAGTGAAATGTTTAACCCCTTAACCCTTTCACTGCTGAGGACGTGTGGGGATCGTCCTTACTGACTTCTAAGGAAAGATAGGGGGTGGAGATAGGGGGTTCCTTTGAATCCCGATATCTTCCGACTTTTGGCAGCTAGCAGGGTCATATGTGGTATCATTAGAAAGGCCAGAGCATGGCCTTTCCAATGATATCAAACATGACCATGTTTAAAGTAAAGAATAAAAATAATAATAAAAAAAAAAAAAAATGTGTTTCTTTAAGACGTGAAATGGCTCAGCAGTGAAGGGGTTAATGACCCCTGACGTACCCTGTACGTCCTGTCCTCGGGTCTCCCTTAGACCCGCGGACGTACAGGGTACGTCAGCGGCGCCAAATCCCCCTCCCGCCCGATACTCACCTCCCTCGTCGGATCCCACGGCGATCTGGCAGGGAGGAAGCCTGCCCATGTGATTTACATGGGCAGGCGAGGCTGATGACGTCGCCACGCTGCGTGGTGACGTCATCAGAAGGTGCCCCCATGTGTTTCAATGGAGGGGAGGAGGGGCTCCTTCGGAGCCCTCTATCTCCCCAACCATTGAAGCTAGGTAGATGCCATTTGCACCGCTGGAGAGGGGAGAGCCTACCCTTTCCAGCGGTGTATGGCATTAACAGTTTCGCCGCCGGATCGCTTTTCGGCGCCAATTGGCGCCAAAACGCGATTCAAACCTGGAGGGGGCTGACATCTTGGATGTCAGCCAAGCCTCCAGGTCCCCCCCCACCCACTGACAACCTCACCATATGTGTGAGGATGTCAGTGGGCCAGTTAACCCTCTAGCTGCCATGTAGAGATAAGGGGATCCTAAGGATCCCTTTATCTCCCGATCCATGGCAGCTGGATGGTCATATTTGCCATCATTTAAAAGGCCTGATTATGGCCTTTCAAATGATACCAGGTTTGGTTTTAAAAAAAATAAAAAAAAATAAAAAAATTAAATAAAATAAAAAAAAGTTTTTTTTTTTAAAAGTTTTTTTTGTCTGGGGGGAGTTTAATTAAATAGGACCTAGGCTGTCATCTAAAAATAATTAGCACAGAATGGTCAGAATGAGCGCAGCGCACATAGGTGAACTGTCTCAGCAGTGAAGGGGTTAAAAAGCAAACGCATGTTAAAATTGGGTATTTCTAGTCTCGGGACAAAATTTTTAACCTATTTAGCCGGGGTCTTTTTGGGTGGTTGTAGATTTTGGGGATTAAATTACGAAAAAGTGTGTTTTTACCATTTTTTTCCTCATATTTCATATTTTTTTTATAGTAAATTATTCGATATGATGGAAATAATGGTATTTCTAGAAAGTCCATTTAATGGCGGGAAAAAGGGTGTATAATATGTGTGGGTCGAATAAACGAGTAAGGCTAGGGTCAGACGAACGCATTTTCGCGTTGTCTGTGAAAAAGTGCGTTCGAACGAATGGACGTATTTTTTCACGGAGTACGCGATAGCGGTCATACGATGCGCATTTGCATCCGTGATTTTGTACGGATCATCAATAAAACACTTTGTGCATCTGCCCGTTATGTTGGCCGGACATTAGCAGTGTCTGACATCTCCAATTCACGCACACACGCCTCTAGCGGACGCAGCGCACTCTGTACAACCGTACTAGAGGTTTTACGTTCTCGACAAAATGCGTTCGTTTTCCACTTGCGTTGCGCAGCCGGACTTTTGTGCGACCGTACTTCGTATATTGGCCGTCATTGCCCGGCATTTGCTGCTACTACGGCCGTGATTAAGTGCGCCTGCACGCGCGTTCGCACTGCGCTCGTCTGACCCTAGCCTAAGAGGAAAAATTGTCCTAAACACTAACAGCGCAGAAACGTAAAAACAGCAGCAGTCACTAAAAGACGGATTTGTGTAAAACCGCCCGGTCACTAAGGGGTTAAATAACAACCAAAATATGTTCTTCTCCCTCCATCATAAATATTTACAGGGTTATTCAGAGAAGGGTGAAGCTCTGGAGAATGTTTGGAGAAGTGAAATTTTTTAGGTCAAAATAGCTGATTTGGAAAGTGTTATAAATGGGGGAATGTTTCTGCTTTGGCTATTTTGACCTAGAAGTTTCACTTCTCCAAAAGTTCTCCAGTGTTTCACCTTTCTCTGAATAACCCTGATAGTAAATGATGAACTATGTAAATAAATAAATTTTATTACATTTTTTTTTTACTAATGTCAGGAGAAATGTTGAGGATTTTCCTATATAGTGGCATTAGCTGCGTTTGTTTGATTATATTTATTTAATTTTTTCTTGACTTTTCATTGCTGATGCTTTATATCAGACGCACAGAGATTTCATATACCATTTCTAGAACAATTATATGATACTACAATCCTTCATTCATCTGCATTACAGCAGTTACATTGTTTCATTACATAAATGCTGTTAACCTGTGGGGTGCCCATAAGTCATTCAGTTTGACTCTGACAGCATTCTAGATTTTATTAAGTTCTCTGCTGGAGGGACTATCGCTGTTGTATTGCTTTATGCTGCCAAGCTAACAAGTTTCAAGATAACAAGATACAAAACATAGATTCCATATATTGATACTTTTTAATGGCATGGATTTTCCATTTCAATATTACTAAAAAGTAGAATAATTGAAAGTGAAATAATGCTTTTAGCGTCCCTAGGTATATTGAAAGCTTCAAATATATTTTTTAATAAATTGTTATGTGTTATTAAATCAATCTACATATGTAAACACAGGAAGATTGAAAACACCCAGTTTAAATTAATACTTATGCATACTTTCCGTGCCAAAAACAAATGTTAAATCAAGCTCCACTCACTATCCCTTCAACTCTTGTGATGATCCTCGACTGCCAAAGTAACTAAATTCTCTGCATGAGATCTGGTCCTTTTACTCATAATTTATCCTGTTTTGATGTTGCGACTTTTAAAATATTTAAAATGTGTTTTCTGTCCTGTGCTATTGTTTTCTTGTTAAAATTTGATGATAATCAAATTATATGGCCATGATTTTTCTGCAAATTATTACAAATTAAGGAAAAATAAAATGTAAAATACTACTTCTTCTGTATTCAGGAATGGATCGCTAAACAGCAACCATAAAAAAGGATGATGATATGTAATCAATTCCATTATGGCAATGCACCCTTGTTTTTAAATAATGGCTTTTATGTCTTCAGATTTAATTCTTGATTACCAACTATGAAGGACTGTTATGAAAGTTGCCCTACCTATTTGCTCATAGCCATATCAAGGTTATATACAGTTGTGTTCAATATTATTCAACCCCCAATGCTGTAAAGGGTTTTAGGGAATTTAGTGTACATTTGTAATTGTATTCAGAATGAAATCCTACAAGGACTTTTTAAAGAACCATATGCAACTAAAATGACATCAATTGGTTTTGTAATACAGTAGTAAATGTTTCTTTTGTGAATTCTTCATTGACACAATTATTCAACCCCTTAAAGACTACCACTCTGAAGAACAGAGGTTCATTCAAGTGTTTTCAATCAGGTATTGAAAACACCTGTGGATGTCACGGAGCAGCAATAAAGCATAATAAGCACCAATTAGGCAGCTTTAAAATGACTGTGATACTCAGCTCCTTCTAGACATTTACTGGTGTGGTTACAAACATGGTGAAGTCAAGAGAATGGTCCAGGAAGACAAGAGAAGAGGTGATTACTCTTCACAGGAAGGGCAATGGCTATAAGAAGATTGCAAAGATGTTAAACATACCAAGAGAGACCATAGGAAGCATCATTCGCAAATTCAAGGCAAAGGGCACTGTTGAAACGCTACCTGGTCGTGGCAGAAAGAAGATGCTGACTTCGACTGCTGTGCGCTACCTGAAGCGTAGAGTGGAGAAAAGTCCCCGTGTGACTGCTGAGGAACTGAGAAAAGATTTGTCAGATGTGGGTACTGAAGTTTAAGCTCAGACAATACGGCGCACACTGCGTAATGAAGGCCTCCATGCCAGAACTCCCAGGCGCACCCCCTTGCTGTCTCCAAAGAATAAGAAGAGTCGACTGCAGTATGCCAAAAGTCATGTGGACAAACCACAGAAGTTTTGGGATAGTGTTCTGTGATCTGATGAAACAAAATTAGAACTGTTTGGGCCCATGGATCAACGCTATGTTTGGAGGAGGAAGAACAAGGCCTATGAAGAAAAGAACACCTTGCCTACTGTGAAGCATGGCGGGGGGTCAATCATGCTTTGGGGCTGTTTTGCTTCTGCAGGTACAGGGAAGCTTCAGCGTGTGCAAGGTACCATGAATTCTCTTCAGTACCAGGAGATATTGGATGACAATGTGATGCAGTCCGTCACAAACCTGAGGCTTGGGAGACGTTGGACCTTTCAACAGGACAATGATCCCAAGCATACCTCCAAGTCCACTAGAGCATGGTTGCAGATTAAAGGCTGGAACATTTTGGAGTGGCCATCGCAGTCACCTGATTTAAATCCGATTGAGAACCTCTGGTGGGACTTAAAGAAAGCAGTTGCAGTGCGCAAGCCTAAGAATGTGACTGAACTGGAGGCTTTTGCCCATGACGAATGGGCGAAGATACCCGTAGATCGCTGCAGACACTTGTGTCAAGCTATGCTTCACGTTTAAAAGCTGTTATAACTGTAAAAGGATGTTGTACTAAGTACTAAGATTGAATGTCACTTGGGGGTTGAATAAAACTGATAATGATGTGAGCACAGAAAAGACATTTGTGGTTATTTCATTATAAATGTTATGTTCTATTTGTCTGACCTACACGTGCCTCTTTGATTAAATTGTAAGCAAGATGACTGAATGATCAAAATCAATGTCAAACTGGCCAAAACACTAAATTTCAGTGGGGGTTGAATAATTTTGAACACAACTGTAAGTTCTAACAGCAGGCATTTTTAGAACATTTGTTAATAATCTGTTATATTTCTGTAAACAACTTATTTTTTAATATTAACTCCATTGATATCACAAAATTTTCCATAAAACCAGTGGCGAACCCAGTGGTTTTACGGAAAATTACCATGCGGTAAATATATACAGAATCGTCCCACTGTATATGTTAACTGTAAGCCCTATGTAACAGGCAGAGGACTCCTTCTACTGGCTGAAAAGTGCTGCTACATGTACATTACAACATCAGCTTTGACAGGGTTATTCAGAGAAAGGTGAAACTCTGGAGAGCTTTTGGAGAAGTGAAAATTCTATGTCAAAATAGCCAAACCAGAAAAATTCTCCCATTTATCTCACTTTCCAAATCCGCTATTTTGACCTAGAATTTTCACGTCTCCAAAGGTTCTCCAGAGTTTCACCTTTCTCTGAATAACCCTGTGTGTTTCTTTGAAAGAAAATTGGACATTAAAGGTTTACAAGCTTTTTTCAACATATTGGCTGTCATGTCCAATACATTGATATTTTAGGGGCACATTCTGGAGCCCAATAGCAAATCAATTTAATTTAATTTGCAATTATTGGAAATACTTGAAGCCACCCTACAGAAATAAGGCAGCAGAGTCTGAGGTCTCTTCACAACACTGTGCTCTTTCCAAGATTCTTTATTCTGGTGTAACTTCCTGTTCAAGAAAACTTTGTTAACACACGAATGATAACAAAACATACTCTATTGAGAAATAAACAAAGACTGTCATCTAGTGATGATGGATAGTTACTGTATATCATGTACAAACATTATATTCTATCAGCAATAAACTGAAGGGGTTATTCAGAGGCTAAAATCACTTACCATATTACAAATCAATAAAAAATATCATAAACTTATCAATCAATTGTGAAGAATGGAGAACAAATAGTGCTCTAGTTTCTTTTTGATTGAAAGTGTGATCTCTCAAGATTTTGTACTTGCAATCTTAATCAGATCTCATGCCCGTCTATGGATTCCAAGAGGAAATATCTGCACGGCCTGCCACTTGAGACTCTAGACTTGTAATTGAGCCAGTGTTAGGCAGTCACAATAATAGAAAGGCTGGTCCCAAATAATATATCATTATGCAGGGCTTTTTTCCTGCTGGTATGCACTGTACTCGGTACTCATTCCCGGCACCAACCGGCAGGGCAGATGCTCCTCTACTAGGATGTAGAGGATGTCTTCAGCTCATGGTGGTAGTTCTGCTAATCGGCACCAACCTGGCTCCAATTGCAGACTTCTCCCGCAAGGAGCTGACATCTTGAATGTCAGCTCCACCTGTGGGACCTAACTCCGCACACTGACATCATTACGCATGTGCGTGATGACATCAGATGTGGGAGTTCCCCTCCCGCTGAGCAGAGAATGCCCTGATCCCTACGGAGGAGATACTGTGGTCTTTGGACCTGTGTATCTCTGGATCCATAGATGATAGAGGCTAATATGAGGTGTCTTTGGAAATGCCAGGTTCATGGCCTTTCCAATGATACCAAACATCACCAGTTCACATGTGAAAATAAATACAAATAAATAAAATCATTTTTTTCTTCTTTTTTCATTTTTTTTAAAATTATAAAGTGAACAATGGTGCACAGTTGAGCTTTGGGATACACAGTACATATTACTGTGAGATTTATTGCTGTAACGGTCTGTGAACCGCTCATACAAACTGCACATTACTGTGAGCTGTATTGTTGTGGAACTCTGTGATTCGCTCATACACAGCGCACATTACTGTGAGTTTTTTATTGTTGTGGAGCTCTGATACGCTCATACACACCATGCATTAATGGGAGCTTTGTAGCTGTGGAGCTCTTTGATAAGCATGGGTGTGTATTGTGGGAATAGTTTAAGGGGGACTGCAGGATTTCATCTTTAGACCTAGGTAACACAATGCCCTGGCTCTATACATTGGCTGCATGCTGGTGTGTGCCCTCTGTTGATTAGTTCATGCGAGCGTACGCCATCTTTTCATTGGCTGCTCTCTGCCTGACGCTTTATGATGCTTCATGGTGATTACCTCCATCTTTTTTCCAACAAAAAAAAGACTGTCTTTATGTCAGCTTAGCACTGGCCAGAACAGATCAGGTCCTATGGTATTTACACGGAGAATGATATCAGATCCTGTGATCACACCGCCTCTGAAATACAGCCAGTGGAAATTTCGATGTGTATCACTATAACTAGACGGTATGCGCTTTTCTTGAGGCCGTGACCCGTGTCTATGTGTAGAATATATACAAAAACATATTATTTATTCATGTCAAGTGTAAAACCTGCCTCCAGAAGTCTGGGATTCTTAGCAATACATGTCTGATTCAGTTATCCTACCAGCATCAATGTAATTTTCTCCTGCCGTCATTTCTTTACTCCTCATATATCATTCTTATGTTGACTGAGAAATAAATCAACTGTGCTTATCTGTCAGTCTCTGCCAATCAGAAAAGGCTTATTCAGCTTTCGTCAATTTATATATCCAATTTTTTTTTTTAGGATTTTTACCTGAGGTGCAAAAACTATTCATAAACAGGATCACGTTACCTTTCATGCTGCACTGACTTGATTTTGCCTTTGACTACTTAAAACCTGGTCCATATTACACAACGTATTTATATATAGTTATACAGAGCACAAACCAGCAAAAAAAGGCAGGACTAACAAAAACGGAGCAACAATTATTTATAAAGCAAACCAAAAAAAAAACATGTGACTTTTCGGACGTAATGGCCTTAACCCCTTAAGGACCAATGATGTAACTGTTCTGTCATAAATGATTTGACCCATGGTTCTTAAGGGGTTAATCATACATGACCTGACATGATGCCACCTCCTATATTATATACAAATTGAGACAATCTTTAAACAAGAGAGGGGAGGGGTAACAAAAAAGATGTAGAAATATATCTAAGAAATTCCAAATAACTCCGCAAATCTCAGTAAACTTTATTTATACGTGTTTGTTACGTTTTTCTAAAACGGTGCAACAATTGCCCCTTTTTGCCTGCGCAGCAGTTTTTGTGGTGGCAACACTTTATTTCCTGTTAGGTTTTTGCAATAAAGGTTATGTATTATATTATTTTTTCTGATACTCCAAGAGGGGCAGCCTCTGGATTCTATTTATATATTTTTGGGTTACCCCCAGTGTGCGTCAATACCAGGGGCCTGTACCCCATCCTTGACATTCTACCAGGTTGTAATAGGATTCTATGTACCAATAAAACCCCCCTGTACCTGCCCTGAAGCTCTTTTTATTGCACTCTTCCCTCACTGGGTGATAGGTAGTAAGGAAATGTTTTTTTAAAACTGAACTATATTGAAGAACAGCCTGGTTGTCTTTATTAACCCCTTCACTATCAAGGACTTTTTGTTGAAAAAATGATATAATAACTTTTACTTGAAACATCAGATTCAAAGTTAACAATTAAATATAGGGTAAAATAGAAATTTTGTATAGAAATTGTTGTTCTGAGTTTACAAAAATAGCGTAAATTTGCTAATTTTTTATTTTTCCTGTATTCATTTATCCTTTACAGAAATATTGTCGGAATGAAAGTTTATAAACTCTAGATTGTGTCCCCTATCTTAAACAGTTTCACTCGGGGGGGTCTGCATTAGCAGCATACGGGCAGATATGGCCTTCATGCCAAATACAGTAAATGTGATGCAGATAGATAATAAAATGGTGAGGTCTCCTGCAAAGGGAGTTTGTAATGACCATAATGAGATTAGCAATGCAGCTTCCAAAAAATACCAATAGAATGTAAAATTATTATCTGTATGTGACATAATGCCTATGTTTGGAAATTTTTGCACGTCATTTTTACGCTCGTTATTTTTTGACAGATGAAAAAATGCGCAGATTGTAATACCACCGTTATTTTTTGCGCGTTAACGTTTAACGCTTCGCGCAAAAAATAACGCGTTTCGCGTGCGTTTTTGCACGAAGAATGTAATAGAGTCCTATGTTGGGTGTGTAGGAGGTTAAACGAATGAGTCACTGAATTGTCATATAAGATTTTATTACAAAGCTTTAATATTGAGATGAAATATTTTGACAACAAATTTGCAAGGGCTCACTTCTATGTTGAAGAAAGCAGATTCGCAAATATATTGTAATTATTATTACTTATATAATGACCAGTTTCCAGAGTATGGAGAGGGGATGTGAACTAACAGACTTTGGAACTGAAGACCAGAGGTATAGCGGGTCCTGTTCAGAAACAGATGAGCTATTCACCATATTTCCTATACCTGGTAGTATTCCGTATTGATAAGCTTGATTGTGACATATTTGTGGTGTCATTCGTCACAACAATCTGTCATTCTCCCACATTAATCTTGCATTGTTTTTTTTCTGGGATGCTCTTGTTCCACTTCAACAGCTTAATGAAATTCAGGAATGACCCATCCATATGTTTTGATATGTCAAGCTCATTTTCCTTCTCGAAATGCATGATTTACAATGTAGACATGGATTTATATTTGCCTTTCAGAAAACTCAAGAAGACAATTTTACTTTCCTTGGAGCTCCATTGCGCTCCTTGCACTGAGAAAATAAATTTGAAGGTTCAGTAAGTCTGAGCTCAGAAGAGCATGCGGTCTCATGAGAGAGCTAAGGCACACATGCAGACCCACTATTCCGAGCATCCGCTGCTCTTTGAAGTTTAAAGGAGTTCTTTCAAGCATACATTGTGGCCCATCTTTTCCCAGTATTTGAAGGAAAGGAGGCCACTGAAATATCCGACAATAGTCATGTTAATGAGATACCGGACACAATTCTTACTGATAAGTAAATATTTATCCAAAATCTAATTGCTTGTAATGGTGTACGGCATGAACGAGAAAAGTTACCAGGAAAGGGTTAATGATCTTAACATGTACAGCTTGGAAAAAAGACGAGACAGAGGAGATATGATAGAAACATTTAAATACGTAAAGGGAATCAACAAGGTAGAGGAAGGGAGTGTATTTAAACAGAAACAAAGTAGCAAAACAAGTGGACATAGTCTTAGATTAGAGGGGCAAAGGGTTAAAAGTAACATCAGTTTGTATTATGTTACTGAGAGGGTGGTGGATACATGGAACAGCCTTCCAGGAGAAGTGGTAGAGGCTAAAACAGTGATTGAGTTTAAACATGTATGGGATAGGCACAAGGCTATCCTAAATAAAAATCCAGGAACGAGATGCGCCGAAAGGTTCTTCTCTGCCAACATATTCTATCGGGGTTATTCAGAGAAAGGTGAAACTCTGGAGAACTTTTGGAGAAGTGAAAATTCTAGGTCAAAATAGCCAACCAGAAAAAGTCTCCCATTTATCTCACTTTCCAAATCAGCTATTTTGACCAAGAATTTTCACTTCTCCAAAAGTTCTCCAGAGTTTCACCTTTCTCTGAATAACCCTGTATGTTTCTATGTTAAAAGAACACTACCACCAACATAAGCTGTAACTAGATTACTATTGCATTACAAAAACACATTATAAAACACACGCTGCTGCTTTTTTTCTTGTTTGAAGTAATTGCATGTAAAAAGGAAAAATATTTTTTTTTATCTCCTGTTTCCTTTCTCTGGATTTTTCCCATGATGCAGCATTTACCAAAATCGTATGGTCAGCTTTATTTTACAGCTGTGGTTTCGATTCTACAGTTTTTTCTTAACAGATTCTTAACAGTTAATGAGCTGGAGGTGGGAATATTTAGATAAGGCTGCAGGGGGCTATTGTGATGCCCAGGCTACACGAGATAAGAGATGGAAGCTGAAAGAGATAAAACAGGGAGCGTAAAAGATTTCTAATCTACCCCCTGGTGATGTCCTTTGTATACATCTCAGACAATACATTCTATGGCCAAGCCACACAGTGAGTACCAAGTCATGTAAAGATACTGGGGCCTATTCCCTAGGTCACACTAATATTAGAATGCTAACGGGGAAAATCTGCACCTGCAAGTTTCCTCGTAGCATCCACATGTTACCGAGATATTCTGGTGAAGGCACTAGCTCAGAAACTCGCCCTGGAATATAGCACTAACTGCTGGGATACTTGCGCTGAAGGACTCCATGGAGGGTTGCGCTTCCGGACCGCAAACCCTGCGTGATCTCGCAATATCCCACAGTGCTGCGGATTGAACACGGAGGGAGATTAGGAACTATTTGTATCAGGACACCGTTCTCGCCGTGGGAGGAGAGGTGAACATCAGATCGTGTCCCTGCAGTAATTAGCGCTAGCACTTTGTAATATCTTACTTATTTAAACGCTAATGGATGTTTGCGTCTCCATGTTAACTATAGGGTGCACAAAATACAGTAAGCTCGCGGAAGCTCGTGCAAAAAAATCGATGCGCTAACCGAGGTAACGTCAGGAATGTAAAATGGGGGGCATGCGTTAAACACACTTATCTGAAAGAATTGATATTTTTAATTTCCTGTATGAATATATACGTATTGTGATTCAAATACGTATTGCAGTAAATCTATTTTGGCTAGTGGGTCTTCTCGTTCAACCCCCTTCTTGTTTCAATACAATGTGTGCATATTTTCTATTCAGCTCCATTTCCTCTCGAAGCTAGCCAAAGGAAGTTGGTAGGAAACAGATTGTTCTTTGTTGACTCCATTTTTTGTGTAACTTCTTGTTACTAGGTAAAAAGTAGAAATGCCCGCAAAATCTATGAACCATATATGGTAATAAGTTAACTGTGATGGCCAAATTCTGACGTGGAAATGTATCTGTGCACTGATTGACTGTTATATCACATTCCTGTGCGGGGTGGATATGAAACTTTGTCTATAATGAACAATTTCATTGGATGTTTGAAAGCTAATAAATATCTGATTGAACAAAGACAGATCAGATTTCTCTTAAGACTAACACAGACTTGTGTTTGATTTTACTGAGATCTCCGCTGATCAGTGTTATGCGCAGCTGTTGCCTTGTTTGCTATATGGGAAGAAAACGGTTTACTGAAATCTCAATTATGGTAATTATAAATAGGGCATATACTTGATTAGCTAAATTTTATTATTTAACATTATCCTGGCACTAACGATTACATATTGATGTACTAATGTTACCTCCAATTGTTCCCACTGTGGGGGCAGTTTACAACACAAACTATCACAAAACGGATGAACCCAGTGACACATGGAGAAAGATATTTTCCTAAACAAACATGAGAAGAAAAAGTACATGTAAGATATCAGCAACATAAAATAAACAAAAAAAGGATATTTAATATTTTGGTTGTAGTGTCCCTTTAATTACATATTGTTACACATTTTTTTCTGTCCTTTTTTTTTCTTCCAAAGGCAATTTTTATTTTGGAAAATAAGGAAAGCAGTACAAACATTAGCAGTATCATGTAACCATTAGCATATTATTATTTTTACGCTCTGTATCTTAAGCTTTTATAACATCTGCAGTGTGTGTAGGTGGCAATCAGACGTCAGGGAATGTATCTTGTATCCCATGATTAAGAACAGATTAACAATCTTTTTTACCATATCATAATTATCTAGTCATCTAAGCATTCATGTCCTTATACGTTGTTGTACGTTGATTTCAATGCCATTGTCAATCTCACAGCAGCAGTGTTTTTTTTGTATTCTTCCATTGTATTAACCTGGATTATCCCCAGATACTTCCTGCACTTTTCCATTACGACCTTCATTTTAATGATCACCACGATTCTAAAAGAACAATTTTATGTAAAATGAGCCCGACAATTATGATTAAATATACATTTTATTTAGTTGATATTGACATTCATTTTCCAAATTATATATATAAAGGGGACACTTTGCACATCTTGATAACTTTATAGTTTTAAAGTGGTTAGGATGTAAGGAGTGCCCCTCTACTCCCCTCCCCCCCATCTTGTGCAATCACTGGGTGAAGCAGAGGAGTTTTCCCCTCCCCACCCAGTGTCACCAGCAGCTGAGATGTTTACATTTCCTGGCTGCCAGTCACCATATCGTCACGAGTGACATCAGCACACAGAGAGCGTGCCGACGTCCCCCTCTAATACTATCCAATGTAGCGAGCGATCTCAGATGCAGACATTTGAACGGGTCTCTGCATGCACACAGCTCTGACCCATTGTTCTGTGCAGGAGCTACAGAACTTGCATACGTAAAGCATGCAAGTCCTGTAGCGGTGCACAATTTGCATTTTCTACACTAAGCAAATTGCATAGGACCGCAAATTGCACAGAAAAGCTTCCGGGGCTTCCGTGTTCGAGAGGCCCTGAGCCAATAAGGAGAAGCAGAACGTGGCGAAGGAGAAAAGGTGAGTAAAATCACCTTAAAAATGAAAAAAAAAGGATTAAATAATTGGACAGCGGCTGTCAGGAGATGATACTCCTATGACGCAAAAGCGCTACCGTGAGTATTCCAGCGGTTAACACTGCGGTCCGAGGTGAGATGATGAGCCTTGCGCCTGCCCCGGAATATCGAGCTAACATAAAGATGCTATGTGGAAACTGCAAACACAGATCTTCCTGGTTAGCGTCCCCATATTAGCGCATCCTAGGGAATAGATCCCAGTATCTTTCCATCACTTGCTCCTCACTGTGTGACTTTGGACATAGAATGTAGTGATTGGGCCAGGCCAGTGGTGCATTTAGGTTTTGTGCTGCCCTAGGCCTGACTAAACTCGTGCACCCCCTAATTTAAATTTTACACGCCCCTTCCTGTTAAGGTCACACCTCTTCCTGGTTAAACCCCACCCCTCCTCTTTAGGCTCCACCTTTTCTTTGAGATTCGCCTCTTCCTCTCTGTACATTAAAAGTGGATACCAAGTTCCTACTTGTATATTTTGTATATCATTTCAAATGTATCTATTGATAAATAAAATTATGGACTTTTTAAATTCAACCATTTTTACAAAGATCAGACATGCATGTCAAGTATACTGGATGACAGTCGCTCTAATTGGTTGAACAATAAAACCCACAGAAACGTGCACTGTGTATGAGCGTATGACAGAGCTGCACAGCAATAAAACCCACAGAAATGTGCAGTGTGCATGAGCGTGTCACAGAACTCCACAGCAATAAAACCCACAGAAATGTGCAGTGTGTATGAGCGTGTCGCAGAGCTCCACAGTAATAAAACCCACAGAAATGCGCACTGTGTATGAGCGTATCACAAAGCTGCACAGCATTAAAACCCACAGAAATGTGCACTGTATATAAGCGTATCCCAGAGCTGCACAGCAATAAAACCCACAGAAATGCGCAGTGTGTATGAGGGTATCACAGAATCCTCAACAATAAAACCCACAGTAATGTGCAGTGTGTATGACCGTATCACAGAGCTCCACAGCTATTAAACCCACAGTAACGTACTGATAATTGATATACTGGGGGTTGAATAAACTGTCATCTTATTACTAGGCTTGTGCACAGATTTTTTTTCGGTTCGATTCGGTTCGGCTCGTTCGGATGTTTAAACTTTTCGATTCGGCTCGTTTCGACCGATTTCTGTTTCGATTTGGTTCGGTTCGACTCGTTTTTCGTGTACATTTTTTTTTCGGAATATCGACCATTTTTCGTATTTTCAGGTCACTTAGCTCGTTTTTTGTATCGACTTTTCGAGATTTCGGAAATTTTTGTATTTTTCGGAACCCGAAATCATGAATAGAGTGAAAATAAATTTCGATTTGACACATTTCAAGTCCATTCGAAAATTCGGAAAATATTTCGTTTCGGCTCGGAAAACTTTTCGGATCTGCCATTTTCGGATCTAAAAATTTTCGGAAAATCGGCCGCATCTGAAAACACGAATCGGGAAATTTCGTGAAAATTCCAAAATTCCGAAACCCCAAACGCACATCCCTACTTATTACCCCCCAGTATATCAATTGTATTTCACCCCCTCCAGTATATCAATTGTATGTTATCCCCTCCCTCCCCCGAGCAAAATCAATTGTTTTTCCCCCTGCCCTGCAAAATCAATTGTATTCCCCCCACCCTTCCCCCCAGCAAAATCAATTGGATTTTCCCCGCCCTCCCCAGCAAAGTCAATTGGATTCCCCCCCCCCAGCAAAATCATTTGGATTCCCCTCTCCCTTCAAATGGAATAGAGCCCAATGTCTATAGCAGTTTGTGGTGCTGGGAAATAGACTTTCTGAGCTCATAGACATTGCTTAACTAATATTTGGCTGGTTGTAAAGTGGTAAATGGATGATTTCTTTTACCTCCTCCTTGCTGATTTTTTTGTTTGTCTACACAGAGCGTATCTGTACTAGGAATTGGCGCACCATCTGTAGTGTTATACTTTGTTTTTAGCTATATGAAAACAGGGCTGTGATTGATGCCTCCTTCATATCTTTTTAGCTATTCTATACCTCGCCCGCTGTTTTCATAAGGGACCCTTACCTTATTTCCTTTATTACTGTTGCATTTTTCCTTGTGGAACTGTATATATTATTTTCATTTCTCTTTCTGCTTTTAGCCATATATTTTATTGTATTTTATTCATAACATGTTCCCGCTAGTTATTTGGTTCTTTTTATCCTGGCGTAAAAATATTAACCAATTGGGAGAATCGTGCAATATAAAGAAACAGAAGCAGTGTAGATCCATGGATTATTTTAGTGGCAGATAATACATAAAACATTATGCTCAAAATAATCAATCTTCTGTACTAGAACGTACCCAACACAGACAGACACAGTCCAGTGAGCAAAGGATTAGGAGAAACTTCAGAATTAATTTACAATTAATTATTTAATTAATTCAGTCAATAAAATCTGGGGTTTGTTGTCAGTGAAATAGAGTAAGTCATAAATAACAGCTGGGCTATGTATTTTTACGTTTGAGAAATGATATCTAAAATGTGATAAGGTAAGACTTTTTTCAGATATATATAGGACCAGCTGTCCGGTAGCCTGATCATGGACATGACTGTACAAAGCATGATAGAAAGCATATTGACACCTACAGAAATATGATCTCAGCTACAGCAGGGCGAAGGGTTTCTTACAATGAAAACAATTATATTGTACAATTCCCTGGTTTCAAATAAATTTGATTAAAAAATAGTTGCTTGTTTTTGGGGGAAATTTTTTCTGTTGTCGATTAAAGGGACATGTTAAGTTGATGAATCATATCACGGCTTGATTACTGTAACTCTCTCCTTATTGGCCTTCCCAATGCCCGCACTGCCCCTTTGCAATCTGTAATGAATGCAGGCGCCAGGTTTATTTTCTCACCAGATGCACCTCGCATATCTCCCCCCGCTGCCAGTCCCTCCATTGGCTTCCTGTACATTCAGCATACAGTTTAAATTACTGACGCGCACGATCAAATCGCTCCTCCTCACATGTCTTCATTACTCCGCAATCACTGGCGTGCGCAGGCTGTTACATTAGGATGTGCACCCATGGAACATTTATTAGTTGAAAAACTTGTTTTTAGAAAATTTTACGCAAAATACACATTTTCCATTAGAAATAACAAGCCTTTATTCAGAGATACAGTCAAATTTTATGTTGTTTATCATGAACCAGATTAAGGGAAATCTAAAATGTCAAAATAGGAGGTGAAAGAGGACCTCATCACCCAACATATGGGTGTGCCCAGGCACACTCGGCAAACCCTGTGCGCACACCTCTGTCCGCAATCATGTCCCGTCTAGACCACTCCAGTCAGCGGAAGACCTCCACCTGTCCTCTGTCTACACCTGCACCACCAACTCTCGTCTCATCATTCCGGTCCTGTGGAATGACTTGCCTCGCCCTATCAAGCTCTCGCCTAATCTTCAAGTCTTTACGAAATCTCTCAAAACCCATCTCTTCAGATTAGCGTACCACATCACTGATGCTACTCATCCCTCTCCTCATCTATCCTCTCCTTTCCTCACACATCAAGATAGAGGCTGCTTTCATGGCCCACACCATTACTGAACCACTGGCACTAGTGATCCTGACAACCAATAAAACTCCTCTTGTCTTCCTCCACCCCATTCCCTCTAGATTGGAAGCTCCTGTGAGCAGGACCTTCTACACCTCTTGTCTCCATCCTGTCTTTGTTTATTTTTGACTTGTTCCGTTTGGTTCTTTTAAAGCACCGTGGAAACTGAGGGTGCTATATAAATGATGATAGTGATAAAAAATAAGTTCAAAAACATACAGGGTTATTCAAAGAGATTCGAAAAGTCACCGCACATTCGGTGACTTTTCGTTCTCTTCAATTCGGTTCCTTTTGCCGATCCCATTTAGGTGACCCTGCGGTGTATTCAGCAAGCCCCACAGGGTCCCTGAATTGCAGGGAAAAGCTGCCGCAAACCTGACGAAAACTAACCGCAAAACCCACCGAATGCACGCCGAAAACAAGCAAAAACAACTGGATTACCCTTCGAAAAACCCGAGCAGGAGCCGATCACACGCAGCGAAGCAGCCGAATAGGAGCCGAATCACACAGAGCCGAAGCAGCTGAGACGCAGAGGAGGCAGTGAATAAATTCGCAAAACCGTTTGTATGAATCTGTGAAAATGAAACGCTGTTTGCAAAGAAACTACTGAGCGAAATGTCTGAAATTTGCATATGAGGTCCAGGGAATGATAATAAAGAGGGCTGTTACAGAAAAAATAAGTAAACTTAAAAAAAAAAATCGGACTTTTAAAAAAAAAATTAAGAAAAATGCTTAAAGTATCCTAAAAAATCTATAAATAAAGAGACTTTTTGCTGCAGAATTTTATAATGAACGGTTTATTAGATATTGAATTAAAACGGGAATATTTTTAACATTGAAGCCTATGGGATTCTCCTGAATAAATTTTCCGAATTAAACCACCGAATGGCAGGACATTAGGGGAACCTTTCACTGCTGGTTTGTGTTCTCTGAATAGCCGAAGCAGTGCTTTTTCATGGGGATTTCTCTGCCCCAAACAGGCACCGAACAGGCACCGTATGTGCAGGCAATTCGCCAGGATTTGGTGAATTGCCTGCTCTCTGGATAGCCGAATGGCTAGGAAAGGCAACCGAACGCTGATTTTCAGCGTTCGGTTACCTTTCTCAAGCAATTCGGAGCTCTTTGGATAACCCTGATAGGGAGCATTAGTTAAATATTAACCCCCCTCACCTTTTCTCCAGTGTCGGGCCATCCCTTAGCCTTTTCTGCACTGTCAGTGTAGTACCACTGCCAGGGAATTGACGTGGGTTTAGACAATCATGCCAACGTCCAAGCAATCATACGCATTGAGTGGCTTTGGCTGGTTGGAAAAAGCAAAGAGTTGTCCACTACTGTCCTAAACCCCAAAAGGCCTGTTAGCTCAGGCTGATTGACAGTTTCACCTCGCCATTTGGTAAGCTGAATCATTCCAATGGGAAGCCCATCAGGTGGGAGGGGGAGACACTTAGCTAGCCATGACCCATTTCAAATGCACTGTATGGTTATGGTGGTTAGAATATACCTTTATGGAAAAATCTGTCAATATAAATTGCAAGAAATATAGTTTTTTTTCATGATTTCGTCAGCACAATGAGAATTGTTTCAGATTGGAAATGTTCACCTTGTTTCGGATCAATAGTAAGAACTGATGCACAATTAATTATAAAGCGCCAACATATTCCACAGCGCTGTAGAATGCGTAGGACAAAGCAAACATAAGATTTACATATAAGTTTGACACAAAGAGAATGATAGCAAACCAGGACCCTGCACCAGTGATCTTACAATGCAAGAGGAGTGGGGTGACACACAGAGGTGAGAGTAAATAGCAGACTATATGGATTATTCAAAGAGAGCCGGAATTTCAACGAACCCTCTAAACGCAGCCGCAAACTGACGAACGCATTTGATAAACCACCAAAAAACCACTGAACGCATACAAAAATCTCAGAAAAAATAGCAAAGGCAGCCAGCAATCTGCCGAACAGACTGATGAACCCCTTCGATCAAACGCCAAAAAAAGCCGACCAGCTGCCGAACAGGGTTAAAAAAAACCACAACTCTTAAACGGCGTTTTGAAAAAAAAGAATGCATGAAAATGCATGGAAATAATATATATGGTCCTATGAATAACAATAAAAAGGTCTGTTACAGAATAAAAAATTTAAAGTTGGGAAAACAATGTTGCTGAAAAAATCCAGAAAAATGCCTAAAATTTTTTAAAATAGTTAATAAAAACTTTTTTTCTGCAAATGAGAAGGATAAACGATTGAATAAAATTTTAATAAAAATGGGGAGTGATTTTTGCAATGAAACCTATGGGATTCGTTTGTCTAGACCCTTCGAACGAAAGCACCGAATCTAGGCATTTCGACAACATGTAAGTGCTGTTCTCTAAATAGATTAACCCTTACTTCTCTATGGGGAATTTCACTGCCACCAAATTGCACCGTATTTCGCTGACAATTCACCAATATTTGCCGAATTTGCAGCTTTTTTGAATAGCCAAACTGCCACAAAATGCACTGAATGGGAAAATTCACAGGTCGGTGCAATTCGGAGTCAAATTCGGCTCTCTTTGCATAAACCCATATGAGATGTAATGGGTTGCCTGAGGGCTGTGCAGGAGATAGATCAGGGACGCTGTAATGGGAGGATAATGGAGTGAGATGATAAGCTTTTCTAGGAAGGAAGGGTAGGAAGAGTTGAGCTTCATAAGAAGGATTAGCCATAATTAAATCTGAATATATAATTGTAATTAAATCCATGCATAGCTCCAGACAGATACAGTCAACATGTATGAGAATACATAGAAGAAGTTCTTAATTTGTAAATCCAAAAGAGCTGGAACGCAAATTAAATATGAAAACGGAGGGGTGACAAGGTGGGCTCAGGTCCTGGAACATGCACAGAACAAGGTCCTGAGAGCAACATGCTATGTAGTTAATAAAACAAAACACTTATTAATATATTATATCATATAAAAGGTTTGGCAATAATTTAAAACTAGTATTTTTGGTTTAATACCACGTGCAGTACCAGGTCTGTCCGAATAGGTCCCGGAACACAGACAGTAAAAAACAGAGAGGTTCTGGATCCTGTTCCCCGAGTATCCCCGTCAAATTAAGGCCACATACATGGGCGTCCGCAGGATGGGGCAAGGGGGGGCACTCGTCCCCCTGGAACCAGGGCTGTCTGTCTGCTCTGCCCAGACAGCTGTGTGTGCAGCCTGCTCGAGTGTTTGTTACTCATAGCAGGCTGCACAGGAGTTCTGGTCAGTGTGGGGGTGTTCTGTGTGGATCTTGTGATGTCACCTCCCCACTCCACCTCCAATCCACCACATGCTCCTACTCACTTTAGACGTTGGGAGAGGCTGCCTGGGCTGAGAGGCAGGGGCTGCTGCTGCTGTGGCCATTGGAATGCTGGACACAGCAAAAAAAGGTGATTGTCAAATCTTTATTTAGCTTGATGCCCCCTGGTCTGAGGTCTAGTTTGTCTGCCTGGGGAGTAGGAACACCATGATTAATAGTAATCTGGTGGGCATGAGTTTACAATCTAAGAGGAGGGGGACCCTGCTCCAGAGTTTACAATCTAAAAGAAGAGGGGACCCTGCTCCAGAGCTTACAATCTAAGAGGAGAGGGGACCCTGTCCAAGAGCTTACAATCTAAGAAGAGAGGGGGATACAGATTGTATATCTGTATACAGAGCCGGCTCTGTCATTGTGTATACAGAGCTGGCTCTGTGTATACAGAACGGAGGGAGGGGGGTGTGTGTATATATATATATATATATATGTGTGTAGGAAGGGGGCTGGTGTGTGTGCGTGTATGTATGTATGTATATGTTTGGAGAGGGGCCTGGTGTGTGTGCCAGTATGTGTGGGAGGGTCATGGTTTGTGTATACAGAGATGGCCTAGAAAATGCAACACTCAGATCAGACACTTGCACCTTTATTCTTCTATTAGTCTTGCATCATGTTTCGCAGCCTCCGTATTACTACGCTTTATTTTATGACTGTCCCCTTCATGACATTGTCAAAAGGGCAGAATATGGAAGCCATTAAAATATTGCCCCCTCCCTGGAAAAATTTCTGCAGACGCCCATGGCCACATATAAGGTTTTGCTTTCTTCCTGATAACCTGCAGTATGACAAACAGACAGGTAAAAAGTATTTGAATTAATAGACCTAACACAATTTATGATATTATGAGACACTACAGAATGTCTATGGGAGTGCGCACTTAATCACATAATTGGGATGTCCTGACAGGTTTAGAATAAGCAGCTTTGTGAATAGAAAGTAAGCTGCTTATTTTTGCTAAGATCATAGTTGTTACTATTAAATCATGCAAAGCAGTGTTAATGCATCTTTGGCGGTTTCAGAAACTCAGACTCAATGTAGAAGGATTTTTACCTGATAAAAATCACATTTAACTAATGGTCTTATTTGTCTTCTTTAAAATCCTTTTACTGCTGTTCTTTCTGGCAAGTTAATATGCAACTACAATATGTAACCATAACTGCTTTAGTATCTACTGACTTTTTGTCTTATTTGAAGCTTTGATCCAGTCTGTATCTTTTGACATCTGGTACAGAAAGAAATGTTTTCAACTACTGTTTTGCGATTGGTTTTCCGATGTAATCTGAGACATTCTGGGATTTAGTCTGACTTGCAAAACATATATATATGTCTGATATGTTCTTTCTATTTTTATGCCAACCATCACTTGACCACTGGTATTCTGGTTTTCACTCAGAAGAATATACCCAAAATTATGTGCTATTGATTAGAGATGTGTGGTTTGTTTAGTTCCGAATGAAAATTCGGACGAAATTTACCAATTCGTATGTCGGAAGCACGTCTGAAATTACGAATCGGTTCCGTCCGAAACGAATGAAAACTAAACAGAATATAACGAATTGATTCCGTTTCTACTAATCAATTCGTTATTTTGTTTCAGAGATTCAGCGGCACCGCATCTCTGTCCATTGGCCGTGGTGCTGAATCTGTTTTATTCAGCACCACAGGCCATGGACAGCACCATGGTGCTGTTCGGTGCAGTTCGGCAGCAGTGAAATTCCCCATAGACAAGTAAAGTAACGGCTGGGTGGAGTAGAGATAACATCAATGCTCTATAACCGTGGAGAGATACTGTGGAGACACAGGTTCTATCCCAGCAAGAGCACCTCTCCAGTAAGTGTCCTTGGGCAAAACACCTAACGGTACATACTCACCACCCAGGACATACTTGAAAACGAGAGAAATCTCAATGTATCCTTCCTGGTAAAATCCTTTCTCCAAAAAAATGTTTAATCGATTCAGAGAACGCCAAAAAGCATTGAAATGTCAGTGAAATGCTCTGATTTTTGGTGATTTGTTCAATAGGTTTATACATAGGTTTCAATGTAAAAAATATTCCCTGTTTTTATGAAATCTGTATTTAACCGGTTATTCTTTTCACTTGCAGCAAAAAGTCTCTTTATTTATTTTGTAGTATTTTCTTAGGCATGTTTTGGGAATTTTTTTGGGGTATTTTTTGGCTTCCTAATTATTTTAAAAATAGATTTTTTTTCTTTGCCGACCACAGCGTTTTTTTTTTCTTTTCTCCAGTCTTCCTGAGTTTGTCGGGTGCTGTCCTTGGTGCTGGAACCTATTCACCACCAAGGACAGCAGCACCGCGGAGCTCCAGAGCCCTGCGGAACCGCTGTCCTTGATGCTGAACAGGGGTCAGCACCAAGGACAGGGGTATTGTTTGCTCTTGAGCCCAACGGAGCTGCTGTCCTTGGAGCTAAATAGGTTTCAGCACCAAGGACAGGGGGATTAGGTTTATTTTTTCCCCTAATCTAAGTAATTAATTAATCCATTTCACATTCCAAAATAACTAATAAAAATGAAATAAATAAATAAAATCTGACATACGAAATAAGTAATAAAAACGAAATAACAAATTGATCCAAAATAAGAAATAACTAATAAAAACGAAATACGAATCGATCTGAAAAACAAATTACCGATCTCCCGAAATAACGAATTGATCCGAAATATGAATGACAGTAATAATCACATAATGAACGCACCGAAACTAACTAAAAGACGTAATGGATCGATCCAAAACTAAACAAAATTGTTCGTCGTGCACATGTCTACTATTGATATCCTATTTTGCAGAACCTATAAGTACTAAACGTATATATGACGGGTGCTCTGGAGTCAGCGCAAAGAGCGAATATACTTAGACCTATTATTGACCTACTACATTATCGCTGCACTTGTTGGAAAGTGCCATTCTCCTACAGATAATTGGATCATCCTTCAATCTGACACATGTGCTAACCATTAATATTCCAACAGAAGGACCAAGAATGTAACAGAAAACAGTTTTCATTATAACAACTATACAACTGTATCTCTTCTGTTTGTTTTGTTTTGATAAATGCTTCGTGCTTGGCATACCATGGACACTATTCTCTTATAAACGCTATTGATGGCGTTCGGCTTTGTAAGTGTTATCACCGGGATAAGTGACTTTAATGCATGCCCACCATATACCTTCTTAATGCGAAACACATAAGAAATCACTCAGTTTATTGTTTTGTTGCGCAAGCTTCCGCGAGGATACTGTACTTTGTGCTCCCCATGTTAAGTATTGGATGCACAATCAGTAATTAGCCCTTCAATAAGTAAGTTATTACAAAGTGCTAGCACTAATTACCACAGGGATGCGCAAGCCCAAATTTTAGCTACCCATAATAGCTGGTGCTAAATGATTCTGCATTTTCTAAATCATTTAGCACCCTCAAAACCCCCCCCCAGTAAAGCCTATACTCACCTCTTATCCCATGGCGAGGACGGTGGCCCAATCCGCTGCTTCTTGTCACTGGGAGCAAAGTGAGATTGGGAACAAATAGTTCCCAGTCTCCCTCTGCAATCACTCCGTGGTGCTGAGCGATCTCGCGAGAGGAAGATCATGCAGGGCTCACGGCACGAAAGTGCAAACCTCCATTTAGTCCTACGGACTCCAGGAAGTGCTACTCACTGTGGCCTAGAAGCGCTGCTGAAAGTATCTCCTATGGTTAGCACTGCGTTCCAGGGCGAGGTGGTCAGCTAGCTCCTGCCCCGGAATATCATGGTATAATGGGGACGCTGCGGGGAAACCTGCAGGCCTGTTTTTTCCCTGTTAGTGTCCCCATTTTAGCACACACTAGGGAATAGTGTCCTATGTAGGCCAACAGTCGTGTTGTAATATTGTTGCAAATTTGTCATTTAAAAAAGTTTAGAATTGGAACCCGCTACCACGGAAATATTTCAATTATAAGAAAAAAAACCACACAATACATTTAAATAAAATCCCAACATTTGAATGTAACTATGTTAACCGCTTACGGATGACGGGTGGCACCCTTAAGGGGTGGCTTTCGCCTGCGTTACGTACAGGTACGCCTCGCTGACAAGTGTCGACGCACGACACTGATTGCGGCCTGTCCCACAACCGACGCGTAGCGCGCGTCATTGGCTGCAGGGGGATGGCTTGAGTTCAGACCGCCCCCGTTCCGCCAATGATGGGCGCCACGAGTAGGCACACGCAAGCTGTGGGGAGAGGCAGAGGCAGCCCAATTGAAGAAAGCGGGGCGTACATGTATGCCCTGCTTTTCAAAGCCCTCCCGCCGGCAGGCCGGTATAATTATTCATGTGTTTGAGACATGATACACTTAGAAAGAAAAGCAGTTCTTAGCTCAAACTGTTTTAGTTCCTATTGTTTGTAATATTGGAATATGTTTTAATTTAACCTGTTATACACTAGATCAGTATACACTGATCCACCACAACATTAAGCCACCTGCTTAATATCGTGTAGGTCCCACAACGTTCTGCCAAAACAGCTCTGATGGATCCAGGCATGGACTCCACAAGACCTGTGAACGTGTGCTGTGGTATCTGGCACCAAGGCATTAGCAGTAGATCTTTTTTAAGTTATGTAAATTGTGAGGTTGGGCTTCCATGCATTGAATTTGTTGTTCCAGCACATCCCACAGATGCTTAATTGGATTGAGATCTGGGGAATTTGAAGGCCAAGGCAACATCTTTGTCATGTTCCTCAATCCCATCCCGGAATTTTTTCCCCCTAAATCCTGAGGCTTGAGAAAGCTTCGCTTGCAGCTGAAACTTTGTGCCGGCGTCCCAAATCAAACTGCATTATAACTATTGGGGTGCCTGGTTCCCCCTTTCTTCATTCTCATTTGGCATAAATATGTCTACAAGTTTTTGGATATCAACATGTGCTTTCTGTCAGATTTAATAAATTTCACCAAAATGCATTTATTCACTGACCTTGAAAATGAAACTTTGAAGATGGAAAATATTCCAAAACAACACATTTTCACAAAGATTCTTATAGCAAAAAAACAAGCGCTGAAAATTGGCACAAACTACCAGGACACAGAAAACCAAGTCTGTCACTTTTAATCATATTTTTCCGTTTTAACATCTACATGGAGAACATCCAAGGTAGCCTGACACTTTTTTTTCCCTCTGTATTCTTAAACAACCAATAAATTATTTTATGTCATTTCTTTAATGCAAAACCCAACTGTGGTTCTTTCATTAGGTGAAACAGTAACATTATGGCAAAATTTATTACATATAGACTTATGATAGATTTGTCTTTTTGCAATTAACATGCTAATAGCAACTTTTTACAGGAAAACATTTCCATAAAAGGCAAAACGAATGATTTTGAAGTGATATATTCCGCAAATAATTCTAAAATCTAAAAAATAGAGATTTAATTAACCTAAAAAAAGGTTATTGTGTCAAAACGAGTCAATTGTATATTATACTTAAGGAGAAATTCTTACTAGCTTGACTTTTTCAATTCTATAGGGGTTATTTAGAGAGCGCCGATCTGGCCCCAAAATGTCATGAACAGGGAATTTCCCCGTACGGTGACATTTTGCAGCTATTCTGCTATTCGGAGAGCAGGCAGTTCGTCAAATTTAGGCGAACTGCAAGCCAGTACGGTGCCTGTTCGACGGCAGTGAAATCCCCCATAGAGAAGCAATGGTTTATTTATTCAGAGAACACCGAACAGCAGTGAAAAGTTGCCAACGCGCCCTGCTGTTCAGTGGTTTCGTTCGGCAGGTTTTTTAGGCGAAACCCATAGGCTTCAATGTTAAAAATATTTTCCTTTTTTTGTTTTCCCAATATCCAATTATTTACCAGTATTTTTTTTTTGTTTATTATTTTAATATGCAGTAAAAAGTCTCTTTATAGATTTTTTTTTAGGATCTTCTAGGCAGTTTTCAGGATTTTTTCATAAATTTTTTTTTCCTTTTTTTTAAAGCGTTTTTTTCTTTTTTCTATATCAGACCTTTTTATTATAGGACCTTATATGTAAATTCCAGGCATTTTCATTCAGTAGTTTTTTTTGCAAACAACGTTTCAATATTGACACTTTCAATCATATTGTTTTACCCCAATTTTACCCCACATGTTTTTACCCCGTTCGTCAGCTTGTCGGCCTTTTCCGGCAGCTGGTCTGTGCTGTGTTGTCAGACCTTTTTATTATAGGGTAAAAAAGGATGAAAAAAGCGCCTATACAGAACCCCACAACCGTGGGAGACTAACAGCACACAAAAACACACCCAATTTACAATGTCAGTGAATATGGAATATAGCAAGATACAAATACCCTATATATGTTCGTGTGCAGGGCTGGCAAATGAGCGGAATGATGACCCAAATGCATGAAAAATAAAAAGACACATATATGGCATAGTATGTCTGTACACTTAAACAAAGAATAAATTCGTGAGGGGAATACACTCACATATAATAGAGCCTATAGAATCAAGGCTCAATATAGACACAGCGTGTCTCTTCAGGGATGACCCCGTCCCGTCTTTATACGATTCCAAGAGTCACTCGTGTCAACCATATATAACAAAAATAGACACAGACCATGGCACAATACCGTCAAACCACAGGTATATGGGTCAGCAATTTGTGGAACTCACTTGGTTATGAGCCTGTGCAGATCCACTGGCTCCGTATATGCCCTTGGGTGTAAATAAGGATACACCAATCCCCTTTAGAGGTAATGAACACCTTCACTCTCCAGTAGATAAATAAAAGATATTTAATAAATACGTAATTAAAACCAAAATGCGTTTCACTGCCACAGCAGCTTCATCGGTTGGTATGAAAACAAAAATTAGCTTTGTGAACATAAGTGATGCACATATATAGTACTCATAATCACACTTGCAGGTGTAACAGATGGCGGGACGCCAAGTCTGCCTCCTGGTGCGGTCCATCCTGGCTCCTGGTACTTCCGGCGTCCTCCTTTCAACGTCACGAAGTTCTTCTCCCCTGCGTACGTACAGGCGCATGCGCCGAGATGTCCGCCCACAGATCATCCTCTTCTCATGCGTCCACTCCGGGATTCTCCTCCTTCCAAATACGCCATTTTGGAAGGTCCCTTTGCCCATACGATTGCTCTACCGGGCTTTATATACAGAACTAATCAAGTCTATTCCTCGGGACCGCAATCTGTGGGCAAAAAGATAAGGGCATGTGCGTCCCCACCAAGCACTCAGCCCACATACATGGAAAAAACACATAGGAAAAAAGGAGTTATATGATCATCTCGCTTCGGTATAAAAAAGCAGATCTTATTAAGGACATGAAACAATGGCCATAAGCCACATAATTATATCGTATCGCGATACCAATGGCCAGGTATTGGAAAACGGATATATAAATGCCTACTGTGCCCATGTGCCGTGCACATACTACATATATTATCATGTTCCTATCCTAATTATCAAGGGACACATTAGAGATGACGGGCCAATATAAGACACCAGCTGATACAGTTCATCAGTAACTGCACTACAAAGGTGCAAACAGCAGATGCATTTCTATACTGATACATATACATACATGTGCACTACAAACTTGCCCCAAAAAGAATGGAAAAAAGGAATGAGGGACGAACTGAAAAAGACAGGAATAGGCTATAAGAAGTGACGCACTTCAAAATCACTATTCAGGCCAGCAGGAATCAGGGTGCCGTACTCAAAAATTAATCTCATCTCCTCCTTGGCTAAAATAAGATTCAGATCACCCCCCCTCCAACTCCTTCTGACTTTTTTGAGGATGCAAAACTCTAGGCCTGTCAGATCTTGTGCATGTAGTTCTTTAAAGTGCAAAGATAGGCTATGTAATTCATAACCCTTTCTTATGTTACGGAGCTTTTCCCCCAATCACATTGTCAAAGGTCTTGATGTTCTCCCAATATAGTGTAGTCCACAGGGACATGTAAGGCAACATACCACATATTTGGTTGCACAATTATATACACCCCTAATATGCACAACCCTACCACCAATATTCAGGTCATGAATTTTTCTTACTTCATAATTGTTCTTACAGCCTTGACATTTGCCACATTTATAGAACCCATCCCGGACCCCCAACATATGTGCTCCTTTCTTCCTCTTATCCATAAAGGCACTATTCACTATAATGTCCTTAATGTCCCTCGCCCCTCTACAAATGAAACGTGGTTTAGCAGGAATAATTTCTCATAGGACCGGATCCTGTCTTAGAATCTCCCAATACTGGCGGACTATTCCCCTAATGCCCCTATTACCCACACTATAACCGAAGATGAAGGGTACCCCATTATCAAGTTGTTTATTGTGTAGTTTGTTTTTAATCAGGGTCTGCCTATCTACAGTTTGTACCTCCTCCACAATATTTTTAATGACATCCCCGTCATAACCCTTATCAATGAAATCACTAGACAACTTGTCCGCCTGTTGTTGGTATTCATTTTGCTCCGTACAATTCCGCTTTATCCTTAACATTTGCCCCCGTGGGATCCCCTCGAGCCAACACGACAGATGCCCACTATTTAGATCGATAAAACTATTAACATCAGTGGCCTTGAAATGTGTACGGGTTTGTAGTCTCCCCTCCTTGATAAATATTTCTAAATCCAGGAAATTTACAGTAACCATACTCCAAGTGAACGACAGTTTTATACCCCAATCATTAGTATTCAAATGATCCATATATGCTTTAAGGCTATCCTCCGTTCCCCTCCAAATAACAAATACATCATCAATTTATCTCTTGTAAAGAGCAAGGTCCTGCACCCAGCCATGCGAACCATAGACCCACCGGGATTCCCAGTGGGCCATAAAAAGGTTCGCATAGCTGGGCGCGAACCTCGCTCCCATAGCCATACCTCTTTTCTGTAGAAAAAACCTCTGATTAAAGAAAAAATATTTGTTCTCAAGATCCGTCAAAATACCCTCTACTGTGTAGTCAATTTGTTTTGGGGCAAAATTCCCTGACTCCTCAAGGAAATGAGTCACTGCCTCACATCCTTTATGGTGAGGTATTATGGTATACAAAGATTCAACATCTCCTGTGACCAACCAATATCCAGGTTGCCATTCTATTCGTTCCAATTCTTGAAGGACACTAATACTATCCTTAAGATGGGAAGGACCTGTGGACACTATAGGCTATAACAGTTGATCAAGATATTCGGATATCCTACTAGAAACACCATCGATGCCCGATATGATGGGTCTCCCGGGGGGACAAGTGACACTTTTATGTAGCTTAGGAAGCCAATAAAACACTGGGATACGTGGGTGGGGGACTTTTAGATATTCAAATTCCCGCTCATTAAGAATACCCTCGTTTTCACCTTTTTTTAAAAAAATTATCAAATACATTAACAATTTTTTCAGTGGGGTCACCCTTCAACAACTCATACGTTCCCTTGTCACCCAATATTCTGTCAGCCTCTGCTACATACTGCTGTCTAGACAAAATAACAACCCCCCCCCTTATCTGCTGGTTTCAAGACTATTTGGTCGTCTTCCCGTAGGTCTTTCAGGGCCTTCTTTTCTTGTCTAGTCAGGTTACCCCCCATGCGACTACACTTTTTTTCCCAATTTATCCAAATCATTCACGACCATGATCTCAAAGGTGGATATTTCTTTTGATAGCATGTGTTTAGGATAAAAGGTAGATTTGTTCTTTAATGTCGTATGTACAAAACCTGTATTGTCATCACCTTCCTTCCCCACTGCTGTTTTGTGGAAGTATTTTTTCAGAGCCAATTTACGCTTAAATTTATGCAAATCCACATACATGTCAAATTTATTAAGTTTTTTTGTTGGAGCATATTTGAGGCCCTTATGGAGCAAAGTAATATGATGTTCAGTTAAGGCCTTAGTGCTTAAATTAAAAATACCCTCCATGGTTACTTTCGTTCCCTTTTTTCCTTGTACCAATTTTCCCGCTCTTCTTCCTCGTCTACGGATAACATCCTTTTTCCCCTCCCTTCCATTTGATTCCCTCCCCAATTCAAGTCCTGCCTTTCTTTTTGTTTCACACTCGGAGATCCCGAGTGAAAAACCTGTTTCTCATGGAGATTGTCTAGGGGTTCAAATCTATTACTCACCGGGACAATGGGGGGTTGATGCTGGTAAGAGGATCGTCCTGTTCTCCCCAGATCTGTTCTACCTACACCTCGCCCCCCCTTTCCATTGTGCACAATTTCCCATCTAGAGTATGGTGCCTGTTCATTCCTCACAGACTGTATCCTCCTACGATTCCTAATTCTTTGTGGTAAGGGTTGATCCCAGTCCCTCTTGGGCCTACCATAAGTCTGATCGTTCCTATAGATCTGATTATTCCCATAGGGGTTATTGTAACGCCGTCTATTCCATGTTCTAGATGGTTCTGGAGCGTGCTCACGTTCTCTATATGTAGGTCCAGGATACCTCTGCCAGGGGCTCCTATTCACAGAGAAGCAATGGTTTATTTATTCAGAGAACACCGAACAGCAGTGAAAAGTTGCCGACGTGTCCTGCTGTTTGGTGGTTTCGTACGGCAGGTTTTTCAGGCGAAACCCATAGGCTTCAATGTTAAAAATATTTTCCTTTTTTTGTTTTCCCAATATCCAATTATTTACCAGTATTTTTTTTTTGTTTATTATTTTAATATGCAGTAAAAAGTCTCTTTATAGATTTTTTTTTAGGCTCTTCTAGGCATTTTTCAGATTTTTTTTTTTACTTTTTTTAAAGCGTTTTTTTCTTTTTTCTATATCAGACCTTTTTATTATAGGACCTTATATGTAAATTCCAGGCATTTTCATTCAGTAGTTTTTTTTTGCAAACAGCGTTTCAATATTGACACTTTCAATCATATTGTTTTACCCCAATTTTACCCCA
Organism: Leptobrachium leishanense; assembly: GCA_009667805.1. Taxonomy (NCBI): domain Eukaryota; kingdom Metazoa; phylum Chordata; class Amphibia; order Anura; family Megophryidae; genus Leptobrachium; species Leptobrachium leishanense. The sequence goes on from CM019067.1 coordinate 298,838,838, forward strand.
CATTTTTTTACCCCGTTCGTCAGCTTGTCGGCCTTTTCCGGCAGCTGGTCTGTGCTGTGTTGTCGGCTTTTTCCAATGTGTTCGGCTTGTTTTTTATGGCAGTTCCGGCAGGTTTTCGTTGGTTTTTCAGCAGGTGGTCGGCAGATTTGTGGCGGATTTTCCCTGCACTCTGGGGACCCTGCGGTGAACTTCGATTCCCTGAAATGCAGGGAAGTGCGGGGAACAAGAGAGCACCAAATTGTTGGCGACATTTCGGTGCTCTCTGAATAACCCCTTATGATTATTATATTTTACCTACCAAATAATTGATAATTGATAAATATTCTAATTTTTTAACTGTTAATAAGTCAGGTACATTGCTTAAAAGAGCATTTTCTCTCCTGATGCTCAAGCACTCAGAGTATCAAATATCCTTTCAATCCTCCCTCCTCATCTCTCATCCCCCAAACTGGGCAGTGGCACCCAGAGCCCTTTCCTCCAGCCTTCTCTCCTCCTACTCTTCTGTATGCGTATGAGAGACATCTGCTGAAGCTTGATTAACCCCTTCACTACCGAGATTGAGATGTCTCAGGCTTCAAAGGCACCATCTGGTGCTCGATATCAAGATATCTCGATCTGCAGCTCTGCAGCCCAAAAACAAATGAAATTCATTTGCTGCAAAAAAACTTTTGTTTGCTTTTAGGCTGCAGAAGGTACCCCCAAAGTTTTAACCCTGTGGGCATAATGCCGAAAGAGCTAAAGCTGTGTATAGTTGGAAAACTGAATGTCCTGACATCGGACACATTCAGCAGCTGAAACAGTTGCAGCTTGTGTTCCCTGCAGTGGCTGTAACTCAATTTGGCAGTAGATGGCTGGCACCACCTACTGGCAAAACATGTTAGTACAGTAAGAAATACACTGGGAATAAGCCCAAATATTTCTTACTGTATAATTAATTAAAAATGATACATGCTGCACATTGTTGTGGAATGTGTGTTATACATATACATGCTGCACATCGTTGTGGATTGTATGTTATACATATACATGCTGCACATTGCTGTGGATTGTGTGTTATACATATACATGCTGCACATTGTTGTGGATTGTGTGTTATGCATATACCTGCTGCACATTGTTGTGGATTGTGTTTTATACATGCTGCACATTGTTGTGGATTGTGTTATATGTATGCATGCTGCACATTGTTGTGGATTATGTGTTATGCATATACATGCTGCACATTGTTGTGGATTGTGTGTTATACATGCTGCACATTGTTGTGGATTGTGTTATACATATACATGCTGCACATTGTTGTGGATTGTGTGTTATGCATATACATGCTGCACATTTGTTATGGATTGTGGGTTCTGCTCAGACATGCTGCGGATTTATAGGATTCTATGAGTTTCTCACAAATTTCAATCCAGCAGAATATACAGAGGGACACTTGTATTTATTATTCAGGTTTTCTTTTTTTACTGTCAGTTTCTAATGGATTTATAACACAGTAGGTTGTGGTTGCAGCTCTGCAGTGTCTGACTGTAGTCTGCACTGTCATTAATCTACCAGTTTAAGGACTTCCTCTCCTGGCTTCCCTTGTCCAAGTAACTGACTGCACAGGGTAACTGGTTACAGGGCTCTTTCTCCAGGAGGCGGGGACACAGCTGGGAACATTGTTCAAACTTCCTGCAGCAGAAATAGCTCCAGACTTGGAGCAACAACTCCATCTCCATCCTGGTCTGCATCACTTATCTTCCCCCGCAGCTAGGCTGGGTGCACTTGGCAGGCCGCGTCTCCATGACAACGGCTTAGTCTTTGCGTCTTCCCACTGAAGTAACCACTTCCTGCAATGGAGCAGGGCTGCCCACACACTGCCTGCCGGGAGAGTTAGACGCTCGTCTAAGTCATATGACAATGAGGCAACCTTATGGCTCGCGTGCCAGCACAGAGGGCCCCACGTGCCAGGTGTGGCACGCGTGCCATAGGTTTGCCATCACTGCCCTAGGGTGACACCCTAAATAAAACAACATATTTTTTTCTTTTTACACAAAAATATTTTTCCAGGAAGGATACTCTCATTTTCAAATATGTCCTGGGTAGGCAAGGCCTAGGCTGGCTCTTTCCAGGGGCCGGCAAAAAAAAACACCACTAAAGGGGATATTCACACAGCACCGAAATGACGCAGACATTTCAGTGTTCTGTTGTGCCTCACATTTTGGGGTTTCAAATTTCCTCCGTGTATTCACCGCAGGGTCCCTGAAGTGCAGGGAATCAGCCACTGAATGCCACCGCAAACCCGTCGCCTGCTGTTTTCAAAAAAATTACTGAATGAAAATGTCTGTAATTAACATACAGTAGGGTCCAGAAATATTGGGACATCGACACAATTCTAACATCTTTGGCTCTATACACCACCACAATGGAGTTGGAATGAAACAAACACAATGTGCTTTAACTGCAGACTGTCAGCTTTAATTTGAGGGTATGTACATCCAACTCAGGTGAACGGTGTAGGACTTACAGCAGTTTGCAGATGTGCCTCCCACTTGTTAAGGGACCAAAGGTAATGGGACAGAATAATAATCATAAATCAAACTTTCCCTTCTTAATACTTGGTTGCAAATCCTTTACAGTCAATCAAAGCCTGGAACGCATAGACATCGCCAGACGCTGGGTTTCATCCCTGGTGATGCTCTGCTAGGCCTCTACTGCAACTGTCTTCAGTTCCTGCTTGCTCTTGGGTCATTTTCCCTTCAGTTTTGTCTTCAGCAAGTGAAATGCATGCTCAATGGGATTCAGGTCAGGTGACTGACTTGGCCATTGCATAACATTCAACTTCTGTCCCTTCAAAAACTCTTTGGTTGCTTTTGCAGTATGCTTTGGGTCATTGTCCATCTGCACTGTGAAGCGCCGTCCAATGAGTTCTGCAGCATTTGGCTGAATGTGAGCAGATAATGTTGCCCGAAACACTTCAGAACTCATCCTGCTGCTTTTGTCAGCAGTCACATCATCAATAAATACAAGAAAACCAGTTCCATTGGCAGCCATACATGCCCACGCCATGACACTACCACCACCATGCTTCACTGATGAGGTGGTATGCTTAGGATCATGAGCAGTTCCTTTCCTTCTCCATACTCTTCTCTTCCCATCACTCTGGTACAAGTTGATCTTGGTCTCATCTGTCCATAGGATCTTGTTCCAGAACTGTGAAGGCTTTGTTAGGTGTTGTTTGGCAAACTCTAATCTGGCCTTCCTGTTTTTGAGGCTCACCAATGGTTTACATAGTGTGGTGAACCCTCTGTATTCACTCTGGTGAAGTCTACTCTTGATTGTTGACTTTGACACACATACACCTACCTCCTGGAGAGTGTTCTTGATCTGGCCAACTGTTGTGAAGGTTGTTTTCTTCACCAGGGAAAGAATTCTTTGGTCATCCACCACAGTTGTTTTCCGTGGTCTCCTGGGTCTTTTGGTGTTGCTGAGCTCACCAGTGCGTTCCTTCCTTTTGAGAATGTTCCAAACAGTTGTTTTGGCCACGTCTAATGTTCTTGCTATCTCTCTGATGGGTTTGTTTTGTTTCTTCAGCCTAATGATGGCTTGCTTCACTGATCGTGACAGCTCTTTCGATCTCATCTTGAGAGTTGACAGCAACAGATTCCAAATGCAAATAGCACACTTGAAATGAACTCTGGGTCTTTTATCTGCACATTGTAATTGGGGTAATGAGGGAATATCACACACCTGGCCATGGAACAGCTGAGAAGTCAATTGTCCCATTACCTTTGGTCCCTTAACAAGTGGGAGGCACATCTGCAAACTGCTGTAAGTCCTACACCGTTCACCTGAGTTGGATGTACATACCCTCAAATTAAAGCTGACAGTCTGCAGATAAAGCACATTGTATTTGTTTCATTCCAACTCCATTGTGGTGGTGTATAGAGCCAAAGATGTTAGAATTGTGTCGATGTCCCAATATATCTGGACCTGACTGTATAAGGTCTTATGAATGATAATAAAAAGGTCTGTTATAGAAAAAAAGAAAGGCCGCTATTAATTTTTTTTTTATTTATTTGAAAAATGCCTGAAAGATACATAATAAAGAGCCTTTTTACTACAGATTAAAGGAATAAACGGTATATTAGGTATTGGATAAAACAGGAATATTTTTAACATTGAAACCTATGGTGTTCGCCTGAATTAACCTGCTGAATGAAACCACCGGACATCAGGACATTTCTCTGCTGTTCGGTGTCTCTGAACAGATTAACCATTACTTCTCTATGGGTTCTTTCACTGCCTTCGAACAGGCACCGTACTTGCTGGCAGTTCACCAAAATTTGTGTGTGAGCATATGAGAGAGCTCCACAGCAATTAAACTCACAGTAATGTGCACTGTGTATGAGCATTCAGTGTTATATGGGAGTACTGATTTATGAGTAAGAATAGTTAAAAAAAATCCTCTAAAACTCGGGGGGGTGACACCATAAGTTGCCGCACCGGGTGACACCAACCCTAGTGACGCCACTGCACTCACTCACACACACTGACCCTGACAGCCTCCCAACACTGACCCCCCACACACACTGACAAACATTTACACAACCCCTGTCTCCTCCCAAAAATACAAGCCCATATTCATACGTGTTTGCGTTGGCCATCATGGAAGAAACATATTGATATAAATCAAGTGCTATGAGGTTCGATAATATAGTCATGGTTAGACGCTTTGTCAGAGTAATCACTGGTGACTTTAATGATTGAATAAGATCATGTCTGAGCGCAGGCACTTATTATAAATCATTCATATTCAGCGCTCATTCACTAAGGTCCTCTTTGCCCTCAATATAAAACCTGAACTTGCAAACACGTTGTGAGACTGGAGAATGTCAGGATGCATTTAAAAATATCGAATAGCTTCCGGGCAAAACTCCAGCTCTTAAAATCTCACTTTTCCACTTAATTCTTTTCTACTGTCAAAGCACCTCTTTACTTTTGAAGCAGTAAGAATTGGATCCCGCCGGGTTATAATCCACTTTCAGTATAATGAAATGTCTCTCAGCTTAAAAAACTAGAATATTTAACTTGTATCATGGAAGTGGTCAATGCCGACCTATTGAAAGGCCTACAGCCAAAATATGAATAGTCCCCACAATTACCTGGAGAAGGAATGACTGAAAGCTGATGTAGTCACAGTGATCTTGTGTAGTACTGATATTTTCAGACTCCAGGGGCTCATAGTGTTTTCACAAAGTTATCACTTAGGGGGTTATTCAGGAAGATATCCCTCGTTATTCTCTCGTTCCCTGCACTTCAGGGAATCAAAGTTCCCCACCCTGCGGTGAATTCAGCATTCAACGCAGGGTCCCCGGAGTGCAGGGAAAGCCTGCTGCAAACTCGTCGCAATCCCACCAAACACCTGCCGAAAACCCGCCGGAACCGCCACAAAAAAAAACCGAACACGCCGGAAAAAGCCGCCGAACACAGCGCAGACCAGCCGCCGGAAACGCAGCCAGCAAGCTGACGAACGGGGTAAAAAAGAAACAAAACAATACGATTGAGGCTAGGGTCAGACGAACGCATTTTTCTCGTCGTCCGTGAAAAAGTGCGTTCGAACGAATAGATTGTGAGTTCCTACGGGAATAGGGCCCTCATCTCCTCCTGTACTGTTTGTCAAATGTTGTTCAATGTATTGTAACTCTGTCTATACTGTGCCTATTGTACAGCGCTGCGGAATATGCTGGCGCTTTATAAATAAAGAATAATAATAAAAAAAAAATTAAAAAATGGACGTATTTTTTCACGGAATACGCGATAGCGGTCATACGATGCGCATTTTCGTCCGTGATTTTGTACGGATCATCAATAAAACACTTTTTGCTTCTGTACGTTATGTTGGCCGGACATTAGCAGCGTCTGACGTCTCCTAATCACGCATACACGCCGCTAGCGGACGCAGCGCACTCTGTACGTCAGTACTAGCGGTATCACGTTCTCGAAAAAATGCGTTTGTTTGCCACTTGCGTTGCGCGGCCGCACTTTCGTGCGGCCGTACTTCGTATATTGCACGTCATTGGCCATCATTTGCTGCTACTACGGCCGTGATAAAGTGCGGCTGCACGCGCGTTCGCACTGCGTTAGTCTGACCCTAGCCTGAAAGTGTCAAAGTTGAAACGCTGCTTACAAACAACCTACTAAATGAAAATGCCTGGAATTTACATATAAGATCCCATGACTGATAATAAAAAGGTCAGTAACAGAAAAAAGAAACGCTTTAAAAAAAAATTAGAATATTCCCAAATATTTCTTATTGTAAGGTTAAGTAAAAATTATTTTTAAAAACCCAACTGGTTCCTGACTTGGTAGTGAAGGGTTCAAAAAGAAACAACATTTCATTTTGGCAATTTTTGAAGCAGGCTGTCGGACTATGCTAATAATGACATCACCCATATGATGCGACTCATTTTTTTCCCTGCAGAATGGATATAATTTACATATATCTATCACAAGACAAATCCAGAAATTCATTATTTTTGATTCATAATATCTGCTTAAAGATTTTATGACCTTCTCGACATCTTTGTCTAGGTTTTATAACTTAATACATATTAGACTATTTCCTTAATTTTATAAATTTCCTTATTTTGCTTTGTGTATAATTTTCCATGGCTTGTACAGCTGCTGATGTCACTTTCATGGGGGTACATATCTACATTTTCATGTAAATGTGTGAATTTTTGCGCGAAGCGTCAAACGTTAACGCGCGTAAATCAACGCTAGTATTACAATCCTCACGCATTTTTTCATCCGTCAAAAAATAACGCACGTAAAACGGATGCGCAAAAACGCGTGCAGAAATCAGTGTGTGGACTGTTTTTTCACGCAATTCAGCCAATCAGAATTAAGAACCACAATTGTCTCATGTTAAGTTTTTGCGCCTGTCAAAGTCAATCTGCGCATATATGCTGCATAAAAAAAAACACGCACAACTTCTCAAATTTATTGGTTTGTGTAAGTAGAATGTGTAACTATACTTTGCTGCGTATTTTTTTTTGGGCTGGTGTATTTGGTTTCGGCCAGGTTGATAGAATTTGCCATTAACACCAGCTTTTAGGAGTTGCTAAAATTATGCGCGCAAAGGCTGTGCGCTACAAACTGCACATAGATTGTAATACCATGCGCGTAGCAGCACACAAACGCATTTGCGCTCACAATGTTAATGTAGTCCTGTGTTTGATTTGGCTCTGAGGACTGCAGCTGTTATGCCTCTAGGGGGAGCCAGAGGACAATGTATGGGAACATACTTTATTGGACTCATGGACCACACCTCCCAGAATGCCCTTACAGGGAAAAGGAAGGACCCAAGCTAAAAGAAACAGGAAGTAAAAAGCATGCATGCAGCGTGGGCAGAACAAAGTGAGCAAAGAGAGTGAGCAGTCAGATAAGAGAGATTTTCCAGGATCTGTGCAAGCTGGAGCACAGAGAATCAGCAGCATCCAGTGCTGGAGAGTGTACCTTGGTCTGCTGTATATTGTGCTGGACTGTTCAGGAGGCAAGTGTGTTTGAAGAGGGGTCCTGTGTTAAGGAGGCCGCAGGCAGAGGGATTTGCTGGCGGCATTCGACTTCAGGCAGAGGAGATTCTGCATACTGCGTGGGGAAGAATTGATCCAGAGGCTGCAGATTGCTACAACGTTCAAGAGGCCTTCCTGGGACTGTGAGCAACTGAAGTTGTGCGGTAACGAGCATCTTTTCTCTCTGTCTCGCTGACAGCATTCTATCCATCTTTACACTAACTAAGAATCACACAGCTGCTGAGCGGATTTTACCCACAGCCTTTCCTGTACTGGCAGCTACGTTATGCTAAAAGGGCCCCATCTCTTATGTGCACCAACTGGTACCCATCATCGCTGTCATTAGGACGAAGATCAGGGTGGTTCCAGGTTGTTTGGGAGGGTCCTGGGCTGGGAGGTTAGAGAGCAGTTGGTGTGTCTAGTTAGCTACTGTATTACCTGAAATCCTTTTATGCTGCCACTTTCATTTCAATACAAGTTTATATTGTTTATTGTACCACTGTGTAGTTGTTATTATTAGGTTCCTGCCTGGGCAAACAGTCCATGCCATGGATGCCCAGACAAGTGGAGGCACTGCCAACACTATGTATCCTTATTCCCAAAATGCGGAAACTCAGGACCAACAGGTAAAGCAAAAAGGTGTAACCCAGCTGGAGGGTGCCAGCGGGGGCGGCCCCCAGCGGCAAAAGAGCGTTACATTAAGTATAGGACGCGCGCAGTAAAGTAGGCTCGCGCAGCGTTCGCGTAGGTTCACCCGCGGTAGACCCATGGGCGTCCGCAGACATTTTTCCAGGGGAGGGGCAAAATTTTAATGGCATCCATACTCTTCCCTTTTGACAATGTCATGAAGGGGACAGTCATAAAATAAAGCGTAGTAATACAGAGGCTGCGAAACATGATACAAGACTAGAAGAAGAATAAAGGTGTAAGTGTCTGATCTGAGTGTTGCATTTTCTAGGCCATCTCTGTATACACAAACCATGACCCTCCCACACATACTGGCACACACACCAGGCCCCTCTCCAAACATATACATACATACACGCAAACACACCAGCCCCATTCCTACACACATATAGGGATGAGCCGAACACCCCCGAGTTCGGTTCGCATTCGAACTCGAACTTTTCAAAAGTTCGAATTCGAACTCGAACTCAATACAAGTCAATGGGACTCAAAATTCGATTTTTAGAGTGCCCTCCAAGAGGGCATATATGCTAGATATTTGCCATAAAAGGTGTATGGACGTCATTCCCAGGTGACCCACCCGGCAATGCCGGGAGATCGCCTGGAAGGGGGGGGTCCGTTCGGATCCTTCTCCCTCCCGATCGGGAGGTCCCACAAAAGGGGAGAGTCTGGCCTTAACCCCTTAGGCACCGGGTCGCCTTGCGGCGTTGAAGTGCGGCCTAGCTCCACCCCCGGGTCCCCCATCACTGCCTGACGTCCTCACGCATAGCGTGATGACATCAGATAGCCGGGTAACCCCTAGCTGCCCGGAATCCCCTGGTGGAGATAGGGGGTTCATTTGAGGGTTCACAGAGATGCTGTGAGGTTGTGTATAGAGATGCTGTGAGGTTGTGTATAGAGATGCTGTGAGGCTGTGTATAGAGATGCTGATGGGGTTGTGTATAGAGATGCTGTGAGGCTGTGTATAGAGATGCTGATGGGTCTGTGTATAGAGATGCCTTGCGGCACCGAAGTGCGGCCTAGCTCCGGTGGGGGCCGCCATCTTGGATGGCGGCTCCACCCCCAGGTCCCACCTCACTGCCTGACGTCCTCCCGCATAGCGTGATGACGTCAGATAGCCGGGGAATCCCTAGCTGCCCGGAATCCCCTGGTGGAGATAGGGGGTTCATTTAAACCCGGATATCTCCAGAACCGTGGCAGCTAGGGGGTCATGGAGGGTGTCAATTGAAAGGCCTGAGCAATGATACCCAACATGACCAGATAAGGTATAAAGTAAAACAAAATAATAAAAAACGTATTTCTTTTTGGGTGTTATTTTTATTAATGCAGCAATATTGTTCACATTTCAATTATAATGTGAACAATGATGCTGCACTAATGATTTTTTTCTATGGGGTACGTTTGCTAAAAATCACGTAATTCCCGCCCCCAAAATGTAACAAGTCCCCATTTCTAATTTTTGTACAAGCGCACCCCATAGAAAACATAACCGCAAATGCTCATGTGCTAACATGTGAAAAAATAACACTTTACACACTGCAGATGATTAAAAATTCAATTTTTATTGCATTTTTTGTCATAATATACAGGCAGGACATGACGTATACATATAAAAATGATATATTATGAATCTGCGGAGTCTGCCGGAAAGAACGATATCTAATATGTCTGGGTCATTTAATAAAATGTGGCTTCAAATCGCGTTTAAACATGATGAGCGAAAGCGGTAAAAATGAGCTGAGCACACAGCAGTGAAATGCAGGGTTAAGGGGTTAAACAGCATATCAGAGGAACATTTAGTAGAGAAATGAACACTTCTCAGAAGCACAGGTGTTGTTTGATACATGTTCAGGAGACACCTCCAGACACCCTCAGTCTACAGACATTGTATCAAATTCATTAGACCAGACTAATTAAAAGCACATGTTATTTCCAAACACTAATTAACACCTGTTGTTTACGGCGTTTGAGAGCACATGTCATTTAGAGGTGAGAATCTTTGCACGTAGACATTATTTTTTAATTCAATATCTAATAAACCGTTGCTTATAATATTCTGCAGTAAAGAGTCTGTTTATTTCTAGATTTTTTTGTATTTTTCAAGCATTTTTTATACTTTTTTTTTTTAAAAAAATTCGAACTCGAACCGAACTCGACAAAAAGTTCGAAGTTCGCGAACTTTCGAACTGCCGAAGTTCGAATCGAACTCCGAACTGATCGAACCAAACAACTCATCCCTACACACATACATATATATATACAGACCCCCCTCCCTCCGTCTCTGTATACACAGAGCCAGCTCTGTATACACAGTGACAGAGCCGGCTCTGTATACAGATATACAATCTGTATCCCCCCTCTCTGCTTAGATTGTAAGCTCTTGGACAGAGTCCCCTCTCCTCTTAGATTGTAAGCTCTTGGACTGGGTCCCCTCTCCTCTTAGATTGTAAGCTCTGGAGCAGGGTTCCCTCTCCTCATAGATTGTAAGCTCTGGAGCAGGGTCCCCTCTTCTTTTAGATTGTAAGCTCTGGAGCAGGTTCCCCTCTTCTTTTAGATTGTAAGCTCTGGAGCAGGGTCCCCCTCCTCTTAGATTGTAAACTCATTCCCACCAGATTACTATTAATCATGGTGTTCCTCCTCCCCAGGCAGACAAACTAGACCTCAGACCAGGGGGCAACAAGCTTAATATAGATTTGACAATCACCTTTTTTTGCTGTGTCCAGCATTCCAATGGCTACAGCAGCAGCAGCAGCAGCCCCTGTCTATCAGCCCAGGCAGCGTCTCCCAGCGTCTAAAGTGAGTAGGAGCATGTGGTGGATTGGAGGCGGAGTGAGGAGGTGATATCGCAAGATCCACACAGACCACCCCCACACTGACCGGACCTCCTGTGCAGCCTGCTATAAGTAACAAACACTCGAGCAGGCTGCACACACAGCTGTCTGGGCAGAGCAGACAGGCAGCCCTGGTTCCAGGGGGGGGCGAGTGCCCCCCTTGCCCCATCCTGCGGATGCCCATGGGTAGACGTATATGCGCGTTTGTTGCGCTGACATTGTAATACGATGTTCAGTGCAAAGGGATTTGCCCCTCGCGTTAATGCGTTTTTTCGCACGCGTTAACGTATGCGTGAAGAATGTAATAGGGCCCAATATCTTTTACTTCTCTTACGTTTCTTTGACCATTTCTTTACTAAACGCCAGTGGTTTAATATTCCAGTTTCTGTAATAATAAACTAAGGGAGACTTGTTCATTTCTCAGTATGGCAGGTCACACCCACGATATTTAGTTATCCTAACTAGTAGCCATGCTTCTCTTTATTTCTTAGCCCTTCTATATACTTATATTTCTTCACTTTTTCATTTCTCAAAGCTCATATTTCTGATATATCCCAGATTATGTACAGTATTCAAATTGATGACTTCATGATTTCATTGACGTGTAGTGATACGATATTATTTATACTGGCTTTCTGCGATTACTGGAAAATATACTGAACAGACACATATTTTTATATATATACCTGTATACATTCAGATATCATAACAAGTCAACCAAACATAAAATTTATTTATATGTCAAAGTGTAATTGCTCTTCATATGCAAGCAGAATGCATATGCCATTCTGCCAGGAAATCTCTCTTGCACAGAGACCATACCAATGGACATTCCTTCTAGACATTCTCATTGTGATGCTCTTGGAAAGTACGCTAAAAAAAACTGAGATGTAATATTTTAGCATTTTTTTATCTATTCATTATTATTTTAATACAGGGATTCATATGGTTTTATTTGTTTTATTTCTATTGTATTTTGTGAATTTGTGGAAATTAAATATAATACCTATGTTATATGCACTGATATAGTTTTGCGATATCTTGCTAACAGGGTTATACAAAGAGAATCAAAAAGTCACTGCATGTTCGGTGACTTTCTGTTCTCTTCAATTCGGTGCGATTTGGCGATCCCATTTCGGCGACCCTGCGGTGTATTCAGCAAGCACCACAGGACCGTCGTAGTGCAGGGAAAAGCCGCCGCAAAGCCGACGAACACTCACCGCAAAACCCAGCGAAGGCACGCCGAAACCTGCAAAAACATCTGGATTAACATCTGGAGAAACCCAAGCAGCAGGAGCCGATCAGAGCAGCTGCCGGAAAAACCCGACACCGCAGATGAATGGAGTGAAAAAAAAACAGTACGCTTGAATGTTTGAAAAGTGAAACGCTGTTTGCAAAGAAACTACTGAACGAAAATGTCTGAAATTTACATATAAAATCCAATGAATGATAATAAAAAGAGCAGTTACAGAAAAACAAATTCGCAAACAAATCCTGAAAAATGCTTAAAAGATCCTAATAGAAAATCTAAAAATTTGGAAACTTTTTACTGCAGAATATTATAATAAACGGTTTATCAGATATTGAATTAAAACGGGAATATTTTTTAACATTGAAGCCTATGGGATTCGCCTGAATAAACCTGTCGAATTAAACCACCGAAAGGCAGGGCATTTCGGCAACTTTTCACAGCTGGTTTGTGTTCTCTGAATGGACGAAGCATTGTTTCTGTATGGGGGATTTCACTGCCCTCAAACAGGCACCGTATGTGCAGGCAATTCGCCAACATTTGGCAAACTGCTTGCTCTCTAAATAGCCGAATGGCCAGGAAAGGTAACCGTACCCTGAATTTCAGCATTCGGTTACCTTTCGCCAGCAATTCGGAGCTCTTTGAATAACCCTGTAAGTTTTTTTATGAGATCCACATAAGGGAGAAGTGATCTACTTGATATTAGCTGCATTTCTATATTGGAATTTTTAATGAGAATCTCTTATCTGATTGTGCGCAACAAGTGATTTATTGCCAGTGTGATCGCAATCTGATCATATATTCATGGTGATACTTTATTCATTAGTGACGTTACACATAATGTGCGTAACGCTGATCTCTTTTATCTCTGTTATGAGAAGCTTTTTGTTTTTTTTTGTTTGTTTTTAGTTTCAAAATTTTTTATTTTGGAAAAAAGTCAGCTTAACAAAATACTATAAAGAAATGAAGGGCCACGCAGGGCCAAGAAATGTCATCATAAAGAACACATCAATGTAGAGCAAATAAAGAAGTCTTCTAATGGCAGTCATATAACAGCAATAAACATCCCACCCATGATGGGTTCCCATCAATGCATAAGCAACGAATAACGAAAAAAGTCTGCGAAAGACGTCTATGTAAACAGGGGGGGGGTGAAAAAGGGGGTAAGGGGTATACCCCTGGTATATTCCTGCAAGTCCTGGGGACCGCGGGAGGCCAGGAGGAGAAATTGGCTCTTGGCCCGGGGACTCGGGGGGCCGATACAGGCACCAGGCTACGTCGGCGTACCCCAGTGTACCCCATGAATCGCCAAAAAATAAAGAAATAAATTGGGGAGAGAGAAAAAATAGAAAAATGAAGTGGGGGAGACAAAGTCAAATCGACGGTAATCGCAATCAGGGTAACGCAGTGAAGTAATGTGGAAATGGTCAGCAGAACAATAACAAAAATACATGAAAATAATTCTCATCCGGTATGGGAACATATATAAATATATATATATATATATATATATATATATATATATATATACATATATGAAAAAAAAAAGAAAAAGGGGGGCTGAAAAAATAATTGTCCACAGCAGGGAACTCACAGGTGAAGGAGATCAGATCATCATGAGGGAATCCGAGAGGGCTTCAGAGGGCGAACGGGGGTAAACTCAGCAGGTCAGGGCACGGTCAGGAAAAAAACAGTGGGTTATGAGAAGCTTTTTTTAATGATTAAAATTGGAAAGTGTAGAAAGGAAAGATAATTTATATTATACAACAACTCTAAATATTATGCATGGAATATAAATTTTGCAAATATTGCTTGAGCCGAGTTGATGGAAACTCAGTAAGAGTCTGTCAACATGAAGGGGTTATGATCTTGGAAAAATATTTGCGATTGTAACCGAAGCTCCCTCCATCTCTTTGCCCTCACCCTCATTGGCACCCCTGCCCACACTATACATGGCCTCTGTGCCTATTGGAAAAGTGAGGATGCAGTCCTCCTGCCAAAAGTCTGTGGACCAATGTGGCAGAGCCAATTCTCAAGGACAATAGCCATAAGTGGGCACCTAAAGGTTAAATGTATCGCTATCTGGAAACTGTTTTTATTTTAGGAGTTGATTTGTGATAGTAATATAATGTAGACTTATTGTTCTGGTTATCTGTGTAACTGTTTGACCCTAGAATGATTTGATGTTGTTTATTTGCTTATCTTGTCTAGAGTTTAAGTGATCAGGGTTCTCAGTCTCCAGAAGGAATTCAAATTGTATTCTGTTGATTGTTTCATTTTACCTCCCCCGCCCTGTTTCCCATATAACTGGGCCTCATTTCATATTAAAGGTCATTCTTCTTCCCTGCACTAAGTAATGTCTGGTATTTGGGGAGAGATACGTAGAATTATACAGCATTTCCACAAATAGTTCTGGCTAAGGGCTGTGAGAGAAGGAAAGCTGCTGCGGATCTGCTTGATTGGAGAGAAGGGACGGACACTGTAACAGATTCAGGTCTGGTCCTCAAGCCAGAGGCCTGTAAAGCCCAGCTGCTGTTACAGCGATCAATCATCTTCATGTTGTTAGTCAATGAAATCAGTGATATGGTTTTGCCAGAAGCCCAGCAGAATTAATTTTGAGTCCTTATTGACATATCTGAACATTACAAGTGACTTCAGCAATAATATGCAGTAATAACTTCAGAAAATTTTATTCTTATACCACTTGAAACTAGTTTCCATCATGATCCTTCTTATCAGTCAGGTAAAAACACAGGGTTATTCAAAGAGATCCGAATTGCTGGCGACAGGTAACCGAACGCTGTAATTCAGCGTACGGTTACCTTTCCTGGCCATTCGGTTATTCAGAGAGCAGGCAGTTTGCCAAATGTTGGCGAATTGCCTGCACATATGCTGCCTGTTCGGTGCCTGTTCGAAGGCAGTGAAATCCCCATAGAGAAGCAATGCTTCGTCTATTCAGAGAACACAAACCAACAGTGAAAAGTTGCCGAATTGCTTTGCCGTTCGGTTGTTTCATGCGGCAGATTTATTCAGGCGAATCCCATAGGCTTCAATGTTAAAAATATTCATGCTTTAATTCAATATCTAATAAACCGTTGATTATAATACTGCAGTAAAAAGTCTCTTTATTTATAGATTATTTTAAGATCTTTTAGGCATTTTTCAGGATTTTTTCTTTTTTTTTTAAAACGTTTTTTCTTTTTTCTGTAACAGCCCTATTTATTATCATTCATTGGATCTCATATGTAAATTTCAGACATTTTCGCTCAGTTGTTTCTTTGCAAATAGCGTTTCACTTTTCAAACATTCAAGCAAACTGGGTATTTTTTTCACTCCATTCATCTGCGGTGTCGGCTTTTTCCGGTGGCTGCTCTGCGTTGTGATGGGCGGCTGCTCTGGTTTCTCCAGCTTGTTCGGCAGGGTTAATCCAGATGTTTTGTGGGTTTAGCGAGTGTTCGGCGGGTTTTGCGGTGTGTGTTTGGTGGGTTTACGGCGAGTGTTCGACAGGTTTGCGGCGGCTTTTCCCTGCACTACGACGACCCTGTGGTGCTTGCTGAATACACCGCAGGGTTGCCGAAATGGGATCGCCGAATCGCCCCGAATTGAAGAGAAAGAAAAAGTCACCGAACGTGCGGTGACTTTTCGATTCTCTTTGAATAACCCTGATAGTGTTCACTTTCAATGTTTTTTTTTTAAGCAAATCACAAAATATATCTAGCTTTATATACAACAACTAGAACTATGTAGATATAAGTTTTGTAGTCTGACATCTCATTTGTAATAAATTCTCCAAGTTTCAATGTAGCGCGTTTATTTCTTCCAGGAGGATACTGATCACAAGTATTACTCGTCTAGAACATTTGGTCCATTGGATTCTGCCAGCAGGGATTTATGGGTGGACATCGATCAAATGGAAAAGGAAAAAGTAAAGATTCATGGAATTCTGTCAAACACGCATCGGCAAGCAGCAGTAAGTAATACTTAATAAACACAGTAAACTATCAATAAAAGATTAGATTTATCAACAGCTGCAATTTTGTAAATTTTGTACTAAAGCACAACTGTTGAGTGTTGCATTATGTAGACTGCTTGGGCTATAAAATAATTATCTGGAATGTGCTCAGATACTATTGTATTAGATTAGAAACTATTTTATTAAATTAAATCATAAGTAAAAGGGCTAAACATGCCCATGGGTTGCTGCATGGTATGTACTGTTGCCCTCTGATGAAAAGTCTGGTATATTATGCTTGTTCTCCTTTAGGTTCCTAAACATTTGGAGTTTGGAGGCACCTTATCTGATTCAAGCTAAGAGCACTAATGTTGCCTGTTTCTCTGTATATGCTGTCCTTTCATTCCACTGGTGCTCACCTTAACCTCCCTGGTGGTATTCCCGAGTGTGACTCGGGGTTAAATTTCACTACCGCGAACGGTAACCCCGAGTCACACTGGATGCATACTCATCTCCTCCTGGCTCCCTGGCTGTCCCCCACAGTGTGATCGCGGCGAGCTGCTTCCTGGTAAGACTCCCTGCGAGTCACACGATGCAGGGGGCGGGACCAGGCAGCAAACTTGGAAAAAAATTATAATACACTGTATAATCCAATGTGCAATGTTTATGAATGGCCACTAGGTGGCACTACAGGATAACAAACAGACCATATATCGTCTCACCCTTGTTTTCAGACAGATTTCTGTGTTTTTTGTTGTATTTTATTGAATATCATTTATTTGCATTATTTTGGATAATTATTTTTGGGATAATAAATTATTATGTCGTGTTTCAAACTTTATCGGACTCAGTGTATTTACTATTTTTTATTTATTTATAAAGGATTTTACCAGTAAGGACTCTTGATTGCACAGATTTCAGTGCGTGATTCCTAATTATTACAGGCTATGTACAAAAACACATTTCCTTTAAAAAAAAAATTGAGATGCTTTTAGACACGAAATTTTGAAAAAATTAGACCGCCAGGGAGGTTAATGAAATGTGTTGCACACACTTAAAGGATATATGTTTATTTTCACGTAATGGTAAAGGTACATTTTTAAAAAAATCAATAAATTTTAGAATTCACTAAATCAGGGATATCAAACTCATGGCCCTGCAGATGTTGATTCCTAGAATTCCTTCATTGCAATAGATAGCCAGGGAATCATGGGAGGTGTAATTCAGAAACATCTGGGGGACCAGAGTCTGACAGCACTGTACTAAATGACCCAGTATGACATGTTTCCGAACACCAAGTAAGTATGAAATGTCACTGCAGGATATATAGTAGCTTGCTCCATAAATTACTGTTGAAAGAATGTAGGTATCATGGAACCACATTTCCTATTTGGTTTTCCCCTATGCTTTTACTCAAAATGGATTAGTCCACTCTCCCTGTCTACCCCACATAGTTAGTTTGGCCCAGCCCCATTTCCTGTTTCAGCAAGCTGCATTTCCCTCAGTCCAACCATGGAGTCAGTGAGCAAGCATCTTCTCTATACTGGGTAATTGCATTCTGTTCTACCTTCCTCCCATTACAAGGCACACCAGAGAAACCCTCTTTACCCCCTTCCCCCATAGCAGAGCACACCAGAAAAGCTCTCTCTAGCCAAAAGGCACATTTTATTTGCTGTTCCTTTCCCATTAAAGTGAAGAAAATACAAAGGACTTTGTGTGCTTCCAAAAGAGGATGAGTTAAGCTTCAATCATATCCTGCATGTGACACATTCACATCTTGCATATGACCCTGAGGTTCCAGAATAGTACGAGGTTATTTAGTAACTACTGTTGTGGCGGCAAAGGTGACTTTTGTTACAGCTATGGTGAGCTTCAGCTATTGTGAGAGGCAAAATTCAGCAAGTGCAGGCCACGTTGTTGTAAGTAACGCCGAACAATGGTACCACTAGACATGTGGATTCGTTTTAGTACTAAAACGATTTAGTCCGAATTTTGGGATAATTTAGTTTTAGTATGACTCAAGAGAAACGAAACTGGTCAGTACAAGAAATGAAAGAAACTAAAATAAAATGCACTACATTTTAGTTTCAGTCCTTTTTGTTACATTACATTGAGTGAAGGAGACCAGCAATGAAGAGCGCAACATCCGAAGTTCTGCACCCTTCACATGCCAATGCAGTAGGATGTTCTATACAGAGAGGGGCATTAATTAATGCAGGAGGATGTTCTATACATTATACAAAGAAAGGTATAAATCGAGAAGGATGTTCTATACAGAGAGGGACATTAATTAATTCAGGAGGATGTTCTATATATTATACAGAGAGGGGTATTAAATAATGCAGGAGGATGTTCTAAACATTATACAGAGAGGAGCCTTTTTTTTAGCCCATTAAATCCAGTGATTGTGAGCGCTGAGCGGCTGCTTGTTACATTATCTCTCAGTACAATGTATCAGGCTCAGCTGTTACAGTAACTGATTGTAACAGCGCTAAGTAAAAAGTTTCAGTAAAACAAGGAAATAATATTGTTCTAACCTCTTATATATAAAAATATTATTTACTAGTTTTACTGAAACTGAGCGCTGTGATGAGCAGCAGTCCGTTACTGTTACAGCTTTGCCTGACACAGGGCAGTATTACAATGTTGTTGCTAACTTAACCAGAGCTGTTGTAAACTGAAAACCTCCATAGGCTATAATGGCTCTGTGAAGTTTACAACAGCTCTGGTTATGTTAGCACCAACTATGTAATATGGTCCACATTGTGCTGAGAGTGAGAGATACTGTAACAAGCAGCGATCTCAGCCCTCTGAGGAGCCACTACAATAGTAATTGTATCTGCTGGTTTTCGGATGAATGAAATTAGTTTTCATACTAAAGAACTGAAAACGAATTTCTTCAGCAACTAAATAAATTGCATTTTAGGACTAATCCATTAGTTCAAAACGAAATTTTGTGCTGTGCACATGTCTAGGTACCACCATTATTCTTCCGTAAAATGAGTAAAGCACGTCTAGTCTCCATTTAAAGTTGTTCTAACTGAATTTGCAACAGCATTGAATATACTGCATTTTAAAGTGTCGTTCTTCATTGAAGTCTGATAGACACAGCGTTGAAGTCAAATAAAAAAAAACATGCAAGACAGATTGAGCTGACACAACAGTGATGATTTCTACATTGAAGAACGTATGCAGAATCTACAGTGGAAACCCTACTGAAAATTATGCTGAGACTACACATTTTTAGGAATTATGGTGTATAGAGCACTGAAAACTGAGAACCGTGATTGCTGTTCCCCAAACTGTTGTTTCACCATACTCGATGCACTTTAGGTCCCAGAAATTTGCAGATCTAAATCAACCATTCTTGTGATAAAATACTGTCTAGTGAAAAATCCCTAGAGAGTTCTAAGGGGCTCCCTGTATCCTGTTATTTACAATTGTGTTGCAGCTACAGAAGTGTTCTGCTATCCAGAGAAATAGAATTCAACAATGGCGGGTGAAGTGGATACAAACAATGTTACCACTGTAATCCTTTAGTATAATGAGTAAAGTACAGCTATTCTCCATTTAGCGTTGTTGCAAACAATGGTGGACGATGGTGAATTTATTTTGGCAATTTCAAAGTCTGGACCTAAATTGAGCTTACAATAAAAGTCCTATACAAACAATGCAAGCCACACGTAACTGACACTGTGATGGAAAATTGCTGTGATATCTACATTTGGCAGAAACTGCAGTTGAAACCCCATTGAGAACTATGCTCAATAAGCTTGGCAGAAACTATGGTGGAGAGAACTGTGAAAACAATGGAGAATTTTGGTTGCAGCTCCCAAAATAGTGGTTTTACTGGATATACTTCCATTCGTCGTTGTACCCTGAAGTCAAAGATCTTTTCAAGGGAAAAACCGAGATCAGTGATTAACTCCTAAAGAGTTCTCTAAGGTGTTTCCTATAACCCAGATGATAGCAGGAAAGGGGAAATTTGCGAGTGCATAATTGCACCATCCCCATCCCTGTCTGCCCACTTTAGGCACTATCCTGTGCCTGTAGCTAAACCGGGGATGCTAAGGGGAAAAATTTGCACTCGCAAATTTCCCCTTAGCACTCCCATTTTACAAGTAGATTACCAGGCAGGCACTGAATCCAGCAGCCTGCCCCGTAATGGCCGCTAGCCTCCAGGATATTCGCGGCAGCGCTAACGCTCCGTCGTTAGTATCCCTGCTTGGAGTCCATAGGACTTCATGGAGGCTTCTGCTGCCAGGTCACATGACCGGCAGGATCTCGCCTCTTGCGAGATTCTGCAGGTCTGCAGAGTGATCGCGGAGGGAGACTAGGGACTTTTTCCCCAGTCTCACTCTGCTCCCGGTGGGCAGAAGTGGCGAATTGGGCAGCCGTTCTTGCCGCGGGATGAGAGGTGACTATCTGATTTTTTTGGTTGGGTTTTCAGCTGGTGTTAACTGACTCGGCAGAAGCGGAATTAGTTACCATCAGCATAGAGCTGGGGCTATCGTTTCCGTTAGCGGCAGCAGCTCGTAATTGGCGTTTGGACTTTGTGATCCTACCGCTAATTACTAATTGCATACATTTGCATTGCTTACTCTTTGCACTCCCCATGTTAAGCATTGGGAGAGCAAAGTGCAGTAAGCTCGTGCTAAAAATGGCTAATACTGATACGCTAACAGATTTTTTTTAACCAATCTGGCTGTAACTCCACAGCCATGGGAGCGCTAGCGTTAAGGAGGTGATAGGGCCCTTTGTGTCTTCAAAACCTGGGCTCTACCAAAGTACCCCGCTGCCATGAGTGCAACAATACTTAGAAACATATAAACATAGAAAAATGTCGGCAGATAAGAACCTTTCGGCCCATCTAGTCTGCCCAATTACATGGATACTTTACCTGGATTTATCTTTTGTTTAGGATAGCCTTATGCCTATCCCATGCTTGCTTAAATTCAATTACTGTTTTGGCCTCTACCACTTCTACTGGAAGGCTGTTCCATGTATCCACCACCCTCTCAGTAAAATAATGCTTCCTGATGTTACTTTTAAACCTTTGCCCCTCTAATCTAAGACTATGTCCTCTTGTTTTGCTATTTTGTTTCCTTTTAAATATACTCCCTTCCTCTACCTTGTGGATTCCCTTAGTTTCACATCATCGAATGCATTTTTCCTGACGTTTGTTTAACATTTCATTTTCAGAAAATACAAAAACATGTACAAAAGCCAATATGTCAACGATTTTAGATTTAACTTTATAAAAAAAATCTGTATCAATAATTAATAAATCATATCACAATTCACAATCTGTTTGCGTGACAGTAATGTCTGCTCTAATATGCATTGCCATTTAAAGCAAAGAAATATTTAATAACTTGCCATTTGAGATTAGATATCTTTCCCCCACGGCATGTCAACAAAAGGCTTTTAAAATGATATTATCACAGGTGCATCACTTATGAAAATTGTCTTTACTGAGCATGGAAATATCTCACAGAAATCTAACCTTAACATGCAAATATAAAGTGGATCGAAAGAAAAACAGAATATGGGTAGCCAAGCAACAATGCTAAGTTTGCAAGCGTACGTGAAGAGTAAGAATAAAGTCATGTAAAACTTCAAATCACAGAAATATATACGCTTAGTAATTACTCTTTTCGTCTTTTTCAACATGCTTTTCATTTTTTCTTCAAAACCTCAAACTTCTAAAACCAACCCACATTATTTACACAATAACAAAGTGATCAGATCAGTTTCAAACATGCTCTTGATTGGTAGGGAAGAATGGAAATTCAATTATTTTCATTTTACAATCATAATTAAAAGATTATGAGCCCAACCCAACACTTTGCACCGCAATCAATATCGGTTCCTGGAGTTCTTAGGACTCAATGGAGCTTAGTGCGTTCCAGTCGCGAGCTCTGCACGAGCTTGCATCCCCAGGATCTCACGGGAACCACGGATGAAACTATTTGTTCCCAGTTGCCCTATGCTCCCGGCAAGCAGAAGCAGCAGATCGCACTGCCCTCTCTACTGTGGGATGAGAGGTAAGTGTTAATTTGTTGCCTTTTTGGAGTGTGTTTGCAAAAGCAAAATCACTTAACCGCTTTTAGAAGAAGGTATTTCTTTGACAAATATTGGCTCAAGGATAGACGAACAAGCTACCTTGTAACAGCTCGTTCTGTTGATCCCAGGCGCAAATTATCGTCTCCTATACAAGGTATACAAAGGGTAGGAGACATTAATATACAGTAGTGAAGCGCAATGCTTGAGCCGCAAGCATAGTTTCGCTACGAGCAGACTAGCTATTGATGACGACAAGATAATTTCTGTAAACATTATTTATAAATAATGTCTTCGGAAGTTAGCATGTCGTCAACCTTGGAAGTTATTGTATCGTCAAACTTGGAATAGGACACTAGGTGTTTGCTGTTTTGTTAACTTCTGAATGTTTGTTTACCTATTTTATGTTGGGCCTCTAGATATTGTAATCTTAAAACACCTAATAATGCCATAGACATTCATCCATGAAAAGTAAGACTCAAGTTCTTTACTGAGATCAGCATATGCTTCCTTCCCGTTGTCTCTAGATGGGGATAATGAGTGAAGCACAAATACACAACTGGTAGTGCAGGACGCCATTTTTATTCGGTGTTTGACCATTACCACTGTGCACTAATCTCATCCTAAGTAAGGAATTTATACTGGCTTGTTTCCTTTTGACTAAGGCCGAGAAAGGTTAGACATCCATAGAGATTATTTGGGAAACAGAAAATTCTGGTAAAGCAAGAATAAAAGGTGAAAACCAAATGTTGATGGACTGGTGAAAAGTGTGTGGATGTTACAAAAATGGTACATAAGATGTTTTCATCCCTCCACTAGACATGAAAAAAATTGTATATCTACATTGGAGGAAAAAATATGGACTGTATGGTGGGGCGGTGGGGCAAATCTATGAAGTCCTCTCAAACTACCTCTTGCCCCTGAGCTTCTGTGCTGATATGTCTGTAATTGTATCCATGATTATTATTTATTTTTATTCTATTTATAAAGTTTTTTACCAGGAAGGATACATTGAGATTTCTCTCGTTTTCAAGTATGTTCTGGGTTCAAGAACATTCAATCTTTACAGTGGGGTACAGTTACAGTTACAGGCATTAATACAGCACCAGCATATTCCGTAGCGCTTTACAATGGAGGAGAACAAACAGGAGACGTTAATGATAAATGAGGAAAAGATAACCCTGCCCGCAGGATAACTGTCCAGGTAATACAGCACTTTAACCAAGTGCTCAACCAGGCACCCCGTGAGTTTATAATCTAAGAGAAGGGGGTTATGTGAAACAAATGGTAGCATATGATGATATGTTGGTCTCAGTTTTTATAATACAGCTCAACAAATGTGTCTTCTGGCCACCAAGGGCATAATAACCATTGTAACAGGGCTCCTCCTTTCTAGCCACGTCTTCTAGGACAACAAACAAAGCAACACTGAAAGTTCTTTTTTGGCAGATTTTATTTCCTCACCGGACAGCAACAGTGGTTCACGGCAACAATGATGTTCATGGCAAACATAAAACTTTGATCTCCTCCAGCTCTCTCTCTTTAACATCATGTATGATTAAGGCCATAGGGCCGAAACGACACGTTTGATTTAGAGGGGTCTGCTACAACCCCCTTCAATAAACTTCCACTGGCTATTCTTTCCGCTTGAGTACATGCCTTATCTTTTGCCATATGTATTTGGGATTGTGGCATCCCCTCTCGGTGGTGTACTCGTGGAGTGAAATGGCGGCAGGCTCCCACTTGCTTTGTATCGCGGCGCTTTTCTTTGACCTCCCTCACACATATCAGTTCCCCTTTTTTTAAGGCTCAGCAAACTGATTGATAAACCACACCTGTGATCCAGGGTGCTGGGATAATGGCCCACCCTTCACTCCGGTATCCCAACCCCAGGGACCCAGAATACCACTCCCAACATGCCCAGCTGCAGATATACATCATTTCCCTGGGGTTTTAGCTGAAGGAAGGGATGCAATTCAAAAGGTCTGGTCCCGCATACCTCCCATTTATGATCATGCTCTGCTTACTGTCACAACGTGTAAAAGAAATCTGATTCACTACATTGCAATCCAATGCTGATGAATACCATGCCAAACGGTATATACAACAACCCATCATCCGCCCCTACTGGATGATGGGTTGTTGTAAATACCATTTGGCATGGTATTCATCAGCATTGGATTGCAATGTAGTGAATCAGATTCCTTTTACATGGTGTGACAGTAAGCAGAGCATGATCATAAATGGGAGGTATGTGGGACTAGACCTTCTTGTACTCCTCACCCACCTTTTCCGTATTTATGTTTCAGTGTATTACGTTGTATGTCTTCTTTTTCAAACTACTGTTTAAATAAACGTTAATATGTAAAAATACATATATGGTTTATGTGTCATATATATATAAAGTTCAATTTTATATTTTTTTTCTCCTTATAATGATTCCAGCTGCAAATATAGGACATATTGGAGGAGCCGTTGAATACATAATGCAAGAACAATAAACCTGATCCCTGTTATACGCCGCATGTATTAGAACATAACATAAAGAACATCCATACCTCTTAAAGTATACTTTGCACTCTTTATAGTTACTGCTAATTGTACACATCACATTCCCATGGAAATAGTCAACTAAACAAGCTCCTCTTTTAATCCATCCTGCATTATTGCAGAATAAACAGCACTTTTACTCTGATACCAGAAATGTATTAACCTAAAGGATTAGATCATATAAACCCAATCCCTTTTGTGTCGCTAAAGCATTTTAAGCCCATTTCAGTTAATTGAATATTTTTCCACTATTCCGAGGAAATGGAGGAAATTATTCTATATTTTTTTATTAGTAAAAGCTTATAGTCACATTTATTGTGGATATTTTTGCTTTTCTGCAAGGAGTATTTCCCTAAAATGATTTTGTATCCTGAGTGCATATAACTAAACAGACCCTCTTAAAAAGGGGAAAGGGGGGGGAATATTAACCCCTCCTAACTTACCAACACTTTACCTCAGGTTTTACTTTTAACCAGGGGTCAAGCCCTAAAAAAAAAAAAAATTAAGTGTGGGAACTCGCCAAGATTTCCCAATTAGGAATTGTAATTGCGAACTTGACACAAATACAGACGTATAATAGGATATATTTACATGTGTATTGGCAAAAATATATGATAAATCCTATATATTTAATGTGATGTAACAGTAAAAGATATGATTGAACAGCCGAATACAAGCTTTATAGTGTGTGGGACCAATGAGAACTCAGTTACCCCTGCAAAAATAGTGGAGGAACTGCTTTCCTCCCCTCAAATTGGCCCCTGCTTTTAACCCTCTATAGTCCGAACAACTGATCCTTCAATTAATCACAGCAAAGCAAACACACTGAAAGCCATTGTTACACGCACTGGCATCCACAGCCCCTTACACTAGGGAGGGCACCCGTGGAACATTGATTATTTGAAAACTTATGTTTACATGATTTTTGCACAAAATGCAAATTTTTCATTAGAAATAAGAAGTTGTAATCAGAGATACAGTCAGTTTTATTTCTCTTTATCATAAACCAGATAAGGGACATCTAAAATGTCAATGCAGAAGGTAAAAGAGGACCTCTTCGCCCAACATTAGGGTGTGCCTGGGCACACCAGGCACACCCCCTGAGTACGCCTATTGTCACCATCTATTAATATCCCCCATAACTGAGTGAGGGTTAGTGGTGGAGTTATATTATATTAAATATGTATAAAGGGGGTTATTCAGAAAGATCCGAAATGTAACCACTGAAATTCAGCGAATGCGACATACATTTTGGGGCCATTCGGTTATTCAGAGAGCAGGCAACTCGCCAAATTTTGGCGAATTGCCTGCACGTACGGTGCCTTTTTGAGGGCAGTGAAATCTCCATAGAGAAGCAATGGTTAATCTATTCAGAGAACACCAAACAGCTGAGGAATGTCAGTGACATTCCCTGCTGTTCGGTGGTTTCATTCGTCGGCTTTATTCAGGAGCATCCCATAGGCTTCAATGTTAAAAAATATTCCAGTTTTAATTCAATATCTAATAAACTGTTTATCAGTTTATTCTGCAGTAAAAAGTCTCTTTATTTTTAGATCTTTTAGTCATTTTTTGGGATTTCAAGTGAGTTCACAATTGGGTAATAAATAAATGTAGTGGCGAAAGGTTGCTTATATCTGCAAAAAAGGAACAGAACAGACCAATTGCGCAATATCACACAGTAGAGAGTTGGTATGATGAATAACGTTTCACTCACAAGTGGGGAGCCTAATTAGACTCGTTGAAAATGCATATGGACCTTTATGGGGGCCCCTCCCACCTTCACGATTTGGTGTTGCTTGAGAATGGAGATAGTCCTGTTTGGCAGGTCCATATGCATTTTCGACGAGTCTAATTAGCCTCCCCACTTGTGAGTGAAACGTTATTCATCATACGTGTATGCAGCCGCCCCGCAAACACACCTTCAGAAACTTACTACATTGTATAACTCATTCTGTCGCTTTGTGCTACAATGTATATACATGACACACCATTGTGACATGTTAAAAGAACTAAACTGGCCATCACTGGACTCTAGACGCACCCTTCACCTTTCCAACCTGGTGTTTAAGAGCTTTTCTGGGAAGCTACCACCCTACCTGAATATGCTGCTTCCCCCGGCAGTTCCCTCATCCTATAACCTCAGATCCAGGACCAGCACCTTACTTGCAATACCGCAATACAAAAAGAAAATGGCTCGATCCTCATTTTCCTACAGAGCACCGCAAATATGGAATAACCTCCCGGACACCGTCAAATCTTCCCCCAGTCTAAAGTCACTCAAGACTTCCGTATTAACATACCTCAATACAAAATGCACCTGTAAACATGTAACATAATGACTTTATTTCCTCCGTATTTATTTTTCTGTTAATCTGTATATTTGGTCTTGTGTTAATTTCTTGCATTTTACTATTTTGTATTTCTGTAACCACTCAATGTTCTCGAACCCAGGACATACTTGAAAACGAGAGAAATCTCAATGTATCCTTCCTGGTAAAATCCTTTTATAAATAAAAAATAAATAAAATAAAATACCAACTCTCTACTGTGTGATATTGCGCAATTGGTCTGTTCTGTTCCTTTTTTGCGGATATAAACAACCTTTCGCCATTCCATTAATTTATTACCCAGTTGTGAACTCACTTGCACTCCCCAAATACAGAATTGTATTTCCCTTTTTATATGATTTTCTGGGTGAAGGATACACCTGGGGGTGAGCTGCACTTACTTTCTATCATTCACGTGTGTTATAATTTTAAGATTAACAGCAGCGCCGACATTTCACCATTATAGTGAACCATTGCATGTTTTTTTGGGATTTGTTTGCAAACGTTTTTTCTGTTTTTTTATCGTTTTTTTAATTGTTCTGTAACAGACCTTTTTATTATCATTCATTGGATCCTATGTGTAAATTCCAGACATTTTCGTTCAGTAGTTTTTCTGCAAACAGTGTTTCAAATTTCAAACTTTCAAGCGAACTGGTTTATTGTTTTTTTTCACCCCGTTCATCTGTGTGTTGGCTTTTTTCCGGCGGCTGCTCTACGCTGTGATCGGCGGCTGCTCGGATTTTTCCAGCTTGTTTGGCTTGGTTTTTGCGGCGGGTTCTCTGGGTTTTCGGTGAGTGTTCGGTGAGTGTTCAGCGGGTTTGCCGCGAGTATTCCCTGCACTACAGGGGCCCTGCAGTGCTTGCTGAATACACCGCTGGGTCGGCGAACTAGGAATCGCCGACTCGCCCCGAAGTGCAGGGAACGAAAGTCACTTTTCGGATCTCTCTGAATAACCCTGTAAGTGTAGATTTGGTAAACTGTGTTAGTCCAGATGTCATAATCACGAGTATAGCAGTGTGTAGTGACACCTTTTTTATTGGACTAACGTTACATTTAAAAGACAAGTTTTCGAGAGTGTAACCTCACTTCTTCAGGTCTTGACGCTATACTGAGTAAAATCATAGAATTGAACAATAAAGGGCCAAAAGGAAGGGGGGGTTGTGAATACTAATTGTGGAATAGTGGAATCCTATGGTCAAGAAAGGTAAACAAACAGAGTCTCAAATAAAAAACACAGAGACCCCGACAACATCAACCTAAGGATCACTCATAGTGTCCTGCAGAAAAACTATAAACAAATCCTCAAAAAGAAAAAACAAAACTTCATCACCAAAACCTTCAACAACTGGAAGAGGCTCTTCAGGAAAACTCTTTCTGGGAAACCTGGAATCAAATCGGCTCAGGATCCAAGAAAAACCACCTCCACATCCAAAATGGCAACATCTGGCTCAACTACTTCAAGAGCCTGTACAAAGACATTCCCAAAGAGGAGCTAACTGTGGAACAGGAACACATCATCAGAAGACTACATGAACTGGAGGAAAAAAATCAAGGATTTCAAAAACCCCTTACATACACCCATTACACCCCAAGAAGTAGCAGAAAAAAATTCAAGATCTGCGAAGTAAAAAAGCCAGCGGGATGGATGGAATTCTTCCAGAGATGATTAAACACGGCTCTCCACAAGTACACGCCACAATATGTAAAGTTTTCAACCTGGTCCTGAGCGTTGGATTCTACTCTCAAGTATGGAACCAAGGCCTCATAACACACATCCATAAGAGTGGAGACCAGTATGATCCAGCCAACTACAGAGGGATACGTGTCAGCAGCACGCTGGGAAAACTATTCAATTATTCAATAGCATCCTGAACAAAAGAATCCTCAGCTTCCTGACACACCATAACGTCTTCAACAGAAGCCAAGCGGGGTTCATGCCAAACCATCGCACTACAGATCACATCTACACCCTGCACAGTCTTATCAAGGACCATGTCCACAATACAAAACATGGGAAAATATTTGCCTGCTTTGTGGACTTTAAGAAGGCCTTTGACTCAGTGTGGCACCCAGACCTGTTCCTCAAACTACTGGAGAGTGGAATCGGAGGGAAAACCTATGACGTCAAGAGCTCATATAAGGAGAACTCCTGTAGCATAAAGGTGAATGGGAAGAGAACAGAGTACTTCCGGCAGGCTCGGGGAGTCAGACAAGGCTGCAGTTTAATTCCAACCCTCTTTAACATCTACATCAATGGACTGGCTGAAGCTCTAGAATCCTCCTCAGCACCAGGACTAACTCTACATGACACCGAGGTGAAGTTCCTGTTGTATGCAGATGACCTTCTATTACTGTCACCAACAGAGAGAGGTCTACAAGAAAGCCTGGAAGTGCTGGAAAAATACAGTGCGGCATGGGCACTACCCATCAACCAAAAGAAAACAATGGTCATGGTTTTACAAAGGAAGAACGCAAAAACCAAGAGTTCCTCTTTCACACTTAATGACTGCACTCTTGATGAAGCCAACAGCTATACATGCCTCGGCCTAGAAACAAACCGATCGGGAAGTTTCAAACCAGCCATAGAGGCCCTAAGAGACAAGGCGTGTAGAACCTTCTATGCCATCAGGAGGAACCTCTACAAACTAAAACCGCCCGTAAGCGTCTGGCTTAAAATCTTTGATAGCGTCATCACTCCAATCCTCCTTTATGGCAGTGAAGTATGGGGCCCCATCACCTACCCAGACCAACCAAAATGGGACACCAGCCCAACAGAAATATTCCATCTGGAATTCTGCAAGCACCTCCTCCAAGTACATCGGAGCACCTCTATCAATGCTTGCCGGGCCGAGCTGGGCAGACTCCCCTTACTTCTTGCAGTACAGAAGAGGACGCTATCCTACTGGGACCACCTAAACATCAGCAGCCTCAAATCATACCACCATAAAGCCCTACTGGCCAACAAGGACCACCCCAAACCATGTGGGCTGCAACAACTCATGTCCACCCTGATCATCCAAAGCCCCCATGAATGCAACCTGACAAAATATCAAATAAAGGCCCTAATTAATCATTCCAGGGAAAACTATATCAGAGAATGGAGACGTGATATAGCAAACTCCCAGAAACTCACCATTTACCAATCATTACAGAGGGAATACAAACTGGCCCCATACCTGGAGGTATTACAAGACCCCAAGGACAGACAAATGCTGAGCCGGTACAGACAGAGCACCAACAGCCTGGAAATCGAATCAGGATGGCATAGACAGACCTACGAGTCCAGGGAGAGTAGACTGTGCCAGCATTGTGACCAGGGGGCCCTGGAAGATGAGGTCTACTTCCTCCTACAGTGCCCCAAGTACTCAGCACTGAGGGACACTCACTTCCAGAGACTCTCTGCTCTCATCCCGGACTTCACCTCTATAGAAGAGATGAGGAAACTCTGCATCATACTGGGAGAACAGAAGCCGGCAGTGAAAATATCTGCCCAATACGTCACAGAATGTCACAGACTGAGAGGAACATGAGAGATCCCGGACTTATAAATCCCCAACACGGACTCGCCCCCATCCCCCTTCACATTATCCCTTACCCCTGATAATGTCCATGGACCTGCCCATTCCCCCCATATATGTCCCACTACCCCCCCTCCATCCCATATAACCTCCCCATATGCTTAGGCAATGCTAAAATGTATTTGGTCCTGCCAATAAAGCTTATTTGAATTGAATTGAGAGGACAGATCATAGGCCATAAAACCACACAGATAAGCATCTAAACATCACTTAGCTGTGTTGTTTTATGGGCCTATGATCTGTCCTTTCTGTTTGTTTACCTTTCTTGACCATAGGATTCTACTATTAGTATTTACGACACCCACCCCCCTTCAGCTTGGCTCTTTATTGTTCAATTCTATGATTTTGCTCAGTATAGCTTCTAGACCTGAGGAAGAGAGGAGACTCTCGCAAGCTTGAGTATTAAATGTAACATTAGTCCAATAAAAAGGTATCACTACTACTGCTATACTCTGCTGACTATGTAAAGTATATGTAAGAGAGATAGCTGGACAAAAGTCAAAGGAACCAAATCACAGCAAGAGCAAAATTCAGAGAAAACGGATTTCTATGATGTATACAAACCTTATCTCATAACTAAAGAACTAGTGAGCTTTGTGAAAGACAGACATGGAATCCATGATGGTATGTACAGGTTTCTTTTAATTTATTCTATTCATAGTATATTTTGACTGAAGGTTTAAAATATTGGGCAGCGCTTCAGGAACCGCCTGATTTACATGTGTCGGCTAATGATTTGTACATTCTTTGGAAAAATTAATCAGTGTCCAACATCTGCTGAATCAACAATACTGAATACGAGCATCTGGAAGAACACATGCTTCCTTCTGCTCTGATTTTAACTACTCGATAATTTCCAGACATATTTTTTTATATTTTATGCCATATCACAAATGACAGCCCTGTATAATATTTTATTTTACATAATTACATTTTTCACAAGCATAATCTAAGGAAAAATACAATCAATGGCAATATTTTCTAGAATTTCCCTGTATATCAGAGAATATCAGAGAATATATTATTTACTACAGGTTTTTGCACCACACAGCAAGTGTGCACCATAAAAAAAAGCACTGAATGTGCCATGACAATTAAACATTTTAGAGTCATTTTGTTATAGCTAGAAAAAGTAAAATTTTTGTAGACTCGTGCTGCCAGAATCAGTAATGTTGCCACATGTTTATTTCATTTAACCCCTTCACTACCAATGATTTTCCAAAAAACTTGTCAAGAACCAGTTTTAGTTATTATACAGTAGGCTGGGCGTTCACTAGCACCTTATCTGTGCGAGGGTACGATCTTCCGATGCCGTCTGAAGTCGTCCGACTAATCCTACAACATGCAGGTGAATCAGCCCTCATCCCCTGCATCCGACTTCCATTGGACGATTTCATGCGATTACAACAGATTAGCAATCCTTTCAATTATCATGGGATTTGGTCAGATGAAATCGGACGATCTGAAAAAGCTTGATTTGTATAGTTAAACTGCCATGCCGTGGCAGGGAAATTCATTGCGACGCCCATAAGATTCAATGTAAAAAATATTTTCTTTACTTTTTATTCAACCGTTTGTTTCTTTTAATCCGCAGCAAAAAGTCTTTACTTACTGATTTTTTTGAATTTTTTGTTGGTAATTTTCTGGATTTTTAGGCAAGATTTTGGGTCCCTTTTTTAAAAAAAATAAAAAATAGACGAGACTTTTTTTCTCTTGCGTCTTTTTTTTTTTTTCTTTGCGAGCCGGCTGCATTCAGCGTTGCTGTCCCTGGTGCTGACACCTATTTCAGCATCAGGGACAGGGGTTAGTTACCCCGCAGCATGGTGAGTTTTTTTTTCTTTTTTTCACTGCTTCAGCGGCGCTCGAGGGAGGCTGACCTTGGTCCCAAAACGCTGTTTGAGCACCAAAGACAGTTGTACATCAGCCAATCTGGGTCGTCCACAGACACTTCCAGTGAACGACTCTTACCGACCGATAGCATTGTCCGTAGTCGAGTGACCAAGTTGGTCGTCCGACTACAGTGCCAGTGGAGAGCCAGCCTTACTGTCATAACTGATTTGGCAGGCAGCTGTCACCATTATTTTAGAGGATCTAAGGGTAAGTAGTCAATGTAATAGAGCAGCAGGAAATGCTGGCAGAATGCTTGGTTGTGTAGGGAGAGGTATTAGCAGTAGGAAAAGGGAAGTGCTCATGCCACTGTACAGAGCACTGGTGAGACCTCACTTGGAGTACTGTGTGCAGTACTGGAGACTGTATCTCCAGAAGGATATAGACATCTTAGAGAGAGTTCAGAGAAGGGCTACTAAAATGGTGTACGGCTTGAAGGAGAAAAGTTACCAGGAAAGGCTTAATGATCTTAACATGTACAGCTTGGAAAAAAGACGAGACAGAGGAGATATGATAGAAACATTTAAATACGTAAAGGGAATCCACAAGGTAGAGGAAGGGAGTATATTTAAAAGGAAACAAAGTAGCAAAACAAGAGGACATAGTCTTAGATTAGAGGGGCAAAGGTTTAAAAGTAACATCAGGAAGCATTATTTTACTGAGAGGGTGGTGGATACATGGAACAGTCTTCCAGTTGAAGTGGTAGAGGCCAAAACAGTGATTGAATTTAAGCAGGCATGGGATAGGCATAAGGCTATCCTAAACAAAAGATAAATCCAGGTAAAGTATCCATGTAATTGGGCAGACTAGATGGGCCGAAAGGTTCTTATCTGCCGACATTTTTCTATGTTTCTATGTTTCTATCTACTGTTCAAAAGGAGTTACTTTAGATAGAACGGCAGATCTTTGCCCAAGGCATCGGCTGGGAAAAGCCTGATATAACAAGACATTCCCCAGCTGATTTTATACAGTTTTAGCACCATGGGCATTGTGCCCGCTTAGCCAAAGCTTTGGGGGCACCTTCAGGAGCCCAACAGCAAATAAATTAATTTGCAACAAATAAATGTTACTTGTGCCCTGCGAATCTGCAGATCGAGATAACTCGATATTGGGCAACTGATGGTGCTTATAATACAGTATTATCAGCAGTCTGAATAATTTACAAAAATCGGTAGTAATATTTTTACAGGTCAACTGCCTCCTAGAGAGTGCACAGTGTTTTTTAAATCTTTTTATCTGTATTTGAATCCATACATTGTTGTAAATGCCCTTTACGATTCCTTACAAATTATTAAAAAAAGAAACACCTGCTTTCATTTTATGATGTTTCCAAAAAGGCAACAAGCTTTAAAAAAAATGACATTATGCAAGATTCATGAATTTGCTTTTTCTCAGACTTAAAGGTTAAACTATTTTGAAGAATGAGAAGAAAAAAAACTAAGCATTTTCTATACCAGAATTTCTCTTTCAATTATGTTGGCTGAATTGTTTCCAAGGTAACACCTTCAAACTGAATGATATTTGAAGCAAAACTGAAAAGGTGTTTGGAGAAAAGCACGAGATATAATGAATAAATCACATTTTGACATCAAACTTTAATTTTTTTTCTTAGTCCTCTACAAAAATAATAAAGTTTTTTTCCTCTCCGTTGTATCTTGCAGAGAGTGAACCTGTCATTTGATTTCCCATTCTATGGACATTTTCTACGTGAAATTACAGTGGCAACTGGAGGTAAGTACAAGTTCCCTTCTATACGCTTTAATCATAAATAACTCTTGCAGCCGAAGAAGAAGAAGAAAAAAAGTGTGTTTAGAAAATACATTTCCAGTTGAAGCCCTTGGAGAATAATTCTCATGCTATGTAATAATAAAATGATTGGATGATCTTAAGCAGAAAATTAATTCTTCATGGTTTTCCACCTATAGCAATATTTCCCTTGTCTCGGAATTCTGACCGTTTCCCAGGGAGTTTGCTTTTTAAACAATCTGTGACAAAACGACAATTTAGAGAAATGAGTCGCTTCATTTGAAAATTCTCTCTAGGATTATGTCTGGTTTCAAACATTGGTTATGTTCAAACAATCATCTAGGGCAATGATGGGGAGCCTTGGCACCACAGATGTTTCTGAACTACATGTCCCATGATGCTCAGTCTTAAAACTAGTAGAGCATCATGGGACATGCAGCTCAGAAACGTCTGGGGCCCTAACGCTAGCGTGAGCGTTAGCGTAAAAGAGGTGATGGCATCCTGGTTTTAGCGAGTGCAACGTGATAGTGCCCATTGAATGCCAAGGTTCGCCATCACTGATCTAGGGTCATCACTATACACAGCTATGTGCAGTTCCTTAGGATATCAAAACAGGCCTGTACGTTGCACACAGCAGTAACTGGAGATACTCTTACAACTCTTCTTATTTTGATCATTAACCCCTTCACTACCAAGATCGAGATAACTCGGGTCTTCACAGGCACCATCAGGTCCCGATATTGAGTTCTCGATCTGCAGCTGTGAAGGACAAATGCAAATGAAGCTTGTTTGCTGCAAACAAATTTCCTTTGGTTTTGAGCTGCAGAAGGTGACCCCAAAGTTTTAGCCCTGTGGGTATAATGCCCGAGGTGCTAAAACTGTCTAGAGTCGGCTGATTGAATGTCCTTATCGGGCTCTCAGCAGCCGATGCAGGGAACCACGATCTGCAGCTCTAACTGCAGTTACTCCATTTGGCCAGTAGAAGGCGTCATCTGCCTGCAAATAGGTTATTACAGTAACGAATTTCCAATTATTTCTTGCTGTATAATTAATTAAAATTATTTTTTAAAAAAACAAACTATTTTTCCTGACAATGTTTTTTTGGAAAATCACTGGGTAGTGAAAATGTTAAGAAAAAATGAGATAGCACAGAATATATAAATAATGCAGTGACAAACTATAAAACTAAGCAATTTCTGCATTCGTGGCAGCATTTCAAACAGACACGTACTCCATTTAATGACGTAATGTGCATTCGGCACATTGGCCCTTGGGGCTGGGTAAGTGGGTACCCTACTGCAGCAGCCATGTTTGAGTCTTGCCAAGTTACATGGTTTCCTCTTGTGTCACACAGTTTTCCCTTAGTCCTCCCGATCACTGGATAGCCCTAGTTTTCAGGAAGACTAGGCGAAAATACAACAAGCACCTATTTAAAGGCACATGTGGTGCTTAAATCGTTAAAATCACAGCTTTTGAAGACCATACATGAGTGCTAATTGAGCAGTTGAGATTGAGCAGCCCTGATAGGCTGCTAGGCCAGACAGATGTGCCATACTTGTGTTTCAGGGTGACATTCTCCTTTGGGGGCGTATCCATCAATGATGGCACAAATGGCATCACGGCCATGCCACCTCTCTGGTCACACCCTCATCCTCCCAATCTCAGACCTACCAAAGATGTCAGGTCTTATCTTATCACTGTCTCGACTGACTGTTCTGCTCGAAGGCAATATAAACCTGCAGAGTTTCCTGTACCTTGCCCTGTCATGGTCTTTATTGAACAGTGCCCACTTATATTTCTTGTCCTGATTTTTACACCTTTGGTTTGTTTTTTACCTTGTTGCTTTATTCCTGTCCTGACCTTGGCTTGGCTGACATGTTGCTCTGGTTTACTGCACACTGCCATTTCTCCTCGCTTTGCCTCCGACTGGTCTAGAATTCTGGCTAGTCGTTCACTTTAATTTACCAGTTAGTTGAACCTGTTAACCCAGCCATTATAAGGACCAGTAAGTGTAGCCAGCTGGTTAGCTTCTGTGCAGTAGGATCTTACCTCTTGTACCTGCCATAACAACCACACACTGAAAACTGATTTCTTTCCCCCTGGTAGTCAATAGGGATGTGCATGGCTGAAAAATTAGTTTCATTTCGTTTCGTTTCGTTACGTTTTTAAATAATTTCGTTTTCGGAATTTCGGAACTAATTTCGTTTCGTATTTCGTTTAGTTTAGTTTTGTTTTTGTATCGATTTCGCATCGATTCGAATTTCATATATCAATTCGACAGTTTATCAATTCGAATTTTGGATCACTAAATAAAACCCCAATTAATCAAATTTTGCTGTTAAAAGAAAAGCTACGGTTAAATTTTAAGCTGTGTCACAGATTTAGTATTTGAGTTTAATTAAAGAGTGAAACAAAATTAATTTGTTTCATAAAGTCCTTTGCTGACTATTACTTGTATTTTAAGTTAAGATCAATTCGATAGTTCATTTCAAATTCGATAGTTGATATCAATTATTCAAATTTTTCTTTTATGATGATGACACAGTGTAAAACGAAATAAATTCGTTATATATTGTTTCATTTCGGTTTGAATACGTATCGTATCGATTCATTATTCGGAAATACTTCCGAACTACGAATTATCAAATTTCGTTACAAATTCCTGAATTTTTCCAAAACGAATGCACATCTCTAGTAGTCAAGTCACTTATTAGTCACGTGAGATAAGGGACGCGTAAATTAACGCGCACATCCATCTCTGTGATGCCTGAGTTGCTTCCTTGTTTCCACACTGAGCCTAGTGTATGCGCTGAAAATCTTGCATGTTGTCAGTGAATTCTGAAACGTCGTTACACAGTATCTGTTTAATTTCTTATTGTCAATATATCCGCTATGCATTATCTATATTATACATTTAAATCTGGAATATGTTCCAACTTGGTGTGTCCTTCAAATATGCTAGTTACCCAATCAATGCATTAAATATGTATTATTATTATTTTGTGTTTTTTTTATTAGTAGTAGTATAATTACTTGCAAGAGAAATGCAAAAAAATCTAAATGCTTGTTGAATTAAAAGGTCAGGAAAGTAAGTCTTCATTTAAATAATGATTGGTATTCAACAATAGATTTGTTTGAGTCATGAATTTTTAAAGCAATTAAAGTGTATTGGATGGAAAAACAATGAAAACCATTTTATTTCCACAGTACTGATTATCCCAGCGTATTTGAAGAACGATGTTTGGAATATACAAATGTTCAAGCATAAGCATTAGAAATTCTCTATATCTCATGTAGTGAAAGACCGGGAAAGGTAGATTTATTCCTAGCCTCCAAGGAGCTATATATTTAGCAGACGTCAGAACAACTGAGCAGAAATTATTCAGTATTGAATATTAAAAATAAAATACGGAATTTTTTAAATGTGTTGTATTTTTGCAATCAACCGCCACAGCCATGCGTCTTATTGTTTAAAAAGTGAGTTTTGAAACTTTATTTAATTTGCAATTGGTATCAGGAAATAAGAGGTGTGCACAGCCAAAAAATTTATTTTGTTTCATTTCGTTTCGGACATAAAAACAAAATACGTCCGAAACGGAATTCTTTTAGGTGCCGTTTCGTTTTTGGAATTTTTTGGATCAATTCGGATTGATTCAGTTAAATTCGGATAGCTAAAAAATGAATAAATCCTACTCATTAATGTTAGATTAGCATTAGAAATGAGGGTTAAAAGCTAGGGTCACATTACTGTTTCTCCGCACTTTGGTGATCTGCACATAGAGAATCATTCATTCAGCGGTTCTCTATGGGACAATTTCGCTGCCACCTAAATGTGCCAAACTGCACCGTACTTCGCTGTTAGTTGGCCTGTGGTCCTGAATCTATTGAATCAGCACCACAGACAGCGAATCAGCAACAAAGACAGGGAAGATCAGTGCAGTTCATCAAATTTCGGCAGCAGCAAAATTATCCCATAGAGAACCATTGAATGAATGATTTCCTTGTACAAATGCACGCTGATTGGCCAAGCACTGTTAACCTTAAGCCAAGTAATGTAGTGATTGGTCCTGGTTACTGTCATGCATTCCACCTCAGTGAAATGTCATAACGAATCGATTTGTTTTAATGAATTGAAACTAATCGATTCATTATATATTGTTTTGTTTAATTTCCATTGAGATACGTACAAAATTGATTTGTACTTCCGAAATACGAATTGACGCAATTTCGGACAAATTTATGTATTTATTTATTGGCAAAGTATTTTACCAGGAAGGATACATTGAGATTTCTCTTGTTTTCAAATATGTCCTGGGTTCAAGAACGTTGAATTGTTACAGTCGTTACAGAAATACAAAGTAATAAAATGCGAGATATTAAAAACTAAACACAAATATACAGATTAACACAGAAAATAAATATGTAGGAAATATATTCACTATGTTAAATGTTTACAGGTGCATTCTGTATATAGTCACTGTGTTACATGTTTACAGGCGCATTCTGTATATAGTCACTGTGTTACATGTTTACAGGCGCATTCTGTATATAGTCACTGTGTTACATGTTTACAGGTGCATTCTGTATATTGTCACTGTGTTACATGTTTACAGGCGCATTCTGTATATAGTCACTGTGTTACATGTTTACAGGTGCATTCTGTACATAGTCACTGTGTTACATGTTTACAGGCGCATTCTGTATATAGTCACTATGTTACATGTTTACAGGTGCATTCTGTATATAGTCACTGTGTTACATGTTTACAGGTGCATTCTGTATATAGTCACTGTGTTACATGTTTACAGGTGCATTCTGTATATAGTCACTGTGTTACATGTTTACAGGTGCATTCTGTATCGAGGTATATTAATAGAGATCTATTGCAACTCGTTACGAATCAGAACACACACCTCTACGGGAAATACGACTTGAACCAATTTAAATGTTAGGGGTTTAATATACTGGATAAGAGGTGGGAAATTTTTTGACCAAATTGCATAATACAAAATGTATCAACATGGATTATCGATACATAATACAACATAGTAATCTAATAAAACTGCTTTAACTTGTATTTTAAAGATACTGTACATCAGAGAGAAGGGAGTCGGGAATGTGTAAGTGCAGAAAATGCAATATATCCTAGACAATGGAGTGAAACTGCTACAAACTAGCTTCTGAGAGCTTCATCCCTATCCACACGGAATACAGACTGAGATGTTAAACCCGTTCGACAAAAAAATCTGGATTTTTAGCCGAACTCGATTAAATTGCCATGGATAAAAATAGAGTTTGACCTAGCAAAGTGGAGGAATAGTTACTTTACACCTACAAGTAATTTGTATTTGTCTGTTTTTCTCTATACGGGATTCTATGTTTGCATTTCTATTACATTTAGGGGAAACAGGCTTGTTTCAAGTCGCTAGATTTCAGTCATTTACTGTGTAAAGTTCATTCAGTATTGATCTGTAGAGAATGCGGATTAGCCGTTCCTCAGAAAACGAAATTATCACGTTAATAAATCGACTACAGAGAAAATGCCCTTATCTGTGTCATGATCCTCTTACCTCCGCTTATCTGCAATGTACTGCACGGCAACAGGATCAGGGAATAACGGCTTCCTTTAGTCAGCTTTGATTGACAGTGCTTCTGCAACTTCCATACGCCATACAAAAATGTGAATTGCTTTAATTTCTATTAAAATTAAACAATGTCTTATAAATCAAATATTAATGTCTTCTTTTATAAAGAGCGGTGCTTTGCTTTCTACAGTTCATAGCTGCACTTCTAGTGGATATCTGTGAAAAATACTAACAGGGTTATTCAGAGAGGTCCGAAATGTCGCCGAAATGTAACCGGACACTGAATTCAGCGTACAGTGACATTTCGGGGCCATTCGGTTATTCAGAGAGCAGGCAGCTTGCCAAACTTTGGTGAACTGCCAGCAAGTACAGTGCTGTTCGAGGGCAGTGAAATTCCCCATAGAGAAGCAATGGTTAATCTATTCAGAGACACCGAACAGCAGGGAAAAGTTGCAGAAATGCCCTGCTGTTCGGTGGTTTCATTCGGCAGGTTTATTCAGGCGAACCCCATAGGCTTCAATGTTAAAAAATATTCCCGTTTTAATCCAATATATAATAAACTGTTTATTACTTTATTCTTCAGTAAAAAGTCTCTTATAGATTTTTTTAGGATCTTTTAGGCATTTTTTATTTTTTTTTGTCAAAATTTTTTTTCCGTTTCTTTTTTTAAAAGCGATTTTTCTTTAACCGACCTTTTTATTATCATTCATAGGATTTAGATGTTAATTCCAGACAGTTTTGTTCAGTATTTTTTTGGAAACAGAGTTTCAACTTTGAAACTTTCAGGCGTACTGTTTTTTTTTTACACCGTTCGGCAGCTTGACGGCTTTTTCCGGCTACTGTTGTGAGTTTTGATTGGCTACTCGTCGGCTTTGGGTTTTCAGTGTTCGGTGAGTGTTCGTCGGGTTTGCGGCGACTTTTCCCTGCACTACAGGGACCCTGCGGTGAATGCTGAATTCTCCGCAGGGTGGCGAACTGTGATTCCCCGAAATGCAGGTTAGCGCAGGGAAAAGAGGGCACCGAAATGTCTGTGACATTTGCGTGCTCTCTGAATAACCCTGATAGGATTTGAGAAATTAAATGTACATGTATAGCAAAAAAGCAAAAGTATAGGGACACCAACTATCCCCTGTAAGGGGTAAAAACAATAAAGGAAAGAGAAGGCAGAAATTGTATAATGGTTTTATGATTATGCCATTTCTATCCTCCTCTTTTTTTTATGCTCAATTGACAAACAGATTAAACCAGAGTCCAAAACCATGTTATCATTATATATAAAAATATTTAAAGGGACACAACCACTTACATAAGCTGTAACTAGATTACTTATGATTTACAAATATAAAACAATATAAAAACACACGCTGTTGTTTTTTTTTCGTTTGAATGTAAAAAGGAAAATAAAATGAGGTATTGATTTGTTGCTTCCATTTCATGTATTTTTCCCATGATGCAACATTTATCAAAAGCTTTGCTTTGTGGCTCTTGTTTATTCAATTATACATTATTTAGCAGAATGTTTAGATAAGGTGACAGGAAACTATTGTTCTAAAGGCTATCTGAGATAAGAGATGGCAGCTGAAGGAGATAAGACAGGGAACTTAAAAGACTTCTAAACTACCCCCCCAGTGATCCTTTGAATACATCCCACACAATACAATGATTTGAGCCAGTGATCGACCAATAGACTCCATTCTGTGGCCATTGTCACAAACTGAGGACCAAGGAATGTAAAGATATTGGGCTATATTACAATCTAGATGCTGAAACAGGGATGCTTCATTAACTATTTTCCTCCAGTATGTACATACAAGCTATCGTTGCACATATATTGCATTTTAATATTCCCCCAAATGAGTCTCAGGTTCCCCAAGTCTCGTGCAGCTCAACCTCCCAATAAAAAAAAATAAACCCTTACCTCCCCCCCCACTATAGTGATAGTTTTGTAGGCCCAGTAATCTATTGATCTGGTAAAAGAAAAAAAAAAAGACACTACCCAACTGACAGCTTCTTTTCCCGCCCCCAGGACTGGCAAAATGTGTGCCCATGGAGGGCCCTGTGCAGAATGCCTCTCTAGGCAGGGAAGCCCTTTACGAGGCTTTTCAGCCGACCAGATCTACCTGTTCCTCCTGATATTCTGTTACTATCCAGAACAGGCAAAGCAACCAATCAGATGGCGGAGATGGTTGCATAGGTGAAATGCCCCTACAGGTGTCATGTCAGACAAGGACTTTGCAACACCCTTATTTATTTATTTTTACAGTGCCGGTTGGATAGTAAGTGCTTGCCAGCCACCACTAATTAACCCCTTCTGCTTCTTATTTGTGGCATAAAGGAAAAAAAAAATGAAACAAAACAATTTGGACGAAACAAATTTTTTTGTCCCTCGCATCTCCCCCGCGGCTGGTGCATGAGCTTACAATCGAAGTGGTTCCATGAGTTTACAATCTATCTCATGATCTTACAATCTAAGGGGTCCCATGATCTTACAATCTATCCCATGAGTTTACAATCTAAGGGCTCCCATAAGCTTACAATCTAAGGGGTCTCATGAGCTTACAATCTAAGTGGTCCCATGAGTTTACAATCTATCTCATGATCTTACAATCTAAGGGGTCCCATGATCTTACAATCTATCCCATGAGTTTACAATCTAAGGGCTCCCATAAGCTTACAATCTAAGGGGTCTCATGAGCTTACAATCGAAGTGGTTCCATGAGTTTACAATCTATCTCATGATCTTACAATCTAAGGGGTCCCATGATCTTACAATCTAAGGGGTCCCATGATTTTACAATCTAAGGGGTCTCATGAGCTTACAATCTAAGTGGTCCCATGAGTTTACAATCTATCTCATGATCTTACAATCTAAGGGGTCCCATGATCTTACAATCTATCCCATGAGTTTACAATCTAAGGGCTCCCATAAGCTTACAATCTAAGGGGTCTCATGAGCTTACAATCTAAGTGGTCCCATGAGTTTACAATCTATCTCATGATCTTACAATCTAAGGGGTCCCATGATTTTACAATCTATCCCATGAGCATACAATCTAAGGGGTCCCATGAGTTTACAATCTAAGGGGTCCCATGAGCTTACAATATAAGGGGTCCTGGCCCCATGAGTTTACAATCGAAGAGGGGTCCTGTTCCCGTGAGCGTACAATCTAAGTGGTTCTGTTCCCGTGAGTTTACAATCTAAGAGGGGTCCTGTTCCCGTGAGTTTACAATCTAAGAGGGGTCCTGTTCCCGTGAGCTTACAATCTAAGAGGGTCCTGTTCCTGTGAGTTTACAATCTAAGAGGGAAGAGGAACCTGCTCTAATATATAAATGCCTTTGTAATGCGCCTTCAGCTGCGCGCACCCATCACAGCTGCTCACTTGGCCCTCCTGTTGCGGATGGGATGGCGCCAGACGCGTTACAAACACATTTATATATGGAGATACTCTTGGATAGGACATTGGAAAAACAAATATGTCGACATGAATTCTGAGCTGGCGACAACACTAGACTGCCCTCCGGGCAGGCTTAACAACTAGTAATGTTAATAAATTGTAAAAACACTTTAAACCAATGTAGAGGAGCTGGAAAGGAGTAAAAAGAAAATCTAGCAAATACTAATGGAGAGTTGAGTTCTGTATCTAAAAAATAAAAGAGTCTGAATCTGCTATGGTGAAAGATAAATATTTCAGCAGCGCAATAACAGAGAATTTGGAATATTGCTTAATTATTGAATAAACGCCTACAGTGACTGTTCATAGCAAGGAAGATCTATAATTAAAGCTGCATAATATAGAAATTAAAATGATGTGAATGACTCCAAACAAGAGGCAGATTAACAATGCAAAATAGTGATAGAAAAGTTAATTTTAAAAAAACTAAATTAATCAAGACTAATGGAGTTATTCAGAGGGCACCGACATTTCAGTGCTCTCTCGTTCCCCGCACTTCGGGGAATCATATTCCCGACAGTGTGGAGAATTCAGCATTCACCGCAGGGTCCCCGAAGTGCAGGGAAAATCCACCGACTGCATCCGTAAAACCGCCATATCGAGCGGA
The DNA here is from genome assembly GCA_009667805.1 of Leptobrachium leishanense. Lineage (NCBI taxonomy): Eukaryota > Metazoa > Chordata > Amphibia > Anura > Megophryidae > Leptobrachium > Leptobrachium leishanense. The sequence continues at coordinate 298,882,908 of CM019067.1, forward strand.
AAAACCACCGCAAAACCGCTGAAAAAATAAAACTGAACACAGCTGGAAAAAACCGACAAACCGACGAATGGGGTAAAAAAAGACAACAAAATAAAACTTTGAAAGTTTCAAATTTAAACGCTGTTTGCAAAAAAACTACTGGACAAAAAAGTCTGGAATTAACATCCAAGGTCCTATGAATAATAATAAAAAAATTCTGTTACATAAAAAAAAATCTGAGAAAAAATTGCAGAACAAAATCCCCAAAAATCCTAAAAGAATTTAATAAACAGAATTTTTGCTGAAAAGTAAAAAAGTAAACGGTTTATTAGATATTGAATAAAAATGGGAATATTTTTAACATTAAAACCTATGAGATTCGCCCGCATATACCTGCTGAATGAAACCACCGAACAGCAGGGCATTTCACTGACATCTCTCTGCTGTTTGGTGTCTGTGAATAGAGTAACCGGTGCTTCTCTTTGGGGGATTTCACTGCCATTGAACAGGCACCATATTTCACTGGCAATTCACCAAAAATTTGGCAAACTGCCTGTTTTGAGTTTGTTAATAGCCGAATGGCCACGAAATTGCACCATATGGGGAAATTCACTGTTCGGTGCAATTTTGGGGCCAGTTCGGCTCTCTCTGTATAACCCTGTGACTACCTAGAAATTATTTACTAAAATTTAACTATTATTAATTCATAATTCCAACAATTTTAAACTATAATGCCAGTTTACTAAAATAGTTTATTATTACAAGTTATATTGAATATCGAACACTCTCTGGAGTTGTCTAATCTTGCCTACAATGAACGTATTTCTTCCAACATAAATACTGTAACTCTACGTGCATTTTTTAGGTCATGTTTGTAGTTGTATGATAAATAATGTAAGTCCATAACAAATGAGTTTGTGTAATTGTAGTCAAATGAACATAATTCTAGAATTCTAATTAACAAATTTGCATTTGACATTTTGTAATCGGATCATTACCCGTTATCAACATCCAATAACTGTTTTATTTATTCCAGTAATTTGGAAAAAAATCTTCTCAATGATAGATGAATATAAATATTTATTCTACTACTAGTCATCCTTGAGCCAAAGACAGACATTTAGGGACCCCAGGCAAAAACTACGCTGTCTCACCTCCCCCACCTATGTTTATCCAAATAAATAGTACCTCTGTTCCCCATTTTTTAACATCCCTAATGGGTTATTCACTAAGGGGGTTATTCAGAGAGCCTATGGGGCCATTCGGCTATTCAGAGAGCAGGCAGTTCGCCAAATCTTGGCGAACTGCCTTTAAGTACGGTGCATGTTCGACGACCGTGAAATCCCCCATAGAGAAGCAATGGTTAATCTATTCAGAAAACACTGAACAGCTGAGAAAAGTTTGCGAAATGTCCTGCTGTTCAGTGTTTTCATTTGGCAGGTTTATTCAGGCGAATCCCATAGGCTTCAATGGTAAAAATATTCCCGTCTCCATCCAATATCTAATAAACCGTTTATTCTTTTAATCTTTTAATATTTTTTCTGTTTTTTTCGTCTTTTTCCAGCGTCTTTGGTGTGGTTTTTCCCGCGGGTTTTCCTTGCACTCTGGGAACCATGCAGTGCATGCTGAATTCACCGCAGGGTGGGGAACTTTGATTCCCCAAAGTGAAGGGAACTGTGGGGAACGAGAGAGCTTGAAATGTCGGCGACATTTCGGTGCTCTCTGATTAACCCCTAATATTCTTCTCTTAAGTTGCCTCATCCCTTAGTACCTCTCTCGCTATTCTCTCCCATGATGTGAGGCTGCATGGAACTGTAATGTGTTATAAAGGACCAAGCAATGTAAAGTGCTGAGTGAGTAGAGCCCGGGGACTGAACTCCTACTTATTCCTCCCTCCAATGCCTCCCCACCTCCTGACTCCTCTATCACGGTGGAGGGTATCACCATCTCCCCATCAAACCAAGTTCGCTGCCTTGGAGTTACACTTGACTCTGCTCTTTCCTTCATCCCCCACATCAAGTCTCTTTCCTCCTCCTGCCGATACCAACTGCGTAATATTTCCAGAATTCGGCCATTTCTTACCGCTGTCACCACAAAACAACTCATACACGCCCTGGTAATCTCCCGACTCGACTATTGCAATAATCTCTTATCTGGCCTCCCTCTGTCCCGCCTCTCCCCTCTACAATCCATCCTGAACGCCTCCGCCAGGCTAATTCACCTCACCTGCCGCTCTGTCTCTGCTGCTCCCCTCTGCGAGTCCCTTCACTGGCTCCCCATCCACTGCAGAATTAAGTTCAAAATCCTTATCCTTACCTACAAAACCCTCACTAACTCAGCTCCCCACTACCTGTCCTCACTAATCACCAAATACACCCCAGCCCGCTCCCTAAGGTCAAACAGTGACCTGCGCCTAGCTTCTCCCCGCATCACCTCTTCCCATGATAGACTGCAGGAATTCTCACGCGCAGCCCCCACTCTCTGGAACGCTCTCCCTCGTACTGTCAGACTTTCCCCTAACTTCTCTTCCTTCAAACGCTCCCTTAAAACGTTGCTATTTAGGGAAGCCTACCACCCAACTCACTGACGCAACCATCAATCACTCTCACCTTCCAGTCCTCTCTCTCCTGTTTCCAACCCCAACCCTCCCAGATTGTGAGTTCCTACGGGAATAGGGCCCTCATCTCCTCCTGTACTGTTTGTCAAATGTTGTTCAATGTATTGTAACCCTTTCTATACTGTGCTTATTGTACAGCGCTGCGGAATATGCTGGCGCTTTGTAAATAAAGAATAATAATAATAATAATAATTTTATATATATATATATAATAAAGTTTATAATTGTAGAAGACATTTACACATCCCAGCAATTCAGAGGAATGCTTTACAGAGCTTATGTGCTACATTCCCCATATGCAGCAAGGGACTCTGGCAAGGACATGCAAATGAAGTCTGCAATTTCCCATTTTTTTGCATCTTGGGTCTGTTTTAAAACATATCCCTCCTTGCTAGTGCCATGCCATACTAGATGGCTTATTTTAAGCTAAGGTCAGGTTATGCAATGAGCCACAGCCACTCCTGGACAGCTGTTTCGGGCTTATTATGCCCTCATCAGCAGGAGATAGGCCATGACTCGTTATTTGATGCTTAAGCCGTAGGGCAAATCAATAAGAACCTTTCGGCCCATCTAGTCTGCCCAATTACATGGATACTTTACCTGGATTTATCTTTTGTTTAGGATAGCCTTATGCCTATCCCATGCTTGCTTAAACTCAATCACTGTTTTGGCCTCTACCACTTCAACTGGAAGACTGTTCCTTGTATCCACCACCCTCTCAGTAAAATAATGCTTCCTGATGTTACTTTTAAACCTTTGCCCCTCTAATCTAAGACTATGTCCTCTTGTTTTGCTACTTTGTTTCCTTTTAAATATACTCCCTTCCTCTACCTTGTGGATTCCCTTTACGTATTTAAATGTTTCTATCAGATCTCTTCTGTCTCGTCTTTTTTCCAAGCTGTACATGTTAAGATCATTAAGCCTTTCTTGGTAACTTTTCTCCTTCAAGCCGTACACCATTTTAGTAGCCCTTCTCTGAACTCTCTCTAAGATGTCTATATCCTTCTGGAGATACGGTCTCCAGTACTGCACACAGTACTCCAAGTGAGGTCTCACCAGTGCTCTGTACAGTGGCATGAGCACTTCCCTTTTCCTACTGCTAATACCTCTCCCTACACAACCAAGCATTCTGCCAGCATTTCCTGCTGCTCTATTACATTGACTACTTACCCTTAGATCCTCTGAAATAATGACCCCTAAATCCCTTTCCTCAGATGTTGAGGTTAGGACTGTATCAAATATTTCATATTTACTCATTTTTTTCTGGGTGTCCCTGAGGTTCAGCAGACTCGGGGGCATCCGGAAGCATTGTTTTCTCGTTTGTTTAAATCTCGCTCTGTGTTCACACAGACATGACCCGGAGTTGTCCGCGCCCCATGCAACTTTAGATTTCTGCCTCCAGCTTCTCCGGTAAATTAATCGAAAGACCGTGCTGTCCATCCACGTGGGAGCTGGAGGCAGATAATTACAGCACAGCGTGCAGGCAACATAAAGTTGCATCTGTGCGAGCAGAGCACGCTGCGTGAGGAGGAACCATGCAACAGTACACAAAATGGGTTTTGCGGCACCTGGGCAATAAATAACAGAGACATGATGTCTGAATGAATATTGTGCATATCAGAGCTTTGGGAATGCATTGCTTTTGACTATGACTTGCATTCACTGTAGTATAAAGTCCACTTAAGGGCAATGTACAAAGTCAGCCACACCAGACTGAGTACATATGTATAAGAGAACTGGACAATCACCTTGGTGGACACTGTACATATGTTGTATAGACATGTAATTTCTTTTATCATAAAATTATATATTTTTTTCTTTCTGACAACCCCCCAAACGTTCATACCACCTCTCAGTTTCCTTGAGTGTACATTGAGCTTTTTTTATATATAAATAGAACATGTATCGCGATCCCATATGTAATTTATTATTGCTGATTGATGCTGTAAAATATATATGTATCTTTCTGACGACTTCCATAACTCATGGCACGTTAGAGGTGAGAGAAAAACCTCCGAACTGGTCACCAAATTATAACAAAAAGTGAATTTCCAATTTTGGGGCCAATTCGTCTATTTACTAAACTGTCAATTCACCAAATACAGGCAAATTGACGGCAAAGTGTGGATGCAGTTTGGCGATCTTCGGCTGCAGCGAAATTGTCCCATAGAGAAGTAATGGTTAATCTATTAGGCTAGGGTCAGACTAACGCATTTTTCACGTTGTCCGTGAAAATGTGCGTTCGAAGAATGGACGTATTTTTTCACGGAATACGCAATACCGGTCATACGATGCGCAGTTTCATCTGTGATTTTGTACGGATCATCAATAAAACACTTCTTGCATCTGGACGTTATGTTGGCCGGACATTAGCAGCGTCTGATGTCTCCAATTCACGCACACACGCCGCTAGCGGACGCAGCGCACTCTGTACGTCAGTACTAGTGGTTTAACGTTCTCGAAAAAATGCGTTCATTTTCCACTTGCGTTGCACAGCCGGACTTTTGTGCGACCGTACTACGTATATTGGCCGTCATTGCCCGGCATCTGCTGCTAGTGCGGCCGTGATTAAGTGCGCCAGAACGCGCGTTCGCACTGCCTCAGTCTGACCCTAGCCTTAACAGATCGCCGAAGTGTCAGGGAAATGCCCTGATTTTCTGTGTTTCTGCGCGACAGGTTTAAACAGGCGAATCCCATAGGATTCAATGGAAAAAAGTAATATCGTTTTTAAAAAAAAATTAAACTGTTTATTCTTTTCATTTTCAGCAAAAAGCCTTTTTATTTTTTATTTTTTAGCCCACCTTTTTATATTTTTAGACAAAATTTTGGTTTCCCAATATTTTTAAAAGGTGTTTTGTTTATTCTGTAACAAACATTTTTATTGTTTTCTAAAGGACTTTTTTTATTGTTTACAAATATGTTAATGCATTTTTTATTGGTTTAAATACCTAATAGGAGAATAGGAAGAACCGTGTTTTTTCCCCAGTTCGGTGGATGTTGCCAAAGCCTCTTTGGTGACGTTCTCCAACTTTTTCATGAGGCTTCTGCGCACTACGTTGACCATCCAGTGGCTGGGTGGAGTAGAGGGAACATCACTGCTCTGCATGGAGAGAGCCTGTGGAGACATGGGTTCGATCCCAGCGAGCAACCTCTCCAGTAAGTGTCCTTGGGCAAGACACCTAACGGTACATACTCGCCACCCAGGACATACTAGAAAATGAGAGAAATCTCAATGTATCCTTCCTGGTAAAATACTTTCTCAAAAAAAAAAATAGTGAGTTCAGCGTACTGTTGGCGAAATGGAACTGATGAACTGCGCTGAAGTGAAAAGCACCGACATTTGCCTGAACTTTCGGTGCTTAGTGAGTAGACCCTTTTGTCTATCAGAAACACGCGTTCACAAATAAGTTAATATTCTATGTATAATCCACTTCTAACTGTTCTGGTTCTCTAAACTTGTAAACAAGATTAAGGAAAGGGAGAAAAGAAAGACATTAGAGTGATTTATCGTGCAACAAACTGTGTGGATCAAGATGCTACGCGATAACGTTCCAGTCTTATATCAATTTGTTCTCTAATAAAATAGAGGAAAAGTATTATGTGTGTGTTATTGATCTTTCATATTACATCATAAATAAGAAAACAATGTTGCAGCGTCTTCCCTTTTAAACCTTGTTTCATTTTGAAAGACATATTTCATCGTCTCATGAACATGAAATATACTTTACAGCAGTTATTTCCGTGCGAGAATATTGTCCTACCACGGATTTCATTTCGCAGCAAAGAACATTGTAAAGTTATAGTCCTGCTATTGCACAGACCGCTAACATTATAGTGTCAGACAAATGCACAAAGCTACCCCAGGCTCTGAGCCGGACAAATTATCTCTTGACAAGCTCAGGAACAGTATCAGAGAAGTACATTCAGATTTTACTCTCTTCTCTTGGCCTCTAGCTCTTCTTTCTTTTCTTGCTTGTATTTCTTCCTCACTCTTTTAATTTATGGGTTATTCTATTTATCTATTTCTGTTCCAAAGACACTTCAAGCACCTCACATCCTACACATCCCGCACCTCACCCCTTTGTCAATCTCTACACTGGCATCCTGAACATCCCGTCCCGGCCACTTCACTCGGCCAATGATCTGATGTTATCTTCTCCTCGTACCCGCATCCCTAACTCCTGCCTTCAGGATTTCTCCCAAGCTGCCCATTTTTATGGAACTTCCTCCCCCGCAACATCAGACTCTCCCTGTCTCTCCAGTCCTTCAAGAAGTCTCTGAAAACACATTACTTTAGAGAAGTCTATTGGCTCACTCCATAATCCCCCACTGTACATTTCTTGCTCTATCTTCCCACACAGCCCACATGCACCCCACTACTTCACATAGTCTGTTATTTACCCTCACTTAGTGTGTCACCCCTCTCCGTTAGAGTGTAAGCTCTCGAGCAGGGTCCTCTCTCCTACTGTTCTATGTGTTTAACTTGTATGTACAATATATTTGTTGTTTTGCTACACCGCGTGGCCCTTCCCGTCAAGCCATCACAAAGCTGTGACGGACGCAGGGAAGAGCAATCACACGGATGCACTCAGCGCGCTCATGTGACCGCAGCCTAAATGCTCCCCAGGTCATTCTTCTCACCCTCAACAAGAACTTGTAGTCCTGTCATCACAGCATTTTTTGTATTTCAATGATACAGGGAACCGAATTACTGAAAAATAATGCTGCCACTGCTGAGACCTGCCTAACAGCCCTGTAGCACTGGACGCAATTACCTTGGTGTCAAATACTGTAACTGTAATCAAGATCTATAATAAAAAATGTTCAGATTGAATGGTTATGGGGATTTGTAGTGATCATAATGAGATTATTGGCAATTCAGATTCCAAAAAATATCAATATCTGGATGTGCTGCATAATGCCTGTGTAGGAAAATTACAGTAACACCTTGTATCTGTACTGTTCAGTGATTTTCTGCAATTATAACCACCCTGAAATTTATCCATGGAAAGAAGTGTGACCCCAGAGCTCTGCCCTCTCTCTGGCTGTTGTAATGCAGCAGTAAAGTTTGCTGAACTTTTTCCTACAGTGAGGACGGGGCCCGCTCCTTTCTTCTCCTTTGCAGTCATATAGTTGTGAGGTCTGAATGAAAATTTCATTTCACCACAAGGAAAACATCAATCCTACTTTAAAAAACGTGGGTTGGTATGGCTTCATGGGTTATATTTCAGGGCTTTTATATTTTCAATACAAATCACGTTTATGCTAGTGAAGGTGTTAAGAGGAGACATGTAGTACAAAATTAGATTTAGAGACGTTACTGGCAAAAAAAAAAAATGCATTTGCCCAGTGACATATGATCATGTTTGTTAAAGTTAACACTCCATCCAAAATAAGTCAGATATATTTTAAAGCTACATAAAAACATGGTTTTGTTTCCTGTTATTGTTGCGGTTTCCATGGTGCATCTGTTGAATAACAGGACAGTCTCCCTGGTGTGAAGATACATTTGTTTGTTTAAATAAAAGTCTGAAAGCTTACCAGGTCATGACTTTTCTGAATGTCTGCTACAAAATGTTTTCTATGTGACGGCATACGCACACTGTGTTTCTCAAACCAGAATGTGATTTAGGAATCAGAAAAAAATATATATTTTCAGAATAGTTTAACATTTGAGAATTGACTATTTCTACTTTGAAAACTAATATATGTTTAGATATAATAAATCCAAACAACTCAAACAAAACTGTCCTTTATTTCATCTGATGTTTTATGACTATTTTTGATTGCTTGCCTCTCTCCTTTTAATGCATTAATTGTGTCCCCCGAGTCCAGGGACGTTTGAACAGATTGAATTTCCACTCATTAGTTCCACAAGTACACAGTGCCACCTCCATGTATTAACCACTTGGCTGCTAAAGACGCGCTCAGCGCGTCCTGCCAAATGTTCCTCCTGAGCGCGTCCTAGCACAGGAGGCAGCAATCAGCCGGGGATGATAGATGTCATTGCGGCGGCGCAATGACATCTATTTCAGGCGCCCCCCCAGCGAGTGCGGAGGAGGTGCCTGAAAGGGAGGGGGGAGGTCCTTCGGACCTGTCTCCCTCCCGATCGCGGGTGACCAGAGGCTAAAGGCAGGCACGGTTTGGAAGGGCACAGCCTGCCCTTCCAAACCGTACCTGCCTTTAACCCCTTGGATGCAGGTTCACGATTCGGCGCTGAAAAGCACCGAATCGTGATCCTGTCCCGGAGCTGGCTGACATCTTGGATGTCGACCAAGTTTCCGGGAACTCCCCCTGACGACTGGCATCATCGTGCATAGCGCAATGATGTCAGTCTTGGAGTTAGACCCTAGTTGCCACCAATGGTGGAGATAGGGGGTTCCAATGAACCTCCTATCTCCCGAACCGTGGCAGCTAGGGGTTTGGTATTGCTGGATCGGCCAGAGCATGGCCTTTCCAACGATACCAAACATGACCATGTAAAAGTAAAAAATAAAAAAATAATAATAAAAAAATTATTTAAAAAAATAGTTTTTTTTTGTTTGTTTTGTTAATGCAGCAATATTGTTCCCATTTCAATTATAATGTGAACAATTATGCTGCTGTAACGATTTTTGTATGCGGGGCGTTTGTTAAAAATAGCGTCATTTCCCCCAAAAAAAAAATGTAACGTGACCCCATTTTAAATTTTTTTTACAAGCGCACCCCATAGAAAATATAACCGCAAATGCTCGGATGTTAAAATGGGAAAAAAAAACACTTTACACGTTGTAAATTATTGAAAATTAAGATTTTATTGAATTTTTTATTATAATATACAGACAGAACATGACGTATACATATAATAATGATATATTATTAATCTGCCGAGTCTGCTGGAAAGAACGATATATAATATGTCTGGGTCATATATTAAAATAAGGCTTCAAAACGCGGTTAAACATGATGAGCGAAACCGGTAAAAATGTCCTCAGCACAGAGGTGTGAAATGCCCCAGCAACGAAAGGGTTAAGACATTGTTTTTAAAGACTTGTTTCAATGTTATTTATAAATTATTCAGCGTAGCCCTGAGCAAACCAAAATGTACTGTCACCAACAAGCTACAATGCTAAAATGCTGTTAAAAATTAGTATATATCTATATCATAACTATGAATCTCTATGTATACGTTTTGCAACTAAACAGGATACTAGAATTCAACCAAGAATGCTAAAATCATGTTTAATATGAAGAAGGACCTCTCTATCTATTTTGTTAAGAATTCACTATTAAATTGCTAATGTTTTAAAATAACATTTAACCCCTTCAGTACTAAGTGATTTTCCAGAAATCCACTGCTAGGAACCAGTGAATTTTTGAAAAATCACTTTTTATTAATTATAATATGGGAATATTCCTAATATGTAATTAATGCAGGATTTACTGTACTAGTCCCATTTGGCAGGCAGACAACACCATCTGCTGGCCAGAGGTAGATATTGCACCTGGGGCTCTGTGCTGCAGCAAATATATATCTCCATGTTACACAGATATTCACTTGGAAAAACTGTTGAAGCACCTCAGGTGTCATGTCTGGAGGCACCATTCTTCAAACGCTGGTGTTTCACAAGAGGGAATCCATGCAGCAGAAGAATCTTCACAGTGCAACTTCAGCATACCTCAGCGCTCTTTGAATAACCCCTAGGTGTAGTATGTGACAGTTGTAAAAGGGGTCATGCAACAACTATGTGCATCGCAAACAGTACTGAAACACCATATTTTAGGCTGATATTAACCAGTGGGTGCAGTAACGTATAAACACCAAATAAATGCCTTCATTTTCTTTTCAAATAAATAAAACATTTACATCCAACAGTTCGATAAAGAAACATTAAGGGCCCTATTACATTCTTCACGCAAAAAAGCACGCGCAACGCGTGAATTTTTGCGCGAAACGTTAAACGTTAACGCACGTAAATCAACGCTGGTATTACAATCCTCGCGCATTTTTCCATCCGTCGAGCAATAAACGCGTAAAACGGATGCGTACAAACGCGCGCGCAACAACGTCGCGTGCAGAAATCAGTATGCGGACTGTTTTTTTCACGTGATTCAGCCAATCAGAATTAAGAACCACAATTGACTCACGTTAAGTTTTTGCGCCTGTCAAAGTCAATCTGCGCATATATGCTGCGTCAATAAAAAATGCACACACAACTTCTCCGAGTAGAATGTGTACTATACTTTGCTGTATTTTTTTTTATGGGCTGGTGTATTTGGTTTCGGCCAGGTTGATAGAATTTGCCATTAACACCAGCTTTTAGGAGTTGCTAAAATTATGCGCGCAAAGGCTGTGCATTACAAACTGCGCATAGATTGTAATATCATCCGCGTACCAGCGCACAAACGCATTTGCGCTCACAATGTTAAGTATAGGACGTGCGAAGTACAGTAAGCTCGCGCAGCGTTCGCGCAAGTTCCCCCGCGGTAGACGATTACACGCGTTTGTTGCGCTGACATTGTAATACGATGTTCAGCGCAAAGGATTTTGCCCCTCGCGTTAATGCATTTTTGCGCGGGCACAAACGTATGCGCGAAGATTGTAATAGGGCCCTTAAACTCTAGATGGCGTCCCTTATCTTAGACAATGTCACATAGGGTCTGCATTATCAGCATACAGGCAGAAATGGCCTTTGTGTCAAATACTGTAAACATGATAAAAAAAAAGTATAATAAAATGGTCAGATCTCCGACTTGTGGGGATTTGAAGTGATCATAATGAGATTATTAGCAATGCAGCTTCCAAAAATAACAATAGAGTTTTAATATAATATCTGTATGTGGAATAACACATGTCTACTGAAATTAATGTAACACCTTGTATCTGTACTGTACAGGGATTTTCTGTCCTTATAACACCCTGAATCGTATCCCTGTATAGTAGTGAGTGATCCCAGAGCTCTCTCAGTAGTCTGCCCTCTCCCTGGTTATGGTAATGCAGCAGCAAAGTTTTTGACATTTTTGTTACGGTGAGGTTTGGGGCTGCTCTTTGTAGCTTGTTTTACAGTGTTACAAACAGGGCCGGATTAAGATCTTTATGGGCCTGAAGCTGAAGATTTTGGTGGGCTTTCTTTGGATTTTAATGAAATGAAAAAATTTAAGGCTATTTGTGTTGATACGGGTATATCTAACCAGAAACCATGTAAGTAAATTTTCATTCAGATTTCAATCATTTACAGCATGTAAAATAATTATTCTTGTTAAAAAAAAAAAGTAAATAAAAAAAAAAAGGAACCTGGTACTACATTTTTCAGGGAAAATATACAATTTTAACCAAAAAATGAAATATTCCCTTGTGTTTTGGAGGATGGTGTTTTACGAATAATGACTATTTATAAAACACTGACCTTGCTCTCAGCGTGGGAAATGAGAAGGTGAGTAATAGCAGTGGTATTGTTAATTTTATTCGTGACAAATGGACAATGCCATTGCTTTGGAACTAAAATAAGTAAAAAAAATTTAAAAGAACGTTTCTTTTACATGGTCACGTTTGGTATCAATGCAAAGGCCTGACTAGACCTTGTGTGGTGTAAAGATTAGTGACGCAGGGTTCCAAAGTCCCCCAGTGCACTTCGCTGCAGTGATAACAGATTGTGCCATCACCTCAACACTAGAGTTAGTGCAGCATCATTGCTCACTTTATAATTGAAGTGAAAAATATTGCTGTTAGACATAAAAATAAAGTGATATTTATTTTATTTTTGTTACATAAAACCTGGTCATGCTTGGTATCATTGTAAAGGTCATTCTCTGACCTTTCCAGTGATACCTCAAATGACGCTGTAGCTGCCATGGAGTTGGAGATATAGGGGTCCAAATGTCCATCAATGCAGACATACAGGGTAATTCAGAGAGCGTGAAAAGCAGGAGAATGACTGGAGAATGAAAAATTCTAGGTCAAAATAGCCGATTTGGAAAGTGAGATGAAAGGGGGAATTTTTCATTCTCCAGTCATTCTCCTGCTTTTCACGCTCTCTGAATAACCCTGATAGTTATCCTTTCTCCATGGGCCTATTCTGGGGCATGGGCCTGGAGCTGCTGCTCCATCAGCCCCTATGTTAATCCGGCCCTGATTACAAAGTGTAGTATATCATAGTGTTATATCTATCCACTACTAGAGGGCGCATGTTGTAGGTATTATCTGTGTTCCTGTTCATTGTAAATAAAGTTTCCTGATCACATGGTAGAGTTCTAAGGCAGCGTGCAGACGCTGTGTGCTGCTCCTGTAAATAAAGAATAAGAACCTTCCACAGCCTGTCTCTGCTTTCAAAGATATGGAGATATCACATTGGCGACGAGGGTAAACAGGTTGTACTGTGGAACGTGTATGTGCAGTTGCAAGGTCTGCAGAGCAGAAAAGAAAAAAAAAAAAAAAAATAAGAAACAGAAGAAACTACAAGGACGTGAATTGCTGAGACAGAATGGCTGCTCTTGTGGGAACAGTGAGCCCCTTTGACTGTGAGTTGCAATTGTGGGACGAATATATTGAAGTGTTGGACTATTTCTTTCAAGCTAATGAGATTACTGATGCCGGTAAGAGGAAAGCAGTGTTATTAAGCGGGGTCGGCGCGTCAACTTATAGTTTGCTGAGAAGTTTGCTGTGTCCTATGACGCCAGCAGAGAAAACATATCAGGAACTTGTCGTCGTGCTCAAAGCCCATTATAATCCAAAACCAAGTGAAATTGTGCAGAGATATAAATTTAATTCACGCACACGGCATACTGGCGAGAAGGTGGCTGATTATGTGGCGGAGTTGAAAAAGTTAGCACAGTATTGTGAATACGGGCCTACACTGCCACAAATGCTGCGGGACAGGCTGGTGTGTGGAGTAAATGACGACAGGATGCAGAGACGGCTGTTGTCAGAAGTGGATTTAACCTTTGAAAAGGCTCTTACTATGTGTCTGGCGATGGAGTCGGCTGACAGAAATATAAAAGATCTCCAAGGCTTCTCTGGGGATGAAGAATCACAGTCTCAAAGGTCTCATCAGGGACAATCGGTGGTGCATAATGTGGGTGCAGTGGATAAGAGGGGGTGGAAGACGGACTATGAGTGTTTCAGGTGCAAAGGGAATCATGCACCCACGAATGCAAATTTATAAATGAACTGTGCCACCATTGTCAGAAACGTGGACACATCAAGCGGGCGTGCAAATCCAAGCACGTGATGCAGAGTCACAAAACCCCATTTCAAGGACTGAGGGGGAGAGGAAAGGAAAGGAGAAGGCTGGGAGGTCGCATTTAGTGAAAAGAAGACGTTAGTGAGACAGAAGATGCAGGTGACATAAACACGATATACAGTGTCTCACATAAAATGCCTAAAGTGGCTCCTATTCTACAGAAGTTAAAGGTGAATGGCATGAACATCGAATTTGAGGTGGACACAGGTTGTGGCATTACAATTATTAGCAAAAAGCAATACTCTAAGCTATGGAAAAACACCGACATACCAGAGTGGGAACCATGCAACCTGACATTAAAAACATATACAGGTGAGAAGATGCTGGTGTTAGGTCAGGTTATAGGAACAGTGCAGAGTCAGATGGACAACAAGAAACTTACTATGGTAGTGGTTGAAGGGGCCGGGCCAAATTTATTGGGACGAAACTGGCTGAAAGACTTAAGAGTGTTGCCACAACTGGTGAATACAGTAACAGCCAGTCCAACGCTACATTTGGCTGACCTGCTAGATCGATATGCTGAGGTGTTCAAAGATGAGCTAGGTCAGCTGAAAGGCACCACGGCCAAAATTCATGTGAACTCAGAGCCCAGCCACGATTCTATAAGCCACGACGGATACCTTTTGCTGTCAAACCTCTGGTGGAGGCAGAACTGCAGAGGCTGGTAGATGAGAAAATTATAGAACCAGTACAATTTTCGGAATGGGCAGCTCCCATAGTACCGGTGAGGAAGCCGGATGGTTCAATCCGCATCTGTGGAGATTACAAACTCACAGTAAACCGAGCATCCAGTGTGGAACAATATCCTATTCCTAAAGTGGAAGACTTATTTGCTCAGTTGGCGGGCGCAACAAATTCTCCAAACTGGATATGAGTCATGCGTATCAGCAGATCGTGCTGGATGAAAGCGCCAAAAAGTATGTGACTGTTAATACACACAAAGGACTGTATACTTATGGTAGATTGCCGTTTGGTGTGGCGTCGAGTCCAGCCATTTTCCAGCGCACTATGGAGGGCATCCTACAAAACATGCCGCACGTCACAGTCTACTTAGATGAAGTTTTAGTTACTGGGGTCAGCGAGGACGATCATTTAAGAAATCTGGAGGAGGTCTTGTCTCGGCTAAAACAAAGTGGCCTGAGACTAAAAAGGAGCAAGTGCAAGTTCCTGGGAACAGAAGTGTTTTTTCTGGGTCACAAGATCAGTGCTGCGGGTGTGCAGCCAGTCGCAAAAGGTCCAGGCCATACAAGAGGCACCCACACCGCGGTCTGTGAGTGAACTAAAGGCTTACTTAGGCCTATTGAACTATTACCACAAATTCTTACCGAGCCTGTCCACGTTACTGGCACCGCTGCATGCACTATTGAGGAAAGAGACTAAATGGACCTGGAGTTGTGAGCAAAAAGAGGCTTTTGAAAAGTCCAAAAATCTTCTCCAGTCGGATGCCTTGTTGGTACATTATGATGTCAACAAACCTATTATCCTGGCTTGTGACGCTTCACCTTATGGTGTGGGTGCTGTGTTGTCGCACAGGATGGGGGATGGATCTGAACGGCCAATAGGGTTCGTCTCACGTACACTGAATGCAGCTGAGAAAAATTATTCTCAAATTGAGAAGGAGGGCCTTGCGGTGATATTTGGGGTGAAGAAGTTTCACACATACTTGTATGGGAGACAATTCACCATTGTTACAGATCATAAACCACTGATCTCATTATTTAATGAACTGAAGGAGGTTCCACAAATGGCCTCGCCACGCATTCAAAGATGGGCTGTGACATTATGTGGATATGAGTACTCCATCGTGTACAAAGCAGGCAAGGATCATCAAAATGCTGATGGCTTGAGCCGGTTGCCAGTCGCGGAAACAGGGGTGGAGACGCCTGCGGAGGAAGAGAGAGTACTTCTATTGGAAGAAAATGGCGTACCATTGGTTAAAGCCGACCAGGTGAGGAAATGGACAGATAAAGATACCGTTTTAGCACGGGTTAGAGAGTTCGTCCTCAGAGGATGGCCAAAAAGAGTGGAGAAATCAGTGTTTGGAGCTTATGTGAAAAGGAAGGAGGAACTTAGTGTGGAGGCAGGTTGTGTCTTGTGGGGTGCCCGTGTGGTCATTCCACCCCCAGGTCGCACAGACCTACTGAAGCACTTACACACGACTCACCCAGGAATAATCAGGATGAAGGGGCTGGCGCGGAGCTATATGTGGTGGCCGAAGATGGATGCCGATATAGAAGCAATGGTAAAAACTTGCACCATGTGCCAAGAAAATAGAAATTCTCCCCAGTGTGCACCTTTACATCCTTGGGAAGTACCAAACCTTCCATGGAGAAGACTTCACATTGATTATGCGGGCCCGTGGATGGGCAAGATGTTTTTGATTTTGGTGGATGCTTACTCTAAATGGATAGAGGCGTACCCGTTAAGTAAATCCACCTCCGCAGTGACTATTCAATGCCTCAGACAGAGCTTTAGCCAGCATGGAATTCCCGAAATGGTGGTGTCGGACAATGGCACCAGTTTTACGAGTATGGAGTTTCAAGAATTCATGGCTCGAAATGGTATTAAGCACGTGACCACAGCGCCTTACCATGCAGCGTCCAATGGACTGGCCGAAAGGGCGGTGCAGACATTTAAAGGGCTGATAAAAAAAAGTTCAGGAGATTCCATTGAGGTCAAGATGGCCAGAGCGTTGTTTAGTTACAGGATAACTCCTCAGTCCACGACTGGAAAATCACCTGCAGAGCTCTTGTGTGGGAGGAAATTGCGTTCCACGTTGGATCTCATACATCCGGATTTTAAAGGCCAGGTGCAAGAAAAGCAGGTGAAGCAAAAACTTTATCATGATCAACATGCCAAGGAGAGACATCTGCGGGAAGGTGACAAAGTATACACTAGAAATTTTGGTGTGGGACCTTCCTGGATTCCGGGGACTGTTCAGACGCAGACAGGTCCTGTGTCATGCACTGTTGCACTTGGAAATGGCCAGCTTGTGCGTCGTCACATAGATCAGGTGAGAAATAGACATGTTGCATATCCAGAGGATCTACAGAGTTTGGCGGAACCATTAACGCAAGATATGGAGATTTTGGCTCCCCTTTCCGGTGTTGTACTTGCAGAAGCCGGGGAAGAGGGACAGATGGAGGGGGAGCTTGTCACAGAGAAATCATCAGAGACTGCTCATGTGGAGGGGGAGCAAGAATTACGGCGATCCACCAGAACAAAGAAAGCACCAACTTATCTACAGGATTATACTTAGCTTAGTAGTGAGTTCCCCAGCCACAGGACAAGAATGCGTCCTGGAACTCACTGGGACGGAGGTAGTCTACCCAAAGGCTCAAGTTTAGTGGGAGTTTTTCTGTGCCTAGGGTCATGTGGGTGGTATTTTTGAAACTAGTGTTATCAGAGGGAAGGGGATGTAGTATATCATAGTGTTATATCTATCCACTACTAGAGGGCGCATGTTGTAGGTATTATCTGTGTTCCTGTTCATTGTAAATAAAGTTTCCTGATCACATGGTAGAGTTCTAAGGCAGCGTGCAGACGCTGTGTGCTGCTCCTGTAAATAAAGAATAAGAACCTTCCACAGCCTGTCTCTGCTTTCAAAGATATGGAGATATCACACAAAGGGACAGGAGTGAAGTTTCACAGTGAATTTATTTCCCTCAGGGGGACACTAATACTGCCTTAAAAAGATATTCAAATGGCAGCTGCTAATGATTGCTTTTCAATGGATTACAATGAAAAATCAAGTTAACATTACTACTAACTTTGTTATTGAGAGGCGTAAAAAGTAAATAATCAGCTGAAATCAATTCATCAGTGTACTTAAAATAACACACACACGGTCATTTGTAAAAAAAACAAAAACATTTTTATGGTGAAACAGCTGCCTCATTAACAGAACTGTCTCAAAACCTGTTTACAATTCTCCTGTATATGATAGTTCATTGTTGAATGTTAGAAACAACGTTACTCTTGTCCAGCAAACACTGTTCCCTCATGTTGCTCAGAAATGACAATAATTTTAAAGAGAAAAAAAAATCAACTTGGCTTTCACTTGATCTTTATCACTTTATGAGATTTTGGTGAGCTGAAAGATCTTCGCTCTGACTCGCATTATCCGACAAGGGATTTGTGCTTCCTTTGGAGACAAATCATTGATGCTGACAAGTATTCATTTTGACAGACAAAGTGCTTCATCCAGCTATATAGAAACAAATGTTTAGTATTGCATTTAAAGTGAGTAATCTAATTCTTAGTCCTGTGTGAGGTTCAACCTCTGCAGCATATCCCTGCTCTACAACCGTGGACAGCATTTTCAGATACACATCAGAACAACTCGTCAACAAGTGTCCTGGGCAAGACATCGAATGGATACATGCAGTGCCTAACTCACAATGCTTGCTGCATATCCCAGCACATGTTTGTAAACGAGAGAAATCTCAATCAATGTACATATTTATAGGTGGAGCACCCCGTGTCCGGAATGCACGGGACCTTGAGCATTCCGGATTTCAGATCCTTCCAGATTTCAGAACCTGGGAGAATCCATTGTTATAGAGGAAGGGAATCGCGTCGGGAGAGTCACAATACCCTTGACGCTGCAAGTACGCATGCTGTGAGCGGTTCAGAGTTTCTCAGCAGACAAGATCCTTGGAGTCAGAAAGATTCCAAACAGCATGTCGCATTCCGAGGATGCCCAGAAGCTCCCAGCTTGTGCCGCGTTCTGCTGCAACACTCGTGAGACAGGTTCCCGAATGGCTGCACCCGTCCAAAGCACCCTTAATCTGGAAATAATAAAATCCAGAAGGCTCCAAATAGTCTCGTTTTTGGAATCATCTGGATTTTCGAATTTCAGATAAGGGGTGCTCGACCTGCACAAGATTATAACAGTCTGAGGTGCTTAGCTTTATAAAATAAGACAGATTTAATGAGCAGAAAAGGGGGGTTTGTGAGGGTCCTGAGAACGAGCAGCGGGACTAGTGGCCTGCTTTACGGTGGGGCCCGCTCAGGTCTCAGAAGGCTTTAGCTCAATTGTGTCATTACAGGGACAACTACTCCATATGCAAATCAGACGCTATCACCCAGAAAGGGCGTCCAGTAATGATTGCTATGGACGTCATCCCTGTACGAGAGATGCAGCAACCCCCGACAATCATTTTGGCCTTGTTAGGCTTCATCGGGAGTGTATAGGTGACACCCCCCTTGGCACCTCTAGCAAGGGGTCCACGTCTGGACTACCCTGTAAACTTATATTGAGCAGAAAGGGGGGGTTTGTGAGGGTCCTGAGAACATACAACCGCACTAGTGGCCTGCTCTACGGTTGGTCCCGCTCAGGTCTCAGAAGGCTTTAGCTCGATTGTGCCATTACAGGGACAACTGCTCCATATGGAAATCAGACGCTATCAACCAGAAAGAGTGGCCAGTCCTGGAATGACAAGGACGTCAGCCCTGCACGAGAGGTGCAGCCACCCCGATGATTATTTCAGCCTTGTTAGGCCTCGTCAGGAGGGTATAGCTGACACCCCTCTAGGCACCTCTAGCAAGGGATCCTCGTCTGGATTACCCTGTATACTTAGAAACATAGAAACATAGAAAAATGTCGGCAGATAAGAATCTTTCGGCCCATCTAGTCTGCCCAATTACATGGATACTTTACCTGGATTTATCTTTTGTTTAGGATAGCCTTATGCCTATCCCATGCTTGCTTAAATTCAATTACTGTTTTGGCCTCTACCACTTCTACTGGAAGACTGTTCCATGTATCCACCACCCTCTCAGTAAAATAATGCTTCCTGATGTTACTTTTAAACCTTTGCCCCTCTAATCTAAGACTATGTCCTCTTGTTTTGCTATTTTGTTTCCTTTTAAATATACTCCCTTCCTCTACCTTGTGGATTCCCTTTACGTATTTAAATGTTTCTATCATATCTCCTCTGTCTCGTCTTAACTTAAAGCGAGAAGCAGATTTAGTTCTTGCACAAATAGTTAACACACGTAAAAGTTATCATATGCTTTTTCCCCTTTTGGAGTGTATACATGTGATAGCTCTGATGTGCCATGTGGGTCTGACTTGGTAATGATCTTGCTAGAAGGATCAATTAAACAACAGGTTTTGTTGAATAAACAAAATTGCAGCATATATATTAGTCCCTTAGTTCTACACTTTATTGTCATGCAGTCTGTTTGTGTGTCTCTGATATACTAAAATATAATTTGAACATTTGTAAATTGATTAAAATGAATCCTTTGAGCGTTAATGAATCAGCGAAGAATAATGTTAAAATGCACAATTCCTTTGTACAAGAGAACAATACATTTTATCTTCTCTATGTGAGAAATCCATGGATTAAAACGGAAATTAATTGTTTTGTGTATACTATAACACACAATAGAAAACCACATACAAAAATAAACATAATAGGTAACACAAAAGAAAAATCTAACAAAGTATTCAGGCACAGAATATTCATTCAAAACAGCTTTTACTGATACACTATCAGGGTTATTCAAAGAGGAATTTCAGTGCTCTTTCGTTCCACGCACTTTGAGGATCAAATTTGACGACCCTGCGGTGAATTCTGAATTCACTGCAGGGTCCCTGAAGTGCAGGGAACATGCCGTCGAACGTATCTGAAAAACCGACGCAAAACCGCGAATGCATCTGAAAAACCACAGAATCGATCAGAAAAACCTCCAAAAACCCACAGAGCCGATTAGAAAAACCCCCAATAAACACTAATCCGATAAAAGTTTGACAACCCGCCGAACAGAGCGCCGACCAGCTGCCGGAAAAAGCCAACGAATGTGTAAAAAAAAACCCAAAAAAAGCAAACCGCAACTTTCAAAAGCAGTTTGTAAAAAACCTACTGCACGAAAATGCCTGAAAATAACATATAAGGTCCTATGAATAATAATAAAAAGGTTTCTTACGGAAAAAAAAAATTGGATTTGTTTTTGCCAAAAATTGCGTAAAAAATCCTAAAAAATAAATGAGTAAAGAGACTTTCTCCCGCAAGAGAAAAGAATAAACGGTTGAATAAATATTTGAAAAAAACTGGGAATATTTTTTAAATGGATTCGCCTGAAAAAACCTGTCAAATGAAAGCACCGAACATCAGGCCATTTCACTGACATTTCGGTGCTGCTCAGTGTCTCTGAATAGATTAACCCTTATTTCTCTATGGGGATTTCACTGCTGTCGAAGATCACTGTATCCTGCTGGCAATTCGTCCACATTTGGCAAACAGCCAGCTTTTTGAATAGCCGAATGGCCCCGAAATCGTACCGTATGGGGAAATTCACTGTTCGGTGCAATTTCGGAGCCAATTCGGCTCTCTTTGAATAACGCTTTATAACAGTGTTTCCCAACCCTGGTCCTAAAGTCCCCCTAACAGACAGATTTTGGAGATCACCTTGGGGAAATGCAGACTGAATCCTGCAATCACTGAGCAGCAAATCATGTCACCTGTGCTGTGCTTCAGATATCCTGCAAACCTGGCCTTTTAAGGAGACTTGAGGAGCAGGGTTGGGAACAGCTGCACTAAAAGGTCTTTTGTTGCTTATTGCAGCTGAGCAAACAGACCGGCCATGTATCAATATTGAGTGCTTGGTGTTCACCAATTCTTCATGTTGTGTGGCCAATATTTTAGTGCTTCCTTGTGTATAATTGTGTCATTTTAAGCAGATATTACCTCTTTTATCAATTAATAGATAGAAACTCTATGAAAGACTCAGCTTATCCCCTAAAAATATTTTAATTGAATAAACAGAAAGCTAAAAGGTTTTCTCATGAGCCACAAACCAACATAACTGGTATTAGCCTTGAGAAAGACAAAGGTGGATTACAATGTAAGCCGGCATCTTCCCATTGCAATGAATAACCAGGGTCTGCCCGTTATCCTATGGGACCCCAGCTGCACTTTTTTGGGACAGTGCTTAATGCAAGCAATCTGCACTGAAATGTCAATCCCAGCTGGACATGATGGTGCTGAGTCTATTGCCTAACCAGACAATGTGCAGGTGGAGGGTATGCCATAGGATGCTGCTAAATTCAGGGCCGGTTTAAGATCTTTATGGGCCTGGAGCTGAAGATTTTGGTGGGCTTTCTTTGGATTTTAATGAAATGAAAAAATTTAAGGCTATTTGTGCTGATACGGGTATATCTAACCAGATACCATGTAAGTAAATTTTCATTCAGATTTCAATCATTTACAGCATGTAAAATATTTTTTTCACATTTTATCATCCAAACCTTTGGTTATATATTCTGCATTCTTGTTAAAAAAAAAAAAGTAAATAAAAAAAAAAAGAAACCTGGTACTACATTTTTCAGGGAAAATATACAATTTTAACCAAAAAATGAAATATTCCCTTGTGTTTTGGAGGATGGTGTTTTACGAATAATGACTATTTATAGAACACTGACCTTGCTCTCAGCGTGGGAAATGAGAAGGTGAGTAATGGCAGTGGTATTGTTAATTTTATTCGTGACAAATGGACAATGCCATTGCTTTGGAACTAAAATAAGTAATTTTTAAAACAAAAAGTTTGTTTCTTGTACATGGTCACGTTTGGTATCAATGCAAAGGCCTGACTAGACCTTGTGCGGTGTAAAGATTAGTGACGCAGGGTTCCAAAGTCCCCCAGTGCACTTCGCTGCAGTGATAACAGATTGTGCCATCACCTCAACACTAGAGTTAGTGCAGCATCATTGCTCACTTTATAATTGAAGTGAAAAATATTGCTGTTAGACTTAAAAATAATGAGATATTTATTTTATTTTTGTTACATAAAGCCTGATCATGCTTGGTATCACTGTAAAGGTCATTCTCTGACCTTTCCAGTGATACCTCAAATGATGCTGTAGCTGCCATGGAGTTGGAGATATAGGGGTCCAAATGTCCATCAATGCAGACATAGTTATCCTTTCTCCATGGGCCTATTCTGGGGCATGGGCCTGGAGCTGCTACTCCATCAGCCCCTATGTTAATCCGGCCCTGGCTAAATTGCAGATGTTGAGAGCCAGCCCAGCGAGCTGCCCAAATAAATGTCTGTATCCCACTGCAGCACCTCTGGTCACACGTCGTGTTTTCTGTGAAAAGGGGACAGGTAGCGTGATCATAACAATTGCCAACTGGAGTAGGACACCTGCATATTGACACCCATTGGGGCCTGGTCTGTGGTGCATGAGGATAAAGGTATATGGCGGTTAATCTGGTACTTGACGGTGTAAGGAGGTTGTTCTATTGTCTGATAGCGTAAATGATCTGGAGGCTGACGCTGTATGGGGACTGATCTGGGGCCCCCAGTAAGTTATATATTTGTATTGTGAAGTATTTTGGGAAAGGGTGGGGTGGATTTTCAATTCTTTATCTGTTAATAACAAATTGTGTATAATAAATGTAGTACAATAATATTTAAGACACGTTTATGCTTAATTACTCTTGTTTCATGGCTCCTATATAATTTTTTGGCATCGGCTCATGTACCAATGTTTCTTTGGCTGAATACTCTGTCATGGTTGGGGGAGGCAATGTCTCAGACAACACAATGTTCTTGCAGAATGCTTTCCAAAAAACGGTCATGGATTGTAGCGAGTAACCTAATTTGATGCAGTAACATTGCATACATACACAATACTAATATTATATTTGCAATGTATTCTACCTTATAGTTTACACTCAGAATACAAAAGGAGGGTAGCACTGAACCTTTACTAAGCACAGAATGTAGGCACCCATACTCTGTGCTTAGTAAAGGTTGAGTGCTACCCTCCTTGTGTATTCTGTATGAAAAGGGCTGACACCCCTTGGGTAAGCACCCCTCCCTGTCACAGGCGATCCACCTACAGGATCTTTTTAACCTTGAACTGCAGGGAGCTCCAGAAAGGAATCAGTCCTTGGTAAGTGAGTTGATCCCATAAGAGCAGTCATTAGGTGATAAGTATAGGACCTGTCAAGAAGTGGGATACATTGGCATTTGTTGACAGGCTTAAGCAATTTATGGCCGTATATTGTGAACTAAATTTCCATAATGTTCAACAGAGTTTAGGGCTCTAAAACCTTGTAAAAAGTCTTGAGTGACTTAATAACTGTTGTAATCCTGTAAGGGGTAAGAGTTGTTGGAAGTTTTGATGAATTAAAATTTGGTATAATCTTTAAATGTTTACATGTACAGTATAAAGCTGCTGTTGAAGTCTTTGAATGTGTTTTTGGAGTGCTTTTTCTGGTTTGTTATAGTTTCCACTCAACAGATCTTGCAGATTCTCATGCAATCAAACACCTCAAATTTAACGGTTTTATTTGCAAATTTTATTAAATATTAAGTCATGCACAAAAAAAACGATTTAATTGTAATCTAAATATTTTGACTTTAAAAAGTGTATATATATATCTGTACTATATATATAGTGTATATGTATATCTGATTGTAATGATCGTAGCCACCCGGTTTACTTTACTACAGAATTATACATGAAAAAAATTATAGATTTCATCGTAAATTTACAAACGACCAATTAAACAGTTTGTTATAAATCACATCATATACTAAAAACAATAAAGATGTGGGATATATCGTGTGATTAAACTGTGCAGCATTTTAATGACAGTTATGGAAAAGAGAAATTACTTAGTTTAAAAGTCGGCTTTTGAACAAAAAAACGCTTGAATAGAACATTCTGTATCTGTACAAAACACACCAGTAGCAGATAGATGTGCGTGCTGCCTCCATTATTTATTTTGGTTTTGTAAATGTTTTCATGGAAAGTCTTGCATACAATGGATTCTAACAGTCCTCTGTGACTTGAAATGACCTAATGAAATAAATACTGGAGAAAAGATGTAATATCTCATTAAGCACGGGGAATATCTTTGATCTTTTTGATTAACTGTGTATTAACTTTTTAATCCACTATTACATAAAAGCTACAATATTACTATATCCTTTAAGCGTTCTATTTTGTGGATATCTTATTATGAAGAAATAGCTTGTATTAATCATTTTGTGTTATTTAGTAAAGGATTTGCTATGTTGTAACCCCGGAGGCACTACCCAGCTGTTGTTATTTCTTTCTGTCTTGTGTTATTGCATGTTTCATGTTACCAACTAGAACTGCACTGATTAACTTTTCATGCTGACTGATATATATTGGTGACATAGGGAAGAAGAAGGGAGAATTTGTTGATGGGCAAGTATAAACCAGCTGGGAATGAGTCTTACAGGGTTATTCAGAGACAGCCGAACTGGCCACAAAATTGCACCGAACGGTGAATTTCCCTGTATGGTGCAATTTCGGCGCCATTTTGCTGTTCAGAACCTTGCAATTCGCCAAATATTAGTGAATTGCCAGTGAAATACGGTGCCTTTTTGACGGCACTGAACTCCCCATAGAGAAGCAATGGTTAATCTATTCAGAACACACCAAACAGCAGTGAAATGCCCTGATCTTTGGTGGTTTCATTCGGCTGGTTTAATCAGGCGAATCCCAAAGGTTTCAATGTTAAAAATATTCCTATTTTTATTTTTATTTAATATCTATTAAACCATTTATTCTTTTAATTTCGTCCAGTAGTTTTTTGCAAACAGCGTTTAAAATTTTGAAAGTTTTTGTTATTTTTACCCAGTTCGTCTGCGTGTTGGCTTTTTCCGGTAGATGGTCGGCACAGTGTTTGGTGGATCGTCTACTTTTTTTGGACATGTTCGGCGGGTTTGCGTCAGGTACTCTTGGTGGGTTTTCTGCGGCATTTCGAATTGATCAGACTTTTTTGAAGTTATCAACGGATTTTCTAAAAAAAATTCTGATCCATTCTGCAGCTTTTCCCTGCTCTTCAGGGACCCTGCGTTGAATGCTGAATTCACCGCAGAGTCGGGGAATTTGATTCCCCGAAGTGTGTGGAACGAGAGAGCAACGAAACTAGGGTTGTGCGTTTCGGGTTTCGGAATTCCGGAATTTTCACGAAATTTCCCGATTCGTGTCTTCGGATTCGGCTGAATTTCCGAATCGGATCGGACCCGAAAACCGACAGATCCGAAAAGTTTTCCGAGCCGAAACGAAAAAATTTCGGATTTTTCGAATGGACTTGAAATGTGTCAAATCGAATTTTATTTTTGCTCTATTCATGATTTCGGTTCCATTCGTGATTTCGGTTCCATTTCGGTAATTCTGGACATCGTATATTTAACTATTATCGGTTATATCGCTGATTCTGTAAATTTTGTATTTGTAAATGCGTATCACTTGTTTCTTGTGGCATTCGGGTCAGTTTAGCGTTTTTAAATCGTTTTGTTCATTTTTTTTGTTCCTTGGCTTTCATACCATTTTAATATGATTAAATAAAGTTGTGAAATGTATATTCAATTATTCATAAGAAAAAAAGGATCTTTATTTAATAAAAAAAAACACGATAGAATCGCCAGAATTATCGTATCGACAGAATGAATTATCGGATCCGAAAAACAAACCAAAAATTTATTATAAAAAAATATATAAAGTATAAAAAAAGTAAACCATAGTAGTTTACGTCAAAACGAATAGAGTTAGACACTTTGAAACGAGGAGAACAGGCGTTCCGAAAAAACAAAAATTTCCGAAATCACGAAAAGTCGATACAAAAAACGAGCAAAGTGACCCGAAAACACGAAAAATGGTCAATATTACGAAAAAAAAATGTACACGAAAAACGAGCTGAACCGAACCGAATCGAAACAGAAATCGGTCGAAACGAGCCGAATCGAAAATTTTAAACATCCGAACAAATCGAACCGAATCGAACCGAAAAAAAAATCGGTGCACAAGCCTAAACGAAACGTCAGTGACATTTCAGTGCCTCTCTGAGTGACCCCTTAAATGACATCTCCCCAGCTGAGCCTGCATGGAGTTCAGAACTGCAGTAACTCCTTTAGGCCAGTAGATGGCGACATCTGTCTGCGAAATAGATTATTACAGTAAGGAATACATTGGGAATATTCCCAAAAATGTCTTATTATATAATTAATTAAAAATTATTTTCCCAAAAAGAGAACACTGGTTTCTGACAGTGTTTTTCTGGAAAATCCCTTGGTGGTGAAAGGAGTTAAATAAGTAACAAAAAAAAATTAATAACAGTATGTATAACCTTTTCTGTGATAAAAGAGAAATAAATAAAATATTAGTTCAAACATGAATACACAAGTTAATGTTAACCTTAAATTTAATCATTTCAAATTTCATCGTCATTTATTAAACTCTATAAGAACCGTTCTTGTGTATACGATACTTTTTTTCTTTTTGTATCTCACTTAGAACTAACTGGAAATAGGATCCTTCCAAGTGACTTTTGGAAGTTTTCGTTTTCTCCAGAGAGTTGATATGTTGTATTTCTTACACTTTTTAGAACTTACAGGCTGTCTGATGTTGGCATAGTACATTCATATATTCTATTTCATCAGCCTGTGTAGCGCGGAATGCTCCACTTGTTTTCACAAAGTCAGACTACAGAGCAGACAACCACAGAATTTTTACATTTGTGAGCAAAACCTCTTCAGTAAAGTTTCATGGGAACCTTTTTTCATCAGGACCACAAGAGCTACAAGGAACTTGCATCCTCGTGGTTGTCTATTGGTTATATGAAGAAAAAAGAAAGAAAAAAAACGCAAGCAGCCTACGGTTAACATATAATTAAATCAAAGTGAGAAAAAAATAAAGCACTACTGGAAGGGGTCAAGAAAAACAGGAAGGTGTGGGAACGTAGTTCGTCTACTATTTTCTCAAGGGAACAGAGTTCCCTTTTGTCTCACACATTGAGAAGCTTTTATTCATTTTCAAACACATGTTTTTTTTTTGAGAATGGATTTAACCAGGAAGGATACATTTAGATTTCTCTTGTTTTCAAGTATGTCCTGGGTGGCTAGTATGTACCGTTAGGCGTCTTGCCCAAGGACACTTACTGGAGAGGTGCTCTTGCCAGGATCGAACCTATGTCTCCACTCTCTCTCCATGGTTATAGAGCAGTGATGTTACCTCTACTCCACCCAGCCGGCATGTTTCCTTAATACCTCACCAGATATATTGATATTTATTACAAAAAACATGAGGAGCCCCTTAAACCCAGCCTAAATTTATGTTTAAACATTGATGTCAAATTTGCAGGTTAGGTGCAATCTGTCAATGGTTAACTGAGGACCAAAAATCGTAGAGTTCCCACACTTCTGTTTTTTAGGACCAGACTCTTGATTACTCTTCTCTTTCATAATGATTGTTCCCAAACTTTGCAGAGATTTGTGAGTGGTTTGGGTCGAAATCCCTACAACCTGGTTCCCTAATGCCAAAATCCAGACGGCCAACTTCCCTACACAGACAACTCCCTGACACCAACTTCCCTACACAGACAACTCCCAGACGGCCAACTTCCCTACACAGACAACTCCCTGACGGCCAACTTCCCTACACAGACAACTCCCAGACGGCCAACTTCCCTACACAGACAACTCCCTGACGGCCAACTTCCCTACACAGACAACTCCTAGACGGCCAACTTCCCTACACAGACAACTCCTAGACGGCCAACTTCCCTACACAGACAACTCCCAGACGGCCAACTTCCCTACACAGACAACTCCCAGACGCCAACTTCCCTACACAGACAACTCCCAGACGGCCAACTTCCCTACACAGACAACTCCCTGACGGCCAACTTCCCTACACAGACAACTCCTAGACGGCCAACTTCCCTACACAGACAACTCCCAGACGCCAACTTCCCTACACAGACAACTCCCTGACGGCCAACTTCCCTTGGTATGTCCGGCACTTGTTCTGTCTGGAAGTTGGCCGTCGAGATGTTGGCATTAGGGAACCTGGCTGTAGGGATTTTGTCCGGCACCCGTCCGTTAGAGGGAGTTGGGGTTATGAAATAGGTTGCTGATAATAACTAATTTTATTCTCTTGTGGATAGTTTGATAGCAGTTTATCATGGGATCTGTAGCTCCAGGTAGCAAATTTGGATATATGGCCATTTTTTTGGATAAAATGCCTGTCTTTGTGTGTTTGAAAATGCGTTTGAAATACATAGCTTTTTCCATGTGTTATTTACGTTTGTTGTCACAGCACTAGGCTGATTTTATTTTGCGGGGGTTTAACAAGGGTGTAGGGCATTGTTTCCCAAACAATAACAGGCCAGGTTTTAAGGATTCCCTTGGGAAAATACAGACTGAATACTGCAATCACTGAGCAGCAAATCATATCACCTGTGCTGTGCTTCAGATATCTGGCAAACCTGGCCTATTAGGGGGACCTGAGGACCGGGGTTGGGAACCTCTTCACTCAAAGGTCTTAGATGCGTATTGTGGCTGAACATAGAGACCTGCCATGTTTTGACGTTGAGTGCTTGTCTGCATGTTGGGTGGCCAACATTTCATGCTTCCTTGTGCAGAATTGTGTCATTATAAGATGGTTTCACCTCTTTTCTCAAGTAATAAAATGGAGTCCTATGATAGATTCCCATTTTCTCCTATAATATTTAAAATGAAAGAGAAAAAAGTGAAATGGTTTTCTTATGAGCAACAAACCAACATAACTAGTATCAGTCTTGACAAAGACAAAGGCGGTTATACTGTAAGTAATCGTCCACTGCAATGAATAACCACAGCCAGCTTGTTAGCCAACAGAACCCAAGCAGCAGTTTTTTGAGTCCTGTCGACAGGTTTGGGAAGCACTGTTATAAGGCTACTAGCAGTTGCTCATGGGTATGGTTTCCTACACTTATAATGGTCAGGAGATGGTGGCTGTCCTGTCCTGGGCAGCCAGAGTTCTTAGTGAATTTTTAGGGTTTCACTGAGCATTGTAAATAAGGGAACACCTACCTTCCACTTTTTTTTAAATTTGAGGAATACCCAACATAGGGCCCTGTTACAATGTTAACACAAATGTTAACGCTCACTTGCCTGAGCATTAATGATTGCCGCTGTATTTACCGCATATTGCAATCCAAACGCAAATGGGTTAAAAAACCCGTTTGCGTTTGGTACCTTGCGCTCCTCTGCGCGAGGTTACTGTACTTTTTTTTTTTTTTAGAGAAAGGATTTTACCAGGAAGGATACATTGAGATTTCTCTTGTTATCAAGTATGTCCCGTTAGGTGTCTTGCCCAAGGACACTTACTGGAGAGGTTGCTCACTGGGATCGAACCATTACTCCACAGGCTCTCTCCATGCAGAGCAGTGATGTTACCTCTACTCCACCCAGCCGGTACTTTGCGCTCCCTATACTTAACATGGGGAGCGCAAAGTGTTAATCAGCGCTGGTATTACAAAATCCCAGCGCTGATTAACGCCTGGCTTTGGTCAGGGTAACGTTAACCAGAGGCAGAACCTGGTGTTAACGGATTCCACTTCTGCAGAATCCATTAATAGCCTTAAAAATAAAAAAAGCAATCTTTTACTCACCCTCTGTCCCGTGGTGAGGATTGCGGCTCTGTTCGCATCCTCCGGCCGGCGTGAGCAGGGAAAGACTGTGGGAAAAAGTCCCCCCAATCTCTCCCTGTGGATCACTACGTCGACCGGCCGGATCTCGCAAGGCGAGATCCGGCTGGTCATGTGACCGGCAGGGGAGAACTCAATGGAGTCCTATGGACTCCAGCGAGTGGATGCTTGCGGCTGCACTCAGCACTGCTGCGGGCATCCAGCATTTTAATGCTCGCAAACAATGCAGGCAGCATTGTTTGCGTCTGCATTGTGATGTGGCATTAAAACACGGGCGCAAGGGGGAAAACTGCGGGTGCAGTTTTTCCTCCTCTGCGCCTGCGTTTTAACTCCAACATCGTAATAGAGCCCATAGACGGTGGTCAGGGTGCACCTGGAGCTTTGTGAATGTAGTGCGTTTACAACTAAGCTACAACAGACCTCAGTCAACATTTTGCTCCTATTTAAACTGCATCTTAATTCTTTTGGAATGATCATCGCGGGGTGTCACGGTAGTGGTATACCCAGTACGCAAACCTAACCAGCAAATCCCTAACTATACTGGTCCTCGTAATGGCCAAATCACAATAGAATAATCTGATAAACAAGCATGGGTCTGGGAAAGGAGAGGATCACAAAAACAGAAAACAAGCCCAAGTTGGTAACACAAAGACAGGTACTCAGACCTGGACCATAGGCTAGGAGTGGAGAGAACAATACACAACAACGAAACAAAACCAGAGTCAAAACCAGAAATCACCAAATGATACACAGCATCAAGCGCTAAGGGATCAGAGACCCAAGCCAGAGTAGCTTCCCGAGGAAGAATTACATAGGGTGGAGTGTGCTCTCATTGGCTGGGCATAACATCTCATATAATAAAACAGTTTGTGTCTGTCGTCAGGCGCCATGCACATTCGCAAGCTTACCACTGCATGCGACAGGCGATGGAAAAAAATGCCGGCATGTGCGAGGGACAAAAAAAATGTCCCTTACTACAGGTTCCATGAGGCTGCTCACACCCCCATGTGACTGGAGAGGACACACACAGGCGTATTACAGACTGAGCAGTCAGATCCTGGGAAGCACCGAACAGCCAGATCTTGGGTGCACTGAGCAGCCACATCCTGGGGAGCACTGAGCAGCCAGATCCTGGGTGCACCGAGCAGTCACATCCTGGGGAGCACAGAGCAGTCAGATCCTGGGGAGCACCGAGCAGCCAGATCCTTGTTGTGCCAAGCAGCCATATCATTGGGAGCACTGAGCAGCCAGATCTTCTGCAAGAATAGACTGCCCTCCAGGCAGGCTTAACACCTAGTAGAATTATAAAACACAAATGTAGGATGAGCATTACCAGAATGACACAGATGAATTTCAGTTAATGAGTTAAGTCAAGAGTCTGGTCGTGCATCACTAGATTGAAGAGAGGTGGCTCTAGGGTCAGTAAAATGATCCGAGGACATCTTAGTAAAATGGGCATGCAGGACAAGGGAACGCAAGGACTTGAAGAACCTAGAAAATCCCACTGATTTATAGAATAGAAAGGCGACCATTTCCACAAAGCTATTCTGCAGTTAATAATAATTCAAGTTTTCTAACATTTCTTTCTATCTTTCCATCCTAATTAAAGTCAAGTCGTTTTCATTGCCATTTCATAGACTGGTGAGGCTATCATTGCTTTATAAACAGAAACAAAATTGCGGAACATTAGCAAGAGTAGTGGAACTGAAGATGGTTAGTTTCAATTTAATACACAATCTCATTAACTTGTTGATAAAGTTGGAAAAAAATGCATACTTTTCTTCGGCGGATCTGCAGAGACTTTAAGCATTAGATAGTATGCTAATGATTTTATGATATCGAATATTCAGGCGCAACCTCACTTCTAAAAATTCATTAAGATAAGAGGCATTACATTGTAATGAAATGATTGCTCAAATCTAATCTTTTCCTTTCCTAGATTAAGTGTAAAAAGCTCTTCTGTAAATTTTAATTTGTCCAAAATAATCCGTTAACCATATCAATGCTTTATTTTTTATAAAATATAGAGGCTTAATTTTTAATTGTAAAATAGAATGCTTATCCCCCCAAATGTTAAGCGATATAAAGATAGAGTCATGTATAGTTAAATAAGGTCATTTTCACAAATTGTACTGGTTTATAAAGTGGCTACATTTCTCAAAATATTCTGAACAGAATCTGAAATACTGAATATTTATATTTACGTTATGAATGGCAGGATTCAGTGGTTTTATGGAAAATCACTTTCCATTACTAACACAGTAAAAATACACAGAAGTGTCTCTAATTGTATATTTGCACTGTATGTAAGTCCTATTTGACTTTTACAGGGTTATGTCACCGAACAGTGCAATTTCAGGGCCATTCCGCTATTGAAAACCTGACATTGCACCAAATATTGGCAAATTGCCAGCAAAATACAGTGCCTGTTCAACAACAGTGAAATCCCCACAGAGAAGCAATGGTTAATCTATTCGGAGATCAACGAACAGCAGTGAAATGTCATCGAAATGCCCTGATTTTCGGTGGTTTCATTCGTCAGGTTTAATCCTGTGAATCCCATAGATGTCAATGTTAAAAATATCCCTGTTTTTATTCAATATCTATTAAATTGTTTATTCTTTTAATTTTCAGTAAAAGCCTCTTTTATTTATTTTTTTTAAGGATTTTTTTTAGGTATTTTTCAGGATTTTTACAGGTTTCTTTTTAATAAGCTTTTTTTTCCTGTAACAGACCTTTTTATTATCATTCATAGGACCTTAGATGTTAATTCCAGACATTTTCGTCCTGTAGTTTTTTTGCAAACAGCATTTGAAATTTTTTGAGTTTCAATCGTTTTTTTGTTTTTTTCACCCCGTTCGACTGCTTGTCGCCTTTTTCCAAATGGTTAGCGCAGTGTTTGGAAGATTGTCAGCTTTTTTCAGACACGTTTGGTGGGTTTGCAGCAGAATGTCATATACTTTCGGCGGGTTTTCTGCGGCATTTTGGATCGATCCAATTTTTCGGATCATATTGGCGGCTTATCGCGAGATTTTCGACTCAATACACTCAATCTAAAGCTTCTGCGAGAGCTTTTGAATATCGATTGACACCTTAGTGAATGGATGAACTTCCTAGAAATTGCACCGTTCGGTGAAATTGAGAGTTCGGTGCAATTCGTGGCAAGTTTGGCGCTTTCTGAATAATCCCTTTAGTGTAAAGTTGGGATTGCTAAAATTGATAACCTCATATTTAAAAGAAGAGGAAACTTACAGCAAAGTATAAAATAACCTCTTTGTTTTTGCTACAGTTGGAGCTTTTAAGGTTCAGGGGTTCTCATTTTGCATTTCTAGCATTAGTTGCTCTATGCATAAGTTAGTGAATTTTTAAATGAATTAAGAAAATACTGCGAATTGGATTATTATGAGCACATTGTTATAAATGTTTGACCCCATTAAACAGTAGATGAACTGTTTGCATGGTATGCTCTCTGCAAAATTTTTCTGTGTAGAGAAGAACAAGGGATAAGAAAATGGAATTTAATATTTTATAAGAAAAATCAATTACATTTATTCTGAATAAGTTTTTCATTACTTACAACTGAAGCTTGAAGCTTACTAAACGAGTTTTAAATATAACACAAATGTAATATTTTCCGTAAGTGTTATGTTTTAGAACGGAAAAAAATGCATTTTCGTGGATTTAGAAGGTATCACGTTCTAATGATTTTAGGAGAAAATATATAATTATAAATTAAATAAGATCTTCAAGGGTAAACAAAAAATATACCAGGGTTATTCAAAAAGATCCGAATTGTGGCCGAAAGGTAACCGAACGGTGAAATTCAGCGTACGATTACCTTTCCTGGCCATTCGGCCATTCAGAGAGCAGGCAGTTCGCCGAATCTTGGCGAGTTGCCTGCACATACGATGCCTGTTCGGTGCCTGTTCAAGAGCAGTGAAATCCCCATAGAGAAGCAATGCTTCGTCTATTCAGAGAACAAAAACCAGCAGTGAAAAGTTGCCGAAGTGCCCTGCTGTTCGGTGGTTTCATTCAACAGGTTTATTCAGCCGAATCCCATAGGCTTCAATTTTAAAAATATTCCCGTTTTAATCCAGTATCTAATAAACCATTGATTATAATATACTGCAAGTAAAGAGTCTCTTCATTTATAGATTTTTTAGAATCTTTTAGGCATTTCTCGGGATTTTTTTGCAAATCTTTTTTTTTCCCGCATTTTTTAAATTATTTTTTCTGTTTTTTTTCTGTAACAGCCCTTTTTATTATCATTCATTGGATCTTATATGTAAATTTCAGACATTTTCCTTCTGTAGTTTCTTTGCAAACAACGTTTCACTTTTCAAACATTCAAGTGTACTGGGTTTTGTTTTCCCACTCCATTCGTCTGCGGTGTTAGCTTTTTCCAGCGGCTGCTCTGCGCTGTGATCGGCGGCTGCTCTGCGCTGTGATCGGCGGCTGCTCGGGTTTCTCTGGCGTGGTAGGCGGAGTTAATCCAGATGGTTTTTGTGGGTTTCGGTGTGCGTACAACGGGTTTCGCGGTGAATGTTCGTTGGGTTTGCGGCGGCTTTTCCCTGCACAACGACGACCCTGTGGTGCTTGCTGAATACACCGCATGGTTGCCGACATGGGATCGCCAAATCACACCGAATTGAAGAGAACAAAAAGTCACCGAACATGCGGTGACTTTTCTATTCTCTTTGAATAACCCTGTAAGTGTTAATTTGCAAAATATGGAATTGATGAGAGGATTGCAAATGTTAGGCAAGAGTGGATGAGAGGGATAAACAATGATTAGGTTTTTTATAAGCTCAAATATTTGAATTATTATTTTTTTAATTTTGCTTATCAACTCTCCAGCTATATGCTAATTACATAAAAAGACATTTATTAGACAGACATGAAGTTGGCAAATTATCAAAAGTCTTCTCTTTGCATACATATGGAGAAATTGTGTAGCCCTTGCTGCTTGTACTGCTTCAATGGTCATTGCATTGGCCATCTTCTTTCATGTTTTACTATTTGCTTGTTACTAGGCTTATTGTATTTGCAATTAGCATAAATAAATTCAATATTATTCAATGAAGGCACATCTCATAGAGTAAAAGGATACTGTAGGCACTGTGTAATTTGAGTGGCTGGTAGGCGAGTGCTCTCATCACTGCTCCCCAACAGGGAGGTGGAATTGATGTGGTTTGGAGGGCTCACTCAGCCCTCCAAGTGTGGGAGGATAGCCCCCCAAAAGCTGAGATAAATTAGTGTTGATCTGAGCTTCCTCAAGGTCAGGACTCTTGGTAATTTTCTTTACCCGTGACTCGTAATGCACTCGCATTGAGCTGTTGGGCCATTGGATTGGCTGGATGCTCACTCTTGATCATCCAGCCTCACGCCGGTCACATTACAGCAGTATGTCATTTCCAGCCAAAGCTGAGGAAGGCCGAAGCTGGAAACAGAAAGTTTTTCTGCAAAACTATAGGGTTAAAACAGGAGAGTTGGAGGGGTCTGGTGAAATTAATGCGTAACCTGTCTGAAATAACCCATTCCATTTTAACCTCAGAGTATCCCTTTAAGGATTGGCCATTGGAACACTGCCCCTTCTATACATAGAGAGAGTTGAGGCTACTTTCCTTGAAAGAAACTTTGTCAAGCACATGACATACTGAACGCGATCGCATGCATGCTGCGGGCTGTGAGGCGGAAAGGGGGAATCGGCAGCTGACGTAACCGAGAGGTGGAGTTAATTGAATGTCCAATCAGTTTGCTTGTATGATTGGGGAATTTTTCTCACCATGGCGCATCGATTTATATGCGCACTGTGATTGGTCAAAGTTAAATTTTTCCAACTCCATGCACTCCACTATGTTTCCGAATGCGAGGCGGTGTGCAGCAACTAAATGTGTAGAGCACATCCTCATATCACTGCTTACACCTGCAAAACAGTGTGTTACAGCCTTTATTCTGTAATTGCTGCCAGGGCTCACATAATCATATTTATTATTAATATTATTATTATTATTATTAACTGCAGTTATGTCAATTGTCAACAAATAGATACTGGAAGAGCATAAAATTATATAATGTTTGATGGAACTTTATGGACCCTATTCCTTGATGTGCGCTAAAATGGTGACTCTAACGGGGAAAATCTGCACCTACAGGTTTCCCAGTAGCGCCCCCATTTTATTGCACTATTCCAAGGCAGGCACTAATTCAGCAGCCTACTCCGGAACGCTACCCTCCACGATACTCATGGTAGCACTTCCGCGCCACGCGAGTATCACCTCTTGGAGTATCACCTACGCAAGATCGTAGAGGGCCACATACTGATTAGAAGAGGGAGACTGGGGACTATTTGTCCCCAGTCTCACTCTGCTCCTGGCAGCCAGAAGTAGCAAATCAGACCACTGTTCTTGCCACGGGATGAGAGGTGAGTATTGGATTTATTGGGGGTGTTTAGCTGGTGTTAACTGATTCTGCAGAAGCGGAATCAGTTAGCACCGGCTTATAGCTGTGGATAACGTTTTCGTTACCGCACAGGTGCTGAAATTAGCACTAGGGCATTGTAATACCTTACTTATCTTAATGCTAATTTCTGATTGCGCATCCTATACTTAACATGGGGAGCGCAAAGTACTGTAAGTTCGTGAAAGCTAGTGCAATCATCGATTCGCAAATGGATTTTTAGGAGGTTTTGCGTTAAGAAGGTAATATGGGTGCCATGTGTTAAAGTCACTAAACCTGACACTAACGTTTACTTGTCAGAACACTGCAGTTAGAGTTAACTGCGGAAACTGTTGGTGCTATATAAATGAGGATAATAATAATAATAATAATAGGGCCCAATCTATGATGATTGATTGCACATATAATTTTTTTTTTCTAAATTGTTATTGTGTATATTTTTGCCCGTTCAGTTTCAAAATGTCTCCCTTGTGTTTGAAAGCTTGGTTTATTGAGTATTTAATATTTGAATAAAGATATCCTTACATATTTTTACATAGATTCAGGTTCGTGCAAAGGGTAAAAAAGTTTGGTGTTTTTTTCTTCAAAATTTTATTCAGGTTTCCAGATAAGGCTAGGGTCAAACGAATGCATTATTCGCAGCGACCGTCAAAAAGTGTGTCCGAACGCATTGCCGTATTTTTTCAGGGAATGCGCGAAAACGGTCATACGATGCGCATTTTCCGTGCGTGAATTTTTACGGATCGGCAATAAAACACTTTTTGCGTCTGGACGTTATGTTGGCCGGACATTAGCAGCGTCTGACGTCTCCTAATCACGCACACTCGCCGCTAGCGGACGCAGCACACTCTGTACGTCAGTACTAGCGGTTCTGCGTTCTCGAAAAAAAGGCGTTCATTTTCCACTTGCGTTGCGCGGCCAGACTTTTGTGCGGCCGTACTTCGTATATTGCGCGTCATTTGCTGCTACTGCGGCCGTGATTAAGTGCGCCTAAACGCACGTTAAAAATGCGCTAGTCTGACCCCAGCCTAAATATGGATATAGAAACCTATTTTTTATCTTATGTGTCAAAACAAAAAGAGTCGCTATTATGTTATTCACCAGAATCGTAACCAGGTTTGGATGAAAACACTCTTTCATGCATTAACCAATATCATACCTCTTAGTCAGAGGTCTCAGAGGTCATCACTACTAGCCTTTCTTATTTAATGGTCTGTTTAAAGGGATTCGTGAACCATGAACCTAATGCTATTTGTGTAGGCTGTTGCGTATAAAAGATCCATCGAAACTTAATTTAACCTGCATGTTCATGGCATGTTTGGCAGCAGTTTCACTGTAATTAATTTATAAATGACATTGCCGGCAATAGGAGGACTACAAATCTAATAAAGTATTGCTTGACAGTTGTTTAAACGTAAATTGAGACTGTCATGGCAGACGTGACCCTAACACAGCAGTGAAAGGCTAGGAGAGTAAACCCATTACCAGTTCTTGTAATGGCCGGGCTGATAGTGAATACAGTGAATGAATAGGCAGGAAACATAACAGAGGTCAAGGGTTCCCGATATTACAACACCGATAAACAAAGCCGGGTCAGGAGTACAGAGAACAGAATAGTGAAAGGGAAAGCTGAATAAGAATAACAAGAAATATAAAACACTATGAAATGTACTATTTGATACTGAATAGAACCCACAAAAATGCAGAGAGAAATGGCGGCCAGAGTCTATGTAGAGGGAGGAGGCCTACTGTTCTCTAGCATCATACTTGTGTGCCAAAACATTTGCAAGTAGAATGTTGGAACGAGGCATTGGGATGCTCGTTATGGTGCTCAGACAAAACGTTATTACAATGACGCACAGGAGAGCATTTTCTATCATAATTAACCTCCCTGGCGGTTTTCCCGAGTGTGGCTCGGGGTTAACTTTAACTGCTGAAAGCGGTAACCCCAAGCCACACTCGGGCTGGATACATTACCTGTTCCTGCGGTCCCTCACTGACCTCCACGATCGCATTCTACTGCACCCGATCGCGGCGTCCTGTTTCCTGGTTCCCTTCTTGCGAGAAGGGAAGCATAATGTCGCGATTGTCCGGAGTGTGACTGCAGAGGACAGCGAGGGAGCGCAGGGACATGTAATGTATACACACACGGAACAGTAGGAGAGAGGACCCTGCTCAAGACCTTACAATCAAGGAGGAGAGGGGTAACATGCTAGGTGAGGGTGAATAGAGTAGAAGAAGTACTGTGGCTGCCTGTGGGCTGTGTGGGAAGATGGAGCAAGATGGAGCAGTGGGGGATTACGGAGTGAGCCGATAGGCTTCTCTAAAGTAATGTGTTTTCAGAGACTTCTTGAAGAACTGGAGAGACGGGGAGAGTCTAATGTTGCGGTGGAGGGAGTTCCATAGAAAGGGGGCAGCTCAGGAGAAGTCCTCAAGGTGAGAGTCAGGGGTTCGGGTACGAGGAACTGATAGCGTCAGGTCATTGGCAAGCGAAGTGGTCGGAATGGGATGTATCTGCTAATAAGAGAGGAGATGTAAAAAAAAATGTTAAAAAACCCTTTAGCACATTGGAGTTTACGCTCGTTTGTGCAAGCTTACTGTACTTTGTACTCCCTATGCTTAACATGGGGAGTGCAAAGAGTAAGCAAGAAGTAATTAGCGTTAGGATCATAGGCGACTCTACAGGGGGGCAAGGGGGGGCAATTGCCCCCCCTAGGATATTCCTTGCCCCCCCATGTGCCCCCCACCAAAAATCAGCATCCAGCTTCCCACACTTATTCGGACCAACATATCTCCGTCGCTATGCATCGTATATGGAAGAACTAGGTGTCATTCGAAAGGGCAGATTCTGGCCTTTCCAATGATACCCAACATGACCATATTCAGTGTGAAGTATAAGTCGTAAAACATTAAATAAAAACGTGTACTTAAACTTAAACATTTTCACAGGGTTGAAATGGCTCAGCATTGAAATGGTTAATGTTCAGACTATACACTACATTGTGTATTACGTTAGTTTTTGCCTTGGTTTTAGTTGTATATTAAGGGTTAATGGGTAGGCTTCATCCCTTACAATATACATTTGTTTTTTCCTTGATTAATGGCATTTTACGGGTTGATGGGTAAACTGCATGCCTCAGTGTATTCATTTCATGTTTTCCCTTGATGAATGCCATTTTACGGGTTAAGGGGGTAGCTAAATGCCACATTGTTTATTATTTTTATTGTATTTCTCTGGGTTTATGGCATTTTAGGGGTTATTATGGAAGTTAGAATCTAAAGGGTCTAATGATCTTTAGATCCTCTGCTTTCCGTCACATTTCGGGGAATTAATTTTTTCCGAAAATAAGGTGAATTCCGTATTTAGCGAATGGTCACTGTAATTTGCTAAAAGTGGAGTCGCTGAAGCAGCTATCAGACATTCAGCGAAAACTGCCGAATTGCAGCAAATAAAATATTGAATTTAAGTATCAGGTTAGTACAACAAAAAGGCATCATTGCATCACATTACTCTGGGGTTTTGGAATCTTTTTTATATATATTTATTTAGGGCACTATTACCTGGTGTGAGCTAACCCTTGCGTCGGCGTGATTTTGCGTTTAGCGCCAGGTTAATTGAGTCTAGCGCCTGACCAACAGATTGTTTGCTTCCCGCTACAAATGGGAAAAATCTATTGCTATTAGCGATTTGTACCGCGAGCTTAATGTACTTTCCGCGTCCTATACTTAACACAGGGAGTGCTAGAGATCTCTAGCGCTTTTGCAGCTAACAGATCACTTGGTGCCAGCGCTAAATTTTTTGAGGTGCACTAATTGCAACATTTTACCTACTGCTCAACCCTGGTGCTATCTCCAAAAAAACAGAAAAACCAGGTCCTCGTCCAAAATTAATAGGCAATTGAAAGGAATGCAGCACAGGTGTTCTCTTGGCCCCATACACCATAGTAATGGATATGGTCAGCAATGTCGCTGCTGTTGCAGTAAGCTCTATTATAAATGTATCCTTTATGCACATATATCCTAATTCTAATATATTGCCTAATTTTAAACATTTTATGCTGGGGGTTATTCATAGTATGTAAGCAGTTGATTATTAGGGTGACTGTGTGGACCATGTTTAAAGGGCACGTGAATAAGTCTTGCCCTGAAACATGTATTATTTATATGCTGCAGCAGGGAAATTGTTGTCGCTCACCTGGTCTTCCTTTTGGATCTATTAAATGCAGTGTAATGATTCTACATGCTGTTGGGTGGCATTTATCATGCAATGCCCATCAGCCTTAATATATGTGTGCATCAAAACATGGATGATACAACCACCATGGAGGATTTTAATAATGCAGGGATGTGAGGTTATTCACTGGATGTGTTCATATTCAAGCTTGTGAGGGCGGGGGATAGGTATGGAAAAGAAAAACAGTTCTATCCTGTA
Organism: Leptobrachium leishanense; assembly: GCA_009667805.1. Lineage (NCBI taxonomy): Eukaryota > Metazoa > Chordata > Amphibia > Anura > Megophryidae > Leptobrachium > Leptobrachium leishanense. The sequence goes on from CM019067.1 coordinate 298,924,077, forward strand.
CACAACCGCATTAGCGCTGGGTCTCAACCCGGGTCTTAGAGTTTCCCTAGCGTGCGCCAAACGACCTTGTTCATGGACTACCGCGGACAAGGTGATCTGTTAGTAGGTCGTCAGGCACTAACAGGGTTATTCAGAAAGCAGTGAAAAGCAGGAGAATGACTGGAGAATGGAAAATTCTAGGTCAAAATAGCCGATTTGGAAAGTGAGACGAATGGGAGAATTTTTCTGGTTTGGCTATTTTGACCAAGAATTTTCCATTCTCCAGTCATTCTCCTGCTTTTCACGCTCTCTGAATAACCCTGTAAGTTTTAGCGACTCGCACTAAATTTTTCCTTTAGTGATGGTGTTTTAGCTCACACCAGGTGATAGGGCCCTTAGTTTTATTCAGTGGTATGATTTAGTGGTGAAAATTATTAGTGCCCCCCAGTTTTGACTGCGGTATCTTCTGTGCCCCCCCTAAATATTGTTCCTAGAGTCGCCACTGGTTAGGATTACAAAGTCCTAACGCTAATTACTCACCACTGCGGTTAACTGAAAAGTTAACCACAGCTTGGAGTCGGTGATAACTGATTATGCTTCTGCAGACGCAGGGTTTCCTCCATAGCATCCCCATATTAGCGGGCAGTATGCCCTTGGTTTACTGGAACACCCATAACATTTTTTGCATACCTCCCGACATTGGGAGGTAACAGGTGGGGACAGTGGTGGCCTGCCTATGAGGAAGTATGATAAATATGTGACTTCCTTCATTACAAATGCCTAAAAGGTGGGCATTTCATCCCTGGGCATCAATAAACTACACCCTGATAGTGGCCATGTTAAACGGGCTTGTCAAGAAAGCTGGTCAAATTGCTTTCTTAATGGGACAGTCACCCCAATTTATGACTGTCCTACTTAAAAGCAGAGTATTGGGTGGGGGCTTTGCATTTCCAAATATTTTCAGAAGAAGTAAGTCAAACCATTTGTATGTGTTTAACGATCAGAAATTTCAGCTGCACTGTATATTCTACTTCTTTGTATATTTTTTACGTTTTAAAAATGTATCCAAGCCTTCTGCATTTAGATGATAGAATATATTGATCGATTGAATGATTGATGTATCTGTTTATTGCTTTAACCAATACCTTTAGGTCATACTACACCGCGAGGGGTAAAAAGCACGCGCAAAAAGATAACTAGAAATTATCTGGAACCAGGTGATTTTGGAAGCATTTTTGATATTGTAATGTTAAAATTTAGAGATGCTAAAAACCTCAAATTAGTGTATTAAATGATGTAACTCCCACAGCCAGGAAAGGGTTAGATTCTGTTAAATGTAGAAATCTTCTGTCCAGGTTTTTTTTTCTTCTCTCATTGATTATGTGTTTCTTTGCTGTAGCTGTCTGCCTTTGCTAAAACAGCTGGTGGTTGGAGAATACAATATTGATCCGAACTGCTGCAGCCCGTATCCAAGAGATGTAGTAATGAATGTGAACTTAAACCTGCTCATAACACTCTGTCGCTTACTATAACGCAAGAGACAGTGATTTAGATATATGAAAGACTGATTATACGTAGAGGTCTCCGGTGTGGTAGCTTATAAAATGCTTGGAATATTCTAAAAAAAAGAGATAAAAACCTCAAAACCTTTAACCATCTCCCTGCACCTGATTCATGTAAACAAATAAAGCTTGTGAAAAAGGTTGACATAACTTAGAGTTCAGTAGCGCAGTTGCCAACGTGTTGGTTTAGTTGGACTCCTGAGCTGTGGGATTAGTGCCTGCATTGAGCTGGAACAGTATGAAAGATCTGCAGGGAGCTAATAAGGAAGAATTGCAAGAAATCCTGAAATACAGGATTGAGCACAGTAGGTATTACATATTTCTTAGAATAAAGCCTCCCAGTTAAAGGTCGATCAGAACAAAAAACAGAACATAAGACTTATAACAAACAGATATGCGATAAATAGATGGATAGGTAGATATATGACAGATAATAGAATATATTGATTGACAGATATGTCATAGAGTGATAGATGATAGCTAGATAAATAAATGATTGATAGATGATAGGTATATAAATGGACGAAAAATGTCTGCACTCTAAAAATTAAATAAAATAATAAAGTTTATGCCATTAAAATATGGATCATCATACCTAGATGATAGGTATGATAGATGTATGGCAGACAGATTTACAATATTTTATAGACGATAGATTGATAGATGATACATGGATATATTACAGATCAATTGATAGATCATAGATACTGTGATATAGCCACTGGACACAGAGATCAGTGCTTCTGTATCTCTTTATTGTGCAGCCATTGCAGGGTACATGATGAACAGAAAAATAAACAAATACAAAACAAAAGCCTACTCCTTTATGCAGGGGCTAAATAAACATTTCAGAATTCCTGTCTGACATATTGGGCGGCTAAGCCGCTTACCAATCTGTGAAAACAAAATGGAATGTACCTCTCTTCTGGGCTCAGGATTTAGCTTCCTTCCCTGTTGCATCCAGCACCAACACTGCAGGGGACCACCTCTCCTATATGGGCAGGGTAGGGCAGACTTAATCAGGCATTAGCTGTGAGTTAACCCTATAGGGGGAAAGGGTGTTCTGCATTCGCCTGCTAATAAACCTGTGGTCTACCACCCTGCCCATAATCACACTGTCACAATAAATAAATGAAGACTTGATGATAGGTATGTTAGATATAAGATAGATGCCAGACAACCCTTATCCAGAATTCTAAAATCCGGAAGACTCTGATAACCAGAATATTCGGAGCCCTTCTGGTTTTAGTAAGTCCGGATAAGAAGCGCTCTGGAGACACGCTGCCGCTTGGGAACACTGTGCAAGTGTTCCAGTGTATTTCGGAGCTTTGCTTCCCTAGCTATAGTCTGCAAGAGACAAGAAAATAGACAAAAAAATGAGTGTAGTACTAATTTTAGTGTAAAATTGATGGATATAACCAAATATTTCAGCTTGTTTTGCAAAGAAGAAAGAATTGTCAAAAATAACATTTCAATAAAAGACCCTTAACCTTAAGTTTGTTAGTGTTCTTCAACTTATGACCCTTGTACCTGCAGAATGAAGTGAATATTTGTGCTTCATCTTCTGTTTTCCCAATGATCATAAACAATTTCACGTGTTTAAAGCAATGTTTGAATGCTTTCTTTCCAGTTTATTTGCATGAGGTTAAGCTTGTCACTTACTAAATGGAATTAGAGCCAAGTCATTTTTTTTGTTCTTATCTACATAAAGGCACACGAGTACAGCCAGACATCCCATTAGAGCAATGGTCATGTCTGCGAGGCAAAGATATAAAATACACCCAGCACTGTAAACTGTAATTGACAGTGCACTTTTATAAATTGATAATGCACTTTTAAAATGAAAGAGAGGGAAAAAAAAGGAGAATATTGGCTTCTACCGTTACTGTGTGTGTGGTGCAGACCATTTTAAAGTAATTAGTTCTATAATGTAGCATTATTTTATTCTCCCAATTAAGCTGGGGTCAGACCAGCGCACTTTTAACGTGCGTTCTGGCGCACATAATTACGGCCGCACTAGCAGCAGATGACGGGCAATGACGGCCAATATACGATGTACGGCCGCACAAAAGTCCGGCCGTGCAACGCAAGTGGAATTTGAACGCATTTTTCTGAGAACGCTGAACCGCTAGTACTGACGTACTGAGTGCGCAGCTGCGGCATAGCGGCATGTGTGCGTGATTAGGAGATGTCAGACACTGCTAATGTCCAGCCTACATAACGTCCAGACGCAAAAAGAGTTTTATTGACGATCCGTACAAAATCACGCCCGAAAATGCGCGTCGTCTGACTGTTTTTGCGCATTCCGTGAAAAAATACATCAATGCGTTCGGACGCACTTTTTCACGTTCGCAGGGAAAAATGCTTTCGTCTGACCCTAGCCTAAGTGTTTATTTTTATTCTCATCATATGATAGAACAAATACAAAAAAAATAGTCTTCTGCGGTTGCATCCGTTATGAAAATGCTGCCATGATGAGATTAGGTTAAGTATAGTTTTTTTTATAAATATAATTATTTTGTTGCACATACTTTCAAAATAAAAATCTGAATTGATCAAAATATGATTAATTATAGAAGATGTTTGGAATTAGAATGAAACAGAAATCGTTGCTTGAGAACAGTCCATATAAGGACTGAAGCATTGATATATGTATTAAATTATACAATTTGAATATACAGCCCTCGCAGTGCATGCCAAAGCACGGTTCAGTGCTCCACATTTTTCTTTATTATGCAGCAACGGTACTTGCAGGGTACACCATAAATAAAAAATAAAACAAATATAAATCAACCACCTACTCCTTTATGCGGAGCCTAACTAAACATTCCGTTTTACTGACTATACTATTGGGCGGCTAAGCCGCTTTCCAATAAGCAAAAATAAAATGTACTTTCCTTTTGGTTTCAGGATTTAGCTTCCTTTCCTGCTGCACCCAGCACCAAGACTGCCCTCTCAGAGGGAACCACAGCTTCTATAAGGGCGGGGTAGTCCTAATCAGGCATCAGCTGTTATAGGGGGGAAAGGGCGTTCTCCATCCCTCTGCTAATAAACCTGTGGTTTACCACCCTGCCCCTAATCACACTGTCACAATAGATATATAAATATATGGGGTGTAGCTCAAATGGAGATTACCTTCCCTGGAAAAAAGGTAGTCCAGGCAGTAAAAGTTCTTTTAAATCTGTGAAGCATTCAGTTTTTATTTAAAAGGTTTCAATAAAACAAAATAAGACAGAAAATAAATCCTTGCCGTCCAGGCTCTGACTAAACAGGCAGGTTTCCTCTCTAGCAAGTGGTGAGCTTATCTCAGTCACCTCAAAAAAAGTACTTTAACCAACCTTTTTACTCACGTACATCCAACATGTAGCTCTCTCAGAATGCTGTCTGAGTCCCAGGCCAGAGCAGCATCCTGTTTCAGCCTCCCCCTTTTATCTCCCCTGGATAAGCAATCATTAAGCAATTAACTATCCAGGGGAGAGACACAACACCCGAGCTGGATTATTCAGACCCCACATTCAGCCCAAAAACCCAGTCTGGATTCAGCTAGTTCTGCACATAGGACAGAAAATGAGGGGAATATATCTTGCCCCTTGATGACCTTCCCTTTCCTTATGTCACTATATATATATATATATATATATATTATATAATTAAAGCAAATCAAGAGGTGAGCACCCCATTACACAAATTAAACCATCTCAAAGATCATATACTTTAAAGGCTTACAAGGTTTTAAAGGAGCTTGCCTAAAGGGTTGTCAGCCCTCTTCATGCACAATACAGCAACCAGGTCCTTTATTAAGCATAATGGGTGGGTTTGTCTCAAGACAAAAAGAAGCAACAAACCACAGGAAGAGCACTCCATTACACAAACTACACCATCTCAAAAGCTGGTATAATTTAAAGAGTGAAGATTTTTAAAGATTTTTCAAGAAAACATATATACATACTGTATTTAACATTTCCCTACCTCCCCCCTAATAAATGCCTACCCTATACCCCAAGGGTCCCTCCTATGTATATAACCCTTTAGGTACAGCAAGTCCCCCTTATGATGTTAACCAGTTAGGTGCTGTTACTGTAGTGTTGAATAGGGCTAGATCTCACAGACTTTTCGGGTTTAAGAAAAACCGTAAAAGCGAAGCGTTATACAGTAAAATCCATGTTAAAACCCACATTGCTATTATTGTTCACAGGAATAGGCAGATCCTGGTGTGTTCTGACGCAAACACCCAATCCTAAATACACTTGCTGGCATATAGTGCCCATATTGACGCTTGACAGACCATTCGTTTTACTTTTTGTACTTTTTAGATTGTCTTAAAGTCTTAAATCTAATCTAATTTAAGATCTTAAATCGTAGACATTGGATTTGCGATGCATACTATATATTATAAATTGCATTAGAATTTAGTGCGCTGTGAAGTACACTAATTTGTTAATGGGTATGTTGAGGTTGCTCTCCATCAGCATTTTCTTGTGATTAAGTAAAGCTTGAAATTAATCCAAGCATTATATATTGACATCATGCTGAACAAAGAATGAGAGATCACAGTTTATCCACAGTTATCAATAATATGAAAGGACTCTTTTAGTCTCCTCGATCATTTATTAGGCAAATTAAACAGCAGTGCCAGAGTTTAGTGGAAAATAAGTCGGTGATCTTCTGCAACCTCTACGTATGCTTTTTGTAGGCTCTATAAGAAATGGCTGACAAATAAAACCACTTAAAATTACAGTCGAAAAATCTAATTTACGGCTCTGCCAGTGGCAATGACAGCAGGGAAGAAAACATAATTTAATGCACTTTAAGAATTAAAAATATATTGTATTCAAAGATCTACATTTTATATAAAAAACATTGTTTTATTTAAGTGTGTTATCAAAACTATACGGGTGAATAGAAATAGATCAAAATGTAAGAAATACACTCAAAGGGTTTAAATTTCATGAGTAATATTTTAGTAAACTAATATAAAATGTGAGTTGACTTACACGCCACCCGAAGTGACGTTGCAATGAACCCCCACCCCCACACTTCCACCCAGATACTATAAAATTATCCTACTGCAGTGGAAAACTAAGCAAATAAAATAAAAAAAGGGATATGTCTCTAATACATTTACAAACTGTGACGGAACGGCCACAGCAATGTGCCTTTGGTTTTCTTATATTTCGATTCCCTGACGTCTGTGTACTATTCCCATGTATTTACGTTCTGTGTGAAACAGTTGCAGTTCTAGGTTTTTATAAAGCTCTAACTAGTTCCGTGGTGCTGTACAATGGGTAAGCCAGAATACCTTGTGCTTACAAATTGGACACACAGAACAATAGGAGAGGACCTAGAGCTAGGAGTTTACAATCTAACCATTTGTCTGCTTCCACACCCCCCCCCACCAGAAACTGGTTTGAACTGGATATCACAGCCTTTCCTTTGTCTGGGGCCCAGGGAATTGTGTGTGGGAGGAGGGTTTTGCAATAGGGAATGCAGAGGCTTATCTTACTTTTGAAATGGTTGTAACTGTTGAGCCAAAATAAATCATTCTGAGTTTGGTGTTCAAGTGGCAAGCATCACAGCCTATGTGTCGTCTATTCTGTGGGGGTGTGATCACCTCCTGCTACAATGAAGTACGAGCTTGGGTACTCAAATCCGTAACACAAACATACCAAAAGGTGCAGAAAAACATGTAGGGGTGAATCTATTTGAGCCATTAGGCTAGCAGCTTGACCAGTGTACATTAAGGCTTTCCCAAGCTTAATGCATTGAGGCGCTATTCCAAGTGAATCACAAGTTTGTTTGGGCAGGTTATCGTAAACTTGTAAATTATACCTTAATTTGCTGCTAGCATGAGAAGCGCCAGTCAGTACGCCTGAATTTCAGTTTCCAGTTACATTTCGGTGCCAGATCAGCTCTCTCTGAATAACCCCTGTGGTGTATAGTAGTAGCTGCTGGTGGGTTTTCAATAGGAAAACCACTGTTCCACCAATGCATAGATTTGCAGAGTGGGTGTGTATGTTCCATAATGACAGCTGTCAAATCTCGTAATCAAAGATGGTGCTCACTATATGGCTTTTGTCTCATTTGGTTCTTGCCATCCACCTCCCGCTGACACCAATCAGCCAAGATTTCATTGACTCCAGTTTGGAGTCAATATGTTATATTTTTTGCTTTTTTGTCGCACATTTTTTGAAATTGTTTCAATAATCAATATTTTCTTATTTTTGTATGTCAACCTGTCCAGTGGAAACAGAAATACAAGAGGTTACGTTTGACGGGCATAGGCCTTTTCAAAAATTACATTGCTATGTGATTATGTACAAAGTGGGTTAAACCCAAAAACAGTTATGTGTATAAGGGTGTCAAGAAAGAGTAAAAAGATTAACAGACACTCAGTCCTCAGGCAGATATTATATAGTATTTACAGTATCTTTTCATCTTTTGTGACTAAGTAGAATCATTAATGGTTCCATTTTCTTTTATACCATTTAATTATGTCTTCCGTGAAGTTGACTAGTGTTAATATTAAAAGGCCACTCTACACATCCTGGCCACTTTGGTTCACTATTCCGCGCCCAGTGCTAAAATGGGGACGATAACGTGGAAAACCTGTGCCTGCAGTTTTCCCTATAGCATCCCCATTTTACCATTATATTCCAGGGAAGGCGCTAATTCAGGAGGATCATTATCGTCCCAGTTTTAGCGTGAAGGATGTAATATGGCTCTGAGAAGGCTGAAATGAGATGCCTCATTTTAAATATAAGCACAACCAGTGATGGAAAGAATCAACATTTTGCATTTTCATCACAAGGAAAAAGAACTTCATTTGCGCCTGCTGCCAAAGTACTTATGATCGGCAGATTAGCATTTTAAATTAGGACAAAGAAAATGTAAATAAACGTAACACAATCTGAAGACGTTCACACAATGCACAAGGAAGTCATTACAGCTACCCTGAACATTAAAATACACGTGCAATATGTTGTAACATATGGTTTTTTGAGCAATTCTGCTGGTTTTTGAACAGATGTGACTTTCTAATGCCTACCGATAAACTCTGCTTAATTGGCAAATACGTGGAACTTTGTAGATCAGCCATATTATAAACAGAAAGTTACATAAAAGTCATATAGTTTATCTGTGTTTTATAATTTATTCTAAGAGAAACTGCTTACCGATACATTTTTAATATTTCCATGTTTTTGTTTAGGTTTTATTTATACCGGAGACGTTATACATCGGATGCTGACAGCCACACAATATATAGCTCCCTTGATGGCCAATTTTGATCCAAGCATGTCAAGAAATTCAACAGTCAGATACTTTGATAACGGTATGTATACATCTTTGAGAATTTTCGTTAAAAGCTTTAGTTGTTTTATCGCATTTTCCTTCAAGACTGTCTCAGCTTGGAGAGCAAGCAAGTCCTTGGCGACACATACAAAGATCTTTGATTTGTTCATTTACGAATGACGATTAAAAAAAATGACAAAAATTTAACACAAATCTAGTAATGTTAATTTCTCTCTCCATAGTGAAAATTCAATAAGGGACCAAAATATTGCAGATTATTCAGAACTAACAATACACAAGCAATAAATATAAACTCGCAAACCTGGTGCTTTATCAAGCACTTGGAAATGTGTGTCCGGCCGCACAATTACAGCACAATCTGGGGTAGTCCAGTAACTGAATCAGATTGTGTTTTCAAGTTGGATTGTACACTCAAAGAAGTCAAAAAACAGTAGTACCAGGAGCACTACTTGTCCTTACAAGGAATGACTGATATATTTAAAAAAGTCACAAAACATCAAAGTAAAAAAGCTGATAGCCTGATCTTGGGTTCCACAGAACCCCTTTAACCCCTTCACTACCGATATAGAGACCATCTGGTGCCCCAATATCAAGATATCTCGATATGCTGATCTACAGCCCAAAAGTAAATGAAATTTGTTTGCTGCAAACAAATTTCATTAGCTTTTGGACTCGAGGAACGTGCCCCCAAAGTTTTAGCCCTGTGGGCATAATGCCCACAGGCTAAAACTGTAAAGTCGGCAGCTAAAAGCTCTGAAATATTGGGCTTTCAGATGCTGTCTGCAGCCGATGCAGGAGAAATAGAAGAAAATAGATCTGCTGTTAAAACCTCTGTAACTCAATTTGGCAGTAGATGGTGCCATCTACTGGCCACATAAGTTATTACAGTAATAGATAGGTATTACTGTATGATTTATTAAAATGATTTTTCAAAAAAGCACTGGTTTCTGACTATGTTTTTTTGGAAAATCACTTGGTAGCGAAGGGGTTAAATTGCAAGGGAGCAAAACAGATCTCACGTGATTATTAGAATTCTCTGAGGGTAAAATAGAATCTCTTGTGGGATGCTCCCAAATTTTTTATTCTTAAGAAAGTGGGCACCCATTCCCACATGGTTAACATGTTCACTACAGAGATAGAGATAACTCTGGACTTCAAAAGCACCATCAGGTCCTGATATCGAGTTATCTCGATCTGCAGCTCTGAAGGACAAATGGAAATTAAATTTGCTTGCTGCAAACAAATGTCCTTTGCTTTTGGGCTGCAGGAGGTGCCCCCAAAGTTTTAGCCCTGTGGGCATAATGCCTGAGGTGCTAAAACTGCTTAAAATTGGCTAAATAATGCCCTGACATATCAGACTTTCAGCAGCCGATGCAGGGAGCCACAAGCTGCAGCTCAAACTGCTGTAAATCCATTTGGCCAGTAGATGGCGACATCTGCATTTCAAATAGGTTATTACAATAAGGAATACAGTTGGAATATTTATTACTGTATAATTAATTGAAAAAGATTTTTCTAAAAATCACTGGTTCCTGACAATGTTTTTTTTGGAAAATCACTTGGAAATGAAGGGGTTAAGGAATAAAATAGATATCAGGGTGCAGGGATAGGGGATTGACTATAAGGACTGTAACCTCTTCCACGTCCTCTTGTTGCCCTGCGGGACCTCGCGGGAGAGAGCCGGGAATGTCACCCTCCTGGAGGTCTCTCACAACCTCTTTTCACCTCCTCCCTGTCAAAAATCTCTTCTCTCTTTGAGATGTTTTGTTAGTATAGCGCTCCTTTTTGTGATTATTTTCTCATGCAACTTTGTGTTAATTTTTTGTATGCATACCGTATGGTGACTACGATGACCATGGTTCTTCCAATTCTTATTGGTTTCTTACATCTGATTTTGTTATGTTGTATGGCAAAACTCATAAATAAAGAATTATGTAAAAGCTGTAAGAACTGCCAAACTCAGCAGATAACACACTCCTGCCTGGTGTACAATTTGCTGTGTGCACGGAAACCCATAATAATATCATGGATTATAATACATCCTTTGAACTGTCGCAATTTGATCAAGAAGGAATGGGAAATGATTAGGTCATGTGTTTTTATTGCAGGGTCTTCACTAAACCCAGTTACCCACAGTTTGTTTCGCAGTATAAGAGCTTAAATCTGTGCCCATCGTTTACACAATGTCCTCTAAGAAAAGAATGAGATCGAAATAAAAGTCGCATTACTATCTTTCCTAACTAAATAGATAGCATTGTATGTATAATCCAATTAGTAAACAAAAATCATCCATTGTTGCTGGATCTTTAAATAAAATACACTAAAATATGTTACATTAGCAATAACTTAATGAAGTCTATAGATGGAAAATCTGCTTTTCATCTGCTAATGACTTTCCAAATGTGCTTTAAAGTACTACTGGGAGAAGCGATTGCTCCATTATACAAAGAGTCGTCTGTTATGAGCTTGATAAAAAACAAAACACATCAAATAGCTTTCTTATCACCATCCACTGTTAGAAAATGTAACAATATTTACTGAAATGGGAAAATAAACAAATTCAGCTTTGTTTCAGCTGAATTATACGGCTATATACACAGGGTTATTCAAAGAGAATAAAAAAGTCACCGCACGTTCGGTGACTTTTCTTTCTCTTCAATTTGGTGTGATTTGGCGATCCCATTTCGGCGACCCTGCGGTGTATTCAACGAGCACCACATGGCCATCGTAGTGCAGGGAAAAGCCGCCGCAAACCCTACGAACACTCAACGCAAAACCCGGCGAACGCACACCGAAACCCGCAAAAACATCTGTATTAACCCCGCCGAACACGCCGGAGAAACTCAAGCAGGAGCCGATCACAGCGCAGAGCAGCCGCCGGAAAAAACCCGACACCGCAGACGAATCGAGTGAAAAAAAAATAGTACGCTTGAATGTTTGAAAAGTGAAACGCTGTTTGCAAAGAAACTACAGAACGAAAATGTCTGAAATTTACACATAAGATCCAATGACTGATAATAAAAAGGGCTGTTACAGAAAAAAGGAGAAGCGATTAAAAAAAAACCAGAACAAAATTTTCACAAAAAAATCCTGAAAAATGCCTAAAAGATCCTAACAAAATCTACAAATAAAGAGACTTTTTACTGCAGAATAAAATAATAAACAGTTTATTAGATACTGGATTGAAACGGGAATATTTTTAACAATGAAGCCTATGGGATTCGCCTGAATAAACCTGTCGAATGAAACCACCGAATGGCAGGGCATTTTGGCAACTTTTCTCAGCTGTTCAATGTTCTCTGAATAGACGAAGCATTGCTTCTCTATGGGGATTTCACTGCCCCGAACAGGCACCGTATGTGCAGGCAATTCGCCAACATTTGGTGAACTGCCTCCTCTCTGGATAGCCAAATGGCCAGGAAAGGTAAGCGTACGCTGAATTTCACTGTTCAGTTACCTTTCGGCCCCAATTCGAATCACTTTGAATAACCCTGACAGTATTTTTGAAAGCCGAAATGCTAACCTGCTTGTACAAAACAATTGTTGTGGTGTTTTTTTCCAAACTTTTATCAAGCTTCCTTTAACAATGTTTCCTCCAAAATGTCCACAGCATTGTGCCTGCGTGTCTGACTATTATTAAATTGGTCTATTGAGAGCTTTTTATTCCTTTTTTTGTTGTATTGTAAGATGACTCCCTGCCATTAATATTTTCATTTAATGAACGATAATTCTTCTGCTATCTTTTGAGGCTGTTACAAACATCTAAGAGAGTCAATCTATAACTTCATTGTATTCTAAAACGCTGTAGAATGGAACAAAACATTAATTATGAAACTCTATAAGAAATACGGACAGTTTTTTCAGTGTTTAATGTCTTACTAAGTGAGAATTTTCCCACGTATATGTATTTATTTTTTTGAAATGCTATTGTAGTACTATGCTGTATGTGTTGTAGAAATTCTCTCCAACCTTAACCCCTTCACTACCGAGATTAAGATATCTTGGGCTTCAAAAGGCACCATCCGGTGTCCCGATATTGAGATATCTCGATCTGCTGATCTGCAGCTCAAAAGCAAATGAAATTTGTTTGCTGCAATTTTGTTTGCTTTTGGGTTGCAGATGGTGCCCCCAAAGTTTTAACCCTGTGTGCAGGGCAGCCATCAGAAATCTTGGGGCCCCTTACTGAATCTCAGGTGAGGCCCCCTTGCACTCCTTCAACCTTTAAATAGCTCGCTTTTTTCCCCCTCCAAAACAAAAAGGACACCATCACTTGGCCCTCGCTAAAACAGGGATGCTAAGGGGAAAAATTAGTGTTTGCTAATTTTTCCTTAGCTTCCCTGTTTTACCTGTAGATTACGGGGCAGGCGCTGTGTCCTGCAGCCTGCCCCATAGCGGCTACTAGGCTCCTGGATGCTCAGGGTAGCGCTATCGTGCTAGAGCTCCAAGCATCACCTCCATGGAGTCCATAGGGGCCATTATAAACCATTGTCTGGAAACCTATTCATTAACGGGGACTATACACATCCATTTAGACTGGACGAAAGGAAATTCAGCCTAAAGCATAGGAAGGGTTATTTTACAGTGACAATAAGGGCCCATTCACACTGAGTGACATGAAAATCACGGGTTTTCCACGCGATCTTCATATACGCTCATAACGGCGATATTGCGCGACACCATATCAAATCGGCAAATCGCAGCAAATCGTGGAAAAAAGGGTCATGTACCAGCGACAAGCTACAGGTGACATTGAGCAACATTGAGCTGTGAGATGTGAACAGCTCCATTGAAATGCATTGAATAAGCTACAATACGTAGAGCGATATTGCATGGAAATATGCAGTGTGAATGGGGCCTAAAGCTTTGGAATTCTCTGCCTGTTGAGGTGGTTGGGTCAGAGACTGTACAGCCTTTTTATCAAAAACTGGATGGCTTCCTGCAAAAACATAATGTTAAGGGTTATAATATTTAATATGTGGGTAACAGCTGCTTGATCCAAAGAGAAATCTGACGCCGTCTGGGGTCAAGAAGGAATTTATACCCACTGTGTTGCATATTGACGAGCCCTTCAGACTGGGTTTTTTCCCTTTGTTTGGATCAACAGCAGTAGGTGATGTGTGGAAGGCTGAACTCGGTGGGCACATGTCTTTAATCCAGCCTATGTAACTATGTAATTTTGGCGTAAACGTAAACAGAGCAGTTGTAAACGTCCCAGAGCCATTAAAGTCTATGGAGTTGCTAGGTTTACAACAGCTGTGGTTACGTTTACACAAGGTTTGGAATACAGTACTAGATATATAATTTCCATGCTGTCTGTGTTCTGTATATATGATTTATGTCTGAATTTAGAATGCATGTCTTTTGGACCCTACAGGTACTGCACTGGTTGTCCAATGGGATCATGTCCATTTACAGGAAAACCACAGTCTTGGGAGCTTTACCTTCCAAGCCACGCTAATTAATGATGGGCGTATCGTATTTGGATATAAGGAAGTAAGTACGGCTTAAAAAAATGTATCTCTTAAGCAACTGACAATTTCCTAAAATTCCTCTTCATCCCGCTGGAACAGGAAAAGAAAATTTAAATAAACAATTACATTTTACATGATAAAATAAGGCTTATTCTGCTGTTTGCACACACACACCCATTAGTCTATATGGGCACTATATATATTTCAAAGTAAAAAAGAATATGAACATGTGGTCCTCTGTGTTTGATCTCCTCTCCACTGTCCTCAACGCCCAGGTGGCTACTGACCCTATATTCTCAATAGTCCCTCCAGACGGATTGGCTTGGCCCGCCCTTCACTCTGGCTGGTCCACAGGGTATATGCAGCGACCCTTATATTTGTAGCCCGCCTGTGGAAGTTCTGTCTGCCTGCTCTCTCGGTGGTCAATACTAAGGTCTAGAACATTTATAAAATGGAGTATCTGACTGCCCAACTACATCACTCTGTACCCAAATGTCATTTGGTTTGGGAGTGTTGTGACTCTTCTCAAAGGGTTCCTTCCCCCATTCCTTGTGGGGTGACTCCACTTCCCCCTGTGTGATCCGGTACGTAACTCACCCTGTTTTGTCCTTCATCCCTCCATCTGCGTTACTCCCCTGAGTTGGCCACATTCCAGTTTTAGTCTTGTGATTTTGTTTTTGTTATATGGTTTATTCTGACCCTAATTTTTTTTATTTCATTTTTATGGTACTTTATACGCGCCACTACACTCGGTGGCCGACACAGCCCTTCCTTGTCCACTCCTTTTAACCTAGGATTTATCTTTCTGCGTTATTTACGCCTTCTTTATTTTGTTTCGTGCTCTGCTCTCTTATCCTTCTATTGCACTGGTTTGCCACTATTGTGTATTCGGACATGTTTTTGTTTGTTTTATTTTTGTAAATGGAAACTTTTCAATGAGTACAATGAGGGTTACTATAGAGGCCAGGTCAGTAAACAAGAACCAGGTTCGGTATACAGATAATCCACACAGGAAGACAATTAAGGGTTACGGCACAAGGAAATACAAGGTAAGGACATCGGGAGAAATAAATTATAAACCAGAGGACATAGCAAGGATGGGGGTTAACAAAACAAATATAATGCAAGGGAAACAGGGAACTAAATAAACAAAGAATCAAAGGCAAGAGAGCATAGAGAGATAGAGGGAGCATGCTGAAGTGTGGACCAGACAAAACACCATCCAGGCTAGAGACTCAATGACAGAGCAATTCCTTATGGGAGTCATGCATTTAAATAGCTGCTGGATAGGAGGATACTGGGCTGAAGGTTGCAGAAATAAACCGAACTGGAAGCAGGATTGGCAGGGCAAGAACTAAGAGTCGGCCTGGATCGGCTCAGCCGCCGGATTAGCTGGTACTCCTGTGAGCTCCAGGGCTGGTAACTTGTAAATGAATTTAGTTTTCAATGAACTAAATACATTTTATTGCTCCAGAATTACACTGAATCATCTAAACTTGATATAAAGGCACCAGTAAGTGTTTTGAAGATCGAGTATACTCGATCTTGGTTGATGCAATCTAAATTACCATAACAGACTTGAGTGTTAATCAAAAGCAAAATTTAAAAAAAAAACACAAAAATGTTATCCATTTCAAAATTAAAGTCTAGTATAGAGTCTTCTCATAGGTATATTTAAGAATATTGTTTCATTAAATCTCAATCCTTTATTTCGAAAATATCCCTGTGTGTAAAACATGCCTTTGGGTATAAAACACAGCAAACTGCGGTTTAATATCTTCTCGTTTCACAGAGCTGCAGAGCTGATGGTTACCGTCAGCCTTCCCTTCTATTTCTTTTTTCAGCAGTTTGATTTGCTGAAGAATAGGCAATTTTTGTTAATAAGTCACAATTGAGAGATTTTTGCAATTTAAAATCCCTACGTGTTCAGTTAAGGATAAAATGTCTCAAACAGCAAATCAAGACAAGCCTTTTCTTCCTATAGTTCCTCTCAATCTCTAGACAGTGTTGCACTCAGGAGCACAAGATGTCAATTATAAATGTATAATGAACCACAATTTTTGCGTTGCATATTCTCTGTTTTGTTCCTGAACACTTTGACACTTTTTCATGTAAAAAGTTATAAAAATTATTACAGAAATAGGAATATATAGGTTAAATATTATTTACGTTTTTTTTTTTTCTTCTGCAGTAGTTTCTACAATATGTGGCACGGACTAACTACTGTAATCTTAGGAAACTTTTACCAGTGGAGCTCATTGGAAACTGTAGTATAATGGAGAAGAATCAATGGGCTGTAGAACGAGGTTTAATACAGTATATTCATTTTGGGAATTCTCACAGTGACGAGCTTTTGAAAAGGCAATGCAAAAAAATCAGTACATAATGCAGGTAGATGTATATATAAATGTTAGGATTTATAAAAGAAAAAAAAAATCAGGCTATCTTATCAAGGCATTATATTTAACCTTTTCACTACCAAAAAAGATGTATACATGATTATGCATTGAAATATAATGAAAAATAAATAAAAAGTAGACTATACACCTCCATTTAAATACCTTTTTAGTACAGGATTAGTGTTCATCCCAGTGGGAAATTAAATTCTCAAAGTACAGCCCCTAACCCCACCGTGAAAAAATGTTGAACAAACTCTGCTGCTCCTTTGCAACAGCCATGGAAAAGGCAGAATGCAAGAAGAGCTCTGGGGTCACTCACTGCTGTATAGGGATATGATTCAGGGGAGTATTCTTACTGAAAAGGCCTTTACAGTATACAGGGCTATTGTCAGGGATCAGTACCTGTGTGTCCGCAAATAAACATTACCTGCATGTGTGCTATGCCTGAAAAGTGCTGCCCTCGGTCCAATCCAGCACTGAAAGGGGTTAACTGTGAAAACACCAAACACACCCTCCTGCCTGTCAATAAAAGAGTTACTCCCCCCTATGCAATTTGACTTTGCATTGAGAGTCAAACCCTGATACTGTGCTGACCTGTCTTATGCTATACCGTGTACCAGACCACCTGCATTGCCCACTGACTCTGCCTTCTTGCTGCCAGCCACTGACCCACGGACCATCTGACTAATCTCCCTGGATTACGCTCACGATATGGATACTTCCCTGTATCAACCTGCCTATACCAATGTACCACCGGTGCATCCCCGCATACTGGGCTCAAACCCCCTGAACTTGGGTCCCACCATGGCCCATGCCTGGTGCCACCCTGACAGCTATATTCCATAGTTGGCGCTAACCTTAGCGCCTCGATATGTAAGTGTTAACACCAGGATAATTGTGTTTAGCGCATACGCCCAATATTAGGATCCTGACGTTACCCCCGTTGTGCATTTTGCGCTAGCTTCCGTGAGCTTATTGTACTTTGCGCACCCTATACGTAGCATGGGGAGCACAAACATACATTAGCTTTTCGATAAGTACGGTATTACGGAGTGCTAGCACTAATTACCGCAGGGATGCAGGCAGACATATTTTAGCACCACCTTTTCAGAATAATGTAGCACCCCTAACCCCCCCCCATAAATTCGATACTCACCTCTCATCCCGTGGTCGAGAACGATGGCCTGATCCGCTGATCTTGTAGCTGGAAGAGTGAAACGGGGAACAAATAGTTCCCAGTCTCCCTCTGCAATCATACTGCTGTGCTGTGTCCAGGAACCGCAACCCTCCATGGAGTCCTATGGACTCCAGGAAGTGATACTCGAGGCGACGTGGAAACTTGGTGCTCCCTCTCTCTTTGTGGGAGTCTTCTCCTATCTTCTCCTATGTTGGCAGATGAGGTTGGAGAATACATGGTGAAGGATCTGAGACCATTCTTCCATACAGAATCGCTCCAGATCCTTCAAATTTCCATGTTGGTGCTTGAAAGAGGATACTCTCCTCTTCAATGTAGGTTTTCTATGGAATTCATGTTAGGGGACAGGGATGACCATGGCAGGACTTTAACCACTTCGCTGCTGAGGACGCGCTCAGCGCGTCCTCAGCATTCCCGCTGGTGTGCTGAGGACACGCTGAGCGCGTCCTCCCATTGGGGTTAGCGTTCGGCCGGGTTCCGGCCGATCGCTGGCCCCTCCGGTGCGGGCTGACATCCTGGATGTCAGCCCGGCATCCGGAACAGCAGCCGCCGGAATTGGTGTCATGCAGCAGCGCGATGACACCAAATTCAGGCGCCCCCCCCGCATGTGCGGAGGAGGCGCCTGAAAGGGAGGGGGGGAGGTCCTTCGGACCTCTCTCCCTCCGATCGGCGACTCTGGGGGGTTAACCCAGGCATCATTTGGAAGGGCACAGCCTGCCCTTCCAAATGATGCCTGGCATTAACCCCTGGGGAGCTGGATCGCGAATCGGCGCTGAAAAGCGCCGGTTCGCGATCCTTTCCGGAGCTGGCCGACATCTTGGATGTCGGCCAAGCCTCCGGGACTCCCCCTGAGGACTGGCGTCATCGTGCGTAGCACGATGACGCCAGTCCTAGAGTTAACCCTTAACTGCCACCAACGGTGGAGATAGGGAGTTCCAATGAACTCCCTATCTCCCGATCCGTGGCAGTTAGGGGTTACATTTTGGTATGGTTGGATCGGCCAGAGCATGGCCGTTCCAACGATACCAAACACTACAGTGAAAAAAGTTGTAAAAAAAAAAAATGAAAAATAAAAATAAAAAAAGATTTTTAAAAAAAAATATAAAAAAAAATAAACACTTTTTTTTATTTTTTTTGGTTTGTTAGTGCAGCAATATTGTTCCCATTTCAATTATAATGTGAACAATGATGCTGCACTAACGATTTTTGTATGCGGTGCGTTTGTTAAAAATAGTGTAATTTTCCCCAAAAAAAAATGTAACGAGACCCCATCTCTAATTTTTTTAACAAGCGCACCCCAACAAAAAATATAACCGCAATTGCTCGCATGTTAAAATGTGAAAAAAAACACTTTACACATTGTAAATTATTGAAAATACATATTTTATTGCATTTTTTGTTATAATATACAGACATGACATAACGTATACATATAATAATGACATATTATGAATCTACCGAGTCTGACGGAAAGAACGATATATAATATGTCTGGGTCATATACTAAAATAAGCCTTCAAAACACGTTTAAACATGATGCGCAAAACAGGTAAAAATGACCTCAGCACAGGGGCGGGAAAAGCCTCAGCAGCGAAAGGGTTAATGTTGTTGTCAGTAAACTATTTTTTTTTCCAATTTTTGTTGATTTTGATTTATGTTTTGGACTATTTTTCTGTGGGAAGATCCATCCATGGCTCATTTTAAGCTTTCTGGCAGAGGCACCTTCTCCTCCTTTTGTGCCGTTGCTCCACTGCAACCACATTTTGTCACTGTCCCGTTACACACTGCATTCCGCTTTTTGCACAGCAAATTCTCGCGACACACCTGAGGACCATTTGCAGTGCACCCTGTGCTGTGGCATAGTGGTTGAATATCACTGGATTAGGATTTCTTCATGCCAAAATTCCTTGGTAGCGAAAGGGTTTGCTGTGCATTTGCTGACATTTTAACCCATTAAGGACAGGTGCAATTTTACAAGTTCGGCACATTTCTAAAAGTAGAAGTGTGCTCAGCTAATTTTGAGCGTTTTTGCACATCATGTTTAAACGCGATTTGAAGTCACAATTTTTTATACGACACAGACAAATTATATATCATTTTTTTCAGCAGACTTGGCAGATTCATAATATATCATTATTATATGTATATCTCATGCCCTGCCAGAATGTGATAACAAAGAATGTAACAAAAAAATTTGAATTTACATTAAAATTTCTATCATCTACAGCGTATAAAGTAATTTTTTCACGTTTTAGCATCGAGCCTTTATGGTTATATATTCCATGGTGTACAAGGAGGACCCCCTCTCCTTCAGGCACCCCCCTGCTCTGGCAGGGGGGGGGGCGCCTGAAATTGATGTCATCCTGCCTGACGCGATGACGTCAGTGCACCAGGACGGGTATACCATGCAGATCTGACTTCAAGGAAGTCAGTCTGCATGGGACCACGGAGAGAGAGGTGAGTATCGGCAGGAGAGGGGAATCAAACGCACGGGATGTGCTATGCCGTCCTGCGGCTTTAAAGCCCACCTGCTGCAGGACGGCATAGCACATCCTGCGTTGTAAAGGGGTTAAATGGTGTTTTAAAAAACAAACTATATTGAATTGAATTTGGGATTATTTTCCCGTTGCATCCTATGCCTTATCAGCAGTTGCTAGTCAGCTTTCAACATCCTTCTAAGCGTCACATGGTTCTTTTGTTTTCCTGGTTACATTAGAAGCTGTACAGAACCTGAAAATTGTGTCCTTGTGTAAACAGCAGTTAATTATAATGTGCCAAAATAGCAAAGTCTAGGCAGTTATTACAGGTAGAAGGATTTCATTTGAAACAATCCAATGTTGGAACCTAAACTATAATGCCTTTTAATACGCTTTGAGAATATTCTATATCTTGTCCAGGAAGCATTCCGCATAACAGCAACCTGAACTAAATCTTCTAATTAAAAAGGATCTCTTCTTTTCTAAATTACAACAGATGTTCTTTTATCTAAAGATTTGCCTAAATAGTCACATTCAGTTTGTATTTCTGGCCTTTTGTATTCAAATGAAGGTTTCATACACATAATCTGCCTTTTTGTTTGTAGAACAATGGCCGTAAAAGGAATTTATTCCATATCCACAGAATGCTCGGTATGCTGCTCCTCCTTCGCTGTCAGTGCAATTTATTGCTTTCATTCTGATTGAGGTTTTGGCTTTACTCTTAAGCCTTGATTTTTATGTTTGTTGTCCTAAAAAGCAAAGAAACCAGCGAGCCATGTTCAATGTCACGCGCAACTTTCCATGTAGGATTTTAGTGGTCTAAGAACACATTATACATAGTTAGTTATACATAGTTATATAGGCTGAAAAAAGACATGCGTCCATCGGGTTCAGCCTCTCCCACATAACCTACTGCTGTTGATCCAAAAGAAGGCAAAAAACCCAGTCTGAAATGCTTGCCAATATGCAACAAACTGGGAAAAAAATCCTTCTTGACCCCAGATGGCGTCAGATTTCTCCTTGGATCAAGAAGCTTTTACCCACATATTAAAAATTATAACCCTTAATATTCTGTGTCTGCAGGAAGTCATCCAGTCGTTTTTTAAAAGTCTGTACAGACTCTGACCCAACCACCTCAACAGGCAGAGAATTCCACAGCTTTATTGTTCTCACCGTAAAATAACCCTTCCTATGCTTTAAGCTAACTTTTCTTTCTTCCAGTCTAAATTGATGACCTCTTGTCCTGTGTATAGACCTGTTAATGAATAGGTTATCAGACAATGGTTGATAATGGCCCCGTATATATTTATATAAGGTTATCAGATCCCTTCTGAATTGATATAAAACATTGATATTTTTAATAAAGTCAGTGCATTTTCCTGGATTCTCTCATTCAGTTGCATAACATAATCATGTATAAATGACCAAATTAATATTTTAACAAATCTTTAATAAATCATTTTCAACAAATTCTTTAATCACTCTATTAAATTAAATATCTGATAATTTGGCAGTTCTATTGTGTGCCCAATGAATATCCACATAGGACTGATCCACAATATCAACTCATAGCCCAGTGATAGTGTCTTGTAATATTGAAGAATCAACGGCTTTATTGGCCCCAGCGGTCGCACTGGCGTCATCGCCGTGCGCAATGAGTTTGTTTCAGGCACACCCCAGCACTGCCAGGGGAGAGCCTAAAAGAGGGGGTCGTTTGCACCCCTCTTCCTCCTGAACAGCTAAGAGTTTTAAAAAAAGAGTAGCACTGTTGGATAGGGCACAGTCTGCCCTGCACTCTTCTCCCAGAGGTGGCTGACATCTTGGATGTCAGCCAAGGCTCCGGGGCCTCCCCCACCAACTGATGTTGTCGCCATATGCACATTGACATCAGTTGGGCAGCTATCCTGCTAGCTGCCAATTGGAGATAGGGGAGTTCTTTGGACCCCCATATCTCTCGATCGGTGGCAGCTAGAGGGTCGTGTTTGGCCTTTCCAATGATACCATACATGACAATGTTTGGTGTAACAAAATAAAATAAAAAATAAAAACAATTAAAGTGTTCTTGTTAAAAAAAAAATGTCTGGGTCGTATAATAAAATAGGACTTCAAATAATGTTTAAACATGATTAGCATAAAACAGTCAAAAAGAGCTCAGCAAACAGAGGTGAAATGGCTTAGCAGTGAAGGGGTTAAAAAGCAAAAACAAATAAAAATTGATTATTTCTAAACTCAGGACAAAATTACGTAACTATTTAGCCGGGATCTTTTTTGGCAGTTGGCATTTTGGGGGTCAAAGTTTGAAAAAGTGTAGGGTTTTATTTTTTCATCATATTTCATTTAAAAAAGTATAGAAAATTATAGGATATGATGAAAATAATGATAGCTTTAGAAAGTCCATTTAATGGCGAGAAAAACGGTATATATTATGTGTGGGTTCCATTAACGAGTAAGAGAAAAATTAGAGATAAACACAAACAACGCAGAAAAGTAAAAACAGCAGAGGGTACTTTCTGACAGACAATGATAAAATCGCCTGGTGACTATAGGGTTAAACATGTTTAGAAGCAAAAGTATTTTCTCATTTTATTCAAGAATATTATCATTGCCCTCGTTTGTATGTTGCATGGATTCAGTAAGTGAAGCTATTCTCCCCAGGACCAGCTATCACTGAAGAAGCATGTTTAGTATTTTATCTAGTCAACAACGGGAACCAGCGGTAACAGATGTATCGGCATGAAACCCAGATGGAAATAAACATAGTCTAAAAGTATAATAAAGGCGTGGATGCTTTTCCCTACAGCAATACAAACATGTAGAGCAATAACCACGATGAAGCTAAAAGCAGACCATTGATACTTCTTATGTATAGAATAAATGCGAGTACCAGCACTAGAAAATCTGTGAATCAAGTGTATCATCATTACAATAATGTGGCAAAATGATAATAAAAATCGTAGCCGCAACTCATAAAGGAGAGGTGACCAGAGCACAGAATGTCAGAGCAGTCATACATTAACTATTTATTATGATTTATGGCCAACAGTTTCTGCAGTGCTTTACATCTAATGGGGTAATAAACTAATAAAGTTAAAAAAAGCTTGCAAAACTGAGATAAGAGATGTAAAAAAGTTAACCCCTTCACTACCAAGAGATTTTCCAAAATAACATTGTCAGAAAACTCTTTTTTTGTGTAAAATCATTTTTAATTACTTATACAGTAAGAAATATTTGGACATATTCCTATTGCATTTCTTAATGTAAATAACCTATATGGCCAGTAGATGGCACCATCTACTGCCAAATTGAGTTACATTTGTTTGTTTTTTTCGCTCTGCGTCGACTGCTGAATACCTGATTTCAGGCATTCATCAGCCGATTTTACACAGTTTTATCTCTTTGGGCATTATGGATAAGAGTAACAATTGAGGACCTCTATTACTTATGAGATTGCCCTCATCCAAGGAGTCAAGAGCAGGATCAGCTGACCACTAGGGATGAGCCAAACACTCCCGTGTTCGGTTCACATTCGAACTCGAACAATTTCAAAAGTTCGAGTTCGAACACGAACCGAACTCAATGCAAGTCAATGGGACTCAAAAGTTCGGTTTTTAGAGTGCCCTCCAAAAGGGCATATATGCAATATATTTGCCATAAAAGGTCTATGGGGGTCCGGGTAGTGCCCTGGGGGACAGGAAACAAGGACAAAAAGTTTAAAAAAATAAGTTTTTAAAGGGACAGTGAGTTTTCCATAAAATAAGGGTTAAAAATAAAAACGAAAAATTCCTTCAAATATCGTGCCCAGGAGGTCCCCATAACCTGCCCGTGAAGTGGTGGATTTGTAGGATGTATAGAAATATCGCCATCAGAGACCCACACACGACACCTAGCCACCCTTAAGGGGTTAAAATGCACAGGGACTGGCTACTATCCTGTTAGATGAGGGAATGTATTATATGTATAAAGCAAGGTATATATGACAATGGATAGTCAGAGACTCTAGGAACTCAGCTTGTACGCTTTATGATAGACATTTTCATGTTGTGTTGTGCTACTAATGCAGAATCAGCAAGCCCTTCCACCACACTTGCACCAAAACTATAGATCTAACACAATAATAATTGTATGCTCACATAGGCCCTTCAGGAGAGGTACATGACATACAAATACTGGAATATTACGTTTAAATCTAAGGAGTGTGATAAACATTTTATTAAGCCCTTGATGACAAATGACGTAACATCTACATCATTAATGATTGGCTTTACAGAGCCCTGGTCCTTAAGGGGTTAAACAGCATATCAGAGGAACATGTAGTAGAAATGAACACTTCTTAGAATTCAGAAGCACAGTGTTCATACATGTGCAGGAGCCACACTGCCGGCAATGTATCAAATTCATGAGACCAGACTAATTAGAAGTACATGTTATTTCCAAACACTAATTAACACCTGTTGTTTACGCTGTTTGAGAGCCCTGCTGATGCTGTAAGCAAGCACATGTCATTTAGAGGTGAGAATCTTTGCACCTAGACAATACATTAGACAGACTGTAAATCATGCTTTCCTTGTAAACTAGATAATCCACATCACCCATTGCAGCATTTTAAAGATGAAACACACAGGCGGCGCAAAAAATCCTGTGCAAGCCTCATGCACTCTAAGCACATGTAATTTTGAGGTGTGAAAGTTTCAGAAAAATGTACATGTGTGCAAATATTTTAAATAAGGCCAGAATAATTTTATGACAGTCACATTTGTCTGACAAACAGATAATACATTACGCTGCAGCATGTGTTGTTGACATATGTTGGTAGATGTATGTAATGTGTGTTATGTGTATGTAACATGTTTATGCTATTATACATACCGCTTCTTGACGACGTACGCAGTCCATCCATTGCTAATCATCGCCCACATGCGTGCCTTCTTGCTCTGGGTAGTTTTTTAATTCAATATCTAATAATCCATTGCTTGTAATATTCTGCAGTAAAGAGTCTCTTTATTTCTAGATTTTTTTAGTATTTTTTAAGCATTTTTTATACTTTTTTCAAAAAATTATTTTTTTCGAACTCGAACCGAACACGCCAAAAAGTTCGAAGTTCACGAACTTTCAAACTGCCAATGTTCGAGTCGAACTCCGAACTGATCTAACCGAACAGCTCATCCCTACTGACCACCACTGGAAAGGTTGGGCACAAACTATTAAGTGCCAAGGTGAATACTTAAAGCCGAGAAATCAAGAGGCTCCCTAGACTGTGAGTGAGATATTATTATTATTATTATTATTATTCTTTATTTATAAAGCGCCAGCATATTCCGCAGCGCTGTACAATAAACACAGTATAGACAGGGTTACAATACATTGAACAACATTTGACAAACAGTACAGGATGAGATGAGGGCCCTATTCCCGTAGGAACTCACAATCTGGGAGGGTTGGGGTTGGAAACAGGAGGAGAGGACTGCAAGGTGAGAGTGATTGATGGTTGCGTCAGTGAGTTGGGTGGTAGGCTTCCCTAAATAGGAATGTTTTCAGGGAGCGTTTGAAGGAAGAGAAGTTAGGGGAAAGTCTGACAGTACGAGGGAGAGCGTTCCAGAGAGTGGGGGCTGCGCGTGAGAAATCCTGCAGTCTATCATGGGAAGAGGTGATGCGGGGAGAAGCTAGGCGCAGGTCACTGTTTGACCTTAGGGAGCGGGCTGGGTGTATTTGGTGATTAGTGAGGACAGGTATTGGGGAGCTGAGTTAGTGAGGGTTTTGTAGGTAAGGATAAGGATTTATCCTAGAGATTTCTATGGGGGCGTTTTCTGTGATGCAATTTACGCTATGAGAGCTCCGTCTTTCTCATTTGCTTTTCCTGTTTATTTTGCGGAGGCACTGTTCCAGCCAAAGAAGGGGATGAGCCACTCTTTAACTGGCCAGCGGTGAACATTCCCCAGAGACGGGACACAGGGGCTCTATACTGTATGAAATGGCAATCTGCGCATGAAAATTGTTTACTCGGGATTTTTTATGTTGCTACACTATTGTGTCTTCTATAGTTTTTTTTATTGACGTATTGAGTGGAACGAACAATATATTGGATCCAATCACTTCCTTCTCCAGATCCTTTTCCCATTTCCCCACATACATCAATGCAGTATAAGTTTATGCCATCTGAACCTAATTTTGCACTGGGGATTGGCACAGTCTTAAGATGTATGAAATTCATCCATGGTCTTATGTCTCAAGCTATTTGCACAAAGTGACGTTATTGTATCTTAAAATACTTAACACTTTATACATTATGTGCACTATTGTATTTTGCACTACTCTGGTATACTGTCATATGGGACACATAGCACTTTACAGGTTGGACGTGTGACATATGTACACCACTTTTATTGCATAGGCATTTTATATAGTTTGTGCACTACATCATAGTACAATATATGAAATACGATTGTTATTGCATAGGCACTATATGGGATTTGTGCACTAAATTACATTATATTATATAAGATACGTATTGTGCCAAAAGGAACTCTCTCTGTATTTAATTAAGAAATGAAAAGGAAATCCCAGGTGACCTGCCTTGATTTCCATACTGTAGCATATGAATTATACATCTTGCAGGGCAGCATGTTTCCCTTTGCTCCTCGCTGCATGAAATATTGCTATGTGTCCAGGAAAATGTGGCCGATCTGGAAACCCTAATTTGTACATGTTGAAGCTGCAGCAGGAAGGCGATTGCGGCTCTCCCTCCACAATCTCCTCTCCCATATATTATGGAATTCTCCCAGAATCCAATATCCGGAATGCTCAGCGTCCGAGCATTCTCTTGTACTGCAACTCAGGAATTTTAGTCAACATTTTGCGAACAGTTGCACACGTGACCAGAGAATATTGTTTATTCAATAGTGTCTTCTTTTTAGCAGCTGTTTACTGTTGTAATAATCTCTGGTATGAAAACAGATGGACAGTATATCAGTTTTATATGAAGGAAACCTTAATGAAAACATGGGACAAAATCATGAAAATGCCCGATAACACCATAAATCCTCCTGAAATAGGGCTCTATTACATTCTTCAAGCAAACGTTAATGCGTGCTCAAAAACGCATTAACGTGGGGCGTGGCTAACTGCCGAGGTGAGAGGACGCAGAGTGCTGGGGCTCCTGTCCCGAATTAGACTTTTGGGCATTAATTTGCCCATCCAGCTGTCCTATCGCTCTTACCTCGGTCCTGAGGCTTCCTGGCTGACTTCCCCACCGTTCTTGCTGTCCTCTGGGGCCAGGGCCTGATTTTGAGCCGAGGGCGCCCGCCTTTTTCGGCCTGAGATTCTGGCCGGCAGCCATTTTGGGGCCTTCTCCCGGGTACAAGGCGGATCTGCTCCACACTGCCCACCTTGAGGGGGACACCTGATGCTGGCTGAGGTAATGGAGAGCCCACGGTGTCTGGCTGATATGTATGTCCCTATGCCGGGGACAGGTGGACCAGATGGAGCTCGGCGGTGTGACAGTCTCCCTCCCCCTGATGACACGAGGGCCAGATATTCGGGCCTAGCGGAGCTTTTGGAGCCCGGGCGGTTTCCTTTCTTGCTGGGAGGAACCGACGATAACCAGCCACTGACCAAGGGTGATGTCCGTTGCTTACTGGCGTTACTGCGGAGTACCCCAGATGCCACTTTGATGATCGAGCAGGATTTCGGTGCTATGGTGAAGCGGGGGGAGAGGTGCCCTGTCCTGATGGTGGATGGAGAGTCGGAGGTTCATCCCGCATCTGGTGGTGAGGAGTTGCCTGGAGGGGTCTTACGGCTGTCAGTGGCGGTCTTACCTGCAGTCCCGGGGGCGGTGGAGGACGGAGGGCTTGCCTTCCCTCGTGGCCAGAGGGAGCCTCCTGACTCTCTGCTCCTCTGCCCGATGGAGCCCTATGACGGCTGCTTGTTGGACGTGGCCGAGGACGGTGCTGGCAGTGCCTTGTGTCCCGCTGCCTTGACAGCTCCTCTCCGTGATGTCTCTTTCACTGAACGGCCAGACCTCTGGGCAGTACCCGATGCGGCGGATGGAGAGACCTGGTTACCGGAGACCAGCAGTGTTTGGGGCACCCTACGTAGATCTGTGGAAGACCCTTGCTTCACGTTCCCATTGGACACGGGATGAGGGGACTTATCTCGTCGACTTACCGCCTCCCTGCTGTTTTTTGACCCTGGCTTGATCTGACCCGCTGAGTTCCCCCCTCCGGTTCATCACCTTCTGATGACTACTTGATGAGACCCCCCCGTGCGGAGATGGTCTCCCTTCCTTGGGACCCTGCACCCCTCCCCCCTTGACATGAACTTCGTACCTTCTTTCTAGTTGTTACCCTCATCAAGATAGATACCCCACACCCCCTCCCCCCGATATTAACCTATTCAGAGACACTCTTTGAGGACTCTCCTTTTCCTTTGGACACTCTTTTATGGACCTTGTTTTACAGAGAGGTGGTTCCCTGCTGACTTATTAATGGCCCCCTTCAATTTTTTTTTTTTTTTTTTTATTTTATTTTTCCTATTTTATATATGTTTTTATTTATTTTATTTTTATTTTATTTTTTTTTATTTTATTTTTATTTTATTTTTTTTTATTTTATGGCGGCATTTTTCGGGTGGCTTTGAGGTGCGCCATTGTGGCATTCACCATGGCCCTGTTTGCCATACTTGGCCCTCAGGCTCCCGGGCCCCGTGACACTGTTCTTCCATGGCCTCCCTAGGGAGTGCGCCAGGAACGTCACAGATGTGGCTTTTGCTGCCAGCCCCCTCCCCCCCCCCCCCCCCCTTTATCTCCTTTTTTTTTTTTTTTTTTTTTTTTTGGGGGTTCCCATTGGCCTGTAATCCACCTCCTCTCTGATTCTGATGACCTATACATCTGAGTGTCCCTTTTGTTCCCTTGCTGAATATTGTTACATACTTTCTATGTCTATTGTATGGATGACTTGTTGCAAAATAAAAACTTTGAAATATAAAAAAAAAAAAAACGCATTAACGTGAGGGGAAAACCCTTTGCGCTGAACGTCGTATTACAATGTATGCGGATGGTATTACAATCCATGCGCAAAATTTAACGCACAGCGTTTGCGCGCATAGTTTTAACGTCTTTGAAAAGCTGGTGTTAACGGCAAATCTGAATGTCCTGGCCGAACCCAAATACACCAGCCCGAAAAAAAATACAGCAAAGTATAGTTACACATTCTAAACATACCCAAACAATAAATTTGAGAAGTTGTGGGTGGTTTTATTTTTAATGCATCATATATGCGCAGATTGACTTTGACAGGCACAAAAACTTAACGGGAGACAATTAAGGTTCTTAATTCTGATTGGCTGAATCGCGTGAAAAGGCAGTCCGCACACCGATTTATGCGTGCAACGTTAATGCGCGTGGTTTTTTTTGCGTGCTTTTTTACACGCGCGTTATTTTTTGACGGAAGAAATAATGCGCGAGGATTGTAATATCAGCAGTGATTTACGCGCGTTAATGTTTGACGCTTCGCACAAAAATTCACGCGTTTACCGTGCATTTTTGCATGAAGAATGTAATAGAGCCCATAATGTCTGCCTAATGCTCAAAACTTTGAGTATTGGCCATTTTGATAATTTTCAGTAGTAAAAATAATGCTCAAAATTTTAAAGAAAAAAAATATATATATTCAAGTGAGGTTTGTACACGTATAGTTTTACCACTTACATGCTTTTGCCTTAACAAATGCATGTGTAATTCTTTCATCTGAAACTGTTAAGCTGGCATGTGTCTAAAGAAGATATGCATATGTGACATTTTTGGAACAGATATTTCCGATCACCCTGTGCATTACCAATGTACATGACATTCATAGGTGGAGATGAAGTGATAAATAATTTTCTTGCCAGCATCTCTGGCTATGTTTGGGATAATATCCCTTTAGTAGGCTGAAGCAGATACAATGTAAATGATTAACGTTCCCGCACCAGACTGGAAGGTATGGTGAATTCTGATCTCAGAAGTATTTTACTGGTGCTGGAGACATTCCACTTGTCACCCTGGCTATACAATGAGAATTATTCATGTTTTTATCACTGTTAACCTTCTGTACACCTTTTTATATTCTATAAAATCACTTTCCAATGACAGCCATTTTTTGGTGCCGATAATCCACTAAGGTAAACCCATCGTGCCCCAAACAATGCTAAATCCTTTGTAAAAGCATCAATTTCTGTCTTTACATTGCATTAGCCAAATTACTGGCAAATTTTGGAACTTGAGGGGAAAAAAGTTAAATATTTCAGTCTCCCCTCCAAGCTGTTTTTCATTTTTTTCCCAGCATTCACTGCTGTTCCATTGGCATGCCAACAGAACAGCCTGGCATAATGGGAATAATTTACATGGTGAAAGCAAGAGCATGTTGTACCTAGAGATATTAGCACCTGGGTGGATCTGTTTTCAACCCCTACCAATTAAATATGACAAGTCACACTCGTGTAGAGACACTCACAGGTACAATCTCACACAGACATACACAGACACTAACAGACAAACACTCCGACAGGAAAACACTGGCATAGCACGTTTTCCTAGAATTACATACATAGTACATTTTCATACAAGTATACACAGACATAGTAGACACTCATACAAATACACATAGACAACGTATACACTCATTATGGAACACATTAATACAATACACGCTCATACCAATATACACTAACACTCACATAACATGCCCCTACAAGTAGACACCAACACTCACAGTACAAACATGCTGGCACGGATTGCCTCTCCATCCCAGTGTTCCTATAAAACACAATATAAAGCTCCTTTTCAACCCCTCAGAGTCCAAATGAGACCCTTTCACTGCCCTCACTAAATCAGTCTCTAACATAGAACATACGTCATTCACCTTCAAAACACTTCAGGCCCCAAATTACCTCCCTTTCATGTCACCATATCATTCCTCTCTCACCTAAAATTTCCAAATCCCCTATGACCACACTTGTATGATTTCCCTGCACCCTGTCAGCGCCAAGTCCTTATCTGTTTCAACGGCAGTGTGGCCGGCGGCATCCAGGAGCTGCAGGTGGCATACAGCCCTGTGGCTGCTCTCCTGTGCCAGGATGCTCCTGTTTTACCAGAAGCCCGGACAAATGCATCATTTGCCGGACGGTATTGTCGGCCACATGTTGCACAGCCCTCGTTTAGGCTTTGCCTGCCTGCCTGGTATTGCCAGTCTGGGTCCGGTTTCTTTCCCCAAGTGCTATGGCCTACTGGGAAGTTTTGTGGAATCCCAGTGGGTCAGTCAGGCCTTGTTTGTGGCAAGAAACGAGGTCTATCAGATACTGGCATGTGAGGTCTTTGTTCACCCCCTACTGTCTGTCACCCAGGACGGGCCACCTCACCCTTTAGTATGCCACTAGATGGAGAACCACAGTTGTTTCCCATGCTGCAAGATTGCATGGCCCTCATCACTGAAAATTGAGGCAGGAGTAATATATGTAACATTTCATTAGGCAATGCCATGTATATGGATCTCTATGACAGCTGATATATTCATGGCATAATTGGATATTGCATGAAAATTGGTTTTATTCATGACAGGTTCGCTTAAAAGGAAGACTGACGTTTTATATTAAGCAATGACACTATTGTCTCATATTAGTCTCGGGGTCATGGTGGATTTGCTGACTGTTTTAGTCTTTGAGATCAGATCAGAAACTTTAGCAAAGAAATTAACCTTGAGAAATAAAGGGTAATTACAACTCAAATCAGCAATGCGCAGATCCAGAGACCTTGTCAGGTGTGCGAAAATAAGAAATGGTTATAGCTATGTATAACTCAGTCAGTTTTCTACGTGTCTGCTTGGGTTTGAGAGCTATTAGCCTTTTGCATGCCTTTATGATTTTGTTTCCTCTTCTACTGATACACACACACAGGTGAATACAGAACATTTAACATGCATACTGTGTCATTGTATTAATGTGGGTGTAGGAGAGAATGTGTTTTAATGTAGCACTCCATGTAATTATCCATGTTCCCTGCTACTTCTCCTTCCAACTAATGGAATAGGATTGCAGAGTGCTTAAAGGTTTATGGCAAACAAAGACGGGGGCAAAACTGAGCACAAAATATTCCAATTATGGGCCATATTACATAGTTGGTGCTTACTTAACCAGAGCTGTTGTAAACTGAAAACCTCCATAGACTATAATGGCTCTGGGAAGTTTACAACAGCTCTGGTTAAGTTAGCACCAAGTTAGCACTATGTAATATGGCCCTAAGTGTACAAACAGCGCTAATACCTACTATTTGTGCACCTGTCCAGCTGGTAGAACCCATTAACATGATGGACTTTACATCTAGCACCCCACTGAATAAACAGCAGAGGATGGACACTGTATATAAGACCTGCACAACATGTGGTCTGCTGTAGAATTTCAAGCAGCCTGCGAGTGGGTGTGGATGCTGGCCGCCATGTCCACGCTGGGGAGCAGGTCTGGATTCACCATCGGGCATTGTCCAAAGGGCCAACACTGCAGCAGGTAACTGCATTCTAAAGATGGCCTTCGCCATGCATGGTGGAGGCCATCTTTAGAACTGGAAAGCTGCCAGGACTTTCTGTGCAACCCGAGGCTGCGGTCACACGACCGCACTGAGTGCATTCGTGTGACCCCTCCTCCCTGCCTCCGTCGTAGCATTATGACAGCTCGGTGGGGCGGGCCACACAGGGTAACATGCATAATAGTATCGCACATTACACGGACGTGCTGAAACCCTCCCTGTCAAAAAATGTGGAGTAGGACAGGTCTACAAACCGCGGTCCTCCATAGGAGACCCGTGCTTTGTAGGGCTGAGTGCACTAACGTGCACTCAGCGAGGTGGTCACACGGTGTCCAAGCAAAAAGCATGCCCATTCTCACAGACATTCCTCCGTGGTCGTTTGACCGCGGCCTAAGCTGCATGGAAGCTCCTGGCGACTTTCCAATCAGCATGGACTGCATAGAATGGCCTGAGGGGTCCTCTGGCGTCTCCAAAAAAACAGAGGTCCCCTCTATGTAGTGGTTTGAGCTAATCTGAGAGGGGCTCTTGCACTCCCTCTCTCCCACCCAGCATAGAGCTGAGAGGAAGTGGCCATATAGCATGTCACTTCCTCCCAGTTCTCTGTGCTAATCGCGTGGAAGGGAAGAGAGGTAAGCTTGGGGAATGGGATGAAGGGCTGTGGGGGTGACGTTAACCTGAATTTGAGGGTTGAATGGACAGGAATTTTGGGAGTGCAAAAGACATGAATTGGGATGAAGGGGACATGAAATGGTATGAAGGGGTAAAATAGGTGGGAAATGGGGATGAAATGGACATGAATTAGGGGGTGAAGTGGACATGAAATAAAGGGGAAGTGAACACGAAATTAAAGGGATGAAGTGAACATTAATTAGGGGGTTAAGTGGACAGGAATTGAGGGGGTGAAATAAATGTAAAATTATGTGAAGGAATGAATTGAGCTGTAAACAGTAAGTATTCCTTTTTTACTTGGAAAGTGAAACCTATTAGACTAAAGATTGAAACAAATCACTTTGTTATACATTGATTCGTTTCTGTCGCAATTCATATGAAATCCATTAGTTATTTCAGAATTACTTCCGAAATAGGAATTAACAGAATTTTGGATGAATTGTGATTCATTATGAAAGAAACGCACACCTCTAATAGGCATTCCTGAAGGTCAGATCAGACTAAACCAGGCAGGAGAACTGGATGCATCGTGAGCTGCATGCTCTGACAAACTGCTACCGTTTTGCTGAGTGAGGTGATTTGCTGCTATATTGTGGGTGCACTTGGCTGGAAGAAGACACTTTTGAGGTGGACTACTGTTGCCATTTATGAGAACACCTGCATGCACAAAATAAAGACAATTCCAGTTAAATTAAAGGTTTGCATACCAGTATATCTGTTTGTGCAGGAGAGAAGCGTGCCATTATGCTTTTAATGATAAGTTGGGATATGAGCAAAGATAAGAGTCTATTGATTTTTTTTTTCTCTTAATTAATTACTGATGTATTTATATACAAAGGAGGAAATAATCATGAGTGTTTCAAGGCTGTCTGATCTTTATTAATTGAGACTTTCATCTGTCTGTTCCATTCGTTTAGCAGTCCAGTGCTTTCAAACATAACCTTGGCAGGGGCAAACGCATCTCTTGTGTGAACTAAACACCTTAACAAAGCTTTTGCGTGTAAATATTTCTCTTTCTGTTTCCTCTGTTAAGTCTGGCATGAAAGTGCACACGCTGCTAGCATCAATGACAAATTGTTTTATTTCCATGGTTGTGGGGATGATCATTTTCAACATACTCATAGAATGCCGATTGCAGTGAGGATACAAAATAGCCAAGTTTAAAAATGCTAAGGAAGCAACAATAAACATCTGATTATGAGATGAGATAAACATGCAGCCATATAATTAGAACCTGGTGATTATATAAGACATTTTTCCGAGCCCTGTCCTCAGAGCAGTAACAGGCCAGGTTTGCCTGATATCTGAAGTGCAAAACTAGAGTATTTCCCTGAGGCAATCCTTAAAATCTGGCCTGTTAGTGCTCCCTGAGGACAGAGTTGAGAAGCACTGCTCTAGGGTGACTAAATGGCCGCTTGGTAGAGTGATTTGACACACGGTGGTCAGTTCTATAATGTCTCCTTACTTTCATACGGGTGTCTGACAGTTTTGTATATCATAAATTATTATTATTTATTACTTCATTTATATTACTCCAACATATTCCGCAGTTCGGTATCAGGTGTTTCAACAAGTTAAGGTAGTACATAGTCAGACAAAAATGTGGTAGAGAGGGCTCTGCTCCCTGAGGATCTTATATTCTA
This sequence comes from Leptobrachium leishanense, assembly GCA_009667805.1. Taxonomy (NCBI): domain Eukaryota; kingdom Metazoa; phylum Chordata; class Amphibia; order Anura; family Megophryidae; genus Leptobrachium; species Leptobrachium leishanense. The sequence continues at coordinate 298,959,330 of CM019067.1, forward strand.
AAGGAGTCGGCAACCTTGGCCCTCCAGATGTTTTGAAAGTATATTTCCCATGAGGCTCTAGCAACATAGGGCTATATTACAATCCAAGTGTTAAAGCGCGGGTGCAAGGGAGGAAAAACTGTGCCCGCAGTTTTCCCCCTTGCGCTTGCGTTTTAACCCCTTAGGGACCGCTGACGTACCATGTACGTCCTGCCCACGGGTCTCCCTTAGACCCGCGGACGTACATAGTACGTCAGCGGCTCCTAACCTCCCTCCCGCCCAATACTCACCTCCCTCGCAGGGTCCCTCGCAGTTCTGGCAGGGAGGAAGCCTGCCCCCGTGTTTTAGAGGGTCCGGTGAGCTCGGAGCCCTCTATCTCCACAACCATTAAAGATAGAGCGCTGCAAGTTACACCGCTTGAAAGCGGAGTCTACCCTTTTCAGCGATGTGCAGCATTTACTATTTTACTGCCGGATCGCGATTCGATGCAAATTTGCGCCAAATCGCAATTCAAACCTGGAGGGGGCTGACATCACAGATGTCAGCCAAGCCTCCAGGTCACCCCCCACCCACTGACAACCCCACCATATGTGTTAACCCCCTAGCTGCCAAGGGGAGAGTGAGCATCATTTGTATCCCGTTATCTCCCGATCCGTGGCAGCTAGTGGGTCATGTTGAACATCATTGGAAAGGCCTGGCCATGACTAGGTTCTGTGTAATAAAAAACTAGAAAAATAAATAATAAAATTAATTTTTAAAAAATGGTTTTTTTTTTAAAACAAAAAATTGTCTGGGGGGGTTTAGTTAACCTCCCTGGCAGTCTAATTTTTTCAAAATTTCGTGTCCAAAAGCGTTGCAATTTTTTTTTTAAAGGAAAACTATGTTTTTGTACATAGTTAGCCTGTAATAATTAGGAATCACGCACTGAAATCCGTGCAATCAAGAGTCCTTACTGGTAAAATCCTTTATAAATAAATAAATTAATACATTTTTTAAAAAAATAGTAAATACACTAAGTCCGATAAAGTTTGAAACATGACATAATAATTTATTATCCAAAATAATGCAAATAAATGATATTCAATAAAAAACAACAAAAAACACTGAAATCTGCCTGAAAACAAGGGTGAGACGATGTATGGTCTGTTTCTTATCCTGTAGTGCCACCTAGTGGCCATTCATAAACATTACACATTGGATTATACAGTGTATTATAATTTTTTTTCTAAATTTGCTGCTGTGTGACTCACAGGGAGCCTTACCAGGAAGCAGCTCGCCGCGATCACAGTGCGGGGGACGGCCAAGGAGTGCAGGAGGAGGTAAGTATGCATCCCGCCCGAGTGTGGCTCGGGGTTACCGTTCGTGGTAGTGAAATTTAACCCCGAGTCACACTGAGGAATACCACCAGGGAGGTTAAATAGGACCTAGGCTGTCATCTAAAACGAATGAGCATAAAACAGTCAGAATGAGCTCAGCGCACATAGGTGAACTAGCTCCGCAGTGAAGGGGTTAAAAAGCAAAAACATGTAAAAATTGCTATTTCTATTCTCAAGACAAAATTCTGAAACTATTTAGCCGGGGTCTTTTTTGGTGGTTGTAGATTTTGGGGATTATATTACGAAAAAGTTTGTTTTTACCATTTTATCATCATATTTCATATTTTTTTTATAGTAAATTATAGGATATGATGGAAATAATGATATTTTTAGAAAGTCCATTTAATGACGGGAATAACGGTGTATAATATGTGTGGGTTGCACAAACGAGTAAGAGGAAATTTTGACCTAAACACGAACAGCGCAGAAACGTAAAAACAGCAGCGGTCAATAAAGGACAGATTTGTGTAAAACTGCCCGGTCCCTAAGGGGTTAACGCTAGATTACAATGCGGGCGCAATAAATGCTACCTGCCTTGTTACCGTGCGGTAACCGCCGCGATGCTTGCAGCAGTGCTGAGCGCAGCCGCGAGCATCCGGTCGATGAAGTCAATAGGACTCCATTGAGTTTCCCCCTGCCGGTCACGTGACCAGCCGGATCCCGCCTCACGAGATCCAGCCGTTCGGCGTAGTGATACGCAGGGAGAGACTGGGGGGGGACTTTTTCCCCAGTCTTTTTCCCCCAGTCTTTCCCTACTTCCCTACTCCCGGTTGGAGCCACGGTCCTCGCTGCGGGACAGAGGGTGAGTATAAGATTATTTTTTTTATTTTTTCTGGATGGTGTTAATGGATTCTGCAGAAGCGGAATCCGTTAACATCAAGTCCTGGCTACGGTTAACTTTTTGCTAACCACAGCAGACGTTAATCATTAGCGCTAGTAGATTGTAATACTAACGCTGATTAACACTTTGCGCTCCCCATGTTAAGTATAGGGAGCGCAAAGTTCAGTAAGCTTGCGCTGAAAAGCACATGCTACCAAATGCAAACGGGTTACTTAACCCGTTTGCGTTTGGATCGTAATATGCGGTAAACACCGCAGCAAACGTTAATTCTCACACAAGTGAGCGTTAACGTTTGCGTTAAGAGTGTAATGTGTAATGTGGCCCATAATGAGTGTCGGGACCATGATGGGAGAAGTAGGTTCAAAACAACTGGAGGACCAAGGTTGCTGACCCCTTTTCTAAATGGATGCATATTTTTATCCTTGGCACATAGGCCAATCTGCTCCTGTTCAAGAGCTTAGGCTCTCTTGTGCCTCTTGGTTGTGCAGACCTCACACATGCAAAAGGATAGCCCTGTATGGGAAAACATCATAACCTGGGACCTGGTGATTTTGTATGTCTACACATTGTCTGTATCAGTTTTTTCTAATAGATTTTAACTATAATGTCATGCGTTGTATGTTCAGTTTCACTTGTCTCCTACCTGAGACTAGTATTTCTATTTTTCTGCCATGTGAGCTTCATTCTCTCATGGCTTTCTTAATGCCTTCAGTTTGCATATAATAAGTCTTTCAAAAATATATCAGCAAAGCACCCTCCTAACAGAAAAATGTGCATTTTGTACATTGGTAGAACACCATTATTTACAGTACCTCCCATAGCGTCCTTATCATATTTCTGGATGAAATCTAAAACAAATTATTGTGTTTTTTTGCTTTTTTTTTTTACTTCAATCATGCTCATGTTAAATTAAACCTAAAAATCATATAAATTCATCTTATTTACATATTTTTTATTACAAAAGAACTGGTAGGGCACTGCCCCATAGACGAGCCTCCACTGCTGTCCATATTAAGTCATACTTGCTCCTGAATATGTTATTGGCTTTCGTTTTTTAACTTGCTCTACTCCTTTTAACAATGATTGTTGATCTTGCAGATTCCGTTTCCTGTGATGCAGATTAGTTCAACAAACCATCCTGTAAAAGTGGGACTTTCTGATGCCTTTGTGGTTGTTCACAAGATTCAACAGATACCCAGTATGTATTTATTCTGTCACTGAAACACATCAAACACATTGAAAATACTCGATAGTATAAAGTTTCATTTTATGATGGTCATAAGGATTTTTAGCTGCAAATGCATACAAATATATAACTGAACAATTAATTCCTATGTATATTTTAGCTGTTGTATTCATCAAGGGAAGTTTCTTAGCACAAACGTGCTACCTTTGGAGCAATCTAACCACTCTATGGCCAATCCTGCTTCTTTTCTATCAGTTCACTATATTTGTTCCCCCATTGGATTAGAAGATAGGGAATTTTGTGTACTTAACCCCTTTTACTAGCAAGTGGTTTTCCATAAACCATCACCAGGACCCAGTGGGTTTATGGAAAACCACTTTCCATTACAGACATTGTAAATATGTACCCTTCATAGATACATGCATGTTGGATACAAATTAATGACCCAGGACATACTTGAAAACTAGAGAAATCTCAATGTATCCTTCCTGGTAAAATACTTTGCAAATAAATAAATAAATGACATTAGGTTTATTTGACCTGCTGCCCAAAATATGCTACACTACATAATACAACCGGAAATTCATCTCTCTCTGTAAAAGATAAACAGAATTCCAAATGGTTTAAACAGTTCCAGCACCTAGGATGATGTGTAAAAAGTGCTGAGAATATGGAGGTACATTCTGGAGCCCTTTGTAAATTAATTCTTTGTGCAATAAAATTAATTACTTTGCATCGCTCCAGAACATGACCTGATCGCGTTTACTCTATGTCGGGCTCCTGCAGGACTTTTTTTTATTAATGGATATAGTCGATCATGGTAGTAAAGGGGATAAGCATCTTTCAAAATGTCTTGCAATATACATGCAAAAGAGATATATTATAAACATGAATAAACAAAAAAGCCAAAACAAGTCTTTCCCATTTTATTTTGTATGCTGCTACTTAGACACCACAACCTTCAGCCCAGTGAACACAACAAACAGTCAGCAAGACAATGATTTTCTCTAATAAATATGTTACAATATGCTATATAGGGAGGTGAAGGTATGAGCCCAATATTCAATGACGCAACCCAGGCACTCGGGGGGGAAAGTCCAAAATGGGGTTTATTGGCAAGGATGCAGACAATGAAATGGTTACTGAACGACAAGGCAGATATGAGAAGGTGGTGAGGGACAAGACCTAAAAAGGGCTGACCAAAGGACAAGGCAGGGGGTAAAGATGGAGGTAGGGAAATCCAGAGACAAGGCACAGACAACAAGGCAGAGGCACTGACGGCAACACACCGAGAACTTACAGTAGGTAGAGTGACAGTAGATGGGCAAAACAGGAAGAAGGCTGACTGGATGCAAGGCACTAGGAACACAAATGGACAGCAGGAGCATGGATGAATGAGGAGACTCTGATGACTTGGAGAACAAGGCTGGAGGCTCTGGAAGGCTGAGGGCACAACACAAGGCTCTGGAAGACTTGTAGGGCATGAGGAAACACTGGAGGCTTGGGGCACATGGCAATAAGCTTGGGGGACAGGGAGCAAGGTTCTCTGGGGAAAAAACACACACAAACCATGTGTAGCAATGCTGAAGCACAGCGTCTTGTGAGCTCCACCCTTATGTAAGGGTTCAAAGGCTCATTAGATAGTGCAACTGTGGTCACCTTCAGGAGATGCAAGATAGAAGAAAAACCTGGCCTGGAGGACATCAGGGCAGAACGATAACAGCTCGGGCCTTCCTGCGGTGGCGTCAGTGTCTGCCATGACAATATATTATGAAAAACAGCGGCTAATTACAGGCCACTTTAAACTGAAAAGGAGGGAGGGGAACCTGATGGGTTAAATATTATTAACCTCTCCTTACCCCCATCCCAGCCAGACAGGACTGCACTAGATGTACATTACTATTCGTAAACCTGGAAGGCTGTCCAGCGGGAGCTGACCGATAGGCTTTGGGGTGGAGCGTATCCTTTGGCTTTGGATGGCTGTCAAAACTCACAGGGATTCCCGAGGGGAAGGAGGACTTTCAGCTCAACATGAATATTTAAATTCAATTAACTAGTGGCTAGAGGATCTAGTTAAGATATTGCAATTAAACTCAAAGTATTTAATGCCTGATAATAGAACTTAATATAATGTAGTACAACTCAAATAATTGTAAACGTAAGAGCAAAAAGAGCATACTAAATGAAGATATCAAATTGATTTATCATATTTATTTATTACTGGTGATATTTTTGGCAATAAACAAAAAAGTAAAGGACAGACCTATCTTAATAATTATGTGAATCTGGCTGCATCTTATTATATCACGTATTTTATATAAAATGGTCCATTAACTTTTCCTTAGAAGGGTGAGTGACTTCAAAAAAGCCCTTTAACATTGTTTAAACAAAATAAGGTGCTTTGAAATCCTTTATCTATATAAATCCAATAGAATGACAGGAGATTGCTAAAGAGAGCAAAAAAGCTTAGCTAGCACTTTTATAATTCATGTTATAGAGGATAAAGTAAAAGTCTTAATGATAGTAAACAGAACCTAGGTGACACTACAAAGTCAATATTGCTTAAATCTATAAAGTAGCATGAAGACGGCAAGTTAAGGGTCAAGAAAACAATTGGTTAATTAATTTGTTGGACTATCTTGTTAATTTATCATTAGCTAAAAGGAGTGTTATCAATTAGCAAGTTAAATTAAAAGGTTCAATATAAAATTATATTTATTTAGCAATTAATTCTAATAGCAACTTAATTAATATATAGTGACTAGCCAGTACTGCTTTTCCAATTCTTTCTATATATAATTGTGATAAATGATTAGAATTAATTAGAATATTTCAGGAAAGAATTGTGCTAAGGAAACATGCTACTTGAATAAACAGTTAAAAATAGGAGTTAAATATGTTGCACATGGTGTGCACATTCCAATTTCAGATAGATACAGTAACATGGGAGCACATCCGTTTGTATAGAGCTAGCTGAAGGAGATTGAATGTTACATTATATCGTTATAATATACACTACCTGGCCACAAAAAAGTCACCACCTGCCATGCAAGCCTGTTACAATGTGGGGTTGATTCAGTTCGCCAGGTATAGGTTCAGCAAAGTTATGTGCCCAAAAAGTTTAGGTCAGCTGACTGCCTGAATGAGCAGGTTTTTACATCGATAGATTTCTTATTTCCTGATAGCGCAGGCATATTCCAAGATGGCAATGCCAGGATTCATTGGGTTCAAATTGTGCAAGAGTGGTTCAGGGAGCATGAGACATCATTTTAACACATGGATTGGCCACCGCACTGTCCAGACCTTAACCCCATTGAGAATCTTTGGGTTAATGTGCTGGAGAAGACTTTACTCAGCGCTCTGACTCTCCCATCATCAATACAACATCTTGGTGACAAGTCAACGCAACTCTGGATGGAAATAAATGTTGTGACATTGCATGAGCTTATTAAAATGATGCCACTGTGAATTCATGCCGTAAACAAAGCAAAAGGCAAGCCAGCCAGATATTAGAGTGTTTGACCTTTTTTGGGCCAGGCGGTGTATATTGGGCCCTATTCCAACTGAAAATGGAAAAATCCTGTCTGAACTGTTATTACTGATGCTGTTGCTGGCTCTATTCCAATCGACCTCAGGGCCAGATTTATAACTAGGCAGAGTAGGCATGTGTCTACAGGTGCCTGCCACAAGTGGGAGCCTTGCTCTGTTAAAAAATATATATTTTTTTTCTTTTACAATTTACAATAATTTAGACCACTGTATCTCTGGAACCCTAATGGCTAGAGGGGCATATGAGGTATGAGTGGAAAGGCCAGATTATGGCCTTTCCAGTGATATCAAATATAACAAGGTTACGTTTATGTAAAAATAAAACAAATAGAAAAAATAAGAGAAAATATTATTTAAGCGCAGTACTATTTTCAGTTTACAATTATAAAGTGAACAGTGATGCTGCGCTAACTCCCCTTCTCATTTCCCACACTGACAGCAAGTATGGAGCTGATGATGCAACACATTGTTTCTTCGACAACCTAGACCGTGGCACTGCAGTGATGAGTGCCCGGGGAACTTTGGAACCTGCATCTCTGAATTGTACACCGCATAAGGTTAATTGAGGTGTCATTGGAAAGGTCAAAGTCTAATCTTTACAATGATACCGAGCATGACAATGTATTGTGTAAACATAAAAAATATTAAAAAAAAGTAAATGCAAAATATTTTTTTTCCCTGTACTACGGCAGAGGCAATATATGCTTTTACATATAAGACAAAAAATGCCACTGCACCAACTCAACTAAGGCAACAGATTCTGCCCCTTTTAATTTGAGCACATAGAGAATTTTTTTTTAAATTTTTGGTGACAGCCTGACATTGCCAGTGTTCATTTTTGTTATGGTTGCTGCCATGTTCCAGATGGCACACCAGCACATTACACCCCTACTATGATTGAAACAGAAAACAACAATCTTCTAGCCATTATAAGCACAGGACCGGGATCAGGCGTACAAGTATGACTTAACGTTTCTGGCAGGTGGACAAACAACCTCTCTGGCTAAAAACTGAAGGTCTAAATGCAAAGTTCTTCCATAGTGATAGCGACATTCACACAGAGAACAAAGACACATTAAATAAAAATAGTAGAATAATACCTCAGTGCAAAAACGCAAAAACACTCTAAATATCTGAAGGATGAGACATCACAAATTCCGAGCTGCCAAGGCAACATGCAGTGTCTTGTGAATATTGACAGTTTGTTGATTGTGAGAAAACCTACATAAGTCCCTGAAATGCCTGAATCCATCTTCATGCAGGTCCATTAAGTTTTTCAATAACAACTTAATTGATCAATTAATGCCAATTAAGGTTTTAATTAGCACTCTAAACCACTGTTGTGGATATAATGTGAATATTACTGTACTATCAAGGCACAACTTAAGATTTTGTGACTCCGAACCATTGACATGGGTTATTTAAATGGAGTTTCGCAAACAATATCTTTCTTAAATTGAAGAAGCACATAGTCTGTAGCAGTGGTTTTCTCACAACGGAAAAAAATGGTTTGTTTTGGATCGATTCATTCCGTTTTTTCAATTTGTTTCGGTGTATTCGTTATGTTACCATAAGTTAAATTTCGGATCAATTCGTTAGTTCGGACGATCGGTAATTCATATTTTGGATTGATTTATTTTGTTTTAATTGGTAATTCGTTTTTTGGATCAATTCGTATTTCATTTTTATTATTTCATATTTAGTTTTTACTAGTTATTTCGGAATGTGAAATGGATCAATTAATCAGATTAGGGTAAAAAAAATACCTAAATCCCCTGTCTTTGATGCTGAAACCTATTCAGTGCCATGGATAGCAGCTCCGCGGGGCTCCGTTGTGCTGAATATGTTTCAGCACCAAGTATAGCTGCTGTCCTTGGTTACTGAATAGGCTTCAACACCAGAGACAGCCCCCGCTGAATGCAGCCAGACTGATGGAAAGAAAAAAAAATGCTGCGTTCGTGGAAGAAAAAAAGCCTTGTTGTTTTCAAATAAATTAGGAATCCAAAAATTTCACCAAAAAATCCCAGAAAATGACAAAAAAATCCTAAAAAATAAATAGACCTTTTGCTGCAAGTGAAAAGAATAAGCGGTTAAATAAATATTTAATAAAAACGGGGCACTTATTTTACATTGCGGACTTTTCCCAGAGCTGACTGACATCCTACAATGACAATACAACAGATTCATCACTGTGGTCAATGGACAGGGATGCAGTGTCAAGTTTAAGTGAAACGGCATAACGAATCAATTCGTTTAATACCGTTTCGTTTTAATTCCTTTTCGGTCCGAATCGATTCCTTTTCGTTCCGTCTTCGGATCGTTTCAGACAGGACCGATTCGTATTTCGGAAGCACTTCCGAAATACAAATCAGGAAAATTTCATTCAAATTTTGATACGAAACGAAACGCACATCTATAATTCACTGACTCATTGTCTTAAGTCCTTAGAAATCTTTTATAGGGGGTATTATTTTCTAGGGTATACAAAGTACTATTGTCGATCACAAATGCGAAATCCAAAATAATTTCTGAGATATCCCTCAATTATATCTCTATAAACAATGGGTGACAAAAATCTGAGATTATTGTAGGATACCCAGCACCCACACACAAAAAACTCATGATCCAATAGCTTAATAGGTGCAGGTAAGTATGAGATCTTGGTGTGACTAAAAGTCAGAGACTAAGAATAAGACTTGTCCACCATTAATGATAGCAATTTAATGCCTGATGTGTATCATTGCTGGGATTTACCGTAGTAGACGCTGGTTTCAGAGATATCAGGTAGCAGATATCATGTTGTTAAATCAATAATGTGCAGTGTTTCCAGTTTAAGAGGATTAGCAAAATAACCTTCAAAAAGGAGAATATATTATCACAGTGCTGCAGTACACAATCCTGTTTTCCATTTGTTTTTCCCTCTTTAGATGTTCGAAGAAGAACAATTTTTGAATATCACAGAGTAGAGCTGGAAATGGCCAAGATAACCAACTTCTCTACAGTGGAGATGCTGCCATTACCAAGTGAGTAAAATATTAACCCTTCCATGCTGCTTGTCCTCAAAAAGTACACTTATATGACCATTAATTTAACAGAGGAAGCTCTGTTCGATTTTTGGGGAATTCTGACATGGTGTATTTATAATGACTTTTAAACAGTGCTTCCCAACCCTGGCCCTCAGTTCCGCCTTACAGGTCAGTTTTGCCCGATATGTGAAGCACAGCACAGGTGATATGATTTGCTGCTCAGTGATTGCAGGATTCAGTCTGCATTGCCCCAAGGTAATCCTTACAATTTGGCCTGTTAGGGGTCCAAGTAGGGATGAGCCGAACACTCCCCCAGTTCGGTTCGAGCCCGAACACGAACTTCCCATTTGTTCGGGTCCGAACCCGAACCCCCATGCAAGTCAATGGGGCTGAAAATTCAGTTTTTTAGAGTGCCCTCCAAGAGGGCATATATGCTACATATTTGCCATAAAAGGTGTATGGGGGTCCGGGTAGTGCCCTGGGGGGACAGGAAACAAGGACAAAAAGTTTTAAAAAAAAGTTTTTAACCCCTTAAGGACCCCTGACGTACCCTGTACGTCCTGTCCACAGGTCTCCCTTAGACCCGCGGACGTACAGGGTACGTCAGCGGCGCCAAATCCCCCTCCCGTCCGATACTCACCTCCCTCGCTGGATCCCTCAGTGATCTGGCAGGGAGGAAGCCTGCCCATGTGATTTACATGGGCAGGCGAGGCTGATGACTTCGCCACGCTGCGTTGTGATGTCATCAGCAGGTGCCCCCATTCAAATCAAATCTTCGGAGCCCTCTATCTCCCCAACCATTGAAGCTAGGGAGATGCCTTTTGCACTGCTGAAAAGGGGAGAGTCTCCCCTTTTCAGCGGGGTATAGCATTAACCGTTTTGCTGCCGGATTGCGTTTTAGCGCGAATTGGCGCCAAAACGCGATTCGAACCTGGAGGGGGCTGACATCTTGGATGTCAGCCTAGCCTCCAGGTCCCCCCCCACCCACTGACAACCTCACCATATGTGTGAGGATGTCAGTGGGCCAGTTAACCATCTAGCTGCCATGTAGAGATAAGGGGATCCTAAGGTTCCCTTTATCTCCCGATCCAGCAGCTAGATGGTCATATTTGACATCATTTGAAAGGCCTGATCATGGCCTTTCCAATGATACCAAACATGACCAGGTTTGGTTTAAAAAAAAATTGACAAAAAAATAAAATAAAAAAATAATAATAAAAAAATTTAATAAAATAAAAAAATGTGTTTTTTTTTAAAAAAAAATTGTCTGGGGGGGGTTTAATTAAATAAGACCTAGGCTGTCATCTCAAAATAATTAGCACAAAATGGTCAGAATGAGCGCAGCACACATAGGTGAACTGGCTCAGCAGTGAAAGGGTTAAAAGGCAAAAACATGTAAAAATTGGGTATTTCTATTCTCGGGATAAAATTTGGAAATTATTTAGCCGGGGTCTTTATTGGTGGTTGTAGCTTTTGGGGATTAAATTACGAAAAAGTGTGTTTTTACCATTTTTTTCATCATATTTCATATTTTTTTTATAGTAAATTATTGGATATGATGGAAATAATGGTATTTCTAGAAAGTCCATTTAATGGCGGGAAAAAGGGTGTATAATATGTGTGGGTTGAATAAACGAGTAAGGGAAATTTGACCTAAACCCTAACAGCGCAGAAACGTAAAAACAGGCAGCGGTCACTAAAGGACGGATTTGTGTAAAACCGCCCGGTCACTAAGGGGTTAAAGGGACAGTGAGTTTTCCATGAAATAAGGGTTAAAAATAAAAACGAAAAATTCCTTCAAATATCGTGCCTAGGAGGTCCCCATAACCTGCCCGTGAAGTGGCGGATTTCTAGGATGTATAGAAACACTTAAAAACAAATATATGACGTTTCATATGACGGTAAATGCTTTTCCTTTAATCTATCCATAAACAACTGCTTGAGGCGGCAGCCTGTATGAAAAGACAATTACTTCAGCATCAGGGGATTGATAGCTGCTGATCCAGGACTGATTCATTTTTATAAATGTCAGCCGGTCTACAGAGTCGGTGGACAGACGCACTCTTTTGTCTGTGGCAAAACCTCCAGCGGCACTGAACGTCCTTTCGGAAAGCACGCTAGATGAAGGGCAACCTAGTAGCTGCATAGCATATTGGCTAAGTTCTGGCCAGTGATCCAATCTCAACACCCAGAAAGCCAGTGGATCATCTGCTGGAAACGTATCAAGGTCTGCCCTTGCCCCTAGGTAGTCCTGCACCATATGGTGAAGACGCTGGCAATGGGTGCCTACATTTGACGTCCCTGGGCGTTGAGGACTAAAAAAATTAAAAAATGCATCAGTCAAGTGGCCCTGGCCTTCACCGCTATTCCTCTGATCACCTGCAGCCTCAGAAGCACGTGTGTCAGCATTTGGTAATCTAACAGTGCCTGGAAAGATGTTACACAAGTTTCGCTTTAGAGCATCCTCAAGTTTTGTCATCCTGTGCTCCCTCTGTGTGGGCAGGATGAGCTCTGCAACTTTCCCCTTGTATCGTGGATCAAGAAGGGTTGCCAACCAGTAATGATCCCTCTCCTTGATAGCACGAATCCTGGGGTCCTTTAGCAGGCTTTGCATCATTAGGGAGCCCATGCAGCGTAGGTTGGAGGTGGCATTAGCTGCCGAGTCTTCCTGGTCAATGAGGATGACCGTATCGTGCAGTTCCTCCTCCCAGCCACGCACAAGCCCTTCTGTTTCTGGGCACACAAAACCCCTGCTTGAGGAATCCCCACCTTCAATACCCCCACTACTTAAATAGTCTCCTCCTCATCCTCCTCCTGTCTGATCTGAGTAGGACCCGCTGGAATGCTGTCTGCGGAAAGACTGGGGCCTTGAGAGCTAGGGAAGGCCTCCTCTTCCTCCCACTGCTCGCCTCTAGAGCCACATCTATAATTCCCCGCAGACTGTACTCCAGCAGGAACACTAAAGAATTGTGTCACTGATGCATGCACTGTCCCTGCCTACCATCCTCGTTGCCTCCTCAATGTGTGACAGTACAGTGCATGCATCCTTGATCATCAGCCACTGCGGGGGGGAAAAAAAAACAAGTTGACCTGAACCTGTCCTTGTGCCATACTCACACAGGTACTCGTTGATGGCCCTCTGCTGCTTGTGCAGATGCTGCAGCATTGCTAATGTTGAATTCCACCTGGTGGGCATGTCACAGATCAGACGGTTTGTGGGAAGGTGGAATTCTCTTTGAATTTCTGCCAGGAAAACGCTTGCTGGGAATGACCGTCTGAAGTGGCTGCAGACTTTTCTGGCCTGGATGAGAAGCTCTGGCAGCCCTGGGTACTTGGTAAGGAAACGCTGTACCACCAGATTTAGGACGTGTGCTAGGCATGGTACATGCGTCAATTTACCCTTGCGTAGGGCGGAGAGAAGGTTGCTGCCATTATCGCAGACGATCATTCCCAGCTCAAGCTGGCGTGGTGTTAACCATCTCTGCACCTGCCCCTGCAGAGCTGACACAATTTCTGACCCGGTGTGGCTCCTGTCCCCTAAACAAACCAGCTCAAGCACAGTATGGCATCTTTTTGCTTGAGCCATTGCGTACACCCTGTCAGGCATGGGTTTAACTGCCACTTTGCCAGAGACAGAGAAGGAGGAGGAGGAGGAGGAAGAGGTGGTGGTGGTGGAGCAGACAGACCTCATACAAGCAGCTTTCTGGAGGTGTGGTGGATGAACAAGCTCCAGCACAGAGCCCCATCTTGGATCCCTCCCAGCTGCAATCAGAGTTACCCAGTGTGCCGTGGAGGAAATGTAACGACCCTGTCCATGCTTGCTGGACCACGTGTCTAAAGTGACATGCACCTTGCTGCTGACTGCCTTTCCCAATGACTGGATAACATTGTCTTCCACGTGCTGGTATAGTGCTGGAATGGCCTTGCGTGAAAAGTAATGGCGTTTTGGAACCTGCCACTGTGGTACAGCGCATTCAGCAAATTCACGGAAGGGAGCAGAGTCCACCAGCTGGAAAGGCAGCAGCTGCAATGCGAGTAATTTTGCTAAACTGGCATTTAGACGCTGTGCTTGGGGATGGTTGGGACTATATTTTTTCTTTCGCTGCAGCAGCTGCGGCAACGTAATCTGACTGCGTAAATCTTCAGCTACTGGGATGATGTCACATTGTGAGGAAGGACCTGCTGGTACATCCATTACTGTAGCATCATCCCTGTCGGTGGAGTTTGTAGGCAATTGCATGGCAGGACATACAGTGTGGTAGAGACAGATGAGGAGGAGGAGCACCTACGCAAAGTTTTGCCCCAACGGGATGTGTGGCACTTGTTCATATATCGCCTCAAGCACGTGGTACCCAAGCGTCCGGTGTTTATCCCACGCTTCAGCCTCCTCTGACATAGATTACAAATAGCAACGGTGGGGTCTGCTGCACATTTCTTAAAGAACTCCCAGACAGCAGAGTTCCTGCATGTGTTCTTTGAGACAACAGCGCTCTGCACCGGAGCAGCTCTGATATGTGATGCCTTGGACTGGCTAGTGCTACTGTTGGTCATAGAGGATGTTGTGCCTCGTGTTTGCTGTGCCTCCTCCTCCTCCCCCTCACTTGATTCCACAGTTCAATCTGGCACCCAGGTGGAGTCAGTGACCTCATCATCATCAATGTCATCTTCACCCCCTATCTCCTCGTCACTGGAGCCAACTTGGCAGTATGCTGCAGCTGCTGGTGCAACATGAGTGCCAGTTATTTGTGTGTCATCACTGGCACCCCCTTCCTCTAGGTTGATTATACTCCCTTGCTCAACCTCAGAGATTGAATCAGAGAACTGTACTTGCTGCGCATCCTCAAGCAGCATGTCACTCTCATTGTAGTCAAACAATTCAGCTGACTCCTCCGTGTGTGATAGCGAGGCTACGGCAGGAGTAGCTGTGGACATGGAGGCTGCATTAGATGCTTTGGCAGCTGAGGTGGACTGTAAAGCACTAGAAGCCTGGCTGTCAGAGGACTCGGAGGATGAGGATGGCCTGGTTAGCCAATCCACCAAGTCCTCTGTATGTTGCTGCTGCTTAAGACGGCCAGCACCAGTTAGAAAGGACAAGCGTGCCCCTGCAGAGGATGCACCACTTCCACCACGACCAGAGACACAGCCTCCCGACACAGGGGCTGCTTGCCCTCTTATCTGTGGCTGGGAGCGTCTGCCTGTCCTTTTTGTTCTTTCAGACATGGTGAGTGATATATAGATTAATATATACAGAACTCTGATTCAACTCTGGTATAAAGATTTAAATAACTCTGGTATAACTCAGTGAGACACACTGATAGCTGGCAGCCAGTCACAAGAGACAGATCACCTTAATTCACAAATGTTTTAAAGAAATTAGTGAGCCCCAAAATACAACGTGGTACTGTATGTATGACGAGACACAGATCACCTTAATTCCCAAGTGTTTTAAAGAAATTAGTGAGCCCCAAAATACAGCGTGGTACTGTATGTATGACGAGACACAGATCACCTTAATTCCCAAGAGTTTTAAAGAAATTAGTGAGCCCCAAAATACAGCGTGGTACTTTTTGTATGACGAGACACAGATCACCTTAATTCACAAGTGTTTTAAAGAAATTAGTGAGCCCCAAAATACAGCGTGGTACTTTTTGTATGACGAGACACAGATCACCTTAATTCCTAAGTGTTTTAAAGAAATTAGTGAGCCCCAAAATACAGCGTGGTACTTTTTGTATGACGAGACACAGATCACCTTAATTTCCTAGTGTTTTAAAGAAATTAGTGAGCCCCAAAATACAGCGTGGTACTGTTTGTATGACGAGACACAGATCACCTTAATTCCCAAGTGTTTTAAAGAAATTAGTGAGCCCCAAAATACAGCGTGGTACTGTTTGTATGACGAGACACAGATCACCTTAATTCCCAAGTGTTTTAAAGAAATTAGTGAGCCCCAAAAAAAATTGCTGGCTGTGTGGCGAGACACAGAAGATCACCTTAATTCCCAAGTGTTTTAAAGAAATTAGTGAGCCCCAAAATACAGCGTGGTACTTTTTGTATGAGGAGACACAGATCACCTTAATTCCCAAGTGTTTTAAAGAAATTAGTGAGCCCCAAAATACAGCGCGGTACTTTTTGTATGACGAGACACAGATCACCTTAATTGCCAAGTGTTTTAAAGAAATTAGTGAGCCCCAAAATACAGCGTGGTACATTTTGCATGATGAGACACAGATCACCTTAATTCACAAGTGTTTTAAAGAAATTAGTGAGCCCCAAAATACAGCGCGGTACTTTTTGTATGACGAGACACAGATCACCTTAATTGCCAAGTGTTTTAAAGAAATTAGTGAGCCCCAAAATACAGCGTGGTACTTTTTGTATGAGGAGACACAGATCACCTTAATTCCCAAGTGTTTTAAAGAAATTAGTGAGCCCCAAAAAAAATTGCTGGCTGTGTGACGAGACCCAGAAGATCACCTCAATTCACAAATGTTTTAAAGAAAGTTGTAAACCCCCAAAAAATTGCTGGCACAGTGACAAGACACACATCACCTAAATTCCCTGATATTTGGTATAAATGAGACCCAAAAAGACTTGCTGGCACAGTGTGACAAGACCCAGAAAATCACCTCAATTCACAAATGTTTTAAATAAAGTTGTAAACCCCAAAAAAACTTGCTGGCACAGTGACAAGACACACATCACTTAAATTCCCTGATATTTGGTCGAAATGAGACCCCCCCAGTAGCGTGGCAGACTGGCAGTAACAACACACACAACTATCTTCTTTGAAATCTCCTCTGAAATGCGTGCAAAAAGCGCTGCGTTGAAACCTTATATATATAGGCCTCCCTCTGTCCCGCCTCTCCCCCCTACAATCCATCCTGAAAGCCTCCGCCAGGCTAATTCACCTCACCCGCCGCTCTGTCTCTGCCGCTCCCCTCTGCGAGTCCCTTCACTGGCTCCCCATCCACTGCAGAATTAAGTTCAAAATTCTTATCCTTACCTACAAAACCCTCACTAACTCAGCTCCCCACTACCTGTCCTCACTAATCACCAAATACACCCCAGCCCGCTCCCTAAGGTCAAACAGTGACCTGCACCTAGCTTCTCCCCGCATCACCTCTTCCCATGATAGACTGCAGGATTTCTCACGCGCAGCCCCCCTCTCTGGAACGCTCTCCCTCGTACTGTCAGACTTTCCCCTAACTTCTCTTCCTTCAAACGCTCCTTAAAACATTCCTATTTAGGGAAGCCTACCACCCAACTCACTGACGCAACCATCAATCACTCTCACCTTACAGTCCTCTCCTCCTGTTTCCAACCCCAACCCTCCCAGATTGTGAGTTCCTATGGGAATAGGGCCCTCATCTCCTCCTGTACTGTTTGTCAAATGTTGTTCAATGTATTGTAACCCTGTCTATACTGTGCTTATTGTACAGCGCTGCGGAATATGCTGGCGCTTTATAAATAAAGAATAATAATAATAATAGTGTGCTGCGGGACTTAGCTCTGTGAGCCCATGATTGGGCAAAATTTGCCCAATCAGGACTCTGAGCGGTGAGTGGCATAGTGTTCAACCAGTCTTGCACCAGACCTGTGGTCAGGTGCAAGGCTGTAGCCAATTACGAGCTTCAGGCAGTGGGAAAATGCATTGTGGTCCATTGTGGTCGAACATGCGGCGAACACCCGGAAATGTTCGGGGTTCGCGATCTGCTCTAACAGGCTAAGTTTGGGTCGAACCTTGAACCGTCCGATCCCGAACAGCTCATCCCTAGTCCTGAGGACCAGCCAGAGTTGGTGACCTCTGATTAAGAACAATATTCATGAAACATAAGGGGTCATATTATAAAGGTGGTGCTAACTCAACCAGATGTGTTGTAAACTTCCCAGAGCCATTATAGCCTATGGAGGTTTTAAGTTTACAACAGCTCTGGTTAAGTTAGCACCAACATTGTAATACTGCCCAAGATATGTGTCTCATTCTTATTTCAGATTCTGAAGATAATATTTTTGTCTGGTAAATTTCAAATCTGTTGATTCATCTGACCATTTCAAATCTTTAAAGATAAGCAAAGTATCCCCTGATTGAAAAAGCAGGGTTGTTAAAAATTAACAATGATTTATGCTGTTTCAGAATTTGATAATTTGGGAGATAAATCTATGTAAATATTGATGGAAATTGTCATAAGTAAAGTGTAATAAATTGTGTGACTAAAAGCCGTCATTATTATTATCCTTGAAATCATAATCTATATTGAAAATAACAGGTTAGAGTTTGCGATATTATTTTGTGGCCCATAAGAACATGGGTCTAGAAACCCATAAAAATCTGGGGTGTGGGGTATTGCAGTGTGGATGCATGATACATGAAAACTACTACATACTAACAAGCTTAGGATACAGGTTGAGCACCTCTTATCCGGAATGCTCGGAATTCAGTTTCTTACGGAATTCAGAATCTGGGAGAATCCAATGTCTGAGAGGAACGGGATCATGGCAGGAGAGCTGCATTCCCCATCCTGCAGTAGACCTAGTGTATAGACATGCTGGGACTGCTGTGGAACCATTTTTAATTGGCATGCTGTACAGAGGCAGTATGACCACGAGCAGCATGTCACACACTGGGTGGGGCTGCCTAGAGGCTGCCAGCATGTGGCGCGTTCTGCTGTATAGATTGGAGCCGTGTTTCCAAATAGCCAAATCCATTCCAAGTATCAGGAAGGTGAGTATTTCTAAAATCCAGAAGGCTCTAAAAATTCCAGTTTTTGGAGTGTCCCAGATTTTAGAATTCTGGATTAAGGCTGCCATACTTGTTTTAGTTTACCACCCTTACCCTTCATGACAAACACAATGGTTAATCCCAATACTTTAACCTATGGCTATTCTCCATTCAGTGTTGCGCCATGGTTATTTGCATCATTAGTAAAAAAATACTTTGGCAATTTAAATTGATCTTCATTGATTTCTGATAGAAACTATAGTGAAAACAATGGTGAAATTGACAGTCAACATCAATGGAAAGTTACGTTACATACCTTTGGCAGAAACTACAGTAGAAATCCCAATGAAAACTACACTGAGAGCTACAGTAGCCGACACTGGCACAAATTACAGTGGTAAAAACTAAAGTTGCAGTTCTGTAAATATTGAATCCACTGGATCCACTGTATTTGATACACTGTAGTTCCACAACATTTGCCGATCAAAATCCATTGTTCTTTCAATGAAAAATTGGAGTTTATGGAATAACCCCAACTGTTTTCTTTTCTCCCTCTGTAGCATTTCTTGTTTTGATACGATCATAGTTTGACAGAAAAGTGTATTTTTCTGCATTCAGAACATAACTAAAAATAATTCTTAAGCCTAGTTGCAGTAATGTAATCTGAGAGTTGGACGGTGTTTACAAACAGATCTCGCAAGCGGCGCAGTTCGGCAAAGTCTGCTAATAAACATGGATCTCAAGATAAATGCTTTCATTTGCCAGCAAATTTTATTCTGTGACAATCAGTTTGTTCGTTTTTTTCATTTCTCTCCAACAGTTTTTTAAATAAGTGTACTCGTTCCATGAATGCAAAAAGCTGTCATGTATCCTGCAAACATATACTACATGCAGGCATTTTAATGATGTCCTTTATTTTTCTCTGCGAGCTGATACATTATTTCTTTTCCCAGCTTGTCTACAATTTAATAGCTGCAGTACGTGTGTCACTTCCCAGATTGGCTTTGACTGCAACTGGTGTAACAATCTCCAAAGGTACTGTGAAAATGGCCTTTTTTTTTCCTTGAGTGTCCTAAAGCAATTATTTTCTTCTCTTTACGGTAAAAGTGCATGAAAATCATTTAAAGTTACTATTTGTAGAGTCTCTTAGCAAATTCTTAAACAATTGATTATATAATATATATATTAGTGAGAAGCTGCGGACTTCATCTGCATATTCTACCCAGAGCTCTTTGCTGCATATGGGAAATGTAGCACAAGAGCTCTGTAAGCGGTTCTCTAAATTGCTAGGATGCTTAAATGCCCTCTGCATCTATAAACGTTATTATTTGCAGTGTGGAGGCTTTTAATCTCACTTTTTTGCCCTCCAATACAATTGAAATGCTTAATCTATATATATGAGGCTTTTTATCTCACTTGTTGTCCTCCACCACAACCCTTGTTTGTGTGTATGTATGTGTATATGTATATATTTTACTATTACTATTACTATTACTATTGCAGAAGCCACGTGCACATCACAGCAATTCAAAGAATTGCATCCCAGAGCTCCTGTGCCACATTCCTCATATGCAGCAAGGAATTCTGGGTAGGATATGCAAATGACATCTGTCTCACTTTTATGCATCCTGGGTCTCCTATTACACAGAACCCTAAAATCAATGCTATGCCATACTATGGCTTTCTAGTAGAGATAAGGTTTATGCAACTGGTCAAAGCCACTCTTAGGACAGCGCTGTTTCGGGTTTGTTGGACCCTCATCAGCTAGGAGCTAGGCATGACCAGTTGCAGTGGATGCTTGGACCCGTAGGGTAAATCACTGCAACTGGTCATGCCTAGCTCCTAGCTGATGAGGGTCCAACAAACCCGTAACAGCGCTGTCCTAGGAGTGGCTTTCACCAGTGTGTATATATATATATATATATATATATATTATATATATATATGCGCTTTTTCTATATTAAAAAAACACATAACAGCATTTAACAAACCTTTTTACCATTTAATGCAGGATTGATGCAAACCTGAATAGAAACAAAATTCTGAAACAGATTTAAATGCTGTCATTAAGTAAAAGGAGCTTCAAAAAGCCACTTCTGCCACACAGTGAAAAAAAGTGAATAAACTTTATTAATATTGTACAACAGTCATGGAGAGGCAGAATACAGGGAAAGCTCTAGTGCAGGGCCGTCAAAATTCCAGCACTCCTGATGTTGATGCCTAGAATTCACAGAATACTTTGAGTGCAGTAGATTGCCAGGGAATCATAGGAGTTGTAGTTCAGAAACAAATGGGAGGGATAGAGTTTGATATCCATGGTGTTTAGAACCAGTACATGGAGTCCTATTCTAAGGTTGTTGTTAAAAGTCAGCCACTAATGCAAAAATCGTTCGTCAGCCGTTAACCATCAGCGCCGCCTTTACCATCCGTATTCTAAACAAGACCCATGCCACGATGCTAAAGTTGGCTGGAGATGTTAAAATTTCTTAGCAAGACGTTAAAAGTGTGTAGAGAGTAGAGACGTGAAATTAACGGCTGGCGCTACTGAAAGGGGATGCGTGTGCAATGAACGCTAATTAAACCCCTGTGTCTGTATTTCATCCCTGATGTAAACGTAACAGAGCCTTAACTTTAGTTGCTCCGGGAAGTTCACACCAGGGTTTACATGTCGTTATGAGCTTAACACCAGCTTTTAGGAGGTGTTAAAGTTCCCTGATCTGCACCTAGATGTTAACTTTATTCATGTCCTTAGAATAGGTTGCTATTCATGCATTTCTTTCTATGTTAGGAATAGGAGACGTCGAGTGCTGTAAGCGCAGGCAAACAGCGAGACGCTAAGGTCGGAATGTTTCCTTGAAAGGCAGGGTTGGACTGGGATGTGAAAAAATTATGCTAATAACGTCTGCCGTTATGTTGTGCGTCTCGAACGCTAAGCTTAACAACAACCTTAAAATAGGGCCCATGGTATTACCGTACCTTCATTGGCATGGGTTATTCCCAAAAAGGGCTGCCATCAAAATTTGAGGGGACCCCTTACAAAACCAATGGTCGAGGCCATGTTCCCTTAGTTCCCCATTTCAGTAAAGTAATTATAAATAAATAATTTTGCCTCCTCCTCCTATCCAGCAAGGGGAGAACGAGTGTTTGGTCTGCGCCTCAACATGGTATATTCTTGATCTTTATCTATTCTTCAATCACAGGATTGTTATTGTCTGTTTTATTATAACGTATTATGAATAGGTTTAATAAATCCGTGTGCTAAAGATTAGCAGATTCTCAAATGGTTTGGTCATATTTAATAGCAGTAGCGTTGGATACAAGCATTTTAGTTCAGAATCTAAGGTACAGTGGAGCAGAAATGTCTTAGACGGTGATTAAGAGCCAAGAGACTCGAGGTTTTCAGGATAGAGCAACACATCAAACATAAGCAATGATCTCTGCACCTTTTGCTTCATTAGCAGTTGAACAAACGTAGAAAGGAGGACATTGGGGAACATTTATCTTTTGATTTCCCCATAAGGGGTAGGACCTCTTTCTTCAGCTAGGTTTAGTACATGAGTACATCAGAGTAACGCTCACAGCTCACTATTCTTATTACTACAAACTAATCCGTCTTAAATCTATGTTTTCTTTTACTTTAATCAAGGAGTCTTAAATTGAAGACATATTTTTTGGTTTACTGACTTCTGGCATGTTCTGACAATACTCTGCACTGAAAGCTAAAACCATTCCTAAAACTAATGTTTTCAGGAAGTTTGTAAGTTGCTATGACAACCAACCACTTCTGTGTTTGTTCATCTATGTAGATAATTTCTAAGGCCAAAGATTAAATTATTAACAGTCCAGTGGATAAAAAAACAAAACAAAGATGTTTTAGATGTGCGAATCAACAGTTTTTGAGGTTTTTTTAATGCTGGCAACGCGTGGGACACGTCGTTGACTTACTTGCTGTAATGCCCAGGATGCATCCCACGTGCCGTCACTTCTCAATGCTGTTCAAGAATGAAATTACAGTTTCTTCTATGCCAGCACTCGCTGTGGGACGTCCCCCAGACCACTGACCTCACCACACATTGGTGCGATGTTAGACACAAGGTTTCCCCCTGCCGGCAGGAAAATAGCATTTAATAGTGAGTTAAATGTGATGATGACCAAAAAATAGACAAAATGATCTCAGCACATGGGGTGAATTGGGTCGGCAGAGAAAGGATTAATAATAAAAAGTTTAAGGAATAGGGTGCAGAGGAATCTTTTAGATCTAGTTACCTGGATACATAAGCCACTAAAAAAATATCCCCTGCATGTTCTTAAAGGGATACTCTATTAAAAATAGAGTTCCTTTTTTTGGCCCTTAAATAATTGGTCAGCGGCTGCTCATAGTCTCTGCCCATTTATTTTCTATATATATATTCTGAACCAGGTGGTACCTAAAGTTTTACTATGCAATTTGTGCTGCTACGCAACTTGCATAGTCTAGGCACCGCAAATTGCACACCAGTACCAACTTGCGCCTTTTATGCATGTAAATTCCATAGAGCCCTCCCAAAACGGTGGATCGGGACTGCATCAGCTGACTTTCTGGCAAAACTCTCTATCGTGTCTCACAGGGTGACATTGTCGCACTCTCTTCATGTTGATTTCAGCAGTGAATGATCTGGTGACCGACAGTCGGGAGATTCTAAATCCTGACTGCTGGTGATCCTGGGTGGGTGGAAGAAACTCTTCCACTTCACACAGCGATTCTGCCAGATCGGTAAAACAGGGAGGGAGAAGGGGGTGGAGACTTTACACATTTTGGCCACTTTAAAAAGCTAACGGGATCAGGATGAGTAGAGTGTTCCCTTAAGTGAGTTCTGAAATGTTCAACTGCTCCTCTTTGATTGTTCCAGAACGTAGTAACAGTAAATAGGGCTGTTGACGGATGTGCTGCCTTGGAATGTTCCCGGGTTCTTTGTTAGTGACTCTTACAGGTAGATTCCGAAATTGGCTTTAAAATAACTTTATCCAGGTAGAGCCCACATGACACAAAATTGCTGAATAAGGCTGCAAAAAAATAATGAAAATTTCGGACTCTACTCACATAATTTGTGGATTACCGAACTTTCCTTGAGTATGTGATTTTTGATCCTAGGTTATGGGGTAACTGTAAGCTATTTGAAGGTCTTGGTAAAACCCATTACCCAGCAGATCTTGTGTAAATAACAGTTCATCTGGATAAAGTCTGATGTTAGATTTAACATCTTCAATCGAGTTATCTCGATTTTGCAGTGTAAAAGAAGGGTTTATGTTCAATGTTTAATAAAGTATTCATATTTTAAATGTATATGTCCTAGCCGGTTACCTCTAGTTCAGAGGTCCTTTCTTGTCAATATTGGGTTACCCCCTGAGTGGCTCTGGATATCATATCTAAGAAGCTCTACAGTAGTCTATTGTTTGGCTACCCTCTCCACTCGATTTTGCAGTGTAATGCATTGAAAAGCCCTCATTAACATTAACATATCAAAGGACCATTTTCACACCTTTTTAAAGACAGATTAGTGTGCTCCCTGTGGAGAAATTACATCCATTGTTTTATGTATCTCCAAGCAACCTGGAGAGACATAAACCCATTTGAAAATAGCAGCCCTAAACCTCTCTGTAACAAAAGTTCAAATAGATTACTACTGCATTACAGCTGCCAGGGAGAGGGCAGAATATAGGGAGGGTTCTGGGGTCACTCACTGCTGTGCAAGGATAAGATTCAGGGGGTTAAAATGATTGAAAATCCATGTGCAGTACAGATACAAGGTGTTACTGTAATCTCCATACACAGGCATTATGTCACATACAGAAATTATTTTTATATTCTGTTGGTATTTTTGGAAGCTGCATTGCTAATAATCTCATTATATTCACTACAAATCCCCATAAGAAGAAGATCTGAACATGTTTATTATTTATCTTTATCACAGTTACTGTATCTACCACAAAGGTTTTTTTTCTGCCTGTATGATAATAATGCAGACCCAATTTGAAATTGTGTAAGATAAAGGACATCATCTAGAGCTCAGAATCTTACATTTCAACAATATTTCTGTAGCGGATAGATGAATACATGAAAAATTATAATGGAGCAAATTATCATTACCTGCAATTTTAAACTATCATCAGAATAACAATTTCTGGACGAAACTTCTATATTACCCTGTATTTAATTGTTAACTTCACATCCCATGTTTCAAATAACTGTTATGATAAAAAAAATCCAACAAAAATCACTTGGTAGTGAAGGGGTTAATTGCGGGCTTTACCCAAAGCTGCTGAGTAATGTCAGCTTTATCTGGGATTGCTTACCTGAATTTTGGACATTATCCTTAACTATAATACGAGCAGACTTACACCTGTATTGGCTTCTCCAGTATTGTCGATAAAACTTTTATTTTTTTAATGATGGAAAAATTATTTATTTTGGTCTAAATCCCATACTGTTTACTTAATGGTATAATTAAACAGGTATATAGTAAAAATAGAATGTATAAATTCTGCTTTTTCAATAACACAAGATAATATGTCTCTTATCTGCGTTTATGGACCGGAAAATAACTCTAGACCCAACATCTCCAAATCCATTCCAAGGACTATTTTAATGTAACAAGATAATTTGTGTGCACAAACTGCATAATACCGTACAGAAATTTGCATTTAATAATGGAAGATTTTATATGCAAAGCAACCTTCATGCAGTGTGGTAAAAATAGACGTTATAGAAAATGTTAAAAGAACTATATTCTGTCGATAACATTACATTTCACTATAAAATTAATGAAAGTGGCAAAATAAAACTAGGGCAATACGATATTATTCCATTCAAGGTGACAAAAGCTTAAACAGAATTAAATAAAGCATCATATTTTAAAGGTAGAGTCTTAAACAGCAATTATAATTGACAAGAAATTGCTTTTTTGACACATTAAGAAAAAGGGTCAAATTGAGATATAACAGGCAAGAAAATGAGACTTGTGTGCCTTCTATAGTGTCCTCTGTCACTGTTGCAGGACTAGATATAATGGTCTCATTGAGCCAAAACAAAGAGACCAAGGAGCCTATTCCAACTACAGTGTTAACAGCTGCACCCATTAGCTCAACAGCTTGAGTAGTTATGCTGACCAAGCTGCAAATATTGCTTGTGGCTCAACATTAGCAGCTCCATACAGTACTTTACCAGCTCCTACACTTTGTGTAGGAGCCATGAACTCCTTAACAACTTCACTACCGAGATCGAGATATCTCGGGCTTCAGGGGCACCATCCAGTACCCGATATTGAGATATCTCGATCTGCAGCCCAAAAGCAAATGAAATTTGTTTGCTGCAAATTAATTTCGTTTGCTGTTGGGCTGCAAAATGTGCCCCCAAAGTTTTAGCTCTGTGGGCATAATGCCCAAAGAGCTGTAACTGTAAAATCGGCTAACTGAAAGCCGTGACATCAGACCTTCAGAAGCCTATGCAGGGAGCACGAGCTGCATCTGGAACAGCTGTAGCTCAATTTTGCAGTAGATGGCACCATCTACTGGCCAAATATGTTACTACAGTAATAAATACACTCGGAATATGCCCAAATAGTTCTTACTGTATTATTAATTAAAAATGATTTTTCTAAAAATAACACTGGTTCATGACAATGTTTTTTTTTGGAAAATCACTTGGTAGTGAAGGTGTTAAGGACAGAGGCAATTGAACAAATTCTGATGAACAAAATCTAGAATTCAAGTCCGTTCAAACATAATTTATGTCTTTACTAATACGTACACCCACACTTATTATATATCATTTTGTTCAGGGGGTCTTTCATTTCACTTCAATATTTGTACATGAAACATAATTTAATATGAACTAAAAACTAATTGTCAGATCAGGCTGATCGCAGGGTTAATGAAAGAGTTAAAACAAGTTTTGTTTTGTTTTTTTTACTGTTGAAACTTTTTCTACATTGATCCTCTGTCCCTCTCACATCAGATCAATGCCTCAACCAAGAGTACAAAACATTGGCTGACACATTGTAACTGTGATCTTTGTTGTAGTCTCGCAGATTGTCGTCATGGACTGCAGGAGGACTGCCTGAGTTGCCAGGCAGACCCCCTGCCAAGCGATCGGACTGCTGGTAAGGGAGGTGGGCTGGAACGGGGCTGAAAAGCCACGTGGCGTGTTATGCCACCTTGTGGCTTTTAAACCCTCTTCACACAGGACTGCATAGCACATTCATCCGTGGGCAGGGGTTAACAGTGGACCAGACGGAGAATAAAAAGCTATTCCCTGCTAGCACACTATTCACAAGCGGTGATGTTAAGTGGTTTTGCTTTTGCAAAGTATGGCAATGCTGTGGGATTGGTTTTCTGGTATGAAAAGATGGATTAAGTATTTCTGAATCATAAAAAGATGTTTCTTCATTTAAAGTCGATAAAAGTTGGTGTATGGAAGAAGGATCCGATTTACAGATTCTGTAGAATAACAAGGATCGGGTGATAATACATAAATCCTTGGAAGGACATTCTGCTTCATGAACACACAGCCATGATAAATGTGAATGATGTGTAGGCATTGCGACAGAGTGCAGGGCATTGCTGTGGAAGGTGTCTATAATTCTCCCCTGGAGCTTCAGTCCAATGCACGGTCTAATAGCTCCCAGGAGTATGTTATAGTATTACAAAGGAAAATAAGTGATTTCATTTGGGTTCCTGGGATTGAGCATTTGGAAAGAAGTGAGGGACAGTGCTCCACTCCACATTTTACACGTAGCACAGCACACGAAGCAAGCAAGGGACAGTAGCTCCTCACCTGAATGAACTGAACAATGGGGCTGCTAATCAATCTCCCTGTCAGGGACTCAGTCGGAGACGGCTCAAGCAGTGACTGAAACTGCGATACTCTCCAAAGAGACTCCAGAGCCTCAATGTTCCTAAAGGGAAAACAACTGAGCTTGGATACAGGTCTGTGCTTGAATGTTTGCTTTGTTGGCAGCAGCCAAGCCGACCAGTTATACTGCATTTTGGATGTTCGTAAATGCTCAGAAGAGCAAGGCGTTTTGTTTTATTAGTGTTTGCCAGATCTGATTAATAAAAATATTGGTTCCTATTCCATAGTTGACGGCAAAATGGAAAAGGTAAGATAGTAAAATAGTAAGATAATATGCGCATGCATATTTTCCCTTACAGTCTTCATTTTATCGCTGTATTCCAGGGTAGCTGCTTTATCAGCGCCTGGCCCCGGAATGAAGAGCAAAGCTCGCCGATACCAGCAGCGCATCGCTGTGAGTATCTGCTTATGGAGCCCATACGACTTCATGGAGCCTTAAGCGTCCTGGCCACGAGCTCAATCTCGCAAGACTGCACGGCGCCATGGATGAATTGCGAAATTGAGATTAAGAACTATTTGTTCCCAGTATCACTCTGCTCCTGGCAAGATGAGTCGGTGGATTGCGCCTCCCTTTTCACTGTGGGAGGCGGGTATGCAATTTAATGATGGTGGTGGTTTCATATCGTGCTACGTTATGTGTAACGTTTCCTGTAGTTAGCTTATCGACAACTATGGAATGTAGCCCATTGTGTTTTAAGAAATGCAATTTTGCGTATAAAACCTGAAAACCGACACAGTTTCCTATGATTTTCAGATTTCAATACCAACCTTGGCCTGCCAGATGTTTTGGAACTACATCTCCTTCAATGCTCAGGCACTCAATAGATTGGTTGAGCCTCATGGGACGTTCCAAAACATCAGGATGGACAAGTTTGTTGACTCCTGGCCTACACACTGAAAGGTTTTCTGATGTGCTGCTGCTTGAGATATTGATAAGTTCCCATGTTTTCGTGGCCTCTGGCTTATGGATGAATAGTAAAATAACCATGTTAACCTATTCCAATATTTTAAAATAATTTTGTTCACAAAAACGATTTCACAATTGAGGAAAAAACGCAGAAGAACGATCACTAATTATTATAGAAATAAGAACAGCTTGTAGCTGTTCATGGAAGTTAATGTTAAGAGCCATTAATCCAACTTATTAAGAAAGCTAAGTGTTCTATTTGGGACATTATTTCCATTATCATTTTGTACTGTAATTTAAAAGTAAATGTAAGGATATGCGCTAATATCAGACATAGGATTTTTTTATGCACAGTCATTTGTATTCGATCTGCTTGAATTTTTATGGAAAAAAAATCTGGATTAGTTGTTACAGTCTTAAAAAGGGTTTATTCACTAACCTTCAAATTCCGGGGCAATTCGCCTATTCACTAAGCTTTCAATTGGCTAAATACCGATGAATTGACAGCGAAATACGGTGCAAACGGCGGCACCAAAATTGGTCTATAGAAGACTATCCAAAGAATTCCGAATTGCACCAAAAGGTCAGTGAAATGCCCTGATTTTTTGTGTTTCATTTCGACGGTTTAACAGGAGAATCCAATAGGTTTCAATGTATCAAAGTAATATATTTTTTTAAAGACCATTTATTCTTTTTATTTTTTTGCAAAAACCCTTTTTATTTTTTTATTATTTTTGAAAGACCTTTCGGGATATTTTAGATGACATTTTTGTTTATTTTTTAAAAGACTTTTATTTTGTAACAGACCTTTTTATTATTTTTTAAAGGACTTCTGTATTATTTAGTCATATTTAATATATTTTATTGACTTAAACACATATTAGGAGAATAGACTTTTTTTTGCAGTTCGGTGGAATTTGTCGATACCAATTTGGCGCAGTACTGTGTTTTTTTCCCCAGTCTGACAACTACTTCGGCGACTACAATTTCGGCAAAATATGATGACCATTCACTAAACAGTGAATTCACAGTATTTCCGTCGAAATGGAATTGTCGAAAATGCACGGAATTTCAGTGCTTTCTGAATAGGCCCTTAAGTGTTAGTGAGTCAATTAATAAAAAAGTAAAATAAAGCTACATTTAGCTTTAGTACTTGGTCACAAATCTATCCTTGACCAGTTCTTTTTTTTCATCATACAGTATATTTTACCATTCCAGTAATTGTATATTTCTTCAAAATGAGCTGTATTCACACTTATATAAAATGTTGGTTTTTTTTGTCTGCTTCTGTCTTCCTTATTTTCTCCTAGTGTTTGTTTGCAAAAATCCAAATGTAGGTATTAATTAACCGATATTTAAACCAAACCTTTTTGGCTACAAAAGAGTTTTGAAAGCAACTGAAGTTAAAAGCTGGCATAGTATATGTCCAAGACATTTGCAATCCAAGAATTGTGTATCTTTCAGGAAAGTGTGAAATTCACACGTATCTACAAACATCAAGAATGAAACACTTGTCTTGTGGAGAAACAGAACTCTGTTAATGTCTGATGTTACTAAAGAACGCATCCAAGTACTAAAAAAACAAAACACAAAGCTTTCAATGGATGGGGTTGTACATTTTCTATGTATGTGTAACGCTAGTTTGCCTCGGGGTCCCCGCTCCCCTAAGGCCCTCGTGCTTGTTTTTTTCCTGTTTAACATGGTGATCCTGAGCCTCCGCTATACGGGAGTAGGGATACATAATTTTGGCAGTGCCTCCACCTGTCTGGGCATCCATGGCGATTGATAGTCTCCCAGACAGGAAAACTAATAACAAGTGCAACACACAAACTGCAGTAGAAACAATATATAAAATATATTTACAGGACAAAATAAGACAGGCAATACAGTGACTAGCTAACACCAATACTCTCTAACCAGACCCAGCTCCCTCCCAAACAACCTGTATCCCACCCTCCGTCTTCGCCCTAGCTGCTGGCGGGTATAGTTGGTGCATAGAAGCGTTGGGGCCCTTAGATGGAATAACACATGCAATAACAATAGACACTCCCAGGTTGTTAGTGAATCCTTGTGCAGGCTGGGTAGCTTTGTTAGTGTAGAATGCAGAGATAGACAGTCCTGGTTACCAAAGTATTCAGCCACACAAGGCTGCAGAGGGTACCTCCAGGATCCTTCAGCCCTCCACTTTAACATACTGATGTCCCGGGTGCTACCACTGTAACTCAAACTGCCTGGCTGACTTTGATCACGGCTTCAGCTCCCAACTGCTAGGCGGCTTCAGCCCACTTCTTTCAGCTGTGGCACCAAACTGCTAAGCAGTCTCGGCCTACTTCTGTAACGCGTCCTCGGACCCACACGCTCACAGCACTGCTCCAGTCTGCTTCCACTTCTGAATCTGCTCACACACTCGCAGCGTCCCGGCCTAGCCTCTCATTGCCAGGTCCACTTTGGTCACCACTGCCAGGTCTCACACACAGCAGTCTCCGTAGTATCCATCTCATCAGACGCGTGTCTCCTCGTGCTCTCCCCTAGATCTGGCATCCACATGGTTTTATTGGTCTCATCATTGGCTGCAGTGCGTAGGTCACATGCAGCAGCCTCGTGTTAGCCTGGTATCCCGGGGCACAGTTAACAGTCTCCATGACGTTAGAAAAATAGTCACACTTTTCTAGGTGCCAGGAAAATATAAGGGGCTACAGTTGTAAATATATATATTTTTTCAATAAGTAAGAGATATTTTGTAGGGGATGGTTTTGGTGAATATGTATAGGGTATGCAAAGTTCAGTAAGCTCATGCAAGCTAGCGCAATCTCTAATGCAATCTCACGGGTTTAGCATTAGGGAGGTAATATGGGGGCATGCGTTAAAGTCACTTATCCTGACGTTAACGCTTACTCATCCGAACGCTACAGTTAGTGCTCACAAGGGAATATTGCCCTATAATGGCTTGGGTAAGTTTACAACAGCTCTGGTTAAGTTAGCACCATCTATGAAATAGGGCCCAAATTAGGCTGTACCTGTGCCCTGCTACAGGTGGAGGAATAACAAAACTAGGCCTGAAACAGGCTGAGTTCCCGGGGCAACAGACAATGCAGAACAGGGCTTATGTTTTTATAGCGCAGACTCTGGCTTCTCTGCATCCCTTCTGTGACTGCGGGAAAGGTTTTTGACTTCTATATTTATTTATTTATTTATAAAGTATTTTACCAGGAAGGATACCTTGAGATTTCTCTCGTTTTCAAGTAAGTCCTGGGTTCAAGAACATTGAAATGTTACAGTTGTTACAGAAATACAAAGTAATACAATGCAAGATATTAAAAAAAAACACAAATATACAGATTAACAGAAAATAAATATGTAAGTAATATAGTCATTATGTTACATGTTTACAGGTGCATTCCGTATTGAGGTATGTTAATAGGGAGCTCTTGAGTGACTTTAGACTGGGGGAAGATTTGATGGCGTCTGGGAGGTTATTCCATAATTGTGGTGCTCTGTAGGAAAATGAGGACCGAGCCACTTTCTTTTTGTATTGTGGTATTGCAAGTAAGGTGCTGGTCCTGGATCGGAGGTTATAGGATGAGGGAACTGCTGGGCGAAAGCAGCCTATTCAGAGAGAGTGGTAGCTTCCCAGAAAACCTCTTAAACACCAGGTTGGAAAGGTGAAGGGTGCGTTTAGACTCCAGCGACGGCCAGTTTAGCTCTTTTAACATGTCTCTATGGTTGGTCATGTAGTTACATTGTAGCTCAAAGCGGCAGAATGAGTTATACAATGTAGTACGTTTCTGAAGGTGTGTTTGCGGGGCGGCTGCATACACTACATCTCCGTATTCAATAGCTGGCATAAGCATTTGTTGTACAATTTGCTTTCTTACCGCGAGGCTCAGGCAGGATTTGTTTCTGTACAGGGCACCTAGTTTGCACCTAGTTTGGGGTAAATTTTAGATGAGAGTTTTTCGATGTGGGGCCAAAGGATAGATTTGGGTATAACCACATACCTAGATATTTGAGAGAAGTGACTGTGGTCAGCGTGCCATTTGATTTTGTCCCCACACATAGGGCTATACAGTATTACATAGTTGGTGCTAACTTAACCAGAGCTGTTGTTAACTTACCAGAGCCATTATAGCCTATGGAGGTTTTAAGTTAACAACACCTCTGGTTAAGTTAGCACCAGCTTTGTAATATTGCCCATAGATGGGGATTTTGCAATTTATGTAGTTTAGGTTTCGTTCCAAAGAGCATCGTTACAGTTTTGTCAGTATTTAAAAAAAGTTTGTTGTGTTTGATCCACTTTTCTACCTCTGTGAATTGTTCTTGCAGCACAGCCTCCAGCTGCGGGAGATTTGGTTTGCTGGTATAGATTACGGTGTCGTCTGCGTACATGTGTACATGCGTACACGTGTACAAGATAATACTTCATTTATAGAGTTCTTAAAATCTAGAATGCATTTATTTCTGCAAGGATGATGACAATTTGAAAGTAATTTAACTAGTTCTTGTAGGATACATTTATTTTCCTATATTCGGTTCAAAGTCAGAAGATTTTGCCAGACGGCTTCCAATCAGCAACTATGAACAAACATGTATCCTGGAATGACTGCAGTGTCAGAAGAATTTGTCTGCTTTGTCAGCGTTACATTTCAAATGCTGACTGGGAGCTGAAAGAGTTTGGAAATATCTTGGTTAATAACGTGAGCCAAGTTATGCAGCAGATATTGATTTACAACTCAATTAAAAACAAATGTATTGAAAAAGATTTTTTTAGGATTAATTCTATTCATTGTGTCAGGGTTTAGATTATACTATTTCAATGTTCATCTATCTTGATTTGCTCTTTTTGTTCTTTTTGATAGAAACAGGAAATTATATAATATACCCACAGTCACATTTAAATGAGTTGCTCTGGAAGTACAGTAAATAAACATTCAGTTCTGCTAAACTCCAACAGGATTTTATGTAAAAGATATTAACGTGGCAAAATATGATTTTTCCCTTTTTTGGCCACTTGACCAAATTATAAAAATTTTGGGCCCTACTCCAATTGGACCATTAATAGCAGCTCACAAATGGATAAATTGTGCACGAGCCGTCATCCATTTGCGGCTCGCTATTCACAACTCTATTACAACCCAACCTCTGTATTAGCAGCTCATGTTTGAATATTGGAGAGCCGGTCCTAGATATATGTAGCGTAGGCTCCTAGAGGCCATATGACTCCACTAAGTGAAACACTGCTCTAATCAAGCAATGTCCCACTGGGGCAGAAGAAGACTGGCATATGTCAGATAAAACCGGGACGCTAAGGGGAAAAATTTGCGTTCGCTAATTTCCGGGACGCTAAACATCTGAGAAACACAGCTAATTCTGCAAAAAAGAAAGCCAGACCTAAAACCAGTGTATAGCATCCATTCCTCATTGTAGCATTTAGCATGAAGCAAGTGTTCTTCTTTACCCAGATGCAGTAAGTCCATTTTTAATTATTTTGCAACAACACATTATTTACCTACACAAATGCCATTTGCAACAAGTGTGAAAAAGCTGATTGCAAAACTAAGCAGGAGTAAACATTTAAATCTGTCCTCAACGCATTACTCCAAACCTCTGGGAAATGGTCTTTAGATTAATTAGATGGAAGATTAGTTATAATCATTTACTCATGCAAGAACAAAACTGATACATGCAGATCTCAGTACATTCTTTAACCCCTATGCTGCAGACATAGAGCTGGATGCGTCATCGTTTGGAAAATGTCCCATGGTTTGTCTCTTCGCAGCACAGTGTGAGGCTGATCTGGGGCTTCAACTACATCAGGCTAACATCTTGGATGCCAGACCTTACTGTGGGGCTGCTCCCCTCCTTCCGTGCAATGATATCATCACACCTTTAACCCTTGAGCGTGTGCTAGATGCACATTACTTTGGAAAATTTCACCAGGTCATTTAACTGTCTGGGTGGAGTAGAGGTAACATCACTGTTCTACAACTGTGGAGACAAAGTCCCTGGCAAGAGCACCTCTCCAGTAAGTGTCTTTGGGCAAGACACCTAACGGTATATACTCGCCACCCAAGACATACTTGAAAATAAGAGAAATCTCAATGTATCCTTCCAGGTAAAATACTTCCTCAAAAAAAAAAAAAACCTGTTAGTTTTCCTGCTTTGGGGATTGCTCGATTTTATTTATATAACGAGAGTCACTTTGAACTTGGGGTGCACATACAGCCATGGCAGAAATTGTTGGCACCCCAGACATTTTTCCAGAAAATCAAGTATTTCTCACAGAAAAGTATTGCAGTAACACATGTTTTGCTATACACATGTTTATTCCCTTTGTGTGTATTGAAACAAAACAAAAAAAGGGAGGAAAAAAAGCTAAATTGGACGTAATGTCACACAAAACTCCAAAAATGGGCTGGACGAAATTCTTGGCACCCTTAACTTTATATTTGGTTGCACACCCTTTGGAAAAAATAACTGAAATCACTCGCTTCCTATAACCATCAATAAGCTTCTTACACCTCTCACCCGGAATTTTGGACCACTATTCCTGTGCAAACTGCTCCAGGTCTCTCTTATTGTAAGGGCGCCTTTTCCCAACAGCAATTTTAAGATCTCTCCACAGGTGTTCAATGGGATTTAGATCTGGACTCATTGCTGGCCACTTCAGAACTCTCCAGCGCTTTGTTACCATCCATTTCTGGGTGCTTTTTGACGTATGTTTGGGGTCATTGTCCTGCTGGAAGACCCAAGATCTCGGATGCAAACACAGCTTTCTGACACTGGGCTCTACAGTGCGACCCAAAATCATTTGGTAATCCTCAGATTTCATGATGGCTTGCACACATTCAAGACACCCAGTGCCAGAGGCAGCAAAACAACCCCAAAACATCATTGAACTTCTACCATATTTCACTGTAGGTACTGTGTTCTTTTCTTTGTAGGCCTCATTCCGTTTTCGGTAAACAGTAGAAGGATGTGCTTTACTAAAAAGCTCTGTCTTGGTCTCATCTGTCCACAAGACGTTTTCCCAGAAGGATTTTGGCTTACTCAAGTACATTTTGGCAAACTGTAGTCTTGCTTTTTTATGTCTCTGTGTCAGCAGTGGGGTCCTCCTGCCCTCCTGCCATAGCGTTTCATTTAATTTAAATGTCGACGGATATTTCGCGCTGACACTGATGCTCCCTGAGCCTGCAGGACAGCTTGAATTTCTTTGGAACTTGTTTGGGGCTGCTTATCCACCATCTGGACTATCCTGCGTTGCAACCTTTCATCAATTTTTCTCTTCTGTCCACGCCCAGAGAGATTAGCTACAGTGCCATGGGTTGCAAACTTCTTGATAATGTTGCACACTGTGGACAAATGCAAATCTAGATCTCTGGAGATGGACTTGTAACCTTGAGATTGTTGATATTTTTCCACAATTTTGGTTCTCAAGTCCTCAGACAGTTCTCTTCTCCTCTTTCTGTTGTCCATGCTTAGTGTGGCACACACAGTCATACAATGCAAAGACTAAGTGAACTTCTCTCCTTTTTATCTGCTTGCAGGTGGGATTTTTATATTGCCCACACCTGTTACATGCCCCAGGTGAGTTTACAGGAGCATCACATGATTGAAACAATCTTATTTATCCACAATTTTGAAAGGGTGCCAAGAATTTTGTCCAGCACATTTTTGGAGTTTTGTGTGACATTATGTCCAATTTGCTTTTTTCCCTCCCTTTTTTTGCTTTGTTCCAATACACACAAAGGGAATAAACATGTGTATAGCAAAACATGTGTTAATGCAATACTTTTCTGTGAGAAATACTTGATTTTCTGGAAAAATGTCTGGGGTGCCAACAATTTCGGCCATGACTGTAGACCTAGAGATGCATTTGGGAGGTGCCGGTCTGATGTTCTATATTGTTTCCCTGCCCTCTTCTATGTTGAAGTCGCCCTGTTACTACTATTCTAATTGCAGTTGCAGGGTGTTTGTGTCATTTGTTCCTCGCATGATTACTGTTATTATCGTTATTGTCTGTTTGTCTGTTACAATCTTCTAATAGGATTACTGTGTGGGTCACTGTAGCCTTTTACAACTCCCCCTATCTATAATATGTGTACAGATATTTTAAAGGTTGGAGTGGTCTTTATCTGTCTTGTTTGGCAAACAATGCCCTATTATCTGGTACTGTATAATCTGAAACCCCTGTTTATCCTCACAATCTAATATTGTTCTGGATTGTTGGAATGTTGCGAAATAAATCTTGGTTGCCAGACCTAATCCCATTATCTGTCCCTGGTCCAATTAAATCACAGAGAGCAAGAAGCCAGGCCGTGTTTCTTGAGCAGTCGCAGCAATATGCCAGGGGAGGGATTCCCGATGAAGGGCAGTAAGATGCCAGGGTGTCATTTTTCCCTTGGCCACTAGGCCGCACCTGGCACTGTGTATATCATTCATTAACCTCCTTGGCTGTCTGATTTTTTTCTAAATTACGAGTCAAAAAGCGTTTAACTTTTTTTGCCACCTAGCAGTGTTCCCGAGTGTGACTTGGGTTAAATTCCTATACTGGAAGCGGTAACCCCGAGCCGCACACGGGATGCTGCTGGATACATCACCTGTCCCTGCGCTCCCTCGATTTCCCCCGCAGTCTCCTCCGGCGATTGTGACCTCATACTTCCTGGTTCCCTCCTCGCAAGAAGGGAATCCAGGAAGTAAAACACGCGATCGCGGGAGGAGACTGCGGGGGATCAGCGAGGGAGTGCAGGGAGAGGAGATATATGCACCCCGAGTGTGGCTCGGGGTTACCACTTTCAGCTGTGAAATTTAACCCCGAGCCACACTCGGAATAACTGTCAGTGAGGTTAAAGGCTCAATTCCAGGCTGACTGTTCTAACCTCAAGATCTGCGTGCTGATTCATTTCTAGGTAATGCTATAACTGCATTTTCAATGTGCTCATCATAAGCTTCAGGTAATGGCTGGAGAAAGGCACGTGAGACTGCTGGTGGGAGAAATGGGGTCTGGCAAGGGAGTGACATTAACAGATGTGACGCAGTGTCACATTTTCCCTGGTTTTGGCCACGCCCCCTGGTGGTGAGAGCCATTCATGTCTTTTTTCCCCTGTTTTGTTTTTGGCTGTGCTGTCTGGGGTTCTGTTGTGATCCTCTGGTCTGAGGTCACATGGCCCAATCACACAGACCAACTGCCTATATAACTCCCAACAGCACAGTGCTTCTTTGACCGTTTGTGGAGTTCATATGGTGGTAGTGTTTCCTGTGTCCTGTTCCTGGTTCCTGATTCCCGCGTTGCTGCATAGCTTCCTGTCGAGTATTTCTGGCTTTTACTTTTGGCTTATGTTCCTGGATATTCTCTTTCTTGCTCCCTGTACTCTGTATTCTGCATATCCCGTTGCTGTCCTGGCCTGACTGAGAACCGCTCCTGTGTATGACTTCTGGCTATCATTCTGGTTTATTCTCTGATATGCTCCTTGTACCCTGTACCATGTATTTTGGTTTATGTGTATGACCTTAAGCGTGTTCTCTGGATATCTCTTTTGCCTGCTCCCTGCAACCTGTATGCCTGTTTGGTTGCCAAGTTCTGCTAGTCCTGACCACTCTTAGGTTTCATGTTTTATGTATCTTGTTTGTCTGAGTTTAGTTTACTCAGAGGCCAGTATTCAAGGACCTCTCCAGTCTAGGATTCTGCCTGTCTTGTTAACCCTCACTCTTCCTGTTCCCCCTGGCTCTGTCATCCTTTGTGAGGTATCTTCACTAATTAGAGCAGGGCCGGCCCGACAATGGTGCAGAGCGGAGCAGCGGCGCCAGGCGGCAGAAATTCGGGGGGGCAAATTTCATTTTATGCGGCGGCAGAGTATCTGAGTATCTGCCTCTCGCCTGAGATCCATTCGCCAGCCTGCCGCGATCAAGATCACGTGATCTTGTGAGATCGCGTCAGGCTGGAGGGTGGATCCCAGGTGAGCGGCAGATACTCATGAGGCAAATATATCCGTGTGTGAGCTTGGGGGCAAAAATATCCGTGTGTGAGCCTGGGGCAAATATATCAATGTGTGAGTCTGGGGGCAAATATATCCATGAGTGAGCCAGGGGACAAATATATCAATGTGTGAGCCTGGGGGCAAATATATCCATGAGTGAGCCTGGGGGCAAATATATCCATGAATGAGCCTGGGGGCAAATATATCCATGTGTGAGTCTGGGGGCAAATATATCAATGTGTGAGTCTGGGGCAAATATATCCATGTGTGGGCACTGCTGGGTATGTGACGTGGGCACTGCTGGGTATGTGACGCTTGGCACTGCTGGGTATGTGATGCTGGGCTCTGCTGGGTATGTGACGCTGGGCACTGCTGGGTATGTGATGCTGGGCTCTGCTGGGTATGTGATGCTGGGCACTGCTAGGTATGTGACGCTGGGCTCTGCTGGGCATGTGAAGCTGGGCACTGCTGGGTATGTGACGCTGGGCACTGCTGGGTATGTGACACTCTGGGCTCAGTTATATTCACCTCACATTACTGTATCACAGAGCTCCACAGCAAGAAAATTCTAATGTACGGTGTGTATTAGTGTTTGAATTTTATTGCTGTGGCGCACTGTGATACGCTCATACACGTTGCGTGTTTTTTTTTTGGGGGGGCAGCATTTCATCCTTCACTCCAGGCAGCACAATGTCTTGGGCCGGCCCTGAATTAGAGGCCACACAAGGACCTACCCCAGCATAGGGATCCCTTTAGCTTTCTTCTATGCCCCCCTGTCTCGCGTGTTTTCAGTCTGGTTCACCTCTTCTCTGGAATCTGTATTTTGTATGTCTTGTACCAAGCCAGCAGCTCACCTGCCTAAAGGGCTACACTAATTGTTCCAAGCCACCACAATGGCTTAAGTGGGCGCCCAGGGTGACACCCAGTCGGAGTACCAAGATATTTTATAATATATTAATAAATAATCACATGGCTTGCTAGGTTTTAAGACCACATGACGTTGTCTGTTTATTGTAACACTATCTATAACCTGTAACATAAAACTGAAGTGTTGAAAATTCCAGCAAGTCATAGTATACATAGGTAAAGAGAATGTAAGGACGAGGGGCGCTTTGGACCTGCGTTAGATATTCCTCCGCGCTGCCCGAGGCAGGGACTCTGCGATTGATGAAGAGGATAGCTCGACTGCTGCTATAATGGGAAAGAGTTCCAGCAGAACCAAATTCTTCACCCAACCTCTTTGAATCCACTCCAGAGGCCATTCTCCTGCGCAAGATCTACCATTCCGGTGGAACGCGGAAGAAACCACAGCGGAACGCACGCCAACCCAAATCGAGGCTAACTCATTGGCAACTGCTGTATATTAAAAGGAAATGTTATGTATATTGTCCACTAACTGATGAAGCCGAATTACTCGGCGAAACGTGTTTTAGTAGCACATAATAGTGCTTTTATTCCAATTTTACATTTTATATTGAAATTATAAAAATAAAAATCCCTTTTAACCCGTCAGAAGGTGGATTTTTCTGTATTTTCCTTTATTCATCAATGATCTGATCGGGACGATGGAGGATTTACAAGAGGGCAAAGGGTTGCCACAAAAACACCCTGCAAGCGAGACCCCCTCAGAGCCAGGACACGGGCTCTGAACTCTGTAAGTACCCCCTAGGGGACAAATAGGGGCAACCAGTGGTGTATGCTGCGCAATGGTCCTCTTTTCTTTATATATCCCATAGAGAATTCGGAAGCCCCGCTGAGCGGCTAAAGCAGAAGACTATTAAAATTTGGGGGACTGTAAAGAAGGACTTACAAGAATTAGATTTTTATGCCCTGATTAATAAGCAAAAAAGAAAACATAAATCTCTTTATTGCAGGGAACTATAAGCCATTATATTCGTGTTCACCGTTTGGCCATAATTATCAGCAAATTAGCTGATCCACACATCCCACGCGCCTAAAGGCTACCTTTTCTTCATAGTATACATAGTTGTTGTTTGATGGACTTGTAATACCATCATCCATCCAAATGAATGTCTCCTTCCATATGGAGAACAATAGTCTTGCATTAAAAATGCAAAATAGCATACCGTTTCGATCACATAAATAGATGTCAAGTGCGTTGGGATGAATACAATGGTTTGAGTCAGTGATTGACCCATAGACTCCATTCTATGGCCAAAGCCCACACTGAGGAGCAAGTGATTTAAAGATACTGTGTGGGGTGGGTGGGCAGTTTACAACACAAAAAAATCACACAATGGATGCACCCAGTGACACATATAGAGTCAAATATTTTCGGAACATGTAAGAGAAAAACAATGCACATGTAAGATATCAGCAGCATAAAATAAGCACAATAAGGACATTTCATGTTGGGTGGTAGTGTCCCTTTAAAGGAAATAACTATATACATTACTGTTAACCTCTTCACTGCCATGGTTGAGTATGCTCAATGTTCAAAACCCCCTGCAGGACCCCAACATCGAGTAAACTCAATCTGCTCCTATTGTGAAGCAATGCAAAGGTATTTCACTTAAGGCAAACAAAATTGCTTTGCTAATGGGCTCCATAATGTGCCTCAAACGTTTCAGCACCTTGGACACATCGGCCAAAGTACTGAAGCTTTTTGAACAGCTTGGGGTTCAGTTTTTTTCCTTCAAGGAAACAAGGATCCTCAACTGTATTACTATACATGTAGTAGTCATTTTGTCCAGCAGGTGGAGCCCTGTACCTGTCAAATAAACTTACCGTCTCTAATGTATTTTATGAAGGGTACATTGACTATTACACTGACTGCAATTGAACGTTGTTTTCCATAAATTTACACTGGTTTTATGGAAATCTTGATTGTGAAGGGGTTAAAATTATAGTTTTAACTAGGCTACAAGTTATGCACTTATAGTTTAAAAGCAAATAGCCTTAAAGTTAAAGGGACACACTAGGCAACATGACCACCTAAGCTATTTTAGGTGGTCATGATGCTCGGAGTATCCTGCCCTATGTCCCCCCTCCCTCCGCTCAGCGATTCAGCTGTAAATGCTGAAAACAGCTGAGCGAGACGGAGAACTTTACTCCGCCCTCCCAGCTGTCAGTCAGCAGAGCGGGAATCATATTTCCCGCTTCTGCCGACTTTTGCCGAGTAGGAGACATCATCGCGCTTTCAGCGCGATGACGTCTCCAACTCACCGCAGAACCTGGCGGCTCCCTCTGAGGGTTAGTGTTGCGCGCATCCTCTTGCGCGCAACACTAATCATCAGAGGGAGCCGGGAGGAAGCCTGCCGATTGGCTAGACCAGAAGGCAAGAAGAAGAAACAAGGACGGGAGAGGAAGAGGAGGGAGGTGAGTATATAAAAAAAAAAACAGCGCTGGAAACAAGAGAATTTTAGGGTAAGTATTACAGTTAAAAACACAAAAACAAAAAATAACTATTTATTAAGGGAATAGGGATAGGTTAGGATTAAAAAACGGGGGTGTGTGATTTTTTTGTTAGAGTGTCCCTTTAAGATTGCATACTGAATTTCTACAAAACATGTTGCGAACTAACAAGTTGGCAGATGGCTGCCTCAAGTTGCAATACTTAATGAGTTGTCTCAAAACTTATTTTCAGCACTTCTATAAATACTGACCTATATTAGGACAAATGATTTAGAGGAAGATAATTACAGAGGAGAGATGAAACACAGGAGTGTTCAATGAGAAGAAATCATGATAAATGTGAAACAGACAGAAGGGTAAATTCTGGAAAATACTAAACACAGGAGAAAGTTTAATTAGAGCCCAGGAGAGAAGCGCAGTGATGAAATGAACCAAGCTGTTTAATAACTTACTTTACTATATCAGCAGAATTATGAATTATATGTCACACAACATACTAAAATGCCTGAAAATGCAGAGCGAACTGAATACATAATTACTGAACTGTTTACATAATTTGGATATATGCATCTCTCCCATTAAATATAACACACAAATCTTTATAGACACCGGAGTAGAATAATTGTGCCCTATTTGTTGTCAGGTGCATTTATTCATTTATTTTCATTATTCTTTTCGCTACAAAACTATTTTGTAAAATGTTTTCAACAGACGCCCAGATTTTTCTTTGTATTTTTGTTTTATAATTTATTATTCATGTCAGGTTGCACAAATAATCTATTCTTTAATGGAAAAAATATAGTCTGTGTTGATGCAAATTCATGTAGAAATAAATAAAATTATCATAAATAAAGGATGGGTTTATCAAGTTACAGATATGAGAAAGTAATTTTTATATAGCTAAAGTTTTTGGATATGTTTCATTTTGTAATTTTTCCAGCCTTTTTTCTTTTAAATGTAATTAGGGTTGTGCATGACTTTTTTTTTTTTCGTTTCGGGTTTTTTTCGGGAGTTTTTTTTTAGTTTCGGAAAGTTTTTCTTTCGTTTCGGATTATTTTGATTGTGTTATTCAGATTGATTCAGCGAATCAGATCATTTTGACGATTCGGCTCATTTCAGGTAATTCGGATCAGTTGGTTTTTCGCTTTTTCATCAGTTATTTTGTTTTTTATTGCTTATTTAAGAATGGGAAGTAAATTACTACCAATAGAATGAAAGTTTCTTTACTTAACTATTCTTTTAGGATTTTTTTGGCATCTTTTGGGTGAAAATTTAGGTTTCCTAACTTTTTTTTAAAGAAACAAGGCTTTTTAACCCATACTTTTCAATGCAGCATATAATTCTGCACACTGCCGGGCAGCGCCTCTCTGCAGAATAATTCAGCATATAAATCCGCACACTGCCAGGCAGCACCTCTCTGGAGATCGATTCATTGATTCGGATTGATTCATTT
The DNA here is from genome assembly GCA_009667805.1 of Leptobrachium leishanense. Classification (NCBI taxonomy): domain Eukaryota; kingdom Metazoa; phylum Chordata; class Amphibia; order Anura; family Megophryidae; genus Leptobrachium; species Leptobrachium leishanense. The sequence continues at coordinate 299,002,608 of CM019067.1, forward strand.
TTTGATCAGTTAGTTTTTGTTTTTTATCAGTTATAATTAATGCAGCATATGAATCCACACACTGCTGGGACGTTAACCCTGAGTGAGTGAAATAGAAATTTTCCCATGGAGGATTGTAGGCCCATCTACTGCACGTAGTGGCTTGACGGGGAGGAAAACCGCACGCTCTTGCAACGTACATAACTAGTACGCATATTATATCGTATGGGCCTCCCAGTCGAACCATCGTAACACAACGATGGACGCTGGGGGGGATCACTATGTATGCACTTAGTGTGCTCGTGTCACCCCAGCCTTAAAGGAACACTCTTCTCAAAAATCACCCCCCCCCTTTTTTTTATCCTAATCTATCCCTATTCCCTTAATAAAAAGTTTTTTGTTTTTTTCTTGTGTAACTGTAATACTTAGCCTAAAATCCACTTGTTTCCAGCGGCGTCTTTTTTTTTTTTAATACTCACCTCCCTCCTCTTCCGCTCCCGTCCTTCTTGTATCGGACTTGCCTTCTGGTTTACGTGAGAAGCGCGCATGCGCGCCTCTCACATAAGCCAGCCAATCGTCAGGCTTCCTCCCGCTCCCTCTGAGGATTAGTGTTGCGCGCAAGAGTATGCGCGCAACACTAACCCTCAGCCGCTGCCGCCAGCTACTGTGGCGAGTTGGAGACGTCATCGCTACTCGGCAAAAGTCGGCAGAAGCGGGAAATATGATTCCCGCTCTGCTGACTGACAGCTGGGAGGGCGGAGTAAACTCCTCCGCCTCTCTCAGCTGTTTTCAGCTTTATCTGCTGAACTGCCGAGCGGCGGGAGGGGAGACAGAGGGTGGCATACTCCGGGCATCATGACCACCTAAAATAGCTTAGGTGGTCATGTTGCCTAGAGTATCCCTTTAAGTGGTCAGGATGTGTAGAATGTCCCTTTGTCAAAACACTCTGGGCTCTATTCCATAGTTGGTGCTAATGTAGCATCTCGTTATGTAAGCGTTAGTAAGTTTACCGTCCTGCATCAAAATTCCAAAGTTGACGCTAAACTAGTGTGAAACCATTAGTGCTTGCTCGAGCATACTGTACTTTGCATCTCCTATACTTAAAATTGGGAGCTAAAACAGTTTTTAACATCTCGACACGTAAAGTATTCCACGGTACTGGCGCAAATTAACGTCAGGACGTAAATTGACAAATTTGAACATCTCCTAAAAGCTGGTGTTAAATGATTCTGCAAAAACAAAATCATTTAACACGCTCTAAAACCCCCCTAGAAATCCCATACTCACTTCTCAACCTACGGTGAAAAGGGCTGAGTGATCTGCTGCTTTTTCTCACCAGGGGCAGAGTGAGACTACGAACAAATAGTTCCTAGTCTCCCTCCGTGATCACTCCAAGGCTCTGTGTGATCTCGCACAGAGCTCGCGGCTGGGATGCACTAAGCTCCATGGAGTCCTTTGGACTCCACAAGCCGATACTTATGGCGACACGGAGTGTATATATAGATTTATTCATGTCCTGTATGTCCTTCAAGTTCAGACTCCTCATTACTATGATAATGAGATTAAATAACTTGGTCCAACTGGATATTAAATTTGTACAAAAGCCTTATATGTTCAAAGCACATTATACAAATTTAAACCCAAACGGATTAGTGAAATCGTGAAATCGCAGATAGATATATCTCGGCAGATAGAGCTTAATTCATGTATTACATTGTTATATAGCAGTAACATATTGGTGCGCACTGCATTTCATTTCTGCCATTTGAGAAACTGTAGTTCTTTTCGGCAGATGAGACTTTCTTATCCAATGCTAACAATGTTTCGGTGACAGTTATTGATTTCATTAAAGGTAATGGTTCCATTTGGGAATCCACAATAACTTTAAACAAATTTGAAATCAGTCTCTCTACGTAATTACCTTGGACAGGGACATTTGCACAGCTTTGATAAAGTAATACGATTATGAATGTTCCCATTTTACCTGTGAATTTAAAGTATGCCAATATGTATAATGAAGTACTTAATAAGTGTGGGTAAATGTATAATATATACGTATTGTGATAAAGGCACTGGATGCAAGGCTCATTACTCCCTCTTTCTTTTATTATTCACTCATAAAAGCAGCAGAGTTACAGCAGCACATCAAATAAAACAAAACATAACACAAACGCCTACTCCTTTCTGTGGAGTCTGACTAAACATATAGGAGTCCCTCTCTAGCTATTGGGTGACTAGGCCACTTGCCAATAAATGGAACAGAATATCAAAGTACTTCTCTTTAGAGTTCAGGAGCTTCTTTCCTCTCCCCTCTCTCCCCTTCTCTCTCTGTCTACCCTTCTCTCTCTCCCCTTCTCTCTCTGTCTCCCCTTCTCTCTCTCCTTCTCTCTCTCTACTCTCTCTCTTCTCTCTCCTCTCTCTTTTTCTCTCTCCTCCTCTCTCTCCTTCTCTCTCCTCCTCTCTCTCTTTCTCTCCTTCTCTCTTCTCTCCTTCTCTCTCCTTCTCTCTTCTCTCCTTCTCTCTCTCCTTTTGGGTATGCACCTCACCCTGTTGCAGTTGTTCCATTTTAGGTTTCTTTTTAAACCTTGAACTACAGTGAGCTCCAGGTAGGAACCTGCCATCAATTTTTTTTAAACAAAATCTAGCACATGCTCATAATTATTTAGGATTGCTGGTTATATATATATATTCAATTCAATTCAATTCAAATAAGCTTTATTGGCAGGACCAAATACATTTTAGCATTGCCAAAGCATATGGGGAGGTTATATGGGATGGAGGGGTGGGGGTAGTGGGACATATATGGGGGGAATGGGCAAGTCCATGGACATTATCAGGGGTAAGGGGTAATGTGAAGGGGGATGGGGCGAGTCCGTGTTGGGGATTTAGAAGTCCAGGATCTCATGTTCCTCTCAGCCTGTGACATTCTGTGACGAATTGAGCAGATATTTTCACCGCTGGCTTCTTTTCTCCCACTATGATGTGGAGTTTCCTCATCTCTTCTATAGAGGTGAAGTCCGGGATGAGAGCGGAGAGTCTCTGTAAGTGAGTGTCCCTCAGTGCTGAGTACTTGGGACACTGCAGGAGGAAGTGGACCTCATCTTCCAGGGCCCCCTGGTCACAATGCTGGCACAGTCTACTCTCCCTGGGCTTGTAGGTCTGTCTATGCCACCCTGATTCGATTTCCAGGCTGTGGGCACTCAGTCTGTAGTGGCTCAGAATTCGTCTGCCCTTGGGGTCTTGTAGTACCTCCAGGTATGGGGCCAGTTTGTATTCCCTCTGTAATGATTGGTAAATGGTGAGTTTCTGGGAGTTTGCTATATCATGTCTCCATTCTCTGATATAGTTTTTCCTGGAATCATTAATTAAGGCCTTTATTTGATATTTTGTCAGGTTGCATTCATGGGGGCTTTGGATGAACCGGGTGGATATGAGTTGTTGCAGCCCACATGGTTTGGGGTGGTCCTTGTTGGCCAGTAGGGCTTTATGGTGGTATGAGTTGAGGCTGCCGATGTTTAGGTGGTCCCAGTATGATAGCACCCTCTTCTGTACAGCAAGAAGTAAGGGGAGTCTGCCCAGCTCGGCCCGGCAAGCATTGTTATAGGTGCTCCGATGGACTTGGAGGAGGTGCTTGCAGAATTCCAGATGGAATATTCCTGTTGGGCTGGTGTCCCATTTGGGTTGGTCAGGGTAGGTGATGGGGCCCCATGCTTCACTGCCATAAAGGAGGATTGGAGTGATGAAGCTATCAAAGATTTTAAGCCAGACTCTTACAGGCAGTTTTAGTTTGTAGAGTTTTCTTCTGATGGCATAAAAGGTTCTACATACCTTGTCTCTTAGGGCCTCTATGGCTGGTTTGAAACTTCCCGATCGGTTTGTTTCTAGGCCGAGGTATGTGTAGCTGTTGGCTTCATCAAGAGTGCAGTCATTAAGTGTGAAAGAGGAACTCTTGGATTTTGCGTTCTTCCTTTGGAAAACCATGACCTTTGTTTTCTTTTGGTTGATGGGTAGTGCCCAGTGCACTGTATTTTTCCAGCACTTCCACGCTGTCTTGTAGACCTCTCTCTTTTGGTGACAGTAATAGGAGGTCATCTGCATACAAAAGGAACTTCACCTCGGTGTCATGTAAAGTTAGTCCTGGTGCTGAGGAGGATTCTAGAGCTTCAGCCAGTCCATTGATGTAGATGTTAAAGAGGGTTGGACTTAAACTGCAGCCTTGTCTAACTCCACGAGCCTGCCGGAAGTACTCCGTTCTCTTCCCATTCACCTTTATGCTGCAGAAGTTCTCATTATATGAGCTCTTGATGACGTCATATATTTTCCCTCCTATTCCACTCTCCAGTAGTTTGAGGAACGGGCCTGGGTGCCACACTGAGTCAAATATAAATAATTTGATATCAGAAAGAAAATGCACTTATTATTAAACCAGAAATATTGGAAATATGATTTTCAGGGTCATGAGAATTCCATATATCTATTTAAAATAGGGATACTTTGTAGCAGAGAGTAGGATTTTATTTATTTATAAAGTATTTTAACAGGAAGGATACATTGAGATTTTTCTCTTTTTCAAGTATGTCCTGGGTTCAAGAATTTTTTTAAATACGTTATAGTAATTAAAACCAGTGCTGGTGTCACAATTTATTTTTCAGACCTGCAGGAACACAAGATAAGTGATTATTAATATGAACTTCAGAAAATAAATCCTTTTTTTTTTTGACAATTTTTTATTGTGATTGCATTGAGAAGAAATGGCAACATTACACAAGTAATAAGTAACCATATCAACAATTAAATAAAGGGGTGCCATGGCTGGCAGGATACTTCAAGAAGGAGAAGTCGATGCATACACAATTTTTTCATTTTAAAATTCAAGAGTCGAGTAGCAGATATAAAAGCAGTAAACCGATTAAAAAAAAGCAAAACAAACTAAATAAAGATAACTTGCACGGACAGGCTTAACTCGATAAAGATATAGAAAGTCCATATTAAGGGAGCTTTATGTTCAGTCAACAGCAGAAGAAAGCAATTACATCAAGGATCTTAAGGATCACGACCCGCTGTCATCTCCGTGGAATACCAGGCTGTGTATTGAGAGATGGTTGGATAGTATTTTGCATGAACATCGTTAAGGATGGAAAATAACAAAGCCAGGTGCCAACAGATTTTTGAACTTGAATTTCCTTATTAATAAGTGTGTGAAGCCTGTCCATGCGGAAAAGATAGTTCAAACGAGGAAGGCTTTGGTCTTCTCTTCTTCTTTGGATCAGGACCTCCAGCATGCAGAAGTCCCTGGAGCTTCTTGTGCAATTTGCATAGCATATGTAACTTTTGTAGGTGTGCTACTTAAAATGCCTGTCTTGCATAACTTTCATACTTTTTGCATTCAAGGTACGCAGGCATCTGCGTAGAGTGATGGATTGATGCTAAGCACTAATGCACATCTGCTTTTTCCCTGGACTCTCACTGAGACAGAATTAGAGTGCTGACATCATTGGTCTCCAAGTTGGTCCCTTCCCTGCTGCATGTCAGTTCTGACCACCTAACCCAGGGCACAGGTCTTCCTGTTTCCTGTGTTTTTGCCATTGTCCCAGCTGTTTGTATATTTGCCTCTGTTATTTTACCCTTTTGCATTTTTGCTTTGCTTATTTTCTTCCCCTTGCTTGATTATTCTGTTTGTGTTGCCCTTCCTTTTTGAACATCTTGCTGTTCCTTGGTATCTTGGTTTATTATCTCCTCCTGCTTTTCCCTTTCGTGCTCCTCTGTGCTTTATTTTCTGTTAACCCCTGTTGATCTCCTGTGTACCGTACCTGGCTAATACTATTTTGACTGCTCTCTGTACTTTCCCTTTTTGTACTGCGCTCTGTGCTATATATTTGTTATTTATTTTGCTTTATCCAGCAGTTTTGTTTCCCCTCCTCAGATCAGATGTGGCCATCTAAGGCTGGGGTCAGACGAGCGTAGTGTTCACGTCCGTGATTGCGCATAAAAGTACGTCCGTGATAGCATGACAGAAAGCCCATTGGAGCCTGACACATGAAGTACGTCCGCACTGAACTGCGGACCCACAACGGCCGCGGCCCACGGACGCAAGGCAGGCAAGAACGTACATCCCCTAGAACGGCCGAACAAAACCCTTTGGTTTTCTGCCTGGTGTATGCGTGTCTCTTTTTGGCTAACCTTAAGCCTTTCCTTTCTTTATGGTTATTATTTTGTCCTGTTTGTGTTCTGCCCAGCAGTGTGCTGTCTTCATTTGCAGTCTGTCTGTAATTCAGCCGGTAGCAACCCTGCTTTTTGGGCTTCTAGCCCCGCAACATGGGTCTCACTCCGGCTCACGCCGGATGCCACCCTGACAATAGCTGACGCAAATATTTATTCTCATGAGCCACATATTTCATGCGATCTTGTGTAATAGATGAAACAGGATGTGTGATAAATACATTTATTTCTAAGAAAGGGAACATAACATTGCATTTTACACAAGGTTATTCAAAGAGATCCGAATGGCTGCTGAAAGGGAACCAAAAGCTGAAAATCAGCGTTCGCTTACCTTTCCTGGCCATTCGGCTATTCAGAGAGCAGGCAATTTGCCAAATCTTGGCGAATTGCCTGCACATACGGTACCTGTTCGGTGCCTGTTCGAGGGCAATGAAATCCCCATAGAGGAGCAATGCTTCGGCTATTCAGAGAGCAAAAGCCAGCAGTGAAAAGTTGCCGAATTGCCCTGCCGTTCGGTGGCTTCATGCGGCAGATTTATTCAGGCGAATCCCATAGTCTTCAATGTTAAAAATATTCCCGTTTTAATACAATATCTAATAAACCGTTGATTATAATATTCTGCAGTAAAGAGTCTCTTTATTTATAGATTTTTTTAGGATATTTTAAGCATTTTTCGGGATTTTTTTTAACTTTACTTATTTTTTCTGTAACAGCCCTCTTTATTATCATTCCCTGGAACTCATATGTAAATTTCAGACATTTTCGCTCAGTAGTTTCTTTGCAAACAGCGTTTCACTTTTCAAACATTCAAGCAAATTGTTTTCCTAATTTATTCACTGCCTTCGTCTGCGGTGTTGGCTTTTTCCGGTGGCTTCGCTGCGTGTGATCGGCTCCTGCTCAGGTTTTTCCGTGGTTTTCAGTGGGTTAATCCAGATGTTTTTGCGGGTTTTCGGTGTGCATTAGCCGGGTTTTGCGGTTAGTTTTCGTCAGGTTTGCGGCAGCCTTTCCCTGCCCTCCGGGGACCCTGTGGTGCTTGCTGAATACACCGCAGGGTCACCGAAATGGGATCGGCAAAACAAACCGAGGCGAATTCCGTAGGCTTCAATGTTAAAAATATTCCCGTTTTAATTCAATATCTAATAAACCGTTCATTATAAAATTCTGCAGTAAAGAGTCTCTTTATTTATAGATTTTTTATGATATTTTATGGATTTTTATGGATTTTTTTTTTAAAAGTCCGATTTCATTTTTTTTTAAGTTTACTTATTTTTTCTGTAACAGCCCTTTTTATCATCATTCCTTGGACCTCATATGTAAATTTCAGACATTTTCGCTCAGTAGTTTCCTTGCAAACAGCGTTTCACTTTTCAAACATTCAAGCAAACAGTTTTTCTAATTTATTCACTCCATTTGTCTGCGGTGTCGGGTTTTTCCAGCGGCTGTGCTGCATGTGATCAGCTCCTGCTCGGGTTTTTCTGGCATTTTCGGCAGGTTAATCCAGATGTTTTTGCAGGTTTCGGTGTGCGTTCGCCCTCGTTTTCCCTGCTTTTCGGTGGCCCTGTGGTGCTCGCTGAATACACCGCAGAGTTGCCGAAATCTGATCGCCAAATCGAACCGAATTGAAGAGAACGAAAAGTCACTTAACATGCGGTGGCTTTTCGATTCTCTTTGAATAACCCTGACAATTTTCGCAACTGTCACATTTTAAGTTAAGTTAATGTGGTTTATTATTTCATCTCAATACTTTTAATGATTTTTTGAGATGGTTGATGTTTCTCTCTTTAGAGCTATTTCATCGATCATTGATATATATTTCTCCAAGTCTCAAGATGCATTTAAGAATTTTACTAATATTACTGATGTAGAACATAATACACATAATAAATTCCAACAAAAAACTTGTCAGCTAATTGGCTTATTTGCAAAAATAGTTTGTACAACATACGCGGATAACAAAAGATCGGGTAAACTGATAAAATTCATCAAGGTTTCGTATTTCATTTCATCAAAGTCTCCACTGTCCATTTATTATACTTTTTTTCACATGGAACACTTATTGAAATGGGAAAAATCCAGTCTCGCAGCCTCTTCCGGCTTCCAAGGACCACGGGAGAAGATGCAACTATAGGCAATAGTGTACTCAAGGGCTCCAAGGTGTTTAAGTCATAACCTGGATTAACAGTTTTGCACAAATCTCTATAAATCTCCCTATAAAACTATTATAATTTATCTACCCATAAATGTACACTTGATTGATTGATGACTCTTTTATAACATATGGGTTTTACCACTCATAAGATGGTCCCATACACCAAACCCAGGCAGAATCTGTAACAAGACTCCACTTTTATATTAATGTGAAATAATTAAGCTTTTTTTTAATTTTATTTTTAGACTTGTGATCTATGTTTAGCATGAGCTTTAAAATCCCTTTTATGTTTCATACAACTCTGGTTCATTTGGCAGCAATTTGAATTTCACCTATGCAATATTTTATGCAAAACGGCTAGCAGGTGTATAGGTTTTATTTAAATCTAATTTATATATGGTCCACAATCCCATCTAACACTTGCTTCTGTTGGCACAGAAAACATTACCAATAGAAGTGTATGAAGTGTATTATGTAAGAGCAAAAAACTGCCTAGTGGGTATTTATGTATCTTGTATATTATTGTTCTTCATAACGGAAAGCTTAGCAATCCCACTGGATGGTAGTACTTGTTTTTTGTTTTTTTGAGAAAGTGTTTTACCAGGAAGGATACATTGAGATTTCTCTCATTTTCAAGTATGTCCTGGGTGGTGAGTATGTACCGTTACTTACTGGAGAGGTGCTCTTGCTGGGATCGAACCTGTCTCCAGTCTCTCTCCACGCAGAACAGTGGTGTTACCTCTACTCCACCCAGCCGGCACAGATTATGATGATTCTTCGAGCAATTAAATCTTGACTTGCATTGATAATTATCATATGCTATGGTTGAGGTGTAAACTTGTCAATGACTCCTGATTTGGGAAATAATCTATGAAATCTCAAATCCTTGAAGTCTAAAGAATTATCCACATTGTTCCTAAAAAGGAATAGTTTATGTTTTAGGCATAATCTGAAAACTGTGGGCAAAGAGTGTGATTGCACAAAGACCTGTTGCTCACGCATTTCAGGCCAACTGGAAAGGTCACATTATCACCCAACCTTTTGAATGTTGCAGATGGTGGAGGAGGTCAGTAGATCTCCCTAAGTGACTATGCACATCTTTCTGCTGTAACCAATCAGCTCCTGATTGTAGTCAGTTACCGGAGAAATACTCTCAATCATTCTGGGTAGCCAGTTCACTGGAGGATACAAAGTTAATCATCTGCATCCATCTCAGGTACTGCAAACCACTTACACCATCCTTTAGCCTTCGTTTACTACTCAGAGTTCGTACAACGTTAAAACCAACCAAACACAGCCCAAACCCCTGCCCTGTCATTACTCATGCCTCACTAGGAACCCAGTCTGGATAAATGTGCTAATAAAAGTAATATGTGGGGCCTTATTCCATAGATGTCATTACAAGACAGATGCTAATAGAAATATTAGGTGCCAGCCGTTAACCATCATCTCACACATTAACGTCCACATTCCAAAAAAGACACATGTCAAGACGAAAAATTTGGCTGGAGATGTTAAAATTTCTTAACAAGATGTTTTAAAGCATGTGGAGCAGTGAAATTAATGACTGGTGCTACTGAAGCAGCTAACCCTTATTAAACCCCTATGTCTGTATTTCAACCCAAGTGTAAACTTAACCAGAGTCTTAACAACTCCATAGACTTCAGTTGGTCTAGGAAATAACTCCATGGTTTACATGTCATCATGAGCTTAACATCAGCTTTTAGGAGCTGTTAAATATTCCTGGTTTGCACCTAGATGTTAAGTTTATTTATGACCTCCATTTTTTTTTGCAAGTTGCATGACCCATGCTAAGTGTAGGAGACGCCAAGTATAGTAAGTGAGCACAAGCCACAAGACACTAAGGTTGGAACGTCTCCTTCAACGTTGTGGTTGGAATAGGGCGTGAAAAAACGAAGGTAGTAACGGCTGCTGTTATGATGTACATCTTGAATATTAAGCTTAACGACAACTGTGAAATAGGGCCCTTTGGGCTCTATCACATCCCTGGTGCTAATACTGGGATGCTAATGGGAAAAACATGTGCGCATTCCCCTTACCATCACCATTTTAATTCAAAAATCTTTTATTATGCAAGCACATCAGTAATACATCAAATTCAAGAAATTAGGCAGCAAGGTGGCCGCACAGGGCCATCACAGATAGTCGCACATCAAAATCAATAACATAAATCGAAAGAGCCCACAAAAATAGTCAGCATGGGGGGGTGAAAAGGAAGGAAAGGAAAAAATTCAAAAATATATATAGATCGCAGGACCCTAAAAAATTAAAAGAGAACAAAAATGAGTATGGCAAAGGCCCAACGTGTGACCTTCCTGGCTCACTCCCAGGAGGCCACGGAAGTGTATCGGTCACCAGGCCGGGGCGTTCGGGGGCCAGGAATGACGGTCAGAGCCATGGTGACTGTCACAATGGTGCACCCCGAGTCATCCCCAAAATGCCAAAGAAAAGAGAAGAGAAAAAATATTAAAAAGGGAGGGAAGAGGGGGGGGAATGTTCAACGAGGCAAGAACAACAAAGAGTCAGCACCCCAGAGGGGAAGAAGAATCCAGCCGAAGTCCACAGGGGGAGGGTGGGAAGAACTTGGGTACGAAGTCCGGTGGAGAGTTCGCTGGTATCAGAGTGCCGCTTCAACCCGGGTCATTCAGTCGGGGCGTCGGAAAGATACCCAGAGAGGCCACTAGCGGCCAAGCCTCCTCCGGTGTCGAAGCCACTTGCATGGTGCCATTGACCGACACAATAAGGGAGCCAGCCGCTCCCCACCTTCAGCACCATCACCATTATAATGCCATATTACGAGGCAAGCGCTGAATTCAGCAGCTTGCCCCGAAACGTACGCTAACCCTCCTACATACTAGATCCTAGATGGAACGCTTAGGGCCAAATTACGTTCCTAACGTTAAAATGCGGGCGCAAGGGAGGAAAAACTGCGCCCGTAGTTTTCCCCCTTGAGCCCGCGCTTTAACGCTGGATTACAATGCAGGCACAGAAAATGCTGCCTGCATTGTTGCCGCGCAGTAAAATCCGGGATGCTTGTGGCAGCGCTGAGCGCAGCCACGAGCATCCACTCGATGGAGTCCATAGGACTTCATTGAGTTCCCCCCTGCCGGTCACATGATCGCTTCGCGAGATCCGGCCGGTCGGCGTAGTGATACGCAAGGAGAGACTGGGGGGACTTTTTCCCCCAGTCTTTCCCTGCTCCCGCCGGACAGAGGAGGTGGTTGGAGCCGCGTTCCTCGCCGCGGGACAGAGGGTGAGTATGCGATTCATTTTTTTATTTTTTTAGGCTGGTGTTAACGGATTCTGCAGAAGCGGAATTCGTTAACACCAAGTCCTGGCTGTGGTTAACTTTTTGCTAACCACAGCTGGACATTAATCAGCGCTAGTAGATTGTAATCCTAACGCTGATTAACACTTTGCGCTCCCCATGTTAAGTATAAGGAGCGCAAAGTACAGTAACCTCGCGCTGAAAAGCGCAAGGTACCAAACGCAAATGAGTTACTTAACCCGTTTGCGTTTGGATTGTAATATGCGGTAAACACCGCAGCAAATGTTAAAGCTCACGCAAGTGAGCGTTATCGTTTGCGTGAAGATTGTAATTTTGCCCTTAGTGTTTTATTATGACAAAAGCCATAGCTGTTTCCCATGGACTAACTGAATTTAAAATGTTCAACATGAGGTTTTCGATGCACTGCATAATGTTAATGAGGATACTGTGATAAAGTGCATGGTGTCATTTGTGATGGTGTGTATATCCACTCTAACCTTTTTAGAGAGGGATATGATGTTTAGCTCCAGGGGAGTGTTTGTGTACAACATAATGAAGTCCAAAAGTTTTTTTAGGTAGACTGCAACACAGTGGTCCGCTGTAAATCATTAGCAGCAGTAAATGCAATCGCTGCCGGCTCTTCAGTCTGAGAGAGATGCCTGCATGTGCTGGAAGCAGCCCATTTAGTTCCAAGCAGAAACTTGAGTACTGCAAACTCTGACATTTTCAAGGGTTGGTGAAGCCGTGTTTTGTTCAGTTTAAAACCCTTATAGTAAGGGATCTCTCAGTTAGTCAGAGCTCAGGGGAGTCAGGATTTTGTTTATAAGGGACATCTTTTTTTTTTGTATGCTGATACTGCTGCCTGCTGAAGCGGTCAATACAATAACGTTACGGAACTTGCTTATGCAACCCCAGAGGACCGTGTTTTATTAAGGACATAATACCCAGGACGGGTACAAGGATTACAATACCAAGAATGAATTGGTCCTAAAAATGTGTTATACAGAATACCAGTGATGCAAGCATCTTTTTTGCCACTTATATTTTTCACAATTCTATCGATCGGAAAAGTGATACAAACATTTTTTTCCTTGTTTATAATAAAGAGGTTTAAGTATTACTTTAAATATTCTACACTATGGAATCTTACCGAAGAATGAACTTTTACTTTATGTGCATGTGTTCAATGAAGTTACTCTTTATCATAGAATAATAAATTTAAATGCTTCTTTTTGAAAGCCACTCGAAGTGTCATGTGGACTTGCTTATCTAATGCAAATAATAGAATGCTATTCAAGTGCACACATTGGCACATTCGTAAGCTATACATTATATCAAAAGAAATGATTTATAGCTGAAAGATAAAGTGGCCCCATAAATCACACCGAGCAAACATCATATTAATTATTAACATCAAAAGCACCAAACTATCTATCCATGGTGCTGATGGATATGAAAGGGAGACGAATACTACAAGAGTTTTATCGATGAACTTGACTGATATTGCTAAAATTCCTCTAAAATAAACTTTGTGCATTCATCACTCTGACAGGTTTACTTCTGTAACCAGAGCTGCTCACTGCAGAAAGTGTATGAGAATATCTATAGTATTTTTCATATTGTTTCTATACGACTACTATTATGTAACGGATTCAGGTTATATAAGTTTTCCTTTCTTTTTTTTAATATCATTATGTCACAATTTTACCCATTCTTCATGCATTAACTCCTATACTACCATGTCCTTTTCCATAAAACCCAGGATGCAATGGATTTATGGAAAAAAACTTTCCATTGCAGCCAGTGCAAAAATTAATATACCATCCATAAAATACATTTTAGGGACAGTAAGGTTTTTTTTGGACAGATGGATGCGTCCATCTGTTGGCCAAAAAGTGCTACTACAAGTATTATTATACCATAGGCGCTCTGTGTTTCTATAAAAGAAAAACAGAAGTCTAAAGTATTGAAACAGCTTCAGCACCTTGGATGACATATCCAAGGTGCTGAATATTTAGGGGCACATTCTGGAAACCATTTGCAATGAATTTCCTATGTAGTCAATTAAATTCCTTTTACACCAATCCAAAATATGACAAAATCAGGTTTACTTGATGTTGATTGTTGGGCTCCTGCAGGAGCTTTCAAACATCGAGTGCACTTGACCATGGTAGTGAATGACAAGACATTCTGGCATTTCTGCTCTTTACTGGTGTCAGCATAATGCTTTCTACTCTTGTCTGGTATACCCACATATTATGTACCATTTGTAGAAGTCATACGGAGAGTTTTTTGTGACATTCCTCATTTACATACAAAAAAACTGATGGCTAGAATGTTAATAAATAGGAAACGATATATAACATTTTATTTGTAAATAATTTTTCATTATTTCTACACAACTAGTACAGATGGAAAAATATACTTCAAAATAGAGTAAAAACTTGTCGAATTATAAGAATACTCAAAACATCTAGGTCTCGATCACCTCCTTCAAGCTAACACTAGCGTTAGCGCTAGCTTAAAGGAGGTCATAGCGCTGCGCCCACATCGCCTTTGAATCGCTAACAGGTTAAAAATCCGTTAGTGCTCGTTAAATTGCAATTTGTAGCGCGAGTTTACTGTACTTTGTGCTCCCTATACCTAACATGGGGAGCGCAAAGTAAAAGCACAGATTAACTAGCGTTGGGATCACTTGGTCCTAATGTTAGTTACTAAAAGCTGGCGCTACCGAAAAAGTTGCCACCAGCTCAGAGGTGTAGGTAAGGGATTGTGCTGCTACAGAATCCGTTTCCTGCAGCTCAAAATCCCCCCCAAAAATCAGATACTCGCCTCTCTTCCTGCGGCAAGAACAGCGGCCTGAACCGCTGCTTCTGGCCGCCGGGGCCAGAGCGAGACTAGGGGAAGAGAGTCCCCTGTCTCCCTCCGCGATCACTCCGCCGACCAGCAGGATCTCGCGCTGAGTGTGTGAATGGATCCTGGCTGTGTGTTTCCCTGTGTGAAGAGGAAATGAGTTCAGGTAAGTGTTAGGCATCAATCTCTTAAAGACAGCATTTTGTAAAATTTGCTCTGTTTGGATATAGGTTTAATAGAGGCTTTTGATTCCAAACTGGCTCCCTACTCCAACCGAGCTCTTACAATCAACAAGGGTAATGGTCCCACTCATTATTCATAACAGCTCCATTACTATTCCAGCCGATCCATGCGGCCCCCAACTGTAATGCTTTGTATACTTTGTGTAATTATGGGTAGCTGGAGAATAACAGGCAATTCCAAGGTCACTCTTTAGTCTCATCTTGAGATGGTATTTATGAAAATAATTACAGACTCTTGGAATCTGGTGTTAAAGTTGCAATCGCAGAAATTACTTAACCCAAAAGATGAAATGATCAGGAAATTCCATACTTACCTCTGGTCCCATGTTGCAGTGGACGGCACGATCCAACACCTCCTCTCACTGCAATCGGTACGACTCAGGGAACAAGTTTTTAACAACTTTCAAAGGCAGGAAATCAATACAGGATGGAATTTAGCAAAATGCTTGTTTGAACGTACTGAATTGATTTTTGGTAAAGTTTTAAATTCACTACAATGTCCATTTAAATACTTGTCTAATTAATAAACAAGTGTCGGACAGAAATAAGCTTTTACGCGGCTCTTCCATTTTTCATATTTACTTTCACACATGCTTTTCCTTTTATTCCAATGTACCTGTTTTTTTTTTTGTTTTCTTTTACAGCATCAATCATTTGTACGATATATGTCATTTTACATGTGTTTATATATTATGTTTAACAGATGTTCAAGTGGATTTGACCGCCATCGGCAAGACTGGGTGGAAAACGGTTGCTCCGAAGAGGTATGTGAGTCGCAGATAATTTGTTTTTCTAGATGAAATACCTTGCGGATCAAGGTTGGAAGATGGAATTTATAATTGCATGTAATTGTAATTTGCATACCGCACTGTAAATATACATTTTGCACATTTTAATTGTTTAATATTATTTCCAAAGCAATTTCTCTGTCAATATGGCAACATTTACTTTAGGATATAAATTGTAAGGTAATTAATTATGTTTTATCTATTGTGTGTTAATAAGCATTTATTTGCATAAACAAAGGACTCGGTCACTACTGAAAGGAAAATTTATGAATCGTCGAATGTTGATAATAGGTTCAAACAAAGCCTACTGCTTATTTAATCTATGTTGTGGAACTGCCCGCTGCTTTTTTTCTTCAGACTAGAAAGCATTCACATATGACCCAATGCGCCTCAAAGCAAAAATGAAAATTCACACTTCAGATTGTACATAACTAATGGAAACATAATTAAAGACAATTATACATTAAGAGTAAGAGTTAATAACTATAACCTTGAAAAACTGTTATGCATAATTATCTTTACCATATATTATATGTGCATTTTTACTACTTTTCTACTTGGGGCAGACGTACCAAAACATGGGGTGACTGACTAATCTCAGCAGATTAATAATTATTTTGCCTAACTATTTTAGGAATGTAAGGGCCCTATTACAATCTTAACGTTAGCGCTCAGATATGCGAGCGTTAGCGCTAGTTTAAGTGAGTCTAGAGCATGACCCCATATTACATTCCGAACGCTAATGGGATGAAAAAAATCATTAGCGCATCGGGGATTGCGCTCGCTTGCGTGAGTTTACTGTACTTTTCTTAACTTTTCTTCAGGATAGTGGTTTAACTTCTAATCCAGACGTGGAGCCCTTGCTTGATGTGCCTAGAGGGTGTCCGCTATACCCTCCTGACGAAGCCTAACAAGGCCAAAATGATCGTCGGCGGTTGCTGCACCTCTCGTGCAGGGATGACTTCCTTGGCATTTTAGTACTGGCTGCCCTTTCTGGGTGATGGCTTCTGATTTGCATATGGAGCAGTTGTCCCTGTAAAGGCACAATCGAGCTAAAACCTTGGGAGACCTGAGCGGGCCCCACCGTAAAGCAGGACACTAGTACCGTTGCTCGTTCTCATGATCCTCACAAACCTCTCTGTTGCTCACTCTACAGTGAAGAATTACGGCAAACTCACTCTAGTGTGTATGGGCATACAACTGACGAACTCTGTGCACCAATGACCATATATGGCTTCAGCTAATAAGTAAAAACATGAAATATAGCAGTCAATCAATTTTTCATATGATACTAGCTTCATGTTTTTGAGTGGAAAATAGGGGATGATCCATAAAATATACTAAAAATAAAGAATGTCAATGTACTCACAATGTATATAGTGCCAGCTGTTCACCAAAAGACATTATGAGTGCTATCAACTCATGTATTTAGGAGAAGGTATTAAAAGCTTATCCTAAATTGATTCTCAAAAAAATGAGATAATGAAGCATGCAAACCTGAAAGATGATCTATGTTGACAGGCCAAAGACAAAGCTTGTGGAGATCTACAGACAACAGAGGTCCCTCGTCACACCACAACAGCAAATCGACTAACGACGTCAAGGGATTTCACTCAAAAAGCAAGGGTGACAACACCAAACCTACCCAGCAGCATTCCTACAGAAGGTGAATCCTGTTACAATTACAATATAAGTTAAATTTGAGCAAGAAGAAAAGTGAACAGCAAAGAGAGATTGGAACACTGTATTTCATTCTCTAAATATGCATGTGAAAGTATTTGCAAAGCCCGAAATACGTTTATTCTATTCAGCTCCACTCTTGCCTATATTCAAACTCCACCAATGATTTATATCCTGAAGAGAATCCCTTTTCTCTGCAAGGATTTTTTTGTTTGATCCCGTTTATAGCTCTGCAGAGGCAGTATATTTGGCCACCATGCATCATCCATACTAGAAAAGAATATAGAGCCCCTTTACTACCATGGTCAAGTATACTCCATGTTCCAAATCTTCTGCGGGAGTCCAATGTCAAGTAAAATTGATCCGTTCACATTCTGGAGCAATGCAAATTAACTTCATTTACTGCAACAAAAAAAAATCCTTTGCACATGGGCTCAAGAATGTGTCCCCAAACTTTCCGCACAATGGACATGTCAGCCTAGGTTCTGAAATCGTTGGAGCAGCTTGGAGATCTGTTGTTCTTTTACAGGAGGATGGACCTCCAGCTGTATTACGTAGACATGTAGTAGCACTTTTTGGCCAGCAGGTGAGCTCTCTGCCTCCCAAATAAGCTTTCTGTCTTTCAAATGTATTTTATTAAGAGTACATTATTTTTTGCACAGTCTGCAATGGAGAGTTGTTTTCCATAAATCCACTAGGTCCTGATAGAGGTTTTATGGAAAAAAACATGGTAGTGAAGGGCTTAAAGAACAATGCATTATTGCTGCATTCTGACAGTAAAGGGTCTATGGAGTCACTCAGTTCAACAAAGGGATTACACAAAGATTGCTAAAGAAACCATTAACCCCTGAATATAGCACAGGTGTTTGGTGTAACTGTAATTACTGTACGGGGTCATTATGCTCACTTTTTGGTATTAAAATCCATCCATCCAGCACTCCTGTCTTACAGCGCTTTCCTAGTACCTACAAGACTGAATTCTTCTCTCGCAGAACTTCTGTCAGAGCTGCAGACTCCTTTACTGTTTTGTAACATTGATTATCTTTGTTTTTAGAACTACATTTTCTTAAATTGATGATGTCCATTTGTAAAACTCTAAATTCCACGCAGTTTGGAATTATTGCAGTTCTGTTCCTCCTGTATACACACACAGAAGGATAGTTTATGGTATTTTACTACGTTTTTAGCTGTATAAAGACACAAAAGACTAGTTTAATCAAAGTGTAATTTTAATTCAATACGTTTAAATATGTTTTGCATAGAGCAGTTTTCTATCATTTTTATATTTGCTCTAAAGAGTGTTCAAGAGAATAATTTGTGTACCTACAGAAACTTTTTAGGGAGACCAAAGAATAAAAGACTTATTTCCCATTTTCCCATTCATGTAAGTCTGACTCAATTAACACCACATTGTATAACTCTTTGATGAAGCATCATCTACTTTACCAATAACCCATGGGTATACAGTTTTGGTCAATGTAAATCTGTATGAACTTTACGCAATCTGAATCTAGAGGAGTTTCTATAAAAATAGAATAAAAGACCATCAATACTGGGCAATTAATACATTTCAGATGTATAGTTTGTACATCTCATCAATTTACATTGAAAAAGATGCGGACTTGGTTCTGAAAGGCAAATCATCTCCGCCATGCACAATTATTTCCATAAGGCTTGTTCAATCTCCAGAGCCAAATCTATGTCCAGCTTAAAAATTTGTATTCACTCTTACGTTTGTCCAACCTGCTGATAAATGAGAGAGTGGAACGAATAAATAATATCCATTTAATCATTTTTAAATCCCAAAACACCGAGCTTTTGATGCAAAGAGAACAACCTGCTACATACAGTATAATTTTCAACATAGGATGGGCACACAACTTTAATGCCCAGAAATGCTCCTTTTTCATCCCCATCTTTTTATCCTGAGTATTTATTTTAAAAAAGGAGAAACATGAGATTTGTTATAACCTATTACTAACATTTTTGTATGTCTCAGAAAAAATGAACTTGAGACTTAAAGTCCACAGTAGATTTTTTTCTACTTTTAATTTAATGCTCAGCTGATATTCTTTTTTTTTCTCATCTAGCAAAATGCAAGGCAAGAACTTATTGCAGCCAGTCGGCAGACATCGATTAGGTTTTCCAATTTTGTTCAGCATTAAAATGTGTTTTAATAATTCCATTGGCATAATGCTTTTGTTGTGGAGTTCAAGATATGCATGTTATGTTAATACATATGTTTTCATTAGATTCAATAAACATCTGACAGCAACACTATGTACAGGAGTGAGAAAAGTTTTTTAGTCAGTTTTTTTAATGCCTTCACTACCAAGGTCGACTATACACAATCTGCAAGGCACCTCCGGGTTCCCCACTATCGAGTGTAGTTGATTTGTGTTGCACATATGCCCTTGTTTATTACACAAGTAGCTAAGTATGTATAATACGATGAGCCAGGTCGGCCATCGTTTCTCTAAGTTCAGAATTCTGTGGGAGTCCTGTCATGTCATTTGTCATGAGGTGCTGCTTAATTAAATTAAGTAGTTTTCCTCAACGGGTTTTGACTTTCCAAAATAAAACAGAAATGTCCAAAGAACTAATTGCCATCATTGCCTTTAAGGAACATATCACTATATCCCCCAGACATTCTAGCCCATACAAAAATCTGAAAGAGATACATATTTTGCAATTATTTAATGATAATCTTTAAGTTTTTTGTGCTGTACAAGTATATATTTATACAAATTCAGTATTTAATTTTATATTCGCATTATGCAATTTATACAATGTGAATCTATTTACTGATATTGATTTTTTTCTTTTTCTAGATGACACAAAGATAGCTCTTCATCTCAAAGACAATGGCGGTAAGGTTCAGCGTTTTCACATTCTTTTTGTCAAACTGTAATAGACTTTTAGATTAGTATGCAGTTAAAGGATACATAATAGATTCTGAAATAGATAGAAAGAAATATAGCATTAAAGCTGGTCACCTACTGGACAATGATTGGAATCAATCTATTGATCGAATCTTCATAAACTCAACTCACATACTTTATTCAATCAGCCTACTATACAGCCAAAATGCCAAATAAGTGATCATTCTATACTAGCAAGCTGTATCCACAAATTGATTACATCCATTCCTACCCTGTCCACCAATGGAATTCTGTTAGCTACAAACAATCTTCTCAAACTCATTCTGTGTCATGGCTCCTAATAAATGTTCTGCCTCTCAGTGTCATTCCTTCTTTCATCACCTGAGCAGCATCCTCCTCCGGCAAAGTCCAGACCTATACAGCCATTCTGATATTGTACGCTGTAGTGCACCAATTATTATTGACAACGCATCCATGTGTCATTCTGCCATGTCGTTGCCCCATTTTTTTAGCCTGGAGTTGTTCACGCACTATTTGGTGCACAAGAATGATGCTGACCAATGGCACTACCTATGAATCTATTTAAGAATTGGGATCACTATGTTCTGAACCCTTCATGGTTTCATTTGTGGAATATGTGTCCTGTAATATTGTATTTTAAAATTTTGTGATTTGTGTACTGACTTTGGCTATTGATTCTTGACCATTCTAATCTCTGTTGCCCCCTACCTTTGGCTAGTACAACTATCTTTTTTATTACTGACCTTGGCTTGTTATTCGATTAGGTCCTCAGCTTTGTGTTTGTCTGTGTCTCAAATATTTCGCCAACCATTATAAGGACTGGTAGATTAGGAAGTGGCTGGTTTTGCCTATTGGGGTCAGGACTCATGACGTCTGGCACCCATGTACAAGATCATGTATCATTGAATCTCGTACGCTCACTTAGCACTGGACACCCAACTACATTTTAAAATGAAAGACTCATTCTGTCTGAAGCGAAAACAAAACCATACGGCACATCCAGATTAATTAATAAGTGAACATGCAAATAATTGAACATGCAAATAATTCATAACAGTAGTGCTGAAAGAAAGTGCAACAGTGCTGGATATCAATTTAAAATGTCATCATTTTAAAGTGCACGTGCATGAAGTGAACTCCAAAAACAAAGTCCAATATGCGTAAAAAAGTGCTCAAGTGTATAGTTGTCCAGTACTCAAGAAAATCGAAGGGAGGGATGTGTTGACCTTCTCTAAAGTGCTGGTATCGGATTCATTTGTTCATCAATGTTCCTCAAAAAAAACACATCATAGAAAGACAATAAAAGTGCAGGTAGTCATCACAGAGTTGGTCAGAATGTTTTAACCAGAGTATAGACCACTCACATTTATGGGAGCCCACAAGGTCCCGGCTCAAGGAAAGAAAGCCTATGGCCAAATACAGGGTGGCACTCCCCTTCTTTCATCCGTTCTCTCCAGACGTCTGTCTGCCCTGTCATATTTAATTTAGGACACAGCTCTTCTACCCTACTCACTTTTTTCAAGGTTTGAATCTTATCAGTTAACATAGATATTTCTTCTACTTTTATACTACAGAGTATTTCTAAGTATTTTACTTATCTATCATCATAGTTATACACTCTACAAAATATTAAAACATCTAAATATTGGATACATAAAAACCTATATTAACATATGTACTTGTGCATAAACATTTTTATAAAATAGATATCATTTTAGAAACCTTAACTTCTTAGGCCTATAAATTTGTCTATGACATGTTTGTCTAGCACTTATCAACCACATATATCAAATAGAAAAACTATAGCATAGCGTCTTCATGTCTACCCATTAATAGTCATTTAAACTTTGTATGACTCCAGTCTTTTTTTCAAAGCAGGTGAAAGATAATTCAAGGAAAAAAATGTGTTTTAAGAAAGAATGGATTATACTAAAATACACAAAATGGCAATAGGATCCATTTTGTTTTCCTATGAAAATACCCGACAGCTCCAAGAGAGCTTTTCAAGGATGATCTAACGCTTATTTAATCATCGAGATGGAGTTAGAGGGAAAACAAAAACCTTGCAATGGGACTTGAGAAGATCTCTTCAAAGGCTTATTTGCAAGTGCTCTGCTGAGGGAGTTTGTTGGCTGAAGTATTGTAAATGTTTGATATGATGGCATCACATCCCCTACTATCCGCTGGGATTGCGCACCAGCCGTTCTACCCTAGAACAGGGTTTCCCAAACCTATCCTCCCGTACCCCTAACAGGCCAGGTTTGCAGGACATCTGAAGCACAGCACAGGTGATATGATTTGCTGCTCAGTGATTGCAGGATTCAGTCTGCATTTCCCCAAGGTAATCCTTAAAACCTGGCCTGTTAGTGTGTAGCTGAGGACATAATTAGGAAACACTGACCTAGAACGTGCTGTGTATTTTCAAGTTTGGAATATAATTCCAGTTAATTGGAATGGGTTGCTTTCTTGAGTCTTGCCATCACACAGTCGTTCTATCCCTGCTAGGCATTTACGCATAGAACAGCATGCCATTATGTGTCATTTTGATTTATAGTTGTTTTTTTCTTTGGAGGGGGATATTATTGTATATTGTATTATCTGTATCTGTAGAATGACCTTTTAACAAACCAGTGTGTATGAAGTAAATTGGCATAAAAAGTCATCTTTCAACAGAAATACTTATGAAAAACAAGGCAGTAAAGGATAAATCGCTCTATTAGATGAATAACAGAGCTTCAAGTAGAGTCTGCAAAACCTATTGTTTTCATTCTAGTGAATAACTGCATAAAATCCGTTACTCTGGTCACCGAATCCTCTGCTAGAGCCCGTGGTAGTCAATTCATGTGTAATTAGATTTGTGATTATGCTGTCACTTGGGGTAATCAATCCAACACAGCATTCCTGACCCCTTTATATGGACTATATAGAGGAAATTGTATGATCGACTGCGATTTCAAAATAGATATATTGACTAAGGCACTTGGCTATGAAATATTTTATAAGGTATCAAAGTGTAATATGGTGTACATGACTTGATGATCGTAAATGTATTTATGGATTTTATAATTCTGTTTTTTTCATTACCGAAGACAATTTAAACGTAATTATTCTCTCTGCAGAATAATGCGCATTTATATTATTTACATAGTTACATAGGCTGAAAAAAGACATGTGTCCATCAGGTTCAGCCTTTCACACATCACATGCTGTTGTTCCAAAAGAAGGCAAAAAACCCAGTCTGAAGAGCTCGCCAATATGCAACATACTGGGAAAAAAATCCTCCTTGAACCCAGAATGGCATCATATTTCTCTTTGGATCAAGCAGCTTTTACCCACATATAAATATTATGACTATGAATATTATGTTTTTGCAGGAAGTCATCCAGTCGTTGCTTAAAAGTCTGTACAGTCTCTGACCCAACCACTTCAACAGGCAGAGAATTCCACAGTCTTATTGTCACTGTAAAATAACCCTTGCTATGCTTTAGGCTGAATTTCCTTTCGTCCAGTCTAAACGGGTGACCTCGTGTCCTGTGTATAGTTCTGTTAATGAATAGGTTCCCAGACAATGGTTTATAATGGCCCCGTATATATTTATATAAAGTTATCAGATCCCCTCTAAGGCCCCGTATATATTTATATAAAGTTATCAGATCCCCTCTAAGGCGCTGTTTCTTTAAACTAAACAGGTTTAAGCTTGTTAGCCTTTCCTCATAACTTAAACCTTCCATGCTAATCTAGTACAGTAGGGACCCTATTACATTGTTCGCGCAAAAAAGTGCACGTGCGCAAAAACGCATTAATGCAAGGGGCAAAACCCTTTGCGCAGAACATCGTATTAGAACGTTCGCGCAAAAAATGCGCGTTAATGTTTAACGAGGATGGACCTGTGCGAGCATAATGAACTGTGCGCGTACTATACTTAACATTGTGAACGCAAATGCGTTTGTGCGCTGGTACGCGGATGGTATTACATTCTATGCACAAAATTTAATGCACAGCGTTTGCGCGCATAATTTTAACGTCCTTGAAAAGCTGGTGATAATGGCAAAGTGAAACAACCTGACCGTACCAAACTGTAAAAAAATTACGGACTTGCGTAAAAAAATTACGGACTTGCGTAAAAAATGACTCACTGATTTCTGCGCGCAACGGTACTTTGCGTGCATTTTTGCGCGTCTTTTTTACGAGCGTTATTTTTTGACGGATGACAAATGCGCTCCGATTGTAATATCAGCATTAATTTACACGCGTTAACGTTTAACGCTGCATGCAAAAATAATGCGCTGCGCGTGCGAATTTGCACGAAGGATGTAATAGAGCCCTAGGTTTTTTTGTGGAATATGTTGGATTATGAGGATTATTTCAAATAAGGATTACGTAGAAAAATGACTGATTCTATGTGACACTATTTTAGTAGGGTTCATTTTTTTACATTATTAAAATGTGATGAACAGGTAACATTTCTTTGATTTGAAAGGAAAGGAACAAAACAAAACGCACAGGAATTGGTAGTTGAGAAAGTAGTACAAGACCTGAACAAACGTTGTAGGTTACGGGAGGATGTACGTTGTGAATATGTCCATCTTTATCCCTTGTGGAACAAGTGTCAGATCTTCTATATTAAAAAAAAAAGGTAAAAATAAGTCCACACAATGTAAGAGATCATCAAGGGTTGCTTTACCTCTTCTGGCAATGCCTGTAATTTGAATTCTGGACAGCTCATTTCTTTGGGTTCATAGTGATAAGCACGTGGTACAGGATTCCCAATCATGATACAGGTGAGATAAAAAGTCATTAAAACTTAGGAGGAAACTCACTGAAGGACAAGCTACTACATTATGTTTTGTGTTCTCGGTCTTAAAATTGTGTCAATATCCCTTTTGTGAGAAGTTTTTTTTCGCCGTGTCATTAAAAGGGCATTTCATTAAAAGGGTTATTCAATAAGCGACGAACTTTCCACCTAATTGCACCGAACAATGAATTCACCGCACGATGCAATTTAGGCACAGTTTGGCTATCCCACTAAGCTGTCAATTTGTTCTTTGGCGGCAGCGAAATTGTCCCATAGAGAAGTAATGGTTAATCTGTTCACAGAATGCCAAACTGCACCGAACTGTCGGCGAAAATACCTGATTTTTGGTTATTCAATTTGATTCGTTTAAACAGGCGAATCCCATTGGATTCAATGTCAAAAGATATTTTCGTTTTCATTTATTTTTTATTCAATCATTTATTTTTCATTTTCCGCAAACCATCTTTTTATTTATTTATTTTTTGGAAGACCTTTATGTATTTTTTAGATTTTTTTTAGACAAAGTTTTTCATTCCTAATTTTTTTTAAGAGGTATTTTTTTAAATTCTGTAACAGACCATTTTATTATTTTTTATAGGACTTTTTTTATTATTTACACAAATTTTAATGCATTTTTGTTGGTTTAAACACCTATTAGAAAAATAGCAGAGTTCCGTTTATTTTTTATTCGGCAGTTCGTTCAGTTCAGCGTTCAGTTCAGCTGTCTTTGGTGACTCCATGTTCGGCACACTTCGGGGACCCTGCAGTGAATAATGAATTTACTGCAGGGTCGGCAAAATGGAATTGCTGAAACGCACCGAAGTGCGCCGAACGAGAAGGCACCAGCATTTCACTGAAATTTCAACTATCTGAATAACCCCTTAAATGTCATTTAATAATACTATTAATTGCTAGCAGGAATATTTTTTTATATTGGCCCTTGGCACTTCTCGTCTGTTTATGGGTTTATAACATATGTTAACAGTGTATAGACTTTTAGAATTTACACACAGCTGAATAATTCTTGTTTATATGTGCATACGTGATTTCTGTAAATGTATCAGTTTGCTGATAAAATTGTCTTTGATATAAAAATATGCAGTATGCAACAGTACAAAATTAAACATGACAGTAGCTACTGGATCAAGCAGATAATGGATTAAGAAAAGTGACAACTTTTAGACCTGCTATGAGACCAAAGAAAGTAGAATGTAAATATTGCCACTGGTGTCAGTTCAGATATTTCTTATATGTAGAAGTTTTATTTATCGGAGCTGACTTCCATATTTCCTCCCGCACAGCCAAGTTTTAATACACTATAACTCCTTGATGCATTTTTTCCATTGAAGAGATACATTTAATTTTTCACGCAATATCACAGTAGTTTCAATTGTTGCAATATTATTCTCCTGGTTTTATGATTGTATAAAATTTACTTTACAAATGACATTGGGTGGGCAATACGTAGGTGTTTTAAGTGTGTAATTTTCCTTTTTCTAACCAGGAGATACTGTGTTGGGGCTAAGGAGAAAATTGTTTGGATTCTGTATCGATAATTATTGAAGAAAGGAAAACATTTCTCTGTTTTACTGTTTTGAGAAATAGTTTTTTCCACATGCCTTAAAAAGGTGTCTGATATTTTGTGTATAAAATCAATAACAGTAGAAAAACAGTCCATCCTCTTAACCCCTTCACTAACGAGATCAAGATATCTCGGGCTTCAAAGGCACCATCCGGTGCCCCGTTATCAAGATATCTCGATCTGGTGATCTGCACTGCAGCCCAAAAGCAAATGAAAGTCGTTGGAAGCAAACTAATTTCATTTGCTTTTGGGCTGCAGAACGTTCCCACAATGTTTTAGCCCTGTGGGCATAATATCCAAAGAGCTAAAACTGTGTAAAATTGTCTGACGATGCTCTTACATCGAGCTTTCAGCAGCCGATACAGTGAAAAAAAGAAGAAAATAGACCAGCAGCTCAAACTGCTGTAACTCAATTTAGCAGTAGATGTCATCCTCTCCTGGCCAAAATCGGTTATTTACAGTAAGAAATACAATGGGTATATGCTCAAATATTTCTTACTATAGATTTAATTTTAAATGATTTTACAAAAAAACACTGGTTTCTGAGAATGATTTTTGGGAAAATTACTTGGTAGTGAAGGGGATAACAATGAAAGGGCATCAAACCAAACTATCAGAAACAGCTAATTATTAAAATATATATATATATATATATATCAAGTTACCTGGCCATGGCGAAGAGTTCATAAAACCTTAATAAGAGCCCAGTGAGGCTGAAACGAAAAGGCATGTTCTTGGACCAGTTTCCCTTTTTTCCTGCAATTCTCCAGGGGTTATACACTAAGCGACAAACTTGCCACCGAATTGCCCCGAACGGTGAATTTTACCATAAGGTGCAATTTTGTGGCAGTTCGTCTATTCACTAAACTGTCAATTAGCCAAATATACAGTGAAATAACAGTGAAATACAGTGCAGTTTTCCGCAGTTCGGCAGCAGTGAAATTGTCCCATAGAGAAGTAATGGTTAATCTATGCAGAGAACCCTGAATCGAAGTGGCAGTGGAATGCCCTGATTTTTGGTGATACAGTTCGACAGGTTTAAACATTCGAATCCCATAGGTTTCAATGTAATTAAATATAAGTTTTAAAAAAAAAATTTTAAAAGTTTATTCTTTTCGTTTCAGCAAAACATCTTTTTTAGCTATTTATTTTTTAGAACATGTTTTTGTATTTTTTTGTATTTTTAGACAAACATTTTAGTTCCCAATTTTTTTAAAAGGTGTTTTTTTCTGTAACAGAACTTTTTTTTACTTTTTAAAGGTCCTTTTCTATTATTTAGACACGTTTTAATACATTTTTATTGGCTTAAAAACATATTAGAAGAATAGGAGAGTTCAGGGAGGTTTTCTTTCTGCAGCGGTGTTCGGTGACACTATCAGGGTTATCCAAAGAGATCCGAATTGCTTGAGAAAGGTAACCGAACGCTGAAAATCAGGGTTCGGTTACCTTTCCTGGCCATTCGGCTATCCAGAGAGCAGGCAATTCGCCAAATCCTAGCGAATTGTCTGAACATACGGTGCCTGTTCGGTCCCTGTTCGAGGGCAGTGAAATCTCCATAGAGAAGCACTGCTTCGGCTATTCAGAGAACACAATCCAGCAGTGAAAGGTTCCCCTAATGCCCTGCCATTCGGTGGTTTCATTCGGCAAATTTATTCAGGAGAATCCCATAGACTTCAATGTTAAAAATATTCCCGTTTTAATTCAATATCTAATAAACCGTTCATTATAAAATTCTGCAGCAAAACGTCTCTTTATTTATAGATTTTTTAGGATACTTTAAGCATTTTTCAGATTTTTTTTTATTTTTATTAACCACTTCAATGCTAAGGACGCGCTCAGCGCGTCCTCAGCATTACCGCTGGTGTGCTGAGGACGCGCTGAGCGCGTCCTCAGTTTGGGGTCAGCGTTCGGCCGGGTTCCGGCCGATCGCTGGCCCCTCCGGTGCGGGCTGACATCCTGGATGTCAGCCCGGCATCCGGACCACCAGCCGCCATTATTAGGTGTCATCGCGGGGGCGCGATGACACCTAATTCAGGCGCCCCCCCCGCATGTGCGGAGGAGGCGCCTGAAAGGGAGGGGGGGAGGTCCTTCGGACCTCTCTCCCTCCCGATTGGTGGCACACAGGGGCTTAACCCAGGCATCATTTGGAAGGGCACAGCCTGCCCTTCCAAATGATGCCTGGCATTAACCCCTGGGGAGCTGGATCGCAAATCGGCGCTGAAAAGCGCCGATTCGCGATCCTTCCCGGGAGCTGGCCGACATCTTGGATGTCGGCCAAGCTTCCGGGAACTCCCCCAGAGGACTGGCGTCATCGTGCGCAGCACGATGACGCCAGTCCTAGCGTTAACCCCTAACTGCCACCAAGTGTGGAGATAGGGAGTTCCAATGAACTCCCTATCTCCCGATCCGTGGCAGCTAGGGGTTAAATTTTGATATCGTTGGATCGGCCAGAGCATGGCCGTTCCAACGATACCAAACATGAAAGTTAAAAAATTTGTAAAAAAAAAAAAAAATTAAAAATAAAAATAAAAACAAATTAAAAAAAAATTAAAAAAAAAAAAATAAACACATTTTTTTTATTTTTTTTGGTTTGTTAGTGTAGCAATATTGTTCCCATTTCAATTATAATGTGAACAATGATGCTGCACTAACGATTTTTGTATGCGGTGCGTTTGTTAAAAATAGTGTAATTTTCCCCAAAAAAAAATGTAACGAGACCCCATCTCTAATTTTTTTAACAAGCGCACCCCATACAAAATATAACCGCAATTGCTCGCATGTTAAAATGTGGAAAAAAACACTTTACACATTGTAAATTATTAAAAATTCATATTTTATTGCATTTTTTGTTATAATATACAGACATGACATAACGTATACATATAATAATGACATATTATGAATCTACCGAGTCTGACGGAAAGAACGATATATAATATGTCTGGGTCATATACTAAAATAAGCCTTAAAAACACGTTTAAACATGATGCGCAAAACAGGTAAAAAATGACCTCAGCACAGAGGCGGGAAAAGCCTCAGCAGCGAAAGGGTTAAAAGTCCGATTTTTTTTTTTTTTTTTTTCAGTTTACTTATTTTTTTTGTAACAGCCCTCTTTATTATCATTCCCTGGACCTCCTGTGAAAATTTCAGACATTTTCGCTCAGTAGTTTCTTTGCAAACAGCGTTTCTTTTTCCCAGATTCATACAAATGGTTTTTCTAATTTATTCACTGCCTCCTCTACGTCACAGCTGCTTCGGCTCTCTGTGATTCGGCTCATGTTCGGCTCCTGTTCGGCTCCTGTTCGTCTTTTTCAAAGGTTAATCCAGATGTTTTTGCTTGTTTTCAGCGTGCATTCGGTTAGTTTTCGGTGGGTTTACGGCAGCTTTTCCCTGCAATTCGGGGACCCTGTTGTGCTTGCTGAATACACCGCAGGGTCACCGAAATGCAATCGGCAAAAGGAACCGAATTGAAGAGAACGAAAAGTCACCGAACGTGCGGTGACTTTTCGAATCTCTTTGGATAACCCTGTATGATGACTCTGCGGTGAATAGTGAATTCACTGAAGGATCAACGAAATGGAATCGCACCGTAGTGCACCAAAGTACTGAAATCTCATTGCTTTGTAAATAACCCCTTTTATGTATGAGATGACAAAGGAAGACACACAGGATCTGATTAGGTCATCTGGTATGGGAGACCGATCTTACGTTCAGTCATGTTAGTCCCCCCAACAGCTATTGTGGTTTTATGTCCCTCCCCTGAAACCAAGTTGCCCAAAATATCTTGTTTTTCCTCACAATTTTTATGTATTGACTATGCTTTTACTTCCTGTTTCCTGTTCTGACCTATGACCTGGAGGCAGTTCTGTCATCCAACATGATTCCTCACACAAGCAGCTTGCAGTGCGTTCATTTCTACACCTGAAACAACAATGTTCTGTATGAACATTGATGCCGTGTTGCAGCATATATCATGTAAGAACATGACCAAAAGTCCAGGAAGATAATATATTCTTATGTATTTTCTTTGATGAAAACGTTCAGATAAATCCATTCATCACGATTCATTCCATATCAAGTCTAGATTATAAATTCTTTCCCGGAGGGCAGAAAACATGATACAACATGGGTGGTTTAAAGCAGGGTGGTAGCAAATAACTACTCGGGACTCCCCAACCGCGTTCAGAAATGTACCTCAAAACAGGAAGCATGTACTTCATAATTCATCAGTTATTCATCAGGCTTTGTGCCATGCATAAAATTTAATAAGATAAAACTCTTATAGCCAGAGGGCTCACTCCAAAGCAATCGGTAAACCTTACAGACATCTTTAATAGTTTCAAGTGTGATGAATGCCGAACTGTTATCCCTTCTAGGCAAGATTTTTTTGCAAAATTGCAATCAGCGAGAACCGTTTTACAGCAGAAAAGCATGTATTTAATCAATACTGGGATAAGTCCTTGAAGAGTATATTACTGAAAGCAAGGATTGAATGTACTGTTATGTGTTTCTTGCTTTTTGACAACAATGCAAGAAATCTTTAAAAAAATTCTAAAATCATACAAAAAAAGAATAAGAATGTAAAATTATTTTAATTTTGCTATTTGTATATATATATAGATATTTATACTGTTTCTTTTGTAGGATTGGGGTTTTCACCATTGCCTTATAAGGGTCATAATTATTTCTTAACTTTCTCATTCGTAAGTAATTCTTATCCCACTAAACCACGTGTCAGCAACCCTGGCCCTCTAGGTGTTATTGAACTGCATTTCCCGTAAGGCTCATTCAGCCTAATGAGTGGCAGAGCATCATTGGAAATGTACTTCCAAAACATCTGGAGGACCAAGGTTGCTGAGCCCTGATCTAATAAATGTAATAGCTGGTGTGTTGTTGGGTGTATCGTCAGATCTCCTACGAAGCTGATAAATTTTGATTTTTTTACCTTGGTTACTTTGACATGGATTTTGTTGCTAATCATTGTCAGCTCACCTCACCTTTCACCCCAATAATCTGTTATGAACGGCTTATATTAACATGCTCAGTAATGTGAATTGCTTGCATTGTGTGCATTCCAAATAGGCTCATATATTAGGCATAATCCGCTTAAAAATCACCCACAGTCTGCCCAATGCATACAATATGCAATTCCACTTTTGGCTCTAGTCCATCCCTATTTCCAAACTATATAAAGAGAGATAGCAGTGGTAGAAAGACCTCTTGGGCCCTGTCACCTCCTGTGTAATACTTAGCTGTGCACAATATTGTCAGTTGTTGAAGGAAGTGGAGGGGCAAGGCTGAAACAGGTTTTTACTGGTCATGGTTGTCAAAATAAAATTTCTAGGGCCCTATTACTAGCGCTCAGATACGTGAGCATTAGCGCTAGATTATAACGAGGTTAATGCATGCCGCCCAGATCACATCCCGACCGCTAACAGGTTAAAAAACCCATTAGCACATCTGTGATATCGCTTTATACCGCAAGCTTACTGTACTTTGCGCTCCCTATGCTTAACATGAGGAGCGCAAAAGAGTAATTAGCGATAGGATTACAAAGTCCTATCGCTTATTACCGCACCGCTGCGGTTAACTGAAAAGTTACCCAAAGCTCTAAGCTGGTGCTAACGGAATCTGTTTCTGCGGAATCCGTTATCACCAGCTGAAACTCCTCAAAAAAAATCTGATTCTCACCTCTTATTCCACAGCGTGAACAGTTGCCCGATCTGCAGCTTCTGCCCATCGGGAGCAAAATGAGACTGGGGACAAAGTCTCCCTCCACAAATCACTCCACTGCACTGCGCGATCTCGCAAGAGCAAGATCCTGCAGGTCACGTGGTCCAGCAGCACAAGCATTCATGGAGTCCTATGGACTCCAGGAGGTGATAGTCGCAGTGGTGCGTTAGCACTGCCATGAGTATCCAGGAGCTTAGCGCCACGTTACGGGACAGGCTGCTGAATCAGTGCCTGCCCTGTAATATGGTATTAAGAGGAAAAATGCAGGCACAGGTTTTTCCACGTTAGTGTCCCCTTTTTAGCAAGAGGGACATGATAGTGCCCCATAGGTCAGAGGTCAGTAACCATGGCGCTTCAGATTTTTGGGAACTACATCTCCCAGGTTGCTCAGCCCATCTAGAAGTGGCTGAGCTGCTTGATAGATGTATTTCCAGAACGTCATTAGGGCCATGGTTGTTGACTCCTGTCCTAGGTATATAAATCTTGTGATGCTGATGAACTTGATCTATTTTGTGAGCTGTAAAGCATTGCTACCTTTTGGAAAAAAAAGATCATGTCGAATACTATTTTTTTTCTTAACATTTGACGAGTGTGGATGCTGAAATTATTTGTTAACTGTTATGGGGATTGACTGTTTAGAAAATGCTATAGAAGTTAAAGCTTCATGGGAAAAAATAGAAATTTGTAGGCTAAGAAATTGCATAAAAATAAGTATGAGTATGAGTATTTTCAATCCATCAAAATGTTTTCATTGCAATTGTCCACCTTTAGAATCCTGTATAAATCCATCTTGAAGAAAGGAAATAACAATTTGTACAGGCAACACTATCTGCTGCTCTGTTGCCAATACTCGACAAGCAATCTTTGCGTGTAACGCTGCCGTTGAAGGATAAAGTCAGAAATTGTTGTGTCTGATATGCAATATATTTTCACATCGGATTTTATTTTTCTTATTGTCTCATAATACTTGATGTTTTTATTCGCCCTGTCCCTCTATGTCCAATTAAACCATAATATCCTTGTTTTGTGGACGTGTTGTTAATGTTGATGTGGCTCATAAAGGCTAGGAAACTAATTAAGGCATTAGACATAAAACCATGTCCAAGCAGGTAATTGCAACATAAAAGTTAATTAGAGGTACATTAGGGACATTGGAACCAATATGTTGTAAAGGGAAAAGCAGAAGATGGAACCGGTCTCTCCATTTAGATAAAAAAAACTTTGGCTTTGTGGTACACAGTATTGCAAACAATTATGTGAAGTTATTATTTCAGAATAACAAATATTTTCTCTTAAAAGTCTGTGAAAAAGGGTTTGTTAGACACCTGGAAATTATTTAACCTTTTCCATAAAATGTAACAAGGGGACAAGAAAGGTTGTCCAGAACCAACTTATGCCTTTTTTTTAAAATCCATCATAAACCATAAACAATGAGACCTAGTAAAAGGAACTCTAGGAGCCACTCCGCTATCATCTAGGTAGGAAAATAAAAGGAAAACTAAATTGATTAAAATAAGTCTTACCACACCTTTGGGTGGCTGGGCGTGGGGAAATAGAGGCACCTCCTACAAGCTGAAGATTGATACCTAGTGGCAGGTAACAGTCAAGATTAAACTAGGACAAGACTAGGTCTGGACACCAAAGAACAAGATGGCTGTAGTTCAAACTGGATTCGGAAAACCAAATATCTTGAACCAGGAAAAATCAAGATATGCAGGAACAAACAAACTCAGGGAATATACATACACAAGGACACTCGGAACTAAAACACAGGAACACAAGGAGACGTTCCAGCAGAGAGACAGGAAACCAACTCAGTGTTCAAGCACAGCGCTCCAACAGCTGTGTTTATTTATAGGGGAGCTGATGGGCAATACATGTCACCTGAATGCAACCAAGCAACCTGCTAGAACACCAGCAAAATAACATATACGTGGCAAGAATTGACAAGATGCAGCCATTAGGTATGGATCCATCTGCAATGGCCAGAGTTAATACTACATGCATCCTGCAAGCAAGGTTGGATTTCTGGATCCACCAAAACCTGATGAGTTCTTGGTATTGTAATCCAATGGATTTACTTTATATTTACCTATAAAAATCCAGAATGGACTAAGGCCAAAAACTGGCCTGTGTAAAGGGTGAGACCAATGGCAAGAAGGCACAGAGGCTACTGGACATGGAACATGTATATAGTATGCATGACGCAAGTTGTTGAAGTTTCAGGCTGTTGAACTAGCCATGGGATGGATTGGCCAGACTATGGAAAGGATTTGGTCAAGCAATGAGCAGGATCTGATTTGGTCCCATGCAGGGTTTGAAACAAACAATATAGAGATAATGCAACACCAGGATTTAGTAGGAGATCTATTTATTTTACCCAAGTAGACCAGGCACTGGTCCACTTGGGTGGAATAAAAATATCTCCTACTAAATCCTGTTTTTGCGTTATCTCTATATTGTTCGTTTTATACCAGATGGATTTAGGATTCCTATGATTACGCACCCAGGTTGAAGAAAATACAGAGTGCTGTTTCCTATATTGCTTGTTTGTTTTACATGCAGGATTTTGGCAGTGGATTTATTGGAGGCTGTGCTGGATGGGTATGAGAACAGTGTGGCGTGCATCATAGCAGTGACTATAGCTGCCCTGCCATTGTCTCTCAATGTCAGGGAGCATCTGGTGGTAGTGGTGCTGTCACTCATTCTGCCCCACAGGGTGCCCAGGTAAAGTCACCTTGTGTTGCATCCGATGGGTGAATTTTGTATTCTGAGCCCTTCTCTCAGGGTATCTAACCAGTTTATTGATGGTGCGGCCCAGCACAGTCATCCAAAAGGTAAATACTGTGTGACTAGACAGGGTAAAATGAATAGGGTAGATCTGTGGCTGATGGTCATGAGTTTGAGTCTTCATCACAAAGGGCAGTCAAATACTCATATTGGAGTAAGCATTGCTGGTGCATTTGGATATTCTCTTGCAATGCCATCACTTAAAGGGATGAAAAAACAAACTATGAGTAAATGCTGTAACTATTCCTATTATATCGACCTCCATAGTAATGTCCTTAGTGCAGCATCTTTGTTACTATCATTAAATTCCTATCTTATGAGCAAAAGAGGACCTTCAGTTTAAATTTGGGAACTTGCACTCTACAAATTTTGCTTATCATTATTTGTGATAGCAATCTGATCTTGAAAAATACTAAAAGAAAGACTAAGGGGGTTATTCAGAGAGATCCGAAATGTAACCGAACACTGAATTTCAGCAAACGGGGCCATTTCGGGGCCATTCGGCTATTCAGAGAGCAGGCAATTCGCCAAATTTTGGCAAATTGCCTGCACGTACGGTGCCTGTTCGAGGGCAGTGAAATCCCCCATAGAGAACCAATGGTTATTCTATTCAGAGAATACCGAACAGCTGTGGAATGTCAGTGAAGTTCCCTGCCGTTCGGTGTTTTCATTCGTCAGGTTTATTTAGGCGAATCCCATAGGCTTCAATGTTAAAAATATTCCCATTTTTATTCAATATCTAATAAACCGTTTATCATTTTATTATGCAGTAAAAAGTCTCTTTATTGTTAGATGTTTTTAGGATCTTTTAGGCAATTTTTGGGATTTGTTTTCAACATTTTGTTTCCGTTTTTTAAATCGTTTTTCTTTTTTCTGTAACAGCCCTTTTTATTATCATTCATTGGATCTTATATGTAAATTCCAGACATTTTCGTTCGGTAGTTTTTTTTGCAAACCGCGTTTCAAATTTCACACTTTCAAGCGTACTGTTTTTTTTTTTTTCCCACCCCATTCGTCTGCCTTTCAGATTTTTCTGGCAGCTGCTCTGCACTGTGATCGGCTGCTGTTTGGATTTTTCCGGCGTGTTCAGCTTG
Source organism: Leptobrachium leishanense (assembly GCA_009667805.1). Taxonomy (NCBI): domain Eukaryota; kingdom Metazoa; phylum Chordata; class Amphibia; order Anura; family Megophryidae; genus Leptobrachium; species Leptobrachium leishanense. The sequence continues at coordinate 299,038,704 of CM019067.1, forward strand.
GTTTTTGCGGCGGTTTCTGCGGGTTTTCGGTGAGTGTTCGGCGAGTGTTCTGCGGGTTTGTGGTGAGTTTTCCCTGCACTACGGGGGCCCTTCTGTGCTTGCTGAATACACCGCAGGGTCGGAGAACTAGGAATCGCCAAATCGACCCGATTTGCGGGGAACGAAAGGTCCCCGAACGTGCGGGGACTTTTCGGATCTCTCTGATAACCCTGTAAGTTTGTATTGTGAGCAAAATAGATATTCACATCCTTCATTATCTCTTGCACTTTTTCCTTTTGGAAATACTGTGAGAGGCACTTAAAGTTGCTTGACTCAAATAAACCACTGCATACGACTTAAACCCGAGGGATTCCCTGCTTCTAGTAAAGTGTGCCCTAAGATTTTTCATTTATTCACATCTCCTGTCGTATCATTGTTTTTACAAGTTGTATTGGCTGCTACCTGCCTTGTCTCTATTTATCTCTGATGCTATCTTAATGTTTCATTGAAAGCGCATAATTTATAACCCTTACCTCCGGCATCAATATGAAGACTGAACTATGTTCATCTGGTGAGCTTCTTTCAAAGGGAGTCACCAGCTTAGCCCCTATATTCTGTTTTTATTTTGCTACAATTCATTAATTTTTGATTCATTATATTGACTTGCCTTGTGTGGAATTAATTCTCCATCGATGACCATGATTAGTTTAAAAATGTATGATTCTCTTGGGTTTGTACTGATGTTTTTATTTGATCCCGACATTCCTCATTTCTATATCCATGATCTAGTTCTCCTTGATAATGATTGTTTTTCCACCTCTTTGAAGGTTTGTGAAAAATCAGGGCTTCTCTGATGGTTGGTGATACATCTTATCATCACCTTCTGTTTTCACTAATTACAATATACGGAATCTGATGCCCAAACCAAATCGTTCTATTATATTAAAATTGAAGGTCTGTTGTACATGATTGAATGCCTTGAATTCACTTGATGAGGAGATCACAAGCGTGAAATGTAAAAATAATAATGTGTTTTAGGAGCTATAAATGGAATAAATTCATGTATTAGTTTGGCTCTGCCAATTGCTTTTAATATAGTAAATGTATTTTTTTTTCTACATGTTTTTTTTTATTTCTGTTTTCCACAATGGCTCATTTATAATTTTATGTTTGCTGTTGCACTTGTTTGATTGAATTCGGCCTGATGGCCAAAATCAAGACTCTTTTTTAGCAAAGTTTCATCAATTCTTCAGCCATTTTTTGGTTTGAAAGATTCAAATTTGGCTTTGCCAGTATTCGCATTCCGAAAACAAACTCAGATCAATATCGGCTCTCACAGCTGTACTTTTTAATGAAAATATCAGTTTTACGATTCAATTTGAATAATTTGGTATGCAGATTTCTGAAAAAAATACAAATCCTGAAAGGTGTTGATAAAGGGATTTTAGGGCAGGAAAATAGAGAGACTAAGACCTTTTTTAAATCTTTTTTTTAAATATCGGATATTTGTAATAGTCATGTTTAAAGCCACAAATCTGTATGTTGGCCAAAAATAAGCATTTTCAGCTGTTTTAGCAGCCAGCTTTTTTTCAGATATTGACATTTTTTGAATAATCAACAGATTTTGTTTTTCAACTGAATTAACTGATATTTCAAAACTTAAATTGAAAATCAACTTATATAATTAAGTCCTTCAAAATGTCAGAATACTAATGTAATTTTTTTTTTTACGTATTTAATAATGTAAAAAGAAAAATGCCTGTGATCAGAAAACAGCAATGCTACAATCAGATGTTTATTCACTAAAAGAGGCAAAAACATATTTCTAAATCGGAAGAAAGATTTTGAAAATAGGATAATAAAAATCAAGAATTATTTTCCATAATATCATTATTTATGATAACTATTAATGGACTATTACGACAATTAATTTCTATGGATTGCAAAATGCAAAAAATAAATATTGTTTAGGATTATTTTATTTGGCTTTCCATTTTACTCTGTGATAAAGTGTTTTATGTGCTCTATATTAAGCCTTCTCAAAATCATGCAAAGCCCATGTAATTAAGATCTTACATTCAGCAAGCTAATCTTTATTTGCAAGAACAGATGCAGGTTAGTAATTGGAATAAAGTTTTTTCCCCCTGAAAGAAACCTCAAGGAACTATTGACAGCGTCACACTAAGGAACTGTCACTTGATATATGTGGCATGGCTTATTTCCAAAGTTGACAGGCTTGTTTATTGTCTCTGTGAAAACAGATTGAAATCAATTTCTCATGTGAAGAGTAACCTTGAGGTGAAAGAATAGACTTCTGATTATGGAGATTTCAAGTTACATAGTATCACTTTCATTGTTTCACTCCTATTTATAAAACAATTTTCTTACAATCGTGTATGCTTTCATTAATATATGATTTAGTTATGAAACTTTGTGCTTTTAGTTCCAGAACACCTTTATATTTAAAGCATTGAACACCCATTTCAGAATAGAATTCTGTGTTTCGAGTGTCAGAATCCTGTTCTCACTAAACACAAATAACACATCACTAGAGATTAGTGTCATGTACTCTTTTGTGATCAAATCCATTACATGCTGAGACCTTATTATTAACTTCTTGACCCAACTTCTTTCGAAAGCTTGAACAACCAGATCAAGAAGATTAGATTCATTTGGGTTTTAGTCTAGATATTTAAGATGCCTGAAAAACTCACCAACACATTTTATTATTTCAGAATGATAAATTAAGAGCTGTAACCATTTATTTTTAAAACATCAAGGAAAGATTAATATTATTTTATAATATGGTATCCATGAAATTGAAATAAGGGGACTTAAGAAGCAGTGGAAGGTAATAATTTGGAAATGAGTTTATTGAAATCGTTCTTGGCTGACAATGTACTGGAATACTAAAATATATGATTGGGGTCAAAAATCTGACATTTTTTAAACAGAAACTAACTGTAGGGTTAAGACAGTAGGATAGAAAACTGAGAAATTAAATGCCAACACCTCTTGACCCTGTCTACACACGCTAGCACATTTAACCCTGTAGTTTCATGTAAAAAAAACTCTATATCCAATGCTTCCGGCCTGTGATCTCTGCAGTATATGATATGCTTTCAGCTCAAAAAATGTGACTGCAGGTGGGGTGGGTGCATGAGGCAATCCAGTGGTTCTCAATTTAAGAAGACTTTGATACTACTAGTTAAGACTAGTTCCCAAAGGTCTCCAAGCCCTGAAACCTGAGCTGAGGGCTCCCTGAGCTGAGGTTTTTGGCAGATCTAGGCTCCTGCATATGGATGGCAGAATTAGCCCTCAGACCCATCCCTCAGAGGGGGAGAGGGAGTAGCAAGCTCACAGCAGTGTGACCACTCAGATAAGACTGAGTGCTCACACTGTGAAGAGTGTCCCCTCAGGGCAAAATCACTACATAAACATTAGACAAGGTATTGGTTGTAGTTCACTCCAAGACATATAAAGAGCAGACCTCGGCAAGCATGCTTGTATCTGTTATACATTCCATGGTCCAAACAAGGCAATATTATTATATTAATAACTGATGTGGCTGGGTTTGAAGCACACTTAAAGCTTTATAAGAACCAAGCAAATTATCACCAGGATGTAGCACGAGCCTTGTAGTTGAAGTTCAAATAACATGGCATGATGTCAGCTCAAGGCTTTGGACACCAGCATGACAGAATACCTAAAGGAATGCTGCATAAATTTAGCCAAGTAAGGTCTGAGAAATTTCTAGTGCTGTTTTCAAAAAGTGGAAGCTTATGATGTCAAAGGGAAGCTGCGATGCTTCACTGTAAAACTTTTTTAAATCGTATACACTAGTGTGGCAGGAAAAAATAGCGTGCACCACTCTTTCAGGGAGAAGAACTGCTGAATGTGCTAGAAACATATGAACAGGATAATAATGAGTTAAAGGGGGACCTAAGAAATTAGCATTGTGGAGAGACTGTTATAGTTATTAAGCGAGCTTGCAAGAATTCACCACCAGATGTCAGTGCAGCTGAGCAACAGGATGAACCTTTGTGAAGCTGCAGGTAGTGATGCTGTATGAGTTACAGAACATTACTTATGGGAGTTTGTCCAGAAATCAGCTTTGGCCTTTATATATTTTAATGAAAACATTGCGTTAGTATTATTCATATTCATTGATGTCATATAATTATAGAAAAGTTAGGGATATGCATGGCTGAAAAATTTGTTTTGTTCAGTCTCGTTTAATTACGTTTTTAAATAATTTAGTTTTCGGAATTTCGTAACTAATTTCGTTTCGGATCGATTTGAAATTTTCGAATCGATTTGAAATTCATATATCAATTCGATAGTTCATATCAATTCGAATTTTGGATCACTAAATAAAACCCCAATTAATCAAATTTTGCTGTTAAAAGAAAAGCTAGGGTTAAATTTCAAGTTGTGTCACCGATTTAGTATTTGAGTAAATTTAAACAGTGAAGCAAATTTAATTTATTTCATAAAGTCCTTTGCTCACTATTACTTGTATTTTAAGTTGAGATCAATTCGATAGTTGATATCAATTATTCAAATTTTTCTTTTATGATGACAGTGTAAAACGAAATAAATTCATTATATACCGTTTCGTTTCGAATTTGTATCAATTCGTTATTCAGAAGTACTTCTGAACTAAGAATTATCAAATTTCGTTACAAATTCCGAATTTTTCCGAAATGACTGCACATCTCTAAAAAAAAGTCTGCATGTTAATATCAAGACATAGATTACATACAGTAATTTATGATATAACGATGTAGCTATTTCAGTGTTTGCTCATGGAAATACTACAAACTTCATTTTATATGAAAGTGTTTTATAAATATGTTCAGTATGTAAATATTTAACTTAAAATTGTCATACATTTGCTTCTTAGCTTCTACAGATAACAGTGCAGCCGAGCAGAAAAATGGACCTCTGCATACAGGATTAATAATAGGAGTACTGATACTGGTCCTCCTCGTCATTACAGCCATTCTTATAACAGTCTACATGTACCATCATCCAACATCATCTGCAAGTCTCTTTTTTATTGAGGTAAGTTAATTAATCTGTAACAATTTACTATCCCGTTTACGCACACTCTTGCAAAGTTCAAATAATGGCACAAAAAGGCCTTTGTTCCTTTCAAGCAAGCTTCTCCAGCAAGGAGTCAATGAAGAATATCTTGTATAATTGAGATTATCCTCACCTCTCCTCATGTTTATGTAAGTAACAGAACAGCACAATAGACCTGGCTCTAAGCAGCACAGACAAGTCTTTTTTGTGCTATAAACAGGATTCCATATTTGTGGAGACAGTACACCAGGTGCCACACGGGCAGTGGTGGCTCACTTCCCATAACTTCCCATATGGCACATTCATACAACCCCAGGCACTCTTGGCTTGGTCTTTTAGGAGCATTTCAGCTCAATAACAGGAGCCATTCAAGTACTTGAAAAAGGCTCCAGTTGATAAACCAAAACATTGTGGCATTACTCTACTAAATGCATGTAAAAGACCCAACTGAGAGTAGTCCTCCTGTGGTTATAGGAGTCATCCATCCAGCGGTCAAGTCCAAGACAACAGAAGGTTGGATCCGCTTCACGTCATGGAACGAAAGAACACTTGATGATTTACACCAAATATTATCTATGACAGATTTGCATGCTCTCATTGGTTTTCAAAACTGTGGACCGATGGGAAAATGTTATGTTCTCACTTTTCCATCTGCCTTGAGCAGCTATATAATACATTAAGGTACTTTACATATACTCTTGGAGTTGAGGGACAACCGGCTGTTTTAAAGGTTCCAGCTTTTGTGACACTTTGAAGGAAGTTAATATGGATCTTCAGAAAGCAGGGGAAAAAAATGTATCCGATTATGAAAATAAACTTCTATTTCTGATAGAATTTAATCTTAAATTTATTTCCAATTTTACTTCGGAAGAAGCAAAAATATCTTTTGCAGTTCCATTGATATAAAAATCACTAGAGACCTGTTTGTTGTGACCCTGTTTGTATATAAATATATATATATATGTTTATTATTGCAGAAGCCATTTGCAAATCACCGCAATTCAAAGAACTGCATCCAAGAGCTCCTGTGCTACATTCCCCATATGCAGCAAGGAATTCTGGGTAGGACATGCAAATGACATCTGTCTCACTTTTTTTCATCCTGGGTCTGTTTTTACACAGAACCCTTAAATCAATGCCATGAGATACTAGATGGCTTTTTTAGTATATACAGTATATATATATTCCTTTGACTTTAGCCTTAGTCAAGGAAGTGCAACTTTTCTAGCCATCCATTATGACTAAAATCTTCTGTTAATATAATTTTGTTTGTAGTTCAAATCCGTACTAGGCCCAAACTACACATCCTTTTAAAAGTGAATTATAAAGACCCAAAATATCTAATATTAGTGCAACATAATGAAGCTAATGAAACTTAATTTCCTTGCTGGTCTTTGCAACTGGTGACTGACTGGGCTCCGTTTCCTAGTCAGTTGTCTGTTAAATTTCTAATTATTTTATTCCTGGAGCTCATTTAACCTACTATTAATTATGGATGGATTCGTCATTGCAAAAATGTTTTGCATTACATTTATACAGAGTTTTAAATGCTTTTTGCCTACTCTGACTCTTAGGGCTCTAATAACTACTTCGCGCAAACGTTAACGCGTGTGCAAAAATGCATTAACGCGAGGGGCAAAACCCTTTGCGCTGAACGTCGTATTACAATGTCAGCGCAACCAACGCGCGTATACGTCTACCACGGGTGAACCTGCGCGAACGTCGCGCATCCTATACTTAACATTGCGAGCCCAAATGCGTTTGTGCGCTGGTACGCGGATGGTATTACAATCTATGCGCAGTTTGTAACGCACAGCCTTCGCGCGCATCATTTTTGCAACTCCTAAAAGCTGGTGTTAATGGCAATTTCTATCAACCTGGCTGAAACCAAATACACCAGCCCAAAAAAAATACGCAGCAAAGTACAGTTAGTTACACATTCTACGCATACCAAACCAATAAATTTGAGAAGTTGTACGTGCTATTTTTTATTGATGCAGCATATATGCGCAGATTGACTTTGACAGGCGCAAAAACTTAATGTGAGACAATTGTGGTTCTTAATTCTGATTGGCTGAATCGCGTGAAAAAAACGGTCCGCACACTGATTTCTGCACGTACCGTTGCTGAGCACGCGCTTGTGCGCACCCGTTTTATGTGCGTTATTTTTTGACGGATGAAAAAACGCACGAGGATTGTAATACCAGCATTGATTTATGCGCGTTAACGTTTAACGCTTTGCACAAAAATTCACGCGTTGCGCGTGTGTTTTGCCTGAAGAATGTAATAGGGCCCTTAATGTATTAAAATATCTGCACACGTACGTAAAACCTTCATTCAGGTTGAATACCTCACATAGATTTGTCTCACTGGTATACACAAGCACATGATCTTTAGCAACATCGTTAGAAGTTTAAAAAGAGGCCTACAGCAAGAGCAAAATACTATGGAGTGCCAACTATTTTTTTGTTCTTCTTTGAAAAAAATTGTTCAATTATTCTATTTTTATCTCCTACCGTTTTGTCAGAAAGTTTGACACAAAGAAGCCTTTCCATCCAATTAAAAGTACAAAAAGTCTATAGTTAGACTGATAATTTAGATCTATCTAGGCCACGGACATCTTACTGTCAACACTACATACTGTAGAACCCAGGGTTTATGTTCTCTAAGGCTGGGTCACACAAGCATGGAGGGAACGTCCATGAGAACAGGCGTTCTCTCCTCTCTGATGCCCCTGTGACCAACTCACTGAGTGCACGTTAGTGTGCTCAGCATTACAGAGCTCGAGCCTCCTACGGCTAATGACAGATGGGGAGGGCGTCAGCACGTCCGGTGTAACATGCCATACTATTACACGTTACACCTTGTGGCCCTCCCAGTCGAGCCGTCATAACACTATGACGCTGGGAGGAGGGGTCACTATGGACGCAGTCAGTGCGCTCATGTGACCCCGGTCTAAGACATCATAGGCGGACAACACACAGGTAGGAAGGGGTGCAATGGGCTCTAGTTTTGTACTGGCTTTTGGAAAAGACGCATTAATAACATAGTCTCTTCCGGCATTCCCCATTTGGAACCAGAAAGCACCAAGTAAATATACATGAATGGAGCTGAAGTCCAAGCTAGAAGTTGTCTGTTGAGATAATGCCTTTTGTATGTCTGGCCGTGTGTGAATGAGCCTCTTGGAGAAAACTCCGTGGGTACTTGACCAGCTTGATGTACCATTGTGTCTTACAAGTAGTTGTACAACCTAAGTGAAGCCAATGTGATACATTTAGGCAAAAGGGTTGCAGTTATAAAGGTGCTATGTGCAAAGAGACCGGGACAGTGAGACTAACTCTTTTGTAATGAACCTAGGTATTTCTTGAAGCCGACATTTCAGTAAACATTGGAAATTACAATGCACACACCTTCAGCGCATATAATTAGAACTATGGGTATGAGTTAAAAATATCCAATTGTTCTACATTTCATGCATAATTGTAAGGTATGCAAAAGTATTTAACATATAATTTTAGCATGTCTTACAATTTACAATATAAAACCTTTAAAGAAATTCATAGAAATTGGCTACGAGTCAAGAGTCTTCTACCTGGTAATTATGTGTTATTGTTAGTGTTACCTTTCTTTTTTAAAAACGTTTTAAGACAACTCTCCCATTCTTATGCTGAAATAGCTGCTGGTTTCTTGTAACAAGCAATGTAGGCTTAGCAGGTGGCAATGAATGAGGATTACAATGTTTGTTGCATGGCTATGCGGCTATGCCAGGACTTGCAAAGTATCTGGCACAGGTAGAGATTTTAGAATGACTGAATCTGCTATTTGTGCCCAGAGAGAATTCGTAGATACTATTTATGCAGTTAGAATACTTTTTTTTTCGTTGCAGATGGCCAATACCACCCTTCAGTGCTCTGTTATAATACTGCCAGTTTCCACGCTTAGTAAACAACAATTATTGGAAAGATTTTTATCATAGTCTCGGAATGAGATTCAAACGTGTTCTTTCATAAGCCATTTGGTAAAATAATAGAGTTTTATCTATTTTCACATAAGAACTTTAAAATGGACCTTTAATCAAGGAAAGAGCAGCCGAATCAATATTTTCATCATCTGCACTTCAAATTCATACACGATAAGCAGTAAATAGAGGGAAGTCTCATAGATAATTAGTATATTTTGTATATTTACTGCTTCCTAATATACTTATTAATCCCTATAAAATGCACGGCCTTTGTGTTTCTGAAACTGTTAATCGAAAATCACTTGGTAATAAAAATTCCGTGGCTCTATCACAAAGCTAAATATTACTAGAAATCTGAAAGCATGTTTCCTGTTTAAAATATCATTTCTAGGATTCTGATGATCCACTAAGAAAAAATATCAAAACTAGCTTTGATTAACTGTTCAATATGACAAAGAACATCTGAAAGATTAGCCAGTAATATACATGAGGTTCAGAAGTGGTTGTGTGTCTCCCAGTTAACTTCTCACCTGTTGCCTTCAGATTCTTCGGGTTCTTCTTCCAATAAACCTGTCTTAAGAGGATGCAGAAACAATGTGTTCACATCCTTTGCTCTATTTTGCTGTGTCTTTGACAGTGTCTGTATGCCTGTCAGTGTCTCTACATCTATTTCAGTGACTGTCATGGTCAAAGTTGTGTTTACCAGTTGTCTTCGTGTCTTTCAGTATTTCTGTCGCTGTTTTTGCCAGTGTCTCTGTGCATCTCCGTCAGTGTCTTTACCACTCTTTGGGCCACATTACAATCTTGACGCTAAAATCCTAGCGCAAAGTGAAAATCTTTGCGCTAAGCGTTAAAGTTTACCGCACGCAAATCACCGTTGAAATTACAATCTTTTTCACATCCGCCAATCAATAGCGCATGTGCGCGTAACACTAACAGGACGTGCCCGAATGCACGCATAGTACCGCCTCGTGCAAAAATATTTGCGCGCTGTTTTTTTTCCCCACAGTTCAGCCAAAATGAAAATGTTTTCTATTGATATAAACTGCAGGCTCCACACAAGGTGCACGGATCGCTACGTGGTTGCAATCAGCAGCCCCCAGGACATTGGGGAAGCCTCCAAGTTTGACTCTTTGGAATCCCTCATGGGTGGTAGGGAATCCTATATAGTGGTGCCAGTTGCGCTTCATTGCTAGGAGGAAGCGATGGAGCACAATGGAGAAGGTGCACTGGCTGTCACCACCTAAGTCAGCTAGAGGCTGCTGGAAGGTGCCAGTGGCAAGGAAACTCAGGCAACACAGCAACTTCATCATCCCTGGGACAGATATCCGTGTCCCTGACCTGGACTCCAGATGGGACCGCAGCTGTAGGTAGAGCCTGTATATCTGTGCCCGGGTCAACCGGTAGCGGAGTCGACACTCAGTATCAGTCAGATGTTCCAATGTCAATTGTGTCCTTTGGGCACGAGGTGCCCGTGGAACAGCACGCTCCCTCTCCAACTCCTGCTGCCATCGGAGATGAGTTCTGCGTCTGTGACGCTAAATGAGCACATATGCTGCAGCAATAATACATGCACACACCTCATCCATTGTATTGGTTTGGTATGAGTTGAATGGGCCCCTGTGGTTTGGTGCATTCCTTTTTATGGGCTGATATATTTGGGGTTAGCCAGGTTGTTCAGATTTGCCATTAGCACCAGCTTTTATGAGTCGCTAAAATTATCTGAATAACGTCCATGCGGTAATTACCGCACATAGATTGTAAAAACCTTACTTATCCGAGCGCACGTTTTTGTTTGCACTCACAATGTTAAGTATAGGACGCGCAAAGTACAGTAAGCTCACGCAAGGTTCGCGCAGGTTCACACGCAGTACACGATTCCGGGCGGTAGTAGCGCTGAGTATGTAATTCGGAAGTTGGCACAAATGGTTTTACCCCACGCTTTAAAAATTACTTATGCCGGCGCTGACGTTAGAGTCAAGATTGTAATGTGGCCCTTTGTGTGTGTTTATCTCTGTCTTTGTCATTTTCTAGGTACCTCTTTCAGTGTCTCTAAGTGTGTGTGGTTTTGCTTGTGTTTCTTTGCATCTATGCCTCTATCAGTATCTCTGTGTCTGTGTGTCTGTCACTATCTGTGTGTGTCTGTCAGCGTCTCTCTGTAACTGCCTTTTGTGTTTTTTTTTTATATAATAATTTTTATTTTCCAAATAAAGTCATGGGGTACAGAAAGAAAAAAGGGGGGGGGGAAATATAACGCAACAGGGGAATAATTAAGCATTACTATTTTCATGTGTGACAATATAAGATTGTTTCTTTCAAAATGCGCTCATCTGGACGGCACTGATAGCGAAGCGTCACACAATCATCAAGTCAAGTAACAAAAAGGAACCAAAGAAAACTAAAGGGGAAAGAGCGGGATACCAGGATATCAAGTAGAATTATTTTCTGGTCATGGGGAAGAGTCCAGCGACAACACATTAAACACGTATTTGTTCCTAGAATAACATTTCATCTATCAATTCACAACCCGCACGCCTTGTATATTTTGTGTATATCCCAGATTGCCCAAGGGTCTTTCTCAGGGGGTCTCATCCCACTCATGGTGTGTACTTTAGCATCAAAACCCCGATATTTGTCTAGCGAGTGAGTTGGCGGAGTGTTGCCTTTTGTGTTTTTCGGTATCACTGTCTTTGTGCCTGCCAGTGTCTTTGCCTATGTCTGTGAGTGTCTGTGCATTTTTTAGTATCTGTTTCTTTGCCAATATCTCTGTCAGTGCCTTTGTGTTTTTTTTAGTGTTTGTCATTGTCTCTGTGTCTCTCTGCAGCTGTCACTGATGATGTGTATGTGAGTGTGTGTCTCTTCAAGTGTCTTTGTCAATGTCTCTCTGTGTTTACCAGTGTCGAATGGTTTCAGAGAATAAGTGATTAGTGTCTTCTTGGAATTGGTGTATAATGGTTAGTATATTAGCTTGAGCATAGATTTTACACTTTTATTTGGTTTATTTCTGTTTTATTTAATAATTATACATATATTCTACCTAGAATTTATTGAGATCTCTATTGACAATGGCGAGGTTACTGAGATGGTGCGGTCGAGGAGGTCTGTGGCCAGGAAGGGTTGACGGAAGATATTTCGCACAGTGTGCCTCTAGGTTTGTGACTAGCTCTGTATGCTTGCATAACTTCAAAAGAATCAACATATATAGAACAAACAGAATTATAGTTACAGTTACAGGTTTTATAAAGTGCCAACAAGTTCCGTAGCGCTGTACAATGGGAGAGGCAGAATAGCAAATATACATACACGTTAAACATATGGAACAGTATGTAACAAAGTAGTGAATTCACCGCAGGGTCGGCGAACTGGAATCGTCGAAGCTCAACAAAGTATGCTGAACGAGACCCTTTGAGAGTTATATATGTACAGAGTTATAGAGTTTTATAAGAGTGCATCTCTCATCATTCACGTATATTCAATAGCAGAGACAGTTACACCGGGCAAGTATCTAGAGATTCTGGAGAGTGCTGGAGTAAGTGTGAAGGTGTGTGTATAATATATATATATATATAGTGAGACAGATGTCATTTGCATATCCTACCCAGAATTCCTTGCTGCATATGGGGAATGTGGCATAGGAGCTCTGGGATGCAGTTATTTGAATTGCTGTGATTTGCAAGTGGCTTCTGCAATAATAAACATATATATACTGTATATATTAGTATGTGATTAACTGTGCAGGTAGGAATTTGTATCCTGGCACGTGGGCTCTATGTTATACAACCTGGCTTAGGTGTAAGGGCATACCCAGTATGCTGCTGCAGTGATTCAAGTGTTTTGTTTTCCAGAAACACTAATTTGCATTTAAATGTAAAACAGTGAGGGATGAATAAACCATTAATTGGTTGGAGCTAGCTAGGAATAATTATGAAACAATAATGTAATGATGGTGTTGCTATACAATGGGATGGGCACAGCAGCAAACCAGGCATATTGTGTCATTTTTCATATTTGTTTTTGGCAGGAATTCTATAACTGCTCTGAATTATTGATAAGAAGCAGTCATATTAGCTGCATATATCACTGTATATATTATCTAAAATATAAAACATAAGCTTTTAAATACTATAGGCTGGGTTTCAAGGCTGGTGTAAACTAGTGAACTTGATAGACTTTAACGGCTCTGGTATGTTTATTATAGATCTGCTTAATCTTACAACAGGGTTAGAATCTGGCCCCTATATTATTTTCCTTTATTTATAAAGCGCCACAAATTCCGCAGCGCTTTACGAGATCCGTGTACAAGGGGTTGATACATTTGAATACCACACATGGATGATGACCTGAAGGAAATTTACAATCTATGAGATGTATTTTGTGAGGTAGCAAATCCATATCGTTAGGTGTCTTGGCTGAGTGGGATCAGGTCGTCTTTCCATGATTGTAGATTAGCGACCTGGTGGTTAGGTTGAACACACTTCTTGTAAAGTCGAGTCGTCTCCACAGTTGTTTTGGAGGGATGTGCTGAACGGGATTTTGACTTGCTTCTCCACGGTCGAAGGATAGAGACGTTACCACTGGACTCCAAAGCCGATATTGTGTGATAGTCAAGTATGTACCGTTAGGTGTCTTACCCAAGGACTTACTGGAGAGGTGCTCTGGCTGGGATTCAAACCTGGGTCTCCACGGTTATAAAGCAAAGACGTTACCTCTATTCCATTCAGCCGGATGGTAATTAGCAAAGTTGAAAACAAATGTATAGTTTTGTTTAAAAATGGGCAAAAATGCATTATCCAGCATATTTTTCAATATAGAAAGCTATAGAGGCATTCCCTTATGCTATGCGGGATATTTGATTGGAAGAGGAGATCAGAACTCTCAACAACTGGAGAAACAAAAGCTGTGTCTGTCTTTATGTCAGGCTGCAAAACAACAAAATGTGATTAGTTTCAAGGCGGGTGATTCTTTTCTATTCCCACTGTATATGTATATATGTGTTCAGAAAAACAGACCCAGGATGCATAAAAGTGAGACAGATGTCATTTGCATATCCTACCCAGAATTCCTTGCTGCATATGGGGAATGTGGTATAGGAGCTCTGGGATGCAATTCATCGAATTGCTGTGATGTGCAAATGGCTTCTGCAATAATAAACACACTGTATATACATATATATATATATATACATAATGTTGTGAGCTGGGATCTAAATTAGCATACCTTCTTTTAGGCACTACACACAACTCTGGTCTTTGTAAATTGCACTTTTATTAGGTCTGGTATAAAACAAAAATAAACAAAAACCTAGCTCCCTTGAGCTCTAACTAACATAAACCGCTGACTATCAGGGGGTTGGCTTACTTGCAGCTGTCTAGCTGCAAGTAAAACAAAATTGCACATGCACCTTGCTGGTTTCTTCTCACTGGTAAATTGTAGGTTTTTCTTTGGAGAGCACTGCAGTTTTCCCTCACTGCTCAGGTTTTTCCTCTCCGTCTGAATTCCTCACTGGGAATACTTCTACCCAGCATGTGAGGAACTCACTGGGTAATCCAGAACTCCTAGCCTGGAATCCTAACCTGCTGAGCTGCATGAAAGAGTGTAGCGTGGAGTAATGACCCACCCTACACTCCAAGTGCTCCACCCCAGGGACCCAAACCATACCACTTTATTTATTTTGTGAATATTTAATAGGAAACATTCTCCCTGGGATAATACGACCAAAGCCGACACTGCAACACTGTTGGGGGAACATATACACACGCCAGTACCATGTCCCGTCTTCTGTCAAAAATATATATATATATATATTATTTATTGTACACTACTACTCCAATATTTTGGAATAAATTTGAATCAAGAAAATTATATAAATATATATATATAATTATTATTATATTATATATTATCATTTCCACAAGTGCAAATTTGAATAGTGCAACCTAGTAGATCCAATATTATCAGTAATCGAGACCTAGCTACTTTGTAAACAGGGATCCATCCCAGCACAGTATCCATATTACTGAAACACAAGGCATGTTTAATATCCCAGTAAATATCTTTCTTGTGATAAAATATATTATCCTGTGTCTATCTGAACCCTCTGTATCATAAACTAACGTTCTAGCAAGATAAAGTAACACAAGATTTGTTAATAAGATTTTTTTTATCATTTCAGCGTCGCCCAAGTAGGTGGCCGGCAATGAAATTTAGAAGAGGATCTGGACATCCTGCTTACGCTGAAGTAGAACCTGTTGGAGAAAAAGAAGGGTTTATCATTTCTGAGCAGTGCTAGACGTGTTGGACAGTGCACCAGTACTGGTTTCTGGTGAAAGACTTTAAAACAGTTTCATATATTTTACAATAAAAGCCTGTGGGCGCTGCTTCGGAAACAGAAATGGAATTCTGTCCATCATGGACGGGGAAGAAATTTCCCTTTTTTTGTTTCCTGGTAATCCCATGATGCACTCTCAGTACTCTTCCAATGTGGAATATTGTAACATTTTCTTGGGTACCTTAGGTGGACAACAGCAGCAAATGAACTAGATCTCTTCTGCTGGCTCATGGCAAGAGACTCGTATTCGCTCACCTCTTGTTTCTTGGCGAAGCTCGAGGACTTCAAGAAAGATAAATGGTGCAGACATAATCTCACCATGGGCAACTATTCGTGCAAAATCACAAACCGATAGTAATGTTTCAACCAAGAGGAACAAATAGGAATGTCTCCATGTCACCTATGGAATTATTTGATGTCTTGATAAAAGTTTGAACAAAGAACATACCAGTAGACATCGATGAAGGGCACCGGTGGCCTTGAGCCAGTATTATCCTTCATCTCTTAGATATTGTGTTTTTAATTTTTTTTGTTATTAAAAATCTAGCCAAAAAGAAATTCCAAAAATTATTTTCAATGGGTCTATGTATTTTAAATGCTATATATCCCAGTTAGAGCGTTAATCAATATTTACCTGTATGACAGTAACTGTAATGAGAATTTTATACACCTGAAAATGATCTGTCTGAGAATGGATCTGCAGCCTGTGCCTTCTCAGGAATCTTTCTAGAAATGTTGTGTCTCAGACCAGACCGGAAAGGGGATTATGTAAATGAACACACTGTAAGAATCAGGATGGTTTATAATATTATATATTTGTAATATGTGATACTACTAGTCGTACACGTGGATTTTGTGCACTCTAAGGCCCCTATTACATTCTTCGCGCAATTTCGTTCGCGCAGTGCAAATGTTTTTGCGTGCATCGTCTGGCGTTAACGCGCAAAATTTAACGGAGTATTCCGATCCGAACGCATTTTCTCATCGGTCCGAAAATCACGTTCGTAAAAACGACACGCAAAACGAAGAGTAATACGCGCACAGTAGCATAGCGCACGTAAATCAGTGTGCGGACTGTTTTTTTCACCAGATTCAGCAAATCAGAATGAAGAACCTTAATTGACATCAATTTACCTTAATTGACTCACTTAAGTTTTTTCGCCTGTGAAAGTAAATCTGAGTATACGTGCTGTAGCAATAAAAAAAAATATGCACAAATTCACAATTTTATTGTTTGGGTATGTGTAGAATGTGTAACTATACTGTGCTGTATTTTTTTTTTCGTGAAGGTGTTTTTCGTTTCGGCCAGAACGTTCCGATTTGCAGTTACCACCAGCTTTTCAAAGACGTTAAAATTATGCGCGCAAACGTCGTTCGTAAAAAGATGCGCATCGATTGGAATACCATCCGCGTACCAGCGCACGAACGAATTTGCACTCACAATGTTAAGTATAGGACGCGCACAGTTCATCACGCTCGCGCAGGTCCATCCGCATTAAACGATAACACGCATCGTTTGCGCGAACGTTGTAATACGACGATCAGCGCAAAGGGTTTTGCCCCTCGCGCAAATGCGCATTTGCGGACGCAAAACCAATTGCGCGAAGAATGTAATAGGGGCCTAAATATCCACTGTAGTGTGTATCACTTATGGCTGGATTTAATGCTTTCAGATATTTTTTTGGAAAAAAAACTGCGTTTTATCGTGATATTGGCCGATTCAGTTTAAACTTACAGTCAAAAATTGAAAAATTGTGCTGTGGAAAAGCACATTTTTGCCCAGCATCACTTTGATTTTTTGAAAATAATGCCATGCCAAATTGAAAAAAACAATGTTTAAATGAGGGTTTCAGTCTGATTTTCTCTGTTTCTCTGCCTGAAAATAATACATTTAGCAACTCCTTGTAGCACTTGAATTTTCTACAAAATCGGCTTACTATTAATTTCCAATTGATTCGCTAAAGCCAAACACCATTAGAGAGTACAGACATGAGTGCCGATTAATTCAATGTTCTTGAACCCAGGACATACTTGAAAACGAGAGAAATCTCAATGTATTCTTCCTGGTAAAATCCTTTATAATTAAATAAATAAATAAATAAATAAATAAAATAAATAATTGAGCTGAACTTTTATCACAAATTTAAATGTCCGTATGTCGTTATTTAAATCTCCAGAATTAAAGAATGGACGAATTGCAGCCAAAAAATACATTAAATTTCGTCAATCAAGCTGAATTAACTCGAGCCATTAGATGGGATAATTACAAGTATTTTTGTTTATCACAATGGTACAAAGGCACCTGAGAAGTCACTGCCTGCAATCTTAGTGATACGTTTTATATCTGTCATAGTGGAAATCCCTCTGTCGTTCAAGGAGAGCAGCCACTTGTGACTTGGAGCCCAATGTTTGGACTTAAAAAATGGAAAGGATTCAACAACATCAAAACATTATTTTTTTTTAAAGCATTTTTTTTTTTCCCAAAAATATTTATCAGTGCGACAGTCGCTGATTTATTGTGTATGGAGTACTAGTGAACTGAGAGATATTTTCTGTTACTTTCCATAAAACAATGCTTGAGGAATGCGAAAGATCCATTGCATTACGTGAAAACTACTAGTTTGACTCATTGATTGTCACGAGGGTATGTTTGATTATGTATCGCTCAACTGCAGTTGGTGAAAGGCTATGAAAGAGGTTTTTGAACATATTTTATATTTTTTAGATTATATTTCATTCTAATTATAAACAACAAACAAATCCTTCCAATAAAAAGCGACTCTAAAATAATTAATAAATGACTGTGACTTTTTAATGAAAGAAACCTTTCGTAAAAAAAACAAAATATTGTATATAATGGATCATTGAAGATATATATGTGCATCCATATCCAGGAAAAGTACTATTTATTTAAGGAATCCTGAAGCAAAGTTATTTTAAGCGTAAATTTATGCATTAAGCCACAAGGAAGGAAGTCAAAAAATTATATTTTAAGCTAAAATAGTCAAATTGAAATATTTTCTCCAACATTATTTCTCTGAAACTGGCTGATCTTTGACTTGTAACTTTTTTCAGAATGTCCATAAGGAAAATTTCTCAGCAGGTGATCGGTGTCGCAAAGTCATTCAGAGTCATTTCAAGGCAGTTTAGCGCGACAATTTTTCATGTCCACTTAAGGAGGTATTTTATTCTAACAATCAGCCTTTTAGAGAACATCATGAGTATCGGTGAACTTTAGCCAACCTTTGTGAACTCGGGTGAAATTACTTTTATTCCCACTGACTTTTTATTTGCTGTATGGGGAAAAAAAAGAGTTTTCATGAAAAAAACTATGTTCACTGAGCAAATAAGCTTAAAAAACAAATTCCGGTCAAGATGTACACAAAAGTGTTTGACCTATGCCATGGTTTGGTGTAAGTAATGTATAGAGTACTGTGGACCCGAAAACTACTCCACTGCAAATGGTCCTTGTTTCAAAGAACTACCTAGGATATGCTTTCCAACAGTGTTAGGAAAGAGCTATACAGTGGCATGAAAAAGTGTGTAAACCCTATGAAATTAATTGGTTTTCCGCATGAATTGGTCATAAAATGTTATATCTAGAGATGTGCGTTTCGCTGCGTTCTGAATCAAAATTCAGACCATATTTTCCCGATTCGTATTTTGTAAGTGCTTCCAAAATATGAATCGGTTCCGTCCGAAAAGAAATGAAAACGGAATGAAAACAAATCGATTCGGACCAAAACGGAATGAAAACTAATCGTTTCGGACCGAAACAGAATGAAAACTAAATTGTATAAAAAGAATTGATTTCATTTTTATGGATCAATTCGTTATACTGTTTCACTTACACTTGCTTAACCACTACTTGTCCACTACATGGGGAATCTATTCAGAAAACGCCGAACAGCACTGAAAAGTGAGTGAAATGCCTTTATTTTTGGTGGTTTGTTTGCCAGCTTTAAACAGACGAATCCCATAGGTTTCAATGTAAAGAATATTCCTGTTTTTATTAAATATTTATTCAACCGTTTACGTTTATTCTTTCCATTTGCAGCAAAGAGTCTATTTATTTTTTTCTAGGATTTTTTAGACATTATTCAGGAAATAAAAATACCAGTTGCACAAAATAAAATACAGCCGATGGCCGGTACCTGAATAAAATACAGCCGGTACTACAATAAAAATACCAGCCAGTACTACAATAATAATCTCATAGGTTTCAATGTAAAAAATATTCCCTGTTTTTATTAAATATTTATTCAACCATTTATTATTTTCACTTACAACAGAACGTCTATTGATTTTTTGGTAGAAATAAATTTTGGTGAAATTTTTGGATTCCTAATTTATTTTAAGACAAGGCTTTTTTTCTTTGCCGAACGCAGCAGTTTTGTTTTTTCTTTCCTTCAGTCTGGCTCTGTTCAGCCGGGCTGTCTATGGTGCTGAAACCTATTCAGTACCAAGGACTGCAGCTATTCTTGGTGCTGAAAACTATTCAGCACCATAGATAGCAGCTCCGCGGGGCTCCAAAATATCTAAAATAAACAAAATGCAAAATAAAAACGAAATAACTGAAAACAACAAAATATTATTTGCTCTGACAAAATGAATTGCCAATAAAAATTAAATAACGGATCAATCCGTAATACGAATTACCGCACATCCGAACTGACGAATCAATCTGAAGTACGTATCAAGGTAACATATCGAATGCACCGAAAAAAACTGCAAAATGGAATGAATCAATCCAAACCGAAACAAAACTAATCTTTTTGTTGTGCACTTGTCTAGATATATCAACTTCAAAGTCACAAGTATAGACAATATACAATGTATGGATATATATTCACACACATACAGGGTAAATCAAAGAGAATCGAAAAGTCACCGTATGTTCGGTGACTTTTCGTTCTCTTCAATTCGGGCCAATTCGGCAATCCCATTTCGGCGACCCTGTGGTGTATTCAGCAAGCACCACAGGGCCGTCAAAGCACAGGGAAAAGCTGCCGCAAACCCGACGAAAGGTCACCCCAGAAACCCAGCGAAAGCACTCCGAAACCTGCAAAAACATCTGGATTAACCCGCCGAAGATGCCAGAAAAACCCGAGCAGGAGCCGATCACACGCAGCGAAGCCGCCGGAAAAAGCCGACTTCGCAGACGAGTGAATTGGATAATAAATTAGCAAAACAGTTTGCTTGAATGTTTGAAAAGTGAAACGCTGTTTGCAAAGAAACTACTGAGTGAAAATGTCTGAAATTTACATATGAGGTCCAATGAATGATAATAAAAAGGGCTGTTACAGAAAAAATAAGTAAACTTAAAAAAAAATCGGACTTTTTTAAAAGAAAATTAAAATCCAGAAAAATGCTTAAAATATCCTAAAATCTGTACATAAAGAGACTTTTTACTGCAGAATTTTATAATGAACGGTTTATTAGATATTGAATTAAAACGGGAATGTTTTTAACATTGAAGCCTATGGGATTCGCCTGAATAAACCTGTCGAATGAAACCACCGAATGACAGGGCAATTCGGGAACCTTTCACTGCTGGTTTGTATTCTCTGAATAGCTGAAGCAGTGCTTTTTATGGCGATTTCACTGCCCTCAAACAGGCACCGAACAGGCACCGTATGTTCAGGCAATTCGTCAGGATTTGGCGTATTGCCTGCTCTCTGGATAGCCGAATGGCCAAGAAAGGGAACCGAACGCTGATTTTCAGCGTTCGGTTACCTTTCTCCAGCAATTCGGATCGCTTTGAATTACCCTGAATGTATATATGTTCATTCTGCATAACAACAATTAGATGAGTTTTCAACCTGAACTTTATTACTATTATTATTATTATTATTTAGTATTAAAGAGCCATCTTTATTACTAAAAATAAGGTAATATTAATAACAACAACATATTTGTAGCTCTGTTTGATTTCCACAATACAAATTTTCAAGCTGCTATTTTTCACATTTTCACTGACATACACAGGGTTATCCAAAGAGATCCGAATTGCTTGAGAAAGGTAACCGAACGCTGAAAATCAGCGTTCGGTTACCTTTCCTGGCCATTCGGCTATCCAGAGAGCAGGCAATTCACCAAATCCTGGCGAATTGCCTGAATATACGGTGCCTGTTCGGTGCCTGTTCGAGGGCAGTGAAATCCCCATAGAGAAGCAATGCTTCGGCTATTCAGAGAACACAAACCAGCAGTGAAAGGTTCCCCTAATGCCCTGCCATTCGGTGGTTTAATTCGGCAAATTTATTCAGGAGAATCCCATAGGCTTCAATGTTAAAAATATTCCCGTTTTAATTCAATATCTAATAAACCGTTCATTATAAAATTCTGCAGCAAAGAGTCTCTTTATTTATAGATTTTTTAGGATACTTTAAGCATTTTTCAGATTTTTTTTTTTTTATTTTTTTTAAAAGTCCGATTTTTTTTGATTTTTTTTTCAGTTTACTTATTTTTTTGTAACAGCCCTCTTTATTATCATTCCCTGGACCTCATATGCAAATTTCAGACATTTTCGCTAAGTAGTTTCTTTGCAAACAGCGTTTCTTTTTCCCAGATTCATACAAATGGTTTTTCTAATTTATTCACTGCCTCCTCTACGTCACAGCTGCTTCGGCTCTGTGTGATTCGGCTCATGTTCGGCTCCTGTTCGGCTTTTTCGAAGGTTAATCCAGATGTTTTTGCTTGTTTTCAGCGTGCATTCGGTTAGTTTTCGTCAGGTTTGCGGCAGCTTTTCCCTGCAATTCGGGGACCCTGTGGTGCTTGCTGAATACACCGCAGGGTCACCGAAATGCAATCGGCAAAAGGAACCGAATTGAAGAGAACGAAAAGTCACCGAACGTGCGGTGACTTTTCGAATCTCTTTGGATAACCCTGACAGTCATGCTTTGTTTTAAAATGTCAACCTATTTTGTTAAATGACAAGGAAGTACACCTGCCGGGGTCCTATAAAGTAAGTGTAGGAACTTCCCAAGATTTCTGATGTCAATGAACAAAGTCATTGCTCATTTAACACACCAGCCGCACTCGAATATTACCGGTTTTATATGGAGGCACAGTTTTAAGGATACAATAAATTATATTTATTGTTATATAACATGAAAACAAATGATTTAATACCCAAATAAAAGCCTTATAGTGTGTGGGATCAAAGGGAACACCGTTCCAACTGCTAAAATAGTGTGGGAATTACGTTCCTAACTGTTTTTGCTCAACTTGACCCGTGAGGAATGCAAATATTCTAAACTTTATCAATAGATACCTTTTTCATGGAAGTCTATAAAGCCAACATTCCGATTGTGCTGTGGATGATGATAACTGTGTCGAGATTAATTTGTTGTGGTATTTTTTTATAAACAACTGAAAAGGTATATTCATTTCCAAATATGAATTTTATCCGTGCACGGACGTTTAGCTGTCATGTTATAGTACAAGCAGCAGCCTAATGAAACAATTTGCTGCTTCCTTGAAATGTAATCTTTATTTGTTACTGGCAAGAAAGTAGGTATAAAATATGTCTCGAGCATTCATTTATCAAAAATGTAACATTCGTGTTCCCAATATATAAACTTGCTGCACTTGAAAGGACACAATTTAAATGATACGAGAATTGCATTCTGTCTTCTCTGGGTGACAGTAATGTATGTATATGATAAATGCCCGAGGGCTGACAGTATCAGTGTTTTGCAGTCTGTGTTTTTGAGGAAGATGGATTCGTTTTAGAGATGCTAAACGTGAGACATGCCCTCCTACTATGAAACTAATCTGGTATTCAAATTTTTTCTGCAAATAATTAAACTCGTTCATTTCTATCAATGAGGATACAGTAAAATGACCCAGGGGATGATGGTGTTTAAACCTGTCATTACCGAGCACCTTTTGTTGAAAGAATAATATCACAACACTTATTTCAAACATGGGATCCGAAGGAAATAACAAAATATAGGGTAAAATAGAAATTTTGCACAGAGATTGTTGTTCTAAAATACTTGATTTAAAATAATGTAAATCTGCTCTTTACAAATTTTTCATGTGTCCGTTTTTCCTTTACAGAAAGTTTGCTGGAATGAAAGTTGCTGAACTGTATATTGTGTCCTCTATTTTACATAATTTCACACAGGGTCTGCATTATCAGTATACAGGCAGAAATGGCCTTTGTGTAAAGATAGATAATAAAAATGGTGAGCTCTCCCGCTTATGGGGATTTAAAGTTATTATTATGAGATTATTGGTACTGCAGTTTCAAAAGAATACCAATAGATTACAAAAATAATCTCTGCATGTGGCATAATGCCTTTATATGGAAACTGCAGTAACACTCTGTATCTGTAAGGTACAGAGATTTTCAGTCATCATAATCCCTGAATCTTATCACTGTACAGCAGTGAGTGACCCCAGAGCTCTCCCAGTATTATATACAGCAGTAAAGGTTTTATCTTTTTGTTACAGTGAGGTTTGTTGCTGCTCTTTGCAGATTTTTTTTACAGAATTAACTCCTTCACTACCAAGCGATTTAAAAAAAAACATTGTCAGAAACCACTGTTTTTGTAAATTGATTTTTAACTAATGATACAGTAATAAATAGCTATTACTGTAAATAAACTATTTGGCCAGTAGATGGCACCATCTACTACCAAACTCAGTGACAGAGGTTTGAGCTGCAGGTCTTTTTTTTTTTCTCCATCCATCGGCTGTTGATTTTATATTTCACAGCATTCATCAGCTGATTTTACAGGTTTAGCACTTTGAGCATTATGCCCACAGGGCTAAACCTTTTGGGGCACCTTCTGCAGCCCAAAAGCAAATGATATTGGTTTGCATTAAATGCATTTCATTTGCTTTTGGGCAGTAGATCGAGATATCTCGATATCGGGGCACCGGATGGTGCCTTTGAAGCCCAAGATATCTCGGTAGTGAAGTGGTTAAAGGGACAGGAAAACCGAGAACTTAGTGCCTTAAAAAGAGGTGCAAATCCGGTGTTGATGTGCTAATGATTGCTATTCAGTGTATTACAATGCAAAAATTGAGCTACAGTGGCAAGAAAAAGTATGTGAACCCTTTGGGATTAAGTGGAGTTTTGCATGAATTGGTCATAAAATGTGCTCTGATCTTCATCTAAATCACAACAATTTGAAAAACACAGTCTGCTTAAAATAATACAACAAAAACATTATATGTTTTCATGTTTTTATTGAACAGAACATGTAAACATTCACAGTGCAGGGTGGAAAAAGTATGTGAACCTTTGGACTTAATAACTGGTTGACCCTCCTTTGGCAGCAATAACCTCAACCAAATGTTTCCTGTAGTTGCAGATCAGACCTGCACAACGATCTGGAGTAATTTTGGACCACTCCTCTTCACAAAACTGTTTCAGCGTAGCAATATTCTTCGGATGTCTGGTGTGAATCGCTCTCTTAAGGTCATGCCACAGCATTTCAATCGGGTTGAGGTCAAGACTCTGACTGGGACACTCCAGAAGGCGTTTTTAGTTTTGTTGAAGCCATTCTTTTGTTGAATTACTTGTATGCTTTGGATCATTGTCCTGTTGCATCACCCATCCTCTGCGGAGCTTCAGTTGGCGGACAGATGGTCTTACGTTTTCCTGCAAAATGTCTTGATAAACTCTGGAATTCATTTTTCCATCAATGACAACAATCGTGCAGGCCCTGAGGCAGCAAAGCAGCCCCAAACCATGATGCTCCCTCCGCCATGTTTTACAGTGGGGATGAGGTTTTGATGTTGGTGTGCTGTGCCTTTTCTTCTCCACACATAGTGTTGTATGTTTTTTCCAAACAACTCAATTTCGGTTTCATCTGTCCACAGAATATTTTGGCAGTAGTGCTGTGGAACATCCAGGTGCTCTTTTGCAAACCTCAAACGTGCTGCAATATTCTTTTTGGACAGCAATGGCTTCCTCCGTGGTGTCCTCCCATGTACTCCATTCTTGTTTAATGTTTTCCTTATTGTAGATGTGTCAACAAAAATGTTAGCATGTGCCAGAGATTTCTGTAAGTCTTTAGCTGACACTCTAGGATTCTTCTTTACCTCATTAAGCATTCTGTGCTGTGCTCTTGCAGTCATCTTTACAGGACGACCACGCCTAGGGAGAGCAGCAACAGTGCTGAACTTTCTCCATTTGTAGACAGTCTGTCTTACTGTAGACACATGAACATCAAGGCTTTTGGAGATACTTTTGTAACCCTTTCCAGCTTCATGCAAGTCAGCAATTCTTGTTCGTAGGTCTTCTGAGAGCTCTTTTCTGCGAGGCATGGTTCACATCAGGCAGTGCTTCTTGAAACCAGTAAACCCAAAAGTTTTTAAAGGGCAGGACAGCTTTCAGCAACACATCTAATAATATCACACTGATTGGACTCAAGGTTGGCTCGCTCCTGGCTCCAATTAGCTCTTGGAGAAGTCATTAGGCTAGGGGTTCACATACTTTTTCCACCCTGCACTGTGAATGTTTACATGTTATGTTCAATAAACACATGAAAACATATAATGTTTGTGTTGTATTATTTTAAGCAGACTGTGTTTTTCAAATTGTTGTGACTTAGATGAAGATCAGAGCACATTTTATGACCAATTCATGCAAAACTCCACGTAATCCCAAAGGGTTCACATACTTTTTCTTGCCACTGTATCTCGACTTTGGTAATGCAAGGGTTAAAGTTTTACAATGATCTTAGCATAGATCTATGGTTCTTCTTATCATCAAATATGGAGATAATGCAGTAGGTAAATAGTGACCTTAAACTATTTTTATTGGAAAGATGGTGTTATTGAAACGACATTATTCAAATTTTAGAAATCCATATATTGCACAGGAAAAAGGTAACAGAATGGAACAATGTTTATTGTAATTGCATTTTAATAAACATCAGTGAAATATTTTGAACACAGCATATAGTGTTTAGAAGTGAGTTGACTATAGAATCACCATCTTGTTACAATTTATATTGCCTATGGGAAATATGTGTATGGAGGGATGGAGAGGAAATGAGAATCAATAAAATCGAAGTGTGTGGTCCAGATTCAGCTAGAGAATGTAAATGCCCAGGTTTATTTTTCATACTCCCATAAGCAGTAAAGAAAGCTAGGATATGATGTAATCATACAGTAATTTCATTCTTCCCAGTCTCTGCTGAGGAGCATATCTATCCTATGAAAATAAATATTGCCTTTGACGTTTATGCAGCATTTCCATAAAATAGGCCATGGATAGAATGAGAAAAAAAAGCATTGTTTTTGCCCAAATGCTAAATTATATAAATACATAAAAAAAAAAAAATAATGTTCCAGTATATACTTTAAACTAGTGGGGGGGGGGGGCAGTTTACAACACAAAAGATGACACAATGGATGCACCCAGTGACACATATAGAAAAAGAAACTCTTATCTAAACATACAAGAGAAAAACAAATCACATGTAAGATATCGACACCATAAAATAATCACAATAAGGTGATGTCATTTTTTGTGGTAGTGGCCCTTTAAGCAAATCTGGCAATGATCCTATCCAACAGAATTTCAACTGTCTTTATTTAGTAGTTACATGATTACGTAAACATAATATTATGTCATTATCTTGTTCTTCTTGGTTCATTAGGTATGACCTGACCTAACAAACAATTGTTTGTGAGATCTGTGAATATTTTGCCAGACAACTCCTACTCTACGAATTATTTAGAACAGCTAAAGATAATTTTAGTGACAACATGGAACCGGCCTGAAAAATCACAGAAGGGCTTATGATGCAATATCAAGGGTCATACCTTATAAAAAGGAATTTGGCCACTTTTGGTGATCCTCATACTGTAAATACTATGTCCATGATGGGTCTTCTCTAAACAAGGGAACATCATTCAGTCGTATTTTCGGGGGGGATCTGTGCTATGAAGCAGAACATCAGTCCTGATATTATCCTATACTATAATTGAGTAAGGCTTGGCATGTCCGTCGCCAAGCCTTACTCTGCGCATGCGCGCGCAACCAGCGGTGGTTGGTTGCGCGCGCATGCAACCGCCGCGGCACGAGCCGGCTGTGCGCTCGCCGCGGCGGTTACAAGATGCACACAGCAGCCGGGTAGAGGCTGCGCTCGCAGCCTCTACCCGGCTGCCGCGCGCATCCAACCCCCGAGCAGCGAAGGGAAAGTTCCCTCGCTTCCGCTCTTTGAAGGACCCAAGCCGCGGTCAAGTGGGAGTCCCACGTGACCGCGGCTTGGGTCCTTCAACGACCGGAAGCGGGGAAACTTTCACTTCGCCGCTCGGGAAGGTAAGTAGGCGGAGCTCATGGGGCGGCTGTCTGAATGCCGATAGAGCATTCGAACAGCCCCCCCATGTCTGGTCTGGGGTCTGAGCTGGGGGTCAGTATCCACGTGCTGAAGGCAGTTCCAACGAGCTGAGGGCAGTATCCACGAGCTGAGGGCAGTATCCACGAGCTGGGGGCAGTATCCACGTGCTGGGGGCAGTATCCACGTGCTGGGGGCAGTATCCACGAGCTGAGGGCAGTATCCACGAGCTGGGGGCAGTATCCACGAGCTGGGGGCAGTATCCATGAGCTGAGGGCAGTATATCCACAATAGACTGACCTCTGGGCAGGCTATCCACCTTGTAATGTCATAATTGACTTAGTGCCGGCTGGGTGGAGTAGAGGTATAACCGTGGAGAGAGACTGTGGAGACACAGGTTCGATCCCGGCAAGAGCACCTCTCCACTGAGTGCCCTTGGGCAAGAAACCTAACGTTACATACTCCCTGTGGCAGACTAGATCTATATTTCTATCTCTATATAAAGGTCTGCCTGTATATATGTGTTTATCTCCTCCATATAGAGTTATGTTCATATTTGTGTCTGACCATTTGGTAAGTTTATTCCTGGGTTCACAGCTGACATATAATCAAAAGGTTTAGCTTTCTCCCTTGGGGGGAGGATGTAACACGTAGCTGTAAAAAGGGAATTTCTTTTGTACACTGACATAGCAAATCACACCTTAACAGACAGATCGGCACCCAGAGCCTGGACCCAATCTTCAAAGACAGGAAACAAAATCCTTGATCTCGAAGGGGGGTCTGGAGGCAAGAGGGACACCTTTTAGGCAATTAAAGATTAATTGACAAGCTTACTGAGCATGACAGAGAATTGCACGCTGGGAAATGAAGTCCAGGACACTGGGCCACTTATGGGTGGGGGCTGGAAAGATCAGGAAGTTTATAAATTCGGAACACTGGCCATGTGCTTTGGCTGATCACTTGGGGTGCCTTCTAAAGAGGATTGATCGGTCCATGTTCCTATCTCTAGACTCCAGGAGGCCATAGAGGAATAGTTCTTCGTAAGTTACGCTCTATGGTTAAACCGTTTTCTTTATATTCTGCTGTGTATTGTATAAGTAATTGATTTATTCTAGTTGTGATTTTTTATGTAACTAAGCACTGATTTTTCTATCCTAAATAAACAAAAAGTATTTAAGTTTGACTCTGGCTGATGAAATCCACGCTAGCTAAGAGATTGGGAGAATTGCTATTTGCCTTAAGCTCGGTTATATATAAGAAATTGCGTGTTGCGGTCGTCAGGAAACGGCAGGGAATTGTGGGAATTGTAGTCACTGTCCGAGTCTAGGATAGTGCGGCTGCTAAGCCCTGCGTTTCCTGTTGCGACGCGCATTGTGTCCGTGAGGACTGGTGGCAGCGTTACTAATAGAATAAGAAAGTGAGTTCCAGGATTGTGGGAGACGTAGTTATTTGGCGCTTCAGGAGAAGACTTGTGCTGTGTTGCAATCCTGGGATCAGTATATCGCGCTCTACGTGCCTGTTGTGAGAGGCAGTGTGGCCGGGACGGGAAGAGAAGTGCGCGTAATTATCTGGGTCTAGTATAGACAGATAGTGCGCGGCTTAACCTGGCGTCTCTGCGCAGCAGCGCGCGTAGTTGGGTCGTGACACTCCCCACCCAGGACATACTTGAAAATGAGAGAAATCTCAACTAATCGATAACGAAACTAGTTGTCAACTATTCTCATTATCGATCAATCGGTTGGTTGATTAATTGTTTTATGTACAGCACACACTTTTTAGAGTCAGACTGAGTTAAAAGTTAAGAATCTCAGACGTTGCGTTTGGTGCTGATTGGATGGAAAGATGTGCAAAGTGTTTTACTCTGTATGATTTACCTCTAGGGTTATTTTAGATATAACCAGTTTGTTTCTAGTTTACAATTGTAGAAGAACTATAGTACAGACCCTGGGGTACTCCACTTGATGGAGGAGCTGTCCTGCCTGTGGTTTATCCTTACTTGGAGCTGGAGTCCTGAGCCACCACCTTGGCCTCCCTCTCTCTAGTCTGGAGCTGCCATCCCTCCCTTAAGTCCGGTCCCTTTGCCCTTTCTACACTCGAGTCCAGTCCCTTGTCCACCCTCTCTCCCAACTCTGATAACTCCCCTTCAATCACTCCATCACTCTGACCAGGTGCTTTCGTACTTTGTGGGTAAAAAAGAAGGCACGTTTCAAGAGATACACACTTTGCATGTGTACAAATGAAAGTCACGGCCACTACGCAAATTGCGTAAAAATAAATGGGGGGTTGAGAATGGAGGGATTTTTCTTCTTTTACATAGGAGGTTATTCACCAAGCTCCTAATTTGCCAATGAAAAGCACTGAACAGGGAACTTCACCGTAGGTGCAATTTCAGGTCAATTTGTGTATTCACAAAGCTGTATTTTCGCCACATACAGGCAAATTGACATCAAAATACTGTGCATTAAGCCACGATTTGGCAGCACTGAAATTGTCCCTTGGAGAACTAATGATTTGTCTGTTCATGGAATGCCAAATTGCACCAAAATTGCGGTGAAATTATCTATTTTTGGTGTTTTCAATTCGTCAGGTTAAAACAGGTGAATGTAATAAATATAAAATCTGTTAAAAAGTTTACAAGACCATGGTTTTTAATTTTTACAAAAGCCTTTTTATGTTTTAAAAATTCTTTTTGTACCTTACATATTTTTTAAAAGACTTTGTTATTTCGATTATAAAATACTTTTATTTATTTTTTAACAGACCTTTTTATTTTTTAAAGGACCTTTATTATTTTGGTCGATTTTTTACTGCATTTTTATTGATTTAAAATCCTGTCGAATTTTCCAGTTCGGTGGAATTCAATTCAGCACAATTTAGCGCTTGTCACCAACATCTGATAACTGCTTCGGCAAATCCATTTTAGGCAGCCTAAGACTGAATAGGGCTCTTGTTTTGTTATAGTTTTGCCCTGATCATTCCTTAGAATTTTAGCGTTGCCATATGTGTGATGATGTCAGTCAGCCAGTTAACCTCCTAGATGCCAAGTGGAGCTAGGGGGATCCTTTGTATCCCCTTAGCTCCTGATCCATGGCAGATAGAGGGTCATGTTTGGTATAATTGGAAAAGCTTGATTTGGTGTAATATTTAAAAAAATAATAAATGAATAAAAATAATTTAAAAATAAATAAATAAAAACAATTTTAAAAAATAATAAAAAAAGTGTTGTTTTTTTTAAATAAAATTGTCTGAGGGGGTATAATAAAATAATAAAATAGGACTTCAATTGACGTTTAAACATGATGAGCATGAAACGATCAAAATGAGCTCAGCGCACAGAGGTGAAATGGCTCAGCAGTGAAGGGGTTAAAAAGCAAAAATGTAATTTCTAATCTCAGGACAACATTTCAAAACTATTTAGCTGGGGTGTTTTTGGACGGTTGTAGATTTTGGGGATTAAGTTTCGAAATAGTGTGTTTTTCCCATTTTTTTCATCATATTTCATAATTTTTTTATATTAAATTATAAGATATGATGGAAATAATGGTATCTTTAGAAAGTCAATATTATGGCTAGAAAAGCGGTATATAATATGTGTGGGTTCCATAACGAGTACGGGGAAAATTAGAGCTAAACACAAACAGCGCATAAACGTATAAACAGCAGTGGGCACTTACGGACTGACAATTGTAGAAACAGCCCGGTCACTAAAGGGTTAAACATTTGGTAACAACAGATTGCATTAGCAGGTAAGTTAACATGTTTCATTGTCTTGTCATCCAGTGCGATTGTACATTAGCGTGTCACCTACATAATTATGTTCAGGCATGATAAAGTGAGATTTTATGTAAGCAAATAGTAATTTTAACTGCGTTGTGTCGAGAGGACAGGCAAGTCGTTTCATAACGTAGCACTCCTCGAGAATCTCTGTCACGAAGGTGTTACTAACATCCTTTTGCAAATAATGTCTCTCATTGAAATTAGATGATTACAGTAAGAAGCTTCAGTAATACAAATACAGGAATATGAATAATGCTAAAAGACATCTTGCTCTGAAGATAATTAATTCAGATGGAAATAAGCTAATGCATATAGAATAAAAGCAAACTGTTTATTTAACTTCTTTGTGAGAGAGGAGAGATTAATACAGTGTTCATCAGCAGCAGAACTTCTAATATTCTTGGAATGTACAATATTTAAAAAATACAATATTTGATTTGTATTTCATTATGCATTTTACTCTAACTCTAAGTAAAAAGACAAGGAAGAAAAGACTTAAAAATCAGCTCATGTGCATAATTTACTATTCTGATTGACAGGGGTTCTGGCTTACAGTTTTCTTTGTAATGAATTAAATTCACTAAACCGTAAACGCAGCAGGTGTTTATATTAAACCATTTGCATACCATATAACTTCTTCCTTTCCTGCAGATTTGATGCCTTAGTTTTATATAAATATATATATGTTTATGTACAATGATTATGTTTTAAAATCACGAGTATAGCAGTACGTAGTGATACCTTTTTTATTGGACTAACAGTACACTTAAAAAGACAAGCTTTCGAGTAGACATGTGCGTTTCATTTGGTTTGAATTTGTCTGAAAATCCACCATTTTTTGCTTTTGGAAAAGCAGTTCCGAAAACGATAAATCGGCCGTCCGAAAATTTGAAACGATCCGAAAATCCGAATCACGGTAAAAACGAAAAACAAAATTGATCAGAAATTTTTAAAAAAATCAATGCAATTCAAGACTAAGCAATGGGTTAATGCGCATTGGGCATCTCACAGGGCACAGCGTATGTCCCAAAATGAAAATTTTGTCCATGCACATGTCTACTTTCGAGAGTATACCTCTCTTCATCAAGTCTGGAGGGTATGGGTTTTGGTCAAAATCCCTACAACCAGGTTCCCTAATGCCAAAATCTTGACAGAACAAGCGCCGGACATACCAAGTTCCTGACACAGACAACTCCCTGACAGCCAACTTCCAGACATCCAAAATCCCAGCAGCTAACCCTAATTCTAACACCCTAACCCCCTAAAACCTAGCTCTAACCCTAACCCCCTAAACCTAGCCCATACCCCCTAAACATAACCATAACCCCTAAGCCTAACTCCCTAAGGATTATTTAGCTGCTGGGATTTTGGATGTCTGGAAGTTGGCCGTCGGGATGTTGGCATTAGGGAACCTGGTTGTAGGGTCATTTTGTCCGGCACCCGGAGGCTATACACATAATGCCAACATATTCCACAGCACTTGTCACGGTCCTGGCAGAGGGGAATAGGGTATGAGCCCAATGTGCGGTGATAAACAAGCTGAGCCACGTAGATAAAGTAAAAAGGGGGTTTATTGTAAATATACAACAATATGGACAGGGCAGGAATGGAGATGTCTGGGGAGGCAATGCGGGGAGGAACCAGACACAGGGAGACACTGAGGGAACACACAGCAGGAGACTTACATACAACACGAGACAGGAATCAGAGGGCACTGGAGGTTTGGAAGCAGAGGCACAGGATGCTTGGCAGCAGCGGGCACTGGATGCTTGGCAGCAGCGGGCACTGGATGCTTGGCAGCAGCAGGCAGTATACATGGTCATATAGTCCATGCAATAGGTCGTGGCAGGTGGCTGGCTAACGTAGTCAATATCCAAAGCAAGAAGTGGGTACACGGGGAATCAATAATAGCAGAGGATGGGAACAGGTCTAGGAGAAAGGCTACCAGGGAGTAAGTGAGACAATGCAGCACTGGATCATGGGTGCTCCACCCTTATAAAGGGAATGACAGGCCTATTAGTGGTAGCACCTGAAGTTCACATAGCCTGAGGGAAAGCGCAAGGTGGCGTAGCCAGAAAGATGCTGTATAGGTCCAGTCAGGAGGGTGTAGTACCGCCTTTGGCCTTCTTGCCACGGCGGCGACGGCGTGAACCATGACAGCACTATACAAGCTATGTAAACAAAGGGATGATGCATTAGAGCAGTGTTTCCCAAACCTGTTCTCAGGACCCACTAACAGGTCAGGTTTTCCAGATATCTGAAGCAGAGCACAGGTGATATGATTTGCTGCTCAGTGATTGCAGGATTCAGTCTGCATTTCCCCAAAGTAATCCTTAAAACCTGGCCTGTTAGGGTGACTTGAGGACAGGTCTAGAAAACACTGCATTAGAACAACAGATATAGCTTTATCTTATCATGGACGATACAAGGAAACTTACAATCTATGAGGGATATATATACGTGTATATTGTGTTGAAGTCGCACATATCATTAGATGTCTTGTCCAAGGAGACTCGCTTGTGGGATGTTCTGACCACAATCCATACCTGCTTTACATGTTTCAGAGTGTCAGGGTTGGTAGGGGTATGAACCCAAAATGCAGTGTCCTGCACAGACAAGCAGGTGGGTAAGGGAGGATGATGATGATGGGGTATTTGCAGGAACCAGGAATCACAAGGCCCAGAGGGGTATTTCAGAGCAGTGAGTAACAGCACCTCACTCTCACAGGGTATGAGCTGTAATGAACCAGCAAAGGTCTGGCTAGGGCGTGGTGCCTTTATTTTGTGTGTGTGTGTCAGGTGTTTTAACTGTTACATTGCTGGTTGCAAGGCAGGAGCAGAACCTGAAGTTCACCACCGGGGGGGTTCCAGGATGGTTACAGCCAGGGATCCTGACAGTATCCTCCCCGTCACGGTCACACTCTGGGTGACCAAGAACTGGCTGTAGCTGGACCTCAGTGGGTAGGAGAAGACGTCCAGTGTCCTGATACAGGGCCCTGCATGGGTATAGCGAAGACCCCCTGTATAGTATAAGAATCCGGGTCTTCAGGTGGAGGATATGGACGTGTACAAGTGCCATGACCTCATAGGCTCCTGGAAACAGAGGGACGCTGGTAGGAGGCAGGGTCACCAGGGAACTTCGTGCCAACATAGGCAGATGGCATCAGGGTAGATATAGCCTGTGGGAGGTCCTGGATCATTCCAACGGGGGAGCCTGTAACACAGGCCTGGAGACAGTTCTTCCTCTGTTGTCTCCGCGCCTTAGAGTTAGATTTTTTCTTACAAGGGTCTTCCACCCGGGTACTGAGGACAACAGGATTGGTTGCCACGATGGTGCCCGTATATTATTATTATTATTATTCTTTATTTATAAAGCGCCAGCATATTCCGCAGCGCTGTACAATAAGCACAGTATAGACAGGATTACAATACATTGAACAACATTTGACAAACAGTACAAACAGTACAGGAGGAGATGAGGGCCCTATTCCCGTAGGAACTCACAATCTGGGAGGGTTGGGGTTGGAAACAGGAGGAGAGGACTGTAAGGTGAGAGTGATTGATGGTTGCGTCAGTGAGTTGGGTGGTAGGCTTCCCTAAATAGGAATGTTTTCAGGGAGCGTTTGAAGGAAGAGAAGTTAGGGGAAAGTCTGACAGTACGAGGGAGAGCGTTCCAGAGAGTAGGGGCTGCACGTGAGAAATCCTGCAGTCTATCATGGGAAGAGGTGATGCGGGGAGAGGCTAGGCGCAGGTCACTGTTTGACCTTAGGGAGCGGGCTGGGTGTATTTGGTGATTAGTGAGGACAGGTAGTGGGGAGCTGAGTTAGTGAGGGTTTTGTAGGTAAGGATAAGGATTTTGAACTTAATTCTGCAGTGGATGGGGAGCCAGTGAAGGGACTCGCAGAGGGGAGCGGCAGAGACAGAGCGGCGGGTGAGGTGAATTAGCCTGGCGGTATAATCACGTCGTTGACCAGGTGGCCCTTTGCTACGCCGTGCAGTTTGTGGCAGGTTTTTAGCTACAGAGTCATCTGTCTCCCAATCAACATCTGAATCTCCATTGATTGCAGGTTTCCTAGTGGCAGCGATTATTGGTCTGCTGGGCATGTCATATCTTGTAACAGTAGGCACACAGGTAGGCATATAGTCCTCTTCAGCAGTGTCCCACTCATGATCAGACGCCTCACCGGGTGTAACGAGGTTACTCCAAGCGCTCATATGGAGTGAGGTGGTGGCAGCCTCCACCCCTTCCTCCTTGGTAGGTAAACTGTCCCAGGTGGTACTCTTTGGTAGCGGCTCTGGATCTAAATAATAAGAGGGTAGACGGCCAAATGGCAAGAAATCACACAAAGGGACAGAACCAGTACCTTCAACTCCATGGATGGCTGGATCATGCTGGCTGAGAGTGGTGGGAGTTGTGGTTGCACCTGGACTCTGTATACACATAACCTCCTTAGGGAGCGGAGGTTCTGGTTCTACAGGAGTACTTTCAAAGTCCATAGGAAGAACTAGATCTGGCTCCATGGGCTTTGTGGTCTCTGACTCCATAGAAATTTCAGGCTCCTCCTGATCATAAGTGGACTCCAGAAATACCTGGTCCCTGGGTGCAGCGCGCACGGATCTGCTGGGGGCAGGTCTGGGTGCAGGAGGTTTTGGTTCTGGAGTGCTCCTGCGCACCGGACATCTCCTGGAGGCCGGTTTGGGCAGGGATATTGGCTTAGGGCTGACAGATTTTAACACAGTAGCAGGCCTGGGAGCCTTAGGTTGCTATAGAGTTCTACGCACCGGAGCGTGTTTGGGACTAGCAGCAGACTTTGGCACAGGCTTGACAACCGTAGGTCGGGAAGGTTTTGATGGGCAATTTGAAACCCAATGTGACCCTTCCGCACAGTACAGGCAGAGATTGTCTCTCAGTCTCCTGGCACGTTCTTCGGGGGACAATGGTTCTCTGTACCTGCTACCTGAAGATATACGCTCCTTAGGTGAGTCTTCCTGTAGATTGCGCAGCAACCTCTCCACCATCGCAGCAATGCTTTTCAGCACCTCCTGGAGACATAGCAGGGTTGATTGCAGGACTGCGGGTCCATTTAGTTGTGGCTGGTTCATTCTGTCAGGGTTGGTACCTGGGAGGCACCGGGATGGTAGGGGTATGAACCCAAGACGCAGTGTCCTGCACAGACAAGCAGGTGGGTAAGGGAGGATGATGATGATGATGGGGTATTTGCAGGAACCAGGAATCACAAGGCACAGAGGGGTATTGCAGAGCAGTGAGTAACAGCACCTCACTCTCACAGGGTATGAGCTGTAATGAACCAGCAAAGGTCTGGCTAGGACGTGGTGCCTTTATTTCGTGTGTGTGTGTGTCAGGTGTTTTAACTGTTACATTGCTGGTTGCAAGGCAGGAGCAGAACCTGAAGTTCACCACCAGGGGGGTTCCAGGATGGTTACAGCCAGGGACCCTGACACAGAGACATAGTGGTGGTGAGGATGAACCTGCTTTTCCATGGTTGCGGAGGAGAGACGTGCAGGTCAACTGTTCAGATGGGGAATCAAACCTACCAGAGATGTTACCACTTCGCTGACGATATTGTGTGATATGAATCGATTGGTGTCTTGCACTAAGACATTTTCTGTAGAGGTGCGCTGACCAATATTTGTACCTACGTCTCCATGGGTGTAGATCAGTCACAACCACCGCACCCATAAGGCGAAAAAGCAGTTGCCTAGGGTGTCCCTATGAAGAGGGAGACACTCTTGGTCACAGGGCAATCTTGATTGAGACTCAAAGTTTTTTTCTTTCACCCTGCAGTGCCCTCCCAACACATTTACAATGTGTTTTGCCTAGGGAACCAAATTTTCCATGCACCTGCCCTGAGAGCAGTGATATTACCTCTACTCTATCCAATCGCTACAGGTAAGACATTTGAAAAATATCATGTTTGCAATTCTATTTTCAGCTTTATTCAGCTTTAATCTTGTAATTCTCAAGAGCAGTTGTGATGGGTCAAAGGTGGAGACTCCATGGGTGTTTTCGGTTTGTCCCTGTGAAGATCACTCAACACGGGCAAGATTTATTAACTGTCCGCAGTGCTTAAAAGTCTAAAAATATGTAGACCCCTGTTTTGGCCGACCTATAGGTAAATACAAATACTTAATGTCAAATGCGAGCCATTAAGTGTTTATGGATCCCTATTGGCATCTGTCTGCGATTGTTTCCTGTATTGTTGAAGAGCCGCTCCATTTGCAGATTGTGTTTTTTTACTAGTTGCAGGTGGCACTGAAAATCCAAGTGGAAACTTGTTCATCTTGCCCAATGGGCTTAGTGCCAGCAGCGAAATCTCACGATAGGAACTGTGAACATTGGAAATCTGGTAGATATCCGTGGGTTTATACTATTAGACTTTTTTGGAAAAGAGAGGTTTGTGATGGTCCTGAGAACGAGCAACAGCACTAGTGGCCTGCTCTGCAGTGGGTGCCCGCTCAGGCACTATCGAGCCAA
The DNA here is from genome assembly GCA_009667805.1 of Leptobrachium leishanense. Classification (NCBI taxonomy): domain Eukaryota; kingdom Metazoa; phylum Chordata; class Amphibia; order Anura; family Megophryidae; genus Leptobrachium; species Leptobrachium leishanense. Next base: position 299,076,637 of record CM019067.1, read on the forward strand.
AGCATTGTGAGACCTGAGCGGGCCCCACAATAGAGCAGGCCACAAACCCCCTTTTTGCCCACTTTAAGTCTAAAGGGTAATCCAGACGTGGACCCCTTACTCGAGGTGCCTAGAGTGGTGTCAGCTATACCCTCCTGACGAGGCCTAACAAGACCGGAATGATCATTGGGGGTTGCTGCACCTCTCATGCAGGGATGACTTCCTTGGCATTTCTGTACTGGCCATCCTTTCTGGATGATGGCATCTGATTTGTATATGGAGCAGTCATCCCTGTAATGGCACAATTGAGCTAAAGCATTGTGAGACCTGAGCGGGCCCCACCGTAGAGCAGGCCACTAGTGCCGTTGCTCGTCCTCAGGACCCTCACAAACCCCCTTTTTGCTCAATTTAGACTTTTTTCAACGTTCAAAGCAAGACCTCAGTTTCTCGTGGCAATGTCGAATAAATGTTAATTGCTGTAAAATGAATTGCAGCTCTTTTATACAAAGGAAGGTTTTGTATTTTGTGAAAAATTATTTGAAAAAAACTGAAATCCCGCACTTGTATGCATCACCATGCTGTTCCAACGCTCGAACGATGAAATGCTACTGAAACATCAAAATCGTTGTAAACCATGATTAAATGTGAAGTGTCATTTTGTTTAAGACACTTGAATTTGGGTAATTGAACGAGAATGCAATAACTGGTGTGGATGTGAATCAGTGATTTATGCAATGTACTGTTTCATATTCACAGAATTGCGTATGCTCATCTGTTTGCATCATTCACATTAAGCCGCCTTAATTGATTGTGATTCTACCATATTTCAAACTGCCGTACTTTTAAACGCACTCATGCTGCTTTGATTCACTCCCCCAGTGAGACAGTCCAAGCGTTTGTTCTCACTGTGTTCTACATCATGCTCGACCGTAGTCTGGTTTAGCCTTTTGATTTCCCAGTACATCCCCTGGAAAGCAGTGGCGAGGAAAAATTGCAATCATGTTTAAGATCTCAGTACATCAAGAAAAGATCTAAGTTGGCTAAAGGGACAGGGTTTACAAAAGGACTCGGCTAGTGTCATGCAAGAGCTAGTTATCAAAATATCACAATATACACAATGTATCAAAATGTCATCAATATAATTCAATAAACATTTTACTTCTAAGCGATATATTCCTAAAATATTTTGCTTTCATTACCTGCAACATCTTTCTTGCATTCAATTACATTCAACTATAGGGTCTTTTCAAGAATTTTATTTTTCTGTGGTTTTTTTTGTTGTTTATTGGGGGTTGTTTATACAGGGTTCTGTCGAAAACTCTAGGGGTTATTTACAGAGCACCGAAATGTTGCCAACATTTTGGTGCTCTGCCGTTCCCCACACTTTCCCTCACTTCGGGGAATCAAATTTCCCCACCCTGCAGTGAACTCACCATTCACCGCAGAGTCCCCGAAGTGCAGGGAAAACGGCCGCCGAATGCCACCACCAGTATACGTGTCGGGTGCCGCCAAAAATCCTCTGCAAACCCGCCAAGGGCCGCTGAATACAGCCGCCGAGCCACTGTGCACAGCGCCGACAAGCCGCAGAATAAAGCCAACAAGCCGTCAGACGTATAAAAAGAAACAAAAAACAATACAATTGAAAGTGTCAAATTGAAACGCTGTTTGCAAAAGAGCTACTGAACGAAAATGTCTGGAATTAACATATAAGGTCCTATAAATTATAATAAAAAGGTCTGTTACAGAAAAAAGAAGAAACGCTATTGAAAAAACAGAAAAAAAATTCAAGAAAAAATCCCGATAATGCCTAAAAGATCGTAAAAAAATAATAATAGACTTTTTACTGCAGATTAAAAGAATAAATGGTTTCTTAGATGCTGGATAAAAACGGGAATATTTTTAACATTGAAATCTATGGGATTCACCTTAATAAACCTACTGAATGAAACCACCGAACAGCAGGGCACTTCGGCAACTTTTCCCTGCTGTTCGGTGTCTCTGAATAGATTAACCATTGCTTCTCTATGGGGACTTTCACTGCTGTTGAATAGGCACCGTATTTGCTGGCAATTCGCCAAAATTTGGCGAACTGCTCGTTTTCTGAATAGATGAATGGCCCCAAAAATGTCAACGTATGGGGAAATTCCCTGTTCGGTGCCATTTCGGGGCCAGATCGGCTCTCTGTGAATAACCTTGTGTTTCCATGTTTGGTTACAAATTCTCGTGGCAAACATCTGAAAGAAAAAGAAACCCAGAGCTATTATATTTCTTCAGGAATAAAAAAATAATCCCTTGAGGGTACCCGGTCTCTCTGAAGCTGTGTTTGACCAATAAGTATTTTTTTCAAAGCTGGCGTGCACGTACAGTATATTCCAGGGCCTTGGTTAAAAAAAAACGAAGAAAGAAAAGAGCTAGAACATTGCAAAATGCTAAATATTCAGTGTGCTTACAGGTGTCACAATGACAGCAAAACTAGAACACACGCTAAAGAAAACAAGCAGATGTGTCTGGCAGGCAATCGCCTAGAAAAAATAGGGGAAACTAAGATATTTATTGTTTTGTCACTAGACAAAGGCAGTGTGTCTGCTCAAATGTTTGACAAATGCACATAGAGTCCTGTTTTGTTTTTCTTTTTAGGTTATTATTTTAGAAATGTAACAATTTTAAGTAAGAACAGGTTGTGCATCACATACCCAAAATGAAGACTTCCCAAATCATATGGGCCGGCCATGTGACAATTGTTTTTCTCTCAGACCTCCCTATGACCCAGCAGTCCTAGGTTGTCACCTGGTTTTTGGGAGATCTGAGGGGGGGCATCGCGAGTTCCTGGCTGTCAAAAGGCAATAAGTGTTAATTCAAGGCTGTTGAAACACAGAGCGCTAAACTGCTTGGCATGCAAAAACCAGATTTTCTGCTCGGCAGGGCAAACTGCTTACACATGCGCTGGCGTGCTACGACCCTTTTTGGGGTGTGGACATCATGGTGATTACATGGATCACATCATGACAGGTGAAGGTGGAGGACCGGTCACATGAGGTTTGGAATTAGTAGGAGTTTTTTTAGAAGAGCAGCAATGTTTCAGTCCTACTCCTAGGACCTTTCTCAAGGTCCTAGGAGTAGGACCAAAATATTGCTGCTCCTCTAACATAGCCCCTACAATTGCCAAGCCTCATATGACTGTTCCTTCTTCTTCTGCTATTCACATCAGGGCTTGTGACCTGGGCCATAGGAACCCTGGCTTGTTCAGTTTCCTCACATGTGCCCTATGAGAGAATCACGTCATATTTATGCCACTCTTGGTGGGCATGCCCCCTCTCACCAAGTCTAGACATGCCAAACGTTGTGACGTCTGAAAATACTTTGAACCAGAAGTGGTTCAGATGTTGTATTTTATCAGATTTTGTAAATATTGCATATTGTTATGACTATATCTTAGAGACGACCGCAAAGTATGACCCTGGAGTAATGCAAGGGTGGCAGAAGGACACTGGGAGCTATCTGTTCAAAGTTTTCCACTGTGAATCGCGTGAGAAAACAGTGAATCGTGCCAACCGCCACCCTCTTCAGGGTTAGAGGCAAGTAAATAATATTTATGTATCTTTAGGGAGTTTCCAGAGAGAGCCAATCTGGCCCCAAAATGTAACTGGACACTGAAATTCAGTGTACGGTGCCATTTCGGGGCCATTCGGCTATTCAGAGAGCAGGCAATTTGCCAAATTTTGGCGAATTGCCTGCACATAAGGTGCCTGTTCGAGGGCAGTGAAATCTCCCGTAGAGAAGCAATGGTTAATCTATTCAGAGAACACCGAACAACTGAGGAATGTCAATGAAGTGCCCTGCCGTTCGGTGGTTTCATTCAACAAGTTTATTCAGGCGAACCCCATAGGCTTCAATGTTAAAAATATTCCAGTTTTTTTTTTCAATATCTAATAAACCGTTTATTATTTTATTCTGCAGTAAAAAGTCTCTTTATTTATAGATTTTGTAGGATCTTTTAGCCATTTTTTGGGATTTTTCAGCTAAATTTTTTTTTCGTCTTTTTTTTTAAATCGGTTTTTTTATTTTTCCTTTTTATTCACAGACCTTTTTATTAGCATTCATAAGATCTTATATGTAAATTCCAGACATTTTCGGTCAGTAGTTCTTTTGCAAACAGCGTTTAAATTTTGAAACTTTCAAACGTAACTTTTTTTTTCTTTTTAACCCCGTTCGTCTGCTACTCGAATTTTTCCGGCAGCTGCTTTGCGCTGTGATCGGCAGCTTGTCTGCTTTTCCCAATGTAATAGGCGTGGTTTTACCGGTGGTTCCGGCGGGTTTTCGACGGGATTGCGGCAGGTTTGCGGCTGGTTTTCCCTGCACTCCGGGGGCCTTGCGGTGCTTGCTGAATACACCGCAGGGTGGGAAACTTTGATTCCCCGAAGTGTATGGAAGCGCAGGGAATGAGAGGGCACCGAAATTTCGACCACAATTTGGTGCTCTCTGAATAACCCTGTTTTTTTAACAGTCGTGGTTTTACAAAAGCAAGAAAGTTGTTGTTCTTTGCGAAGACCAGCTTGAGGCAAGAACAGAAAATGTCAAAATAGCTCACTCTTCTCATTTTGAGTCGTCATTAATGGCTCCTATACAAAGTATAGGCAGACATTTATTCCAACCTGCACATCAAGGTTGGAATAGCAGCTCCAGCTATTAAGTTACTGGCTGGAGTTGTTAACTTAATGACAAGATCAGAATAGGGTCGCAGGTTTATCGGTGATGATCAAACCAGCATTCCCAAAGTGAACATCATGTAAAATTCAAGTTTTATTTTGAGGGAAAACAAATTTTAAAAAGTTCTCATTTAGGGTCACACAGGGACTTCTGATGGTTTATCTTCAGAGAAATTGATATCTGACTCATATATTACAGTTTTCCTCGGCACAGATTTTTCATTTTTAATCGGAACCCAGGGGAATAGATCAAATTCAAACTTATGTATTAAGGTACCTAGTTACCACTGCTGCCCCAAAAGAACATAATTACATTTTGTCAATGTGACAGAGCCTTGCAGTAAAAAAATGGCAAATAAACTGTAAAGATATAGAGCTTAAAAAGCTTCATCCATCAAAAATTTCTGCTGATAAAATTTCTGGACGGAAAAGCAGACACTTACCAGAAATAGCAATGCTGATTTCATCAAAACATTATTTCGGATTTGGAGCATACAAAAAAAACGAGGTACTCAGAACACATCTGACTCGGTTCCAGTTATGTAAAAAATATGATAAAAATGAACATAACTCGCAAAGCTGTCATGCAGTTTCATCCATACAAATGTGTTTTTTTTAAAAACGTATTTGAGAAACCTAACTGAAAGCATGCATAGAGTAATGTTGCAGCGAAACAATATATAGAAAACACACGATTGGCTAAGCTTAAAAACAAAACTAATGCAGCTGCCTACAGAGCAAAGCATAGGAGGTGATCTCACTATATGTGATATATATTTAAACGGGTCACGTCCAGGGGAAACATGTGGGAGCGCAGTTGCTCCACTATTTTGCAGAGGAAGCCGTGTTCCCTTTGAACCCATATACTATAAACCTTGAATTCAGGTGTTCAATCACATTGTTCCTTGTTAAGTCACAATAACTATAGGAATTACCATATATTTCTACTAAAATCCACATACATACATAAATATATCAGCTTTGAGTTTGTGCCAAGTATGCAATGGTAACTGCTAATTGGGGAACAGAAATATTGGTGAGTTCCCACACTGCTGTTTTTAGGATTTGACGCCTGTATCTATACACAGTTGTAGCGCTGGTTTTAAATCCCCTGCCGTGTAGTACTTGTTTTTGGCCACCGGAGGGAGACAAGCGCGATGTGAGACACTGAACATTGGGACTACATTTTCCAGCATGCTTTGTGTGCGGACACAGGAAGTGGGTGGGACAGAGACGCTGACATCCTGAGCCTCGTGGAAAGAGCTGGCAGAGCGCGCCTAGGAGTGAGAGAAGCAAGAAGCAGTGTAGCTGAACGGGACAGTGACCAGGCTGGAGCGCAGGTGGGGCCTGACCGAGCTGGAGACCGGGTTTTCCGCCTTTATCTAATGAAGAACCAGTGATCCACCACAGTAACCTGAGCTGATACCGAGTGAGCTGGACTTCTGAGGCAGATACAGACAAGCCAGACAGCGGAGCCGGTGACACAGAGAACCCCAGTCAAAATCGAGCGGAGAGACGTCCTGGGTCGAGCGGAGCACAGAGTATCTGGCGGATGGGTGAGAGGCCTTCCAGGCCGTTGTGAAAAATTTAAAGCACGCTGCAATTTGTTTCAAAACCCACAGGGCCCCAACGTGACTAGTCAAAGATACCTCATAAATAATTCACTGGCCAGTTGAATATTGTACCCGGGTACCAATACACTCACACACATACATTCTTTGGGACATAACCTGTACGGGACTCACTCCCCAACCACAAAAGGAGGTTAAAGATATATTTTCCTCTTTTCCGCTGCGCGTTTCTCGCATTACGAAGCATTGTATTTCTTTTCCGCTGCGCGTTTCCCGCATTACGAAGTACTGTAAATATATATATATGCTGTGTTACTCATTATATGCCAGTTTATCCAGTAAACTATATAATTTATAAAATCCACGACGGTGCTGGAGTATATTTATTTCCTAGTGCGGGGAGACTGACCCGAGGTTCAATTTCAGCGGCTCCTCCGGGAGTGAGCGCTACATGTGGGGGCTCGTTTCCGGGATCCAGTCTCTGGAAAAAACGCATTTAAAGGGTTAAATATGGATCCAGACACTGCTGCCAAGTGGTGTGAGGAGCACAGTAGTCAGTTAGAATTGTGTATAGTCATGGATATTCCTGCAGACACTTGGGCCGAAGATCAGATTCGCCAGGCCGTGGCCGCGCTGACACCAGATCATCGGGGGTTAATCCTGGACATTAAAGAGAACCCAGATACCTCTCACACGTATGTTCTTTTTGAGTGGAGAAAGGGTGTTCCAGTGTGTTTTCAGGGCGCGAGCGTGAAGCTGACCGATGAGGTGGAAGTCCAACTGATTCAGCCAAGTGCGCCACGTGGCGAATCCGCGAGTGTTCCCGCGCCCAGTCCATTGGCCATGATTGGGCCTGAATTTATAGTGGCTATTGGAGATTTGCTGGCTAAATGTCAGAGAACAAACCCTCCGCACACTAACTTTGGTTATCGACGGTTGAGAAATTTTACAGGAAACGTACCAACTCCGGCAGGAGAAGAAACCTTCGAAGAATGGGTGGAACATGCGATGCAGGCTCTGGATGAGTGGGACGTCCCTGAAGCACAGAAAAAGCAAAGGATCACTGAGAGCTTAAAGGGACCTGTGTCAAAGGCTGTAAGAAACCTAAAATTGAGTAAAAGAGACTGCACTGCTTTAGATTATTTAAATGTTCTGGAGGAAGTTTTTGGGCGAGCGGAAAAGGCTGCAGAGCTCGTATATCAGTATGAACACACCTACCAGCGGAAAGGTGAGAGAATGACCGAATATATGAGGCGCCTAGATAAGATTCTGCACCAGATACTCCTCAAGAAAGGGGCCGAACCGGCTGGAGTAGATAAGATCCGAATAAAACAGATCCTGAGGGGCGCTCAACCTCTAGATCCAGTGATGCTGCAGCTGAGAAGCAGGGAGGGTAATCAAGAACTGAAGTACCTGGAACTGATCCGAGCTGTCAGAGAGGAGGAGGCTTTACTGGAAGAAAAATCCTTCAGGAGAGGAGAAAGAGCTTTCGCACAACCTGTGAGGCATAACGAATGTTTGCAGCCTGAAAGTGACTCGTTGGATGCCTATGGATCCGACGTGGACGAACAAGAGCATCTGATCGCTTTTAAATCCACAGAGAAGGCTGTCAAAGAATTAAACCTCTCTGCGCATGGTGAGTTGCACAAAACTGTTAAGAAAGTACAAGAAGCTCAAGCTGAATTGCAACAGGCGCACGCGGAACTGTGCCGAGCATTGTTGAAGGTGACAGAGACACAGACAGAGATGCAGAAGTTCCTTACAGACATACAGACAACCGGAGTTGCTGTGGCTTCTAGCCAGGGTCCTTCAACCGAATCACAGCGGGCGAATGCGTCTCCGCTTTCAAAGAAGAGATGTTTCAGTTGTGGAGAAATGGGCCATTTCCACGCACAATGCAAAAGCCAAAAGCCTGAAGGAAATAGAGTTGAGGAGTTCTTGAAAGCTTTGGAAGGACTGTTATCTACCTTACCAGCGGGAAACGCCAGAGGGCACAAGTGAAGGAGCAACCTGGATGCAACCTGAACAGAGTCAGGTTGAAACACGCTCCAAAAATCAAGTCAGGACTAAGAGGCCGAGAAGGCCAAGGTCTGGCCAACTGCCGAGCCTGCCAGGACTGAAAGAGTCACTCCCCTTAACATCCGGACCTACGTCATGGGGAAGCAATGCACACCCAAAACCTACACGGGCCAAGAAGAAGGCCAGGGTACAACAAACTGGGTCTAAGTGTCCTGGTACCACCACCAAGTTTCCTGACCAGCTGATAGGTCCTTCCCCTATTGTGCCAATCCAAGTGGAGGGAGTCTACACTAAAGCCCTGTTGGATTCAGGGGCTCAAGTGACATTGATCTACCGAGACTTCTATGAGAAACACTTGAAGCACATCCCTCTACAGAAATTGAAGGATCTGGAAATCTGGGGTATCGGAACTGAGAAACTCCCTCATGACGGGTATCTACAGGTGAAATTGGAGATCGGATCCGAAGTCATCGGACAGTCCGGAGGTTGTGATGCATTGGCCATTGTGTGTCCTCGGCCTTCAGGGGCAAACAGGAGTTCCATGATAGTGGGGACGAATACTGATTTGGTGCGACGTCTCCTGACACCCATCATATTGGAAGACGGTTCTACTGAAGGGGTACACCCAATGTTACATCCAGTCTATCAGAGAATGGTCGAAGAACAGAAGGCACCTGCCGAAGTGGGGCGCCTATGGAGATTAGAAGGGACAGAAAAGGTTCTGCAATCGGGAGAAGTAGCGAGCTTCCGGGCCTCAGTCAAGTTGAACGGATCGCAACCAGGGCCCTATGTGGTACTGGAAACCGATTTTAATCATGGGGGTGAAGCCGGAGTAGAAGTAATCCCTGAAATAATCTCCACTAAAGCTTTGAAAAGAACACGAGGAAGAGTCTCAGTCAGCGTGTGCAATGTGTCTGATTCTCCAGTAGTCCTTAAAGCACGAATGCCTATCGGGCAAGTAGCGTCCGCTACGCCCCTCTCTCCTACCGATTTAGGAGGGGGAGTGGATAAAGAGATTCCAGATGAAAGGTTCTACCCCAAGGACGCTCCCATTTCACCTGAATGGAAGAAACGTCTTCAGTCCCAAGTTCTAAAGTGGAGAGACTTGTTCTCGAAAGATGAGTTCGACGTGGGCCTAGCTAAAAGTACTGAGCACCGCATTCGATTACAAGAGGACAAGTCGTTTCGTGAAAGGTCAAGATGAGTTCCGCTGGAGAGACTTGGATGATCTACGAGAACAGCTGAATGAACTGCAAAGAACCAAGGTGATCCAAGAGTCCAGGAGTCCATATGCATCTCCAATAGTAATGGTCCGGAAGAAGAATGGTTCTGTCCGCCTATCTATGCATAGACTATCGCACGCTGAATCGGAGAACCATCCCAGATCAATATGCTACTCCTCGGATAGAAGATGCCTTACAGTGTTTGTCAGGAGCAAAATGGTTTAGTGTACTAGACCTGCGAAGCGGGTATCACCAGATACCAATGCATCCTGAAGACAAAGAGAAGACTGCGTTCATCTGCCCATTGGGGTTCTTCGAATTTAACAGAATGCCTCAAGGCCTTACTGGGGCTCCAGCCACGTTCCAACGGTTAATGGAGAAGACAGTCGGGGACATGAATCTGATCGAAGTATTAGTGTACCTGGATGACATAATTGTGTTCGGGAAGACTCTGGAAGAACATGAACAACGTTTGGAGAAGGTCTTGAAGAGGCTCCATGAAGAGGGATTGAATTGAAACTATCTCTGGAGAAATGTCAATTCTGTTTACCATTGTGACAGAGTACAGGATCATGTATATATAAGCCTGAGGTTGCAACGTGCTGTGTATCCAGGTTACTAACAGGTTAAAGGCTCTTGTCCTGCTAGCACACCTTTTCTCCATCCTAATTAGCTCGGGCCTATTTAGTAGGTCTGGGAGAACAGGGAAATGGTTCAGAGTGGAGCTGAACCAAGCCCAGAGAGGTTGTCTCCTAAGGTGTCTGGTAAGGGACTGACTTTTGGTTACCTACTGTTCAAACGTATGGTTTATGTTTTTTTTGTGCTGGAAGCAGAGTAGCTGCTCCAGCCTCCTGTAGTCAGAACCTACTACTGTGAGTTAGTCTCCTGACAGGAGTAGGCCTGTTCATTTGTTTATCATTTGTTGTTACTTTCTTTTCTGCATGGCAAAACATGTGATTAAAAGGGGAATCACCCAAACCCGCAAGAGATTTACTGTTCACCAAATAAACGTTGTTTGCAGTGCAACCTCCTGGCTGTCCTGACCCTCTTTGGCCACGACCCTACCACAAGTGGTGGCAGCGGTGGGATTTGTGTCGTGCCGGTTCAGTTGTCACAAGAACCTTAAAGGTACAGGACCCATAGAAAATGGAGGACGTTGTGAAGGCCCTGGTGAAGGCCACGGCGGTGCAGCAAGAAACAAACAGGCAAGCTGCAGCCCAACAAGAAACAAACCGGCAAGCTGTAGTAGCGCAGCAGGAGGGCAACAGACTCTTAGCCCAACAAATTGGAGCCCTGGCGGAGGCACAGAAGTCTGACCAAGCGCTGCTTAAAGGTATCCTGGAATATATCGCTAACCCGGGAGAGCCTGTGCAAACAGGAGGGGTTAGCAAAATACGGGCAAGCAATTGTTTGCAGAAAAGGACTCCCGAAGATGATGTGGAGAGCTATCTGCTGGCTTTTGAGCGAACAGCCACCCGTGAAGCCTGGCCTCCAGAACAGTGAGCAGGAATTATTGCTCCTTTTCTCCTGGGAGAAGCACAAAAAGCGTATTTTGACCTAGAAGAGGAAGCCGCTGCAGATTATCCCCAGTTAAAGGCGGAAATAATGGCCCGGATGGGCGTCACCACTACTGTAAGGGCCCAGCGTTTTTACAAATGGCGATTCAATGAGAGACAGGCTCCTAGATCCCAGATGTTTGACCTAATCCACCTGGCCCGGAAATGGCTCAGACCGGAGTCCCAGAGTCCTGCCCAGATGGTGGAATCCCTAGTACTGGATCGAAATTTAAGAGAACTTCCCAGTGGTCTTCGTGAGTGGGTCTGCCAAGGAAACCCCACTAATTATGACGCCATGATAGCCCAAGTAGAAAGATACTTGTCTGCAAAAGACTTGGAAAAGTCCTCTAGGTATCTGGGGCCGAACCAGAGACCAAAAGTCCAGCGGAGTGAACCTGAAGCTACTTCCAGAGAAGGAGTGCATCTGCGCAAAACAGACTCCAGGACCCCCCTTCCTTTGAAAAATGACCACTTTGGTGGAAACTCCATAACCTGCTTCGAGTGTGGGGGTAAAGGCCATGTCAGGGCACGGTGCCCTAACCTCCCGGAGCCAATGCAGTGTGGACTTGGGGAGAACCCCCAAAACTTTTGTGGACTACTCTGCTTAGCGGGCCTGGTAGAAGATTTGCATACTTTCCGAGTACCAGTCCAGTTGAATAATCAACATACAGTGGCACTAGTTGACTCTGGAAGTGCCTTGACTCTAGTGGCTGGTGGCTTAGTCAAGCCGACACATATACAGGAGCACCACACAGTGGGTGTGCTTTGTATTCACGGAAGTACTGTGAGATATCCTACCGCCGATATAGAGGTTTATGTACAAGACAGGCTGGTAAAGATATCAGCGGTAGTTGTGCCACGGTTACCCTATTCCTTTGTCATAGGAAGGAACTTCCCTGACTTTTACTCCCTCTTGCAGTCCCCAACACTGTTAAAACAAGGTGATGGTCTTCTCGACATATTCCCTTTTTCTCACCCTGACTTGTATGTTACCAATCCAAAAAGTCACAAAACCAGGAGGCAATGCAGAGAAAGCAGACGGAGGTTTAATAAAGCCATTAACGGGGTTTTGCTGGGTAACCATGGGAAACGGTCAGGGAAAGGTGTTGGCACTCAGTGTACTGAAGAAGAGATGGTGGGTGAACAAAAGGAACCCCACACCGAGCAAGACATAGAGGGTGGGGCGAATGACCCCAGAGCTTTGGATACTTCCAGTGTTAGCTTTGGGAGAGCCCAGGTAAATGACCCTCTATTACAGAATGCTAGGAGTACTGTGGTGGAGGTGAATGGGGTACCTGTTGAAGGTAGTACAAAAGCTACATGTCCCTATTTTATCCTCAGAAATGACCTACTCTACAGAATAACTTTAGATGAGGGCCAAGAAACTGAGCAGCTAGTGGTGCCTTCTTCCTACACCCGGAAGGTGCTGGATTTTTCCCACTCTCATCTCTTGGGGGGACACTTGGGAGTGGAGAAAACTCAAGAACGGGTTCTAAGACGGTTCTTTTGGCCAGGGGTATACAAGGAAATTAAGAGGTATTGTGCTTCTTGTCCCGAATGCCAACTCTCCTCCCCCAAACCTAAGCTAAAAGCACCCCTCATACCTCTTCCGATTGTTGATGTGCCCTTTGAAAGAATTGGTATGGACCTAGTGGGTCCGTTGGATAAATCTGCTAGGGGTCACCAGTACATCTTAGTGATCCTCGATTATGCCACCCGATATCCCGAGGCCATTCCAATGCGGAAGGCCAATTCCCAAAACATCGCAAAGGAATTGGTCCATGTGTTTGCACGTGTTGGCATTCCAAAGGAAATACTAACCGATCAAGGTACCCCGTTTGTTTCCCGGCTTATGAGGGACTTATGTAAGTCATTGAGTATACGTACTTTGAGGACCTCAGTGTACCATCCCCAGACAGATGGGCTGGTAGAGAGGTTCAATCGCACCCTGAAAGGGATGTTACGAAAAGTTGTTAGTCGGGATGGGAAGGACTGGGACCTACTGCTCCCGTACCTGCTTTTTGCTGTCAGAGAGGTTCCACAGAGCTCTACAGGTTTCTCACCATTTGAACTCCTGTATGGGAGGCACCCCAGGGGGATGCTAGATGTTCTACGGGAAACCTGGGAGGAACAAGGTGTCCCTGGGACAAATGTGGTACAGCATGTGGAACAGATGCAAGGGCGTATGGCCCGAATTGTTCCTCTTGTACGCCAGCACATGGAGCAGGCACAAAGTGTCCAAAAACTACACAATGACCAAAGGGCCACTGTGAGAGAATTTAAAAGGGGTGACTGGGTTATGATCCTTGTTCCCACGGCAGAGAGTAAGCTTCTGGCCCAGTGGCAGGGGCCTTACGAAGTTCTGGAGAAAGTGAGTCCTGTAAATTACAGGCTCAGTCAGCCCAATCGCCGTAAGAAGGAGGCCGTGTTTCATATAAACCTTCTGAAGCAGTGGAGGGACAGAGAAGCCAGTGCAGTTGCCATGGGGGACATAACGATAGGTTCCCTTGCCTTTGAGCAGTCGTGTCAATTTCAGCAGAGCTGACTCCTGAGCAAGCAGAGCAGGCTAATGACATGGTTGAGAGAAATGGGGATGTCTTCTCGCCAATACCGGGCAGAACCTCGGAGATTACCCATGACATTCTTATGGAGCCTGGAGCTACTGTTAGAATTAATTCCTACAGGATTCCCGAGGCCAGAAGGGAAGCGGTAAGGGCTGAGGTTAAGAAAATGCTTGAGCTCGGGGTGATAGAAGCATCTCATAGTAACTGGTCCAGCCCAATTGTTTTGGTGCCCAAACCTGATGGCTCTATAAGGTTCTGCAATGACTTCAGAAAGTTGAATGAAGTCTCAAAGTTTGACTCCTATCCCATGCCACGGGTCGATGAGTTGGTGGAGAGACTCGGAAAAGCTAGATTTCTCTCTGTGTTGGATCTGACCAAGGGTTATTGGCAGATACCACTATCTGAGCGCGCCAGGGAGAAGACAGCGTTTACCACACCTGATGGCTTGTTCCAATATACAATAATGCCATTTGGTCTACATGGTGCTCCGGCAACCTTTCAGAGACTGATGGACAAGTTACTCAGGCCCCATGCCCATTATGCGTCCGCCTATCTTGATGACGTTATTATTCATAGCACAGACTGGGACTCGCACCTGCCAAAAGTAGAGGCAGTGCTGGACACCTTTAGGAAGGCTGGGTTGACAGCAAACCCCTCTAAGTGTGTTATCGGCTTAGCAGAAGCCAAATACCTGGGCTAAGTGGTTGGGAGAGGGTTGGTGAAACCTCAGATTGACAAGGTGGGAGCCATACAGAATTGGCCTCGACCACTTAGAAAGAAACAGGTCAGAACATTTCTTGGAATGGTTGGGTACTACCGCCGGTTTATACCCCATTTTGCTACCAGAGCTGCTCCCCTCACTGACCTCATTAAGGCAAGAGTACCAGACATGGTGTGCTGGGACAGCAAAACAGAGGAGTCCTTCTTGGATCTTCGCTCTGTACTGTGCCAGAAACCGATCCTGGTAGCGCCAGACTTTACGAAGGAGTTTTCCTTACAGACTGATGCCTCTGACGTGGGCTTAGGGGCTGTACTTTCCCAGTACGTAGATGAGGAAGAGCATCCCGTGTTATACCTAAGCCGAAAGCTATTACCCCGAGAGCGGCGCTATGCTGTGGTTGAAAAGGAGTGTTTGGCCATAAAGTGGGCCGTGGACACTCTCAAATATTACTTGCTGGGACGACGGTTTACCCTGGTCACTGACCATGCTCCCTTGCGTTGGATGCACACCAACAGGGACAGGAACTCCAGGGTCCTGCGGTGGTTTTTGTCGTTGCAACCGTTTCACTTTGTTGTGCAGCACCGGGCTGGTCTGCTGCATGGGAACGCTGATGCTCTCTCTAGAGTGCATGGCCTTGCGGCGGCGGCCGCTTCTCACTCCTGTGTTCAGCTGGGGAGGGGGATGTGTGACAGAGTACAGGATCATGTATATATAAGCCTGAGGTTGCAACGTGCTGTGTATCCAGGTTACTAACAGGTTAAAGGCTCTTGTCCTGCTAGCACACCTTTTCTCCATCCTAATTAGCTCAGGCCTATTTAGTAGGTCTGGGAGAACAGGGAAATGGTTCAGAGTGGAGCTGAACCAAGCCCAGAGAGGTTGTCTCCTAAGGTGTCTGGTAAGGGACTGACTTTTGGTTAGTTACCTACTGTTCAAACGTATGGTTTATGTTTTTTTTGTGCTGGAAGCAGAGTAGCTGCTCCAGCCTCCTGTAGTCAGAACCTACTACTGTGAGTTAGTCTCCTGACAGAAGTAGGCCTGTTCATTTGTTTACCATTTGTTGTTACTTTCTTTTCTGCGTGGCAAAACATGTGATTAAAAGGGGAATCACCCAAACCCGCAAGAGATTTACTGTTCACCAAATAAACGTTGTTTGCAGTGCAAACTCCTGGCTGTCCTGACCCTTTTTGGCCACGACCCTACCACACCATCTGTTACGTATCTGGGACATGTGGTCTCAGCAGAAGGCGTTTCGACAGATCCTCGGAAGTTGGAGGCCGTAGCTTCTTGGCCTAGACCCCGAAGTGTTATTGAACTTAGATCTTTCTTGGGGTTCTGCTCTTATTATTGAAGATTTGTAGGAGGATTCGCAAAAATAGCTCAACCACTGAACAAGCTCCTACAGAAGGAAAGCACCGAAGAAGGCTGCAAGGTCTCTGACCAAAATCCGTCAGCT
The DNA here is from genome assembly GCA_009667805.1 of Leptobrachium leishanense. NCBI lineage: Eukaryota > Metazoa > Chordata > Amphibia > Anura > Megophryidae > Leptobrachium > Leptobrachium leishanense. The sequence continues at coordinate 299,092,429 of CM019067.1, forward strand.
CCAGGGCCAAGGAAAGCTCGAGAGTCTATCCAGGGAGAATGGACTAGTCAATGTGAGGGTGCTTTTACGAAGCTGAAAGAGAGCTTAACTTGAGCTCCTGTCTTGGCCTATGCGGATCCTCACAAGCCGTACGAGTTACATGTGGATGCCAGCAGAGAAGGCCTAGGAGGAGTCCTGTATCAAGAGTATGGTGGATTACTGAGGCCTGTAGCGTATGTGAGCCTTCAGAAAAGAACTATCCTACTCACAAGTTGGAGTTCCTAGCCTTAAAGTGGGCAGTGGTAGACAAGCTAAAGGACTATCTGTATGGGGCCGAGTTTGTGATAAAGACAGATAACAATCCTCTTACCTACGTCCTTACTACTGCAAAACTGGACGCAACGGGACATCGGTGGTCGGCCGCTCTGTCAGGGTTTCGGTTCAGCCTGAAATATTGCCCTGGGGTGAATAATCGAGATGCTGATGCTTTGTCGAGAAGACCCTACACTACAGAATGGACTCAGTTAACTCCAGACGGGGTACAAGCTTTGTGTCAAGGAGCAGAGCGCCGGGTCCAGGGAGGGATTGAAGCGGAGGCCATAGGAGTCATGGCTGCGGCTATTCCGGAGTTCTACTGCAACCCTACGCAGTTGAGGGATGAAAGTCTGCCTACCTTTTCAAAACAGGATCTGAAAGCTGATCAGGCTAGAGACCCCTTAATTGCGTTAACCATAAAGGCCCTAACTGCGAACCAGCGGGAAATTCTGCTGACCAATTCCCCAGATGGAGCCAGATTGGTCTACAAAGAGTGGGAACGGTTGAAGATGTTGGATGGGGTGGTCTACCGAAGGGGCCCCTCTACCAATGCTGAAGAGACCCAACAGTTGTTCCTTCCCACTAAACATAGGGAGAGTGTACTGCGATCGCTACATGATGAGCATGGACATTTGGGCGCAGAAAGGACTTTTAAGCTGGTGCGAGACAGGTTCTATTGGCCTTGCATGAGAGCTGAAGTGGAAAGTTACTGCCATTCATGTCTAAGGTGCATTCAAAGGAAGACCCTACCGACCCGAACCGCTCCAATGAGCCATCTGCAAAGTCAAGGACCCATAGATTTGGTGTGCATTGACTTTCTGTGCTTAGAGCTGGATGCTAGTGGGCAGGGAAATATTCTAATAGTGACTGATCACTTCACACGTTACGCCCAAGCCTTTTCTACAAGAGACCAACGCGCTCCAATGGTGGTGAAAGTTCTGATGGAAAAGTTCTTTGTTCACTACGGCCTACCAAGGAGAATACACTCTGAACAGGGTAGAGACTTTGAAAGCCGGCTTGTTGGGCAATTACTGGAACTGCTGGGAATCCAAAAGACCCGAACTACACCATATCACCCTCAAGGTGATGCTCAACCCGAAAGGTTCAATCGCACACTGCTAAATATGCTGGGGACACTGTCAAACACAGAGAAGCAGAGCTGGAGTCGTCACATAGCTACGCTAGTGCATGCGTATAACAGTACGGAGAGTGACGCTACTGGATACTCACCGTACCATCTTATGTTCGGAAGAGAAGCTCGACTGCCGGTTGATTTGGCGTTTGGGTTATCTCTGGACCAGACGTCGGTAGCTTCCCATAGAAATTACGTGGATAGACTTCAAAAGAATCTGGCCTCTGCGTTTGAACAGGCCCATTTGACCTCAGGAAACAGGGAACAAAGGAATAAACGGAACTATGACTTGAAAGTTCGGATACAGGATCTACAACCCGGTGATAGGGTTTTGTTGAAGAATTTGGGTGCTGCTGCGAGGCACAAGTTAGCGGATAGATGGAGTTCTCAGGTCTACATTGTCTGCAAGCAACTGCCGGGTCTGCCGGTGTATCAAATCCGGCCGGATGGAAAGGCTGGGCCTCTTAAGAACTGGCACCGGAATCATTTATTACCTTTGAGAGAGGCTGTGAGGATACCAGTTGGGGACGAACTTTCTCTGCCAAATCCGCCTGCTCCACGTTTGCCTCCCGTTACTCGGTCTCAGCAGACCCGGGCTGTCGAAGAGAGCGAAAGGGACTGTGAGGAAGAGAGTTTTTGTCTGGACTGGCTGCTCTCACCGGAGCCTGAAGAGGTTATCTCAGTTCCTGAAAGGTGGGAAAGTAATTTGAGGCCTGAGGCTCCTGAATTTCAGTTAGAAGTCCCCGAGACTATTGAAATCCCTGTAGCTCCTGAAGTCGAATCTTATGATTACAGTTCTATGCCTTCACTGGAAGGATCATACTCCGAAGAGATGTCTGCTCCAGTGGTAGAAAGAAGAACTGAACCCGCGCCTATAGTGCTTCCACCTGAAGAGGAACTGATTGAACCAAAACGCTCTGTTCGACCGCCCCAGCGACTCACCTACAACTCACCAGGACATAGCACTGAAGAGGCTGACACCACAGTGCGAAGGTTGCCCGAAGTGTCTACTATGTTAGCTGAGGTAGCCCAACGCATGAGTCAACTTGAGGAAGTGTATCTAACCCATTGTATGCTTTCTGCTGAGCCTGTATATGTTGCCTAATATATGTGGAAAATGTAATACAACTGTTGTACCTCCTTGGAGAGACCCAAGAGTTCTAGGAGGGGGAGAGTGTAGCGCTGGTTTTAAATCCCCTGCCATGTAGTACTTGTTTTTGGCCACCGGAGGGAGACAAGCGCGATGTGAGACACTGAACATTGGGACTACATTTTCCAGCATGCTTTGCGGGCGGACACAGGAAGTGGGTGGGACAGAGACGCTGACATCCTGAGCCTCGTGGAAAGAGCTGGCAGAGCGCGCCTAGGAGTGAGAGAAGCAAGATGTAGTGTAGCTGAATGGGACAGTGACCAGGCCGGAGCGCAGGTGGGGCCTGACCGAGATGGAGACTGGGTTTTCCGCCTTTATCTAATGAAGACCCAGTGATCCACCACAGTAACCTGAGCTGATACCGAGTGAGCTGGACTTCTGAGGCAGATACAGACAAGCCAGACAGCGGAGCCGGTGACACAGAGAACCCCAGTCAAAATCGAGCGGAGAGACGTCCTGGGTCGAGCGGAGCACAGAGTATCTGGCGGATGGGTGAGAGGCCTTCCAGGCCGTTGTGAAAAATCTAAAGCATGCTGCAATTTGTTTCAAAACCCACAGGGCCCCAACGTGACTAGTCGAAGATACCTCATAAATAATTCACTGGCCAGTTGAATATTGTACCCGGGTACCAATACACTCACACACATACATTCTTTGGGACATAACCTGTACGGGACTCACTCCCCAACCACAAAAGGGGGTTAAAGATATATTTTCCTCTTTTCCGCTGCGCGTTTCTCGCATTACGAAGCATTGTATTTCTTTTCCGCTGCGCGTTTCCCGCATTACGAAGTACTGTAAATATATATATATACCGTGTTACTCATTATATGCCAGTTTATCCAGTAAACTATATAATTTATAAAATCCACGACGGTGCTGGAGTATATTTATTCCCTAGTGCGGGGAGACTGACCCGAGGTTCAATTTCAGCGGCTCCTCCGGGAGTGAGCGCTACACAGTATATGAAGAAATGTGGGGTGAAAACTCCTTGTCGGCGCTTGTTGTTAGTGTATATATGGTATTACTGCTGCTCTTCTGACGATACGGTAGCACCGTTACGCTGGTACCAGTTTAGATTTGTGAGAATGTGGGTTTGTATCGTTATTGAAAGGCGCTGTTTTATACCTCTAGATTGGTCAGGATCTTAGATACAGGGATAGTGGACTGTAATTGGCTGTAATTAAAAGCAGTAGGACGTATCTCTGTTGGCAGATGTATGCTGTATGTTAATAGCAATGTCGGACACGTGTAATGATGGTGTGTACCTTTATTATAAAAAGGGGGGGGAAGTATATACACAGTATATGTAGTTTCAACAAGCCAACAACACTCACGGGTCTTCACTTCAAAGTCCAAACTAAACCAAATCTCTCAGAGCACCTCTCAAGTCAGTGTCCTTGGGCAAGACACCTAACGGTACATACTTGCCTATCACACAATATCAGCTGTGGAATCCAGTGGTAACGTCTCTGCCCTTTGACTGTGGAGAAGCAAGTCAAATCCAGTTCAGCACATCCCTCCAAAACAACTATGGAGAAGCAAGTCTCAACTTTACGAGAAGCGGGTCCAACCTAACCACCAGGTCGCTGATCTACAATCATGGAAAGCCAACTCAATCCCACTCATTCAAGCCTTTATCAAGAAGATACAGTATGTAGACACACTGTCAGGAATGGCACCGGGGTGGCACCGCAGGTTCAGGGAGTCTAAGCCCAGGATGCAGGGATGCTCTGAAGGTACCTTGGTTAGGCTGATGTTATGTGATCTGAGGCGTGGTACAATGGGGGTTATCCAGGAGAATTGTCAGCAGGCGATCCTAGGTCGAGGGACTGGTACAGCGGGATAGTCGTTGAAGCAAGCAGGGGTCTGATACACAGTAAGTCTTTAGCAATAGTTCAGCTATGTTTGCAGGATAGACTTGCATTGTGAAGCCATGGTAGAAAGGTGGGAGTGTCTCTTTATTTGCAAGCAGGAGGGTGTGGTGTGTGTGGTGCTGGTGCTTTTACTGTTTAACCCCTCTCCTTGCTGGATTGGAACGGGGGCAGCACTTTACATGTGCTGCTTGAGCAAGGAATGTGATCCTGGGGTGGTCAGCGATGGGGATCCTGACACACACATACATAAATCAGCCACTCTATTAAAATCACAGGCAAGTGAAGTGAATAACATTAATTATATTGTTACAATGGCACCTGTCAAGGTGTGGAATATATTAGGCAGGAGAACGGTCAGCTCTTAATTTCCTGTGTTGGAAGCAGGAAAAATGGGCAATGCTGGATGACTTTAACAAAGGCCAAATAAGGATGGCTAGAGAAATGACTCAGATCATCTCCAAAATGACAAGTCATGCGGGGTGTTCCCGGAATGCAGTGATTAGTACCTACCAAAAGTGCTGCAAGGAGGGATAACTGGTGAACCGGTGTCAGGGCTTTAATTGCATGTAGAGAGCAAAAGCTGGCACGTCTGGTCAGATCACACACAGAAGAGCTATTGTATTTCAATATGTTGAAAACCATAATGCTGGTCATGATAGAGAGGTGTCAGAGCACACTTGAAACGTACCACCTATCTAGAGATCATTGCAGACCCTTCAAGGCAATGGTGATCCCTGATGACAGTGTCTTATTTCAACTTGATAATTCGTCCTGCCACACTGTGAAAATTTCCACGAATGGTTTGAAGGACGTAAAAAAGATTTCAGGATGTTGCCTTGTTTTACCAATTCCCCAGATCTCAATCCGATTGAACATCTGTGAGGTGTGCTGGAACAACAAATCCGATGGATGGACGCTCTATCTAGCAACGTGCAGGACGTAAAAGATCTTTTGCTAATGTCTTGGTACCAGATACCGTTCAGAGGTCTTGTGAAGTCCTTGCCTCAATACATCAGAGCTGTTTTGACAGCACAATGGGGACCTACATGATATTAGGTAGGTGGTTTTAATGATTGGCCAATCAGGGAATGATAATTGATTAACTGCCCTGTAAAAGGGATTTATTAATTCTTGTGTGGACTGGGTGTATACAATAATATAACAAGTGACAGGGTTTTTAATGATTCTACCTCGTTTCAAGCACCAGAAACCAAAACAAAATGTGTTTTTTTTAACCAAAGTGCCATGTTCTGCTAATTATATTGCACTTTAGTTTTCAGGTAGAAATATCAGCAACTCCTCATTTAAATAGTAGTTTACAAATATATACTTTATTTTCCTTATTTTAATACGTCTTTTAATTCTAGTGGTTTTAATTCTTGCCGCTTTCAGAAAATGCAGAAAAAAATCTTCAAATTGGGGTTTTGAGTTGTGCAAATTGGGGCTCCTAGCTTCACCTATTTATCCACAAAACGCAATGTGCTAAAATGTGCTAAAACAGAAAAATAAGTTTTTTTATATATATATAAAAAAAATGCAGTACCATATTCTCTAAGGCTAGACATTGGCATGGATGAAAAATTCAGTTTGTTTTGGTATGAAACATAGAAAATGTCGGCAGATAAGAACCTTTCGGCCCATCTAGTCTGTCCAATTACATATATATTTTACCTGGATTTAACTTTTCTCCTTCAAGCCATACACCATTTTAGTAGCCCTTCTCTGAACTCTCTCTAAGATGTCTATATCCTTCTGGAGATACGGTCTCCAGTACTGCACACAGTACTCCAAGTGAGGTCTCACCAGTGCTCTGTACAGTGGCATGAGCACTTCCCGTTTCCTACTGCTAATACCTCTCCCTACACAACCAAGCATTCTGCCAACATTTCCTGCTGCTCTATTACATTGACTACTTACCCTTAGATCCTCTGAAATAATAACCCCTAAATCCCAACCCTCAGATGTTGAGGTTAGGACTGTATCAAATATTCTATATTCAGCCCTTGGGTTTTTACGCCCCAGGTGCATTATCTTGCACTTATCCACATTAAAACTCAATTGCCACAGCTCCGACCATTTTTTTAGTTTACCTAAATCATTTGTCATTTGACTGATCCCTCCAGGAACGTCAACCCTGTTGCAAATCTTTGTGTCATCAGCAAAAAGACATACGTTACCGTTAATACCTTCTGCAATATCACTAATAAAAATATTAAAGAGAATGGGTCCAAGTACTGACCCCTGAGGTACCTCACTGGTAACAAGACCTTGCGCCGAATAAACTCCATTTACCACAACCCTCTGTTGCCCGTCACTCAGCCACTGCCTAATCCATTCAACAATATTGGAATCCAAGCTCAAAGATTGCAATTTATTGATAAGCCTTCTATGCGGAACAGTATCAAAAGCCTTTCTGAAATCTAAATAAACAATGTCTACTGCACCACCTGTGTCTATAATTTTTGTTACCCAATCAAAAAAATCAATAAGATTAGTTTGGCATGATCTCCCTGAGGTAAACCCATGTTGTTTCTGATCCTGTAATCTATGTGTTTTTAGATGTTCAACAATCCTTTCCTTTAACATGGTTTCCATTAATTTCCCCACTACTGAGGTAAGACTAACTGGCCTATAGTTCCCTGATTCCTCCCTACTACCCTTCTTGTATATGGGCACAACATTTGCTAATTTCCAGTCTTCTGGGACGACTCCCGTTAACAAGGATTGGTTAAATAAATCTGTTAACGGTTTTGCTATTACACCGCTGAGCTCTTTTAATAACTTAGGGTGGATCCCATCAGGCCCCATTGACTTATTTGTCTTTACTTTAGCCAGCTGCTGTAGAACATCCTCCTCTGTAAACTCATATGTAAATGTCTTGTTAGTGTTTCCTTGTAACTGAGGTCCCTTTCCTTCCTTTTCTAATGCAAAGACTGAGCAAAAATTCATTGAGGCAGTCAGCGAGACTTTTATCCTCTTCTACATACCTTCCTTACTTTGTTTTTAATATAACTAATCCTTGTTTTACTTTTCTTTTCTCGTTTATGTATCTAAAAAATGTTTTGTCCCCCTTTTTTACTGACAGAGCTATTTTCTCTTCTGCGTGTGTTTTGGAAGCTCTTATAAATTGCTTTGCCTCTTTCTGCCTAATCTTATAGGTTTACGAAAAATTGGAGTGTGACAAACAGACAGTATTAAAGAAAAATACAACCTCCAGATATCCCAGACGACTCTCCCTTAGACGTCTTGACAGCGTAATGAAATATATATATGGAAAAGATGGGAAGCACTTTTTTATTGTTGCTCTACTGTATCGTTTTATTTTATTTTATTCCATTTCTCTTATTAATTCCCCATTATTATATTGCCAAGTACATCGGATGTGATGTGATATGTATTCCCATGAACTACCTCAAAAATACAAGCTACATTGAAGACTGTCAAGGTCCGCCAATACCAGACTTGTCCCGCCGAAGCAGATTAGTTTCGCTTTCAAAATCATTACAAGGAATAAGGAATGGCAACACATCATTTCCAGTGACGTGGAAGAAAAAAGAGGCGATACGTCACTTCCGATGCGTTCCAAAGGTGGAACACACTCCAGGAGGAGTGACCGGAAGACAAAAAATTGGCGTTTTTTTGGGAGAATATAAAAGAGACAACCTGAAGAACAGTAATATATTGTTTGTATTTATTGTTTTATCCCTGAGGAAGTGCGTTCATTGCACGAAACGCGTTGGATCCTTGTTTTATGTTATTTTATGTTTTATTTTGTACACCCCAAATAAATTTTCTGCGTATACTCTGGATGGTGGTTTGGTGGTTCCTGTGGCGGGAAGGATTTCCATATCCAGATTCCAAGAGCGACAGATGCGGGGTAGAGTCTTCGTTGAGACGATAAGTTTTAAAGAATATCCATCTTGTGAGTGCTATCCTATTAGGGGCATCTCTTGTTAAAATTCATATCTGGTTGCGCTATGAGTTGTCGTTTTTCATCTCTATAGATTCCCATCTTTTCCATATATATATTTCATTAATCTTATAGGTTTGCCTGAGTTTTTTTATAATTATTGAATGCTATCTTTTTGTTCTTCACTATTTTGGCCACTTCTGTAGAGTACAACAGTGGTTTCTTCCCTTTTTTTGTTGTTGCTAACAAGCCGAATGCAATTGCCTGTGGCCTTCAATAATGCCTCCTTTAAATAATCCCATTTTTCCTGGACTCCCTTTACACTCCTCCAGTCTGATAATGACTCATTCACACAAAATCTCATTTTAGAAAAATCATTTCTTTTAAAGTCTAAAACCTTTGTTTTTGTGTGGTGCGGCTCCATCCCTGTTCTTATATTAAACCACACTGACTGGTGTGGTGATCACTAGATCCCAAATTTTCACCTACAACAACGTCCGATACAAAACCTCCATTTGTGAGTATTAAATCCAATATGGCCTCTTTACGGGTCGGCTCCTCAACTACTTGTGTTAGAGATAATCCCAGTAGGGAGTTTAGAATATTTGTACTCCTGGTGCACCCAGCTATTTTGGTTTTCCAGTTCACATCAGGAAGATTAAAGTCCCCCATGATAATAACTTCCCCCTTCATTGTCAAGTGTATGGAACTTGCAAAACACTTCACACTCAACATATCAATTATGGGAGGTTTTCATGTTTCATATTGTCATACCTTTTCAGTTTTAAATCTCTATAACGCATTATATTTCGCAGGACTGTTAAATTTGATGCGAGGAATTGCGTCACACAAACAACTTGCCTGCGTGGTTAATATATAACAAGAATCTGCGTTCTAAAAAACATTTTCCATTGATCAAAGAAAGACCTGGTTGGACTCTGGTTGTAAAAAAAAAATAAACAAGCAGATGTTAGATCAAATGGTTTAAAAGTAAGGGAACACAATGACAACTGATCTTACCGTAGGATAGGTATCTCAGTACTGTGTTTATTTTGTAGGCTTGTGCACCGATTTTTTTTTTGGTTCGATTCGGTTCGATTTTTCGGATTTTTAAAATTTTCGATTCGGCTCGTTTCGACCGATTTCGGTTTCGATTCGATTCGGTTCGGCTCGTTTTTCGGGTACATTTTTTTTTCGGAATATCGACCATTTTTCGTATTTTCGTGTCACTGTGCTCGGTTTTTGTATCGACTTTTCGTGATTTCGGAAATTTTCGTTTTTCGGAATTGTACATTTTTCGGAATATCGACCATTGTTCGTATTTTTCGTGTCACTTTGCTCGTTTTTTGTATCGACTTTTCGTTTTTTCGGAAAATTTTCGTTTTTCCGAAAATTTTCGTTTTTCTGAAAATTTTCGTTTTTCGGAACGTCTGTACTCCTCGTTTGACACATTTCAAGTCCATTCGAAAAATCCGAAAATATTTCGTTTCGGCTCGGAAAACGTTTCGGATCTGACATTTTCGGATCTAAAAATTTTCGGAAATTCGGCCGCATCCGAAAACACGAATCGGGAAATTTCGTGAAAATTCCGAAATTCCGAAACCCGAAACGCACATCCCTATTATTTTGTCAGATCGAAACTCTGAAAGCCATGTAAACATTGAACAAAGGGTTGCCCAATAAAGGAAAAAACCCCAGAGAAGGTTAAATGGGTTGGATAAACCAGTTTGTAAGGCTATGCTATTCGGCGATATGATCTAACAATATATGGTATTTGAATACTTAATACAAATATCTGGTGTACTAACATGTTATGTGGTCAGTTAGAATAGATAACCTTGGCGTCTTATAAAAAAAACAGAGGCCCCACCACATTCAGTTGATTATTCATGAAACAGATTAAGTCTGGTAATTGTGAATGTTAAAGACGATATCACGAATGAATGAATTAATGTATGTCGGCAGGATCCCCTCACATACACATCCCTGTGGATATAAGTAAAGGGGAATGAAATGCACACACGCCGTGGTGAAGTATGCCGGCGATGCCACAATAGAAATAAATTTTGATTTGTTAATAAAATCTATGGAGTCCCAGGATATAGGAATAAAACAACCCCAAACCAGTAAAAGATTGGCCAAACACATAAATTAATTCCTGCAGAAGGTTGATGGTAGATCTGAGAGCGCCATCTGCTGGCCAGGTAATATAACACCTGGAAAGACCCCTGGAGTTGATGAATATATATATCCTCCAATCAAATGAGGCCATATAGTGATGGGCTAGATCTAAAACTGGGCGGAAGACCACTATATAGAGGGGACAATCCAGAGCAGAAGGATCCACACACTGAGAAAAGCTTGGGGAGAGACCTGAGGGATGCCTGGAGGGGAGAAAGGGCAAATATCATCAGCCCCCCTTTAAGACGTAACCACACCCTAATCTTCCACCACTCTATCTTCACTAACCGGATGGTAAAGTATGCCTGAATAACTTGATATCTATAAAATTGCATAGTCCTTACTTTAGATGTCCATCACAAATTAAAGGAATATAAATGAATTATTTTGCTGTTGAAGCCTAATAATCAGTAGACTAGTAATCAACCTTTCCAGTCCCCTGCAGAGGATTGATAAGGAAGAAACTATTCCCGGCTGAATACTTGAGCCATAATTTAGTGAAATTATTTATATTCCAAGAATACTGGTTGTGGACATCTAAAGATCAATTATATACCTATAGTGAGATATGCTGGGACCGTGAAAGAGCTTTTATATGTCAAGTGCCGTCAGCCCCATTCGTAAAACTAGCATAACTCCTTCCATATCCATCTTGCAGCCCTTTCGATTGAATGCATGTACTGTAAGTCAATAAGAAGCGTTGGATTAACGTATATTGAATGAAGTGCCGTGATTGATATGTGGAAGAGATAGTCTACCTATCGAGTGTGTTATGTATCTCCCTGAAGGATGTTGCATTTAGTGAATAGGCCCCCACAATAATAAATTGTGCTGCAGGTGATGCCCAGTAACTGAGTGTTTATTTTAGCTAGGTGGAGGATTGGTTTATAATGGGAAAGGTATAAGTGAATAGAATAGAGCCTGGTGTTTAAGAACTGAGGCGTGTATATCTGTGGTGCGGTCTATAAACCTAAAATATTTGTCCATTAGATTATTGCGTGTCACAGTATCGCTACTAATCACGATCTATAATCACTTGTAAATTGTATCTTGCTAATCCGTTGATAACGTATGATTGTATGAAACTTGACGTGTGAATAAATTTTGGTTTGAATTGTTTTACCGTTACGCAGTCTCATATCATCTTTATTGATTTTATTGTGTTTAAAAATATCTAGATAGCATCAAAAGAACTCAGGATAACGCGCCATATATTTGTTAAGACGTATATTCATTGATTGGTTATTATCTTATTTTCTTAAGGGTAAAATACCAATTTATACCACTGGTATTGGAGGCACTGTCAATAATATATATATATCTATATATATCTACAATAAGAAAATATACGTCATAATTAATATATCCCTGACCTATTAAAGAAGTCAATAATCTCTAACAATATCATGCATTAACTTGTGTAATACTTCCCACGCATCATATGACATTTTCAAGGGCATCATTTTTCAATTCTTGTCCTATTTCTACTTGTTTTAGGGTTAGGGTTATGGTTACTATTTGTTTTCTTTTAGGATTAGAGTTGTATTGGTTTAGGGATATGGTTACTATTCCTGCTTGTTTTAGGATTATGGATAGGGTTACATTTTTTACTTGGTGTAGGATTAGGGTTATTTGTTAATATTTATGATTGTTTTGTGATTGGGACTAGCAAGGTTATTCAGAGAGAGACGAACAGGCCCTGAAATTGCACTGAACAGTGAATTTCCCTGTACAGTGCAATTTCAGAGCCATTCAGCTATTGAAAAGCTGGCAATTCGCCAAATATTGGCGAATTGCCTACGAAATACAGTGATCTTCATCAGCTTTGAAATCGCCATAGAGAAGCAATGGTTAACCTATTCAGAGAACACTGAACAGCAGAGAAATGTCAGCGAAATGTCCAGATATTCGGGGGTTTCATTCGGCAGGTTTAATCAGGCGAATCCCATAGATATCATTGTTAAAAATATTCCCATTTTTATCCAATACCTAATAAACCTTCCAATTTTTTAATTTGCAGCAAAAAGTCTCTTTATTTTTTTTAGCATTAGTTAGGTATTTTTTGGCAAAATGTTTTTTCCATTTCTTTTTAAATAGCATTTTTCTTTTTTCTGTAACAGACCTTTTTATTATTATTCATAGGACCTTATATATTAATTCCAGGCATTTTCATGCAGTAGGTTTTTTTGCAAACCGCTTTTAAAAGTGGAGTTGTTTTTTTTTTTTTTTTACCCCTTTGTCGGCTTGTCGGCTTTTTCCAGCGGCTGGTCGGCCCTCCGTTCAGCAGATCATTGGCTTTTTCCAGATGTGTTCATTTTTTTTCCAGCGGTTTTGCCGTGGATCGTCAGCTTTTTTTGGATCTGTTCAGGTTTTTTTCGGAGGATGCGTACGGTTGATTTTCCCTGCACTTCGGGGACCACCGAAATTCCACTTTGAATAATAATGAATACTATCCCTAACCTTAAAGTAAACTTAAAGGGGTAAGTTTACTTTAAGATTAGGGATAGTGTTAAGTATAAAGGTACTATTCCTGCTTGTTTTAGAACTAGGGATAGTATTACGTTTAGGGTTAGTGTTAGTTTTAGGGTCAATGTTGCTATTTCCGCTTCTTTTTAGGGTTACAGATAGAATTGGGGATTTTGTATTGCGCAGTGAGTGCAATTTTTTCAGTTTCCGGAATGAAAAAAAAGGAAAGCTCTGCTTCATTATAAGGCATGTACTTCAAATATTTAGTTTTATCTAATGACTCCTATTATATTATGAGCAGAACACAAGTTTCAGATCATCAGGTATGTCCAAAGGAAATGCATTTGCTAATGACCTTTTCGTGTTATAATCAAATCAAGTATATAAAATGATTGTAAGTCAAGACATTAATGTGTTTTGTAACTTCACCCTATGTGGCTGATGAGCTGAAGAATGAAAATCTCTTAATTGACTTAACCTGTCTGTCCTGCAGTCATTTATTAAACACCAGATTGGCATGCAACCATATAATCTGCAGTGAATAATTGCATTTTTATAGATGTTTTTAATTGCTTCCCAAGGTAGAATTTGCATGATTAAAACGCTGTACTTCAATGGTATCAGCAAACTGATCATTGGATTTTTAATGTAGTAGCTTGACAATGAAAATAGTATTTATTTGCTTAGGTGAGAATACAAATTTGTGTTTATATTTATATGTACAATATATACATATATCTTGCCATATTACCTAGAAAATGGCTCTGAGGACCCAAAACGTCTTTTTTTAATGGATTTCCAATAAAACTATAATTTTTTACGCTACATGAAGTCCTCAAGTTCTCCCTAGCCGATTAAAATATACATACATAAAAGTCATAATATACAGTCATGGCCGAAATTGTTGGCACCCCAGAACTTTTTTCAGAAAATCAAGTATTTCTCACAGAAAAGTATTGCAGTAACACATGTTTTGCTATACACATGTTTATTCCCTTTGTGTGTATTGGAACAAAACAAAAAATGGAGGAAAAAAAGCTAATTGGACATAATGTCACACAAAACTCCAAAAATGGACTGGACAAAATTCTTGGCACCCTTTCAAAATTGTGGATAAATAAGATTGTTTCAAACATGTGATGCTGCTGTAAACTCACCTGGGGCAAGTAACAGGTGTGGCAAAATATAAAAATCACACCTGAAAGCAGATAAAAAGGAGAGAAGTTCACTTAGCCTTTGCATTGTGTGTCTGTGTGTGCCACACTAAGCATGGACAACAGAAAGAGGAGAAGAGAACTGTCTGAGGATTTGAGAACCAAAATTGTGGAAAAATATCAACAATCTCAAGGTTATCTAGATTTGCCTTTGTCCACAGTGTGCAACATTATCAAGAAGTTTGCAACCCATGGCATTGTAGCTAATCTCTCTGTGGGTGGACGGAAGAGAAAAATTGATGAAAGGTTGCAACGCAGGATAGTCCGGATGGTGGATATGCAGCCACAAACAAGTTCCAAAGAAATTCAAGCTGTCCTGCAGGCTCAGGGAGCATCAGTGTCAGCGCGAAATATCCATCGACATTTAAATGAAATGAAACGCCATGGCAGGAGACCCAGGAGGACCCCACTGCTGACACAGAAACATAAAAAAGCAAGACTACAGTTTGCCAAAATGTACTTGAGTAAGCCAAAATCCTTCTGGGAAAACCTCTTGTGGACAGATGAGACCAAGATAGAGCTTTTTGGTAAAGCACATTTATTTTATTTATTTATTTATTTTTAAAGGATTTTACCAGGAAGGATACATTGAGATTTCTCTCGTTTTCAAGTATGTCCTGGGTTCAAGAGCATTGAAATTTTACAGTCATTCTACTGTTTACCGAAAACGGAATGAGGCCTACAAAGAAAAGAACACAGTACCTACAGTGAAATATGATGGAGGGTCAATGGTGTTTTGTGGTTGTTTTGCTGCCTCTGGCACTGGGTGCCTTGAATGTGTGCAAGCCATCATGAAATCTGAGGATTACCAAAGATTTTGGGTCGCACCATAGAGCCCAGTGTCAGAAAGTTGGGTTTGCGTCCGAGATCTTGAGTCTTCCAAGATGACCCCAAACATACATCAAAAAGCACCCAGAAATGGATGGCAACAAAGTGCTGGAGAGTTCTGAAGTGGCCAGCAATGATTCCAGATCTAAATCCCATTGAACACTTCTGGAGAGATCTTAAAATTGCTGTTGGGAAAAGGCGCCCTTCCAATAAGAGAGACCTGGAGCAGTTTGCAAAGGAAGAGTGGTCCAAAATTCCGGGTGAGAGGTGTAAGAAGCTTATTGATGGTTATAGGAAGCGACTGATTTCAGTTATTTTTTCCAAAGGGTGTGCAACCTGTCGAAGATATATTCAATAAGAAACTTATACGAGATATAAATATCAATCGTCTATATTTCCTAGAAATTCTCCTAAATTCTTTTAATTGTATGTGTCTTGCTTTAAAAAATATATAATAATCAACAACTGGATAAAAACATATATGTATTTATTACGTATACAAAAAAGCTTCAAATCTCATATCATAAACAAAGATTTATAAACAACAACATCTATCCATCTGCACATAGATTACTAGCTTCCCAATATATGTATCTCCTGTTAGTAACTGCATATATGATTAATATAATTTACTTTATCAGTTAGTAACTATACAAAGATGGTTAATAAACATTTCTGCTTAACAAAAACAATTAACATGTATTTCCCAGCAAACCAATGTTTAACAAGCTAGATTTTGTAGAGATATGTGTATCTCTCTATGCTATGTGGATCAACAAGAGATGAGCTATCACTTATTCTATTTCTAGAATGATAAGTAATAAAAACGTATTTAGTGATTCCTCCCCTAATAACAAAAATTAAGCTTCTAATCTTCTGCTTTTTATATTGTAGTTATATATTTCCTTGCTTATTAATTTCAATCACAGTAACTTCCAAATTCAATATATATATATATATATTTATGTATATACTATTGCAACAAATACTTTAGGATAAAATCCTTATATCCGATTCTTCTTCATATCTCTATCTGCAGATTTAGAAATATTTTGAAGACTCTGGATCTAACAGTACTTGAGATAAATCTCAATCTATTTCATTGCAAAATACACACTCATAAATATATATATTTCTTACATTAATCCCTTAATTTTGCTTTCTCATACATTACCTGTCCAAGATCTGGATTCAATGTTTCTGTACTTTCAGCAATGTTCTTTGGATATGATGTATTGTTTTGGAATATGTGAAAATTATCAATGTCAGATAATCAATGCATGAGAATTAGAATTGTGCATTCCCATGAGGGAAAATTTAGGTGGGGTCCTAATTAAGTGAGATGTAATGTCCTGAATGCATTGTGTGTCTTGTCCTGGAATGATCTAAATGACTGCAACGAACAGTACATATCCAGTTATAGTAAATTCGACGGGACTGAAAATCTACCCCCTCATTTAAATCTTTACTTTCATTATAGATCCCTTATATTTTCATTCTTAAAATATAATATTTACTATACCTCAAGATGGCAGTGTTGCTTTTCAATAAAATTTCACAAATTAACTTTAAATACCTTATCCTAGGTCAGAGGTCAATTACACTATTTTATTTTGAACAGAGAACGACTATAGTTATTCCAGACAGTGCGTCTCGGGTTGTCATTTTTGATTTAATATCTCTCTGTATTTTGCTCATTTAAAAGATTTTACTGAATACTCTTATCTATAGACATTTGCATTCTAGTTGAATCAGCAGAAAAAACTTCTATATTTAAATAGTTTATTCTATTCTTCAATAATTATACTGTTTGCACCGTTATACTCAACAAATATTTCGAGCATCTATTATTTACTGTGAATATATAGAACATATTGATTATAAAAATATATTTCCTGAATATATTTATACACTTGCATAGATATTTTAAATATGTTTCTATACCCAAAAAAATATCTTTAAATCAAGGACTTGTTAAAACAAACCAATAAATTTAAATAACGCAGCCGCGAGCATCCACTCGATGGAGCCCGTAGGACTCCATTGAGTTTCCCCCTGCTGGTCACATGACCAGCCAGATCTCGCTGGTTGGCGTAGTGATACGCATGGAAAGACTGGGGGACTTTTTCCCCCAGTCTTTTCCTGCTCCCGCCGGATGGAGGAGGCGGACAGAGCTGCGGTCCTCGCCGCGGGACAGAGGGTGAGTATGTGACTTGATTTTTATTTTTTAAGGCTTGTGCTAATGGAATCTGCAGAAGCGGAATCCTTTAACACCAAGTCCTGGCTGTGGTTAAGTTTTTGCTAACCAGAGCCGGCGTTAATCAGCGCTAGTACTTTGTAATCCTAATGCTGATTAACATTTGCGCTGCCCATGTTAAGCATAGGGAGCGCAAAGTACAGTAACCTCGCGCTGAAAAGCACAAGGTACCAAACTCAAACGGGTTACTTAACCCGTTTGTGTTTTGATTGTAATATGCGGTAAACACCGCAGCTAATGTTAATGCTCATGCAAGTGAGCGTTAACGATTTCGTTAAGTGTGTAATGTGGCCCTATAGACTTAAGACACTGAGGCTAGGGTCAGACTAACGCATTTTTCACGTTGTCCGTGAAAATGTGCGTTCGAAGAATGGACGTATTTTTTCACGGAATACGCAATAGCGGTCATACTATGCGCAGTTTCATCCGTGATTTTGTACGGATCTTCAATAAAACACTTTGTGCATCTGGACGTTATGTTGGCCGGACATTAGCAGCGTCTGACGTCTCCAATTCACACACACACGCCTCTAGCGGACGCAGCGCACTCTGTACGTCAGTACTAGTGGTTTAACGTTCTCGAAAAAATGCGTTCATTTTCCACTTGCGTTGCGCAGCCGGACTTTTGTGCGACCGTACTTCGTATATTGGCCGTCATTGCCCGGCATCTGCTGCTAGCACGGCCGTGATTAAGTGCGCCAGAACGCGCGTTCGCACTGCCTCAGTCTGACCCTAGCCTGAGTGCCTCCTATATTTACATTTTTTCTTTCCATGACTTTGGGAGACTGCACCAGGGCACCACTACAAGCTACGAGCTAGGAATATGCTCACCAGCATTGGGTAACGAGTGCCCGCTTCATCTGATTTAATTTATATATATATACTGTATATACAAAGTTTATAGCTGCAGAGGACATTTACACATCCCGGCAATTCAGAGAACCGCTTACAGAGCTCATGTGCTACATTCCTCATATGCATCAAAGAACTCTGGGTAGGATATGCAAATGATGTCCACAGCTTAGCATTTGCATAACCTACCAAGAGTTCTTTGCTGCATATCGGGAATGTAGCACGTGAGCTCTGTAAGCGGTTCTCTGAATTGCTAGAATGTATAAATGTCCTCTGCAGCTATATACTTTATTATTTGGATTTTTGCCCTCCCCACAATTGAAATGCTTAATATAAATATATATATATAATATCTGTTTGAATTTAGTAGGTAACAAAAGGCTTACAGCACGGCTGCCTAGTACACCTTGATGCACTGAGACTATAATTAAACAGTTCAAAATGTGTTATCACACTAGGTAAAATAACAGGAAAAATAATAAGCATTAAAACCTCATCGTTAGGATGGCAGAAGCAGAAGGGCAGACTATAGGTCATCAAACCACTTTAAAACAGTAGTTGTTAAATTTTAAAGCCAATTTTGCAGTCATTTCCTCTAGCAAACTCGTACATTTATACAGAAATCTATTAGCATGTAAATAAACTACAAGTGGCTACTGGAAATTAAGCCATTTTGTGTTTCACAAGGTGCAATTATTTATTACGGCCACCGCTCGATGACAAGACAGTAGAATATGGAAACAAATAATATTATATTGAATAATGTTCTTCCTTTGCATAAATATTTCACACCAATGTCATTGAGTAGTATAAATTCTTTGAACCGCTTTCTATTTCAAGTCTTATGTTTCAACAGTGGTTGCTTGTAGGCAGGAACGCTGCGGAATATGCTGGCGCTTTATAAATAAAGAATAATAATAATAATAACATCTTCCATATGGTGACAGAACATCACTGGGAGGATATAACCTGGTGCACCTCAAGTTGACTTGCTCCCTGCCTCAACTGGTTTAGGTATAATAAAGCTCAAACCTAAAGGGGGTATTCAGAGAACACCGATCTGGCCCCGAAATTGCACCAAACAGTAAATTTCCCCGTACATGGCTATTCAAAAAGCTGGCGATTCCCTAAATATTGGCAAATTGCGCACGAAATACGGTGTTCTTCGGTAGCAGTGAACTTTCCATAGAGAAGTAATGGTTAATCGATTCAGAGAACACAGAACAGCACCAAAATGTCAATGAAATGCCCAGATTTTCGGTGGTTTCATTCGACAGGTTTAAACACCCAAATCTCATAGGTTTTAATGTAAAACCATTCAACCATTCATAGCAAATAGGCTCTCTGATAATTAATTTTTTTGAATTTTTTTTTAGGCATTTTTCGGGATTTTGTGGTGAACTTTTTGATTTAGATTTTTTTGTAAATGTTTTTTTTCTGTAACAGACCTTATTATTATTATTATTCATAGGACCTTTAAATGTTATTTCCAGGCATTTTAATGCAGTAGTTTTTTTTTTAACGCCTTTTAAAAGTTGTGATGGTTTGTTTCTTAACCACTTCGATGCGGAGGATGCGCTCAGCGCGTCCTCCGCATGGCTGCTGCTGTGCTGAGGACGCGCTGAGCGCGTGCTCACTTTGGGGTCAGCGTTCGGCCGAGTTTCGGCCGATCGCTGGCCCCCCCAGTGCGGGCTGACATCCTCGATGTCAGCCCAGCATCCGGAACCGCCGCCGGTGAAATTAGGTGTCATCGCGGCAGCGCGATGACACCTAATTCAGGCGCCCCCCCCTGCATGTGCGGAGGAGGCGCCTGAAAGGGAGGGGGGAGGTCCTTCGGACCTCTCTCCCTCCCGATTGGCGGCATTGCGGGGGTTAACCCAGGCATCATTTGGAAGGGCACAGCTGAAAAGTGCCAGTTCGTGATCCTTTCCCGGAGCTGGCCGACATCTTGGATGTCGGCCAAGCCTCTGGGAACTCCCCCTGAGGACTGGCGTCATCGTGCATAGCACGATGATGCCAGTCCTGGAGTTAACCCCTAACTGCCACCAACGGTGGAGATAGGGAGTTCCAATGAACTCCCTATCTCCCGATCCGTGGCAGCTAGGGGTTAACGTTTGGTATTGTTGGATCGGCCAGAGCATGGCCGTTCCAACGATACCAAACACGAAAGTGAAAAAAGTTTGTAAAAATAAATAAATAAATAAAATAAAAATAAAAAAATATTTAAAAAAAAATTATAAAAAAAAATAAACACTTTTTTTTCTTTTTTTTGGTTTGTTAATGCAGCAATATTGTTCCCATTTCAATTATAATGTGAACAATGATGCTGCACTAACGATTTTTGTATGCGGTGCGTTTGTTAAAAATCGTGTAATTTTCCCCAAAAAAAAATGTAACGAGACCCCATCTCTAATTTTTTTAACAAGCGCACCCCATACAAAATATAACCGCAATTGCTCGCATGTTAAAATGTGGAAAAAAAACACTTTACACGCTGTAAATTATTGAAAATTCATATTTTATTGCATTTTTTGTTATAATATACAGACAGGTCATGATGTATACATATAATAATGACATATTATTAATCTGCCGAGTCTGACGGAAAGAACGATATATAATATGTCTGGGTCATATACTAAAATAAGCCTTCAAAACACGTTTAAACATGATGAGCAAAACCGGTAAAAATGACCTCAGCACAGAGGCGGGAAAAGCCTCAGCAGCGAAAGGGTTAACCCTGTTCGTCGGCTTGTTGTCTTTTTCTGGTGGTTGGTCGGCAGTCTGTGCGGGTGGTCGTCAGCTTTTTTCAGATCGAATTGGTGGTCCGTTCTGCGGATTATCGGATCGATTCGGCGGTTTTGCAGCAGTTTTCCGATTCAATTTGGTGGTTTTGCAGCGGGTTTTCGGATGCGTTTCGCTGCGCTTCAGCTAATTTAACTTGCTGAAGTGTGGCGAACAGGAGAGCACCGAAATGTCGGTGCCATTTCGGTGCTCTCTGAATAACCCGGTATGATATGGACCTGTGAGCCTTGATCTTGGTAGAATAGATTGAGAACCATAAAAGGTAAGGGTGGTTATCTCTTATCACAGCTTCATATTGTATCTCATTTAGAAGTAGGATTTAGTACCAGCTGTCCTCATATTATGTCTGCTATAAATTCTTTATTCGTTTTTTAACAACAGGTAAAAGTACGACATAAAACTAATTCTATATGCACTCTTCTTTGTTATAGTGTTTTGTAGAAGAAAACCCACCAGTTAAACGGCAACCTTTTGTTATTTTGGTCAAAGTACATTGGAGTAAATTGATAATGGTTTGGTTGGGCAGTCTTGCAGCAAATGTCAATGTTTCATTTTGCCCTCTGTTCATCTACTTAGCTCATGCAAATACATCCAATATTCTTATTTTCACCAGCATTACACAGGATTATGGTACAATAACCCCTTCATTGTAAAGGTCAGATAACTTGCTGAATATCATGACATTCCTTGTCACGTTCCCACCGAGGTCAATTAAACACGGAATGATTGTTTAATATGACACGTCTCTACTTTATTAGAATCTTTCAAGGTGACACAAACGTAGAGGATGACACTGTTTTCGCTTTTATAATGTGTAAATTGAAATAAATCATGGGAATATATTGTGACATATTACAATGTCATCACATTCATTTGCACATTTAGGTACACACTTTTTTTAACCCCTTCACTACCAAGTGATTTTCCAAAAAACATTGTCAGAAACCAGAGTTTTTTTGTAAAATCATTTTTAATTAATCATAAAGTAAGAAATATTTGAGCTTATACCCATTGCATTTCTTACTGTAAATAACCTATTTTGACCAGTAGATGGTGCCATCTACTGTCAAATTGAGTTACCGCAGTTTGAGTGGTTGGTCTATTTTTTTATTTTTTTCTCCCTGCATCGGCTCTTGAAAGTCCAATATTTCAGAGCTTTGAGAAGCTGATTTTACAGTTTTAGCTCTTTGGGCATAATACCCACCGGGCTAAAACTTTAGGGGCACCTTCTGCAGTCCGATAGCAAACGAAATTTGTTTGTAGCAAACTAATTTAATTTGTTTTGGGCTGTAAATCAGCATACCGAGATATCTCTAAATTGGGGCACCAGATGGTGCCTTTGAAGCCCAAGATATCTCGATCTGTAGTGAAGGGGTTAAGGCTAGGGTCAGACGAACGCATTTTCACGTTGTCTGTGAAAAAGTGCGTTCGAACGAATGGACGCATTTTTTCACGGAGTACGCGATAGCGGTCATACGATGCGCATTTGCATCCGTGATTTTGTATGGATCATCAATAAAACACTTTGTGCATCTGGACGTTATGTTGGCCGGACATTAGCAGTGTCTGACATCTCCAATTCATGCACACACGCCGCTAGCGGACGCAGCGCACTCTGTACGTCAGTACTAGCGGTTTTACGTTCTCGACAAAATGCGTTCGTTTTCCACTTGCGTTGCGCAGCCGGACTTTTGTGCGACCGTACTTCGTATATTGGCCGTCATTGCCTGGCACTTGCTGCTACTACGGCCGTGATTAAGTGCGCCTGCACGCGCGTTCGCACTGCCTCAGTCTGACCCTAGCCTAAAAGTTAAAAGTGATAGGGCCATATTACATACTTGGTGCTAACTTAACCAGAGATGTTGTAAACTTAAAACCTCCATAGGCTATAATGGCTCTGGGAAGTTTACAACAACTCTGGTTAAGTTAGCACCAAGTATGTAATATGGCCCATAGTGTGTTATTATTATTTTTTATTATTAATCTTTATTTATAAAGCGCCAGCATATTCCACAGCGCTGTACAATGGGCACAATATAGACAGGGTTACAATACATTGAACAACATTTGATAAACCAGTTTTTTTATTATTAGTCTTTATTTATAAAGCACCAGCACATTCTGCAGCGATGTACAAGGTGCAATGGGTTAAAGACAGGACAGTTCTACAATACATACAGGAGACAGGTCAGTATTCCTGCCAGCAGATACAGGAGGACACGAGGGCCCTATTCCCAAGGACACTTACAATCTAGATGAGTACAGGAGGAAACAAGGGCCCTATTCCCATGTGAACTCACAATCTAGAAGGGTTGAGCTAACTATTAACTAAAATGCTATTCTATAAAGTTAGTTATAGTTACATAGTTACATAGGCTGAAAAAAGACATGCATCCATCTGGTGCAGCCTTTCACACATCACCTACTGCTGTTGATCCAAGAGAAGGCAAAAAACCCAGTCTGAAATGCTCGCCAATATGCAACAAACTGGGGAAAAATTGCTTCTTGACCCGAGAATGGCAGTCAGATTTCTCATTGGATCAAGAAGCTTACCCACATATTAAATATTATAACCCTTAATATTCTGTGTTTGCAGGAAGTCATCCAGTCGTTTTTTAAAAGTCTGTACAGTCTCTGACCCAACCACCTCAACAGGCAGAGAATTCCACAGCTTTATTTTTCTCACCGTAAAATAACACTTTCTATGCTTCAGTGTCAATTTGTTATAGCTAATTTATTTGTATAAAAAACCCCACAAAAAAACATAAAGTGCCAAACAATGTGCTGTTTAATATAAATTGTGCAAATCTTAAAGTGTTTCCGAAATGTAATATTGTGTAACATGAACATTTAATGTAAAATACACACTGTGTAGGACACCTTAATGTGATTACACATGCCGTACCCAATACATTTTAAAATCATACTTAGATTATACTTACTATCTCCACCCTATCCACCATTGGTGGCAACTAGGGGGTTAACTCCAGAATTTACTCTATCCGCCGTCCCGATGTGAAACATCGGGACTTTGGATAGATTTCAACTATTTTATTTTTTTAACTTTCGGATAGTCGAAATCTATCCAAACTCCCGATGTTCCACATCGGAACTTTGGATAGAGTAAGTCCATTACGATTTTCTAACAATCAGGATGCTGGGTAGCACTGTTGCTGTCCAGCGTCCTGATCTTCCAGCGTCCTGATCCTGATCGTTAGAAAATCTGACTGCCTAGATTTTTAACGAACGAAAGACTTACTCCACCATGCTTTCCAGCGTCCTGATCGTTAGAAAATCGTAATGTATATATGTTTAACGGCCGCATGGACTTACTCTATTCAAAGTTCCGATGTGAAACATCGGCACTTTGGCTAGATTTCGACTATCCGAAAGTTAAAAAAATTAAATAGTCAAAATCTATCCAAAGTCCTGATGTTTCACATCGGGACGTCGGATAGAGTATATTCTGGAGTTAACCCCCTAGTTGCCACCAATGGTGGAGATAGGGGGTTCCAATGAACCCCCTTTCTCCCGTTCCGTGGCACCTAGGGGTTAATGTTTGGTATTGTTTAATCGGCCACAGCATGGCTTTTCAAACCATACCAAACATGACCATGTTAAAAGTTGAGAAAAAATATAAAAAAAAAAAAATTAAATAAAAATATATTATTTTTTTTTTTTTAAAAAAAAGTTGTTTTTTGTTTTGTTTTGCTAATGCAGCAATATTGTTCCCATTCAATTATAATGTGAACAATGATGCTGTACTAATGATTTTTGTATGGGTTGCGTTTGTTAAAAATCGTGTAATTTTCCCCCAAAAAAATGTATGTAACAAGTCCCCCATCTCTAATTTTTTTAACAAGCGCAACTCATAGAAAATATAACCGTAAACGCTCGCATGTTAAAATGTGGAGAAAAAAAACACTTTACACGTTGTAAATTATTGAAAGTTCTAATTTTATTGCATTTTAAGTTATAATATACAGACAGGATACATATACATACAGTATAACACAGACATATACATTAATTATACCGCAGAGAGGCGCTTCCGCGCAGTGTGTGGATTCATATGCTGCATTAATTATACTGTGCAGAGAGGCGCTTGTTCCCCGCAGTGTGCGTATTCATATGCTGCATTAATGATACCACGAAGAGAGGCGCTTGTTCCCCGCAGTGTGCGGATTCATATGCTGCATTAATTATACCGCGCAGAGAGGCGCTTGTTCCCCGCAGGGTGCGTATTCATATGCTGCATTAATTATACCGCGCAGAGAGGCGCTTGTTCCCCGCAGTGTGCGTATTCATATGCTGCATTAATTATACCGCGCAGAGAGGTGCTTGTTCCCCGCAGGGTGCGTATTCATATGCTGCATTAATTATAACGCGCAGAGAGGCGCTTGTTCCCCGCAGTGTGCGTATTCATATGCTGCATTAATTATACCTCGCAGAGAGGCGCTTGTTCCCCGCAGGGTGCGTATTCATATGCTGCATTAATTATACCGCGCAGAGAGGCGCTTGTTCCCCGCAGTGTGCGGATTCATATGCTACATTCATTTATTTTATTTATTTTTTTCGTTTTAAATCATTTTATTTTTTCTGTTTTTTTTTTCCGTTTCTGATAATTTTGTTCATCTTTTTTTCCGTTTTTTAAAACCTTTTATTCTGGTTTTTATTTTTAAAGTAAGACCATTTGGGTCAGTTTTGGGTTTTTTAAATCGTTTTGTTCAGTTTTGTTCCTTTTATACCAGTTTAATATGATTAAATAAAGTTGTGCAATGCATATTCATAAGAAAAAATTTATCTTTATTAAGGCTAGGGTCAGACGAGCGTGATTTCTACGGACTGTACGTCCGTGCACACGGACGTACGTCAGTACGGAAGACGCAGTAGTGGCCACACAGTCCGTTTATTCACTGACATATATTTTGACGGATGTAGGAGGGAAAATAAATTAAAAAGCAAAACCATTGTATCCATGAAAAATGCTGGACGTATAAATGCAGTCCGTCTGACCACGTTCCATCACTCACACACACAGCTATGCAGATGTTGCGGACGCAGCGCACTTTGTGCAGCCGTTCTAGGGTTTGTACGTTCTTGCCTGCCTTGCGTCCGTGGGCCGCGGCCGTTGTGCGTCCGCAGTTCAGTGCGGACGTACTTCGAGTAACGGGCTCCGATGGGCTTTCTGTCATGCTATAACGGACGTACTTTTAGGCGCAATCACGGACGTGAACACTACGCTCGTCTGACCCCAGCCTTAATAAAAAAAACGATAGAATCGGCAAAATTACCGTATCGACAGAATTTTCATATCGACAGAAATATCGGATCCGAAAAGATTAGTTTCAGTCAAAAGGAATAGACACTTTGAAACGAGGAGAACAGACGTTCCGAAAAACAAGAAAATTTCCGATATCACGAAAGAAAAGTCGATACGAAAAACGAGCCGATCCGATAACACGAAAATGGCCAAAATCACGGGAAAAAAGTCGATACGAAACGAGCCGAAAAGAAAATCGTCCGAAGCAAAAAGTTACAAAATCCGAACGAAACAAACCGAAATGAGCCGAAAAAAAAATCGGTGCACATCTCTATCATCCACCCTCTTACCCAGTGCTGGTCTAAAATTTGTAGCTTACTTTCCAGCTGCTTCCACTTTGCAAATCACCCTAATTAACCCAAGGTTCTAGCCCTTCCAATGAAATGTTAATCTGTGTATTTGTGTTTTGTTTTTAATATCTTGCATTTATTACTTTGTATTTCTGTAACAATTCAATGTTCTTGAACCCAGGATATACTTGAAAACGAGAGAAATCACAATGTATCCTTCCTGGTAAAATCCTTTGCAAATAAATAAATACAATTTCATACAGATTTCTGGTGACCTGTACATTAACCCCTTAAGGACCGCTGACGTACCCTGTACGTCCTGTCCACGGGTCTCCCTTAGACCCGCGGATGTACAGGGTACGTCAGCGGTGCCTAACCCCCCTTCCGCCCGATACTTACCTCCCTCGCTGGATCCCTCGGCGATCTGGCAGGGAGGAAGCCTGCCCATGTGAATTACATGGGCCGACGAGGTTGATGACGTCACCACGTCATCAGCAGGTGCCCCCATTCAAATCAAAGGAGGGGAGGGGGGGCTCCTTCGGAGCCCTCTATCTCCCCAACCATTGAAGCTAGGGAGATGCTTTTTGCACCGCTGAAAAGGGGAGAGTCTCCCCTTTTCAGTGGTGTATAGATAATTGGCGCCAAAACATGATTCGAACCTGGAAGTGGACTGACATCTTGGACCTCCAGGTCCCCCCCCCACCCACTGACAACCTCACCATATGTGTGAGGATGTCAGTGGGCCAGTTAACCATCTAGCTGCCATGTAGTGATAAGGGGATCCTAAGCATCCCCCTATCTCTCGATCCATGGCAGCTAAAAAGGCCTGATCATGGCCTTTCCAATGATACCAAACATGACCAGGTTTGGTTTAACAAAAAAACAAAAAAAAATTTTTTTCTTTTAAAGTTTTTTTTGCCTGGGGGGTTTAATTAAATAGGACCTCATCTCAAAATAATTAGCACAAAATGGTCAGAATGAGCGCAGCGCACATAGGTGAACTGGCTCAGCAGTGAAGGGGTTAAAAAGCAAAAACATGTAAAAATTGGGTATTTCTAGTCTCGGGACAAAATTTTGAAACTATTTAGCCGGGGTCTTTTTTGGTGGATGTAGATTTTGGGGATTAAATTACGAAAAAGTGTGTTTTTACCATTTTTTCATCATATTTCATTTTTTTTTTTTTATAGTAAATTACTCGATATGATGGAAATAATGGTGTTTCTAGAAAGTCCATTTAATGGCGGGAAAAAGGGTGTATAATATGTGTGGGTTGAATAAACGAGTAAGAGGAAAATTTGACCTAAACAGTAACAGCGCAGAAACGTAAAAAGAGCAGCGGTCACTAAAGGACGGATTTGTGTAAAACCGCCCGGTCACTAAGGGGTTAACAGGCAAGGAACAAGAAGCCACCCACTTAGGTTTAAACTGATTAGAGTCCACATACTGCAGGCTAAAGTGTTTTTTTTTGTGATGCAAGAGTTAAAATGTATGAGGAAAAATTAGAAATTGTCTTATACTATCTTATTTCACCTTTGACTTGAATTGTACCAGCTGGGTGGAGTAGAGGTAACATCACTGCTCTGCATGGAGAGAGCCTGTGGAGACATGGGTTTGAACCCAGCAAGAGCACCACTCCAGTAAGTGTCCTTGGGCAAGACACACCTAACGGTACATACTCACCACCCAGAACATACTTGAAAACGAGAGAAATCTCAATGTATCCTTCCTGGTAAAATCCTTTCTCGAAAAAAAAAATTGGTTTAACATGTATTGCTATTAGTATGTAATAATATCAGCTTTAATAGGTAACAAAATTATTAAAATGTTAGTTTCCTAGCTCTTTTTTGTTAAAAGTCTATCATTTCACAAGAAAAATCCCTTTAATAAAACTAATAAAGGATTTCGAAGAGAAATTAATTTCCACTCAGAGCTATAGAAATTCAAACTGGATATACACTGGTATCATCTGAGGTTGCTTCAGTTGGTCAGGTCTAGCTTCAACAACATCAGTTGACTCCCTGGATATACTGAATGAGCAGGTTTTTCCATCAATGGGTTTTTTCTCCCGCTGGCACAGCGGGCACATTCCAAGATGGCGATGCCAGGATTAATCAGGCTCAAATTGTGCAAGAGTGGTTCAGGGAGCATGAGACATCATTTTCGCACATGGATTGGTGACCGCACAGTTCAGACCTTAACCCCATTGATAATCTTTGGGATAATGTGCTGGAGAAGACTTTACGCAGCGCTGCGACTCTCCCATCATCAATACAAGATCTTGGCCACAAATTAATGCAATTCTGGACGGAAATAAATGCTGCCACATTGTATAAGCTTATCGAAACGATGCCGCGGTGAATGAGTGCTGTAATCACAGCAAAAGAAGGTCCAACCAAATATTAGACCGTGTGACTTTTTTTGGTCAGGCAGTGTATAACACCACAATGTTCCTGAACCCAGGACATACTTGAAAGCGAGAGAAATCTCAATGTATCCTTCCTGGTAAAATACTTTATAAATAAATAAATAAATATGCAGAGCCGTCTTTAGGACCCTCCAGAATTATAACTCCTGAAAGTGTGTATTTTCTTTGAATTTTGAGATTGAATTTTTAGTCACATGGAAAAACATACAGCGAGATACTTTACCTCAAGGGAAAGGCAAAAAAATACCTCCGTAAGCAACAAATGAAATGATAATGACAAGAAAACAACCTAATTTGCATGGAAATTCTGCTTTCATTTCAATCTGTGTGAGCGACAGATGGCTTTGCATTTTAACCTTTTGAGGAAGCAGAATTTATTCCGGTTAAATCTCACAGTAATTATATAAGTTTTTAAGGCATTGTATCATTTTTAGAGGAAATATCCAATATCTGGGATTTCAAAGACCTGTCACTGTCACTCGAGCAGCAGATGGGGCAACAGATTCATTGTTCCTATGGGTTTTTTTGTTTCTATAAATCAAAACTCAGAAGAGCTATACATCTGGAAAATCGCTATTGGTTTTAACTTTGGAACAATCACCGCCTGAAAATTCAAAGAAATAAACCAGTGATGTAATTTATCTTTCAGTTTCTTTTTATTTTTTTTGCAAGATTTCCTAAAACAATTAATTTCACTCACTTTATGCTGGAGGGTTTCTCTTCTACTTCCATTAATGCTGTTATGATTACGAAAAAATCCTTTTGTTAAGCAAATGTTTAATGAAACCATCAGTTGCTTGGTTATAATTCATGCTTAACCCCTTCACTACCTAGATCGCGATATCTCAGGCTTCGGGCTCTATTACGTTCTTCACGCAAAAATGCAGGGTAAACGCGTTAATTTTTGCGCAAAGCGTTAAACGTTAACGCGTGTAAATTAACACTGGTATTACAATCCTCGCGCATTATGTCGTCCGTCTAAAAATAACACGTGTAAAAAAGACACGCAAAAACGCACACACATTAACGTTGTGTGCAGAAATCGATGTGCGGACTGTTTTTTCACACGATTCAGCCAATCAGAATAAAGCACCACAATTGTCCCCTGTTAGGTTTTTGCGCCTGTCAAAGTCAATCTGCGTATATATGCTGCATCAATAAAAAAAACACACACAACTTCTCAATTTTATTGTTTGAATATGCATTGAATCTGTAACTATACGTTGCTGCGTATTTTTTTTCAGGCTGGTGTATTTGGTTTCGGCCCGGGACGGTCAGATTTGCCATTACCACCAGCTTTTCAAAGATGTTAAAATTATGCGCCAAACGCTGTGCGTTAAATTTTGCGCATAGATAGTAATACCATGCGCGTACCAACGCACAAACGCATTTGCGCTCACAATGTTAAGTATAGGGTGCGCGCGGTACATTACGCTCGCGCAGGGTTCACGCAGGTTCACCCGCGGTAGAAGTTAACGTGCATTTTTTGCGCTGACATTGTAATACAATGTTCAGCGCAAAGGGTTTTGCCCCTCGCGTTAATGCGTTTTTGCGCACGCGATAAGGTTTGCGTGAAAAGTGTAATAGAGCCCTAAATGTCCTGATATCAGACATTCAGCAGCCGATGCAGGGAACACGAGCTGCAACTGTAATGGCTGTAACTCAAGTTGGCAGTAGATGGTACCATCTACTGTCCAACCATGTTATTACAGTAAATAATACATTGGGAATATGCCCAAATATTTCTTACTGTATAATTAATTAAAAATAATTTTTCATAAAACCACTGATTCCTGAAAATGTTTTTTTGGAAAATCACTTGGTGGTGAATGGTGTTAAAATAACATCTCAATTTTAAGTATTGATCACTGCTGTAGACCACGAAAAACAGTGAATAAGGTTGGGAAACATTTGTTTTATTTTTACTCAGGCAACCACTTCGTCAATTGGACAATGCATTTTAGAAAACATGGGCTCACTTTTATTCTATAGTCTGATTTTGCAAAATATCAGCCGACACAGCTGCAGAAATTTGGCCAGAGCTGATATTCGAAAAATGCCGCTGGTCCAAAGAAAAGTTGAGAAAAAAGCCCAAAAAAGCTTATATTTCAGCCAGTGCCAAACAAGTGTGTACCTTGAAACATGTCTCTCAGAGAATTATGATGTTTAAAAAATGATTTCAGTCTTACTCCCTCTATTTTTCTGCCTGAAAATCCATTTATCGATACCTTTTAATATGTGTAATTTCATTCAGAAATCACCAGTTTTAAATTCGAATTGAATCATTAACCCGTTCACTACCAAGTGATTTTCCAAAAAAACATTGTCAGAAACTAGTGGGGGTTTTTTAAAAATATTTTTTAATTACTTATACAGTAATAAATAGCTATTACTGTAAATAACCTGTTTGGCCAGTAAATGGTGCCATCTACTGCCAAATCGAGTTACAAAGGTTTGAGCTGCGGGTCTATTTTTTTTTTCCCCCTGCACTGGCTGCTGAAAGCCCGATATTTCACAGCATTCATCAGCTGATTTTACAGTTTTAGCTCTTTGGGCTAAAACTTTGGGGGCACCTTATGCAGCCCAAAAAGCAAATGAAATAAATTTTCCTGTAACAGACCTTTTTATTATTATTCATAGGAGGACCTTATTTGTTAATTTCAGACATTTTCATCCAGTAGTTTTTTCTTTCTGCAAACAGCTTTTAAAATTTTGAACGTTTCAATAGTTTTTTTTTTTTTTTTACTTCATTTGTCGTCTTGTCGGCTTTTTCTGGAGGCTGGTCGGCGCTGTATTCGGCGGATTGTTGGCTTTTTTTGGATGCGTTCGGTGGGTTTGTGGTGGATCATTGGGGATGTTCGGCAGGTTTTCTGCGGCATCTCGGACTGATCTGATATTTTTCAGCTCGTTTCGCAGGATACTGGCAAATGTTTCACCGATTTTTCAGTGATATAGCAGAACCTTTCGGTGCCTTTTCCTTGCACTTCGGAGACCCTACAGAGAAGGCTGAATTTACCGCAGGGTCGGGGAATTTGATTCCCTGAAATGCCAGGAACGAGAAAGCACCTAAATGTTGGTGACATTTCGGTGCTCTCTTAATAACCCTTTAAATTTTATTTTGTTTTATATATATTTTATTCATATCATGTTTTTTTGGTGTGATTTGTTGTATTAATTGGTTTTAGCAAGACCCTTAGGAGAAATGTTTGTTTAGGTTGAGTTTTGCCACCATATTAAAATGGAAAAATATGATCTCCAAAGAAGTTCTTGCAAATATATAGGTGAAACAGGACTGCACTGGGCCTTTAATTCAGTGGATGGGTTGTTGTAGGTGGATTTTCAGCAAGGTCAGAAGGTACATGATACAGCTTATGGCAGAGGGACACCAGCATTGGACCAGTAGACGGGAATCATTCGATCTCACCCCACTGGCCCAAGAGAGCCATGACATTGGCTTTAAGATGACTTGTAAAGAAAAAATAAACAGGGGTAGTGGTGAACAAAAATAGGGTGGAGACAGGGGGACTTAATAATTAACTCCTACAGTTTACACACAACCCCTTTGTTTGCCAAGATGTATCCCTTTAAAGGGGAATTCCACAAAACAAAATATTCAAAAGTATATGATTGTCGTCAAAATCATGAACGTGATCATTGAGCTGAAGACAGAATAAGACCCACATAAAGTAAGAATATGTCTTACTTCCAGTTCTACAGCGTTCAATCCCCACATATAAATAGGGATTGAGAGGGAAATTTCCAGGCTGAGTCGTCTGTCCGATAGAAATATAAATGACAGATCTGTAAATATAAATATATCAATTCTTTCTTAAATGAAGGGATTGAATACAACACTTTTAAACAAAAACAAAAAATATAAGAACGATGTATTTTGCAGAAGTACTGAAGGTTGGTTGTTTGCACATCCAATGCAGTCAGTGTTACACTGAGCATATCAGCAGTCACATCGGAAGTTGATACGCACCGGTATGAAGGTTAAACTTGACAAAAAGGAGTCTGTCATTTAACAGCTGTCAAGAAACAGTGGTTTTAAAAAAAATAATTTTTAATTAATTATACAGTAAGAAATATTTTGGACTATTCCCAATGTATTCCTTATTGTAATAATGTGGCAGGAATGGGCCATAAATTAGCCGCCATCTTGTATATTGGCAGCCATCTTGGGTAGAACTATGGTTCAGGTAATTGTATATAGCGAATATTAACTGACTTAGAAGAGCTTGCATAGATGCTTGCATTCCAGATAGTTTTTATGTAGCGATTAGAAGAGGAATCTGGCGAAGAGTAAACAGAGTTGCCAAAAGATGCTGATTTAGTTCCACCAAGGCCACAGAAGTCTCAGGCAGGAGTAAAGAGAGAACAAAGAAGTCCCTTAGGCCATCTGGACTCTTATCTGGTTTGGGAGGAACAGGCTTTCTGGGGAGTGATAGTGCCAGGAACTAGCTAGCTACTAAATCAACTAGATGTCTTAAGTGTATAAGAAACTACAAATTGTGGAATGTCTTTGTGTCCAAATTGGGGGGAAGACACATTTGCCCAGGGGAGTGCAAGTGTGCCCAGGGGAGGGCACCTGGGATGTACCTTTTTACCAATCGATGTATAAGAATTGTATCTCTGTCTTGAAGACTTCACTCGAGCTATGCAATACATTCCAGCTTGAGTCTGATGCAGGGGCTGACTGGCAACTTTTGGCCCGGGGGACAAGTGCAAGCCACAGGCCCGTGGTGTTGCAACCCAGCCCCCATTTAAATAAAAATTTTAAAAAACACCATGGTTAACAAATCCATCAATACCACCTAACCTTAAGCAATGCCCCATCCACCTCAAACTATTATTGCCTATTTCAGAGCAATGTTCCCTTTTCCTCACATTATTACCCCCTAGTTCGTAGCAATGCCCCTATTTACCCATAACTAGGGATGAGCCAAACACCCCTGTGTTCAGTTCGTATCCGAACAGCCGAACGGCCAAAATGTTCAAATACGAACTTGAACACGAAGTAAACCTATGGGGGCCGAACACACAAAATGTGTTCACAGTTCTCCTAAATGTACTGGCGGCTGCCGGTACATTTAGGAGACCTGTGGCTGCAGCCCCCAGCCCCTGTAACTCACCTGTCCTGCAGCTGTCCCGGCCTCCTGTTCCCCGGTCCGTCAGCTCCTCCGATCCATCTGGCCGCGGCTCCTCTCTGCCCCACATCTTCATGCAGAATGATCTGATTGGGCAAAGTCCTGCGCCTGACCTGGGCTATGCCCAATCAGGGCTCTAATTCAATATTGAGCCCTGATTGGGCAAAGTCCAGGTCAGGTGCAGGACTTTGCCCAATCAGAGCTCAGCATGAAGATGAGCTTTAACCAAGCTCTGATTGGTTAAAGTCTTGCACCGACTTTAACCAATCAGAGCTTGGTTAAAGCTCTGCCCCATGCTGAGCTCTGATTGGGCAAAGTCCTGCACCTGACCTGGACTTTGCCCAATCAGGGCTCAATATTGAATTAGAGCCCTGATTGGGCAAAGTCCAGGTCAGGCGCAGGACTTTGCCCAATCAGATCATTCTGCATGAAGACGTGGGCAGAGAGGAGCCGCGGCCAGACGGATCGGAGGAGCTGACGGACCGGGGAACAGGAGGCCGGGACAGCTGCAGGACAGGTGAGATACGGGGGCCGGGGGCCGCAGCCACAGGTCTCCTAAATGTACCGGCAGCTGCCGGTACATTTAGGAGACATGTGGACGCATTTTTTATTATGGAATGTCCACGGTCGAACAAACCGCGAACATCCCATAATGTTCGACGTTCCTCGAACACTCGAACGGCCGATGTTCGATTCGAACTCACGTTCGAATCGAACCGAACGCTCATCCCTACCCATAACCACTAACCCCTGAATCAGAACAATACCCCGTTCACATTACACTGATGCCCTTTTAGATCCTAGCACTGCCTACTTCCCTAAAATCAAACCCCACACAAATTTACCCGTGACCAATTTTATTAGTTGTAAAAGCCACTCCGAGTCACACACTCGCACTGACACACACATACACACTCACACACTCAGATACACCTATTGACACTTAAAGATACACTCACTCTCCCTTTTTTCATGCTCCTTTCATGCCCTCTCCCTATTTTCCTTTTTTTCTCTTGCTTTTTCATTCCCTTCTCTCATCCCTTTCTCCAGTGGGCCCCCCCAGAGAGCTCTCAGGCCAGGCCCCACTTATTCTCCACCAAGCAGGGCCCCCCTCAATTTATTAACCCTGGGGCCAGACTAGGCCTCTCAGCCTCCCTCAGGCCAGCCAGGCCCTCACTTATTATCTCTCCCCCAAAGCAGGCCCGCCCCCCCTCAATTTATTAACCCTGGCCCCTGGGCACAGAGAGCTCTCAGGCCAAGGGCCCTCAGTTATTGTCTCCACCAAGCCCCGCCCCCCTCAATTTATTAACCCAGCCTGGTCCCTGGTGCCCAGAGAGCTCTCAGGCCAGGGGGCCCTCACTGTTATTCTCCACCAAGCCGCCCCCTCGATTTATTAACCCCCCCACCATCAGCAGCCAGCAGGTGAGTTGCCTCAGAGTCAGTGTCACTGGGTCGGAGGCGGCCGCCACACACAGTACACTCACCATCAACTTTACTGTGAGTGTGTGCAGTGCAAGTCTGTCTGCGAGTCGCTTTGGGCAGTGGCTGGGCTGGCAGTGGCTTCCGCTGTGCTCCCTCGTCCACGGCCAAGCAGTCCTCCTCCATGCAGCCCGGAATGATGGTGGCAGCTGCGCACGCCACTCGCGCAGGCTGAGGCTCCCCGACGACATCAATGTCGTGTCGACCGCTCCCGCCGGCCGGCACGCTCCCATCACGTGGAGGCTGCACAGAGGCATCACGTGGGGGGCGGGGCCGGTGCTACTGCTTCTGCGCGGCTGCCTGTGGCCTGCGGAATACACATCGCTGGGTTAAATTGATTACTGAAACGGATGCGCATTGCGGTGGCCGGCGGGACGCTTGTCCCCCCTGGCCCCGGCCGAGTCCGCCCCTTGTCTGACGTCATAATAAAGTACGCTTTTTTCTGCCATTGATTCGTATCCTATTTGCTGCTGAAGATCATGTATTTGTTACACGATAGTGAATGCATTAAGGAATCTTTCCTTTAAATTGTTTCCACATCCACTAGTTCACATGTTGGGATGATAGTGAAACACTGTATATGGGGAATATAAAATTAGATGACTACTGTAACGCTGAAAAACTAACGACTACTTTGTCCATTTTTTTACAAAACAAATGAGTAGATGTCCCTTTTGACAGCATATATTAGAAATTTGTAAAACCCAATTCTAGAAGCTTTTCCTTCTTTATGTGAATTTGCTCTTTTTTACAGTTTCGTGGTACTGAAGAGGTTAAGGAAAGTGTAATCTATCTAATATGTATTTTCACTTGTATCTAATATTTTTTTTCACTTCTAGCATTTGGCTTTCTGTATACATTTCATGCGCAACACTATCTATCTATGTTGTTGCTGATCCGGTGTCCGTATTTCGTTTTCCGGGTCTCTGGATACCTCTGGGCTAGAGATATACTGATCTCCTTAGCACAAATCAAGTACCAATTCTGTCATTTCTAAAGAAAGACTATCACGTTATGAAGGATGCATAAGCACTCTTCTTAACACTCGGAGAAAAAGATTGATTCTGAGAAAAGGCAATGCATTTTCAAAGTCCCTTTTTATATTTCCATATTTTTATTACACTTTCATTTGAAAAACCTCAAATCCCGCAGCTTTGCTGAGTGCGAGTCATAAACTGATGCACGGTACCTGCCAAACAGATCAATAATACTTGTGCTGACTAAATATTTTATGCAGTGCCTATTACTTTTGCTGTATCACACAAGAGGAAAAAAAAATCTAGCAATGTCTACACTCGTACATTGTATAATACATATGGATCCCTGACCACCCTCCCTGGTTTTGCACCTCACCCTGTCACAGGTGCCTCATTGCAAGACCTATTTAACCCCTTCACTACCCAGCGTTTTCTGTTGATTTTTTTTTATCATAACATTTATTTGAAGCACGGGATGATAAGTTAACAATTAAATGTAGAGTAAAATAGACATTTTTACAATTGTTGTTTTGAGAAAAAATTTAAATATAAAATTGCTCATTTTTAATTTTTCATTTATTTGTTTATGCATTACAGATATATTGCTGGAATGAAAGATTCTTAACTCAAAGTGGTGTCCCTTATGTTGCATAATGTCACACAGGGTCTGCATCATCAGGAAACAGGCAGAAATGGCTTTTGTGGTAAATACTGTAACAGTGATAAATATAAATAATAAAAATGGTCAGATCTCCTGCTTATGGGGATTTGTAGTGATCACAATGGGATTATTAGCAATGTAGCTTACAAAGAAATTCAATAGAATATAAAAAATAATATCTGTATGTGGCATAATGCCTGTATATGTAACTTACAGTAACACCTTGTATCTGTACTGTACAGGGCTTTTCAGACATTATAACCCCCTGAATATGATCCCTGTACAGCAGTGAGTGACCCCAATAGCTCTCCCTGTATTCTGGCTATTGTGCTGCAACAGTAATTTATTTGAACTTTTTGTTACAGTGAGGTTTGGGGCTGTTACAAGCAGCTTGTTCTATCTCTCTGCAGGGTGCCTGGTTAGAGATAAGACAGTGGCATTTGTTTCTCCACAGGGAGCACATACATCTTTCTTTAAAAGGTGTGAAAATTGGGTTTTGTCATGCTAATGAGTGCTTTTAAATGTACTACAATGCAAAAATCAAGATAACTCAACTTTTGGTGTGAAGTGGTTAAACCTTGAACTGCAGAAAGCCCCAGGAGAATGTACAGGTGAAACTCGAAAAATTAGAATATCGTGCAAAAGTTCATTTATTTCAGTAATGCATCTTAAAAGGCGAAACTAATATATGAGATAGTTCAAGCCGTGATTTGTCATAATTGTGGTGATTATGGTTACAGCTCATGAAAACCCCAAATCCACAATCTCAGAAAATTAGAATATTACATGCAATCAATAAAACAAGGATTGTACATAGAACAATATGGGACCTCTGAAAATCATAAGCTGCATATGTACTCAGTACTTGGTTTGGGCCCCTTTTGCAGCATTTACTGCCTCAATGCGGCGTGGCATGGAAGCTATCAGCCTGTGGTACTGCTGAGGTATTAAGAAAGACCAGGATGCTTCAATTGCGGCCTTCAGCTCTTCTGCATTGTTCGGTCTCATGTCTCTCATCTTTCTCTTGGCAATGCCCCATAGATTCTCTATGGGGTTCAGGTCAGGCGAGTTTGCTGGCCAATCAAGCACAGTAATCCCACGGTTATTGAACCAGGTTCTGGTGCTTTTGGCAGTGTGGGCAGGTGCCAAATCCTGTTGGAAAATGAAGTCAGCATCCCCATAAAGCATGAAGTGCTCCAAAATCTCCTGGTAGACGGCTGCGTTGACCCTGGACTTAATGAAGCACAGTGGACCAACACCAGCAGATGACATGGCTCCCCAAATTAACGCAGACTGTGGAAAGTTCACACTGGACTTCAAGCATCTTGCAGTGTGTGCCTCTCCATTCTTCCTCCATACTCTGGGTCCTTGGTTTCCAAATGAGAGGCAAAAGTTGCTCTCATCAGAAAATAGGACTTTGGAGCTCTGGGCAACACACCAGGTCTGTTTTTCTTTAGCCCAGGTAAGACTCTTCTGACGTTGTTTGTTGTTCAGGAGCAGCTTCACAAGAGGAATACGACATTTGAAGCCCATGTCCAGGATCCGTCTGTGTTTGGTGGCTCTTGATGCACTGACTCCAGCCTCAGTCCACTCCTTGTGAAAGTCCCCAACACTTTTGAATGGCCTTTTCCTGACAATCCTCTCCAGGCTGCGGTCATCCCTGCTGCTTGTGCACCTTTTTCTTCCACACTTTTCCCTTCCATATTAGGGATGTGCGTTTCGGGTTTCGGAATTTCGGAATTTTCACGAAATTTCCCGATTCGTGTTTTCGGATGCGGCCGAATTTCCGAAAATTTTTAGATCCGAAAATGGCAGATCCGAAAAGTTTTCCGAGCGGAAACGAAATATTTTCGGAATTTTCGAATGGACTTGAAATGTGTCAAATCGAAATTTATTGCTTTGAAACGAGGAGAACAGACGTTCCGAAAAAACGAAAATTTCCGAAATTACGAAAAGTCGATACAAAAAACGAGCAAAGTGAAACGAAAATACGAAAAACGGTCGATATTCCGAAAACATGTACAATTCCGAAAAACGAAAATTTCCGAAATTACGAAAAGTCGATACAAAAAACGAGCAAAGTGACCCGAAAATCCGAAAAATGGTCGATATTCCGAAAAAAAAATGTACACGAAAAACGAATCGAGCCGAACCGAATCGAAACAGAAATCGGTCGAAACGAGCCGAATCGAAAAGTTTAAAAATCCGAAAAATCAAACAAAATCGAACCGAAAAAAAAATCGGTGCACAAGCCTATTCCATATAACTTTCTATTAATGTGCTTTGATACAGCACTTTGGGAACATCCAACTTCTTTTGCAATGACTTTTTGAGGCTTTCCCTCCTTAACCCTTTCGCTGCTGAGGCTTTTCACACCTCTGTGCTGAGGTCATTTTTACCGGTTTTGCTCATCATGTTTAAACGTGTTTTGAAGGCTTATTTTAGTATATTACCCAGACATATTATATATCGTTCTTTCCGTCAGACTCGGTAGATTCATAATATGTCATTATTATATGTATACGTTATGTCATGTCTGTATATTATAACAAAAAATGCAATAAAATATGTATTTTCAATAATTTACAACGTGTAAAGTGTTTTTTTTCACATTTTAACATGCGAGCAATTGCGGTTATATTTTGTATGGGGTGCGCTTGTTAAAAAAATTAGAGATGGGGTCTCGTTACATTTTTTTTTGGGGAAAATTACACGATTTTTAACAAACGCACCGCATACAAAAATTGTTAGTGCAGCATCATTGTTCACATTATAATTGAAATGGGAACAATATTGCTGCATTAACAAACAAAAAAAAAGAAAACAAAATTGTTTCTTTTTTTTTTATAATTTTTTTTTTTAATTTTTTTTTATTTTTATTTCTCTTTTTTTTTTTTTTTTTACAAAAATTTTCACAGTAGTGTTTGGTATCGTTGGAACGGCCATGCTCTGGCCGATCCAACCATACCAAACGTTAACCCCTAGCTGCCACGGATCGAGAGATAGGGAGTTCATTGGAACTCCCTATCTCCACCGTTGGTGGCAGTTAGGGGTTAACTCTAGGACTGGCGTCATCGTGCTACGCACGATGACGCCAGTCCTCAGGGGGAGTTCCCGGAGGCTTGGCCGACATCCAAGATGTCGGCCAGCTCCGGGAAAGGATCGCGAACCGGCGCTTTTCAGCGCCGATTCGCGATCCAGCTCCCCAGGGGTTAATGCCAGGCACCATTTGGAAGGGCAGGCTGTGCCCTTCCAAATGGTGCCTGGGTTAACCCCCGCAACGCCGCCGATCGGGAGGGAGAGAGGTCCGAAGGACCTCCCCCCCTCCCTTTCAGGCGCCTCCTCCGCACATGCGGGGGGGGCGCCCGAATTAGGTGTCATCGCGCTGCCGCGATGACACCTAATTTCAGCGGCTGCGGTCCCGGATGCTGGGCTGACATCGAGGATGTCAGCCCGCACCGGGGGGGCCAGCGATAGGCCGGAACCCGGCCGAACGCTGACCCCAATGGGAGGACGCGCTCAGCGCGTCCTCCGCATACCAGCAGTAATGCGGAGGACGCGCTGAGCACGTCCTCCGCATTGAAGTGGTTAAGGAGGGTGTCAATGATGGTTTTCTGCACAACTGTCAGGTCAGCAGTCTTTCCTATGATTGTGATTGCTACTGAACCAGACTGAGAGACCTTTTAAAGGCTCATGAACCCTTTGCAGGTGTTATGGCTTAATTAGCTGATCAGAGTGGGACACTTTGAGCCTAGAATATTGCACCTTTTCACAATATTCAAGTTTTATGAGATTGTGGATTTGGGGTTTTCATGAGCTGTAAGCCATAATCATCACAATTATGACAAATCACAGCTTGAACTATCTCATATATTAGTTTCACCTTTTAAGTTGCATTACTGAAATAAATGAACTTTTGCACGATATTCTATTTTTTCTAGTTTCACCTGTATGTCCCAAGTAAGTGGGTTAATCTCATAGGAGCAGTCGTTAGGTTAGGAAGGATAGGACCTGCCATGATGGGATACATTGATGTTGTGGCAGACTTACATAATGTATGATCAGATTTTATAACTAAACCCTCACCAATTGTTTGTTTGTTTTTTGCCAAGGTCAGCTGTAACATGTTAAGTAGAGTGTGCTACATTTAGTATGATATTTATACCATTATTACTTCTATCATAATACGTAGTTGTGCTTGAATATTACAATATAATAGCTGGATGTGAAGCTAAGTCTCTGAATTATGAAAAAAGGACTGAACAGACACCTTCAACCGAAGGGAAAAAAGAAAATTTTATGCACGTTAATATGCTCGTCCAATCCAATTAATTTATAGCGATAAAGGGTTTTCAGTAAACCAC
This sequence comes from Leptobrachium leishanense, assembly GCA_009667805.1. Classification (NCBI taxonomy): domain Eukaryota; kingdom Metazoa; phylum Chordata; class Amphibia; order Anura; family Megophryidae; genus Leptobrachium; species Leptobrachium leishanense. Next base: position 299,134,064 of record CM019067.1, read on the forward strand.
TGCTCAAGTGGGCTTCTCAAATTTAAATCTAAATGCTTCGTAGTCACTTATTATGTATGTTAAACATCATTTGAACGGTTTAAAATGATTTGAACCATTTTAAATGGTAATAAATTATTGGTCAATTTGTAAAAGAGACTTTGTTTGATGTGGTGAGACAATTTAAATGATTCAATTTGATAGAACTTCAATTACATTATAAATCCCCCCTTCTGAGATAAACACGATTTTGTGACTTGCAAATAAGATGCCTGTTCCTTGTTGTGCATGGATTATTTTGTAATGAGTTTTTACGCCTTGAATCATATTACCTCCAAAGTAACATCTTCTCTGCATGTCACTTTCTACACTACTGTCAGGGTTGATTATCAGGAGCTTCCAATCCTCGTAGACTAAATTTACTCGCAGATATTTTAATGAGGTGGTTAACATTGAAAGTTTTAGTATTCTTTTGTATATTCCTCACTTTTGTTCTTTTTGATGATAGCAAATATAAACAATAAATTAAATTTCTGTTTTCATGAACTTTTGGAATGGTAAAGAGTTGGGATATTAATTAGTATGTATCTATCAGGAATTTATGGATTGGCCCAACTCGCAGACCAGCAGTTGATAGAGAAAGAGATGGTTCGTCTGTGACAGTTTTATACTGGAAGTGTCCTACTTCTTCTGCGGGATTCATTAATCCCTGGGATTTCTTGTATGGTCTATATAAGGACAATCCTCCCAGACGCTATCAAATCTTCCCCCAGTATTAAGTCACTCAAGAGCTTCCTATTAACATACCACAATACAGAATGCACCTGTGAACATGTTACATAGTGACTATATTTCCTACATATTTATTTTCTGTGTTAATCTGTATATTTGTGTTTTGTTTTTAATATCTTGCATTTATTACTTTGTATTTCTGTAACAACTGTAAAATTTCAATGTTCTTGAACCCAGGACATACTTGAAAATGAGAAAAATATCAATGTATCCTTCCTGGTAAAATACTTTGCAAATAAATAAATCCAGGCTCTTCAGCACTAAAAGTGTAAGACTTTATTATAAAAAAATGAAAGAGTTTATACACTGAAATGATAAAACTGAAATAAAATTTAAGTAAAGCTACCCTGAGACTTGTTTCACCAGTCTACAAGCTTAATCAGTCACTAAATCTACATTCCTGTAGAGCATCCTTAAATACACTTGAGATATCCAGTGGTCTGAAGATAACGTTGGCTTGGCATACCGGTAGCTTCCACATCTGATTGGCATTCCAAGATGGCACCAGCAGCATAAGAGTTGCAGCTGGAGTCCCAAGGTGGCCCTCGACCTTGTGCAATAAGTGACATGCTAGGAAAGTCATGCAAATCGCCCATGATGTCTATGATAGGTATATACTCAATTGGGTTCTTAACCCCTTCACAGAGGTGGAGGTGTTGTAATCATCTCACTATCATATCTCATTTAGCTGCCATGTGTTTCTTGGGTAGCCTACACAACACAATCGATCCCCTGCAACCTTATCTATACACTCGCTTCTCCATCCCATTGCTTCTTCACTACTGTTTTATCCTATACCACAGCTGTAAAGTGAGATTTGCCCTAAGATTTTGTTAAATATTGCATTATGGGAAAAATCCACAAAATGGAATCAAAGATAAAAAGCGCAGCATTTGTTTTATAATGTGTTTTTTCTTCTGTAATACATTATGTAATCTAGTTACAGCTTATGTTACTGGTAGTGGTCCTTTACAGATGACTCCTAGTGAGCTTCCGGTGTATCCTCCTCCTGACTAGGGATGAGCTGTTCGGTTCGGACGGTTCGGAGTTTGGACCGAACTTAGCCTGTTCGGTCTGCTCGCGAACTCCGATCATTTTCCATTTGAGTCTTGCGTAGCATTGAGGCAATAACAGTAAATAACGTCGTATAGTTAACGTAATACAGAAAGCGTATCTATGCAGAGTGTGTTGAAAATTAGGTACATTAGGAGGAAACGGTGTATAGGGAGTAGGTGGGGAAGTGGGGGAGGTGTGTGGTCCGCTTTGGGGGTGAGGGCAAAGCCTCCTCTGACATCTAGGGAGCTGACTTTGGGAGGAGCGGGTGGGTATCCAGTCGCATAGAGACGGTTCGGAAGGCCTATGTAGGGAAGGGGTGATAGGCGAGAGTCACGTATTACTAGTATGGTAGTCAGAGTGTGTCTCCGGTCAAGCAGTAGGCATGGGTTGTGTCTCCTATCTGTATGTCGATAGTGAGAGCTGGTATTGGGGGGACTAGGGACAGCACGAATAGACAGGCCCTGAGATTTTACAGTATCCAGTGAGTATTTAATGGTTGGGATGTGACTCGGCAGTAGGCATGAGGGGGGACAAGAGGTGGGTGGGGGTGGGGCAGAGGGAGAGAAGGAAAGGCGGAATGAGGAGGAGAGAGAAAAAGAGAGAGAGAGAAAGAAAGAAAGAAAGAAGGAGAAGAAAAAAAAAAAAGGGGGGGCAGGTCGAGAAGGTAGGTGTTGGACGGAAGGACCGGGCACTCCACCGCGCCACGTCCATGGTCCAGTCGTAGTGGTGGTAATTAAAGGTGTCCACGAGGTCCCCCACACAGGGAGCCACCCCATGTGGGGGTTACAGTGAGCAGACGGTCTGGGGGATGTCTCAGTCAAAGCTCCCCAAAAGGGTGCGGCACTCCGCCGAGGTCACGTACTGGTTCCAATGGTACCATTTTTGTAGATGGGTCTCTAGGTCGTCATCCATCCTGGCCTTTAGGTCCTCCATGTTCACAACCTCTCCCATCCGGGTGAGCCAGTCGCGGTAAGTTGGAAGAGTCGAGGATCCCCATGTCCGAGCCACCAGTAGTCTTGCAGTCATGATCATGGGGAGCGCCACAGATTTCTTGAGGGCCCCTACCGAACAAGGAACCTGCGTGAGTAGGAACGCGCCCGCCGTAAGGGGTAAGGACAGGTCGGTCACCTTTGCCACCGTGTCTCTCACTTGAGTCCAGAACGGGGCGATGAGCGTGCACTCCCACCATACGTGAAGGTAGGTTCCAGCCGCCAAGTCACACCTCCAACAATTTGGGCTAAGACTAAGGCCTATCCGGAAAAGAAAGGCAGGTGTACAGTACCACATCGACAGGACCTTATATGAGTTGGTTTGTAGTCTAGTCTGCAGGCTGCCATGATGGGTCAATTCATATGTGGCCTGCCACTTCTCATTCAGTATGTGGGTGTCCAGCATCTGCTCCCAGGAGCCCTCGAAGTTAGGCGGGGATTGGTGTTGTGCGGATTGAAGAAGGCCATATAGAACCGAGATCCCGTGTTGGAGGGGTTGTTTAGCTATGCAGAGGGATTCAAAGGATGTGAGTGGGCGAATCAGTCTGTGATGGGCTGGTAGTGAGAGTAGGTAGTGGGAGATCTGTCTGAAATTAAAGTGTTCTAATGCGGAAGGGGGGGCTCTGGTGCCCCCCCACCCCCTGGTAGGCGTAGGGTTGATCCGTCCGTAAAGTGGAGTGCCCTTGGCGAGATGGACGCGTCTATCCTTCGCTCCAAGCCAGGGTGGACGCTGGCCGTGAAGGCCGGGTTGGCCGTGAGGGGCAGCAGAGGCGAGGGGTACGACGTGAGCGAGCACCGACGGGTTAAAGAGCGCCACACGTGCAGCGTGGCTCCCACAAACGGGTGTTGGAGGGCGAGTGGGGATCTCCGGTCCGCTGCGATCCAGGGTAGCACGGACGTGGGGTGTGGAGTAGCGTCACATTCCAGGTCTTGCCACAGGGCGCGTCTGCCACCCGTGGTCCATGCCACTATTCTTTGAAGGTGTGAGGCTTCGTAATAGTGTCGAAAGTTGGGGAAGACCAAACCCCCCGTCGATTTAGGGCGTGTAAGGACTTGCAAGCTGATTCGCGGTTTAGCCTTGCACCATACAAAGCGTAAGTACTCAGATCGGATCCTCTGGAAGAACGTCTGGGGTATGTGTATCGGCAGCGTCTGGAATAAATATAGCAACCTTGGGAGTACGTTCATCTTCAACACCCCTATTCTACCGAGCCAGGAGATCCTCAGGTGGGACCATTCCGTGAGATCACGGCTTAGGTCTGTCCAGAGCGGCAGAAAGTTCTCGTGATAAAGGTCTTGAGGCGACTTAGTGAGCCAGATGCCTAAATACCGCATCCTGGAGGGGCACCATATAAATGGGTGCATCTGGCGGAGGGCCCTTTCTGCTACTCCTGGGATATTAAGATTCAGTACCTCGGATTTATCCATATTGAGTTTCATGTTAGACAACGTGCCATAGATCCTGAACTCCTCTACTATTTCCGGTAAAGTAGCCAAGGGGTTACTCACATAAAACAGTAGGTCGTCGGCGTACGCCGAGACCTTGTGTGTGCCGGTTTTACCCGCCAGGCTGGTGATAGCCCCATTGCATCGGACGGACTCCAGGAAGGGTTCTAGTGTGAGGGCGAACAGAAGTGGGGAGAGGGGACATACCTGCCGGGTGCCGTTCCGTATTTGAAATGTGTCTGAGAGGATCCTGTTGACCCTCACACGGGCATTTGGGGAGCTATAGAGTGCGGCCACCCAGGAGATAAATTCCGTTGGTAATTGCATGGCGCGGAGCGTGGCAAACAGAAAACGCCATGATACCCTGTCAAATGCCTTTTCGGCATCGGTTGACAGGAGTAGCATCGGTATCTCCCCCCGACGCGCTCTATGTATGGCATTCAGGGTACGGGTAGTGCGCCCCTGGCTTCTCGCGCCGGGATGAATCCCACCTGGTCTTTCTGTACCAGGAACGGCAAGACCGTGCTCAGCCGTCGCACCAAGATCGTGGCGAAGATTTTAAGGTCGGAGTTCAGCAAGGAGATCGGCCTGTAGCTGGAGCACTCCTTAGGGTCTTTGCCGTCTTTAGGAATTACTATGATCGTGGCAGCCTGAGTATGGGGGTGAAGGGTGTGGTCCTCCAACAGGGAGTTAAGTGTGGCTGCGAGCGAGGGGGCCAGGACGGCGCCGAAGCGCTTGTAATACAGAGAGGGGAGGCCATCTGGGCCCGGCGCTTTACCATTTTTCTGTGTTTTAACGGCTGCTGTGATCTCCTCCTGGGTAATAGGTTCTCGGAGCGTGGTGCGCTGCGCCTCTGTAAGGTGAGACGTATCCGCGTCCTAAGGTATCGGTCCAGGTGAGTGGTCGGCATTTGATCGGGCCCCTCCACCGAGTGATACAGTGCCGAGTAGTATTCTCGGAATGATTGAGCTATACGGGCTGGGTGCGGGGTATCCACGCCATCTTTCATGCGAATCGTTTGAACGTATGTCCGTGCACGTTGTTTCTTTAGAAGTCTCGCAAGGAGGCGTCCCGGCTTATCCTCGTGTAAGGCAAACCAGCATTTAGTTTGTAATATGGCCCGTTGAAGTTTAGGGTTTAGCACGTTCGTTAGTTGCGTGCGGGCCTGTAGGAGACGCGCGTAGGTGTACGCGTCATGCGAGGCGTGATGTTCGAGTTCTATTCTCCGAATCTCGGATAACAGTTCCTCGGTTTCTGCTTGAAGCGCCTTCCTCTTGCGCGACGCCCACGAGATCAGTTTTCCACGCATAACCGCCTTATGTGCCTCCCAGATGGTCGGTGGTGGCACTTCCGATGTCCGGTGGTCAGCAAAAAATGTTTGGATAGCTTCGGTCACGTCGGCCCGCAGTAGTGGGTCCGCCAGTAGCGAGGTGTTAAGTTGCCACGTCCCTACCCTAGGACGGAGCAGGGGCGAGGAGACGGTCAGTACCACCGGCGCATGGTCCGACCACGTAGTGGCTTGTATCTCCGAGGTTCGCACCAGAGGAAGGTCGTACTGGGGAACAAAGAAGTAATCCAGTCTAGTGTAGGTGTTATGGATGGCGGAGTAGTAGGTGTAGTCTCTGGTGGATGGGTTCAGTGCCCTCCAAGTGTCCACCAGTCTGAGTGCCGTTAGGGGGCGTTGTATGCGTCTCCGTTGCCTGGAGGGTATCCGGTGGGTGGCAGAAGATGAGTCCTCTAGAGGGTTAAGGGGGAAGTTAAAATCTCCGCCCAGGACGAGTGTGCTGGCCGTGAAGTCTTCTAGTGTCCGCAAGGCTGTAGCCAAGCGCACGTGTTGATTCGTGTTGGGCAGGTAGAGGTTGGCGAACGTGTAGGTGGAACCCGCGATCCTGCCCTTGACGTAAAGGCATCGCCCATCTCCCGCTCGGTATATGTCCGTCATCTCAAAAGGGATGGTGGAAGCAAACAAGATAGCCGTTCCTTTGGATTTTGAGTCCGGGGTGTGATCGAAGTAACCCGTCGGGAAGCGTCGGTCTCGTAGGGTGGGGGGGGCTGTGGAGCTAAAATGAGTTTCCTGTATAAAAGCCACTGAGGCTCGCATAGACGCCAGGTCTCTGAGGAGCCTACGTATCTTCTCTGGTTTGTTGAGGCCTCTCACATTATAGCTCACTATCTTGAGATCTCTTGGAATGAGGACCGTGTCACGGTCCCCGAGTCCCGGTCCCGCCATCCAAGGTGGGTAGTTCCGAGACGTGAGTGGGGGGGAGGTGGCGGTGACGGTACAAAAAGGGAGAGCGAGTATTAGAGTGAGGAGAGGTAGAGGGAAGTATAAGCAGAATTAAATATAGAGAAAGTAAAAAGAGAGAAAGGGAGGAAAGAAAAAAAAAAAAGGGGGGGAGGAAAGGTGGCGGAGAGAGGTAAGGGGAAGGGATACGAAGTAGCCGATTAATCCAGGGGGGGTGGTAGCACGGTGGGTGGTAGGGTGGTCAGAACAAGGGGAGGGAGGTAGACTCTCAGGTTTGTAGGAGAGTGGTTTTATATCCACGCCGATGGGCGGGATAAAATGTGGGGGGCACTAGTGTCGGTCAAGAGAGGGTTGAGTCCCTCCGCCTCTACAATAGAGGGGGGACACAGTAGGGCTCTCTCGACTATTCAGTGACACTCACCCCGAGGAGGCGTGTGGGGTACCGCCCGAACCAAGCGGTAGAACTTGTATGTAAAATATGTAAGTGTCAAACAAATTTAAAATATAAAGGTAACACAATATAACAATGTATCACAACACAAAACTGAAACTCCAATCCTCTCCGATTGAAGATGTGGATATCATATACAGTGGTAAGCGTAGCTTCGAGATCGTAGCGTAACCCATATGCTTTTTTAAACCCTGAACGGCATGTCAGCCTTATGCAGGTGCCATTCCGTTCTACTCTGTAGTGCGATGATGGGGAAAATAGGGACAAGCGTGCAAATGCTAATAGAGGTTAAGACACATTCGGGTTCCCTCGTCCGATTATACCAGAGTTCTGTAATTCTTTAATCTTTATACCAGAGTTGAATCAGAGTTCTGTATATATTTAATCTATATATCACTCACCATGTCTGAAAGAACAAAAAGGACAGGCAGACGCTCCCAGACACAGATAAGAGGGCAAGCAGCCCCTGTGTCGGGAGGCTGTGCCTCTGGTCGTGGTGGACGTGGTGCATCCTCTGCAGGGGTACACTTGTCCTTTCTAACTGGTGCTGGCCGTCTTAAGCAGCAGCAACATACAGAGGATTTGGTGGATTGGCTAACCAGGCCATCCTCATCCTCCGAGTCCTCTGCCAGCCAGGCTTGTAGTGCTTTACAGTCCACCTCAGCTGCCAAAACATCTAATGCAGCCTCCATGTCCACAGCTACTCCTGCCGTAGCCTCACTATCACACATGGAGGAGTCAGCTTAATTGTTTGACTACAATGACAGTGACATGCTGCTTGAGGATGCACAGCAAGTACAGTGCTCTGATTCAATCTCTGAGGTTGAGGAAGGGAGTATAATCAACCTAGAGGAAGGGGGTGCCAGTGATGACACACAAATAACTGGCACTCATGTTGCCCCAGCAGCTGCAGCATACTGCCAAGTTGGCTCCAGTGATGAGGAGATAGGGGGTGAAGATGACATTGATGATGAGGTCACTGACTCCACCTGGGTGCCAGAAAGAACAGAGGAATCAAGTGAGGAGGAGGGGGAGGAGTAGGAGGCACAGCAAACACGAGGCACAATATCCTCTATGACCAACCGTAGCACTAGCCAGCCAAGGCATCAGATGTCAGAGCTGCTCCGGTGCAGAGCGCTGTTGTCTCAAAGCACACACGCAGGAACTCTGCTGTCTGCTGGGAGTTCTTTAAGAAATGTGCAGCAGACCCCACTGTTGCTATTTGTAATCTATGTCAGATGTGCCGCTGGAGGTTTTGTCACAGACAAAAGAGTGCATCTGTCCACCGACTCTGTAGACCGGCTGACATTTATAAAAATGAATCAGTCCTGGATCAGCAGTTATCAATCCCCTGATGCTAACATAACGGAATAGATCAGGGATGTCTTCTGCATTCACAAAACCTCCAGCACTGAACTCTTCCACAATACCACAAAAGGGTTACGGTGTGAATGCACATGCTGCCATGAAAGGCGCAATATTTGGCTGCACTGACGCCTGTGCCAGATTTATATCATTTAAATTTTTTGAACCGCAGGGTCTAACCCTGCACTCTTCCACAATACCACAAAAGGGTTACGGTGTGAAGGCACTTGCTGCCATGAAAGGCGCAATATTTGGCTGCACTGACGCCTGTGATAAATTTATATCATTTTAATTTTTTGAACCACAGGGTCCAACCCTGCACTCTTCCACAATACCACAAAAGGGTTACGGTGTGAAGGCACTTGCTGCCATGAAAGGCGCAATATTTGACTGCAATGACGCCTGTGCCACATCTATATCATTTTAATTTTTTGAACCGCAGGGTCCAACCCTGCACTCTTCCACAATACTACCGAGGGGTTACTGTATGATAGTACATGCTGGCCTGGCAGTCTGGCACCAAAAGCACAATATCTGGGTGCACTGACGCCCATTACCAGATTCATATCTTTTTAATATAGGAGCGCAAGGTCCACCCCTGCGTTCTTCCACAATACTACAGAGGGGTTACTGTATAAAAATACTTGCTGGCCTGGCACCAAAGGCACAATATCTGGGTGCACTGACGCCTTGACCAGATTGATATCTTTTTAATATAGGACCACATGGTGCACCCCTGCATTCTTCCACAATACTACAGAGGGGTTACTGTATGATTGTACTTGCTGGCCTGGCAGTCTGGCACCAAAGGCACAATATCTGGGTGCACTGACGCCTTGACCAGATTCATATCTTTTTAATATAGGACCGCAAGGTCCACCCCTGCATTCTTCCACAATACTACAGAGGGGTTACTGTATGATAGTACATGCTGGCCTGGCAGTCTGGCACCAAAGGCACAATATCTGGGTGCACTGACGCCTTGACCAGAATCATATCTTTTTAATATAGGACCACATGGTCCACCCCTGCATTCTTCCACAATACTACAGAGGGGATACTGTATGATAGTACTTGCAGGCCTGGCACCAAAAGCACAATATTTGGGTGCACTGCCACTGATGCCTGTATCAGATTCATATCCTCAGAGGGGTTACGGTGTGACGGCACTGTTGCTGACGCTAAAGGCCCAATTTTAAAGCACCTATTGTTACTTTCATCCAAAGCCTGCATAAGTTTCACAATAATTTAGCCAAAGAAAATCACTAAACTTTTTCTGCGTCTCCGAAAATGTCTCCTCTTTTCATACAGACCGGCGCCCCAAGCAGTTGTTTATGGATAGATTAAAGGAAAAGCATTTACTGTCTTCTGAAACGTAATTTTTTTGTTTTTAAGTTACATAGTTACATAGTTATATAGGCTGAAAAAAGACATGCGTCCATCGGGTTCAGCCTCTCCCACATAACCTACTGCTGTTGATCCAAAAGAAGGCAAAAAACCCAGTCTGAAATATGCAACATACTGGGAAAAAATTCCTTCTTGACCCCAGAATGGCAGTCAGATTTCTCCTTGGATCAAGAAGCTTTTACCCACATATTAAATATTATAACCCTTAATATTCTGTGTCTGCAGGAAGTCATCCAATCGTTTTTTAAAAGTCTGTACAGACTCTGACCCAACCACCTCAACAGGCAGAGAATTCCACAGCTTTATTGTTCTCACCGTAAAATAACCCTTCCTATGCTTTAAGCTAAATTTTCTTTCTTCCAGTCTAAATGGATGACCCCTTGTCCTGTGTATAGTCCTGTTAATGAATAGGTTATCAGACAATGGTTGATAATGGCCCCGTATATACTTATATAAGGTTATCAGATCCCCTCTAAGGCGCTGTTTCTCTAAACTAAACAGGTTTAAGCTTGCTAGTCTTTCCTCATAACTTAACCCTTCCATTCCCCTTATTAATTTAGTTGCCCGTCTCTGCACTTTTTCTAGCGCTATAATATCTTTTTTTAAGACAGGTGCCCAAAATTGCACGGCATATTCAAGGTGCGGCCTGACCATTGATTTATACAGAGGCAAAATTATGTTTTCATCCCATGAGTGAACTCCCCTTTTAATGCATGCCAATACTTTGCTGGCCTTGGCGGCTGCTGTTTGACATTGCACATTGTTACTTAGTTTGAAGTCTATGATTATTCCCAAATCCTTCTCCTGCTTGGATTTCCCTAACTCCGTACCATTTAGGGTATAAATTACTTGTGTGTTCTTCACTCCAAAGTGCATAACTTTGCATTTATCTAGATTAAATCTCATCTGCCATTTAAGTGCCCAGTCCCCCAATTTATCTAAATCCCCCTGCAGCGAAGTAACATCCTGCTCACATTGTATTACTTTTCCTAGTTTTGTGTCATCTGCAAACACTGATACATGGCTTTCAATGCCTATCTCAAGGTCATTTATAAATAAATTGAATAGTATTGGTCCTATAACAGACCCCTGAGGGACACCGCTTACCACTGGTGTCCATCTTGAAAATGTACCATTTATGACCACTCTCTGTACCCTATCTTTTAGCCAGTTTTCTATCCAAGAACAAGTATTTTCATCTAGACCAATTTTTCTCAATTTAAATAGTAACCTTTTGTGTGGAACTGTGTCAAAAGCTTTGGCAAAATCTAAGTAAATCACATCCACTGCGACCCCTGATCTATACTTCTACTTACTTCCTCATAGAACGTAATTAGGTTAGTCTGACATGATCTGTGTTTCATGAAACCATGCTGATTTTTGCCAATTACATTATACCTCCCAATAAATTCCTGAATATTATCCCTTAGTAACCCCTCAAATACTTTCCCAGCCACAGATGTTAAGCTCACAGGTCTATAATTCCCAGGCACAAATTTTAAACCTTTCTTAAATATAGGGACCACGTCAGCTTTTCTCCAATCCTCTGGTACTATTCCTGAAAGAAAAGAATCTTGAAAGATTAAGAACAGAGGTTTACATATTTCAACACATAGCTCGCTCAGTACTCGCGGTTGAATTCCATCTGGCCCTGGGGCTTTATTCACATTCACATTGTTTAATTTCTGCAAAACCTTGTCCTGAGTCAACCAGTCACTTTGTATTAGTAAGTTTTTATTAATGAATTGCATGTCTCCTGTTATAGGTTTCTCTTTGATAAATACTGAAGAAAAATAATCATTTAAAATTTCTGCCTTATCCTGATCTTCAGTTAACAATAACCCTGACTCAGATTTTAGTGAACCTACATTTTCACTCTTGGGTTTTTTAGAATTTATGTACCTAAAGAATCTTTTAGGGTTGGTCTTGCTCTCTTTGGCTATTTCTTTTTCATTTTCTAGTTTAGCCCATCTAATCGCATTTTTACATGCTTTATTGGCTGCCCTATATGCTTTATAGGATGACTCAGATTTATCAAATTTAAAAGCTTTAAATGCCTTCTTTTTATTTTTCATTTCCTTAGTTACCTTCCTACTAAGCCACATTGGTTTCAGTCTGTTTCTTTGATATTTATTAACCAGTGGAATATATTGTGACGTGTACTTTTCTAGTGTTAGTTTAAAGATATTCCACTTATCCTCAGTGTTTTTCCCGTGAAAGAGTTTCTGCCAGTCAATGACATTGAGAGCTTCCATTATTTTAATAAAGTTGGCCTTTTTAAAATTGTATGTTTTAGCATGCCCCTTATGAATGTGTTTTTTTGAGTTTATTTCAAAAGTCACCATATTATGGTCACTGTTTCCCAACTGTTCCTTTACATTAATATTTAAGAAAAGATCCACATTATTTGTTATAACCAGGTCCAGACAGTTATCCTCTCTAGTTGGTGTTTCTACCAGTTGTGACATGAAGGTATCATTTAAAATGTTCAGAAACCGGATTCCCTTTGCTGAATTACTAGTCCCACTATCCCAATTAATGTCCGGGTAATTAAAATCTCCAATAATTAAAGTGCTTCTATACATCCTAGAAATCTGTCACTTCATGGGCAGGTTGTGGGGACTTCCTAGGCACGATATTTGAAGGAATTTTTTGTTTTTATTTTTAACCCTTATTTCATGGAAAACTCACTGTCCCTTTAAAAACGTTTTTTTTAAAACTTTTTGTCCTTGTTTCCTGTCCCCCAGGGCACTACCCGGACCCCCATACACCTTTTATGGCAAATATCTTGCATATATGCCCTCTTGGAGGGCACTCTAAAAACCGAATTTTCAGCCCCATTGACTTGTATTAAGTTCGAGTTCTGGTTCGGCTTCGAACATTTAGAAAGTTCGGGTTCGAATACGAACCGAACTCGGGTGTGTTCGGCTCCTCCCTACTCCTGACCGGAAGACATTCCAGTTCCATCTCAACATGTTGAATCTGCAGCTGGTGTAAATATTTGTATTAAAATGTTTCACTGTAAATAAGATTTTTTTTGTTTTCCTTCCTGGAAATTCTTTGATTGTAAACATGTACCACTCGACTAATTACATTTGTGTTTGATAAACTTTTGATATTATTTTATCTAGCTCGTAATAATATGTAGCGACCTTTAAGCTCTGTTGAAATGCCAGTAAAGGTTATATAATTTGAGGAAGCTTAAAGCAAAACTGCAATAATTGTTCCCGAGAGATGTAAACGTTCAGATTGATGCTGGAACACAAAATGTTTTCTGTTGGATATGAAAAGATTGTTAATTTAGTAATGATTTAATATTTCCGCAGCATAAGGCAGTCTTCAGATCTCATTTATTTTATGTCATATAAATGAATGACGAATTTGCTTGAAAAGGCAAGAGACCGCACTTATTACCGGGAAAACAAAACGTAAAATTTTTCACAGAATTATATTATAAGAACCTCCCTGGGTCGGAATCGCACTTGTTTAGAGCTGTTTTAAACCAACTTGTACTTCTAGAATGAGGAGGTTTAATCAGAGGGTGACATTCAAAAACAAAAACTACTCTTACCCATAAATAATATCTTGTAATGCATGCCCCGAGTGTGAGTAATCCCACAATAGGGCTGTCAAACTCACGGCCCCCATATTTTGATACCTATAATCCCCAGAAAAACTGGTAAGATATTAAATAAATGAATATGTCACATTATCAATTACTTTCCTGTCGATTTTAACCCCTTCACTACCAAGCAATGTTTTTTGGGAAAAAAAAAATAACATTTTATTTGAAACATGGGATGTGAAGTTAACAATTAAATATAGGGTGAAATAGAAGTTTTACACAGCAACTGTTATTCTGAGATAGTTAAAAAAAAATGTTTATTTGCTCATATTTAGTTATCATGTATTCATTAATCCTTTGCAGAAATATTGTTGAAATGTAAGATTCTGAGCTCTAAATCTTACACAAGCCCTTATCTTACACAATATCAAACATGGTCTGCATTGTTATCATACAGGCAGAAAAGACCTTTGTGTAAGTTATAGTAACTTTGATAGAGATAAATAATAATAATAATGATGAGATCTCCTGCTTATGGGGATTTGTAGTGATCATAATAAGATTATTAGCAATGCAGCTTCCAAAAAATACCAACAGAACATAAAAATATCATCTGTATGTGACATAATGCCTGTATATGTAGATTACAGTAACACCTTTTACCTGTACTGTATAGGGATTTTCAGTCATTATAATTATAACCCCTGAATTTTATCCCTGTACAACAGTGAGTGACCCCAGAGCTCTCCCTGTATTCTGCTTCCTGCCTGGCATCTGAAATGCAGCACTATTTGTACTTTTGTTACAGTGAGGTTTAGAGTTGCTATTTGCAAATGGTTTTACGTCTCTCCAGGGTGCTTGGAGAGACATAAACCAAAAGATTTAATTTCTCCACAGGGTACACACTAATCTTGCTTTAAAAATGTGTGAAAATGGTCTTTTGATATGCTAATGAGCGTTTTACAATGCATTACAATGCAAAATCGAGATAACTCGATTTGGGGCGTGAAAGGGCCCAATGAATGATTCTGGGAAATGTTTTTTTGTGAAAATATCGGAGTACACTTGCAACAATAGAGCTGTGTGTTTACAGTATTGAGTGGTAAAGAATCATATATACATGAAATAGCTGTTAGATATATGCCTTGGTGAATACCGCCCAAGACGACATATGGATACAATATATTATCCAGACGTCAACTCCAATTGAAGAAAGGTAAGGTCAAGTATGACCTTTAAATACATTGTTTCTTCCGGGGTTTCATGTATAGTGGATGAGTTTCACAATCACTTGGATTAAAATTTCAAACAGCAGTTTTTAGGAACAAGACATATGACTTCAACCTATATAAAGTCCAAAACTGCTGTAGTGAGGGATACAAAGTGCTGAATTTTAATACATGACAAAAGAGCAAATGAAACATAATCTTACTTTCAAGGGAAGGTCATCTGGATACTCGATCATAATTTCAAATATAACCTACAAATACATGTCACAGATAACACATTCTCATACCCATTACCTTAAAAAAAAGATTAATGTCTCCATCTCATTTATTTTATTTTTTTGCTGACCTCTTATCCCTTTGATTAAACTAACTTTGGGCTCCTTGCTATTTGAATAATGAAAAGAAAATCAGTGAACTTCAGTGAAAATTCACCTGCCACTCAGAAAAACATTGTATATACTTACTGTCACATATATAGAGTCAACAGATTCCCAATGCTTTACAATGGGGAAGCAGAAACATGAGACATAATAAATAAACAGGGTAATTCAAAGAGATCCGAATGGCTGGAGAAAGGTAACCGAACGCTGAAAATCAGCATTCAGTTACCTTTCTTGGTCATTCGGCTATCCAGAGAGCAGACAATTCGCCAAATCCTGGCGAATTGCCTGCACATACGGTGCCTGTTCGAGGGCAGTGAAATCCCCATAAAAAAGCACTGCTTTGGCTATTCAGCGAGCACAAACCAGCAGTGAAAGGTTCCCCTAATGCCCTGCCATTCTGTGGTTTAATTCGTCAGGTTTATTAAGGAGAATCCCATAGGCTTCAATGTTAAAAATATTCCCATTTTAATTCAATATCTAATAAACCGTTCATTATAAAATTCTGCAGTAAAGAGTCTCTTTATTTATAGATTTGTTAGGATATTTTAAGCACTTTTCTGGAAAAAAAAATTAAGAAAAAATCTGATTTTTTTTTTAAGTTTACTTATTTTTTCTGTAACAGCCCTTTTTATTGTCATTCCTTGGAACTCATATGTAAATTCCAGACGTTTTCGCTTTGTAGTTTCTTTGCAAACAGCGTTTCACTTTTCAAACATTCAAGCAAACGGTTTTCCTAATTTATTCACTCGATTCATCTGCGGTCTCGTCTTTTTCCGGAGGCTGCGCTGCGTGTGATCGGCTCCTGCTCGGGTTGTTCTGGCATTTTCGGTGGGTTAATCCAGATGTTTTTGCTGGTTTCGGCATGCATTCGCCGGGTTTTTGCGGTGAGGTTTTGGCAGGTTTTCGGCTGCTTTTCCCTGCACTTCGATGGCCCTGTGGTGCTTGCTGAATACACCGCAGGGTCACCGAAATAGGATCGGCAAAACAAACCGAAGAGAACGAAAAGTCACTGAACGTGCAGTGACTTTTGATGCTCTTTGAATTACCCTGAATGTTACATAAGGAAGAGATGACCCTGCTGGTAGGATCATTGCCGTGCTAATTCAGCATTTATACAAGTGCTTAATCAGTTTCCATGTGAGCTTACAATCTAAGTGACAAGGCTAAGTGAAACAAAAGGGAGCGTGGGGAGTGTGAACAGTTTCAATAAATACGGTGCTGAAGGGGAAGTACTCATAGCTTGGGTTTAGTAAGGGTAATCAGAGTGAGAAGAGGAAACAGCTGGAAGGGAGAGCTGAAGATTAGGACAGGGACTGTGTGGGAGGGTGGTGTCAACTGAGTGGAAAAATTGAGAACCTGGAAGGGTCACTCTATGATATGATTGCTGTATGCAAAACAGACACCAAGTTAGTAAGATTTATTAAGAGTGGGTTACAGTTACAAGCATTTATAAAACACCAACAGGTTCTGTGGCGCTGTACAATGGGAGAGACAGAATAACAGGTTGGATCCAGTTCAAGGTATTTATGACATTAGCAGAGGGGAGGGAGGATAAAAGAGCAATAATCTAACAAGAAGAGAGGGAAATAATCAGCAGGAAATAAATATATGCAGGCATAAAATAAAAACAGTAATATTTGAGCAAAGATGTATAAAGTTGCTACAAATGGTTAACATATTGCAAATGTTTTTGCTGTTTCAGAATGTTATTTTAACATTCTACTCAAAAATGTTCTGTATTATTTGTTCTTCTTTTGTAGAAATAAGGAAAGTGGTTAATTGGGATTAATTGGAGTTATCTGGTTTAATTAGCTAGCTTTGTAAATGTGTGAGCACTTTATCTCATCTCTTGGCAGTGCAAGCAATAAAGCATTTTACTGGGACTTCGCCCAGTCAGGGCACGCATGTTTGTTTGTTTGTGGGTTCTTGTCACTAATACTGATGATATTTTTTGTGAGAAGTCTTCTTATGGTACATAGGGTGCCAGGGATTTCCTACTGATGTCTATACAAAAAATATTTTGGAAAAACTATTGTAAGCAGTGTTTGTTTACTTTTATTCTCTTTTTGCATGTCAATAAAACCATTACATATATCAATAAGACAGGAAAACCATCAGAATGGTTCCATTCTCTATTCTCCTAGATGATTCCTCCTTTTCTATTCCTAAATTATATCTATTCCTGAGTCTGCCTGAAGGGAGTCACAGGTGCTTCCTTGTCCAACTCTGTGATCAGGTCCAGGTATTTAGGTGTGCTACACTAAGCACTAGATGCTTTCACCACAGATCTTGGTCATGGTGGTACCGGAACTCCTGTTGAGTGCTGTTCTGTTTAATGCTGTGTGTTTCTTGTTATTCTTCTTTTGTATTCTGCTGTGTAATATACCTGATCCTGTGTGAATTAAACCCCCCGCTTTGTCCTGTCTAAACTGCCTGCTGTGCATTTGTCTCCTGCATCCCTTGACCATGAACATGACACCCAATATACCTTGACTAACCTTTAGAGATGTGAGATTCGTTTCCAATCAAAATTTGGACGAAATTTTCCGGATTCGTATTTTGGAAGTGCTTCCGAAATACTAATAAGTTTCGACCGAAACCGTCTGAAAACTGAACAAAAACAATATGGTATAAAAAAATAGATTTTTTTTTTTTTTACAGATCAATTTGTTATACTGGTTCACTTAAACTCGGCACCGCGTCCCTATCCATTGGTCGTGCTGCTGAATCTGCTGTATTCAACACCACAGGTCATGGACAGCTCCATGGTGCCGTTCGGTGGCAATGAAATTCCCCATGGAGAAGTAACGGTTAATCTATTCAGAGAACACCGAACAGCACCGAAATGCCCTGATTTTCAGTGGTTTGTTCGAAAGCTATAAACAGGCGAATCCCATAGGTTTCAATATAAAAATTATTCCCCGTTTTTTTAAAATATTTATTCAACCGTTTATTCTTTTCACTTGTTGCAAAAAGTCTACTTATTTATTTTTTAGCAGGTTTTTTTAGGATTTTTTGGTGACATTTTTGGATTCCTAATTTATTTTAAAATAACTAGGCTTTTTTTCTTTGAATGCAGCAGTGTTTTTTCTGTCCTTCAGTCTGGCTGAGTTCAGCGGGCTGTCTATGGTGCTGAAAACTATTTAGTACCAAGGAAAGCAGCTATTCTTGGTGCTGAAATCTATTCAGTAGAAAGGACACCAGCCCCGCAGGGCTCCAGAGACCCGTGAATCTGCTATCCATGGTGCTGAATAGGTTTCAGCACCAAGAATAGCTGCTGTCCTTATTACTGAAAAGGTTTCAGCACCAAAGAAAGGTGGATTAGGTATCTTTTTTTTAACCCTGATCTAAGTAATTAATTCATCTATTTCACATTTCGAAAAAACTAATAAAAAGGAAATAACTACTTAAAATGAAATATGAAATAACTAATAAAAACTAAATACAAATTGATCCGAAAAACGGATTACCAATAAAAACAAAATAACAAATCAATCTGAAATAAGAACTAACGATCGTTCGAACTAATGAATCAATCCAAAATACGAATCACGGTAACATAACGAATGCACCGAAACGAATTGAAAACCAGAACGAATCGATCCAAAACAAAACAAAACAAATTTTTCCGTTGTGCACATGTCTACTAACTATTAGCTATTTTAACATATAATAAAGTAGTTCTTTTCTGTAGATTTCAAACCAAAAAGGTTCTTTCTTCCACTTTGACCTACATGTTAAAACCGCTGTATTGAGATAAATGTTACTGCTAGGCTGCAAAGAACCCATAAATATAAACGGATTGCAAAGGGCAAGTAACCCGGACCACTATAAATATTGAGCAGTGCATAGAAAGGCTTTGTTGCTGCTATTTCAAGCATATGAGGACACTTCAGTTTGTGAATTAATTCTCCTACACTTTTATCAACAAATAACAGTATTCAGCAAAGCACCAGTTAATATATATTTTTAAATAATAAGTAAGAAAATCTAGAGCAGTACATTCGTAAGAAAATAAAGGTGATCCATTTCTATAAAAAGACTATTTTCAGTACAGTTATGTAAATGAACATCCATTTAGCAAGGCAGTCAAACAATGATATTTTTTTAACGTCCTAAATGCATCAATCATGGAAATCAAACTGACATTTAAAGGTTGTATATTAAGGATGACTTCATTTGTTCAGTTTGCTCTACTTATTTTGTTTTGCAACATTTTGCCAATTACTGGTATCTTATAAATGCTGAATTTGCATTGTTTGTTGTATTTTTCTCAATTTGAAAAAGCTGTAAATCGACAGAGATGAAGACTGGTAAGTATTTAACACCTGCCGCCCTGGGGCCCTATTCCCCTTTTGCCCTTGAGCACAGAGCTGGAGCCATACATCAGAGCGGCTCAGACGCCTTCCTTATATTTTCCATCCAAGGTGAAAGCTCAGCTTGCATCTCGGATGTAGCATCTGCTTACCCTACATCAATGTTTCCCAAACTTGTCCTCAGAAGGATCCACTGACACGCCACTTTTTCCAGATATCTGAAGAGGACACAGGTGATATGATTTGCTTCTCAGTAATTGCAGTATTCAGTCTGTATTTCCCCAAGGTGATCTGCAAAATTTGGCCTGGTTGAGGGTCCTGAGGACAGGTTTGGGAAAAACTGCTCTAAATTAATGTCTCCTATACTTTGTATTGGAGAAGCCAATGTGGCCTCAGCGGAAGAAGAATGAGCTATTCCAACCAGCTCATTGTCCATCTGCGTCAGGCGTTATTCTAAAAAGAATAATGTCTTTTAGACTCTGATGTTAAGTGATTGCAATAGAACACAATCACATAAGACTCTAGGGTAAAACTACCATTAAATCACATACTCACCTTAGATCCTTCGGTGGCAAGAGCAGCATGATCTGCCTCTCCTTTGCTCTGCAGGCAGAGTAACAACAGGATCATATAGTTCCCAGTGTTCCTCCATGTATCCATCCACTGTCTTGGCCGGTTCTCATTCACACAAGCTCATGTCTGTCTCTGTGGAGTCCTTTGGACTCCTGGGTCTGATAAAACCGCTGCACTTAGCACCGCTGGTGTTATCATTTAACACCTAACAAGTATTACCTCTGGAGCTGCTGAGAAAGCCATTCTGTCATAATATGGGTGTTAAATGACAGACGCTAAAGGGAAACAGCAGACGCTAATGTTTTCTATTAGCATCTGTCATTTAACACCAACAATGGAATAGGACCCCTGGAGTAAAATCCATTGGACATTCTGAACAAAATAACAATGGAGGTTCCTTGGATTTATTATGGTACAAAGAGTTCCTTGTAATAGAACTCTGCTATCCAAACTGTTTCCAACTGTTAAGGAAGATTCCCTTGCAGAGCACCGCCTCTCCCACCAACAATTATCATCTCTTTTCCCAATCATCAGTCAAGACATGATGTAGGGTGGAAATTAATGTGTCTAATTGAGCAGCCACACATTTATACACTCCTGGATGTGTATTCCCCTCACAAGGGATCACTAGTATACAATAAGGTCATGCAGTTCCTAGCACCTCTGTATCTGGACTAAGTCCCCTCTCCTTTCTTCCATCCAGGACAAGACCAACAAGAAAATGGGTACCCTGTCCCCAAGACTGGGGTTACTGCAAAAACCAAACATTAAAAAAAGCACCCTGATCAGACTCACAGCCTATGATTAATGCCAAGCAGAAGAAAGCTGCAATAGTTTTGTCCTGTCATCTGCCCCCTCATTATAACGCACCAATAAAGTTTGTTGAATTTTTATCTTATTCTATGCATTTAGTAGTTTTTTAGGATAACAGGATTAAAGCCTCACTGAAAATTTTGTTTCTATTCTTCTATTCCAGGTAAACTTCAATCCTGCATTAACTTCAGCAAATTGTAACTAGAGATGTGCATTTTGTTTCGTTTAGTTTCGTTTCGTTACGTTTTTACATACAGGGTTATTCAGAGAGCGTGAAAAGCAGGAGAATAACTGGAGAATGAAAAATTCTAGGTCAAAATAGCCAAACCAGAAAAATTCTCCCTTTCATCTCACTTTCCAAATTGGCTATTTTGACCTAGAATTTTTCATTCTCCAGTCATTCTTCTGCTTTTCACCTCTCTCTGAATAACCCTGATAATTTAATTTTCGGAATTTCGTAGCTAATTTCGTTTCGTATTTCGTTTCGTTTCGGATTGATTTGAAATTTCGAATGATTTGATATTTCAAATCTATCTCAAATTTGATAGTTGATATCCATTTGATAGTTCATTTCAAATTCAATAGTTGATATCCATTTGATAGTTCATTTCAAATTCAATAGTTGATATCCATTTGATAGTTCATTTCAAATTCAATAGTTGATATCCATTTGATAGTTCATTTCAAATTCAATAGTTGATATCCATTTGATAGTTCATTTCAAATTCAATAGTTGATATCAATTATTTAATTTTTCTTTTATGATGATGACACAGTGTAAAACAAAAATAAATTTGTTATATACCGTTTTTTTTCGAATTTGTATCGATTCGTTATTCGGAAGTAATTCCAAAATACGAATTATCAAATTTCGTTCCAAATTCCAAATTTTTCCGAAACAAATGCACATCTCTAATTGTAACATTACCTGCTTGATTTCATCTTTTTATATCAAAAATTTATGCATGTTTCTGGGTGTGAAGGGTTTAAAGCTAGTTGTAGCTCAACTCCATCTCCCCTTCCGTCAACTTTAATGTTTCTTTGTGTATGCTTTGCTCATTATGTAAAGGATGTATCTCATAATAGAGTCAAACATAATCTTGCTAATGAACTCACAAAATATCCTCAGTAATTTGATTCATTCAGCGTTCCATTATAAAGCCATTTTTGCTGTTTGGTCTTAGTAATTAGTTAACGGATAAAGCTATCCCATTGTGATGCGATGGTTCAGGATTTCCGAGCTTGCTGTTTTCTCACATAATGTATTCATTTATTCACCTTACCTTTTCTTGGAATCAAGAGTTCCGAATGATTGCAGGAATAGCCACTTTGATTGCTCTTTAACATCCTCAAATGTGTGGTTTGCAGCAATTATCTAAAGACGAAACAAAAAAGAAAATCTCACCTTTTATGTTAAAGAGAGACTGTCTAGCGAAATGCATTAAGGATCGGAGAAAAGTATATATCATCTCTTTTGTCAAAATCTGCTGTGTGAAATGTGAAGTGACTCTTAAATATTTTGATATATTACATTTGCATATCATAAAACACATTTTAATTAAATACATTGTCCCAGAGAGAAGAACGTAATATGAAAATGAATAGAAACAGTAGCAGCTCAGTTCTATATCGAGGTTATTCACAAAACCAGAAACATGTGGAAACGTTCAAAGGGATAACTATCAGGGTTATTCAAAGAGCTCCGAATTGGGGCCCAAAGGTAACTGAAAGCTGAAATTCCAGGCCATTCGGATATCCAGAGAGCAGGCAATTCGTCAAATCCTGGCGAATTGCCTGCACATACGGTGGCTGTTCGGTGCCTGTTCGAGGGCAGTGAAATCCCCATGAAAAAGCACTGCTTTGACTATTCAGAGAACAAAACCCAGCAGTGAAAAGTTGCCGAATTGCCCTGCCATTCGGTGATTTAATTCGGCAGGTTTATTCAGGCGAATCCCATAGGCTTCAATGTTAAAAATATTCCCGTTTTAATTCAGTATCTAATAAACCGTTTATTATAATATTCTGCAGTAAAAAATCTCTTTATTTTTAGATTTTTTTAGGACCTTTTAGGCATTTTTGGGATTTTTTGCAATTTCGTTCTCTTCAATTCGGTTCCTTTTGCCGATCCCATTTCAGTGACCCTGCGGTGTATTCAGCAAACACCGCAGGGTCCCCGAATTGCAGGGAAAGGCTGCCGCAAACCAGACGAAAGCTAACCGTAAAACCCACCGAATGCACGCCGAAAAGCCAAAAAAACATCTGGATTAACCTGCCGCAAACCAAGCCCGAGCAGGAGCCGAGCACAGCCGAAGCAGCTCAGACCGCAGACGAGGGAGATGAATAAATTAGCAAAATAGTTTGTGTGAATCTGTGAAAATGAAACGCTGTTTGCAAAGAAACTACTGAGCGAAAATGTCTGAAATTTACACATGAGGTCCCTAGGAATGATAATAAAAAGGGCTGTTACAGAAAAAATAAGTAAATTTTAAAAAAAAAAAATCGGACTTTTAACCACTTCACTGCGGAGGATGCGCTCAGCGCATCCTGCCGCAGGAAGGGTTGGCTGCAGAAGACGCGCAGCTTCCGGCCAATCGCTGTGCCCCCCCGGTGCGGGCTGAAATCTTGGATGTCAGCCTGTCAATCCGGGACTGCCGCGGGCACAATAGATGTCATTGCGGCGGCGCGATGACATCTATTTCAGGCACCCCCCCGCGTGTGCGGAGGAGGCGCCTGAAAGGCAGGGGGGGGAGGTCCTTCGGACCTCTCTCCCTCCCGTTCGCGGGGATCCTGAGCTTAATGCCAGGCACCGTTTGGAAGGGCACAGCCTGCCCTTCCAAATGGTACCTGGCATTAACCCCATGGGGGCCGGATCACGAATCGGCACCGAAAAGCGCCGGTTCGTGATCCTTTCCAGGAGCTGACCGACATCTTCGATGTTGGCCAAGCCTCCGGGAACTCCCCCTGAGAACTGGCGTAATCTCGCATAGCACGATGATGCTAGTCCTGGAGTAAACCCCTAGCTGCCACCAATGGTGGAGATAGGGGGTTCCAATGAACCCCTATCTCCCGATCTGTGGCAGCTAGGGGTTAATGTTTGATATCGTTGGATCGGCCAGACCATGGCCTTTCCAACGATATCAAACATGACCGTGAAAAAAGTTTTTAAAAATAAAAATAAAAAAATAAAAAAATATAAAAAAATTATAATAAAAAAATAAACAAGTTTTTTATTTTTTATTTGTTTTGTTAATGCAGCAATATTGTTCCCATTTAATTTATAATGTGAACAATGATGCTGCACTAACGATTTTTGTATGGGGTGCGTTTGTTAAAAATAGCGAAATTTTCCCCCCAAGAAAATGTAACGAGACCCCATTTCTAATTTTTTTAACAAGCGCACCCCATACAAAATATAACCACAAACGATCGCATGATAAAATGTGAAAAAAAACACTTTACACGTTGTAAATGTTTTAAAATTCAAATTTTAATGCATATTTTGTTATAATATACAGACAGGACATAACGTATACATATAATAATGACATATTATGACTCTTCCGAGTATGCCGGAAAGAACGATATATAATATGTCTGGGTCATATAATAAAATAAGGCTTCAAAACGCGGTTAAACATGATGAGCGAAACCGGTAAAAATGACCTCAGCACACAGGCGGGAAATGCCTCAGCAGCGAAAGGGTTAAAGAAAAATAAATTAAGAAAAATGCTTAACCACTTGAATGCTAAGGACGCGCTCAGCGCGTCCTCAGCATTCCCGCTGGTATGCGGAGGACGCGCTGAGCGCGTCCTCACATTGGGGTCAGCGTTCGGCCGGGTTCCGGCCGATCGCTGGCCCCTCCGGTGCGGGCTGACATCCTGGATGTCAGCCGGCATCCGGAGCAGTGGCCGCCATTATTAGGTGTCATCGCGCCCCCGCGATGACACCTAATTCAGGCGCCCCCCCGCATGTGCGGAGGAGGCGCCTGAAAGGGAGGGGGGGGAGGTCCTTCGGACCTCTCTCCCTCCCGATCGGCGGCTCACAGGGGCTTAACCCAGGCATCATTTGGAAGGGCACAGCCTGCCCTTCTAAATGATGCCTGGCATTAACCCCTGGGGAGCTGGATCGCAAATCGGCGCTGAAAAGCGCCGATTTGCGATCCTTCCCGGGAGCTGGCCGACATCTTGGATGTCGGCCAAGCTTCCGGAACTCCCCCAGAGGACTGGCGTCATCGTGCGCAGCACGATGACGCCAGTCCTAGCATTAACCCCTAACTGCCATGAACTGTGGAGATTTGCAGGGTTATCCAAAGAGATTCGAATTGCTTGAGAAAGGTAACCGAACGCTGAAAATCAGCGTTCGGTTACCTTTCCTGGCCATTCGGCTATCCAGAGAGCAGGCAATTCGCCAAATCCTGTCGAATTGCCTGCACATACGGTGCCTGTTCGGTCCCTGTTCGAGGGCAGTGAAATCCCCATAGAGAAGCAATGCTTCGGCTATTCAGAGAACACAAACCAGCAGTGAAAGGTTCCCCTAATGTCCTGCCATTCGGTGGTTTAATTCGGCAAGTTAATTCAGGAGAATCCCATAGACTTCAATGTTAAAAATATTCCAGTTTTAATTCAATATCTAATAAACCGTTCATTATAAAATTCTGCAGCAAAAAGTCTCTTTATTTATAGATTTTTTAGGATACTTTAAGCATTTTTCAGAATTTTTTAAAAAAAAATTAAAAGTCCGATTTTTTTTTTTTTTTTTTTCAGTTTGTTTATTTTTTTTTGTACAGCCCTCTTATTATCATTCCCTGGACCTCCTGTGAAAATTTCAGACATTTTCGCTCAGTAGTTTCTTTGCAAACAGCGTTTCTTTTTCCCAGATTCATACAAATGGTTTTTCTAATTTATTCACTGCCTCCTCTACGTCACAGCTGCTTCGGCTCTGTGTGATTCGGCTCCTTTTCGGCTCCTTTTCGGCTCCTGTTCGGCTTTTTCGAAGGTTAATCCAGATGTTTTTGCTTGTTTTCAGCGTGCATTCGGTTAGTTTTCGTCAGGTTTTCGGCAGCTTTTCCCTGCAATTCGGGGACCCTGTGGTGTTTGCTGAATACACCGCAGGGTCACCGAAATGCAATCGGCAAAAGGAACCGAATTGAAGAGAACGAAAAGTCACCGAACGTGCGGTGACTTTTCGAATCTCTTTGGATAACCCTGAGGGAGTTCCAATGAACTCCCTATCTCCCGATCCGTGGCAGTTAGGGGTTAAATTTTGATATCGTTGGATCGGCCAGAGCATGGCCGTTCCAACGATACCAAACATGAAAGTAAAAAAAATTGTAAAAAAAAAAAGAAAAAGAAAAATAAAAATAAAAATAAAAAAAAAATTAAAAAAAAAAAATAAACACTTTTTTTTTATTTTTTTTGGTTTGTTAATGCAGCAATATTGTTCCCATTTCAATTATAATGTGAACAATGATGCTGCATTAACGATTTTTGTATGCGGTGCGTTTGTTAAAAATGGTGTCATTTTCCCCAAAAAAAATGTAACGAGACCCCATCTCTAATTTTTTTAACAAGCGCACCCCATACAAAATATAACCGCAATTGCTCGCATGTTAAAATGTGGAAAAAAACACTTTACACGCTGTAAATTATTGAAAATACATATTTTATTGCATTTTTTGTTATAATATACAAACATGACATAACGTATACATATAATAATGACATATTATGAATCTACCGAGTCTGACGGAAAGAACGATATATAATATGTCGATGTCATATACTAAAATAAGCCTTCAAAACACGTTTAAACATGATGCGCAAAACAGGTAAAAAATGACCTCAGCACAGGGGCGGGAGAAGCCTCAGCAGCGAAAGGGTTAAAATATCCTAAAAAATCTATAAATAAAGACTCTTTACTGCAGAATTTTATAATGAACGGTTTATTAGATATTGAATTAAAACGGGAATATTTTTAACATTGAAGCCTATGGGATTCTCCTGAATAAACCTGCCGAATTAAACCACCGAATGGCAGGGCAATTCGGGGAACCTTTCACTGCTGGTTTGTGTTCTCTGAATAGCCGAAGCAGTGCATTTTCATGGGGATTTCACTGCCCTCGAACAGGCACCGAACAGGCACCGTATGTGCAGGCAATTCGCCAGGATTTGGCGAATTGCCTGCTCTCTGGATAGCCGAATGGCCAGAAAAGGTAACCGAATGCTGATTTTCAGCGTTCGGTTACCTTTCTCAAGCAATTCGGATCTCTTTGGATAACCCTGCTAGAATTTTCCATTCTCCAGCCATTCTCCTGCTTTTCACCTCTCTCTGAATAACCCTGTTGGTAGTGAAGGGGTTAACAATGATGGTATAAATGTATATTTTTCCTGATGCCTAGAAGAGGTTCTTTTTCCATCCACCACAGTGTAGTTACTTCTTTTGTATTTATTGAGTATATTGTTATTTTCTTTTAAATCTATTCTTAGGGATTGATCATCAATTGTTTAACAGTATTAAAAATACATTTCAAAAACCTTATACCTTGCAAAGACCAGGTGTACATCCAGAAAATCCAGGGTTCCCTCAAACTGTAACAATTCAATGTTCTTGAACCCAGGACATACTTGAAAACGAGATAAATCTCAATGTATCCTTTCTGGTAAAATACTTTATAAATAAATAAAATAAAATAAACACCTTATAAAATTACAATATCCAAAGAAAATACACTAGATGGCATAACAAAAAACACAATAAAAAATTATCTTTTTTATTATTAATTACATAATTAGTATTAGCCTAAAATATATATATATATTTTTTATATATATATATATATATTTGGAATTTAAGTTATTTTCCATGAGAAAGTCCTGTCCTCCTTCTCCTAGATACCCATGTTAATGCTTTCAGTTCTTGCTGGACCCTTCTGGGTATTTAAAAAAAAATCATCTCTCCTTGCCTGCTGTAAAATATGATATAAATAGTGTGACGAGGGTCACTTTGAATTGGCGGTACGTGGACTTGGCATTGCTGTTGGGAGGTGTGGGACTGTGGGTTCTGGGGAGTCTGACACTTCGTTTTACTGCCCAACCATCTTCTATGTCCAAGTCACCCTGTGCCTATAAGGGTTCATATCGTTATTGTCTATGTTTATATGTTTCTGTTAATATTTCTAATATCATTACTGTGTGGGTCACTGCAGCCCTTTCCAACCCCCTCCCCCATATAGAATATGTTTTAGATCTGTGAAAGGATTGAGTGGTCTTTGCTTGTCCAACATTGTCAATCCATCAGACTATTGTGTGCTTGTCCGTTATCTAATGTATTCAGTCAGTCTGATGCTCAGGCTCTGATTACATGGCACCCTATTGTTTCATGTCTGGAGATTAGCTATGGCTGGGGGCTGGCTATCTTGAGAAGAGACTAGCTCACTTGAGGACACTAGGGTGTCATCTTCCATTGGTCTCAAGATCCCTCCATGTACCATATATATTTGCCTCATATAGAAACATAGAAACATAGAAAAATGTCGGCAGATAAGAACCTTTCGGCCCATCTAGTCTGCCCAATTACATGGATACTTTACCTGGATTTATCTTTTGTTTAGGATAGCCTTATGCCTATCCCATGCCTGCTTAAATTCAATTACTGTTTTGGCCTCTACCATCAACTGGAAGGCTGTTCCATATATCCACCACCCTCTCAGTAAAATAATGCTTCCTGATGTTACTTTTAAACCTTTGCCCCTCTAATCTAAGACTATGTCCTCTTGTTTTGCTACTTTGTTTCCGTTTAAATATACTCCCTTCCTCTACCTTGTGGATTCCCTTTACGTATTTAAATGTTTCTATCATATCTCCTCTGTCTCGTCTTTTTTCCAAGCTGTACATGTTAAGATCATTAAGTCTTTCCTGGTAACTTTTCTCCTTCAAGCCATACACCATTTTAGTAGCCTAAAATATCCCTGAATATGATTCATTAAAATAGACCTGTCTGTCTGTTTTACCTCAAATTCTGAGTGTTGCCTCATTTCTGGGGAATGCTATCAGCACTCTTTCATTGTGCCTGTCCTTAGGCTTCAGCTAAGGCCTTGAGAAAGCATGGAAGATCACTGGTGGGAGAATAGGTGTCCGGCAAGCG
This sequence comes from Leptobrachium leishanense, assembly GCA_009667805.1. NCBI lineage: Eukaryota > Metazoa > Chordata > Amphibia > Anura > Megophryidae > Leptobrachium > Leptobrachium leishanense. The sequence continues at coordinate 299,162,815 of CM019067.1, forward strand.
AGTGGCATTAACAGATGGGACCCAGGCAGTGTAGGGAGATCTTTTACAAATGGAAATAAGGATTAAAATTACAATGTGTGAATGTTGATCCAGGGAGAAATCTGATTGCCACAAGGGCATCAAGAAGGAATTTTTCACCTTTTTGGGCATAATTGGAAAAAGTGGAGGGAAGGTTTATTGCATTCTTTTGGATCAACAGCAGCCATAGGGTTAAGTGGAAGGTTTAACTTAAGAGACATAGTAATAGAGGTTGAAAAAAGACCTATGTAACTATCTACAAGTTAGAAAGACTATATTAATAAAAGCAATAGCTTTTACATCTTTATACTTTTCTGTTTTTTTTAAAAAAAGTTATCTCTATGACCTCACACTAGACTTGTGCACGGATTTTTTTTTCGGTTCGATTCGGTTCGGTTCGTTCGTATTTTGTAAATTTTCGTTTCGGCTCGTTTCGTCCGATTTCCGTTTCGGTTCGTATCGACTTTTTTTCGTAATTTCGGAAATTTTCGTGTTTTTCGGAACATCTGTTCTCCTCGTTTCAAAGTGTCTATTCGTTTTGACGTAAACTAATGGGTTTTCGGATCCGATATCACCTATCATAGATGCATAAATCCCCATGTATATAAAGAAAGACTTAAAAAGTTGAAAATCAGAGCTGTGCGATCTCTGCTGCCCCCTTACCTTATATTTTCTCATGTCTTAAAACTGCTGAGATAATAATGTCGAGTCATTTATAATTCAGACTGAAGTAGCAAGTACATTCCTGCTGAAGTCATTGAAACTGTTCAGTGAACTGATTTACATAATTACTTTGGATAAACTGTTGTAGACTTCACTCCACACATATTGATGGTCCTATCTAGAGCTTCTCCAGGAAGCATATTCGATGGCACTAAACAAGCCCGAGGCTTAATCTAATATTAAAAAAAAATAGTAATGACAAAAAAGAACAAAGTATAAAATCCTATACAGAAAGAGGGGAAACAGACACACCGGCTTTCTTTTAAAGGATTTTACAGTAAAAATAACTAAAATAAATAATAATCTTTTCTAGCCACATATGTCAAATAACCTCCAGGACCAATTTAAACCTTTATACCTCTCTATGGGCTATATTACAATCTTCACGCAAAAACACTCGCGCAACGCGTGAATTTTTGCACCAAGCGTTAAACGTCTTCGCGCGCAGATCACCGCTGGAATTACAATCCTCGCGTGTATTTTCATCCGTCGAACAATAACGCGCGTAAACCGGACGCGCCCAAATGCTCGCGCAGTACTGCCACGCGCAGAAATCAGTGTGCGCACTGTTTTTTAACCCGATTCAGCCAATCAGAATTAAGAACCACAATTATCTCACGATAAGTTTTTGCGCCTGCCAAAGTCAATCTACGCATATATGCTGCAGCAATAATAAATGCACACACAACTTCTCCATTTTTTTGGTTTGGTATGAGTAGAATGTGTAACTATACTTTGCTGCATTTTTTTTTTGGGTTCGGCCAGGTTGTTCAGATTTGCCATTAACACCAGCTTTTAGGAATTGCTAAAATTATGCGCGCAACAGCTATGCGTTAATTCCTGCGCATAGATTGTAATACCATCCGCGTACCAGCGCACATTCGCGTTTGCGCTCACAATGTTAAGTATAGGACTCGCGCAGTACAGTACGCTCGCAAAGGGTTCGCGCAGGTTCACCCTCGGTAGACGATTGCGCGTGGTTGTTTAGCTATGTAATATGGCATTCGGCGCAAAGGGTTTTACCCCTCGCGTTAATGTTTTTTTGCGCCGGCGCAAACGTTCGAGCGAAGATTGTAATGTGGCCCTATGTAGGGAGAAGAGCTCTCTGCATTCCAGATACTGTAAGCGTAAAAAAAAATTACTAGGAGTTGAAGTAAGATTGTGTGACCTGGCGTGGACAGCCCTTAATAACTTCCCCAGGTTCTGACCCCTGTTGCACATCTCCAGTGACTCGATTTTATTTGCAAGAGAATAGCTTCAAAATGAAATCCGGAAAAATACATAATGCAGAATGCTCGTGGGGGAAGAATTCTGCAAGTCTCGTTTAGCAAGTCATGCATTCCAAATTTATTTTCCATTTCCTGCTCAGCTGAGTATTAAATCGTATAGTCTTAAACGTTCCTTTTCTTTCTTATATTTTCTTATATTAAATTCCTGTTTTATTATTTCATATTTTTTTACGTAGGATGCTATAAAACCTGCTCCAAATAAAACTTGGAGTATGCAGTAAAAACATTCTCTTATTTTCTGGATACCTTATTGTGTTACTTGTACAGTTGGTCTTTTTTGAAGACTGTTTGCTTAAAACTGTATTAACGTAAAAAGAACTGCATGAGCCAAATGCAACAAAGGCAATAATTACAGAAAACATTGTGATTTTTGATTATTATTTCCTATTGGGAACGGATTTAATTGATTGACACAGATTGTGGACAGTGTTAAAATATACAAATACCTATACAATAGAATATAACAAAATCTAAAAATGACATTCAGGAGGCTGGGCCCTATAAGTTAACAATATACATAAACAAATAGTGCAGTGCACTCAGCCTGTATGTGATATATATAGATATATATATCACCAGAGTATAGCATTACGCAGGGATACCTTTTTTTAAATGTGGAGTTACATTTAATAGACAAGCTTTCGAGAGTATATCTCCAGACCTGGGGAAGAGAGTTAAACTCTCGAAAGCTTGTCTTTTAAATGTAACGTAAATCCAATAAAAAAAGTTGTCACTACGCACTGATATACTCTGGTAATTTTGGCATCTGGACTAACACGGCTTATCAAATCTACACTATATATACACTAGTGTATATATATATATTTCAAAAAGAAAAAATTTTTTTTTAACCAGATGCCAAAATGGATGGGACTTTCTTCCCCCGTTAGGACCTGGTGCTAACTGATTCAGCTTCTGCAGAATCCGTCAGCACCAGCTGAAAAACACCCCAAAAATAGCATACTCACCTCTCCTCCCGCGGCAAGAAAAGCGGCTCCTTCCGCTTCTTCTTCTGCTGCTGGGAGCAGAGGGAGACTGGGAGAGAAAAGTCCCCCAGTCTCCCGCCGCGATCACTCCGCCGACCTGCCGGATCTTGCGAGATGAGAGATCCTGCGGGTCATGTGACTGTCAGTGGAAGCATCAACGGAGTCCTATGGACTCCATGGAGGGAATGCTCTCGTCTGCACTTAGCGCTGCCTTGAGCATCCGAGGCTTAGCACCGTGTTACGGGGCAGGCTGATGGTTTAGCGCCTGCCCCGTAATATCAGGCTAAAATGGGGATGCTAAGGAGTTTTCCTCCTTAGCATCCCCGTTTTAGCGTGAAGATCGTAATATGGCTCGTTATGTTTGACAATTTCTGCACAATATTCCATTGCTTACAGTGTAAACATTTATGCATTTTAGATACATTTTAAAAACAGTAAACATATTTGACAGGCAGAGTGCTCCCCCTGCTGGCCAAAAAGTGCTACTATATGAATAATAATACAGCTTGAGCTCTGAGTTTCTGTTGAAGAAATACAGATGCCCAAACTGTTCAAACAGTTTCTGCATGTGTCTGACATATCCAAGGTGCTGAAAACTACAGGGCACATTCTAGAGCTCATTTGCAAATGAATTTTTTTCCGTCAAGAAATTCCTGTGCATTGCTCCAGAATATGACCATATAGAGTTTACCCAATGTTTGGCTCCTGCAGGCACTTCTGAAAATCGAGTTTCCTTGATCATGGTATTGAAGGGGTTAATAGAATTAAAAATATGGGTTAAATGTCAATAAATAAAATAACAAGCACAATCTTGTCCCATCTAAAGGCTCTATTACATTCTCTGCGCAAATTCGTACGCGCAGCGCAATTTTTTTTGCGTGCAGCGTTAAACGTTAACGGGTGTAAATTAACGCTGGTATTACGATCCGAGCGCATTTTTTCATCCGTCTGAAAATATTGCGTGTAAAAAATACACGTGAAACCTAGCACAAATTAACGCTGCGCGCAGAAATCGGTGGGCAGACTGTTTTTTCACGCGATTCAGCCAATCAGAATTAAGAACCACAATTGTCTCCCGTTCAGTTTTTGCGCCTGTCAAAATCAATCTGAGTATATATGCTGCAGCAATAAAAAAAAAACGCACAACCACTCATTTTTATTGTTTGGGTATGTGTAGAATGTGTAACTATACTGTGCTGTATTTTTTTTCTCGTGCTGGTGTATTTGGTTTCGGCCAGGACGTTCAGATTTGCAGTTACCACCAGCTTTTCAAAGACGTTAAAATTATGCGCGAAACGTTGTTCGTAAAAAGTTGCGCACTGATCGTAATACCAGCCACGTACCAGCGTACGAATGCATTTGCGCACACAATGTTAAGTATGGGTTGCGCGCACATACTTTCACTCGCGCAGGGTAACTCGCGTTAGACATTAACGCGCATTTTGCGTGCGAATGTTGTAATTTGACGTTCAGCGCGAAGGATTTTTCCCCTCGCGTTAATGAGTTTTTGCGCACACGCACATTTTTGCACGAAGAATGTAATAGAGTCCTAAAGGTGGGCAATGGTTGGGTAATACTCAAGCCCTCAATTCATCTGCTAGGTATGTGAAAAGAGAGCAAAATGTCGCCTGTACGTAAGTGGCTCTGTGTTAATGGTGCTGTAAATAAGTGAGTGGTCGGTACAATGAGGTTAATACCAGTTAACCACTACATTTATCCCCAAAAACTGGGAAAAAGACGAGTTACCAGAGTGCAAGCAGGCAGGCACATTGATTCAATATAAACCACTGGGGTACAGCAATGCAATGTTTCAGCTACTTGGTCTTATTCATCTGTTTTTTGTGGATTTTTGGTTGACTGATCCTTTGGCGGGATTTGGGAGGAGGGGTCCGAGAAGAGTTGGGCTCTCATCTGGTGTTGCATGTCTTTATTGTTGACTCCATTTATCCAAGTATTGTCAAACTACATGCCCCCTAAACCAGTGCTGGGTATGATTTAAAGAGATATAATCACCCCCCTAGATTAGAAAAGGCTCCTCATTGACTGACAGACGTCTTGGCCATAAAAGAGATTTGTGCAAACGTTTTAAACCAACTTTAAAGGTAATTATTTCTTCTATCTTTATAATTAACTACCGTAGATACTCTGGTGTAGCGCGACCCGAGTATAACGCGATGGATAGAGATTTATTATGGAAATGAGAGAATACTCAAGACTCGAATATAATGCGTGGAACAACATTTTGATGTACTGGTAAACAATTAAGATCCTTCCAGGTTCTCTTAACACAGTCAGGCGACCTCTCAGGCCAGGGTGCTCTACTCTAGGATGATTGCAGTTGTTACTAAGTATGAACTCGCCGGCCACCCATCTGTACTAGCGATTAGATAGCTGGCGGAGGCGAGCAAGGTGAATGATTGGTTTAAACCGAGTGTGCCCTCTGGCCATGGTGGATCCCACCTCTCCCGAATCCGGGAATTCCTGAAATGTTTGCAAGCATCAGGGAGCCCGCATTCACTTCAGCGAGATTACCAGAACTTCCGGGAGACTTGGGATCCAGAACAAGGCAAGTTGGTTTTTTTTAGTTGGTTTTTTTTTTTACATGCGATGCAGATGTCTCAAATATAACGCGACCCCCTCCAATTTTAAGGTAGGTTTTTGTCACCAAAATCTAGCGGTATACTCGAGTATCTACAGCAGTAATCGTTGTGTTTTATTACATTGTGCAAGATGAAACGTTATTCGCTTGCAGACTGTAGTACACCTTTAAATTAACTTTCTGAACTTGAGTTTACCTCTTCTTGGCACTGATTCCGAGGCTCTTACAAAGGCATTCAGCTCAACCCGAAATTACATTTCTGTGCCGTATACACGTTTCTCATTTTGTTTGCAAAGCTTATCACGGCTGAAAATGAAGTAAAGGCCAAAAGTTGGTAAGAATAAAAAGGCTTTCGTTAATTCCTTCACTTCAATCAAAAAGATAACAAATCATCTCACACACCAATTCAAATATTGATAATTTTCATTATGAGTAATTTAGAAATCCAAGGTCCAACTCTTTTAAAAATAGGAGACTGGTTGAACACTTGCTATTTAACTTTGTGTTTCTTTTGTTATATACTTTATCTTTGCATTGTCAAATGTATTTCATTGGGATTACTTTGTGACATTTAATTAACTTAAAAGAAATTCTACAAGTAGAAAGTAATTAGTGGAAAAGTTCCATATATTATTTTATCTCCGTTCACACATTTTCGTCTTCTTTTATGATAACAGAATGTGTGTGTGTGTATTCTCTGCAATTAAATTCACAATATCTTGTTCACAATGTCTGATATGGAACTGTGCTATAAAGAGTATATTGTCACTAAAGCAGGATTTAAAAGAAAGACCACTCATATTTATTTTATTTTTTTATTTATAAAGGATTTTACCAGGAAGGATACATTGAGATTTCTTTTGTTTTCAAGTATGTCCTGGGTTCAAGAACATGGTTACAGAAATACAAAGTAGTAAAATGCAAGATATTAACACAAAACAAATACAGATTAACAGAAAATAAATATGTAGGAAATTTAGTCACTATGTTACATGTTTACAGGTACATTCTGTATTGAGGTATGTTAATAGGGAGCTCTTAAGGGACTTTAGACTGGCGGAAGATTTGATGGCGTCTGGGAGGTTATTCCATAATTGTGGTGCTCTGTAGGAAAATGAGGATCGAGCCAGTTTCTTTTAGTATTGTGGTATTACAAGTAAGGTGCAGGTCCTGGATCGGAGGTTATAGGATGAGGGAACTGTTGAGGGAAGCAGTCTATTCAGGTAGGGTGGTAGCTTCCCAGAAAAGCTCTTAAACACCAGGTTGGAAAGGTGAAGAGTGCGTCTAGATTCCAGCGCCGGCCAGTTTCATATGTGGTGGAATTGTTCCAAAATATCACAATATTGGGAGATGGTACATGTCCTGGTGGGTCAGGTTTTTCGGAGGGACATGCCACTTGACACCTGGGTGTATCTTTCCACAAAACCTGTTACTGACCTCGCCAACAGACAAAACCACTTGCTCTACTCTCAAAGATCCTCCTTGCGGCTAGAAAAGCAGGTGCTGAAATGTGGCGACCCACCACCCTAATCTCTGTCAAAGTCTCTGTATTCAGATGGATGTTCACATATTCTCCGTGGAATGTTCAGACAAACAAAGAGCCCAGGTGTCACAGTCCACCCGGGGTACCCATATTGCTCAGCCTGGTCCCAACTGCCTTTTGTCCTGGAATGCTTCTGTATTGGGCTCCAATCCAGGGTTTACTTCAGCCCAGTGCCATGTCCAGGCTCCTGGAGATCCAGCCTGGGTTTTCCTGTCAAGCCTAGGAATTACAGCCAGGACCCATCTGTCTACCCTGTTGTTCTTGGATACATCTCTGCCTGTGCAAGGGACTCTCAGCGATCTCCTCCTGTGCATTACAGTTCATCTGTCTCTGACCTTTTGATCCAGGTGCCACTGTCCTCTGTCCAGACTTCTTCTTGGTGGGCCCTGTCTGCAGTCTAGGACTGCATTACCCACAATCCACTGACTCTCCAAGAACTCTCCCTGGACTTTATTGCAATTCCCTTTGTTCTTTCAAGTGCCTGCAGTAAAGGACCATTTCTGTTTCATTAAAGAATCTTCATTGCGTGATTCCTGTCTGGCCTCCCTTCTGTGTCGCCGCCTGCTGGGCTCATACCAGAACCGCACACGCCACGTGACACCAGGTACCGGCTCTAGTATTATTCGCCATCTAGGTATGTGCTTTGCACATATAATAAGTATTTGTTGTGGAATTACACTAGGGGATTCTCCCTCTGTTTTTTGTTTCCCTTGTATATGGAATATCTGGAGAGAGAATATTCTAACAGGTTGTATAGGTGCCTGTAAAAGAAGAAAAATACCTAGAAGGCGAATAATACTAGAGTCAGTACCAGGGCTCTTTGTTTGTCTGAACATTCCACGGAGAATATGTGAACATCCATCTGAATACAGAGACTTTGACAGAGATTGGAATGCGCTGTACCCATTTTTTTGAACTTATTGGGACTGTATGGTCTGAATATCTGGTTTCATTGGGGAAACCACCAAGAGGGGACATAGCGACATCGCAAGGTGATTGTTGTTTTGGTGTGACGCTCCACTTTTTCTTTTCCAAGACCCACCACCCTGCCTTCGCAGACTTGATTATTCCAAATAATGGACCATGTCCAGTTTATGGATGGGCTTACAGCCACACTTCTTCATACAATGACCTCCTTCCTGAAGACATGGGAGGACGAGAATTCCTTTGGGGGGACCTCTTTCTTTTACCTCGAAGGACCTTTTAGAAGACCGTCAGGGTTATTCAGAAAAAGGTGAAAACCTGGAGAACTAGCAGGAGAAGAGAACAATTAAGACCAAATAGCCGATTTGGAAAGTGACATAAATGGGAGAATTTTTCTGGTTTGGCTATTTTCACCTAGAATTTTCACTTCTCCAGTCATTCTCCTGGTTTTCATCTCTCTCTGAATAACCCTGACAGTGACAATATCTTTTACCATCCCTTCTCCGGTACTGTCACAAGTTTGTAGGTTTTGCTGTACTGTTGCGGTGGGATCGGTGCTCGTGGGCCGGTGGAGCAGAGTTTCGTTTCTTTCATGTTTTTTTTTATTTCTTTTCTCTTCTCTCTCTTTCGTCTTCTTCATAGTCCCCTCTTTCTCTGCTTATGAGGACAAATAAACTGAAAACGGAGCAAGTTTTCAATCTCTGTGTACTTTATCGTATGTACTTTTTGGCACCTGCTTATACTCTCATAAATAAAGTCTTTAGAGAAAAAAAACACCTAAGAAGACTGCTATGCTTAGATCTTACCAGGGGCTTAGTCCTTGAAAAATAAGTGTGGGAACTCTCTAAAAATTTGGTTCCTGTGGCCTGGGTTTTCGTGAATCATTATGATAATTGTAATAAATATATATTTCTAGTGATTTAATAAGGAAACAGAAGATTTGAACCTAATAAAAGCTTCTCGGTGTGTGGATCAAAAGGGAACACCATTCCCTCTGAGAAAAAAGTGAAGAAACTATGTTCCCACATGTTCTTGCTCAACTTGACTCCTGAATCCTACATTTGTGATCACTGGTATAACCAAAGCTCCTGGTAATGTGCTACCAATAGTTGTTTACAGAGCCTGTTAAAGTTTTCCAAAAGCATTTAATGCTTGGCATGGTGTTAGACTCAACAGTACCACTCAGTAACACTCTACTGAGCGCAGAACTGCCATCTGAAACCTTGGGACCCCTTACCAAACCACTGGTTTGGGCCCCCTCTGCCCCAAGCTGCTCATTTCATTAGATAGTAACAATAACCAATTTTTGCAATAATTTTTTTTGTGGTTGGGGATATTTTTAGTGGTCAGCAAGGTGTTTGAAAGTGTTCCGGTGGTCCAGTTGGGAACAATCGGACTGCACCTCCAACATGTTCATACTATGCTAACCCACCATTTGCATTGCCAGCACTCAATGATGACTCAGAGCGCACTTACCAGTCCCATATGCCAAACTGCACCTGGAACTTTCCAATTACAAGTATTTCCAAATGTTTACAAGCTACATGTCCCATGATACTTATCTGGCCTTATGTGTGACCAAGCATCATGGAACATGTAGTTTCGAAACATCTGGGGTGCCAAGGTTCACCATCACTGTCCTAGTGGGCCAGTTCAAGGCTGCACAGAGGGGCCCTTATATCTCTTGATACTTAGATAAGAGGGGGCTCGGGCTCCTGGAACTGTCCGGCCCCTAAACAAGTCTACGCTCGCACCCCCTGATGGAAATCCAATGAGAGAGCAACACAATAGGGAAAACCGATACACAAATAATATTAAAATAACAGAAAGAAAGAAATAGCTAAGACTTGAGACGAGAAGAAAATCTTAGCAGAGCTGTTGGTTTTGCCCATTCTATTATCTTGTCTTAAAAGAAAATGTAAAACTGTTTGCCAATCACATCTCAATTCATTACAAAAGAGACACCTATCAGGGTTATTCAAAGAGAATCGAAAAGCCAACGCACGTTCGGTGACTTTTCGTTCTCTTCAATTCGGTTCGATTTGGCGATCCCATTTCGGCGACCCTGCGGTGTATTCATCAAGCACCACAGGGCCGCCGAAATGCAGGGAAAAGTCACTGCAAACCCGCTGAAAACTAACTGCAAAACGAGGGCAAACGCACACCGAAACCCGCAAAAACATCTGGATTAACCCTCTGAAAACGCCGGATAAACCCGAGCAGGAACCAATCACATGCAGCGCAGCCGCCGGAAAAAGCCAACACCGCAGACGAATAGAGTGAATAAATTAAAAAAACTGTTTGCTTGAATGTTTGAAAAGTGAAACGCTGTTTGCAAACAAACTACTGAGCAAAAATGTCTGAATTTACATAGGAGGTCCAATGAATTATAATAAAAAGGGCTGTTACAGAAAAAAAAAGGAAAGTTTAAATTAAAAAAATCTGATTTTGTTTTAAAAAAATCCCGAAAAATGCTTAAAATATCCTATACAGTAAAATCTATCAATAAAGAGACTCTTTACTGCAGAATTTTATAATGAACGGTTTATTAGATATTGAATTAAAACGGGAATATTTTTAACATTGAAGCCTATGGGATTCTCCTGAATAAATTTGCCGCATGAAACCACCGAATGGCAGAGCATTAGGGGAACCTTTCACTGCTGGTTTGTGTTCTCTGAATAGCCGAAGCAGTGCTTTTTCATGGGGATTTCACTGCCCTCGAACAGGCACCGAACAGGCACCGTATGTGCCGGCAATTCGCCAGGATTTGGCGAATTTCCTGCTCTCTGAATAGCCGAATGGCCAGGAAAGGTAACCTTTCTCTGTTACCTTTCTCCAGCAATTCGGATCTCTTTGAATAGCCCTATATATCTTTTTATGGAGCACTCTGAGATATAAGTCAACAGCTCAAGAGCAGCTGACTAGCCTCATGGCTGACTTTACGACGGGTAATAACTATTTTATGAATTATATATACTTTTCAGTGCAATTACTGATTTAGTATACAATGATTTTTTATTTTTTTTAAAAAAATGCCAAGGATTATGTGGATAATCTATCAACATTTTCTTTGGATTTATTGCATTTGTTAACATCTTCTGAGTGTTTAAGTACGAAAATGTAAGTTTATTTATGTTTAATTAAGGGATGTTTTGACATTTTCTTTAATCTATGCCATTTCCTGAAACTTTCTTATTTTGCATTCAGTTTCAAAGCGGCGCCAATAAAATGTAATAATATTAGTGTCGATAAAAAATGTTATTTTATGCTGCTGTAAACTTATATTTATATCTAGAGCTATAGTGTATGTGTGCGCGTTTGTGTGTGACGTGTTTCTCCTATCAGACCTAAACTTGTAATTTTTTTTTTGCTTGGCTCTTCAATCCACGCCATGCATTGCATGTACGCACTTGCCTGTGTACTCAGAAGCCCCATTGAGCGGCATACTCCCCGCTGATGAAGAAAGGCAAGGTAAAATGTAAAACAATGTCTTTCTTTTTATCTATTTCACCAGGGGCTGTGAGCTGTATCCATGTGGGTGGTAGCGCTATGTTTCTCTTACTTAAGGCGTTCTTGTGCTCCTTGTTCATACAAGCATGTTTTTCAGGTGATAGGATCATTGGACGGTGTCAGAAGAAATAACTGATAATTTATCGCTGGATACAACTAATCCCGCTTCCGAAGCTGTACGTGTAGATGTTATATTGCTGTTGGCTAACACTAGTGTATTTTAATAAACAGTGGGCTCTATTACAATCTTCACACAAACGTTTACGCGCGCGCAAAAACGCATTAACGCGAGGGGCAAAACCCTTCGCGCTGAACATCGTATTCCGACGTTCGGGCAAACGATGCGTGTTAACGTCTAACGCGAGTGACCCTGCGCGAGCTCAAGTTCGTGCGCGCATCCCATACTTAACATTGTGAGCGCAAATGCGTTCGTGCGCTGGTACGCGGATGGTATTACAATCGATGCGCAAATTTTAACGAACGACGTTTGCGCATAATTTTAATGTCTTTTAAAAGCTGGTGGTAACTGCAAATCTGAACGTTCTGGCCGAAACCAAATACACCAGCACGAAAAAAAAAATACAGCAATGTATAGTTATACATTCTACACATACCCAAACAATAAAATAGAGAGGTTGTGCGTGTTTTTATTATTGCTGGAGCATATATACACAGATTGATTTTGACAGGCGCTAAAACTGAACGGGAGACAATTGTGGTTCTTAATTCTGATTGGCTGAATCGCGTGAAAAAACAGTCTGCCCACCGATTTCTGCGTTCAACGTTTATGCACGTGTTATTTTTTGACGGATGAAAAAATGCACTCGCACTCGGATCGTAATACCTAATTTACACGCGTTAACATTTAACGCCGCGCACAAAAAAAATTGCGCTGCGTGGGCGAATTTGCACGGAGAATGTAATAGAGCCCAGTGTCGGTATACTCGAACGTAAGCCACGTCTGTATAAGATGTGGACCAATTTATTAACGAAAATCATTGCCATCAGCAGCCCGTAGTATGTTTTAACCACTTAGATGCTGAGGACGCGCTCAGCGCATCCTCAGCATTCCCGCTGGTATGCGGAGGACGCGCTGAGCGCGTCCTCCCATTGGGGTCAGCGTTCGGCCGAGTTCCGGCCGATCGCTGGCCCCCCTGGTGCGGGCTGACATCCTGGATGTCAGCCGCGCATCCGGGACCACAGCCGCCCGAATTAGGTGTCATCGCGGCAGCGCAATGACACCTAATTCAGGCGCCCCCCCCGCATGTGCGGAGGAGGCGCCTGAAAGGGAGGGGGGCAGGTCCTTCGGACCTCTCTCCCTCCCGATCGGCGGCTCTGCGGGGGTTAACCCAGGCATCATTTGGAAGGGCACAGCCTGCCCTTCCAAATGATGCCTGGCATTAACCCCTGGGGAGCTGGATCGCGAATCGGCGCTGAAAAGCCCCGATTCGCGATCCTTTCCCGGCGCTGGCCGACATCTTGGATGTCGGCCAAGCCTCCGGGAACTCCCCCTGAGGACTGGCGTCATCGTGCGTAGCACGATGACGCCAGTCCTGGACTTAACCCTTAACTGCCACCAACGGTGGAGATAGGGAGTTCCAATGAACTCCCTATCTCCCGATCCGTGGCAGTTAGGGGTTAAATTTTGGTATGGTTGGATCGGCCAGAGCATGGCCGTTCCAACGATACCAAACATGAAAGTGAAAAATTTTGTAAAAAAAAAAAAAAAAATGAAAAATAAAAAAAAATTAAAAAAAAAATTATAAAAAAATAAATAAACACTTTTTTTTTTTTTTTTGGTTTGTTAATGCAGCAATATTGTTCCCATTTCAATTATAATGTGAACAATGATGCTGCACTAACGATTTTTGTATGCGGTGCGTTTGTTAAAAATCGCGTAATTTTCCCCCAAAAAAAATGTAACGAGACCCCATCTCTAATTTTTTTAACAAGCGCACCCCATACAAAATATAACCGCAATTGCTCGCATGTTAAAATGTGAAAAAAAACACTTTACACGTTGTAAATTATTGAAAATACATATTTTATTGCATTTTTTGTTATAATATACAGACATGACATAACGTATACATATAATAATGACATATTATGAATCTACCGAGTCTGACGGAGAGAACGATATATAATATGTCTGGGTAATATACTAAAATAAGCCTTCAAAACACGTTTAAACATGATGAGCAAAACCGGTAAAAATGACCTCAGCACAGGGGCGGGAAAAGCCTCAGCAGCGAAAGGGTTAATTGAAATATAGTTTTATAAAAATAATTTAGGAATGACATGTGTGCAGATGAAATGAGAACCTTCTGCTTCTTCCAGCATAGCATCCTTAGTGCACTGGTAGGCTGTTGTTTTGTTAGCGAACATTATGATCTCTCTATGAGGAGTGACGATGACTTTTTCTTTCAGCCCCACTGTGTTTCTCAGTTCTTTCTTGTGTTTGTCAGACGCCCTGCAGGTCTCAGTAGTTATTGAAGTCGTATAGCTGCCCTTTTTCGTCTTGGAATAATGAAGCAGTTGGAGGTTCTGCTGTCGAGGTCCGTGGACCAAATATAAAAGCATTTAGATAGCTTTTTTTCCCAACTCGAAATACACAGAACTACTACAACAATGCATATTTTTATGTATTGTTAACCCTTTGCCGCCGCGGGACGGGAGGGCTTTGGAGATGCAGGGCGTACAGGTATGCCCCGTTGTCTTCAATAGGCTGCCTTGCCCCTTCCCTTAGCCGGTGCACGCGTCAGGCCGTCCCCCTGCAGCGAATGACGCTCGTTGCACATCGGCTGCGGGGTGGGCTGAAATCAGCGGCTTACAAGGCACCTGTTGTCCACCCGTCAGTCCTTAAGGGGTTAATAAACATAGAGACAAAAGCCAAAAGGTTCACATACTGATTCATATACTTTTTGAGTTAAATAAACAATAAAATACTCATACAAGATGGGCACCTGTTGTCTGGAATTCCAAAGTTCGGATGTCTTTGAAAATTGAATTTTTACTTTCCTCTCTGATGCTTCACATGGGTCCTCATGCGATCCAGCGGTCCTCCATGGGCTACAGAACATGCTGGGAGACTCTGTTAAACTCCAGCTTGTGACATGCTGCACAGAGTCAGCAAGAGACATAGTGGCTCTACACTGCATGTCTCTCACACTGCACTGCGCAGAGTCTCCCAGTGCGTATTTGTCACAGCCCTCGCCGCTGGCGCAAGAAAAGTAAATCTGGTGTTGTCCCACCGTGAATCCACCTAGGCAGTGCTTGAATGGTGCTGTCTGGTTGTGAACTGGGTTTCTCCTTCTGCTCTGAACACACCTTCAATCTCCTGACTTGGTGCTTCCCTATAGAAGGGTGAAGCACCCATGAGCCTGTGCTTCAGCATTGTTCAGTAACCAGTTTGGATCCTGTCCAGCAAGAAGCCTGATCTGCTTACCCGTGTACCAGATCCCTTTTGCCTTGTCTACTGGATTGCTTCTCTCTGCCAGTCCTCGACCCTTGGATTGTCCTTGACTTCTCTATTTGGACACCTTTGCCTGGAAACCCTATTTGTTTGCTGATACCCTCGCTGTGACCCTGTCTGTTATTATCTAAGTCCCTCATTGTTTATCAGAGACTCATTGTTTATCTCAGACCTCCATCTTTTGCCGTTCCCAACCTTGCTGCCTGATTTCCAGTTCTTTGGACTCTCAGCACATCTGGACTTCCTCCTTCATATCAGTAATCCTGCTTTCAGCCCTGTCCAGCTTCTTTCTGTTAGTTAACCCTTTTCCTGTCCTGTTTCTCTGTGTGTTCCACTTGTATCTGTTGTCAGCCCTGTTCCTGTCCTGTCTATCTGTCTCTAGTTAACCCACTCTCTGTCCTGGGTTCTGTGTGTTCTTTGGTTATCCCCTTCTTGTCCTGTCTCATTGTCCTGTCTCACTGTATCTGTTAGTCAGCCCTATTCCAGCCTTGCCCCTCATCTGTATCGTGTTACCTATAATAAACATCCTTATCTGTTGCCTCCAGAGTGTCACTGCATCCCTGGGCTCGTACCCTCATACCCCTGACAGTATAACATTAGTGTTGCAGCAGCCTTTGACTTGCAGCTCCCCTGCCAGATCCCCCTTCATCCCAGGACATACTTGAAAACAAAAGAAATCTCAATGTATCCTTCCTGGTAAAATACTTTATAAATAAATAAATAATTCTGGTATCGGAATCCTGGCCAGATTCTCGAAATCTGTAATAATCTGGAATCGGAAATGCTCTGGGCACGGAGCAATCCAGATAACTAATGCTCAACCTGTGTTTATTTTGTAAAAATACACAGGACGTAGATAGTTTCAGATATCAAGAACGTTATGACTTGCAAATGCATAGACAAATGTCAGGGCCTGAATTACAGTGAACAGAAATTCCTGTCAGCCCACATTCGATATATATAATGAACAAATAATACACAGTGTATATACTTTAAAAACAACTTATGAAACACCTCAATGTGTCAGTGAAGACAAATAAAAATTCAATCAAAGATACGTATATTCGAGTAATTCCAAGGCCTCTGGTATCCTAAAGAACAAATAAAAAAGCAAATAGCGAAGTACAGTCTATTTTTATATAGTGGGTTAATCTGAGTACCCGCTAGAGTATAACTCACAATTATCGAGGCCACTCAGCTCTTTAATATGTATAATTAAAGACTACTATAAGTAGTCAATGTAATAGAGCAGCAGGAAATGCTGGCAGAATGCTTGGTTGTGTAGGGAGAGGTATTAGCAGTAGGAAAAGGGAAGTGCTCATGCCACTCTACAGAGCACTGGTGAGACCTCACTTGGAGTACTGTGTGCAGTACTGGAGACCGTATCTCCAGAAGGATATAGACATCTTAGAGAGAGTTCAGAGAAGGGCTACTAAAATGGTGTACGGCTTGAAGGAGAAAAGTTACCAAGAAAGGCTTAATGATCTTAACATGTACAGTTTGGAAAAAAGATGAGACAGAGGAGATATGATAGAAACATTTAAATACGTAAAGGGAATCTACAAGGTAGAGGAAGGGAGTATATTTAAACGGAAACAAAGTAGCAAAACAAGAGGACATAGTCTTAGATTAGAGGGGCAAAGGTTTAAAAGTAACATCAGGAAGCATTATTTTACTGAGAGGGTGGTGGATACATGGAACAGTCTTCCAGTAGAAGTGGTAGAGGCCAAAACAGTAATTGAATTTAAGCAGGCATGGGATAGGCATAAGGCTATCCTAAACAAAAGATAAATCCAGGTAAAGTATCCATGTAATTGGGCAGACTAGATGGGCCGAAAGGTTCTTATCTGCCGACATTTTTCTATCTTTGTATGTTTCTATAATACAAAAAACACTGGAGAGCGTGTGGTGTCACAAATATATATAATAGATTAATCTTACATCAATGAATGGACAATAGGCATCAATATAAAGCCAATCAAGGGCATCAGGGACCTCAAAGGGAAAATAACAAGAACATATCTAGTGCAACCCAGTATACAGAGTCCATAAATGTAAGGGGCCCTATTACATTCTTAACACAAAAACGTACGCTAAACGCATTTCTTTGCGCGAAGCGTTAAATGGTAACGCACGAAAATCACCGCTGGAATTACATTCCTCGCACAATTTTTCATCCGTTAGGAAATTGCACTCGTAAAACCGATGCGCAAAAATGCGCGCAGAAATCAGTGGGCGCAATGTAATTTTTAACCTGAGTCCGTCATTTTGTGCGGACTGCGCACAACAGACGTACGTTCTGACGGAAGACAAGGTAGTTTCCGTCATTTTTGAGGGATCTAGTAAAAAAAAACGTGCGCTTCGACGTTCTCCATTGTGAATCCGTAGTTTGGTAGTGTCAGGTTGTTACAATTTGCCGTTACCACCAGCTTTTCAAAGACGTTAAAATTATGCGCTCAAACGTTGTCCGTTAAATTTTGCGCTGAGATTGTAATACCGTGTGTGTACCAGCGCACAAACGCATTTGCGCTCACAATGTTAAGTATAGGACGCGCGCACTAAATTGCGCTCACAAAGGGTTCACGCAGGGTCACTCACGTTAAACTTTATCATGCATTTTGTGCGCGAACGTCATAATACGACGTTCAGCGCAAAGGGTTTTGCCCCGCGCTTTAATGCGTTTTTGCGCGAGCGCACAATTGTGCGCGAAGAATGTAATAGGACCCAAGTTGTGTGGGGTACAAATGTGCTCACACAGAGCAGAGATCACAGCTCAAGTATTCGCACCTCTGGGTAGTTATATGGCCAACCCAACTGCGTTACCTCTCCCAATTTATCGGAATGACACGCAATAGCCTCTACGGTGTAGTACATTCATGAAGCTGGATAAGACCAATGGAATCTTACTCACCCTGCTTGGGATCCCAACATGACTCTATCACATGGAGCTCTTTAGTATGTACTGGAGGTCAGTAGGGGTAACCGCTCCCCTCTTTACAGATGATTCTTTTTCTGCAGAGAGGTGTTTGTGGGGCCAGGTGTAAGATAAAATACAGAGACACTTTCTTTTAGCTGTTTGTTTTTAGAATACCATGGTTGTCTGCATGAGGTGGGAGAGGGTAAAAAAAAGAGCATAAAGGTCGATGCTGTGCCCAAACCCATTGGTCGGAGAGCCGTGATCCCTGGTGGTGTAGTCAGTCGGCAGGTCTGCTCCCCGGCACAGTCTTCAGAAATTATAGATCACATAGTAAAGGTGACAGCTAGCTTCACACATCAATCATTGAATGATTTGGCAGCATTTTTTATTGCCGTTTCCACTTTTCAAGTGTGAGTCTCTAAAGAGATAATGTGGCTTGAATGCATAGAGGGTTTTGTGATTCTTCTCCTCAGCCTAGCGCTGTGGACTTATACAGATGCTTTAGCTGCTGCTTTATCTGATCTGCCTTGATCGATTGATGTGCTTTTAGAGGAGAAAGCAGAGTTTTACGTTATGCATGTGAAGAGGTTAATAAACTATTCATGAGTAAATGTTGATGTTCCATTAAGATATGTAAGACTTCCCAGGTCACAGAAAAATGTAATTAAGGATTTAATATTGACTCTTGTCCCCTGCAATTTTCCACAAACCATTAATGTTCCAACATTTGGCAAGAATTGATTATGCCCTTAATGGGCACTTAGGGCATTCAGCAGCTGAACTATTCTAGCTTTGCGTCACACATAAAGCATATTAATTACATTTCACATTTAAATCTGCAGCAATATATAATTAGAAAGTTAAAATGACAGCATAAGAACGCAGACACTAGAAGTCAACTAGAGTATCCTTGGCTGATCTTTCTTTATAGTTATGGATTGGATTTCATAGCTGTTGTGGTTAATGGGTGACTCTTTAAATGTGTGGAGCAACAATTCCCATTATCCACATCTGTAAATAGAGAATTGTTTTGTTCCTCTGCCACCCCTAAATGACAAAGTTGAAATTTGAAACTTGTATGTGTATTATGATAGTGTGATTAGGGGCTGGGCGATAGACCAACGTTTTGTCAGCAGGTGGATAGAGAAAGCCCCTGCCCCCTATAGGGTTAATTCACAACTGACTACTGATTAAGACTCTTAGAGTGCAGTCTTATTACTGGGAGCAGCAAAAGAAGAACAAGCCCTGAAGCTCCTAAGGGATGTACAAATTCTTTATTTTGTTGACTTTACTGGTAAGCGGCTTAGCTGCCTAGTATTAAAAGTGAGGGGAGAACAATCATTCAGTTAATCTCCGAATGAGTAGTAGGCTTTTGATTTATGCTTGTTTATTTTGACACTCTGCCTGTACTACCAACTGGATGCTCTATAACTGTGGAGACCCAGGTTCGAATCCCGGCCAGAGCACCTCTCCAGTAAGTGTCCTTGGGCAAGACACCTAACAGTATAGACTCGCCTACCATACAATATCAGCTGTGGAGTCCAGTGGTAACGACTCTACCTTTCAATCGTGGAGAAGCAAGTCAAGGTCCCGTTCGGCACATCCCTCCGGTACAACTGTGGAGAAGTCTCGAGTTTACGAGAAGCAAGTTCAACCTAACCACCAGGTCGCTGATCTACAATCATGGAAAGACGATTTGATCCCACTCAGAAGACGCCACCAGTGAATGTCCAGGGGCAAGATACCTAAAGATATAGATGCGCCTACCTCGCAAAATACTTGTACATCTCATAGATTGTAAGTTCCCCTGGGAACAGGGTCCCCCTGAATCAGGCTGTACCATCCATGCATGGTATTCCAATGTATTAACCCCTTTTACACTGATCTGGTGAAGCGCTGCGGAATATGTGGCGCTATATAAATAAAGGATAATAATAAAAATAAAAAAAATAATAATACTTTTGGCTGGAAAATAAAGTACAAGCATCAAACAGTGAATGGTCTGTCCAGTAGCTATATCACAGTGTACATATAAAAAAACAAAAAAGAACACTCCATAAAACACATTTCAAAAAACCTGACTGAGATAAAATGATGGGGATTCAGTTAACAAAGTATGATCATAGTTTGCGTAAGCCTGTCACGGTCGCCAAAGTACCCCATCGTTGACAGGTCCTATCAAACTTGACCGCATCTGCATTTACAGGATTGACTCACCCTGGAGCTCCCCAGCAGGCACTGGCCTTCATAGGCTGTCACGGTGGGACACACCCATTAACAGGGAGGGGTGCATACCCAGGAGAGTAGTCAGCTCTCCATATGTATAGAATGAACCACAGGAGGGGTTGCGCTCAACCTAAACCTGCAACACAAGCGGGTGCATCTAAGTGAAGTCTTAGATGCACCCGCTTGTGTTGCAAGTTTAGGTTGAGCGCAACTCCTCCTGTAATACAAAACACCAAAAAATGACCACCTTCATCCACCATTTTGTGCAAAAAAACACATTTCAAAAATTCAAAAAACCTGACTGAGGTAAAATGATGGGGATTCAGTTAACAAAGTATGATCATAGTTTGCGTAAGCCTGTGTGTATATATATATATATATATATACTATGGACCATATCCCATAATTCAATAAGATAACCACAGGAAACATTATACACAACGTCTCCTGTAGTTATTTTATCGAAAGGAAAAGCCATTTCGTTCTTGCCGCAAACTTATATTGCATTTCGAATGTAGCATTTCCCTGTGCAAGATTACTGTAATTTAACCTCTTCTATACTGATTATAGGAGACATTCATTTTAACCTCGGCGCAGAATTTAAGGCTATTACAAAGTAGCCTGCGCTTCCACCCAGGAGACGTTATTAACATCTACTCAAAGCTAGTGTTAAGTGATTTTTGCCAATGCAAGCTGGCACTGTTGCCCTATGTCTGTTGAAGAGTCCTTCCCCCTAGCCCCCTTTACATTTGTGCCAGTGCCGGGAGATGTTCGTGTCTGCAGGTAATCAGCAGGCGGGGTACCTGGGCAGGCAGAAGAAAACAAAAAGAAAAAAGGGAGGATCTTGGAGAAAAAAGGTGGAAACCACCCGGGATAAGCTTCATTCCCAGCTCGCTCCAGGAACCCCGTGGGGAACTGGAAGCCGTCGAAGAGGCCACATGGTGAGGTGGAGCCAGAGGAGGCGGTGAGAGCCATGGTACCCTCTCCAATGGCTCACCCAGTTCAACCCAACATCCCACACACCAGCAGAAAAAAACAGCGGGGTGGTAGAGGGGAGAAGGAGGCCAAACACCTGGACCGCCACAGAAGACCACATCCTGGTTAAAAAATCTAAAGTCTACAAAAGAGTGTCCAAAACAGGGGAGGGGGGGACGTAGCAAGTCATTCGCTAAGACACACATAAAAATGAAAAAATTTAAATAAAAATAATAGTCATCAGAGGAGTCATCAGAGAAGTGAAGGTAGCGGGGTGGAGTGGGGGAGGGGGTGACATCAGCCCCATACACACACCAATTGCATCAGCTAATGTCCCAGAGTACAGTTATTAATTTTTCGTAACCCAGTGGGACAACTCCATTTGAAAAGCATGCTCAACTTTTCCTTGTTCTCCATCCTTTCCCTTTTGTATCTAACCCATACATGACCTCTATATATTGGGCTCGTCCCCTTTTTTCTCCACACCTCCTCCCCTTATTACCTTGTGCGTTTACTTTTTTTCACCACGTTTGTATTTTTCTTGCAAAGCATCATGATATATGTCTCATATGATTTTAAAAAAATTTATAGTGTTGAAATAATTAAATAAAACAGATACAGATTTTTAAAAAATCCACTGTGACACTCACACGATTTATCGTTGATACCTCTTGACTGTTAAGAAGCAGGTTTCCCTAGTTACCCTTTCTATTCAGACGAGATTTTCAAATCTACCCATTTTATCACTTACTGTCAATGCATGAAGAAAATAAACAATGTACAGTATGTCTGCAAAGTTATTAATAAAAAAATAATGATTACATCACACACAACTGGGTCATTAAAAAATCAAGATATTGTGATTTTGTTGCTGCCAAAACAATACTTAGAATCTTTGTTTCTTTCATAAAGTATTTAAATATTTATTGAATATTTCCTGTGGCAAATGTAATACTGAAGAATAAATCCATCATAAACTCCTTTCTTTATAACTCTGATTTCTTACAATACTTCAGCAACAATAATGGAAAAAGAAATCAAAGAGCCAGCAGACAGCTTGGAATGCAAATACAGTCAGGTCCAGAAATATTGGGATATCGACACAATTCTAACATCTTTGGCTCTATACACCACCACAAAGGAGTTGGAATGAAACAAACACAATGTGCTTTAACTGCAGACTGTCAGCTTTAATTTGAGGGTATGTACATCCAACTCAGGTGACGGTGTAGGACTTACAGCAGTTTGCAGATGTGCCTCCCACTTGTTAAGGGACCAAAGGTAATGGGACAGAATAATAATCATAAATCAAACTTTCCCTTCTTAATACTTGGTTACAAATCCTTTGCAGTCAATCACAGCATGAAGTCTGAAACGCATAGACATCACCAGATGCTGGGTTTCATCCCTGGTGATGGTCTACAAGGCCTCTACTGCAACTGTCTTCAGTTCCTGCTTGTTCTTGGGGCATTTTCCCTTCAGTTTTGTCTTCAGCAAGTGAAATGCATGCTCAATGGGATTCAGGTCAGGTGATTGACTTGGCCATTGCATAACATTCCACTTTTGTCCCTTCAAAAACTCTTTGGTTGCTTTTGCAGTATGCTTTGAGTCATTGTCCATCTGCACAGTGAAGCGCCGTCCAATGAGTTCTGCAGCATTTGGCTGAATGTGAGCAGATAATATTGCCCGAAACACATCAGAATTCATCCTGCTGCTTTTGTCAGCAGTCACATCATCAATAAATACAAGAGAACCAGTTCCATTGGCAGCCATACATGCCCACGCCATGACACTACCACCACCATGCTTCACTGATGAGGTGGTATGCTTAAGATCATGAGCAGTTCCTTTCCTTCTCCATACTCTTCTCTTCCCATCACTCTGGTACAAGTTGATCTTGGTCTCATCTGTCCGTAGGATCTTGTTCCAGAACTGTGAAGGCTTTGTTAGGTGTTGTTTGGCAAACTCTAATCTGGCCTTTCTGTTTTTGAGGCTCACCAATGGTTTACATCTTGTGGTGAACCCAGTGGTGTATTTAGGTTTTGTGCTGCCCTAGGCCTGACTAAACTCGGGCACCCCCTAATTTAAATTTGAGGCACCCCTTCCTGTCAAGGGCACACCTCTTCCTGGTTAAACCCCACCCTTCCTCTTTAAGCTCCACCTTTTCCTCTTAGAGCTCCGCCTTTTCCTCTCTTTATATTAAAAGTGGATACCAAGTGCCTACTTGTATATTTTGTATACCATTTCAAATGTATCTATTGAGATAAATAAAATTATGAAATGTTTAAATTCAAGAATTTTTACAAAGAACAGCCACGCATGTCAAGTATACTGGATCACAGCCGCTCTAATTGGTTGAACAATAAAATCCACAGAAACGTGCACTGCATATGAGTGTATCACAGAGCTGCACAGCAATAAAACCCACAGAAATGGGCACTGTGTATGAGCATATCAGAACTGCACAGCAATAAAACTCACAGTAATGTGCAGTGTGTATGAGCGTATCCCAGAGCTCCAGGGCAATAAAACTCACAGTAATATGCAGTGTGTATCACAGAATCCACAGCAATAAAACTTCCAGCAATGCAATGTGCGGTGTATGTGTCAGTGTATCAGAATTCACAGCAATAAAACTCACAGCAATGCAATGTGCGGTGTGTATGAGTGCATCAGAATCCACTGCAATAAGACTCCCAGCAAACCGAGTGAATATGAGCACACAGCAATTATTTATTCTATATTTACCGGCCTCCGTCCACGGTAGGGCTGTGTGCAGAGTCAGCAGGGACTGTGTACGGACTCAGCAGGAGGTCCCTCCAGGCCACGTTAGGATTGTGGCTGTGCCTGTGCGTGGAGCCATCTTGTCAGCAGTGGGGTGCCACTGCCAGAGGGTGCACCGTGGCTTTGATTCCCTTCCCGGTGGGTGTTCAGTCCAGAATAGAGTGAGAGTCCATGTTAACGAAAGGACGGGCCAGCTGCGTGCGTGTCACATGGTTCAGCCAGTCAGGTGGTACTGAGACTCAGTACCACCTGACTGGCCGGACCGCGTGACCTGCACACACGCAGCCTCACCAGGAGCCAGGCAGCTCAATGAAAAATTTCTTTCACTGCAGTGCTGCTTAAGGAAAGGTCCACTTTAAACAGCAGTAAGCAGACAGGGCTTCATATTCTGCTGATACCCCCCCTCCTTTACCTGCCGTTTACTGTCATCTTCTCTCTCTGCACACAAATCACATCGCCCTCCCCTCTCCTAGAGCTGCTGCGGGGCAGGGGAGGAGCTATGGAGGGATTAGAGGGGGATTTTTATTCTATTCGATTTTATTCCGTATGCAAACGCCCTGCTCCGCTGCTCGTTGCTTGAGAACACAGCTCAAAGCTGACACACAGTGACAGTGGCACCTCCTAGTACCCCCTAATGACACCCAAATAATCACTGGTACCTGGGGCGGCCCGCCCTCCGCCACTCCCCTAAGTACACCACTGCTCTGTGATATGCTCACACACAAGTTTGGCGAACTGCCAGCAAGTACGGTGCTGTTTGAAGGCAGTGTAAATCCCCATAGAGAAGTAATGGTTAATCTATTCAGAGAACACCAAACAGCAGAGAAATGACAGTGAAATGCCCTGATGTTTGGTGGTTTCAATCAGCAGGTTAATTCAGGCGAACCCCATAGTTTTCAATGTTAAAAATATTCCCATTTTTATGCAATATCTAATAAACCATTTATTATTTTAATCTGCAGTAAAAAGTCTTTATTGTTTTTTTTTTTAGTACCTTATAGTAATTTTTCAGCAAAATTTCCCCCCCCTTTTTTTTAATAGCGTTTTTCTATTTTCTGTAACAGAACTTTTTAGTATCAATCATAGGATCTTATATGCAAATTCCAGGCATTTTCGTTCAGTAGTTCTTTTGAAAACAGCAGGCCACGGGTTTGCGGTGGCAGCATTCAGCGGCCGACTCCATGCACTTTGGGGACCCTCACCCTGCGGTGAACGGTGAATTCACTGCAGGGTGGGGAAATTTTATTCCCCGAAGTGCAGGGAACTACAGAACACCAAAATGTTGGCGTCATTTTGGTGCTCTGTGAGTAACCCACTTAGTGGTGAGGTTTTTTGCTGCCCCCTGGAAAGTGAAAGCCTAGGCCTTGCCTACCCAGGACATACTTGAAAATTAGTGAAATCTCAATGTATCCTTCCTGGCAAAATACTTTGCAAAAAGTAAAAAAAATAAAAATAATAATTTTTTTTAGGGGTGGGGCCACCAGTGCGGGCCACCGCCCCCTGGAAAGTGCCACCCTAGACATAGACCTTGTTGGCCTAGGCCAAAATACACCACTGGGTGAACCCTCTGTATTCACTCTGGTGAAGTCTTCTCTTGATTGTTGACTTTGACACACATACACCTACCTCCTGGAGAGTGTTCTTGATCTGGCCAATTGTTGTGAAGGGTGTTTTCTTCACCAGGGAAAGAATTCTTCGGTCATCCACCACAGTTGTTTTCCGTGGTCTCCCGGGTCTTTTGGTGTTGCTGAGCTCACCGGTGTGTTCCTTCTTTTTGAGAATGTTCCAAAAAGTTCTTTTGGCCACGCCTAATGTTTTTGCTATCTCTCTGATGGGATTGTTTTGTTTCTTCAGCCTAATGATGGCTTGCTTCACTGATAGTGACAGCTCTTTGGATCTCATCTTGAGAGTTGACAGCAACAGATTCCAAATGCAAATAGCACACTTGAAATGAACTCCGGGCCTTTTATCTGCACATTGTAATTGGGGTAATGAGGGAATATCACACACCTGGCCATGGAACAGCTGAGAAGCCAATTGTCCCATTACCTTTGGTCCCTTAACAAGTAGGAGGCACATCTGCAAACTGCTGTAAGTCCTACACCATTCACCTGAGTTGGATGTACATACCCTCAATAATGTTTGTTTCATTCCAACTCCATTGTGGTGATGTATAGAGCCAAAGATGTTAGAATTGTGTTGATGTCCCGATATTTCTGGATCTGACTGTATGCCATGTCAAAGGTTTATAGTGTTATTAACCCCTTCGCTACCAAGTGATTTTCCAAAAAAACATTGTCAGAAACCAGTGGTGTGTTTTTTTTAAAAATCATTTTAATAAATTTAGTGAGGTCATTATTTCTTTTGTCCAGTTTTTTTTAATTTGCAGCTAAACTATAATTGTCATGATTTTGATGCAGAACTCTTATAATCCTCCATCAGCCAATATCTTATAGGTTTCGCTGGCAGAAAGTTATAGGAGTTGGACATTACCCCGTGAAGATGAATATTTTACATTTAAGGATCATGTGGTATGGTATGCAATATGATATAGTCTTTCTGGTATTATGTAGACAACAATTGGTGGGACTCTATGCTGATGTACTGTTTTCAAACCCATTTCCAAGAAAAAATACACTTAAGTCCTCACCATCTTCACAATAGCTTGTGTTACAATGAGCAAGGATTTAGGGCAGCACTGAGGTTCAAGATGCAATGTTTCAAGGCACATGGCATTGGGGTGAAGTCATACATCTGGGTGGTAGAAGTGCTGAGTCTTCTACCATGATCTGGTGAGGAAAGAGAACCACCGGTATCAGATACACCTGTTGGAACTTGTTCAGGATTACCAGTGTTCCTGAATTCTAAAGATCATGAGCGCTACTACTGAATTACATAGAAAGTCGCAAAGAAGGTGCTATATACAGGAAGGCTGGGTGACTCTGTGTGCCCAATGGGGATCTGATGAAAAAAAATACATGATTTATCTTTAGATGTTCTTTAACTCTAAACTAAGTTCCAAAATGGCCTATTTGAGATCAGTATCAGGATTAGCCCCAGGTTTTGACATTTGTAGCCCAATTTTAAACTTTATGAATGACATCTGTAACAGATCTCCGTACCCCGACTGGGTCACATCTGTTCATGCCACTTCCATGCCGGATCCCCGTTCTCCCACCAGTGTGCCTTTCTCCAGCCCTTAGCCGAAGCTTTAGGACAGGTAAACGCAAAGAACTTTGATAGCATCCCCCAGAAACGAGTCAGCACGCAGATCTGGAGGTTTAGAATAGACAGCAACAAAAGGGACTGAGAGTTTAATGAAATAATATATACAATGCCAGGTGGAGCCTGACAGCCAAGGGGAAATTACAAACTGGCTTCTACTGCGCTTCAGCATTAATCCCTCCCTTAGAATATTGCTGTTAAGGCTCTGATGTTTATGCTCCTTCTGCTTCTCGGTGTCTGGGACATAATCAGACCAGGGACAGACAATGGGATTTGCATTGCTCAACATTTTGCAAACAAGACAGAACAATATCCATTCAAAACTTTAACAGATACAAACACATACCAGATAGGGGGAGTTGGAAAAGACTAAGGTGACCCACATAGTAATCCTATCAGCAGATAGTAACAGATACACATAGACAATAACGATCTCAACAATAACAGTATTAACGCATAACAAAGATTACACAAGCACCCTGCACCATACAGATACAATGTGACTTCAACATAGGAGAGGACAAGGAAACAATGTAGAACATCAGGCCCAAATTAATCTCTAGACCCATGTAAGCCAAGTTCAAAGTGACGCACTTCAAAATCTCCTTCTTTTAAATAGCCTCATTAATTTATTGCAATCTTTTTTGAACTGGAATCAAGTCAATCTTCTAAAGTTTGCAAAAATTGCAAAAAGAGTTTTGTGTTCAACTCATTTATTTTACACTTTCTAAAAATGAGTGGTAAGCTGAATGATAGTGATATAATTAAATGAGATTCTCCAGAATAATCTATAAATCTCTAACATACTCTACTTATTTATACATCATATCCGTAGCTTTTTGCAGTCTGCAAAACTGATCCATAAAGTAATTGATAAGAAAAAAGGAATTTAAAAAAAACATATTAAACCTGCCAATTAGTTTAATGACTTTCTGCCTTTGTGACTCTCAGACACAATTTACTAAATTGCCGGACTGCATTGAGAAAATGAGTTTGAGAATTAGTCCATGCTTTTTATTTACGTTCGCATCAGTGGGCTAATGACTTACTAACATCACATGCTGATTTCTTTGCATTAAGTGAGCCATACAGAATTCTTTACATAACGCAGAAAGACTGATACCTTTATTAATGACCAGTGATTGGGACGTAGCTAAATATCATTATTAATAGTCTTTGGGCTCTATTACATTCTTCGCGCAAAAATGTGTGCGTGCGCAAAAACGCATTAACGCGAGGGGAAAAACCCTTCACACTGACTGTCAAATTACGACGTTCACCCACAAAATGCGTGTTAACGTCTAATGCGAGTTACCCTGCGCGAGCGAAAGTTCGTGCGCTCATCCCATACTTAACATTGTGAACGCAACTGCTTTCGTGCGCTGGTATTACAATCGACGGGAAGCAAGAGGGGGTGTTTGTGAGGGTCCTGAGAACGAGCAACAGCACAATGGCCTGCTCTACGGTGGGGGCCCGCTCAGGTCTCAAACAAGGTTTTAGCTTGCTTGTGTCATTACAGGGATGAATTTTCCATATTCAAATCAGCCTGCTCTCACCCAGAAAGGGTGGCCAGTGCTGACTGCCAAGGACGTCATCCCTGCACGAGAGGTGCAGCAACCCCCGACGATCGTTTCGGCCTTCTTGGGCCTCGTCAGGAGGGAATAGCTGACACCCCTCTAGGCACATCAAGCAAGGGGTCCACGTCTGGATGACCCTTTACAATTATAGTGAGAAGCAAGAGGGGGTGTTTGTGAGGGTCCTGAGAACGAGCAACAGCACAATGGCCTGCTCTACGGTGGGTGCCCGCTCAGGTCTCACAAACAAGGTTTTAGCTTGCTTGTGCCATTACAGGGATGAATTTTCCATATGCAAATCAGCCTGCTCTCACCCAGAAAGGGTGGCCAGTGCTGACTGCCAAGGACGTCATTGTAACGTTGGGGGCTTCCAGCCCTACCTGTGTGCTTGAGGACAGCAAGTCTGATGCTGCTCGCTGACCACTGCCCGGTTTAAATGGAGACAGGCAGGGAGGTGATTGCATGAGGTGTGGCTTGAGTGGGGGGCGTGGCCTGGTGAAGGTCTTTAAAAACCCTCAGTATAGTTTCAGAAGTTGCCAGATCGTGGTTATCCATACCTGAGCTCCTTGTACCTGACTGCTAAATTGATTTAACCTGTTATTGACCTCTGCTTGTGTTCTGACCATTCTGCCTTCTGTTGCCCTAGACTATTTTCTTGTACTACGCTACTGCTCTGATACCGACCCGGCTATTCCATTTGACCATTCTGAACTCTGTATTCCTGATTCTGGCTCAGCTGACTCCTCTCCGTATTGTTAACCCTTTTCTGTCTAGCTAGTTTACCTGGCCAATTCTAAGGACCAGACAGATAGGGATCATTCACAGCTACACTGTTGGTAGCTTCTGAGTTTTGTGGAGTGTTGGGGGTTAAGTACTGCGTGGTGGGATCCGGGAACCGTGACAGTCATCCCTGCACGAGAGGTGCAGCAACCCCCGACGATCATGTCGGCTTTCTTGGGCCTCATCAGGAGGGTATAGCTGACACCCCTCTAGGCACATCAAGCAAGGGGTCCACGTCTGGATGACCCTTTACAATTATAGTGAGAAGCAAGGAGGGGTGTTTGTGAGGGTCCTGAGAACGAGCAACAGCACAATGGCCTGCTCTACGGTGGGTGCCCGCTCAGGTCTCACAAACAAGGTTTTAGCTTGCTTGTGCCATTACAATCGACGCGCAACTTTTTACGAACGACGTTTGCACGCATAATTTTAACGTCTTTTAAAAGCTGGTGGTAACTGCAAACATGAACGTTCTGGCCAAAACCAAATACACCAGAACGAAAAAAAAAATACAGCACAGTATAGTTACACATTCTACACGTACCCAAACAGTAAAATAGAGAGGTTTTGCATGTTTTTTTTTATTGCTGCAGCATATATACTCAGATTGATTTTGACAGGTGCAAAAACTGAACGGGAGACAATCGTGGTTCTTAATTCCGATTGGCTGAATCGCGTGAAAAAAACAGTCTGCCCACCGATTTCTGCGCGCAGCGTTAATGTGCGTTCGTTTTGCGCGTCTTTTTTACGCGCGATATTTTCAGACGGATGAAAAAATGCGCTCGGATCGTAATACCAGCATTAATTTACGCGTGTTAATTTTTAACGCTTCGCGCAAAAAAAATTGTGCTGCGCGTACGAATTTGCACGGAGAATGTAATAGAGCCCTTTGACTTTATTGGACAGAGAATATTTATAGTGACATTTTCATGTTATACAAATGTCACCAACTCATTATCTAAAACTTTCGGCTATGTCAAAGTGTTCCAAAATAGAGTTTCTCATCAAGAATCTGCCAATCAAAACCTGCAATATCAGCACTGTGTAATACTTATACTGCGACCGCTAAAGGAAACCAAATCCAATTATCAATTGATTCCACTTGTTATTTTAATAACAACATTCTGTATTCAGTTACACAAAATTGGATTGTATTTAAGCCCTTCACTAACAAGCACTTAAAAAAAATTATAATTGTATTTCTTTGAAACATGGATTGCATAGTTAACAATAAAATGAAGCATAATATGGCAATTTTACACAGAGATTGTTATTCCAAGACAGTGAAAAACATCAAAATTATGTTAATTTGCTAAATTTTCTTGTATTCATTTATCATTTACAGAAATATTGCTGGGATGAAAGGCTGTAAACACTAGATGGTGTTTCTTATCTTGCACAATGTCTTAAGGGGTCTGCATTATCAGCATACAGGCAGAAATGGCCTTTGTGCCATACAGTAAAATGTGGAAAAGATATATTTTAACAAATCTTCATGGGCCTAGGATATTGTTGCATGGATATAATTTCTTCAGTTCATTAGGATGTAGGCACTTTGACAATCATCTTAAGTACAAGCTTGGCTTCTGATATGGTTTGTTTTTTTTTTCCTTACTTTTTGTTCACATTTAATTCTACCTGACAATTTTCACAATTTCATAGTACATTGAAAAATGCCAAGACGTTGAAGAAAATGGAAAATG
This sequence comes from Leptobrachium leishanense, assembly GCA_009667805.1. Taxonomy (NCBI): domain Eukaryota; kingdom Metazoa; phylum Chordata; class Amphibia; order Anura; family Megophryidae; genus Leptobrachium; species Leptobrachium leishanense. The sequence continues at coordinate 299,194,066 of CM019067.1, forward strand.
TATATATTTTAGGCAAAACCAACAGGGCTTTTCAGAGAAAGGTGAAAACCGGGAGAACTGGCAGGAGAAGAGAGTAATCTAGACCAAATATTTGATTTGGAAAGTGAGATAAATGGGAGAATTTTTCTGGTTTGGCTATTTTGACCTACAGGGTTATTCAGAGAGCAGTGAAAAGCAGGAGAAAGACTGGAGAATGGAAAATTCTGCACTAACGATTTTTTATATGTGTGGTGTTTGCTAAAAATCACATAATTTCCCCCCCAAAAAAATGTAATGAGTCCCCATTTCAAATTTTTTAACACCCCATAGAAAACATTACCGCAAAGGCTTGCATGATAAAATGTAAAAAAAAAAACACTTTACACGTTGTAAATTATTGTAAATCAAAATTTTATTGCATTTTTGTTATAATATACAGACAGGACATGACGTATACATATAATAATGATATATTATGAATCTGCCGAGTCTGCCGGAAAGAACGATATATAATATGTCTGGGTCATATAATAAAATAAGGCTTCAAAACGCGTTTAAACAAGATGAGCAAAACCGGTAAAAATGAGCTCAGCACAGAGGCGGGAAATGGCTCAGTAGCGAAAGGGTTAAGGTAAACCTTCTTCAGTTGTTGTTCTTCAATGCTTGATACCATAAAGTAAAATGTACAGTAATTACTAAACATAATCTAAAATGTGTAATTCTACAGGATCATTGTTGAAATATTGCCTTTCCACTGTGATAAGCTGAATAAAGTGCTCTTCTAATCTTTCAAATCAATGGGGCTCGATTCCAACCCAACCGTTAATGGTGAGCCGCAAATGGAAAAATCTTGTGCAAGACGTTTTCCGTGTACGGTGTGCTATTAACAGCTGTCTTCTGGCCAAACCAATTTATCAGCAGCTCGATCTGGAATATTTTCTAGCCACCGATCAATACTGACACCCCAATGTGATTTTGCGAGAGAGAGAGAGTTAAAGGAGCCATGAAAGGACACTTGTTCCCAGTATTCTGCAGCTTGCGGGCAGAGGAAGTGGCGCTGTTTGCACTTCAGAATATCAGGTAAGGAGGGATTTTCTCCACCACCATGAAGGTTTTGCCTCCTGATGAAGTCGTTTCTGATCCCTTACTTTAACGGGGAAAACGCGTCGAATTTAAAATATTTGGCTGACTGTATCTACAAAGCAGTCAACCAGGCGCGATCCTTCTTTAACGTTTTTATATTTTTTTGTAGCTATTCTGCACTTCTCCTCAAATGTGCTGCTGCAACTCAGTACCTCTGGCTATGAATTCTAAATTGTGGCTCTTTGTATTGTTATTGCAGGTATAGGGGCGCCATAACTTCTTAGCATTTGCCCTTTCCTCATACAGCAAGGGACGGTTTGGAAACATTGTTTCCCAGTTTGTAACAGATCTGTCTACTGTATTATTTCCTTTTGCTTTACCAAGCACAGCACACCCTTGAGTTTTCATTTTTGTCTTTCCTATATATTACGGACACTCGAAGACCCGTTGTTTCCGTTTCTGCTCGACAGATTAACTACTCTATACATACTGGGGTGCTGTGCTAATGCATATGTGCCTGAAAGCCAAGGGGCCTTATCCATAGCCCAATTCCTTATATTTACGTCTTGTCTTGTACTCTATTAAAAGCTCATTTTTAATCCTTGTTCACACCGATTTGTGTATAGGCCATTGCAGCCATCCTGTTGAGAATTTTCCTTTTACCTGCACGAAGGTTCATCATACCACATTCACCTGGGTATGTTTATTTTCTTTCTGAAGAAGGGATATTTTACTATGTATATGCTGAACTGTTACATTTTGCAAAACTAAAACCAGAATCTGAGAACCAACTCAAATCGTTGTATTGTGGGCGTATCCAAAGGACATCACCAAAGGGTAGATTTGATGTCTTTTAAGCTGCCTGTCATATCTCATTCAGTTGCCAGCTCTTAGCTAAGTTAGCCTGGAGAACACAATAGCCCTATGCAGCCTTATCTAAAAACCCACTCCTCCACTCCATTGATTGTTAAATACTGTAGAAGCTAAACCAGAGCTGTAAAGAGAAACTTTTTCACAGATTGTTGGTAATTGTTGCATCATGGGAAAATCCACTCTCCACCCCGGAACCAGCATAAGCATACACTGCCCAACACCCTGGAAGGAGCATAAGCATACACTGACCAACACAGACAACAAGATTTTCCACTCTGCACCCCGGGACCAGCATAGGAATACACTGACCAACACCCCAGAAAGAGCATAAGGTAGCAGGACTTCAGAATGCTGCCCAACGCTATCCTCCAAAGAGCCTCATTCTTGCAACTGTATTTTATTTCTAAATGTATTAATTTCTGGCTGATTCCATGTTTCACTGTTCCCTCCCTTTTACTAAAACTTTTTTTACTTGGTCTTCACCTCTGCCTCTCACCTTCCCCCCTCTTCCTGCTCCTCCTCCTCCCCCTCCTGCTGTGTAGTTTCTTAAAAGCACACTTAGCAAAACTGCATTCTATTTTCTAGCATACACTGACCAACACAGACCACAAGATTCTACACTCTGCTGTCCCACCCAGGCCCGGTCCATAATTTAAGGGCTCCTTTACAGCTGTTTCCACTTCTCTTTCTAATTACCTTTACTCAGCCCAACCTTCTGGGCCTTCCCATGCAACCGTCACAACATTTCTTCTAGCAACCAGCTTCACCTTCCCTCTGCTCCCATCTGTTTCACTTACCCCGTCCCATAGATTGTAAGCTCACGGGATGTCTGGCCGAGCACTTTATTAACCCCTTCACTGCTGAGTCATTTCACGTCTTAAAAAAACACGTTTTTCTCTTTTTTATTATTATTTTTCTTTATTTTTTTCTTTACTTTATACATGGTCATATTTGGTATCATTGAAAAGGCCATGCTCTGGCCTTTCTATTGATACCAAACATGACACTGTTAGCTGCCAACAGTCGGGAGATACCGGGGTTCAAAGTAACCCCCTATCTCCACCCCATCTTTCCTATCCTTTAGGCAGGGTTGTCTTTTCCTTATTTATCATGTATGTCTCGTGTTTGTTCTTCCCCATTGTACAGCGCTAGGGAATATGCTGGCGCTTTATAAATAAAGGATAATAATAATAATAATAATAAAAAATGGAAACAGGACATATAAACCCCAAATTATTTTTCTTTTTACATGCAATTACTTTAACAAAGAAAAAAAAAACAGCATGTGTTTTATAAGGTGGTTTTGTTTGTATTCCCCTAGTAATTTAATTACAGCTTATGTTAGTGGTAGTGTCCCTTTAACTGCAAGGTTTAAACAGGGCGATGGTTTTCAGAGAGATAAGTGAATGAGCCCGGAGGAAGTATGACTTCCTAAGAGGGCAACCAGACACAACTCTCCAACTTCTTTTGACCTCCACATTTATTACAACACTGCAATTTTACATTTTTCTATTTCCTAAAAAAATGCATTATCATATGTTTATTGTTATGCGTATATGTGTATTACAACAACCTATTCTGTGGCGCGGTACAGGGGTTACAATATGTTAGGGTAGGCATTATTGCAATAATAGGTAGCTGTGCGGCTAAGGTCCATCATAAAACAAAGAAGCAATGGTAACAGTGCTCTTACGATGCTTAATGAAACCTAAAGTACTGCTAATAAAACATTTAAATGATGCTGTATGTAAGAGTTAATACTTGTCCAAACCTGTAGCAGGCATTCCAAATAGAAATTAATGTGACATTTTAAAAAGAAAATGGAAATACTTAAATGCTAAATAAATATAAAACACTTAATTGCATGGTTGTATTTTTTAAAAAGTGAGATAAAATGAAATGCGTTAAGCATAGAATCCAAAAAAGTGCTCTAAACTAAAAAAAAAAAGCTTCCAAGGAACCATGAATGAAGTTTAAATAAAAAGGACAGCAAGAAAAATGTATTCAAAATAAATCAAACCGGATCATGTCACAGATTCTTTGTGAAGCTATGCTAAATAATACATATATATATATATATATATATATACAGGGTAATTAAAAAAGATCCGAATGGCTGGAGAAAGGTAACCTTTCTTGGCCATTCAGCTTCCAGAGAGCAGGCAATTCGCCAAATCCTGGCGAATTGCCTGCACATACGGTGCCTGTTCGGTGCCTGTTCGAGGGCAGTGAAATCCCTATAGAGAAGCAATGCTTCGTCTATTCAGAGAACAAAAACCAGCAGTGAAAGGTTCCCGAAATGCCCTGCCATTCGGTGGTTTAATTCGGCAGGTTTATTCAGGCGAATCCCATAGGCTTCAATGTTAAAAATATTCCCGTTTTAATTCAATATCTAATAAACCATTCATTATAAAATTCTGAAGTAAAGAGTCTCTTTATAGATTTTTTAGGATATTTTAAGCATTTTTCTCGATTTTTATTTTCTAAAAGAAAAATCCGATTTATTTTTTTTAAAGTTTTTTTCTGTTTTCTTTTTTATGTAAATTTCAGACATTTTCACTCAGTAGTTTCTTTGCAAACAGCGTTTCACTTTTCAAACATTCAAGCAAACTGTTTTGCTAATTTATTCAATGTCTTCGTCTGAGGTGTCGGCTTTTTCCGGCAGCTTCGCTGTGTGTGATCGGCTCCTGATCGGGTTTTTTTGGTGTTTTCGGCTGGTTAATCCAGATGTTTTTGCGGGTTTTTGGCTGGCATTCGGCTGTTTTTGCAGTGAGTTTTCGGCGGGTTTGCGGTGACTTTTCCCTGCAATTCGGGGACCCTGTGGTGCTTGCTGAATACACCGCAGGGTCGCCGAAATGGGATCGGCAAAACGAACCGAATTGAAGAGAACGAAAAGTCACCGAACGTACGGTGACTTTTCGATTCTCTTTGAATTACCCTGATTGTAAAACACTCACACAATCCAAACCATTCATGCCTCTTCAAGAGTAGTACTTTGGGGCACGTTATGCATTATTTGAACACAGTAAATTTTACTTTCTAATTTTATGATCTGCTGTAGCAGGATTTTTTTTTCTCACACATACTTATTTTTAATATAAAGTTACTATATATATGAATGCTAGGACCTGGAGATGCTGAGCTTAGGCATTGTGGAGCTTTACTCTGTATTTATGGGTAAGATCAGGGGTCAAGTCAGGGCCGGATTAAGATCTCTATGGGCCTGGAGCTGAAGATTTTGGTGGGCTTTTTTTGGAATTTAGTGAAATGAAAACATATTCTAGTTATTCAATAGTGCAGATACGGGTATATCTCACCAGGCAGCTACTGTGTGATTAATTTTTTCATTAAGATTTCAATCATTTGCAGAGTGTAAAATAATTTTTCCCATTTTATCATCCAAACCATTGTGGTTATATTTTCTATAGGGAATTCTTGTTAAAAAAAATGAATGGGAACCTGTTACTGCATTTTTCTGAGAAAATAAACGATTTTAACCAAAAAATGAAAATTTTCACTTGTGTTTTGGAGGATGCTGTTTTATGAATAATATGACTATGTATAAACCACTGTCAAGAGATAATTTTTTGCTCCCAGCATGGTAAATTAATAGGTGAGTAATGGCAGTGGTATTGCTTATTTTATACGTGACAAATGGACAATGCCATCGCTTTGGAACTAAAAATTATTTTTTTTTTTTTCTTTTCTTTTAGATTTTTCATGGTCGTTTGGTATCAATGCAAAGGCCAGATTCTGACCTGTTCAATGACACCTCACTTGACCTTGTGGAGTGTAAAGATTAGTAACATAGGGTTCCAAAGTTTATTTATTTATAAAGGATTTTACAAGGAAGGATACATTGAGATTTCTCTCGTTTTCAAGTATGTCCTGGGTTCAAGAACATTGAAGTGTTACAGTTACAGAAATACAAAGTAATACAATGCAAGATATAAAAAAAAAAAAAAAAAAGCAAAACACAAATATACAGATTAACAGAAAATAAATATGTAGGAAATATAGTCACTAGGTTACATGTTTACAGGTGCATTCTGTATTGAGGTATGTTAGTAAGGAGCTTTTGAGTGACTTAAGACTGGGGGAAGATTTGATGGTGTCTGGGAGGTTATTCCATAATTGTGGTGCTCTGTAGGAAAATGAGGACCGAGCCACTGTCTTTTTGTATTGTGGTATTGCAAGTAAGGTGCTGGTCCTGGATCGGAGGTTATAGGATGAGGGAGCTGCTGGGGGAAGCAGTCTATTCAGGTAGGGTGGCAGCTTCCCAGAAATGCTCTTAAACACCAGGCTGGAAAGGTGAAGGGTGCGTCTGGATTCCAGCGATGGCACGTTTAGCTCTTTTAACATGTCACAATGGTGGGTCATGTACTTACATTGTAGCGCAAAGCGTCAGAATGAGTTATACAATGTAGTAAGTTTATGAAGGTGTGTTTGCGGGGCGGCTGCATACACTACATCTCCGTAATCAATAGCCGGCATAAGCATTTGCTGTACAATCTGCTTTTTTACCGCGGGACAGGATTTGTTTCTGTACAGGGCACCTAGTTTGGGGTAAAGTTTAGATGAGAGTTTTTCGATGTGGGGGCCAAAGGATAGATTAGGGTCCAACCACATACCTAGATATTTGAGAGAAGTGACTGTGGTCAGCATGCCATTTGATTTTGTCCCAACACATAGATGGGGATTTTGCAATTTGTGTAGTTTAGGTGCTGTTCCAAAGAGCATCGTTACAGTTTTGTCAGTATTTAAAAAAAGTTTGTTGTTTTTGATCCACATTTCTACCTCTGTGAATTGTTCTTGCAGCACGGCTTCCAGCTGCGGGAGATTTGGTTTGCTGGTATAGATCACAGTGTCGTCTGCGTACATATGTACAGTTGAGGCTCTTCGTTGCAGTGCAGTGGTTTAGGTTTTGATGTAACAATTCGTAACAATGGATTGTGCCATCACCTCCCCACTTGTTGGTGACATGAGAAATGTGAGGGTTAGTGCAGCATCATTGTTCACTTTATAATTGAAAAGTGAAAAATATTGCTGTGCTAGAAAGACAAAGATTTTTTTTTTATTGTTACATAAAACCTGGTCATATTTGATATCATGCTCTGGCCTTTCCGGGGATACCTCACGAGACCCTGTAGCCGCTATGGAGTTGGAGATACAGTGGTCCAAATGCCCATCAATGCAGATATACAGTAGTTATCCTTTCTGTGGGCCTATTCTGGGGCATGGGCCTGGAGCTGCTGCTTCATCAGCCCCTATGTTAATCCGGCCCTGGGTCAAATCTTGAAAAAGAAGTACAGGAACTCACAAATGTTTGCCACACGGGCTGTATTCCAGCTGAGGTGGTAACAGGGAGCAGTTAACCCTTAGCGGCTCTCTATTACCAGCCTTATTATCTGTTACCCGTTCATACAGCCAGAGAAGCAGTAGATAATGCTGCCATCTGCATCCACCACTTCTTCTTATTTCTCCCCACCCCCTGTCCATTTCATTTCAGTCTCTCGGATCATTTAATTTTTCCCCAAGTTTGTTTTATTTCTCCCCCACTTCATCTCATTTCAGCCCCCCAGTTAATTTCTCCCCCACTTCATCTCATTTCAGTTCCACAGTTAATTTCTCCCTCCACTTAATCTCATTTTGGCCCCCCAGTAAATTTCTCATCCCACTTCATCTCCATGATAGACTGCAGGATTTCTCACGCGCAGCCCCCACTCTCTGGAACGCTCTCCCTCGTACTGTCAGACTTTCCCCTAACTTCTCTTCCTTCAAACGCTCCCTTAAAACGTTCCTATTTAGGGAAGCCTACCACCCAACTCACTGACGCAACCATCAATCACTCTCACCTTACAGTCCTCTCCTCCTGTTTCCAACCCCAAACCCTCCCAGATTGTGAGTTCCTACGGGAATAGGCCCTCATCTCCTGCTGTACTGTTTGTCAAATGTGTTCAATATATTGTAACCCTGTCTATACTGTGCTTATTGTACAGCGCTGCAGAATATGCTGGCGCCTTTATAAATAAAGAATAATAATAATAATAATAATCTCATTTCAGCACCAGTTAATCCCCCCCCACTTCATCTCATTTCAGCCCCCAGTAAATTTCTCCTCCACTTCCTCTCATTTCAGCCCCCCTAGTTAATTTCTCCCCCCCACTTCATCTCATTTCAGCCCCCCTGTGAATTCTTCCCCCACTTCATCTCATTTAAGCCCCCCTAGTTAATTTCTTCCCCCACTTCATCACACACCACCCCTGCTTGTTATATAGTTACCATAGTTGGAATCCCTGGCTTTCTCCTGGGTCCTGGCTGGTCTCTCTCTCCCTGCAGAAAGTCAAGCACGTACAGGAAGCATGCGTCTCAGGGAGGTGCAGCCAGGGGCAGCAGGTGAGGCAGTGCCTCACCTGCCTTTCCAGCATTAAGTGGATATTAAAAGAAGTGATGTAATGAAATAAAATCTGCTGATAAAGAAAAACATTCACATATTCACTTGCTCCAAGCTCCCCTGCCGTCCGTCTCTGCTCTATTTTCTTTTTCTTTTTTCTCTCTTCTGAGTTTGCAGGCTGCTGTGTGTGAATCATCGTGCAGCAGCCTGCTGAGCCCACGCAATTTGTGTAGCTGAACGCTATGCTAAATCGCGTAAGCTCACGCTGGCCAAGCGAGATTCAGAAGTCTGCAGCACGCGTCTGGCACTTCCCACTTCCTGAATCTATGCTCTTCAGTGCCTCAGAGAGGCACTGAGAGCAATTGAATTGCTTGGACAAATGGGAGAGCACCATTGGTCTCAAGCTATTTAAAAAACACCTCCATGGGAGGCAGGCACAGTCACGTGACTGTCCACAGTCATGGGGGGCATGCCACGGGGCCATGTACAGGCACATCCTGGGGAGCCCTGAGAGCAGCAAGAGATCCTGGGGAGCCCTGAGAGCAGCAAGAGATCCTGTGGAGCACTGAACCTGAACCTATGTAACCTGTGAATATTTGGCTCTGATACTAGCCAGTGCCTCACCAGCCACTGACCTCACCGAACGCCACTGAAGTGTCTGCTTCTCGTGGCTGTGATTGGAATGGGTGGGGCCAGCATGTCTCTGTGAGCAGTTGACAGCCTCTCCCTCTCCTCCCCTCTTTCCCCCCGACGGGGCCTTTCTACCTGCGCAGAATGTGGGAGTTTGATCCACAAGCTGCCTTCCGAAATGGAGGACCCTGTGCAGTGCCTAGTACAGCAGGAAGGACGTTCCTGTTAGTGGAGTATTCCGAGAATGCTGTTCCTGACGTCCCCCTGCACTCAACCCCTGGGTAAGATAATATCAAATACCCACTATTGTATCCAGTACAGGGTTTTATTTACTTTTTAACCCACAACAACCATGATTCTCAGGCCTTCTATTCAGTGGCGTAGCGTGGGTTGTCAGCGCCCGGGGCCAGCCAAGAATTGTGCGCCCCCCAACCTGTGGACACGTTATCGATATTGCCCCAGCTCACACATGGATATTGCCCCAGCTCTCACATGGATATTGCCCCAGCTCTCACATGGATATTGCCCCAGCTCTCACATGGATACTGCCCCAGCTCACACATGGATATTACCCCAGCTCTCACATGGATATTGCCGCAGCTCTCACATGGATACTGCCCCAGCTCACACATGATATTGCCCAGCTTCACATGGATATTGCCCCAGCTCACACATGGATATTGCCTCAGCTCACCAATGGATATTGCCTCAGCTCATGGATTTGCCCCAGCTCACACATGGATTGCCCCAGCTCACACATGGATTGCCCACTCATGGATTCGCCCCAGCTCTCACATGGATTTTCCCCAGCTCACACATGGATTTGCCCAGTTCAACATGGATTTGCCCCAGCTACACATAGATTGCCCAGCTCTCACATGGATTTGCCCCCAGCTCATTGATTTACCCCAGCTCACACATGGATTTGCCCCAGCCTCACATGGATTTGCCCCCAGCTCATGGATTTGCCCCAGCTCATGGATATGCCCCAGCTCATGGGATTTGCCCCAGCTCACACATGGATTTGCCCCAGCTCACACATGGATTTGCCCCAGCTCACACATGGATGCCCAGCTCTCACATGGATTTGCCCCCAGCTCATGGAGTTACCCCAGCTCTCACATGGATTTGCCCCCAGATTCATGGATTTGGCCCCAGCTCATGGATATGCCCCCAGCACATGGATTTGCCCCAGCTCTCACCTGGATACTCGGGCCAGTTCCGGCAGGGGTTGAGGGGACCCAGATGCGGGCAGCGCGAGAGTGCCTGCCCGGTCCTGAACAGTCCATTCCTGTTGAAGTGAGTCGCTGCGTGCGTGCGCAGGTCACGTGGTGCCGGCCAGTCAGGTGGTACAGAGACTCAGTACCACCTGATTAGCCGGACCACGTGACCGGCTGCGCCTGCACGCAGCCGCCTCCCCTTTAACCGGACGGACTGTTTTAGGACCGGGCAGGCACTCTCGCGCTGCCCGTCATCGGGTCCCCTCAACCCCCGGGCCAGTTTTAGGGGCGCAAATGCGCCCCTAACAAAACTGCGCCCGGACCACAGCCCCCCCAGCCCCCCCCCCACGCTATGCCACTGCTCTATTGCATTCGATGAATTCTGGGAATGGTAGGCAACCAAAATCTGAGGGGCTAGAGTTTGAGGTCCTTGGTTTATCAGATGCACAGCTCTAGTGTTGTTATTTATATACATTTTTATATTGTCTGTAAAGAAAGTGGGTTTTCCATAAATCCACTGGGTCCTGGAAGTGGGTCTATGAATAAAAAGTAGTGAGCGGGTTATTAAAAGTTTTTGCCATTCCTAACAATGTTTCCGTAATAAATTAACAGTGTACTGTAATTATTTTCTGCTCTCATTCAATATGTAACAGTAGTATCTTTATTCTGTCTTTGCCATTAAGTAACGAACCTTTCAATTCAATGCAGGCAGCCCCCATCCTAATATATTCCCGGGAATAGCAGAACTGTTATCTAGCTCGGCTTACATACTTATTTATTTATTTTGTTCATTTTTCAAATACTTTAACAAATCAACTGTGCGCAGAAACATTGCACGCATCAGTACTTTTCAGTTAACTTTATAGATTTTCTGATTAGAACCATATATTTCATTAAAATTCTGTTCTAGTCGCATACAGTCAATCCTCTAAACACTTACCTTTTAAACTACAACACAAATTAAAAAAGGGCTTTATCTTCGAGGTCACAGGTTCATCAGTGTTTACCGCTTATTATTCTGTGAGAACATTTGTTCAAAGACCAGCACTCACCTCCGATCATGTATTTATTGATTTGACTTTTTCCTGTTTAATACTTTGCCATGTACAATGTTGTCTGTTATTGAAGGAAGTAGAGGGGCGAAACAGATGGTCATGGATGTCAGATTAATATCTCTAATGTTTGGGGCTGACAAAATATTGTTCACAATCATTCATTTTATTGTTTGTATTTAATGGGGGAAAAATGACAAGCACATGGAAAAAGTGTCTTTCTTTTGCATTCCTCATTCTCATTCATGAACATATTCTTCTTTTAGTGGTAAATGGAATGTTAGATAATTTGATTATCCTTGGGCCACATTACAATCTTATTGCTAACGCATTAACGTTAGCTGCAGTGTCTACCGCATATTACAATCCAAACTCAAACGGGTTAAGTAACCTGTTTGCATTTGGTACCTTGCGCTTTTCAGTGCGAGGTTACTGTATTCTGTGCTCCCTATGCTTAACATGGGGAGCGAAAAGTGTTAATCAGCGATAGAATTCCACGTCTGGCTCTGATTAACGTCTGGCTCTGGTTAGCGGACAGTTAACCAGAGCCAGGACTTGGTGTTAACGGATTCCGCTTCTGCAGAATCCGTTAACACCAGCCTAAAAAAACAAAAAAATAATCGTATACTCAACTCCTGTCCCGCGGCGAGGACCGCGGCTCTGTCCACCTCCTCCATCCGGCGGGAGCAGGGAAAGACTGGGGGGAAAAGTCCCCCCAGTCTCTCCCTGTGTATCACTAGGCTGACCGGCCGGATCTCGCGAGGCGAGATCCGGCTGGTCATGTGACCACCGGCATCTGGCTCAATGGACTCCATCAAATCCTATGGACTCCTATGGACTCCATCAAGTGGATGCTCACAGCTGCGCTCAGCGCTGCCGCAAGCATCCCGGGACATAGTGCCCTCTACCAATGCAGGCAGCATTTTTTGCACCTGCATTGTAATCCCCTGTTAAAATGGGATGGTAGGGGGAAAACTGCCGGATTATAATTTAGCCCCTTGACTTTTTAGATGGCTTTTTTCCTGAAGTAATAAGCATAAATGACAATGTTTCAGCCTATACAAGAATTGAAAAACAACTTGTACAGGTCAAAATATTGTCATTTATACCAGAAGAGTAAACCCACTGATGCTGTGCTGGCGTCATTATATTTTTTTGTGTTATAATGAGGGTTGAGAATGAAGACCTCCTCCAGCCATAGGTAACTGATGTTGAGAACTGCTGTTGACCATCGTGTATTCTTTAATTCACCGAGGCAGGGACTGGGGAGCCCATGTATTTTATGGGCTGTGGGTGGTGATGTACTAGTCACTGGTCCATGAGGTCCTTATGTGACTGAGTGAATCACATCAGAAAGCCAGCATGAGGCCAGTTAGATACATCTTTTGATCTTCGTGTTGTATCCATGGCCATTATAGTCCATTAAACCTTTGCCCTGGTTGTCCATTGGCCAGTGTGTATTCTCTTACAACTTCTGACCTAGGGTTTATGTCATATAATGCATATAGCTTACAGTGCGTTCTTATTTGATTTTTGAACATTTATACAGAAGGATATCATAGAACATCAACTGTAATATTCCAAAAATGAGCATTATTAATTATTTATTTATGTTGTTATTCATTTTCTTATTTTTCTTTCCATACTGTGTAGCACTCAGGTATATAAACATTTACAGGTTAGAGTTCCCAATAATAAAACAATCTAACATATTGTACTTGAATGAGTAGGATTATTGTAAGCGTTCGCATTACCCTACATAGAAGAGACTTTCAAAGCTTTAAGGATGCCATTCCAACACCCATTAGCCATGGATTCAACTGTTACAGTATAGTAAGGAGAAATCATTTGTAACATTTACATGGTTATTTAGAGAGAGCCGATCTGGCACCGAACAGTGAATTTCCCCGTATGGGGCAATTTTGTACCATTCAGCTATTCAGAAAGCAGGCAGCTCGCCAAAATTTGGTGAATTGCCAGCAAAATAAGGTGCTGTTCGACGGCAGTGAAATCCCCATAGTTAAGCAATAGTTAACCTATTCAGAGAACATCGAATGTCAATGAAATGCCCTGATGTTCGGTGGTTTCATTCGGCAGGTTTAATCAGGCAGATCCCATTAGTTCCAATGTTAAAAATATTCCCGTTTTTATTTAATGTCTATTAAACCATTTATTCTTTTTTAATCTGCAGTAAAAAGTCTATGATTTGTTAGGCATTTCTCTGGATTTTTTTGGCAAAAAAAAATTCTGTTTTTTTTTTTTACCCCTTTTGTCGGCTGACTGCTTTATTCAGCCGCTGGTCTGTGCTGTGTTCGGCGGATTGTCAGCTTTTTTCCGAACACGTCTGGCAGGTATGCGGCAGCTTATCGGATCCGATAATTTATCGGACCGGATCCAATCTAAAAATTTCAGCTGGTTCCCGGCGGCTTATCAAATCGCATCCGATAATTTCGGCGGTTTTGAGTGTTCCTTTTTTTAAATCAGTGTTTTTTGCGGCTGTTTTTCCCTGCACTTCGGGGACCCTGCGGTGAATGCTGAATTCACCGCAGGGTTGGGAAATTTGATTCCCTGAAGTGCGGGTAACGGGAGAGCACCTATAATGTTGGTGACATTTTGGTGCTCTCCGAATAACCCCTTTAGCTTTTATAGTCTTCTGTGCATTGCTGTCTGCAGTGAATATTTGTTTGAGTGCCACCTGTGACCAAAATGGCATTATATAGTCAAGAAAGGCTACTGTGCCTTTCATTCATGAACAACAGAATGGCTGACAAAGTATTTTCTTCTTGGCAGTTCAAATTGAAATGAAATGCTTCTTCTAGGCAAGTGGTTTTAGTACTTATAGGAATTACTGTTACTCAATGTTAAAATCCAAGAGGGAGCAATTATAGGAACGTGAAATGGAAGTGAGAGAAGGAACGCGTGCCTTCGCAAAAACAAACTGGAAATAAAATATTAAAATGGAAATTAGGATTTAAGCAGTGTAACTCATTTTTGTTTCAGTGTGGTGAAAAAAGAAATTATCCTTCTGCTCGTCCATTACAAACCACTTTATGGATCTCATGATCACTGGAAAGGTCTCAGGCAAATTTATTCATGATATAGTATTATCCCTTTCTGTTACAAAAAAAAAGACTAAAAATGCACCCTATAGTATTTTAGCCCCCAAAAAAGAAGAATAAAACAATTTATTTTTGTAAATCTCCGAAACAGCACATGCAGCAAAATCCTGTTTTCATGAGGATTGCTATAGATGAATTCCTTTGACTTCTTCACTACCGAGATCGAAATATCTCGGGCTTCAAAGACACCATCCAGTGCCCCGATATCAAGATAACTCGATCTGCTGATCTGCAGCCCGAAAGCTAATGAAATTAGTTTGCTGCAAACTAATTGTGTTTGCTTTTGAGCTGCAGAAGGTGCCCCCTAAGTTTTAGGGGATAATTCCCAAAGAGCTAAAACTGTAAAATCAGCTGATGAATGTTCTGAGATATCTAGCTTTCAGCAGCCGATGCAGGGAGAAAAAAAATGATTGCCGCTCAGACCTCTGTATCTCAATTTGGCAGTAGATGGCGCCATCTACTGGCCAAATATGTTATTTACAGTATTAGCTACAGTCAGGTCCAGAAATATTGGGACATCGACACAATTCTAACATCTTTGGCTCTATACACCACCACAATGGAGTTGGAATGAAACAAACACAATGTGCTTTAACTGCAGACTGTCAGCTATAATTTGAGGGTATGTACATCCAACTCAGGTGAACGGTGTAGGACTTACAGCAGTTTGCAGATGTGCCTCCCACTTGTTAAGGGACCAAAAGTAATGGGACAGAATAATAGTCATAAATCAAACTTTCCCTTCTTAATACTTGGTTGCAAATCCTTTGCAGTCAATCACAGCCTGAAGTCTGGAACGCATAGACATCACTAGACGCTGGGTTTCATCCCTGGTGATGCTCTGCCAGGCCTCTACTGCAATGGTCTTCAGTTCCTGCTTGTTCTTGGGTCATTTTCCCTTCAGTTTTGTCTTCAGAAAGTGAAATGCATGCTCAATGGGATTCAGGTCAGGTGATTGACTTGGCCATTGCATAACATTCCATTTCTGTCCCTTCAAAAACTCTTTGGTTGCTTTTGCAGTATGTTTTGGGTCATTGTCCATCTGCACTGTGAAGCGCCGTCCAATGAGTTCTGCAGCATTTGGCTGAATGTGAGCAGATAATATGCCCGAAACACTTCAGAATTCATCCTGCTGCTTTTGTCAGCAGTCACATCATCAATAAATACAAGAGAACCAGTTCCATTGGCAGCCATACATGCCCACACCATGACACTACCACCACCATGCTTCACTGATGAGGGGGTATGCTTAGAATCATGAGCAGTTCCTTTCCTTCTCCATACTCTTTTCTTTCCATCACTCTGGTACAAGTTAATCTTGGTCTCATCTGTCCATATGATCTTGTTCCAGAACTGTGAAGACTTTGTTAGGTGTTGTTTGGCAAACTCTAATCTGGCCTTCCTGTTTTTGAGGCTCACCAATGGTTTACATCTTGTGGTGAACCCTCTGTATTCACTCTGGTGAAGTCTTCTCTTGATTGTTGACTTTGACACACATACACCTACCTCCTGGAGAGTGTTCTTGATCTGGCCAACTGTTGTGAAGGGTATTTTCTTCACCAGGGAAAGAATTCTTCGGTCATCCACCACAGTCGTTTTCCGTGGTCTCCCAGGTCTTTTGGTGATGCTGAGCTCACTGGTGCGTTCCTTCTTTTTGAGAATGTTCCAAACAGTTGTTTTGGCCACGCCTAATGTTCTTGCTATCTCTCTGATGGGTTTGTTTTGTTTCTTCAGCCTAATGATGGCTGGCTTCACTGATAGTGACAGCTCTTTGGATCTCATCTTGAGAGTTGACAGTAACAGATTCCAAATGCAAATAGCACACTTGAAATGAACTCTGGGCCTTTTATCTGCACATTGTAATTGGGGTAATGAGGGAATATCACACACCTGGCCATGGAACAGCTGAGAAGCCAATTGTCCCATTACTTTTGGTCCCTTAACAAGTTGGAGGCACAGCTGCAAACTGCTGTAAGTCCTACACTGTTCACCTGAGTTGAATATACATACCCTCAAATTAAAGCTGACAGTCTGCAGTTAAAGCACATTGTGTTTGTTTCATTCCAACTCCATTGTGGTGGTGCATAGAGCCAAAGATGTTAGAATTGTGTCGATGTCCCAATATTTCTGGACCTGACTGTATGTATTACTGTAAAATTAATTTAAAATGATTTTACAAAAAGACACTGGTTTCTGACAAAGTTTTTTTGGAAAATCACTAGGTAATGAAGAGGTTAAGTAATGTCCATAGTTTAACTTTTCAACATCTACCCTCGACATTAGAATGTAATACATGATGCTCAACCAGTCCAGATGGGTACTACGTCTCACAGAGAGATGCAGTGCTAACGTGTTAAACATTTGGCCATGGCCAGATTTACATCTCTAGAACCTGTATTTTGCCTAATTATAAATCTGGCGCTTCATTTGGCATAGGATTTTTTTTTGGCATATTTTAAGTTCTCTTTTAAAATCTCATCCAGTCTCACTGAGCTTCGAATCGAGGTCCAGAACTACATGCCAATTCCCTAAATTGACAAGAATTGAAAAGTCGCCTCCCATTGATCAGCAAGTCAGTCTGTATCATTTCTATTGTATCATTAACTGTCAAAGTGAAGAATTTTCCTTCATTCCTGAATCCCCATTTGAATACTAAACAAGACACTACAGGTTCGACATATGCAGCCCCTCCAGATTTAATACAGAGCCAGAAGAACATTTTTTTTTTTTGAGAAAGTATTTTACCAGGAAGCATACATTGAGATTCATCTCGTTTTCAAGTATGTCCTGGGTGGCGATTATGTACCGTTAGGTGTCTTGCCCAAGGACACTTACTGGAGAGGTGCTCTGGCTGGGATTTGAACCTGTGTCTCCACAGTCTCCACGGTTATAGAGGAATAATGTTACCTCTACCCCACTCAGCCGGTACGGCATTACATTAAATTACAATGCTACACAACTGTATGCACATCTCTTATAGCCACGCACTGCTAATTAGCAAAATTTAAAAAAATTCTCTCCTGTACCTGTTCGCTTTAGAAGAAACCGTATTTAGTATTAAACATTATACTAGACGACCTTGTAGGTAAATAATATACATATATAGATTATATTTCTGATGTGTGTTTCTGTGCGTCAGTCACATACCGTGTCATTTATGGAATAAAGATGAAAAGAAACAAAGCAAAAAAAGGAGATGCAGCCTCCAAGGCATAAAAACTGCAGAGATAATCTAAAATAGACCCTTTAGGTCTCTAGAAAAGATATATGAAGGTTGTTGAGTTCAACTAACAATAAACAATGCAAAAAACAAGTAATAAGATTATGTAAATATGCTTGATAATAATATTATGATAACATGTGTTCAAAAGCTCTGCAAAGGGGTAATATGTGTTTGGGTATTTTGTAACAACACCCTGACATATTGTGGCCTCTGAAAGCTTCCGAAGCAGCATTTTCAGACAACCAGAGAAGTTTCTATAACAGGACACCCATTTAATATTCATAAATTCGTTTTTTATCTATTTTTAAAGGTACCACTCGCACTATCATGGTGGATGTTGTCCTTCACTGTAGAAATTCTATTTAATCCCATAAGGACCAATGACATACATGGTACATCCAAGGAAAAAGGTCACTTAAGGATCGAGGACGTACTCTGTGCGTCATGTCCTTTCAACCCTCCCTCTTTATACTTACCTTCATGGCCAGGGTACCGAGGTGGTCTGACTTCCTTGAAGTCAGACCTCCGGATTCATGGACCTCTGGCCATCACACTGACATCATCGTTGGGCGTGTTGATGTCAGTATCAGGCGCCCCACCAGCACAGCCGGGAGAGTGCCTAAAAGTGAGGGAGGTCCTTTGGACCCCTCTCCCTCCTAATCGGCTACAAGTTTAAAAAAAGAGGCATTGCTGGAAAGGTCACAGTGTGACCTTTCCAGTGACGCTCTCTTTATCCTATTAAGTGCCGATCCATGATCGCCAGATAACGGACTTGTCCTGGAGGTGGCTGAAATCTTGTCAGCCAAGCCTTCGGGGCATCCCCCCACCCACTGACATTGTCACGTCATTTGGGCAATTAACCCCTAGTTGACCAGTGGTGTAGATAGTGTGGTCATGTGGACCCACCTATCTCCTGATCGGTGGCAGCCAGAGCATGGCTTTTCCAATGGTACTAAAAATGACCATGTTTAGTGAAAAAAATAAAAAAAATAATGTGTTTTGCTCTTTTTTATTTTTCATGTCTTGGTCGTATAATTAAACATGGCTTCAAATCGCGTTTAAACATGATGAGCACAAAACAGTCAAAATGCGCTCAGCACTCAGTGGCTTAGCAGTGAAGGGGTTAAAAAAGAAAAAAACATGTAATCATTGGGTATTTCTAAACTCAGGACAAAATTTAGAATCTATTTAGCTAGGGGGTTTTCGGCGGTTGTAGATTTTTGGGGTCAAACCTCGAAAAAGTGTTTTTTTTCCCTTTTTCTCATCACATTTCATACATTTTTTTTAAACTAATTTATATGATATGATGAAAATAATGGTATCTTTAGAAAGTCCATTTAATGGTGAAAAAATGGTATATAATATATGTGGGTTCCATAAACGAGTAAGAGATAAATTAGATCTAAACACAAACAGGGCAGAAATGTAAGACCAGCAGTGTGTACTTTCGGACTGACAATGGTAACACAGCCTGGTCCTTATGGGGTTAAAGAAGAAATAAAACAAAGGAAAACATTGGACCTCTAAACAGTGCACAAAGCCTATGCCATGTGTGACGGGTACATTTTCTTTTACCCTTTACCACAGCCTTTGAGCATTTCCTCCATATCTCCCTGAATGTTTTTATATAGTTGCACCCAGTATGGTTGCACATATGATTTATAACTCACTGTAATATATAGGGAAAAAAATCTATATAATCTATATACATGTATAAGAAAGTGAATGTTATAATTTTATGCTATGTTGGTTGTGTATAGAGTACGAGGTAAAAAAAATAAATAAATAATAAAATAAAAAAAACATGTTTTTTTTGTGTTGTTTTATTAATGCAGCAATATTGTTCACATTTCAATTATAATGTGAACAATGATGCTGCACTAATGATTTTTTTCTATGGCGGCGTTTGCTAAAAATCACGTAATTCCCCCCAAAAAATGTAACAAGTCTCCATTTCTAATTTTTGTACAAGCGCACCCCATAGAAAATAAAACCGCAAATGTTCATGTGATAAA